>JALJEV010000728.1:0-1334310 GCA_026586105.1 Hylodesmum podocarpum | reverse complement strand
TGGAATATCAATAAGTTGGTACTGTTTTAAATGAGATTTTTAGAAAAGGGAGATAAGATTTCATTCATTCATGCATGCCTCAAAGAGGTGGCCTCGGTTAAGGTACGATAATAACTTAATCCGTGCGTCTTGGTGGGATGCCGGACTTGGGGGATTTTTATAAAGTGAGAATTCATTTAATTCATGATGATCACATGATTGTTTATGAGATTAAATGCACCACCGTGATATCCCAACCGGTAAAGTTTTACGATGATGATGTCGTATTATCTGAGATGGTACCACATTGCATATTTTTGGAGTTGAGGTTGGAGCATACATCATATAGAAATTTCATTTAAGTCATAATTCATTCTTTATTTATTTTATATGATATATATTGTATTGATATTTTTATATGATATGTATTTTTATTAAGATATTGGAACTTACCCTTGCATGTTTGTTTCTGTGGTTTGACACCTGTGATGATCCTGAATTTTATTCGGAGGAGCAGATTGACAGGTAGATTCAGTAATGATGTGTGGAGATGTCAAGGAATGTTAGCTAACATGAGGATTTAATGAAATAATGTGTATATTATAATTGTCACAATATTACGTATTTATGTGACATTTTGTAAATAACTTTTGATGTATGGTTATGATGTGATATATGTGATGTGTTTTATTTTTATGGTGACGTTTTTGTTTTAGCAAGGAAATTATTTTAAGATTTTATTTAAAATCTAAATGAAGGGAAATATTTTCAAATAATAATAATAAATAGATATAAAGGAAAATATTTCAGCAATGAAAAATAGCGGGGCGTTACAGTTGGTATCAGAGCAGTATGTTTTCTTGGACTTGTGAATTTTGAGCTAACCATGTTTTTGTTGTGATTAAGTGATTGGTAGTGAGCTTAGAAGCAATAAGGTTGTGTGAATGATTGTTTGTTTATGTGCTCTATGTTTTTGTTTGATTGTTAGTTGGTGTGCTTTGAGATTTTCTTTTCTATCAAATTAAGATGGCCGGAAGAAATGAATAGGCAATTGCTGAGGCACTCAAAAAACTTGCCCAAGCAATTGGAAGTCAAAGTAGGAACTGAGACTTCAGAACCTTTGATTCAAGGTAAATGCTTCATAAGTGAAACTCCTTTAACTGTGTTATTTGACTCTGGTGCTACTCATTCTTTCGTGTCATATTTTTGTGTACAAAAATTGAAACTCCATGTGTCTTCATTAAACTTTAAATTAGAAGTAAATACTCCAACTGGGACTTTAGTTTTAAACCTCAGATATCTGTCTAGACTGTAAAATAAAAATTGGTGATAAAACTTTCTGTGTCAATTTGATTTGTTTACCCCTTCAACAAATTGAAGTTGTTTTAGGCATGGATTGTTTGTCCACTAATCATGTTTTGTTGAATTGCTTTGACAAAACAATTATTTTTTGAGACTTGGAGGTGAGTAGGGATATTGAAATTGTTTCCATAAATAAAGTCTTAAAATCTTTAAAGGAAAACAATACCCAAGTATACATGATCACCGCTAATGAAACTAAATCTGAAAATGAGGTGAGTAGTGTGCCAATAGTAAAAGATTTTACAGAGATATTTCAAGAAGTGGATCAATTACCTCCTGAAAGAGAAATAGAGTTTTCCATTGATTTAGTTCCAGGAACAGGACCAATTTCCATAGCACCATATAAAATGTCTCCTGTAGAATTAGCAGAAGTCAAGAAACAAATTGAAGAATTGTTAAGTAAACAGTTTGTAAGGCCTAGTGTATCACCCTGGGGAGCTCCAGTTTTGTTAGTTAAGAAAAAGGATGGAACCATGAGAATGTGCATAGATTATAGACAATTGAATAGAGTAACCATTAAGAATAAATATCCACTTTAGGATTGATGATCTTATGGATCAATTAAAAGGAGCTGTATTTTTAGTAAGATTGATTTAAGATCGGGATATCATCGTTAGGGTAAAATCGAGGATATTCCAAAAGCGCTTTAAGACCCGTTATGGGCACTATGAGTATTTAGTTATGCCTTTTGGAGTGACTAATGCTCCAAAGCGATTTATGGATTACATGAACCGAATTTTTCACCCTTATCTTGACCATTTTGTAATTGTATTCATTGATGACATATTAGTGTATAGTAAAACTAAGGAGGATCATGCCAAACACTTAAATATAGTATTACAGATTTTAAAGGACAGAAAACTTTTTGCTAAATTATCTAAGTGTGAATTTTGGATGGAGAAAATGAAATTTTTAGGTCATGTGATATGTCAGGGAGGAATATCTGTAGATCCATGTAAGGTACAATCTGTTTTGGAATGGGAGAGACCTAAAAGTGTAACAGAGATTAGGAGTTTTCTAGGATTAGCAGGATATTATAGGAGATTAATTAAAGATTTTTTAAAATAGCTTTGCCTTTGACTACCTTGACTAAAAAGAATCAGGCATTTATTTGGACAACTCAATGTGAGGATAGTTTCCAAACTCTAAAGGAAAGATTGACCATTGCTCCAGTATTAACTCTACCTGATCCCAAAGAACCTTTTGTAGTGTATTGTGATGCATCTAAAATGGGTTTAGGAGGAGTATTGATGCAAGATGGTAAAGTGGTAGCATATGCTTCTAGACAACTTAAGATTCATGAGAAAAATTATCCAACCCATGATCTAGAATTAGCGGCTGTAGTATTCACACTTAAGATGTGTAACGCCCCTCTATTTTCATTACTAAAATATTTTCCTTTTTATCTATTTATTATTATTATTTGAAAATGTTTCCCTTCATTTAGATTTGTTTAAATAAAATCTTAAAATAATTTCCTTGCTAAAACAAAACATCATCATAAAAATAAAATACATCACATAAATCACATCATAATCATACATCAAAAGTTATTTACAAAATGTCACATAGGTACGTAATATTGTGACAATTATAATATACACATTATTATTAAATCCTCATGCTAGATAACATTCTTTGACATCTTCCACACATTATTACTGAATCTACCTGTCAATCTGCTCCTCCGAATAAAATTCAGGATCATCACAGGTGTCAAACCACAGACACAAACACGCAAGGGTAAGTTCCAATATCTTAATAAAAATACTTATTATGTAAAAATATCAATATAATACATATCATATAAAAATACCAATATGATACATATCATAATCAAATAAATAAAGAATGAATGATGACTTAAATGAAATTTCTATATGATGCATGCTCCAACCTCAACTCCAAAAATATGCAATGTGGTACCATCTCAGATAATACGACATCATCATCGTAAAACTTACCGACCAGTTGGGATTCCACAATGGTGCACAGAATCTCATAAACAAACATGTGATCATCATGAATTAAATGAATTCTCACTTTGTTGAAATCCCCAAGTCCGGCATCCCACCAAGACGCACGGATTAAGTTATTATCTGCACCTCTAACCGAGGCCACCTCTTTTGAGGCATGCATGAATGAATGAAATCTTATCTCCCTTTCTAAAAATCTCATTTAAAACAATACCAACTTATTGATATTACAAGTACACTCCATCGTTATATTTTACGTTGTAGATTAATAATTTATAATATAATCGTCATAGTTTTCATCACAAGACCTTCCACGTACATAGCATAGTTAATTAATCACAGTCCTCAATCATCATCCAAGTTCAAAGAAAAGGTAAACATAAACAATCTAAGTCATCATCCAAGTACACATCCAAAGTTATTCAAGTTCAATCAAAAGTCATCCAAGTTCAAAGTATAGAAAAATTAATCATTGTAATATTATATAAATAACTAAAATTATGAAATCGGTAAAGGTGGCGAGCCTCCAGTTAGATCTCATAATTTTAGGTTATTGTAATATTATATAAATAACTAAAATTATGAAATCGGTAAAGGTGGCGAGCCTCCTAGTTAGATCTCATAATTTTAGGTCATTGTAATATTATATAAATAACTAAAATTATGAAATCGAAAGGTGGCGAGCCTCCTAGTTAGATCTCATAATTTTAGGATCTCCAAATATTATATGCAATATAAATAAATGGAAACAGAAATATTTCAGTATAAAAATATAAATATGCGGTATTATAAATAAAAGTTGGAATAGCTCAATTGGTTAGGACATGGTTCGAATCAAGGTTATGGGTTCAATTCTTGCTTGCATCATTTTTGTTTTTATATTTTTTTTTTAAATATGCATTATTTTAGTAATTGAAAACTTAAATAAATTGCAACTTTCCTTACAATCCTTATTACTTTAAAACTTCAATAATAATTATAATTCCAAGAGAATAAGATTATAAAAATTAAAATATAAAATATATTTTTTTTTTTTTTTAGGATTATTCTATAATTTTTTAGAAACTTGAAAACTTAATTAAATTGAAAATTCATAATAATTTAGAAACTTCCCTCACCTTAATTTTTCTCCTCTTGGAAATGCTTTGAAAGATCTTCTAATGGTTGAAAGAAGGTTGATCCTACTCTCAAAGTTAAATGAAATGGATTTTTGGTGAATTTAGGAAAAATTTGGAATTTTAGCAAAATAAGCTTATGGTTTTGGGAAAATTGGAAAAACTAAGATTTTGGTGTTTTGGTGCAAATGAATTCATGGCTGAAGTGTTCTCAAATGGTTTCTATTTATAGATGAAATAAAATTTAAAATATTATTAGTGGTAAATTTAATATACTTAGTGGTTTTACCATAAATAATTAGTTATAATTCTTTTTCTTTTTAATGCTCCACTAAACAAATTGATGTTCACACCACTAACTTAATGCATTTTTTCATCACTCATGACATATTGCACTTGTTCAGAATTTTCCAACTTTTATTTATTTATTTATTTTATTATTATTTTATTATTATTATTTTATTATTATTATTTTTTAATACTTTATTATTTTAATTCCATTATTCAAATATCATATATGATTATTCTATAATTAGTATTATATTATAAGGAGTCTAAAAATATTTTTCCCTATTTTTCTTACATATTTCTCTCGTAATTATTATATAGATTATATTTATTTTAAAAAATATCAAACAGACCAAGTATCTCAGTTGGTTAGTGTGATGGTTAAATAACTTACAGGTTGTAGGTTCAAATCCTGCATGGGCCATTTTAAGTTTTTTTTTTTTATTTATTTATTTATTTATTTATTTATTTTATTATTATTTTTTTTATTAATTCTTAAAATGTTTCTCAAATCAAATATAAAATAAGATTTCTTAATAATAATATAATTAAAACAATGAATTTATAGTAATTCGGAAATATAAAATAATGTTTGAAATATCAAATAATAATAAAAATGTCAAACAACAAATTTATTTTTCTATTACATTTTTATTTAGAAATGTAATCATAATTTTCTCAAATTACGTAATAATATTGCTACCCAATGATAAATTATTTTTGAATTACGTTTTCTATCTAATCAAATTATAACAGTAAACAGTTAATATGCACATTTTTATAGAATTTTTAGTAAATGTTTTAACTACGTAATTATTTATGAAAATTAATTTTGAGGGTGTTACAACTCCCCCCCCTAAAAAGAAATTTCGTCCTCGAAATTTACCTCATTGAAATAATGTAGGATAGCTTTTCTGCATCTCACTTTCCAATTCCCATGTCGTATCATCCGTTCTCGAGATAACCTTTACTAAAGGAATATCTTTTCCCCTTAAGGTTTTGATTCTTCTATCCTCAATTCTTATTGGTAATGCTTCATAGGTTAGATTATCCTTTATTTGTATGTCATCTAACTCAATTACATGTGATGAATCAGGAATGTATTTACGAAGTTGTGAAACATGAAAGACATTATGAAGATTAGAAAGAATTGGGGGTAAAGCAATTTGGTAAGCCACAGGGCCTACTCTTTTTATTATTTGGAAGGGACCAATGAAACGCGGTGAAAGTTTTCAGGATTTTAAAACTCTTCCAATACCAAATCCATGGATTTACCTTTAAGAATACGTGATCACCAACATCAAATTCCAAATCTTTTTCTTCTTTTGTCATGATAACTTTTCTCTACTTTGTGCCGTTCTCATTTTTCCCCGAATTAACTTAATCTTTTTCGATGTTTGTTGTACAATATCGGTCCTAAAATTAAACTTTCTCCGATTCATCCAACACAAAGGGTTCTACATTTTCTTCCATATAAAGCTTCAAAAGGTGCCATACCAATGGAAGAATGAAAACTATTATTGTAAGTAAATTCTATCAAAGGCAAAAAGTCTACCCAACAACCCTTATGTTCTAAAACACAAGCTCTCAATAAATCCTCTAAAGATTGGATTGTTCTTTCGGTTTGTCCATCGGTTTGGGGATGATAGTTTGAACTTAATTTTAATTTGGTGCCTAAAGCTTTATGTAAACTCTCCCAAAATCTTGAAGTAAATCTAGGGTCTCTCGATACAATACTAGATGGTATACCATGTAATCTTACAATCTCACATATGTACAAATTAGTTAATTTCTCTAAAGAATACCTAATATTAATAGGAATAAAATGTGCAGACTTAGTTAAACGATCTACTATAACCCAAATTGAATCAAATCCCCTAGGGCTTCTTGGCAAAGCTACCACAAAATCCATAGATATGCTATCCCATTTCCATTGTGGTATTTCTAAAGGTTGCAATAAACCTGAGGGTTTCTGATGTTCAATTTTAGCCTTTTGACAAATTAAACAAGAATATACATATTCACAAATTTCTTTCTTCATTCGAGGCCACCAAAACATGGTTTTCAAATCTTTGTACATCTTAGTGGCACCAGGATGAATACTTAATTTGCTTTTATGTGCTTCCTCCAAAATTGTTTTTCTAACTTCTATTATATTAGGAATACAAATTCTATCTTGAAACCTCAAAATACCATCCATTCCAATCTTAAACTCACTACTTTTTCCTTGATTCAAAATTTCCATTTGAGTTTTCAGAAAAGGATCAAATTCTTGCTTACATGCTAATTTCTTCCAAAAATGTGTTAGAAATTTGTAAAACTCCTAATCTAATACTCGTATTGGTAGTTTCACACACTAAACTAAGATCTCGAAATTGTTCTAATAAATCCATTTCTCTAATCATCAGTGAAGACATAATTAAAGACTTCTTACTTAAAGCATCTGCTACCACATTAGCCTTTCCGGGATGGTAATTAAGTTCAAAATCATAATCCTTTAAAAATTTCATTCATCTTCTTTGTCTCATGTTTAATTCTTTTTGACTAAATAAATATTTAAGGCTTTTGTGATCGCTAAATACTTCAAATCTAGTTCCATACAAATAGTGTCTCCACATCTTAAGTGTGAATACTACAGCCGTTAATTCTAGATCATGGGTTGGATAATTTTTCTCATGAATCTTAAGTTGTCTAGAAGCATATGCTACCACTTTACCATGTTGCATCAATACTCCTCCTAAACCCATTTTAGATGCATCACAATACACTACAAAAGGTTCTTTGGGATTAGGTAGAGTTAATACTGGAGCAGTGGTCAATCTTTCCTTTAGAGTTTAAAAACTATCCTCACATTGAGTTGTCCAAATAAATGCCTGATTCTTTTTAGTCAAGGTAGTCAAAGGCAAAGCTATTTTAGAAAAATCTTTAATAAATCTCCTATAATATCCTGCTAATCCTAGAAAACTCTAATCTCTCGTTACACTTTTTAGGTCTCTCCCATTCCAAAACAGATTGTACCTTACATGGATCTACAAGATATTCCTCCCCCCGACATATCACATGACCTAAAAATTTCATTTTCTCCATCCAAAATTCACACTTAGATAATTTAGCAAAAAGTTTTCTGTCCTTTAAAATCAATACTATATTTAAGTGTTTGGCATGATCCTCCTTAGTTTTACTATACACTAATATGTCATCAATGAATACAATTACAAAATGGTCAAGATAAGGGTGAAAAATTCGGTTCATGTAATCCATAAATACTGCTGGAGCATTAGTCACTCCAAAAGGCATAACTAAATACTCATAGTGCCCATAATTGGTGCGAAAGCGATTTTGGAATATCCTCGGATTTTACCCTAATCGATGATATCCTGATCTTAAATCAATCTTACTAAAAATACAGGCTCCTTTTAATTGATCCATAAGATCATCAATCCTAGGCGTGGATATTTATTCTTAATGGTTACTCTATTCAATTGTCTATAATCTATGCACATTCTCATGGTTCCATCCTTTTTCTTAACTAACAAAACCTGAGCTCCCGAGGGTGATACACTAGGCCTTACAAACTGTTTACTTAACAATAACAATTCTTCAATTTGTTTCTTGACTTCGCTAATTCTACGGGAGACATTCTATATGGTGCTATGGAAATTGGTCCTTCCTCGGAACTAAATCAATGGAAAACTCTATTTCTCTTTCGGAGGTAATTGATCCACTTCTTGAAATATCTCTGTAAAATCTTTTACTATTGGCACACTACTCACCTCATTTTCGATTTAGTTTCATTAGCGGTGATCATGTATACTTGGGTATTGTTTTCCTTTAAAGATTTTAAGACTTTATTTATGGAAACAATTTCAATATCCCTACTCACCTCCAGTCTCGAAAAATAATTGTTTTGTCAAAGCAATTCAACAAAACATGATTAGTGGACAACCAATCCATACCTAAAACAACTTCAATTTGTTGAAGGGGTAAACAAATCAAATTGACACAGAGAAAGTTTTATCACCAATTTTTATTTTACATAGACAGATATCGAGGTTAAAACGAAGTCCCGGTTGGAGTATTTACTTCTAATTTAAAGTTTAATGAAGACACAGGAGTTTCAATTTTTGTACACAAGAATATGACACAAAAAGAATGAGTAGCACCAGAGTCAAATAACACGGTTAAAGGAATTTCATTTATGAAGCATTTACCTCGAATCAAAGGTTCAAGTCTCGGTTCCATTAAGAGAAAAAATTCTTCCTTGAGCCTTCGGTTTTTCAGACGAATTTTCGGACATGCTTCCTTTTCCTCGACAATCTTTTGCTAGATGTCCCTTTGTGTTACATTTGTAGCACCAGTTGCACGATGAAGCATAGTGTCCAAATTCTCCACACTTAAAACACTTGACATTAACAGGATTAGATTCACGATTTCTCATAGGAGCTTTAGAAAAATTCCCAGCAGAACGTTCCTTAAATCCTTGAGAAGCTTGGTATGGTTTCCCTTTATTTTCGAACCCAAATCTTTTATTTTTAATGGTCCACCAATATTTTTATTTTTATAATATACAGCTCTAGCACGAGAATCCTCATCATATATTCTACACATATTTACAAGCACTGGAAATTGGTGAATACCTTGATAATTTATAGCCTGTTTTATTTCAGGACGCAGGCCATTTAAAAATTTAACACATTTTGACCTTTCACCATCTTTTCCATGGTAGTGTGTAGAATATCTGACTAGATCCTCAAAACTAACCGCATACTCAGCTACTGTTAAGTTCCCTTGTTTTAATTCCAAAAACTCCATTTCTTTTTTATTCCTTATATCTTCAGGAAAATATTTTTCTAAAAACAATTCCTTAAATTCTCCCCATTTTATTGTTTCTCCTTCCTTCGCTTCATCTTGGTAAGCATTTTCCCACCAATATTCTCCTCATCCACCAACATATGAGTTGCGAAAATTACCTTTTTATCCTCGAACATCCCATTACCCGAAAGATTTTCTCAATTTCCCTTACCCATCGTTGAGCACCTTTCAGTCATATCCACCTCCAAAAGTAGGCGGATTATTCCTCTGGCGCTCCGGACCACGATATTCATTATGTTCGTTGTTGTTCCTATTTTGACTTCCAATTGCTTGGGCAAGTTTTTCGAGTGCCTCAGCAATTGCCTTATCATTTCCTCCAGCCATCTATTATTATTACAGAAAATAAAATCACAAAGCACATCAACTAACAATCACACAAGAATATAGAGCATATAAACAAACAATCATATACTCCACCTTATAACTTCTACCAATCATTTAATCACAACAAAAACATGGTTAGCTCAAAATTCACAAGTCCAAGAAAACATACTGCTCTGATACCAACTGTAACGCCCCTCTATTTTCATTACTAAAATATTTTCCTTTTTATCTATTTATTATTATTATTTGAAAATGTTTCCCTTCATTTAGATTTCTTTAAATAAAATCTTAAAATAATTTCCTTGCTAAAACAAAACGTCATCATAAAAATAAAATACATCACATAAATCACATCATAATCATACATCAAAAGTTATTTACAAAATGTCACATAGGTACGTAATATTGTGACAATTATAATATACACATTATTATTAAATCCTCATGCTAGATAACATTCTTTGACATCTTCCACACATTATTACTGAATCTACCTGTCAATCTGCTCCTCCGAATAAAATTCAGGATCATCACAGGTGTCAAACCACAGACACAAACACGCAAGGGTAAGTTCCAATATCTTAATAAAAATACTTATTATGTAAAAATATCAATATAATACATATCATATAAAAATACCAATATGATACATATCATAATCAAATAAATAAAGAATGAATGATGACTTAAATGAAATTTCTATATGATGCATGCTCCAACCTCAACTCCAAAAATATGCAATGTGGTACCATCTCAGATAATACGACATCATCATCGTAAAACTTACCGACCAGTTGGGATTCCACAGTGGTGCACAGAATCTCATAAACAAACATGTGATCATCATGAATTAAATGAATTCTCACTGTTGGAAATCCCCCAAGTCTGGCATCCCACCAAGACGCACGGATTAAGTTATTATCTGCACCTCTAACCGAGGCCACCTCTTTTGAGGCATGCATGAATGAATGAAATCTTATCACCCTTTCTAAAAATCTCATTTAAAACAATACCAACTTATTGATATTACAAGTACACTCCATCATTATATTTTACGTTGTAGATTAATAATTTATAATATAATCGTCATAGTTTTCATCACAGTCTTCCACGTACATAGCATAGTTAATTAATCACAGTCTCAATCATCATCCAAGTTCAAAGAAAAGGTAAACATAAACAATCTAAGTCATCATCCAAGTACACATCCAAAGTTATTCAAGTTCAATCAAAAGTCATCCAAGTTCAAAGTATAGAAAAATTAATCATTGTAATATTATATAAATAACTAAAATTATGAAATCAGTAAAGGTGGCAGAGCCTCCTAGTTAGATCTCATAATTTTAGGTTATTGTAATATTATATAAATAACTAAAATTATGAAATCAGTAAAGGTGGCAGAGCCTCCTAGTTAGATCTCATAATTTTAGGTCATTGTAATATTATATAAATAACTAAAATTATGAAATCAGTAAAGGTGGCAGAGCCTCCTAGTTAGATCTCATAATTTTAGGATCTCCAAATATTATATGCAATATAAATAAATGGAAACAGAAATATTTCAGTATAAAAATATAAATATGCGGTATTATAAACAAAAGTTGGAATAGCTCAATTGGTTAGGACATGGTTCAGAATCTGAAGGTTATGGGCTCAATTCCTGCTTGCATCATTTTTGTTTTTATATTTTTTTTTTAAATATGCATTATTTTAGTAATTGAAAACTTAAATAAATTGCAACTTTCCTTACAATCCTTATTACTTTAAAACTTCAATAATAATTATAATTCCAAGAGAATAAGATTATAAAAATTAAAATATAAAATATATTTTTTTTTTTTAGGATTATTCTATAATTTTTTAGAAACTTGAAAACTTAATTAAATTGAAAATTCATAATAATTTAGAAACTTCCCTCACCTTAATTTTTCTCCCTCTTGGAAATGCTTTGAAAGATCTTCTAATGGTTGAAAGAAGGTTGATCCTACTCTCAAAGTTAAATGAAATGGGTTTTTGGTGAATTTAGGAAAAATTTGGAATTTTAGCAAAATAAGCTTATGGTTTTGGGAAAATTGGAAAAACTAAGATTTTGGTGTTTTGGTGCAAATGAATTCATGGCTGAAGTGTTCTCAAATGGTTTCTATTTATAGATGAAATAAAATTTAAAATATTATTAGTGGTAAATTTAATATACTTAGTGGTTTTACCATAAATAATTAATTATAATTCTTTTTCTTTTTAATGCTCCACTAAACAAATTGATGTTAACACCACTAACTTAGTGCATTTTTTCATCACTCATGACATATTGCACTTGTTCAGAATTTTCCAACTTTTATTTATTTATTTATTTTATTATTATTTTATTATTATTTTATTATTATTATTTTATTATTATTATTTTTTAATACTTTATTATTTTAATTCCATTATTCAAATATCATATATGATTATTCTATAATTAGTATTATATTATAAGGAGTCTAAAAATATTTTTCCCTATTTTTCTTACATATTTCTCTCGTAATTATTATATAGATTATATTTATTTTAAAAAATATCAAACAGACTAAGTAGCTCAGTTGATTAGTGTGATGGTTAAATAACTTGCAGGTTGCAGGTTCAAATCCTTCATGGGTCATTTTAAGTTTTTTTTTATTTATTTATTTATTTATTTTATTTTTTTTTTTATTAATTCTTAAAATGTTTCTCAAATCAAATATAAAATAAGATTTCTTAATAATAATATAATTAAAACAATGAATTTATAGTAATTCGGAAATATTAAATAATGTTTGAAATATCAAATAATAATAAAAATGTCAAACAACAAATTTATTTTTCTACTACATTTTTATTTAGAAATGTAATCATAATTTTCTCAAATTACGTAATAATATTGCTACCCAATGATAAATTATTTTTGAATTACGTTTTCTATCTAATCAAATTATAACAGTAAACAGTTAATATGCACATTTTTATAGAATTTTTAGTAAATGTTTTAACTACGTAATTATTTATGAAAATTAATTTTGAGGGTGTTACAAGATGTGGAGACACTATTTGTATGGAACTAGATTTGAAGTATTTAGCGATCACAAAAGCCTTAAATATTTATTTAGTCAAAAAGAATTAAACATGAGACAAAGAAGATGGATGGAATTTTTAAAGGATTATGATTTTGAACTTAATTACCATCCCGGAAAGGCTAATGTGGTAGCAGATGCTTTAAGTAGGAAGTCTTTGATTATGTCTTCACTGATGATTAGAGAAATGGATTTATTAGAACAATTTCGAGATCTTAGTTTAGTGTGTGAAACTACTAATACGAGTATTAGATTAGGAGCTTTACAAATTTCTAACACATTTTTGGAAGAAATTAGACAGAAGCAAGGATTTGATCCTTTTCTGAAAACTCAAATGGAAATTTTGAATCAAGGAAAAAGTAGTGAGTTTAAGATTGGAATGGATGGTATTTTGAGGTTTCAAGATAGAATTTGTATTCCTAATATAATAGAAGTTAGAAAAACAATTTTGGAGGAAGCACATAAAAGCAAATTAAGTATTCATCCTGGTGCCACTAAGATGTACAAAGATTTGAAAACCATGTTTTGGTGGCCTCGAATGAAGAAAGAAATTTGTGAATATGTGTATTCTTGTTTAATTTGTCAAAAGGCTAAAATTGAACATCAGAAACCCTCAGGTTTATTACAACCTTTAGAAATTCCACAATGGAAATGGGATAGCATATTTATGGATTTTGTGGTAGCTTTGCCAAGAAGTCCTAGGGGATTTGATTCAATTTGGGTTATAGTAGATCGTTTAACTAAGTCTGCACATTTTATTCCTATTAATATTAGGTATTCTTTAGAGAAATTAACTAATTTGTACATAGGTGAGATTGTAAGATTACATGGTGTACCATCTAGTATTGTATCGAGATAGATACCTAGATTTACTTCAAGATTTTGGGAGAGTTTACATAAAGCTTTAGGCACCAAATTAAAATTAAGTTCAGCCTATCATCCCCAAACTGATGAACAAACTGAAAGAACAATCCAATCTTTAGAGGATTTATTGAGAGCTTGTGTTTTAGAACATAAGGGTTGTTGGGTAGACTTTTTGCCTTTGATAGAATTTACCTACAATAATAGTTTTCATTCTTCCATTGGTATGGCACCTTTTGAAGCTTTATATGGAAGAAAATGTAGAACTCCTTTGTGTTGGATCAATCGGAGAAAAGTTTAATTTTAGGACCTGATATTGTACAACAAACCTCAGAAAAGATTAAGTTAATTCAGGAAAAGATGAGAACGGCACAAAGTAGGCAGAAAAGTTATCATGACAAAAGAAGAAAAGATTTGGAATTTGATGTTGGTGATCACGTATTCTTGAGGGTAAATCCATGGACTGGTATTGGGAGAGTTTTAAAATCCCGAAAACTTTCACCGCGTTTCATTGGTCCCTTCCAAATAATAAAAAGAATAGGTTCTGTGGCTTACCAAATTGCTTTACCCCCAATTCTTTCTAATCTTCATAATGTCTTTCATGTTTCACAACTTCGTAAATACATTCCTGATTCATCACATGTAATTGAGTTAGATGATATACAAATAAAGGATAATCTAACCTATGAAGCATTACCAATAAGAATTGAGGATAGAAGAATCAAAACCTTAAGGGGAAAAGATATTCCTTTAGTAAAGGTTATCTGGAGAACGGATGATGCAACATGGGAATTGGAAAGTGAGATGCAGAAAAGCTATCCTACATTATTTCAATGAGGTAAATTTCGAGGACGAAATTTCTTTTTAGGGGGGAGAGTTGTAACACCCTCAAAATTAATTTTCATAAATAATTTCGTAGTTAAAACATTTACTAAAAAATTCTATAAAAATGTGCATATTAACTGTTTACTGTTATAATTAGACAGAAAATGTAATTCAAAAATAATTTATCATTGGGTAGCAATATTATTACGTAATTTGAGAAAATTATGATTACATTTCTAAATAAAAATGTAATAGAAAAATAAAAATAATATAAAATAAATAAAATAAACTTAGAATGGCCCATGCAAAATTCGAACCTACAACCTGCAGGTTATTAAGCCACCACTTTAACCAACTAAGCTACTACATTTATTTGATACTTTTATAAAATATAAGATATATATTAAGTACTAGTTTATTGTTTAAAAAAATTTTAAAATTAAAATGTCACATACAAGACTTGAACCTACAACCTTCAGGTTAGAAGCAGAATGTTTTAACCAACTGAGCTAATAGGTTTATTTAATAATTTTTAAAAATATAAGGTATATAATAAGTACGAGCGAAATATGTGAACCAGAAAAATAAAGAAAAATAATTTTTAGATTCTTTATAATTTAGTATTAATTATGGAATAATCATATATGATATTTGAATAATGGAATTAAAAAAAAATTTAAAAAATAATAATAATAATAATAAAATAATAAAATATATATATATATATATATATATATATATATATAGATAAAAGATAGAAAATTTTGAACAAGTGCAATATGTCATGAATGATGAAAAGATGCACTAAGTTAGTGGTGTTAGCACCAATTTGATTAATGGAGCACTAAAAAGAAAAAGAATTATAATTAATTGTTTATGGAAAAACCACTAAGTATATTAAATTTTACCACTAATAATATTTTAAATTTTATTTCATCTATAAATAGTAACCATTTGAGAACACTTCAGCCATGAATTCATTTGCACCAAAACACCAAAATCTTAGTTTTTCCAATTTTCCCAAAACCATAAGCTTATTTTGCTAAAATTCCAAATTTTTCTAAATTCACCAAAAATCTATTTCATTTAACTTTGACAGTAGAATCAACCTTCTTTCAACCTTCAAAAGCTTTCTCAAAGTCTTCCAAAAGAGTAGCCAAAAGAAATCAAGGTGAGGGAAGTTTCTAAATTATTTTAAGTTTTCAATTTAATTAAGTTTTCAATTTTCTAAAAATTCTAGAATAATCTCAAAATATTTGTGTTCTAAAATTTATGAACTTATAATTATTATTGAAGTTTTAAAGTAATAAGAATTGTAAGAGAAGTTGCAATTTACTTAAATTTTCAAATATAAAAAAAATAAAAATATATATATGTAACTAAAAATGAAGTGAGCATGACTTGAACCCAAGACCTTAGTGTTTCCAATCATGTCTTAACCAACTAAGCTAATCCAGATTTCATTTATATTACCGCATATTTATATCTTTATATTTAAATATTTCCGCTTTCATTTGTTTATATTTCATATGATAATTTGTGATCTTAAAATTATGAGATCTAACTAGGAGGCTCTGCCACCTTTACTGATTTCATAATTTTAAGTTATTTATATAATATTTAATTTTATGAAATAATAATTTGAGATCTTAAAATTATGAGATCTAACTAGGAGGCTCTGCCACCTTTACTGATTTCATAATTTTAGTTATTTATATAATGTTACAACAACCTAAAATTATGAGATCTAACTAGGAGGCTCGCCACCTTTACTTGATTTCATAATTTTAGTTATTGATATAATATTACAACGATTAATTTTTCTATACTTTAAATTTGGATGACCTTTGATTTGAACTTGAATAATTTTGGATGTGTATTTGGATCATGACTTGGATTGTGTATGTTTACCTTCTCTTTGAACTTGGATGATAATTGAGATTGTGATTAATTACCTATGCTATGCACGTTGAGGACTGTGATAAAAATTATGACTATTATAGTATAAATTATTAATCCACAACGTAAAATATAATGATGGAGTGGATTTGGAATATCAATAAGTTGGTACTGTTTTAAATGAGATTTTTAGAAAGGGAGATAAGATTTCATTCATTCAGCCTCAAAAGAGGTGGCCTCGGTTAGAGGTGCAGATAATAACTTAATCCGTGCGTCTTGGTGGGATGCCAGACTTAGGGGATTTTTATAGTGAGAATTCATTTAATTCATGATGATCACATGATTGTTTATGAGATTCTGTGCACCATTGTGAAATCCCAACTGGTCGGTAAGTTTTACGATGATGATGTCGTATTATCTGAGATGGTACCACATTGCATATTTTTGGAGTTGAGGTTGGAGCATACATCATATAGAAATTTCATTTAAGTCATAATTCATTCTTTATTTATTTTATATGATATATATTGTATTGATATTTTTATATGATATGTATTTTTATTAAGATATTGGAACTTACCCTTGCGTGTTTGTGTCTGTGGTTTGACACCTGTGATGATCCTGAATTTTATTCGGAGGAGCAGATTGACAGGTAGATTCAGTAATGATGTGTGGAGATGTCAAGGAATGTTAGCTAACATGAGGATTTAATGAAATAATGTGTATATTATAATTGTCACAATATTACGTATTTATGTGACATTTTGTAAATAACTTTTGATGTATGGTTATGATGTGATTTATGTGATGTGTTTTATTTTTATGGTGACGTTTTTGTTTTAGCAAGGAAATTATTTTAAGATTTTATTTAAAATCTAAATGAAGGGAAATATTTTCAAATAATAATAATAAATAGATATAAAGGAAAATATTTCAGCAATGAAAAATAGCGGGGCGTTACAATAACAGAGGATTCAGGGAATTTTGTTCAGAGAATGGGATCAGAATGATCAAGACAGTGCCGGGGACACCTGAGCAAAACGGTGTGGCAGAAAGAATGAACAGAACCTTGAATGAGAGAGCTAGATGCATGAGAATCCAGTCAGGCCTACCTAAGGTGTTTTGGGCAGAGGCGATAAACACAGCCGCCTATCTCATAAACAGAGGTCCATCAATTCCTTTAGACTATCAGTTACCTGAAGAAGTATGGTCTAGGAAGGAGGTAAATTTTTCACATTTGAAAGTCTTTGGTTGTGCCTCATATATTCTGATAGACTTTAATAGTAGAGATAAATTAGACCCCAAGGCAAAATTATGTTATTTCATTGGTTATGGATCTGACATGTATGGCTACAAATTCTGGGATGACAAAAACAAGAAAATCATCAGAAGTAGAAATGTTACTTTTAATGAAAGTGTGTTCTACAAAGACAGGTCTACAGAATCCGCAAGCGCAAACAAACAGTCAGTGGCCTGTGAGAAAGTAGCACTAGAAGAAATCTCAAAAAGGGACGTAGTCAACAAAAGGCAGGATCCTGAGTCTGAGTCTGAACCAAAACCAATAACAGAACCAGAACCAACAATAGAGGTGGAACCTTTTGAGACACAAGTAAGAAGGTCAAGCAGAAAGTAGCACCGTAAAGGTATTCCCCTTCATTACATTATCTGTTGTTAAGCGATCTTTGGTGAGCGAGCATTTTTCTTGAAGCTATGCGGGGAGATAATTCCACAAGTGGGAGCAAGCAATGGAAGATGAGATGAAATCCCTCCAAAAAGAACAAAACTTGGTCTCTAACCAAGCTACTAGAAGGAAGAAGGCTCTGCAAACAATGGGTCTATAGGATAAAGGAAGAACCGGATGGAAGTAAAAGATATAAGGCGAGACTCGTAGTGAAAGGATTTCAAAGAAACAAGAATCGACTTCATAGAGATCTTCTCTCCGTTTGTAAAGATGACTACCATTAGAGTTATCTTGAGTATTGTAGAGCTAAGAAAAATCTTCATCTTGAGCGGTTAGATGTTAAAACTGCATTTCTGCATGGGTATCTAGAGGAGGACATCTTTATGAAACAACCAGAAGGTTTTGAAGTACAAGGCAAGGAGAATCTTGTATGAAAGCTCCATAAAAGTTTGTATGGCCTGAAACAAGCACCGAGACAGTGGTACAAAAAGTTTAATGAATTTATGAGCAGCGCAGGGTTTCATAAATGTGAAGAAGACTACTGTTGTTATGTTAAGAAATGTGTTGACAGTTATATTATTCTTGCTTTATATGTTGATGACATGTTAATTGCAGGGTCTAGTATGACAGAAATTAACAAGTTGAAGAAACAGTTAGCAGGAAACTTTAAGATGAAGGATCTTGGTCAAGCCAAACAAATTCTTGGCATGAGAATCTCTAGAGACATATCAGAAGGTACTTTGAAGTTGTCTCAGGAGAATTATATTAAAAAATTGCTTGACAGGTTCAATGTTGGAGATGCAAAGACCAGGAATACCCCTTTGGGAACACACCTAAAACTTTCAAAAAGGCAATCTCCTCAGACTGATGAAGAAAAGGATTACATGTCTAAAATACCATATGCTTCTGCAGTAGGGAGCTTGATGTATGCTATGGTGTGTACTAGACCAGACATAACACATGCAGTGGGAGTTGTGAGCAGGTTTCTATCCAGTCCTGGAAAGGAGCATTGGGAGGCTGTGAAGTGGATATTGAGATATTTGAAGGATACTTCAAGGATGCACTTATGTTTTAAAAGAAGTAATCTCACTTTACAGGGTTTTTCTAATGCAGACTTAGGAGGAGATCTAGATGGTAGAAAGAGCACAACAGGCTACATATCTTTGTTGGGTGGTACTGCTATCAGTTGGAAGTCTAAACTTCAAGGTAGAGTTTCTCTTTCAACCACTGAAGCTGAGTATGTAGCAATTTCAGAAGCAGCCAAGGAGATGATATGGCTGAAGAATCTTCTCAGAGGACTAGGAAAAGAACAAGATGATGCTCCATTATTCAGTGATAGCCAGAGTGCAGTATACCTTGCTAAAAATCCAATCCTTTATTCTAGATGCAAGCATATTGAGATAAAGTATCATTTTATCAGAGACTTGATCAGTAATGGAGAGCTATCTTTGTTGAAGATCCCAGAATCAGAGAATCCAGCAGATATGTTGACCAAGACAATTACAATTGATAAGTTGAGGTTTTGTGTTACCTCAATGGGCCTTCGAGAGTGATTGATGACGAAGGCACTACACTAGGTTGTGATGTGAATCAAACTCCAAGTGGGAGAATTGTTAGGAGTATATGTAGTTTGATTAGTCTCACATCATGTAAAAAGATGCATTTAGACTTTAGTCCCACATCGTTTAGAAAAGTGAGAGGGATTGTTTTTTGTCTCTATATAAAGAACTCCCTGTAAAGCTTGAAATGCACACCAAAAATAAACTGTTCCTAATGTAGTCGTAGACGTAGGCAAATTGCTGAACCACGTTAAATTCTTGTGTCTTTTTCTCTCTTCTTTATTTCCTTATTTATTTTATTTATTGCTTTGTTCTTAACAGTAAAAACTGAAAATATGCTGAACAGGGATTGGACAGGGGAGAGACTCCAAAAACTCAAGGTGTTAACACAAATACATTCATTATAACCAACTTACATACTCTTGATAAGAAATATTATAGATATTATTACATACAACATAAAATGTTGTGTTTTGTCTTTATAGGAACTCACATATTAATATTAGTAGCCTTCCAAATTAAGGTCAGAATGCGTAGTTAAGTTCATGTTATGGTACTATAGTCACAGCTTTGCTCCTTCTTTAATAGCCTTCAAAGCCTTGTCACTACTCTGCCCTTTTTTCTGGTTTCAAAATCAACCATGTTTGGCTTTAGTTTTTAACAGTATTAGCATTTTGATGTTAATGTGTTATACATGATCAAACCAACATCATTAACATATAAGATCTTACCGACTGTATCATACACCAGATCAAACTTTTCATCAAGTTTTTCCAAATTCTCCTTTGTATAATCAATAGCCAAGCCTGCTCCCAAGTTCCTTAACAAATCCAGTTTGGCAGTACTAGCCGAAGCAGCAACCTTAGATGCTTTTTATTCTTCATGCCTGTAGCATAATTAGTGTATTTTTTATTCTTTATGTCTAAATTGTCAAATGTTATAGTTTTGGATAATAATATTTATGTTAAAATAAATATTTTTTTTTTAATTTGTACGAAGCATATATGCGGATATAGTCAATGAGATTTTGTCACATTAAAGCACGATATTAAAATTGGGTTAGGTAAGCTGAGGCACTTAAAAGATTATGAAGAACCTGTATTCAACAATAGTTATGAACAAGTTCTAGCACATGTTCTACTTGCTTCACTGAAAAAAATTAAAACTTAGTTATTCCTTAGTATATCACTCTACTCTACTCTGCTAATCTTTCTTACAGCAATTACCGGTAGACCGTTTCTAATTCTAGCTGAGTCATTTATTTAGTCCTCTAATTAAGTAAATATCCTTTGATACATTTCAGGCTCAACCATAAAGGATTTGAGTAACTTTTTTATAAGAAAAGACAATCACTAATAATATAATATTTTGTATCAAGCACAGAATGTTCCTAACACATGACTCACACATAATAGGTGCCCACCATAATAGGTGCCCACCAGGACACAATGATGGAAATGGTATGTTCATTATGAAACAATCTAATGGACGGTTTGTGAGTTTTTTCATAAGATCTTAACAATGAGACATATACATGTTTGTTGATGATCTTGAATTTGAACTTGAACTTGGGGTTTTAAAGGGTTGCTTGTGTCTTTCTCATGATCACATACTGAAAGTTTCAAGAACAAATTACCGAGTTTACCGGGGTTCTCCTATGATATGTTCAAAGTTTGGTTTTGGCATAACGACATTAAGCTACCTCATTTGCTTGTTATTAAGTTATGAGGTAGCTAGTTTCAGTCTTTCCATTTAATGTAACTGGTTCCTTAGCTTGAGTAGTTTGTTGGATGATTCTATTGGTTGCTAATAATACAATTTCTTTGGCTATTGCTAATATTTGTAATAGTAAGCTTGTACGTGACCTTCCAACAAGGAATTGATTTGTTCTCAAATTCTATTATCGTATACATTTACTTTATCATGAATAAAATTCAACACATTCAACAAATTCTATTATCCCATCTTCCTGCTTTCTACGAACAAAGTTTGGGTACACAACATGCTTCTATCCAAATTTAAAACTGGTAATATAAGAATAACAACTTGTACACTCTGCGTATATTTAAGAAAGATCATTGTCACAACCACAATAAAGTAGGTTATTCAACAAGACTTGAAGTCCACGATGCGTGAAGAGATCGTTGTTATATTTCTTCATTTTAATAAATGTAGAGTCTGAAGCTATAAAATTCAAAACGTAGCCATGGACAAATCTAAATATCCTGAATTGTTTTACTATCTCAGGTAGTGCTAGACTGATAAAACAAAAACGTGTCACAGAAAGCATCTTATAAGTGATATTCTCAGCTTAATCATTGTCATACATTCATTCTTGGAACACAGATGTGAATATCTTGTGTGTTTTCACATATTAAGACTAAACAATTATTGCTGCAATGGCTATCAAGTCTCTTTGGATACAAATTTCATTGGAACTTGTGGTCGAAGACAATGACTTGAAAGTACTTCATAGAATGCAAGCAATGTGCTAAGATATTGTGGTATATACTTGCTAGAAGGTCTCTATTGTCTTTAAATTTAGCTATGGAGTTATATTAAACTGCAACTGAAATTGGATGAAATTGTAACAGAATAATCAAGCTGTTTTTGTTATCAAGATTTATTATCCTTGCCCTGCCTTATAATGGTCTAGTATGTTAGCCTGCTGCTTGTTGTGCAAACTTTCAATGTCTAGTATGTAACTCAGCAGTTATTGATTCACCAGTCATCAAAGAAAACAAAAAAGATGTTCCAATGAGTAAATTCTTCATTCACAAAATAGCTTCATCCTCATTTCATCATAATAGTAAGCCTCCATTGCACTGGGTCATATTTATTTTTATAAGCTGCACTTCAAATTTACTGATTTCTATTCATCCATTCACTTTCCTATTCCTACAATGACAGACTCTTGTTGGTGGTGCTCTTCTTTCTGCTTTCCTTCAGGTTGCATTTAACCTTTGGGAGGGAAGAAATTCTATAGTAAAGTAATTACTTTTTTTTTTGATTATTTGACAATTTTTCTATTATTATTTGACAATTATATTTAGAAAGTGATATAAATTAACTACAAAAATATTTTTCTTAATGAAGGGTAAAATAGCCTTAAAATTGTGCTGACAAAATGTAGGTAAAAAAGAAAAGGAATCCCCTCTATATATAGAGTCCTAGATTATATATTAAATACATTTTAGTATAAATATCATGTTTTGTAATTGTTAAAGTAATTTATATTTTTTATACCATAAATTTTTAATTATTATCAATTTTTAAGAAAAATTATTGAAATAAATTTTCAAAATAAAGTTATCATTAGGTAAAAACTATTTTTTTACTATTATTTTTTAATTTTATTGGATTAAAATAATCAGTTCAATTTTTTTTAACTATTTCAAACCACTCTTCTTTCACTTTATCTATGTATTTTATTTTTTTTAACAACTATTTTCCTTTTATAAAAAAATATCAACTTTATCTTGAAATTTTATTTCAAATTTTTTTTAAAAAAAAAATTGGAAATTATTAAAATAACATGGTGTAATGAAATATAATCTATATACTAAAAAAATATGTATATATAACTTTATAAAAAATAAAATATATATTTTGTCTCTTATATTTACTAATACAAAATTTAATAAATTCTCTTATAATTCAGAAACCAATAATTTTTTTTTAAAGAAGTGCTGAAGAATTAATAACTCTCTTTCTCGCTTCTTGTACAAGCAGATCCTTAAACATATTTCTGTTCATTGATAAAAGAAAATTCTTTTATTTATTTTCCATGCTAATGTAACATCATGTATTTGATAAATTTTAATTTTACACCTTTTATTTTATTGTTTTTGCCAAAGTCACGGGTAAGTCGTGAAAATGTAGTAATGGAAAGCTTTTTGACAATTAAGGGAAAAGTAGGGTTCACCCCAACCATCATTTATTGAACAATTAAAGCCACTTTTGATACACATTTGTACACTCAGTATTTCATACGTTCACACTTTCAATTAATCAAAGCCACTGAATGAAAATCAAATTTAATCAATCTTCAAAAGTGTCTAAAATTTGAGCCATCCATTCATAATCCAACTATCACAATTTACAATTGAAGAAAGCTGTGAATATTGGTCGAGTCATCATCAAAGACTCAACAGTGTCCTATAAGTAAAGTTATCCTTCTTAAACCAACTTGTTACTCATTTCATCACTATAACAACCCTCAATTGCACTGAGTCACACTGATTCTCATAAGCTGCACTTCAAATTACTCATTTCCATTCATCCATTCACTTTCCTATTTCAAACATGGCAGGAGCTATTGTTGGTGGAGCTTTCCTTTCTGGTTTCCTTCAGGTTGCATTTGATAGACTTGCTTCTCGTCAAGTTATTGACTTCTTCCGTCAAAGAAAACTTGATGAGACACTGCTCACTCAGTTGAAAATCACGATACTGTCCATGGATTCTCTGTCTGATGATGCAGAACTAAAGCAATTCGATGATCCACGAGTGAAAGCATGGCTTTTTGCTGTCAAGGATGCTGTGTTTGACGCTGAGGATCTCCTGGATGAAATAGACTATGAAGTCATCAAATGTCAAGTGGAAGCTGAGTCTCAATCACAAACCTTAACTGACAAGGTATCAAATTTCTTCAACACTACTTTCAGTCCATTTACAAAGAATATTAACTCGGAGATGAAACGAGTTCTTCAGAAACTACAATGTCTTGCGAGCCAAAAGGATGCTCTTGGTTTGAAGAGGGCTACTTGTCCTAGTGTTGGATTGGGTAGTAAAACACAAACAACATCTTTGTTGGTTGAAAGTGATATTTATGGCAGAGATGAAGACAAAGAAATGATCTTTAATTGGCTTAAATCAGAAACTAACAATCGCAGCAAGCTATCGATTCTTTCTGTTGTGGGCATGGGTGGGTTAGGTAAGACCACGCTCACCCAACACGTGTACAATGACCCAAGGATGGAGGAGGCCGATTTTGACATTAAAGCTTGGGTCTGTGTTTCAGATGATTTCGATGTTTTGAGGCTGACAAAAGCAATTCTTGAAGCAATCACGCGAAGAAATGATGATAGTGGAAACCTAGAAATGGTTCACAGAAGATTGAAAGAAGAATTGACAGGGAAGAGATTTCTTCTAGTTCTGGATGATGTTTGGAACGAAAGACGAAAAGAATGGGAAGCTGTCCAAACTCCTCTCAATTGTGGGGCTCCAGGGAGTACAATACTTGTGACGACACGCAGTGATAAAGTTGCATCTACCATGAGGTCATGTAAAGTGATTCACCTTAAGCAATTAGAAGAAGACAATTCCTGGCAAGTTTTTGCTAAACATGCATTAAAACATGGTCATCTTCAGTTGAATGCTGAGCTGCAGGGAATTGCGACAAAGATAGTTGAAAAGTGCAAAGGATTGCCGCTAGCCTTGAAATCAATTGGAAGTCTTTTGCACAGTAAGACATCTATTTCGGAATGGGAAAATGTATTGAAAAGCAAGCTATGGGACTTACCTATGGGAGACAGTGAAATCATTCCTGCTCTATTATTGAGCTATCACCACCTTCCTTCCCCTCTCAAGAGGTGCTTTTCTTATTGTGCCTTATTTCCCAAAGATTACACATTTAACAAGGAGCATTTAATTCAATTGTGGATGGCTCAAAATTTTCTGGAAGATCCTCAACAGAGCAGGAGTCCAGAAGAAGTTGGAGAACAGTATTTTGACGAATTATTGTCTAAGTCTTTCTTTCAACAGTCAAGCAGATACAGATTCGAAACATGTTTTGTGATGCATGACCTTCTAAATGATTTGGCAAATTATGTTTGTGGGGACATCTGCTTCAGGTTGGGAGTTGGGAAAGCAAGAAGGGTTCCGAAAACATCCCGTCATTTTTCAATTGCAACCAATTACAAGGAACATTATGATGTGTTTGAGAGTTTACATGATGCTAAAAGGTTACGCACATTTTTTCCAACAGGTAGAGGGATTTTTGAGACCGTGCTTTGGGAATGCAGGATTTCGACACAAGAGTTGTTCTCCAAATTTAAGTTCCTACATGACTTATCTTTGTCTTGTTCTGACCTTAGAGAGGTGCCTGACTCTATAGGTGAACTTAAACATCTCCGTTCATTAGACCTTTCACGGACTGGCATAGAAAAACTACCTGATTCAACATGTTTGTTGTATAACTTGCAAATACTGAAGCTGGTAGGTTGTAAGAGATTGGCAGAGCTGCCTACTATGTTGTATAAACTCACCAATTTGCGTTGCCTTGAATTTAGATATACTGGAGTGAGAAGAATGCCAATGCATTTTGGAAAACTGAAGAATCTCCAAGTATTGGATGTGTTCTGTGTTGGCAAAAGCAGTGAATTCAGTATTCAGCAGCTAGGACGACACAATCTTCAAGGAGAACTATCAACTAAAGAGTTGCAGAATATTGAAGACCCCTCAGATGCATTAGAAGTTGATTTGATAAACAAAACACTTCTTGTGAGGCTAGAGTTAGAATGGAATAGAGAGCACATCCTGCTTGATGATCCAAGGAAAGAAAAAGAAGTACTTGAGAATTTACAACCTTCCAAACACTTGGAGAAATTGTGCATAACCAGCTATGGAGGTACAGAATTTACAAGTTGGTTATCAAATAATTCATTGTCGAATGTGGTGTCGATATGGTTAGAGAATTGTAAATATTGCATCTGTTTGCCTTGCCTTGGACTTCTTCCATCTCTCAAGGAGCTGGGGATTTTAGGGTTTGATGGGATAGTGAGTGTTGGTGCAGAATTTTATGGGAGTAGCTCTTCTCCATTTCCATCCTTGGAAAGACTGTACTTCTTCAATATGAAGGAATGGGAAGAATGGGAATGTAATGTAACTTTTCCACGTCTTCAATCCCTTCATATAAAACTATGTCCCAAGCTGAAAGGGCTGTCAGAGCAACTTCTTAACGTAAAGGAACTACATACTAACAGACCCAGCTTGGAAGCATCGTCTCTCCAAACGATTGGGTACGCCACATCAAATACTTGTCTTGAACAATTGGACATTTATTACTGCTCGAATATTAATATCCCCTTGAGACTTTGCTGTGATTTCCTTCAAAAGTTGGTGATCTATAATAGCTGTGACTCTCTAACGACCTTTCCGTTGGACTTCTTTCCAAAACTCTGTTCGCTTAAACTCCAGTATTGTCGAAATTTACGAATGATTACACAGGAGCGCCCACATACTCATCTTAAGGAACTGGATATTTATGAGTGCCATCAGTTTGAATCATTTCCAAGTGAAGGATTATCTGCACCCAAGCTAGAGACATTTAGAATTGAAGGATTGGAGAATTTGAAATCATTGCCTAAACACATGCACATCCTCCTTCCATCTCTTACTTTCTTAATGACACGTGATTTTCCAAAAGAGAATGATGTGGAGTGTTTTCCGGAGGAAGGTTCTTTGCCACTCTCTCTGACTTCTCTGCAAATATGGGATTGCCCAAATCTTAAAAAACTAGACTACAAGGGTCTTTGTCAACTATCCTCTCTCGAGGTATTGAGGCTTGAAAAGTGCCCGAAGCTGGAATGCTTACCAGAGGGTCTCCCCAAATCTATTTCAACTCTTATAATTAGTGATTGTCCATTGCTGAAACAGAGTTGCCAGAAACCAGAAGGCCAAGACTGGGTAAAGATTGCTCATATTCAAAACCTGATGATTTGGTAGTGTGACAAATTAATTCTGTAATGTGTGGCTCTTGATCAGGTGCAAATTCTCCACAATATCTTCACACCTTTTAAAATATATTGTTCTCTATAGCAATTATTACACTCTCTATTAGTTTACATTTACAAATAACAGAACAAAATGTAAATTCATGAATATTATACATTTTTACCAACAATTGGTTGGTGCATCAATTTTTTAACATTCGATCAACCTGCAAGAATTTTTTGCTTTCTGCAGAATAATTTTTAGCCCTCGTGAGTTGATTGGCTACTCCTGCAGAATAATTTTTTGCTTACATTTTGAGTACTACAGGTACAATGTTTAGGAATGTATTAAACGATATCACTCTGAGATAACAATTTAGGCAACTTCAACCACCAAAAAAATTGTCACTGATAACTTATTTTACTTTTTATGCAGATATGCTATTTTTTCTATAAAAACATTGCATTTGGATTTACCCTATTTTGGTTTGAGGTATATGCTTCTTTCTCTGGTCAAGCTGCTTATAATGATTGGTATATGCTCATTTTAGAATGTCTTCTTCACTTCACTTCCAGTAATCGCTAGGCGTTTTTGATCAGGATGTTTCTGCGAAACTTTGCCTAAAGGTACTAAATTGTTAATTTTTACCATTATAAAAATGAGGGACTTAATTGTTGATTTCCTCTGTGGCTCTTGATTTTAAATTAACAATTAGTTGAAAGCTGATGAGATCCTGTGCTAATCACACCCTTTCTTTACAGTATCCATTTCTATATCTAGAGGGAGTAGAGGACATCCTCTTCAGCTGGCTTTGGATTCTCGGATGGATGTTGAAAGGAGTTCTTAGTTCTTAAGCGATCTTCTTCTTGACCACAAATTCTGTCTTGAATCAAGCCTTCAGAAAAGATGGTAAAGTGGTAGATTTTGAAATTGGGGTGACAATGTATACATGTGTGGCATGGACTGTGAATTCCCAAATGGCTCTTTCCGTCAACTATTTCACTTGGATACAACAGTTTTTTATATGGGGCAGCATCGCCTTTTGGTATGTATTTGTGTTGGTTTATGGTTACCTCTCTCCAGCAATAACCACATCAGCTTACAAGGTTTTTGTGGCAGCATGTGCTCCCAGTGGTCTTTATTGGCTAGTTATCTGTTTGGTGAAATGTGTCTTTCTACCCAATTTCTCCTATAGGTCTTTCTAAAGTCGGTTTCCACCAATGTACCATGATATTTTACATAGAAAACAAGTAGAAGGGCTTGAACTTGGTTTATGATGAGTTTATCTAAACAAGTCCAGGGAAAACTAATACATCTGAGAGAGAGATTGAATCAAAGGGAGCTGTGAACAATATGTAAATGTTTCTAAACATACATTTGTGGGACTTGAAATTGTACTAAGGTTCTTGTTGAGTGGGGAAGTGACATTGAAGTAGTGAGCATTGCAAATAGATTTTATTATTTTATATTTTACTTTTTCTCCTTCAGTTTTGATTTGTTTATAAGATAGCTGAGGTGAGATTTGTGTAGCTAGTAATCACCTGATGTAGATTAGCTATGCAAAGCTTGTGTAATTGTTGTACCAAACAAGGTCATTGTATTTTGTAAATGGAAGAAAGCAGTAGATATCTTATATATATGATTTTTATTTTCTGATGGAAGTTCCAAAAACAATTAAAACATGATGTGCGCGTCTTTGAGAGAGGTTTTATGACTTTTTTTTACACATGTCCCAATATAAAGATGGTGTTGTCAGCTCTTTGATTTCCAAACCGATTTGTACAAAAGAATATGTGTTAAAAGAGATTAATTTTAAGAAAGAATCTATGTTATGAGATAGTTACAATATTATTGAGAAATTAATATTAATGCATCCACCAAAAAGCATAGGCACAGACAATGAATTTAGTCATATTTTACTGATGAATTTTACTGAGACAAAATATTTAATCTTGATTAAACACATTATAAATACTAACTCACTGAACATACTAAACTGGATCAAATATTTCTTTATAGTCAAATAGGTGAGTAAAGGTAGGATTATTAATTGATGCATCAAATGAATCAAGACCCCTTCTTCTTAAATTGTTTCCGTAATGTAAAAGCAAAAGGATGCATAAAGCCTCAGCTTCTTCATTACCATTCATTTATGGAATACAGAATGTGGAAAAGGACTCCAATTATTGCTTGACTGACCAACCATAAAGCCTCTTTTGACACACATTTCCTACACTCAAGATTTCATACATTCAATTAACCAAAGCCGCCATTGAATGAAAATCAAATTTAATCTAACGATCCATTCATATTCTAACAATCACAATTTACAATTGAATAAATGGTCTACACTAGATAACAAGGTTGACTATATGGAGTAGCCCACTGTTGTTTGCTTGTGGTTATGGAGGAACCATCCCATTAAATAACAATTTCATTGGCTATCATCATTGTTAATATTATAACAATTTCATCCGCTATCATTACTCAACATAATCACTTTAATGTAACAATATCACTAATATTACGTTGGCATCCACCATAGCTAGTTATATATATATATATAATATTAGAAGCGTAATGGACCAAAAGTAGTATTTTATTATACAAGGTGTAAAATATTACAACACTCAAAAATAGTAACTCTCACAAGTATTTCTCTCTAAGTTTCTACTCTAATTTTTTTCAAGTGCTACGGCACTTCTATTTTTTTTTTTTTTTTCTAACAACCTTTTTATTCTTATGAGTACATCTTTATTTATAGAAAATCCTTCACCGCCTTAGTTTTGCAAATGGACACCTGGTGCAGCAATTTTTTGACACATGTGGTGCAGCAATTTTTTACTTATGTGCTGTAACCTTTTGGTTTGGCGGTGCAGCAATTTTTTACTAATTTTTTTGGTTTGAATTCCCATAATATTTAAAAGCAAGAGAAAAGGATATACCCTCGGCTGCTAATGAAACATGACAAAAAGGAAGTCAAACAACTATACATGATATGAGATCATCACAACAATGATTTTCTATTAACTAAGAGTCTATATAATTACCTGCTTTATGTACTCTATCTCCACATATCACTCTTCCTTGAGACACTTAATTAGTTGAACATTAATCCATCAAATTCAATCATCACATCTATCTCATATGGCAACAGATCATGCAAATTCAAGCACTGATCCTATTATTCCAACTCATACCAAAGTTTGGTACTACTCAGAATATGGAAGACCGGCTGATATTCTAAAGTTGGATCCAAATTGGGCCATACCTCAACTCAAAGAGGATCAAGTCCTCATCAAGGTCGTTGCTGCTTCTCTTAATCCTGTTGATTACAAGAGGATGTACGGGCAGTTCAAGGACACTGACCATCATTTACCAGTATTTACACCTTCCTCTACTTTTCAAACACATTTATTATTCAGAATTATTTTTTATAAGAGCCACTCATAATTCACAATGACTTTAAAGTAATTTGAATGGATTCTAAAACTTAGTGGGGTATGTGGCTGCAATTAATTAGGATATTTTTGTTTTTATGGTGTGAGAAGGTTGTGCCAGGTTTTGATGTTGCTGGAATAGTAGTAAAAGTGGGAGAGGAAGTGAAGAAATTTAAGGTTGGTGATGAAGTATATGGTGATATCAACGAGGATCTGTCCAACATTAAGATTCTTGGAACATTGTCAGAGTATACTATTACAGAAGAGAGATTATTGGCTCATAAACCATCCAATTTAAGCTTCATTGAAGCTGCTAGCATTCCCTTAACACTTGGGACTGCTTATGAAGGTTTTGAGCATGCTCAGTTTTCAGCTGGCAAATCTATCCTTGTCTTGGGTGGAGCTGGTGGAGTTGGAAACTATGTTATTCAGGTATATACTAAGATAAGTTTAATTGTTGGATATAGTTAGTATAATTATTTTTTATACAGTGATTCAATTATAATTTATAATATGTATGATTTTTTTTAGAGATAATTAAATTGATTACTACTGATATTTAAAAAGTTGAAATTTTTTGTTTTCTATACTCCTTTTTATTATATTATGCAAATATTCCTATTTTCACATTTCAATACTTAATTTTTTCACATCATTACTTTTCTTTTAATCTATTCCCTTTTTAAACATTTTTTTTATAATCACATTAGTAAAGATTCAGTTTAAAATCTTTTACACTCTTTTCAAAAACTTTAGATTAATAAAGTGACTCATCAAATTCCTAAGTTATTTCACTAACTATTAGGAATTTACAGAGTATGTTTTTTCTCTGCGAGTTAATTTGTTTGGAAACTTTATTTGTAGTAGATTAGATAGTTTAATTAACACAATTATTTTCTTTTGCCAAGATATTTTTACACCTATTTCTCTTTTGTTTTCTGTAAGAGTGATAAAAAGTATGGAAAAAATAAATTTTGTTTCTCAGTTCTAACTATATTAAGGGACACTTTCTCATTTTATGAAAAGTAATGAATTTTTTTATTTGTATTTTCTTTCTTTTCTTTTCTGTTCTTTTTCTTTAGTTGTCATGTATATGATGGAGAGCTAGTAACTGCAATGTGTATGTTTGGATGCAGCTTGCGAAACATGTTTATAAAGCCTCAAAGATAGCAGCAACAGCTAGCACAGGCAAACTTCAATTTCTAAGGGATTTGGGAGTTGACTTGCCAATTGATTATACAAAGCAGAACTTTGAAGACCTTCCAGACAAATATGATCTAGTTTATGATGCAGTTGGTTAGACTTCTGAACCATACAAAATTTCTCAATAACTATTTATAAGAGAAAATAGTTTTTTAGAATAAATTAAAATTTACTTAATTAGCTACACAGAAGTTAAACTCACCTTTTGAAGAAAATAAATAAGAGATTATAATAAATTGGATGAAACATTCTGAGAAAAAAATTGATTTTATTTTCTTTTCTTTTCCTTGGGGCAGTGTTTATTGAACTCAAATAGAACCTCACTCAAATTTTGAATGAGATATCTGTATATTTGATAGACTTTTTTCTAATTGAGTTGGATTTGATTTTCATCCAAACTGACATATAAAACCATTTCTTTCTTCTTCTTTTTTAATGTGAAAAATTTAAAACATAATTCAAATTATATTGTACTCATTCTTTTAACAAAAATTTACAAAATTGAGTTTAAGCAAAGATCACTTTCTCAATTGTAACTCAAACACAAGCTTAGTTGTCAAAAAAGTTTAACTCAATTGATTCAACAGTGTCAGAATTATTATAAATTGTTTTGCACTCAACATTCAATACTTTAGATAAAAAATATATATATACTATAAAACATGATCATTTATATTAGTTACCATGAAACACTAATTCTTTACCAAAATTTAATTCATGTATGCAGGGGAAGCTGATAAGGCATTTAAGGTGTTGAAGGAAGGAGGCAAAGTTGTGACAATAGTACCTCCTGGGTTTCCACCACCAGCTATTTTTTTCATACTCACTTCAAAGGGATCTGTTTTAGAAAAGTTAAGACCTTACTTTGAGAGTGGTCAATTGAAGCCAATTCTTGATGAAAAAACTCCAGTGCCATTTTCTGAGGTTATTGAAGCCTACTCTTATTTACAAAATTCAAGAGCCAATGGCAAAGTGGTCGTTTATCCCATACCCTGATCACATTCATATTAACTCACCAACAAAAAATTAGCAACTCTATAATAATAATGATGAACATTTTAAAGTGTGTATTGAAGTTGTGTATGTATACACGTTTAAACTCTGTTGTATTGTAGAAGTTAAAATGATTATTCAAATATGCAATTAATATTTAAGGCTTGTGTCAAACAGTGCCTCTTGTTTATGTAATAAAAAGGAACGTTATGCTAAAAAACAGAGTTTGGTAATGGATGCATATCTGAAATCCATGTCTATGCTGTTAAAATTTTAGGCTGAAACGAACAAGAATTTCTACTCAATGCACTAATTGCACTTTATTTCCTTAAAATTTTCACTTTTCATTTATCAACTGTGACTTCAACTAAATCATTATCATTTGATGCTAGACAAAATTCTTAATCTTGATTAAACAAATAAAAAACGCTAACTCACGAAACATACTGAACTGTTTTAATTATAGTAAATTATATTACGTGAGTTAACCAATGTTTGTTAATTAATACATCAAATGAATTTACATATTGTGCATATCGACGAAGAGCTCTTTGTTTTGGTAACTTTCATTTTTTATTTTGGATAAATTCTTTCTAACCATGCTATAGCACACAGCACACGTCATTTTTCAAGCATTCCCATTATTTTTAACTTACTTTCCATAGCATACGTTTTAAACTATAACCCAATTTTGTTCAGTTATAAAAGATACAGATATATATATGTTAGAATCCAATTCACATTTTTTAAACTAAATATGTTTGTGTTACCAGATGGTGTATTGTTGCTACAAAGCATATACAATATTGATTTTAACGTTGTTGAGCTAATAGCCTACCTTAAAACCATCTCAAAGCCTAAATATTTTTTAAAATTAAGATTTTTGCATTAACAATAAATAAAAATATTATCCATTCAGAACAAACTCAACAGTATTATTGGCGGAGTTAGAAGACTCAACAGTATTGTTTGAAAATTCATGACAGGCTTTAAGAAATAATAAAGACTCCTTTTTAAGTTGTTTCCTAAATGTAAGAGCAAAATCATGCATAATATGCTGAGTCTTTGAAAAATATCTTCCAAGATGTACCCTCAGTTTCATCGTTAACTTTCATTGGATACACATTGCTCTACTCAACTTCCAAGGAATACAGATGTGAATGTTAGAAAGGAATAAACAATTGTTGTTTTACTGACCACAAAGCCTCTTTGCATACTCCTTTCCCACACTCACGATTTCATACATTCACACTTTCAATTTAATCAAAGCCGTTGAATAAAAATCAGATTTAATCAACCTTAAATCTTGTCTAAAATTTGAACAACCATTCATCATCTAACGATCACAATTTACAATTTACAATTGAATAAAGCTGTAAATATTGTCCATTCAGAACAGACTCAACAGTAAAGTCATTTCATCACTGTACCAACCCACCATTGCACTGCGACATACTGATTCTCATTTCCGTTAATCCACTCACTTTCCTATTCCAAACATTGGCAGGAGCTCTTGTTGGTGGTGCTCTTCTTTCTGCTTTCCTTAAGGCTGCAGTTGACAGGCTGGCTTCTCGTCAAGTTGTTGACTTCTTTCTTCAAAGAAAACTTGATGAGACACTGCTTAACAAATTGAAGCTGAAGCTGTCGTCTATTGGTACTCTGGCTGATGATGCTGAACAAAAGCAGCTAACAGATCCATATGTCAGAGAATGGCTTTTTTCAGTCAAGGATGTTGTGTTTGATGCAGAGGATATCTTGACTGGAATAAACTATGAACTCACCAAATGCCAAGTTGAAGCTGAATCTCAATCTCATACCTTTCCTTACAAGATATCAAATTTCTTCAAATTTACTTTCAGTTCATCTAACAGGAAAATTGTCTCAGAGATGAAAGAAGTCCTTGAGAAACTAGAGTATCATGCAAGCCAAAAGGGTGATCTTGGTTTGAAAGAGGCTACTCATTCTGGTGTTGGATCCAGCAGTAAAATTTCGCAGAAACTGCCATCGACATCTTTGGTGGTTGAAAAAGTTATTTACGGCAGAGATTATGACAAAGAGAGATTATATAAATTAATAAGAGCATCGGTTTATGAACGGGGAGATTATATGATACACTTGCAAATTAACCTATTTTTAAAAGTTTTTCCTAATAAAAATATAAATTGGTGTTATGTTAATTTGACGAAGAATTCTTTGTTGTTGACTTGTTGCTAACTTTCATTTCTGTGGAGAAATTCTTTCTGGCCATAATATACCATACATCATTCTTCAAACACTCCCATTTGTTATTAGATCAATGATTTTTTAAAATTAAGTGCATTTTTAACTTACTTTTCATAGCGTATATTTTAAACTATGATCCAAATTAACCTGTCATATGAGTTTGCATGTATATCCAAGTAATTGAAGTTTACGATGCCCATAGCTAATTTTGGTTTCAGAATACCAAGCCACATCTCACTACTGATTTTTTTTTTCCCGTATTGTTTGAAAATTCATATGACAGATTTTAAGAAATCATGCATATTATGACTAAGTCTTTGAAAGTATCTTTTAATCACATAAGTACATGTATTAATTACGTAGGCCACAAAATAAACAAATAATGTATTAAGTATTTCTTACTCACACGTTATACAAATAGAGCTCATTAGTTTGACAGTTTCTTTAAGAAAATTATAATGTGTAGGTGAGGCCACTGTTGTTTGCTAGTGGTTATGGTTATGGAGGAAGCATCCCATTAATTAGATACAGACGAAGTTTTAGGTAAATATGAATAATTAAAAAATGAGAATTGTTGGTTTGTGTATCATTTTTGTGATTGGTGGATCCTACGTCTACTTTCACTATGATAAATTATACATAACCACAAATAAGACTGTGTTTGTTTATTTCTTTTAAGATCACAACTCGTTAAAAATAAAATACTATTAAATAAAAAAGAAGCTCAAGATTCCTTTCAAATATGGTGGTTTTTTCGTTGTCTTTGTTTAACTTCAATTGACATTTATATCTATTATGCCACTAAAATTTCTTTGTTAATTACTATTTAGCGTGTGGTCTTTCTTATCTATTAGTTACTCCTACCCACTGGATCAACTTGTGTATAAATATGTATGTGTGAAGAAGAAATATTAAAAACACAATCTTCTAAAACTTGAACCATCCATTCATAATCTACCGATCACAATTTACAATTGAACAAAGCTGTAAATATTGTCCATTCAGAACAGACTCAACAGTATTATTGGGTAATATTGGTCGAGTGACAAGATTCACAGTAAAGTCATCCTTCTTGGAATAACTTGTTACTCATTTCATCACTATACCAACCGGCCTCCATTGCACTGATTCATACTGATTCTCGTAAGCAGAACTTCAGATTACTCATTTCCATTCATCCACTCACTCTCCTATTGCAAACATGGCAGGAGCTCTTGTTGGAGGTGCTCTTCTTTCTTCTTTCCTTCAGGCTGCAGTTGACAGGCTGGCTTCTCGTCGAGTTGTTGACTTCTTCCGTCAAAGAAATCTTGATGAGACACTGCTCAGTCAGTTGAAAATCACGATGCTATCCATTGATGCTCTGGCTGATGATGCAGAACTAAAGCAGTTCGATGATCCACGAGTGAAAGCATGGCTTTTTGCTGTCAAGGATGCCGTGTTTGATGCAGAGGATCTCCTCGATGAGATAGACTATGAAGTCATCAAATGTCAAGCGGAAGATGAATCTGAATCGCAAACCTTAATGGACAATGTATCAAAAACAAGTCGATTTACCAAGAAAATTGACCCGGACATGAAACAAGTCCTTCAGAAACTAGAATGTCTTGAAGGACAAGAAGATGCTCTTGGTTTGAAACGGGATACTTGTCCAGGTGTTGGATCGGGTAGTAAAACGCAAACAACATCTTTGTTGGTTCAAGATGTTATTTATGGCAGAGATGAAGATAAAGAAATGATCTTTAACTGGCTTAAATCTGAAACTAACAATCGTAACAAGCTATCGATTCTTTCTGTTGTGGGCATGGGTGGGTTAGGTAAGACCACGCTCGCCCAACTCGTGTTCAATGACCTGAGGATGGAGGAGGCACATTTTAACATCAAAATTTGGCTCTGTGTTTCTGATGATTTCGATGTTTTGAGGCTGACAAAAGCTATTCTTGAAGCAATAGCTGGGAAAATTGATGATAGTGCAAACCTTGAAATGGTTCATGGAAGATTAAAAAAATATGGCAGGGAAGAGATTTCTTCTAGTTCTGGATGATGTTTGGAACGAAAAACAAAAAGAATGGGAAGCTGTCCAAACTCCTCTCAATTATGGGGCTCCAGGGAGTACGATACTTGTGACGACACGCAGTGATAAAGTTGCATCTACCATGCGGTCGTGTAAAGTGCTTCACCTAAAGCCATTAGAAGAAGATAATTGCTGGCGACTTTTTGCTAATCATGCATTCCAACATGGTCATCTTCAGTTGAATGCTGAGCTGAAGGGGATTGCTACAAAGATAGTTGAAAGGTGCAAAGGATTGCCTCTGGCCTTGAAATCAATTGGAAGTCTTTTGTGCAGTAAGTCATCTGTTTCTGAGTGGGAAAATGTATTGAAAAGCAAGCTATGGGACTTACCTACGGGAGATAATGAAATCTTGCCTGCTCTATTATTGAGCTATCACCACCTTCCTTCTCATCTTAAGAGGTGTTTTTCTTACTGTGCCTTATTTTCCAAAGATTACGAGTTTAACAAGAAGCATTTAATTCAATTGTGGATGGCTCAAAATTTTCTAAAAGGTCATCAACAGAGCAAGAGTCCAGAAGAAGTTGGAGAACAGTATTTTGATGATTTATTATCTAAGTATTTCTTTCAACCGTGCAAATACAGATACGAAAGACGTTTCGTGATGCATGACCTTGTAAATGATTTGGCAAATTATGTTTCTGGGGACATCAGCATTAGATTGGAAGTTGGGAAAGCAAGAAGAGTACCAAAAACATCCCGTCATTTTTCAATTGCAAGCAATTACGAGGAATATTTTGATGTGTTTGAGAGTTTACATGATGCTAAAAGGTTGCGCACATTTTTTCCAAGAGAGATTTTGGAGCCCGTGCCTTGGGAATGCAAGATGTCGATACATGAGTTGTTCTCCAAATTTAAGTTCCTACATGTCTTATCTTTGTGTAATTGTTCAGACCTCATAGAGGTGCCTGACTCTTTAGGTGAACTTAAACATCTCCGCTCATTAGACCTTTCATGGACTCTCATAGAAAAACTGCCCGATTCAACATGTTTGTTGTATAACTTGCAAATACTGAAGGTAGGTTGTGGGAGATTGGAAGAGCTTCCCGTGAAGTTGTATAAACTCACCAATTTGCGTTGCCTTGAATTTAAACATACTAGAGTGAGAAGAATGCCAATGCATTTTGGAAAACTGAAGAATCTTCAAGTATTGGATGTGTTCTATGCTGGCAAAAGCAGTGAATTCAGTATTCGGCAGCTAGGAGCACACAATCTTTACGGAAAGCTATCAACTCAGGAGTTGCAGAATGTTGAAGACCCCTCAGATGCATTAGCAGTTGATCTGATAAACAAAACAGGTCTTGTGAAGGTAGACTTCGAATGGAATAGAGAGCACATCCCGCTTGATGATCCAAGGAAAGAAAAGGAAGTACTTGAAAATCTACAACCTTCTAAAAACTTGAAGTATTTATCAATTTGTAAGTATGGTGGTACACAATTTCCGAGTTGGTTATCAAATAATTCATTAGCAAATATGGTGTCCTTATATATGAAGAAATTTCTTCTTGTTCTGGATGATGTTTGGAACGAAGGACAAGAAGAATGGGAAGCTGTTCAAACTCCTCTGGGTTACGGGGCTCCAGGGAGTAGAATTCTTGTTACCACTCGCAATGAAAGTGTTGCTCGTATCATGCGGTCTAATGAAATGCATTACCTTCAACAGTTACGAGGAGATCAAAGTTGGAAAGTATTTGCTAAACATGCATTCCAAGATGATCATCCTCAGTTGAATTCGTTGAATTCTGAGATCAAGGAGATTTCTACAAAGATAGTTGAGAAGTGCAAAGGCTTACCTCTAGCATTGAAATCAATTGGATGTCTTCTACACACAAAATCTGTTACTGTTACTGAATGGGAAAATGTATTATTAAGCAACATATGGGAGTTGAAGAATTGCAAAATTATGCCTGCTCTAATTTTGAGCTATTGCCACCTTCCTTCTTATCTCAAGAGATGCTTTGCATTTTGTGCAGTGTTCCCCAAAGACTTTGAGTTTGATAAGGATGAATTGATTTTGTTGTGGATAGCTGAAGGTTTTCTACAATGTCCTCAACAGAGTCAGAGTCCACTAGAAGTTGGTGAAATATACTTTGATGATCTATTGTCAAGGTCTTTCTTTCAACAATCAGGCAGGTCCGAAAGGTATTTTTACATGCATGACCTTGTCAACGATTTGGCAAAATATGTGTGTGGAGACATCTGTTTCAGGTATGGAGTTGATACAGCAAAAAGTCTGCTAAAAACCACCCGACATTTCTCATTCGCAAATGCAGACCCTAAATATTGGGATGGTTCTGGGAGCATAACTGATGCTAAAAGGTTACGTACTTTTATTCCAACAACAACTTGGATTACTGGTGATCTTCTTATTCCAGTAAATGAGTTGTTCTCCAAGTTTAAATACTTACGTGTCTTATCTTTGTGTGGTTATTTGGAATTTGAGGAGTTGCCTGAATCTGTAAGCGAACTCAAATATCTCTGTTCGTTAGACCTTTCATATACTAAAATAAAAAGACTGCCTGATTCAACATGTTTGTTGTATAACTTGCAAGTACTCAAGTTAAACTCTTGTGAGAGTTTAGAAGTGTTGCCCTCGAATTTGCATAAACTAATCAATTTGCGTTGCCTTGAATTTAGAAATACTGGAGTGAGAGAGATGCCAGTGCCTTTGGAAGCACTGAAGAATCTTCAAGTATTGAGTCCGTTTTGTGTTGGCAAAAGTAGCGAGTCAAGTATTCAGCAACTAGGAGGATTCAATCTTCATGGAAAACTGTCAATTAAGGAGCTGCAGAATATTGTGAATCCCATGGATGCTTTAGCGGTGGATTTGAAGAGCAAAACACACCTTTTGAAGCTAGAGTTAGAATGGAATAGAGAGCACATTCTGCTTGATGATCCCACGAAAGAAAAGGAAGTACTTGAGAATCTACAACCTTCCAAACTCTTGAAGGATTTGTCAATTGAGAACTATGGAGGTACACAATTTCCGAGTTGGTTAACGAATAATTCTTTATCAAATGTGGTGTTCTTAAGATTGAAAGACTGTAAATATTGCGTATGTTTGCCTTCCCTTGGACTTCTTCCATCCCTCAAGGAGCTGACAATTACAAGGTTTGATGGGATAGTGAGTATTGGTGCTGAATTTTATGGGAGTAGCTCTTCTCCATTTCCATCCTTGGATAAGCTGTACTTTGAAGATATGAAGGAATGGGAAGAATGGGAATGGAATGTGACTTTTCCACGTCTTCAACATCTAAGTATAAAACGATGTCCGAAGCTGAAAGGTCTGTCAGAGCAACTTCTTAATATAAAGGAACTATCGATTAGTGACTGTGTAAGGGTGACCATCAGCGGACCCAGCTTGGAAGCATTATCTCTCGAAACGATTGGGCATGCCGCATCAAATACTTGTCTTGAAGAATTGCACATTTATGATTGCTCGAATATTAATATCCCCATGAGACTTTGCTATGATTTACTTCAAGAATTGGTCATCCATGGTAGCTGTGACTCTCTAACGACCTTTTCGTTAGATTTCTTTCCAGAACTCTGTTCGCTTGAACTCAGCAATTGTCGTAATTTACAAATGATTTTACAGGAGCGCACACATACTCATCTTAAGGAACTGGCTATTGAGAAGTGCCATCAGTTTGAATCATTGCCTAAACACATGCACATCCTCCTTCCATCTCTTGCTGACCTTTGTATACGTGATTGTCCAAAAGTGGAGATGTTTGCAGAAGGAGGTTTGCCATCAAATCTAAAAAGCGTGCATCTCTCAAGTTACAAACTCATTGGCTCACTGAAAGGGAGCTTGGGAGTCAACACATGTCTCAAAGGCTTGTGGATTCAAGGAATGGATGAAGTGGAATGTTTTCCAGAGGAAGGTTTTCTGCCAATCTCTCTTACTTCTCTGATCATATGGAAGTGCAGAAATCTTAAGAGAGTGGACTACAAGGGTCTATGCCAACTCTCCTCTCTAGAGGAATTGTGGCTTTGGAAATGCCCAAACCTAGAATACTTGCCACAGGGTCTCCCCAAATCCATATCAACTCTTGAAATTTGTTATTGTCCAGTGCTGAAACAGCCTTGCCAGAGACCAGAAGGGCAAGACTAGGGAAAGATTGCTCACATTCAAGACCTGAGATTTGGTAGTAAGGTGTGTATAATTTGAATTAGTGAGATGAATTAACTCTAGAATGCTTAATTTCTACAATATTTTCACATCTCTTAAATTACATTTTTTTTATTGCAATTATTTCACTCTCTATTTGCCATTTACCAACAACACCAACACAAGTTATACCTAAATTCATGAATATGGTTAATGCATCAATTTGTTCATGCATCAATGATCTATATGCAAGAATTTCTAATAAATTTATTTTAGTTTTCTTTGGTCAAGCAATTTTTTATTTAAAAAAGTTTTTCAATTGGTATAGAAATATTTTAATATCATATTATTTTTCTAAGTTATACTATATCCAATAATGTTTATCAACTAATTGCAATAAACTAACAAAACTCAAGATCAAAGTACAGTATGACAATGTTTAGATTAAAAATGACACTTATACTATATAATAGATAGTTACACAATAGTTTTTAGGAAATATATTATAATAGATCATTTTATACTTTATAACGGACCTTCAACCGTATATACTATGTAAGCGGACCCATTTTGGTAAAAAAATGACCGAAATGGCTTAGTTTTGTACTTTTACCTCAGAAATGTGATGTCGAAAAATGCAGCAACTAAATTCAAAGTGGGATAAAGTTCTTTTATTCTTTTTTTCCTTTGTGTTTGCATTCACCTTTGAGTGTGTAAGTGAAATACTGCCCCAACATATTATTGTTCCTTCCCAAGAGTCGGTTATCTACCAATCAATGTAACATCATTTGTACAGAGAAAACAAGTAAAAGCAAACTGCTACATATGAGAGAGCATGAAGCAAAGTGAATTGTGAACTGAAAATACTTCTAAACCTCCATTCTTAAAACTCGAAATTGTATGTGCTTACTATAAAAAACTAATATGTCCAGTGCCACAGGAAAGAATGGGAAAGGGTCATTATGTAAAGAGATTGTTTTCTCCAAGACATGATCATCCAATTATATTTTAATCATTCAAAAATAATTAAATCTGTTTATTTTTTATAATTAATCTTTTTAAAATTATCATACACACTTTAGTTACCACTAAACACAGAAATAACTTGATATTCTTATAGTTTAACTGATGATCTAGTATTCAGTTTTTATATGTTAGATATTCAAATAAATAGTTTTGTTTATGATAATAATCTTATTTACTCTACTACATCCAAATAAGATTGTCTCCAATAATCACTTACTATCACTATAAACAAAAAATGCTCTGCTAATTACTTCTTAAACTCATTATTATTTACCGCTACAAGTTTAATTTAATAAATATTTTTGTTATAATTTTAATTAATTAAAAATTCTCAGTGATATACGTGAGTAGATATAATTAATCAGGCATGTGTCTGTTTTCTTTATTTCAATGTTGTTTTCTCATCTAAATCATCACTATTTAAAAAGTAAAAAAAAAAAAAAAGCCAGAAAAATTATTGAACTATATTATTTTTTTACACATTAACTTATATAACTTATTTATATCTTTTAACTTCTCTATTTTTCTCTGTCACACTGCTCATCATATATTTTTCTTTATTCTAGCCTATAAAAAAATCACATACTTTTATTTATTCTCTTTTTATCCCTTTCTTAGCATTAAAAAAATTATTACACTAACAACTTATCAAATTAAACTCATTAAGAAAATATCTTGATTGGACACATGTCTTGACATTTGAAACTACTATTTCCTGGCTTCCTTATCTCATCTCTGCCATTGACTATTCTTACCTGAATCACACATCCAACTGTTCATATTGTCAATTTACCCTCTTCAATAGGAAGTGTATAAATAAGTCTCCAATTCATTTTTAATACAATACCTATATATGAATCATATGACCAAATTTGGTAGTATATATCAATTTATAATTTTGAGAATAATTAATATATATCAATTTATTGTTGTTATATTTATAAGTCGTATTAATATATTTGTAATAAAAATCAATGCATTTCGGTTAAGTACATGAGTCATATATATATATATATATATATATATATATATATATATATATATATATATATATATATATATATATATATATATATATATATATATATATATAAAAGCCACCACATACATTAAAGGTAAGAAAATCATAGGGGGGTCAATGTAAATTTTTTATTTGTAGCTATCTTCACAACCCCACTAATAATTTCATATATAATAAGGTTCATGGTGAACAAGGTTGGAGGCTGCACCTCATTGAAGACTTCTGAGATCTAACTTTACTAAATAAGATTTGTAAAAAGCCATTTAAAAAGTTATTATATATACTTGTTTACTTATAAAGTAGATTTGCATACGTGAGAGTAGGGTCTTTGATCAAAGTACTAATAATAAAACACTAATGGTATGAAAAAATGTTTCCTTTTAAGATTTGAAAGTTGGATTTGATGCGTGATTATCATTGTTCATGGTTAATTTCGTGATCATTACTAATTATTTAGTGAGGCCATGGAGAGATCAATATCCATCATCTTTCATTGTTTTCTAGAAGTATTTAGACTCCTTGACAATTTTTCTTTTAAGTTTAACTTTTTTTGGTTGCTAAATCAAACACAATAATGTAGCAATAAGAATTACTATTTGACTAAACATTAATTCATGATAAGGATTTAGAATCTTTTGAATGGAAAAAAAATGAAAATATATGAAGAAATGGGGCAGAAAAATAGACTGAACCCAGTAATTTGATGTTTGAGCCAATATAGTGCAAATATATTATACTCTTAAAAAGTTATACGTGATTTCTTTTAAAAAAGAAAGAAAACTTATAAAACTGTTGGGTGGATTCTTATATTATCTTATCTACAATATTATGTCATTATGTCAAAATCATAAAGTTAAGTGAGAAATCATCTCTTGTGAAATCTTGTAGAAGTCCTTATCACGCATCTACCTCTCAAGTTTTTGTGCTAAAAAATGCAGAATTTTATTAAATTGTTTCTGACTTTCAAGAAGAACAGATTTTGTGCTTAATTAATTAATTGTAACAGTGTTTCAAAGATATATTGACAAAAATGAAGTTCTACCAAACTTGATAATGTCCCTTGTTTCCTTTTTCAAGTTTTATTCTCTTTGTTCAATTTAATTTACTCAAGAAATTCACGTTTTCACATTGAAACCTGGCCTGCTCAATATTTGTCTGGGAAAATTCTTGTACTAGGATTAAACCAAGAATAAAAATTAACAAAAATAACTCAGCTGTGTTTAGAATGAAATGAGATTGTTAGATCATAGTTACTTTTATTATATATTACCGTAATTAAATAATTTATCATAAACACTAGAAAATTACTACTTTCTTTCATGTTCTATCTCATTTTTATTAACTTTTTCTTAATATAAATATTAAGAAATATAATTAATTCGGTGAAGAAAATATATTAATATGTATACAACATCTAAAAGTACAATTATATCTAATGATATTTACATAATGCATTAAAAAGCTTATATTAATATATTACTTGGATACTATTATAAATAAGATAGTAATTGCTAAATAGTACATTTAAATTTTTTTTAACCATGAGATTGGTGCAAAATATATATTGCTTTTTATAACTACTCTCTACTAGAAACATTACTAACCACCTTTAAATAGAATCTTGTTTCATAATTACGTTTTTTATTATTTTTCAATGTATATTTGAAAATAAATAATATCGTTATAAATAAAATATAATGTTATATAAAATACTATTCATTACTAGAAACACTCCGAATGATACTATATTATAATGATATCATTTATTTTTAAATATACATTAAAATAATCTTAATAACTATTTTATTTGTAATTGTTGCCACTAAAGTTTAAAAATTTGTCCAATTTTATGACTGATAAAATGGAAAATTTTGTAAAATTTTTAAAAATTATTGGATGAAATTGCAAATAAAGAATTTGGTGATAAAATTTGTAAATTCATAAAACCTGGATGACAAAAATACAAACAAAATAGTTGAGTGGTAAAATTTCGCAAAATTGTGAAAGTTGGATAGCAAAATATACAATGAAACCTAAATTTTAGCATGTAGACATACATATATATACTTACACCATTTTTTTTCTCTTAGTTACATAAATTTTACCATGAAGCCTAAACAAAATAGTTCATTCGATCTTATATAGAATATATTGACTTATTTTCAAATTACTTATATAGAATATATTGAGTGCTACTTATTCTAATAATTTTTAAAGCAAGATTTTAAGTAAAGGTGAGTAAGAGATATTTTAATATATAAAATTTTCTCTACAATATTTCAAGTTGTACTAGATTCTAATAATCCTAATCCAAATCAATTTTGGACTGATTAAGTTGATAAATTAGACTAGATTATATCTACTTTTACTCCAAATCTTGCTTAAGTGGTTGTTATAAAAAATTATTGACCATGTTGTTAACTATTAATTTACATGACTTTTAAATAATTAAAATTTATATTGGATGATAAATTATAAGTCTTCAAAATTATATGGCAAATGTAACAATGTATACGGACATATTTACATTATTTGACTGTATATATACAAATACAATTGTTCTAGAAAAAGTCCACCATATTTATTCTAAAATTAATCAATGAGAGCTTGAAATGGAACACTTTCTAATTAACCTAAGATTTTGGAAAAATGAATGGTGATCTGTGGAAATTTCAATTGTCATCATTGCATCCTATGTAAATATACTTTTCCTACTTACCCAATATTCTTAGGTCACCATAGAATATTGATGAATCTCAACGTAAGATATTTAATAAAAAAAGAAAGTGATTAACTACTCCTATTTATGAGGTCATAGTCTTCTAGATACTTTATTCATGTATAATATTATATACTTAATTGTATTGTAGTAATTTGATTCAAATTATTTATGACCACTGATTAATATTTTATGATTATTTAGTGTACACATATGAATATCTTTAAAAATATATTTGGTGAAAACATAAAAAGATATAATATTTAATTTATTGGCCGAAAAAATATTTTTACTAATAGCATGTGTAAGAAAATTAATTACGAGGGATGGTGAGATTTACGTCATTAGATTTTAAACTGAACGTGAATCAGATTAAATTGTCACTAATTACATATTCCTTTATTTTCCTCTATTTTCTTTTTTTTATTTTATGGGTTCAAGCTATGCATTTTTGTTTTGAAGTTGTTGAATGAAGGAGAAAAACAGTCAACAGAAAGAGAAATTATATAAATGAAAAAGAGTATCTGTTTATGAACGGGGAGATTATATGATACACTTGCAAATTATTAACCTGTTTTAAAAATTTTCCCTAATAAAAATATAAATTGGTTTTATTTTATTTATATTATTCTCATATCATCCATTTGTTATCTAATAAAAAAATTTATTTATTTCAATTTAATATTTAATTATTTTAAAAAAATATTATTAAACTAGAATAATTTAATAATTAAATAAAATTATAATTAAACATTTCTTATCTTAACTTATCATAATTATAACATCTTCCATCACTATTATGACTATCACACTTACCCACCTCATAAATTTGTCACAATCATTATCATTTCTTCCACCACATCATCAACATGACTATCATACTTGTTATTGTAATTATGTTATTATTGTTATCATTTTATATCTTTATTTAATTATTAAATTATTTAAAAAATCATATTTAAAAAAATCATATTTAATAATCTAAATTTAATAAAAAAAATACATACTTCACATAAATATATCATAACCGTGAAATCATATATTCAAAGAATAAAAATGTAAAATAATTAAAAGCTAAATTGAAATAAATATAATATATCATTACATAATAGAATAGATGACATGACAACATAAATTATACAATACTAACTTATTGTTTTTATCAGTGGAAAAATTAACTATTCCAAAACACTTTAACCAGTGAGGACACAGTAGAATTTCCATTATATATAAATTATATGAAAAATAAGGATCTCTTTGTTTCCATTTTTCAATGAATTTTTTTAAAATAAAAAGTATATTCTTAAGAATTTCATAATATTTATGATTTTTCAAACAACCTAAAAACTGTTCTAGAATTTTTCCCAAAAGTTAAAAACAACTTTTAAAAGAAAACATTAAAATATTTGTACCAAAAAATCACGTTTTTACTTTTGGAGAAATAAAGGGAGAAACGGACTTAAAAAAGTAGAGAGGCTTCCACAAAATCAGTCAAGGAAGAAGTTCTTGTGGGCCCCACAAGTCAAGCAACCTTTCTAGAAGTGATTTGGCTGCTACCTTTTAATTTTTTACTTTTAGGTTATAAAAAATTCAACAAATTATTAAATAAATTAGTTTTGTTTATCTTGTGTTATGGGTGCCTTTGACCAGTTGATTTAGAGATAAATTTCATGCGTGTTACTGTGGCTTTAAATAATTTTTTGTTTATTAGTTATTAATAATAAGTTTATCATATAAGATTATTTGTTAAATATCTTAACTCCATCAAATTAGCTGAATTATAAACATTATAAAACACAATTCTTTTTAGTACAGATTTGACTCGTGAAGGTGAAGAGATGAATTTTACAATGTAAACTGCGTTCAAAATTATTGATTAGGAAATTTATAATTAATATTTTTTTAAATAATATATATAATAAAATTTGAAAACCAGTTATAATTTTAAAATTAATTATTAAGAATCAACTAACTATAATATTGTATATAGTAATTTATTGACTTTAATAACAAATTTCTTAAAGTTTATATAATATTTAATTCATGATTAAATATTTTACAATATATGAACATAAAATATTTTATAATTATTATTTTCGATAAGGTTGAATTCCACTGACGCACTCATTTTAACTCAGTTTATATATGAGATAAAAGTTAATTATTTTTTTATGTGTCTTTTGAATTTATTGTAATTCGATGTGTTTGGTTTGAGTATATTTTATTTTTATTGAAAGTAAAAAACAAAAGTAAAAATATGTTTGATTAATTTTTTTTATAAATATTTATATAAAAATATTTTTAAAATTAGGTGAAGAGAAAAAAATATTGTAACTTTTCAAAAAATACTTCGTTTTTATAGTTTTTAAAAAATTATTTTCAACAAATAAAAACCGGAAACAATTTTTCAAATAGAATATAACCTAAATATTTCAAATGTTGAAAACATGTTAAAATCGCTCCCCCGGAGCAAAAGCATCGGAAAAGTTTTTCAATGCATTTGAATTTTTGATAGCCAAATTTGTTAACATTAAAAAGGAAATGGCATCATCTAGAAATAAACGATGGTTACCCTAATCTTAATTTAAACACACCATGAAAAAAATCTCAATTTCCTAAATTTAAATAATATATGAAAAAAATTCTCAATTTCCTAATTTTCATTTTTTATTTAAATATTTTTTAAAGTAAATCATCACAACTTTTAAAATTATGATTATTAAACTCAAAAATCTATCTAAATTAATGAAAGACTTATAAACATGAGAGTCTCCTTGATCCTAATTTAAACACACACACACAAAATTTTAATTTCTTAAATTAAAAAAAAAAAAAAAACGTGTTTTTCATACACATCATGCTTCTTTTACTCTTCCACAAAATTTCCTAATTATTTTAAAAAACATGGCATTAACAACCCTTTTATATACTACACTGACATGTTACACATTATCAACCCTTTTACATACTACACTGATATTTCCTTTATGTCGAAAAACATTATATTGATACCCTTGTAGTAACGTGTAAGGTTGAAAAAACACAGTATAAGATGTCAGTATAATTTTGCTTAATATAATAGTAAATTATGGAGAGTTTGATAATCATTTTGAAATTGTGAGAGTCAGCCATCTAGTTTATGAAAATAAGAAATAATAAAATAATTCTGATAAATATAATATATTTATCATTTTAATTTTGGAAAGATATCTAGTATCATTTTGTCCCTTAGATTATATCACTTATTGATATTTTAGTCCTTAATTTAAGAGACCAAAATGATATTAAGTGGTTAAATTCAGAAATTAAGATGATAGTTAAATTTATGAACTAAAATACAATAAATATATTTTATATATTATTTTTTATTTTTTATCTTTTAAGAGTTAAGTTACACTATGTTTACCTTCGCAAGAATTAAAATAGTATTTTTCTCATGTTTTTTTATATATAAAATTGTTGAATGATTCTTTTCTTTTTTATTTTTTTACTTTAACTGAATCTTTTATATTCTTATCTTACAAAATTTATTTTTATCTTTAACGATGTTCATGTTTCTCACTTTTTCCTACTCTTGAACAATCTTTAGATGTTTTCATACAATCCAGTTAATTATATTTTCTTTTTTTGTGGTTTTAATTCTTAAAATTTTAATTAAGTCAATTATAAAATCTTTGAGTATTACAATAGAATTTTTTTCTAGGGAATAAAATCAGAAAAAAAATTTAGACAAATTAAAAGTATTAATATTGAATTTGGAGTACTAAAATCAAACTTATCCCAAATATATATAAGAAACCAAAAATGTATTTAAATTTTATTTTTAAATTAATCATGCATATTATTTATTATTCAATAATATTACACATTTTTTAATTTGAATCTAATATTATAAGGCGCCATTTAAATCTATTCTTCATTCTACCTATATAAATTATATACATCTTTAATAATTTTATATACCTTCATTTAAAATATATATTTAATATATTCAAATCTTCTAAAGTTTAAGAATATTCCAAGGATATATACTCCCTACAAAAACTGGGTAATGAAAATAATATTTTGCAGGCAAATTTGTGGATAATCTCAACCCTCAAATCTAAGAAACTCACTCACAAACCCACCACCATCAAAATACTTAGTAATCATAACACTATTCTATCACATTTCTTACTAAAAGAAATTGATGAAAAAGTTTTTTGTTTGTTTGTTCATCTCATCCAAAGTATTAAATGAAAATTTCCTCATCACCCAACCTCTTAAATTTATACTTTGCCTAAAAAATCCAACCTAGAAACTAGGCAGCCATCCACAAGTTGCCATTTTCATGTGTCATACCTAATTTATATCCCACCGCTCTTGATTGAGACTTCCATTAGCCTCCCAAAATGCATACTCATTTATTTCACACCTCTCTCTCTCTCTCTTTCTCTCCCTAACTTCACACAAAAATAAAACCTCTCTTTTCATAATCATGCATTTCTATAATGGAACACACTTTGCACAAATTTGGTGAATGCAAGAAAAATAGTTCTTTAAGTGAGACAAAACAAGGTTTGTTATGTGTGAAAATAAAGATTAAATGAGTTTATGTGTAAATATATATGTTATGGAAACATAAATAAAATTTCAAATAATAACAAAAAGAAAAAATTCAACATCATTTATTAATTTGGTTAAAATTAATTAATCTCAGTCTTTATACTTCAAAAAATAATACTATTTCTTTCCATATCTTTTTTATAATTGGTCAGTGTTGTTTTTCTTTAAGATATATACTTTGGTTAAAGAGAACAGAATTTAACAATTATATAAAATACAAGATCAAAATTATTAATTTTAAAATATATAGACTAAAGTTATTTTTTATTATATATTTACCTTATGTTATATATAATTTTTTTATTTTATGTATAAACATCTTAAATATGAGTTTAATTGTCAAGTATTAGTGTATACCGGTGCATTTTTTTTTATCATCTACTAATTAAAATTTATTCGAAACATATTTATGATAAAAAAAAACAACAATTTTATCTAGTATGGGTGATAATCTATAATTATATTGTTGGGTGACAGATTGTTTTAATTGCATTTTAATTAAATTTTAAATATGCATTTTTTTTAACTGCATTCTAAATATGTATCTAAAAATTAAACATGACAAAAAAATTTATCCTATTTATCATCAGCAAGATATTTTCCTTTGTACAAATATAAAACACCAAAAAGCAATAAACAAAGTTCAGAAAATAATTATAAATATAAAGTTGGGAGACAGTTGGTTGGAGACAAAATAAAGATATATAGTAATATAGATCCTAAAATTGAAAACGGTTTACTTTGGAAACATGCATGCAGTGTTGTGTCACATGTAGATATGTTCCATATGTTCATTGGTCAAGAAGGGTGTGAACCACTGCAAGAAAGCAACATCTAGATAATGATTCAATCAGCAATAAATTAATAATACTCATCAAAATAAATAAACTGTGACTCTAGATAGACTCCAATTCAAACTCCATTTGCATGATTTGTGTAAACTTTCTAGAATGCATCTAGTTAAAATTAATATTAAAATACTAAGTAAAATAATATATCAGAAATTTAAATTTTTTTGTAGTAATTTTTCAGTGATAACCTGTACTAATGATAGAATATTTTCATTAAAAGTTTGATGTGATTGAAAGGTGAAAATTTAATATTTTTTTTTTAAAAATATAATATAATATTCTTGTTAACTTTATATAAGTGTAAATAAATTAATATCATTTTAATATATTTTTTAATTTGTTTGATTTGTAAATTCTGTAATAAACTTACAAATATATCTAATTCACATAAAATTTTTTATTATCTAAAATTTATCAAAAGAGAATTTACATACAAATCAAATCTTAGAAAATAAATATACTCATAAATTCATATGTATGCATTTGATAGAAGATTCTCTTATTCAATGTACCTTAAATAAGAAAAAAAATAAAAATTAATAAATTTAATATTTTTTTAAACCATCGAGAAGAAAAGTCAAAAAAATATTATATTTATAAAATTATTATTTCTTATAAAATTAAACTAACAATTATCTATTACATTTTATACATCATATCAATTTCTTTATTCCCCACTCTTCTTTCCAACTAAATAATAATATTTTTCTATTATTTTTTCAATTTTTTTCATATTTTTTTCAAAACTTATTCGATAACTAATAATAATATAAATTAATCAATTAATTACCTCATAAAATATATATTTATTTATTTTTATTATTATTTTTTCTTTTTTTATTTATTATCTCATAAAATATATTTTTATTATTTTTTTTCTTTTTTATTATATTTTATTAGATAATTAATTGATTGACCTCCGATTTATATATATATATATATATTCATCACAGTAAAAGCCTAAATATTATCTAGATAAATAGAGAGTAATGATGTAATCAATTACTAATTACTCATTAATTATTATAATTTTTTGTTTATTATTATTCAAATGCTTGAGACACACGGTGGGAGTAACAGAGGCTGCTGTTTGCATCTTCTCTCCAATATAAATACCACCAAACTCATATCTTAACTCCTTAGAACTTCCAACAACAAAACAAACACCAAATTATTAAACTAAAAATCTCAACAAAAAAAGTGCTGAAAAACATGCAGAAAGAACAACAAGAGAGTGTGGACTCATTGGTGTGTCCAAGCTTCAGCGCTTATTCCTCAAACACGCTAAACGACATCGCAGACCAAGTCATTCAAAACGACAACCCTTTCATCCAAAACGACGACGATTTCGAGTTCGTCGCGTTTCGCAAAATCGCCGACGAAGTCTTCCTCGACGCCGCCACTCCCGCGTTTCCGATCTTCGACCGCGACGTCGCGTCTTCTCCGACGGACCACGGAGGGAGAAACTCCGTCGATACGGCGGCGATTCAGATCACGCTTGGAAAGCTTCTGATGGACGATTCGCCGTCGTCGTGTTCATCCTCGGAAGTTGAGGACGAACTGGAGAAGGTTCCGGTAGGGACCTACTGTGTCTGGACACCGAAGCCTTCGCCGTCGGCGTCACCGGCATCTCCGTGCCGGAAGAGCAAGTCGACGGGATCGTCATCGTCGTCGTCGAAGCGGTGGAAGATTCTGGATTTGCTTCGGCGGAGCAACAGCGAAGGGAAGGAATCGGTAGTGTTCTTGACACCGTCGTTGAATTCTGCGAAGAAAAAAGGAGCGAAATCGGATATCGCCGGGAAAATTATTCCGGCGAGTGGCTCCGCCGCCGGGAAGAAAATTCCGGCGGTGTCGGCGCACGAAGCGCTTTATGTTCGGAACAGAGAAATGCGAAGAGAAGTTAAAAGGAAATCTTATTTGCCGTATCGACAAGATTTGGTTGGGTTTTGTGTTAATCTCAACTCCATTGGCAAAGCTTTTCCTCTTCATCATTGAGTTTTTTTTTTTTTTTTTTTTTTTTTTTTTTTTTTTTTACAATTTTATCTTTGAGTTTGAGTTTAGTAAAATATATTTTTATTTTAATTCAAAAATGTTAAAACATTCTCATTTACTATAGATAGATACAAAGTATTGTTTATAGCAACAAAGTTTTTTTTTAATTTAATATTTCTCTTGAAGTATTAAATGAAGTTAATTTCTAGAATTGAAGTAGATATATAAGGTAGAAGATTAAAGTTGAAATTTTATTTTAGTTTTCTTTGTTATTGTTTATTTTGTAGTGATTAATTATAGTTGATGTTGTTGTTATAGTCTCATGTATTAATAACTAATTAGTGGACATTATGTTGCAAAGTTAGGAAAATGAGGAAAATTAGGGGTGTGGGTTTTTTTTTTTTTTTTTTTGGTTTGGAGTTAAAGTGCTGCCATGTAAATAATAGTGTTAAGAAAGTGTTTTTAGTGAGTTTCCATGATTGATGTTTGAGTTTGATTTAATAAAAGTGGATATGAATACTCTTTATACCTTTGTATTTTGTTTTAGTTTTGTCTTTTAATTTAATTTTTTTGTATATTTATAGATATTTTAGATGACAATTTGATCATATATGTAAAAAATTTGTGATTGAATGGTAGTGATATCAATCTTCTATATATTTTTATTCTTATATTCTAAAAAATTAATTTAATTTCCATGTGATATTAATTTATTAGAACTCATTCAAGGTGTGGTTTTTAAAATATCTACTATAAAAAAATTGAGAATTTATTACATGTGATGGTTTATGATTGAATAATATTGGAAACTTTTTTTATACTAGTTATACTTCCAACTAAGATATGGTATCTGAATATTAAAAAAAATGGTATCTTTTTATGATCTTCTTTGGTATAAATATGATATAATTTTTTAGACTCGTTTTGTGATCAAATCTGTTAAATGGAACTTCCTTTCAAAATCAATTCTATCACCTGAAATGGGTTTTAAAAATGAAAACAAAAATGTTACCAAACAAAATATAATTATGTTAGATTTGTCTTGCAAACTCCATTTCATTTATAGTAATAATTTCTTACATTAGAAAATTATCTTAAAAGTGTGTTTTGTCATATATATACACATTCTATATGTACCCAATTAGGTCATGAATCATTGACCACTTTTTGGTAATGAGGTTTTTCTTTTAATTATTATTATTGTGAAAGAAATTATAACTTAAAATTTTATATGATAGTAAAAACTAAAAAGGTAAAACTGTTTCAACAAAACACCAATTACCATCATGAAAAATAAAGTTAATAATAAATATAGATAGATAAACATTAAAATCAACAAAATTATATATATTTTTTTATTAGTGGAAATCTCATTTTAGTATAATTTAACTAGATAAGGGAAAATAGAATTCCATTTTCAAAGCTTTAAAACCGTGGCTGCTACGACGGCATGTTGTGACGAAAATGTGAAGAGTGAAGAAAATGAAAACAGAAAAAAGATGAAATGAAAGTGAAAGTGAAGGTTCAGGGATTTTCAACGAAGAAGAAAAAGACATTGATGATGCAATGATGATAATGTTGACTAAGAACATAATTAAATATAAATGAATAGGTGATAAGGTAACGTCAAATGTGAATAAATAGCCTTCTGTTGTTACCTTCTTAGGAGGTGATATGGTTCCAAATTAAGGTTCTTTAATTTGTTGCATAGAATTTGGTTTAGTGAAAATTCTAGACACCTTTAAATGTAGGGTAAAATATGTTTTTTTATTTTGAAATTTCTTTAAAATATTTTTTACTTTTTAAAATTTTTTGGTCCTGCTTTAATTTCCTTGATTAAAAAATTGTCACTTTTGATTCTCAAAATGAATTAGATGGTTCTTTATATTATAGTAGTTAAAAGGTAATATTCAAGAATTAAAATTAATATATTTTTAATCATGAAAATTTAAGTAGGATAAAATATTTTAGACAGAATAAAATTAAATATTTTAATTTTTACAGATATAAAAATATATTTTTCTCTTAGATATAGTTATTTTAAATTGAAGAAAACAATTTATTACAATCCCATTTATCTGTATTGCAATCGGGTGGACGAGTTCTTATACAGAATTTATTACAAAATACTAAACAAATTATTATAATTTAAGAAAAAACCATTTACATATTAATAGTTAGTACAATTTTTTTTCAGTGTCTCAGTTACAACCATCATGTATATATATTGATTTTGTTAATTAACTTTGATAACAAAAAATTCCTATAAATAAAAAAATCTTATTTATGTTTAGATAATGGTATAAAATCATTTTACATTTTTATAAATTCATTTGGTTAAATTTAATTTGAGAATATTGATCATGTATATAATTTATTTTGGCATCAGATTATTATTAATAAAATAAACAAAATTATCCATGTTTTAAAGTATGATATTTTTTGAAGTTTCCACCATCAAATCAAATGGAGTGACTAAACTTTATTAGAAATCGTGAGTGTACATATAGTATAGGTATTTCCTTACAACGTAATTCATTTCAAGAAAAATATCTAATAATAAATTTAAAAAATTATAAAAAATATATTCATTATGATTTCTAATTATTTGATAAAATAAAAATATTTATACCATAATATATCAAATTTAAACTCTTTTATTAACAAGAAATGGGTCTAACAAGGTAGTTCCTTATAATATAGCAAATTAATGTTGGAATTTTCATTGAAAGAGGCACTCACATTCACATTCAGTATTGAATAATGTCTAGAATATAATTATTCTCAAAAGTGAATATATAGGTGAAGAAAATCAAACAGTTAATAATTTGAGAATATACGTTATTCTAATACGTCATTTTTTATAGTCAATTTTAATACGCACTCTAACTCATCCATAAATACGTATATATATTTCTTCTATTAATATTTAATTATCTACGTATAATACTTGTTTATTAAATATTTTTTTTTAAATAAATTTAGTTACTGTTGTTATTTTCGTATGTTCTAATTTTACGTTATAAAAAGTTTGGGCCATCAAATTGAGCCAATAGCAAAATACATGACTACAAAGCCCAAAAATATAACCTATACGTAGGAAAACTACGTATATACCCCACAAATCTATTCTGCAATTAGAAGCAATCACATGTCATAGAATGGTGTCATATGCACTCCATTCATTACCATAGGAAATACGAAAATGATGTATACGAATTATGAAAATAACGTTTCTTCATGCGTGCTTCTATTCCATCATGATGATAAGTTTCAACTGTGTTAACTCATTCAGAAATAGCTTTAACAAAAATGTTAATATCATTCTCAAATATTTTTTTATAATTTTTTTTTTCTTATTGGTCAAAATTAACCCAAAATCATACTATCTCATTTAATAATTCTTGTTCTTGATTTAAACGTGGGATTTATTATAATTTCTAATCAGCTTTGATCGGTAGTAAAGAAAAAGTTAAAAAAATTTGAGAAAATAATATTTTCAAACCTCACATAAACATTACATTAAACGACTATAATACATAAATAATTAATTACAAAATATAAAGAGAAAAAAATATTATATAAACGAGTTGATTAAAATGACTATATAATATTATAATTATAATATTATAATTAGCTACTTAAATATTAATGTATTTTTTTTAAGGGTACCCTCTCTCTTTTATTCATGCCTATCTTGATTTATGTGTTTTTCAATGATAAGTTATATATTTTTTTTATTAATGTTTATAGGATGTTAACTAGATGACCCAAATTAAATTAATCAATTCTTAGAATGAGCTAATTTAAGTCAAACTTGTTGGAAAAAAAGTCTGAAATAATTTGGACTAATTGGTTTTCCTGAGTTCAACTATGTTTTCCTCCTAAACAAAAATGAAGTGCGAGCTTAACTAACCTATATTTGTCTATAAGGACATGTTAATGTCAAAGTTGAATGCATCATCTTAAGAAGAAAATATCTCGTACGTACGGTTGTACCTAACATCGTGAAACAAAATTCTTAATTGCCTTCTTATATGAAACAAGACTATTGTTAACGTGTTAGCGTGGACAAGTTAACTCATATATATATAAGAAAAAAATTCATGTATTGAGCATATTAATAATTTTTGAATAACCCATAGTTATTTCTTGACAAAGGACTAATCAATAATTATTTTTTGACACTAAAGATTCATGTACTGACCATCAATAATCTTTAGAAATATTTCTTGACACCGAAGGACTAATCAAATTAGTTAATTTTAATTATTAACATTATAGGTTTAAATATTATTGAATGTAAAATATAAATTTTTTGGTATAAGTAGTAAATATTTTTATCCATACAAAGAAATCATTAATAAAATTATTATAAATTAGCAATAACACGTGTATTCTAGGTGATTAAAATAATAGAGATAATAAATTTAATCTTTCAAATTAAATTAAAGAATTATAGCAAATTTAGTTGTAAAGAATAAAATATTTTATAAAAATATATATGAAATTGAATTAATTTTTAAATTTTATTAAAAGTAAAATAGAGATACAAAAATGATTTAAATATAGAAATTTAATAAATAACTTTATAAATTTAAAAAAAGGTAAAATTGTTTAATAAATATAGAAAAGAAAAGTGTTATAGAAAGGAGAATTCCCTACATTAACAGTTATAAATTAAAGGTATAAATAGAAGTTAAAAATAAATATATTTAGAAACAATTTTTTTATGATTAAAAATATACATAATTTATTTCTTGTATAAAATAAAATACTAGAGATCACACGTTATACTTCCTTCGTTCCATTACAAGTGTCATAAAACAAAAATAATATAAAATCTTATAATAAATACCTTTTTTGCTTTACAATGGAACATAATATTAAAGAAAAAATGTATTAAAAAATATATTCTTAATATTCCTCAATTTAAATTTGATATTTTAATCTCCATTAGTTTGACCAGTGGAGGTAACCGAAACAAGACATGAAGAAAAAATGTTGTCATAATTTCATCATAGTGTATATATAATGTCGACATCAAAACCCAACTGCACCATCACAATTTGTGGAGTATATGATATAATAACATAGTTGATCACACTCATTTTATAAACCAATGCCAAACAAAACCTATTTTTCCCTTCCAGTCTATTCTTCTTCTTCTTTACTTTGCATCAATCTCTTGTAAATGCAAAACCCTCCTTCAGCAGTTTCAATTTTGTTGACATTAATTTCTCCAAGTTGGGTTGCCTCTTGATCATGAATACTCATTACATTACAATGACCAAAAAGCATTTTGGTCATGGCAATAATTGGCCAAAGATTCTGGTGCAGCCTTGGGTTAAAATGTATGTTTCTCTCTTCCTCACTCTCACATACATTATTAATTATTGAACAAACATGGCACAAAATTACTTACACACCATGTTAAGATGTTCTTAAATTTAGTATAAGTGGTTTTACTAACCTTTACTTCTTTACTCAATTCTCAATGTAGTTGTTTATACATAAATATAAATACAAGAAATAATTTCTCTCATATAACATGTAAGATTAAAATATGTATCGACTAAAATTAAATTACATATTTTTAATATTTTTTTATCATAATTAAATTCATATTCTTCCCCAAATTAAGCCTATGATATCAACATGAATCAATAATAAAAACCTCTATTAAAAAAATAAATTAGAAAATCCCAGTGAAAGTACATTAGTAACATTTCTAATGAAAACTTTCAACTTTTGTTTCTTTTAAGTGTTATATTAGTTAATATTTACTTCAGTAATTAAAAATAAAAGAAATAAAAAACATAACCAATGCACATTAGAAAATAGTTCATGATCTAACTGTTGTCATGTGTCAACTAGATAATATTTCTTGATCAATTTTTTTTTTAATATTTTTTCACCTAATATTCGCTAATCTGTTCAGGATATGTGCTAGTTTAATAACTTATATAATAAATTGTTGATTTTAATAATAATTGTATTGAAAATTATACCTATTATGATGTTTAATTAGTTTACACAGGGTAAAAGTCTTTACTTATTATGTATAGAAATTGAATTCTTATTAATTTATTAATTAAACAAGAAAATTTTGTGGAAATCAACATAAGTTTAATGGGACATGTTTAATAAGAGTCTAGAGTCTAGAACAAATTTATTGAAGTACTCTCTATCACCACATCTAATAACCTCTAAATTTAGCCAAAGTTAACTTGTATAGTAGCTTAAGCAAACATGCTGTGAAAGTGTTATAGACCTTCCCTATATAATGAAATATTTTTTGTAATCATAGCTAAGTATGGTAGAAACAAATAAGTAGCATGTGAGTCCATACTATACATACTAGTTTAAGCTTGTGTATATGTGTATATATAAGCCCAATACGTAAAACACAGTGGCAGCATTTAAATCCAGAGCCACAAATTCGAAGCTTCAAGAAGATAGGGTTTTATCTATTAGGTCCACCGTTTGTATGGTTCATCACATATCAACCATTGGTTACCAATGGATAGAGATGGCTCAGAAGATGATATATTTAATAATTCCCAATATTTTATTCTTGAATCTGCCAAATTTTGAATTTACCTCAAATATATAGGTCAAAATTTGAACCATATTAAGGTTAGTGAAGTAATGTAAAAAAGGAAAAAAAAAAACTCCAAAGCTTTTCTAAAACTTGCATATTTAAAATCCGAAGATAAAAGAAATAACATTTCTATGATTAAAAATGTATAAAGTAATATTTTTTTTTCCAAATCAAACCATCCTCAAAACAATGTAAAGTAACTTTCCTTTTACTTAGTGAATTGTTGGATCACTATGTATTTTCTCAATCATATTAGATATGAAGTTTCATATATAAAACAGAGGAGAAGCAAGACATAGGAAATATAGAGCGATCCAACATTTTACTAAGTGAAATAATTACATTATTATAAAAAAAATATTTGATAAACAACTGAAATATATAAACAACTAGACAATTATAAAAAAAATATAAATATATATATATATATATATATATAAAAAATATGTATATATTCTATGAAAAAATTAATTGATTAAATTGATTACATATTAAAGTTAACTTAGAAGTAAAAGTTATTATTATAATATATAAAATTATATGTCTATGTAACAAAAGGAATGAATATTTCTCCAAGATTATAGCAAAAACAGTGAATAGAAACATAGAGTTACTTCAAGTGTAATATACCATTCAATGTTTTGTCCCTTTCAAATGGGGTATAAGCAATTACAATTTTCACCTACGTGGCAACCCGGCATTGCTTGCATGTCATGACACACAAATTGAAAGGAAACATAGTACCCTACTACAATAATAATAAACCTCACAATTCAATCCATTGAAATACCCACTACCACAATTTTATTTTATATTAATTATCTAAATCAATGCCTTCATAAGAATTAACGTGAGTCTCATAGATAATATCTACAAAACAATGTTATGGTCCATATTAATGTAACAATGTGCTAAGCATCCCAAAAGTCAAGAAAAAAAATTTAATTAAGTAGACCTAAAATATTATGGCAATTTTTGTGTGTTGTACAAATGTTACAAAGGTAAACGGCAAAGAGGGTATGTGACAATAGAAGTGGGTGTGGGTGATCCAAAGTGACATTATGGTTATGGTCATTCTTTTGTAGTTAATCTCCAACATTCAAACCTCATCTACAAGGATAGGGGTGAAGCTCTCCTTTGTTTGGCTTTCACTTTCATTATCTACCAAAGGTCACATAAAATGGGGATACCCAATTGGACATGACACACCCCAAAGCTAGTAGGGCTATATAGCATAAACATTTGAGTCTTCATTGAACAATGTCGACCTCTTCCATTAACGGTTGGTGCCTTTCTTCAATTTCCCCAGCCAAAAGTTCCCTTAAGAAGGCCACATTGCGTCCTTCGGTTTTTGCATCACTTGCACCTCCTTCTTCTCCTTCATCTTCCTCTTCTTTCCCTTCTCTCATTCAAGACAGGCCTGTCTTTGCTGCCCCTTCCCCCATCATCACCCCATTTGTGGTATACATATCAAACTCTACACTTTCATCATTCACACTTTCAAATTACATTTGTGTAATTTTAATTTTTTTTTATTTGTTTCAACAAAACAATTTTACTACATAATTAACTATAATACACAGCTAAACAGTCAACTCAATCACAAAATATATACATACACATATATGTATTTATCTGTCTTCACATTTTATAATCGATTGTGTGGCTGTCTACGTATTGTAGTTTCTACCAAATATTTTCTTCAACAAAATTATCACCCCATTTGAATCATTATGTATGTTTAAGTCATCATTTTATTTTTTGTTTTTATCTACAATAACAACAGATAACAAAGTTTGAATCTAATACTTTATATTATTATTCTGACCCCACCATGGCCGTCTCTAATAGTTTTGTTTGATCTTAATCTATATTTACTCTCAATATATTTTTACACTTTTAATCAATAAAAAACCATAGTAAATACAATTTCTAAGATAATTCTGAGTAAAAATCAACAAATTTACTATAAATAAATATTATAAAAATTCTTTACACTTTTGGTACATATTATTTACTCTATTTTAGTTTGACTAATTAGGTGATCATGTGCTTAATAATCTACCTATCTCCACGTATATGGGATGAAAGATTGCTACTTGGAAGACAAATGTTTGTGTGTGTTAAAGTTTAGTTTTTTTCACGTGGAATACCATTTGACATTTCTTTGGCATAACCACATTGGTAGCTTAGTTAGGTAACAAAGACAGGTGTGTGGCATGGATTTGTTAATGGGTGTCAGCAACCAGCACCATACAATTAACCAAATTTTTTATAAGGAAGAAAATAAATCCATACTGAAAATAAGAACTATATATAACGTGATTTAGCCTTGTGTGGGGGAAGGTATGTTAGTTGGAGGATATCCAAACCACTAAAGAAGAACAAGTCCATTCAAAACCAGCTTTTGCAACCAAATTAGCGACCAATTAATCTTCTAAGAAAGTTAAATTTATATATACGTTCAAATTTTCATTTTTCTGAGGTTTGATACTATTTATTTACATAATTGAATTCTGAATATTATATCATTTTACTTTAGTCCCCCACCTATAACCCAAACATATTATAGTTAAAATTTGTGTTTAGGAAAAATGTATTATTAGAAAATTGCTTTTTCTTTTCTAAGGTCACTTGCTTCTAATTCCTTTTTTTCTTTTTCAACTAACACGTATTTATTTATTTTTTATTTTTGGAGAGAGAGGATATGGGAAAGGACTATGAGCAAGCCATTGAAGAGCTCCAGAAATTGTTGAGGTAAATATATCAAACACTCTCTATGATATGAAGAATTATATAATATAATATAACATAATATAGAATAGAATAGAATATATAATAGAATATTTCATGGCATGTATCTTCCTTGAAAAATTTACTTAGCTTGTGTTGAAACACAGGGAGAAGGCTGAACTGAAAGCTGAAGCTGCTGAAAAAGTGGAGCAAATAACAGCTTCACTTGGAACAACATCATCTGATGGCATCCCTTCATCTGAAGCCTCAGAAAGGATCAAAACTGGTTTCCTTTACTTCAAGAAGGAGAAATATGAGTTAGTGATCATCACTGTTTATACCTTGTTTTTTTCATCACTTTTTTCTTTCTTTTTAGCTTAAACTTTCTCATTCCTATATATTGTTGTTGTTGTTATTATTCCACAGCAAGAACCCAGCTTTGTATGGTGAACTTGCCAAAGGCCAGAGCCCCAAGGTATTTCAATTCTTGGTGATAAATTACAAATTTAATTTCTATGCATAATTATTGTAAAAAAATTACTAACAAATCATAAACCAAATGGTTTTTTTGAAGTAGTTATTGTTATAATTTAATGATCATGATATGAATAATAATTAATATTATATTTAACAATTATAATACTATGAGATTTTTAAGATAATTGTTATCATAGTCAAGACCATGTTACCAATTAATATTAAGGTAGTTATTATTATATTTAATAATTGTGAGACAGTGATTTTTAATACACAGTTATAATTATAATCAATAAAATTATTATATATAATAAGTTATAATTAAGAAAAAAATGTTTATAGTGCACAAATGATTTACTCATGAATTATTTATGATGTAGAACATTCCTTTTGAAGTTAAAATGATTTTATTTATTTTAATAAGACTAATTTATGTGTTGTTGATTGTTTTGTTTTTTCAGTTCATGGTGTTTGCTTGCTCAGACTCAAGGGTGTGCCCATCTCATGTGCTAGATTTCCAACCTGGAGAGGCTTTTGTGGTGAGAAATGTTGCTAACATTGTCCCACCATATGACCAGGTATGTTTCCAATACAAGAACAAAATCCTTATTGACATGTCTTAATGCAATATATACATAATACTCAATTTGTTGCTCAAACATTCTTAATTTGTTTTACTCTGTTTTGGATCAGTCAAAATATTCTGGATCTGGAGCAGCCATTGAGTATGCTGTTTTGCACCTCAAGGTATGTTATCAATCATTGCAACATAGCTAAATGAATTTAACTACAACATTATTATATATATACTTAATTTTTTTTAAATGTTACTTATAACTTTAGTAATAGATGTCATAAAATATTATTGATAATATTTAATAACATTTTTTATTAAATAAATGTCATTAAAGATAATTTATATGATACTTTTTCAAATATTAATAAATAAATATTAGCAATTTAATAATGACACTTTTAAATCAATTTTATTTCAATATTACAATCAACTATCCAATTCATTCATATAATATATATATACATTTTTTTTTTCATTTTATAACTAATTATCTAATTATCTTTTTATTCTTTCAACTACTATTTTTTTTTTAAATATGATATAATTCATCTGTTACTAATAATATGAAAATTAATGATGGAGTGAAATATCTATAATTTCTTACCTTATCCAATTTTTGTACAGGTGTCCAACATTGTGGTCATTGGACACAGTGCTTGTGGTGGTATTAAGGGACTTTTGTCCTTCCCATATGATGGAACCTACTCTACGTAAGTCATTTTTGTCCTACATGATTATTATTTACCAATTTATCAATTATTTACCCTCTTCAATTATTTACCTTTATTCAGTTACCAATTTTAATTAATCACAGTAAAGAGTGGATGCTTTGGCAACAATTTATTTCTTAAAAATAATTGCTTATTTATTCAAATGTTTTGTTTAGAAGTTAGTAAAGAAAAAAAGTGAATGTTTTTTACAAATTTGACTGAATCAAACATGCACTAAGTATGAAAAATTTATGTCTATGTCTCTTTTCTTAGATATATTTAGTTATTTACAAAGGTCTCACAAGGCTTAACAAGAAATTTTAATGTTTGATTTTTTGATTTGTTATATGAAGTGATTTTATTGAGGAGTGGGTCAAAATTGGGTTACCAGCAAAGGCAAAGGTGAAGACACAGCATGGTGATGCACCTTTTGGAGAGCTATGCACACACTGTGAGAAGGTATGAGACAATAATACAAGCCACATGCTAGAAAAATCTTTTCAAGTTAAATGTGTTTTAAATTTTAGGACAATATTTAATTTTTAGTCTTTAAAAAGAAAATCTTCTTCATCTCATTTATACTAACATGTTATATGTGGTCCTTATCCTATAAATGTAAAATCAAAAGCACATGATTCTTTAATGAAAAACAAAGATCATCTCATCCAACATACTTTCATATATGAGGGACAAAAGAGTCAATTTATTTTGTGAATTGTGAGTGTAAACTTTTTTATATAGACAAATATTAATATTTTTTAAGAACAATCTAATTGATTAACCGTATAACAAATTATTTAAAGAGAAAGATTCATTAACTAAACCATGATATAAGATAATTAGCTAATTATTTCACGAAAAAAATATGTGTATATATATTATGTGAAATAATTAACTGATTGATTGGTATTTTAATTGTCTATTACATATTTCTTTCTTGTAAACAAATTTTGTCTATAAAATCTTAAAAACATTTAATCCATTATCTTTCATAAAACTATAATACAATGTTGACTTAAGAAGGAAATTAAAAGCATGGAGGTGATTCTTACATGTTAAATTGAATTTATGTATATGCAGGAAGCTGTGAATGTTTCCCTTGGAAACCTTCTGACATACCCATTTGTTAGAGATGGGTTGGTGAACGGAACATTGGCACTGAAAGGAGGATACTATGACTTTGTTAAGGGATCTTTTGAGCTCTGGGGCCTTAACTTTGGCCTTGCATCCTCTTTCTCCGTATGAACATCAATTACCATTATCAATGACCTCATCTTGGTTCCCTAATAAGTATTCTCCTTTCTAATATGTACTCTGTAATTGCCCTTTTATAATTAAACTTATAATCAATCATTATGCGTTAAATATATATCCTACTAAAAGCAATTTTATTATGCAGTCAACTTCAATACACAACTAATTATAATACACAGTCAACTAGACAATATATAACTAGTTGTCTAATTATCTGCATATTTCAGTAATCTACCAACTATTTTCTTACTAAAAGTGAATATGAAGATTCTCCATCAATGAATCATATCACTCTCTACAAAATTGATCATCAATTTCCTTAATCAATTATTAATTCAAACAAGCAAAGTAGTGGAATAATTAATTAATTTATGGTGTTTCACCACTACATTTTTGTTCTTTGTTTAGGTTAAAGATGTGGCCACCATTCTGCATTGGAAGCTATAGGGTCCATGCTTAGAGGTCGTGTCTACGCAATGAAGAGGCCTAGCCACCTTCACCATATCATATATATAGATATATTTCTAAATTAATATATGAAATGAAACTATATATATATATATATATATATATATATGAACTGCGTTCATGCATGTCGGAAAATCTTCTTTTAATAAGAGTTTGACATCTTCTTCGAACAAATTTTTCATTATATATTCAACCTCCAATATCTTTATACACTTCGCACTTAATCTTAGGGTAGAGAAATTAATCTTAGTTAATTATATCGACCAACAACGTTAAATAGTGCGCAAAAATTTAGTGTGATTTTGTTTTTTGGAATAAGTGCTTTTGTATAATTGACTCAAATATAGATTGAAAATGAAAATAAATGTTGGTAGTAAAAGGAAATCATGAATGAGAACTTTATACAAATTATATATATATATATATATATATATATATATATATATATATATTTTTGAGAGAGAAGCTTTTAAATTTTTACTTTTACGAATTTCATCTCACATAAATTAAATTTATAAAAAGAAAATTTCTATTTAGTACCTGAATATAAAATATGGATTTGGTTTAAAAGCATTTTGTGGTCTTGAATGATATATATATAACAAAAGCCATAAAATAATTGAAAGTGGATGAATAGATACACACTAATAGTGAGAAGAATAATTGTCCATCTCTTAAATTTTAGTCAAAAGTGAACTTAAAATGTAGTATAAAACATAAAGAAAGTATCTCTTGCCTTATTATCAAAGAAAAAACATAGAAGATTTATTTTAAAAAAATTAATATACTCATATTTTTTGTTATATCACTAGTATTTTATTTCATTTAATTAGAGTCTTATTTATATTTACATTTTGCAAAACTGTTACAATGGATTCGGGTTGACCAGCTAGTTCGATTTTTTAATAAAATATTGGATTAAAATATATTAATTTGAAAATTTTGATATGTCAAAATAGAACAAAATAAATTGGCCAAATTTTTTTCAAAAATTTTTAAAAATAATAATAAATTATTTGCCCCGTTGGTGCCATTAATTTGAGATAGTTCAACAGGGAAATGTACTAGACCAAGTGGACAAAAAAAATTGTAAATCACTTTAAAGTTAGGTTAATCAAATCCAATTCATTTTTAATTATCTCTTAATTGACTCGATGAGCAAGTATTAGACATTCATTTCACATCCTTATTATACAGTATACTTGTATTATATAATTTACAGATTAATCATATTAAAATATTTCTGTCATATCTTGTATCAGTGTTAAAATCCTTTCTTTATAATTTGCAATTATATTTTGAATTTAACAGCAATATATTATAGTATAAAACTTTACGTTATCACCTAATTACTTGTCATTATTAATATAGTGGACTAAATCACGTTGTTTCAATAAAAATTGTTCTATTATTAAACATTTTCGAACTATACACAACTTAAAATATTTGTTTGTTAATAATTTTAGGCCAATGATAGAAGGAAATAAACTGGCCACATACCAAAAGGTAATTGATTGGATAATTTATATTTCTTTTCTTTAAAGAAAGTTTTGGACTATGAGTTTCATGTTAATCAGAATCGCAAATTCAGATGTATAATAGTAAGATTTTATGATCTTATCTTTCTTTTTCTTATATTTATATGGGTCCACATTTAGTTTTCTTAATCACGTGATTAATTTAATTTAAAAATAAAAATATATGTCAATTCAAATTATTCATTATGAAAATAACACATTATAGATTTTAATCACAATATAATTTTCAAATTTTAAAATAAATATCTATTAAGATTCTTAGTAATAATTTTTTAATTAATTTTCTCATTAAGATTTTTCATAAACTAGATAAAATTTAAGATCTCCATGAAAGAAAAGTTTTCTTATAATTTTGTCTTTCAATATTAAAAATATTTTAAATATATTTACATTGTCACCATAAGATTTGATAACTGTGTGTTAATTCAGTACAAATAATAGTAGTTTAATGAGAAATATGGAAAGTTGTTGATTAAAATTGACATTTGAACTAATACAAGATATTGTTTCTTAAAGTGTTGTTTTGTCTCTAGCATATAATATGCAGTAGAAAATCAGTTCTGTTATTGGGAGATGGAAACATGAACTCCTTATAATATAACTTCTTGATGGATGTCTCTACTCTCAATCCTTTCATGAAAATCTTTTACCACCATGGTTTGAATTTGAACTCATTGTAATGAACTGGAGAAAATTGTGCTTCTATGGAGACCTTGGACCCCACTATTGCTAGCATCAAATTGGGTCAAAGTCTTGACATAGAGGCTAGCTTCCTCCTAGGCTATGCTATGTCATCACTGTTAAGTTTAAACTTTTACAAAAATAATGTTATAATAACTTATATAAAATGTTCAAATACCAATTATTTAACTATAGTCTGACTGGTAGAATTGAAACTTTGAGAATCAATAATGTATACATAATTTAAGAAATTATCTTGTACACATTGAATATTGAATAATAATATATAATAGAACTATTTTAAGTTGCCTGCCCATTCATAACTATTTTAATTTGTGCATGATTAAAAATAAATAGTATTTATATACAATTATAGTTATGATTTATTAAATTTCTGAAAATGATTTTTGAAAATTTCATTCTGAAAACGAAAATATAAGATAGAGTTTGGTCTGAGAAATTATTTTCTGATTACAATTTTCATTTGCTGAGAACAGTTGTTGAAAACTGTAAAAACTGAGCTATGAAAACATTTTAAAAAAAATTAATCAAACACATTTTTATCTCTATTTCTTATTTTCAGTGGATATGAAAACGAAAAATACTCAAACTAAACAATACCTTATAGCAAAACGTGTTTGATTAATTTATTTGAAAATATTTTCATGAAAATATTTTTAAAATTGAGTGAAAATAAGAAAATAATGTGACTCTGTTTTCCGTCTTCGAAAAACTGTGTTTAGAAAATAAAAATTAAAAATGAAAACAGAAAACAATTCCTCAAAACAAACACCACCTAAAACTTCTCCATAAACTCTGCCAAACACTCCATGTGATGAATATGATTAATTTCCTAGGTTGAGAGATTACTTCCGAGATGAAGGATCCTTTCCCAGAAACTATAACATTCAAATTTTCACACCTGTTTTCAATTGTAATCTCTCTGCCACCTTTTACTAAAGTAAAAAGAAATATAAAAAGAAACAAGACAATATTTCAGAAATATAAAAAAATAAAATAAAAGGTAACACAATGATCATAATCCCCTTGTATGAATTTGTATGGGGGCAAATTATATTAACTTTAACAATGAGAAAGTTATAGGATGATGAGCTGGGACAGTGCCATAGTACATATGTACAGTTGGAGATGTTTATGAAGCAAGATACAATACAACCTAAGCATACACATGAAACAGCTGCATTCATTCCCTTGCATATGAAATGTATATATACATGCCAGTTATGATGGATGGATGGATGAGTTTCATATCATCATGATTCATCAGCCTTTGGCTCCAGAATTACAGGGATCTTCTCCTTGTGATCACCTCTCAACACTTCAACAATCACCTGATATATCAACATCATTAAGCATTAAATATGATAATAGATAATAAGCTTTAAATTGGGTTGAGTATCTCAATGTAACTTAACATGTAGAGGGTGGGGTGGGATGTTTTACATACAGAAAAAACGATTCTGCTAACCAGAAGCCAAAAAGACAAATTTAAGTTAAAAATGTTGGAAATCCAAGGTCGTAAAATATTGGACGACCATATGTTTCCAGGACCAATATTGGACCACTCGTTGAATAGTTTCCACGCTGGAGAAGTTCAGTTCTCGGCATAGGAGGAGTGTATTGGAAATCCAAGGAAACTATTACCTCGGGATTTCGTCCAATATTGGATTTCCAACAAAAAATGGATAGGGAGTTCATGGGATGAATTTGGCTTGGTTGTTTGGCCTAAAATTTTGATGAGGTCAGTCACTTAAATTTGAATAGGATGTTCAGTTTCTTTTTGTTGACATAATATCTAAACTTTAATATTATATATCTAAGTGTGAAACTAAAACAAGTAATATCAATATACATATAATATCATGTTATGCAAAATGTTTTTGATTTAATTAAAATAAGTCTTATTACTAATAAAGTGATGAATGAGCACCATACCTTATCACCCACTTTACACTGGTCAAGAATTCTATACAAATCACTTCCATTAGTAACCTTCATATCATTCACAGATGTTATGATGTCACCTAAAATGAGTCTACCGTACGCGTCACGTTTTGTCGATTGCAAGCCCTACAAAATAGAAATTTGACCAGATCCATTGGAAAATGATAACCAAGAAAATCAAGATAAAGCAACTCAACAAGTAATGGCCACTAGATTTAACAAGATACAATAAATGAGGCATACATGAAAATAAAGTCACTATAATATAGGTCCTATGGAAAACTGCTTGTGACTAGCTTTAGTGGTAGTAAAGAGATTAAGTCTTGGTAACGTGAAATGTATGCCACTATTTGATGCATTTATTTGGACTTTGCATAAACAAATGAATTTCTACATCTCACTAAATTTCCTCTTGTATAAAAATAATAAAAGAACAAACTTACTGCTTTCCCAGCTGGACCATTGGCAGGAGCATCCAAGACAAGAACACCACTTACACCCAACTGCTCCACAGACTGATCTGGAGCAAATTTAATCCCTAAAATAGGTCTTGTAACCTTCCCAAACTTCACCAATTGATCAACAATACCATTTACCTATAAAACAAGAACATAAGTAATTTTATTTTGCGGATATAAACAAAGAACATTTTGTGTTTGCATGTAATGTTGTCTCTCCAAGAAAGCAAATTATGTAAATTAAAAACAGGCTTAAGTGAGAACTCACAGTGTCCACTGGAATAGAAAATCCAACACCAGAGGATGCACCAGATGGGGAATATATAGCTGTATTTATCCCAATCAGGTTTCCAGAACTATCTAAGAGTGGTCCTCCACTATTACCAGGATTAATCGCTGCATCTGTCTGTATAACATCTTGAATTGGACGACCAGTTGCAGCAGAACTAATTTCTCGCCGAAGTCCACTAATGAGGAAGTATGCATCAGTAAAACAAATTCAATGCGAGAGAAACATAAAAAGGATAAGACAAAAGTATCCAACTTTCAAGTTATCAAGTATCAGCACAGCATGTTCTATGAACTACAACACACTTTTAATACAAGAAAGAGATTAATCACATCCCATTTGAAGAAAAAACATGACTTTTACAAAAAACAGTTTTGCTCACAAGTTTCTACATTACAAAAGTCTCTTTAATTAATCCCTCTCTTCTGCTAAACCTTTTGGCCTAATTTGGATAAACTACCCAACAACTTACAAGAAACTTCTCCCATAAGATAAAATCAACTTATGCACTTCAACTTTTTAGAATCCCTCCCATCCAACTTCTTCAAAGTTGAGGTACATAATTTGATTTTAACTCATGAGAAAAGTTTGATTCATTCTACCTCTTTATTTTTCTTTTCTTACAGTCTTTGTTGAGAAGCTTATACAACTTTCTTCTTCGTCTCATACATGGAAACTAGTTCACTAATTTATTTTACTTATAAATACATATATTAACAGGTTAACAATAACAGTCACATTTTTTGGCCCAATGGCTGCAGATTGCAGGCTCCTTCATTATTAATACTTAAATTTTGCATAAACATCAGTAGAACTTGATGCAAGTGATAAATGGCAATATCTATTATTCATCCTCCCAGATGCTTCTAATTCAAAATTTACAATACAGTGCATGTGATCTTGGAAACTACCTCAGAAAGTGACATTGAGAACAAGAAGGCAATAGTTGCTATTTGTAGACACCCAAATATAATGTGTAAGCACAAACATATAACCCGACACGAGGAAAAGAAAAGGAACGGAAAAGTAGAAACTCTGTTCTTAGGTAATAGGAGTTACATCATAATATTCACTTCACAGTTTTCAGTTTTCGTACCTGATGACACCAGTTGTTAGAGTGTGGTCAAGTCCAAACTGCAAGATAAGAATGAAGAATCACATTGGCAGGTTCATGAAACAGTAATTTTTGTTGAACATCAACAACAAATACCATTCAAACCAAGAATGACTAAAAGTTACATAAAGCCATTAGGTAGAAAATTACAAGGTACCAATCACAAAATTTTATTAAATTAATAAGTTGCTCTTCATTTTTTTATAAAAATATTTTCTGGTTTTGTTTTGAATCCACCGTTCTTTAAGTAGTAGAATTGCTCATTAAAAATTATAAATCATTATCATGTGAACCCACCAAGGTTTCTAGATAGAATTGCAGAACAGAACCCCAATAATTTTTAAGAAACAGGAAAGGGGTACAAATCTGCCTTTACATCACAAGCAGCATATATAACTCAGATTTTCAATACATTTTTTAACATAAAATTTTGCAGATAAATAATGGAACAACAACAGAAGCAGGAAATGCTGATTAAAACATGAATTAGGAATATAGAAATCCCTTTGATCATAACAATTCCAACTTAAGCTCCAATTAATAGTAAATTCAATCAGGATTGCTGTAATCTCTCTTAGATTGTAAAATTTATAGATATCGCATATTTTTTAACAAAATATGTGCATTGATTGGTAGGGACATCTCACCGGGTTCCCAATAGCATAGACCTTCTGACCAACAAGCAAATCGGAAGAGACACCAAGAGGTATAGGCTTGAGTTTGTCCTTCGGTGCGTCAACACGCAGCACAGCAACATCCTTGTCTTGGTCAAAACCAACAACTTTTGCATCATAAGTTGTTTGGTCAGCGAGAGTGACCCTGCACATAACTAGCATCTCTTTGAATAGGAGCAATTACTTCACTAAATCCATCCCAACAAGACTATCTTATCTACCATCAAACTTTCGACTCAACAAATTTGCTTCTCAATGCAATGCAAAGTTGTAGTGCAGACACAACCATACACATTGAAGGAGGTGCAAATGTGCAAAGTAACACACATAATCATCATGTTTCTTTTGTTTTAATACAAGGTAAATTATATAATCCATTTAAAAATAGACAAATCAAATTATACATTATATGTACATATTTGACAGCAAAACTTAAAAGCTTACATCAGCCAGAATCAGAATCATATATATATGACTCAAAAGTCAAAACCAGACACGATCACTTCCCTAACTAGAAGCAGCAGGCAAAAAAGGTACAAGTGTGAGAAACAGGATCAAAAGATGCCAAATAAAAGAAAAAACAATTTAACAAGAATTGCATTGATGATATATAAAAAAAAAATCCTGTTAATCTGTTATCCAATTACAATTATCATATACAATAACACCATTGCCTTTTGTAATAACTACTTTAAAAATCATATATAACATAATGATTTCCGATTGTTAATTATGTAAAAATCTGTACACCACCGAATTACCATATATGCTAAGATTGTTGTCTTTTGTAATAACAACTTAAAAAATCATATTTTATATGATGATGATTTCGAATTGGTTGATAATGTAAAGATTTACACCACCGGTGCACGAATATTAAACTAAAAACTGAATTTACTAACAATACACATTCATTGCAAATGTATTTTTTTTTTCTTTTTTAGTTTCATCCAATGACAAATTCTCATGTATTATAAGCTTGTTGACTTTTATATTACTTTAAAAAACACATCTTTCATGTACAAATCTCTACACAGACAATATTTGAAAAAAAAAACAGAGAAGAAGAAACTGAGCAAAAAAGAAAATGCCAACTTGAGATCAGAAGCACCACGGATAACGTGATAATTGGTCACAATATGGCCTTGTTTATCCCAAACGAAGCCAGAACCTGATCCTTGAGGAACCTCCAACACGTCCAAAGTGAACGCATCCTGCCTAAACACCAAACCCCACTTTGAGAAACTTGAATAAAATCCAAAAGGGTCAAAGAAAAACCATTAAAAATCAAATTTTGAAGAGGTTCCAGAAAAGGGTGAACTACTTGACAGCGAGGTTGGTTATGTTGACAACGGAGGGAGTGTTTTCTTGGAAGAGTCGAACGGTGGCGAGTTCATCGGACTGAAGTTTTCGCGGCGAGGTGACGACGAAGGCGGCGGCGGCGTCGGCGTTGGAGAGGAAGAGTGTGAAGGAGAGGGCTAAGGAGGTGCAGAGAATAAGAAGGGATTTGGGAATGGTGAGTTTTGAGAGAAGGGGTAGTATTGGATTTGGTGTTTGTGTTTGTGTTGGGGTGTGAAGAAGGTAGATGGAGGGTGTGTGGAGATTAAGGGTTTTGGAGAGGTGAATGGTGATGGGTTTGAAACGATGGAATGAAGAAGAAGAAGAGGAAGAAGAAGAAGAAGAAGAAGGGAAGAGTGTGGAAAGGAGTGAACAAGTGGCCATTGTTTTGGTTGGAAAGAAATGTGACCAAAATGGTTGGGATTTGTGGTGCTTGGATCAGTTGTGTGTGTGTGATGGAGCTTCAGTTCAGTTAACTTATAATAATGACATTTTTTTTTTAAGTTTGTGTAATTATATGTTACTTTCTTTATGTTTGAGAATATTATATTAATATTTTCTTTAGTTAATAATTTATAATTTTATGATTTACTCTGAAATATTGGTCAGATTAGAAATGGAATTGTTTTAGAAAAGATATTCTAATTTTCACATATACTTGAGATTTGTGTTTAAGATATCCTCATAGATTTAAAGGGCATGTTTTAAAATAACTAAATAATCTAATTTTATTACATTAATAATTACAATACACAGTTAATTAGTCATCTCACTTAAAGAATATTTATGTATTTTTTTTTCTTTACATTTTATAATTAATGGTCTGATTATCTGTGTATTGTAGTTGTCTATCAAATATTTTTCTAAATAATCCATGATTTAATTCAGCACACAAAGTGTAGGTTGGAAAGCTTGACATATTTGACTTAATATTGAAATAAAAGAAAAATTAATGCTAACTATAATAATTGAATTTTTAGTTAATTAAAAGATGTTATTATAAATTATTTATAAAACAAAGTAAATTAAAAAAAATTATTTTATAATTTAAAATCAATTTATGTATCTCTTTTAAAAGAAATTAAATAAGAATTAAAAAAACTGAGATGGGTAAATTAATTTTATTTAGCAGAAAAAATTCAATCATCTTATTTGCTTATTATTTTTCTCTGTTTTTTTTGGTAATTAAGCTTCAAATTAAAATGTTTGCAATTATATCTGGTTAATTTTTTTTGTTCAAATAGAAATAATCAAATAATAATTTGCAAAATTAAAAAACAATAATCAAAGGCAAACATTTACATCTAACCGAACAAGAGCATCACTTTGTCATTAGCGAGTTTATTGCTCTGTCCGATTACTTTTTAGTATTAACATCTATCTATCATAAAAGACTTAATATCTTAGTTTAATCAAGTATTTAAAATAAATATTTATTATAATTCTTTATATGAATTTATATTTTTAAATTTGTGTATATTGATTTTGGTGAGTTGTTTGTTGTTAGATGTAATACTAAGAGAGTGAAAGATGAATGAGTTAAAACAATCGATGAACTATCTATTATTGTTGTCCATATATTGATTGAATTATTTTTTTTTTAAGAAATATAGAGAAAAAATATAAAATATTATAAACTTATCTCGATTTTTTCGAGAATTTATGCCTTAATTTTTATATCTTTATTATGAGAAATTAATACTAAAACAGAAATGTATACCCTTATGGCTGATGACATTTAAAAAGACAAAAAAAGTGGTAGATTTGGAACAGAGTCTATTTCGTTGTCTTGTAAAAACAAAATATAGTTTACATTTTAATTGATAAATTGATAAACATAATAAAAAGACACGGCATTTTTATTTTTTTTACATTTTAAAGTTTGATTGATTGCTTGATGTATCTTACAACAATTCGTCGTGACATTATGAATATTGTAAATATTTTGTCTCGGTTTATGCATTGTGCAAGTGAACTCCATCTCAAGGTTGCAAACAGAATGATTCAATATGTCAAAGGCACAAGTGGATTTGGTGTTAAATTCACAAGGATCAATGAATTCAAGTTAGTTAATTTCTCTGACCAGAGGTTCTTTAATTATATGAGGAGTACTTCAAACTATTATTTTACAATAGGATTTGCAGTTTTTTCGTGGAACTCAAAGAAATAAGAAATAACTTCTCAATTCAATGCTGAAGCAGGGTTTATTGCTGCAACAATTGTTAATCAAGCTTTATGGTTGAGGAAGATTTTAATCGATCTTAATTTAGAGCAGAAGGTAGCACAAAGATTTTTGTAGACAATCAAGCTGCCATTGCCATTTCCCATAATCCGCTTTTCCGTGAAAAAACTAAACATTTCAACTTCAAGTTGTTTTTTTTAAGAGAAGTGCAAAAAGATGGAGTTGTAACTCTAATTCATTGCAAATCTAACGATAAGTTGGGAGATCTTTTTACCAAACCACTTTCAATAAGCAAATTCAAGTTTCTAAGATAGAAAGTTGGTGTTCTTCGCTCCTAAAGTTATTTATTTATTTATTATTAAATTAATGTCCTAGTATGTAGGAAGCATATAAGTTTTTATTTTTGTTGATTATGACTATAATCTAGGATCATGTTGTTAGTGGACGATTTTACTTTTCTTTATTTAAATTATAATGATTCAGTTTTGAATAAATCAATTTAGTTATTTCATTTCTCTACTGTTAAATCCTTTTGTTGTTTGATGTGTTTTGTTTTAGAATATTTTTATCTTCTAAAACCTATTGAATTAGTTATTCTTCCACACGAGCTTGTGGCATAAATTTGGTCAAAGAATTTACAAGAATAAGCTAAAAAGAGTTTATATATTTTAATAAGCTTCAATAAGTGGGTGATTCAAATTTGAAATAAGATCAAATGAGATTATAAGAGTCATAAGCAATTTTCATTTGCTAAAATAAACACCCTATACAAATTAATACTCACCTAGTTAAATTACAAAAAAAAGAAAAAGAAAAACAGCCCAATATAGGTATAATCAAATGTAACTTTAGATTATTGATTTAACTGTTACATATGGTATGAAAACACGCCTCCTCTCCTCTCCTCTTCCCTTATATCCATATATACCCGCACATGGAATATTCTAAGAGTATTGATATAACTGTTACTCTTCCCTAATTCAATCTGTGATGCATGCGGAACTTAAGCATTGGAGTGTCTTTATAGAAACACTAGTGCATATTATACAGACTATGACGGTTAAAAAATACAGACTACGACGATTCAAGAACCGTAGTAGCAACAGGTGTTGTAGTCTGTTTTCGCATACTACGACGGTTCATTAAAACCGTCGTAGTCTGTAACCATCAGACTACGACGGTTCCATTATAACCGTCGTAGTCTGATATATCTAAAATAAAAAAAACTAGCAGACTACGACGGTTTAAAACCATCGTGGTCTGCTAGTTAAAACCAAAAAACCGCCGCAAGTCCATCTCCGCCACCACCCACACCTCCGTCGAGCATCCCGACACGCGGTTCGATGACACGCGCTCCTCCTCTCGTAGCGGAGCCAGCAGCGACGCGTAGTGTAACAACTTCTTCATGATGCGAGGCTGTTGAGTTTTTCTGAGACGCTTGATTTGGATTCGTAGGGTTTGTTTGTATTCGTGACGTTGAGTTTCGGAATGAAGTTGTAGGGTTTCTTGCGAAAGCTAAACGAATTCAATGAAGAAGAAAGGGTGAATAACGTTGTGCTGGTGGTGATGCTAATGCTTCCCATTGAAGAAACCGTTTAATTTCAAAAAATAATTGAAATTGTTTATTTTTTGAAGATGAGAGGGAGAAAACATGGACAATGGAAGAGAAAGAGTGTGGTAATAGTTTTATACAAATTGGGGGTTTGGACTGTAATGGCTGGAGCGCGCAGCTGAATTCAAAATGAAGGAGCGCGCAGAGAATTCAAATGAAGGAGCGCGCAGCTGGGAAAATGAGGGTTTACCCGAAGAAGACAGGTTTATATTACAGACTACGACGGTTGAAATTAGAACCATCGTAGTCTGTAATCTAATTATTACAAAATTGCCACTGTTTTACAGACTACGACGGTTCTAATTAACCGTGAGTCGTAATATATCTTGTTTTACAGACTACGACGGTTCTAATTAGAACCGTCATTGTCTGTAATATATTATATTACAAAATTGTCACTGTTTTACAGACTACGACGGTTCTAATTAGAATCGTCGTAGTCTGTAATATATTATATTACAAAATTGCCACTGTTTTACAGACTACGACGGTTCTAAATAGAACCGTCAGTCTGTGTAACTTACATATTACAAAAATGCCACCGCGCACACACTACGACGGTTACTAATGAACCGTAGTAGTGTGTGCTTCTTAAGATGTTATTTTTCTACTAGTGAAATACCGTCCACCTAAATCTGCTCAGCTAAATAATACAAGAAAACACACGTCAATCCAGCTTATATAGGTCACGACTTTGTCAGCATACTCAGGTCCTCTGTTAAAATATAGGTCAACACATACTATGTAGTTTCTAATTGCTATTCACTTAATCAAATTTCCATAAGAAATACAAAATAAAAGAATTACTAATTGAAATAGTGTATAGATTAGTAATTCATATAAGCAAACAAATTTACCATCATATAAGAAATTTGTTACCATATTTCTAGAGAAGTAAGAAAGAGTGGCAGAAAACACTGCACATCATCCACCCCTACAATAGTTAATCTTTCAAGACGTGTATTGAAAAGGCTTGAAACTTGAGAGATCCATGTTTATTTTTAGATTTGATGGCAAACCTTCTTGTGAGAACATCTCCACCTTTGGACAATCAATTATCCTTAAATTAATAAGAGATGGAAGGAGGACGTGCATGCAAATATATCAAATTGAAATGTTGGAAAGTATATCTGGTTAATTTTTTTTTTCTCAAATAGAAATGATCAAATCATACTTTGCAAAACTTAAAAAAAATAAATAATCAGAAACATTCACATCTATTATAAATATATTTTGACATTTTTAACTTAAAATATATTATAAATTATTTGTGTGAAATTAATAATTTTTGGAGTTAAATTAGTAATTTATAATAAAGAAATTTAAGTTACTTAAAATCTATTATAAAATATTTCCTAAAAATTATTGTGTAACTATCTATTATATAGTATGAGTGTCATTTTTAATCTAAAACTTGTCAATATTGTTTGATCTTGAGTTTTGTCAGTTTGTTGCAATTAGTTGATAAAAATTATTAGATATAGTATAACTTTAAAAAAATACTATAATATTACAGTATTTCTATAACAATTGAAAATCTTAGTTAAATAAAATAAAATAAATAAATAATTTCTTGATGAAAGAAAACTAAAATAAATTGATTAGAAATTCTTGCATGTAGATAGGAATATTAAAAAATTGATGCATTAACCTATATTCATGAATTTAAGTGTTGACAAATGATAAATAGAGAGTGAAACAATTGCAACAAAGAAAGATGTAATTTAAAAACTGTGAAATGAGCATAAGAGGAGGCACACATTTCAGAATTAATTCATCACTTGTTCAAATTATACACACCTTCCTAGCAAATTGTCAGGTGTTGAATGTGAGCAATCTTTCCCCAGTCTTGGCCTTCTCGTTTCTGGTAAAGCCGTCTTAGCAATGGACAATTCTGAATATAAAGAGTTGAAATGGATTTGGGGAGACCCTCCTCTGGTAAGCATTCCAGTTTGGGGCAGCCAACAAGCCACAATTCCTCGAGAGAGGAGAGTTGGCATAGACCCTTGTAGTCCACTTTTTTAAGATTTTGGCATCCATGCATATGCAGGCAAGTAAGAGAGTGCGGCAGAAAACCTTCCTCTGGAAAACACTCCACTTCATCCACTCCACTAATTATCAAGCTTTCAAGACATGTGTTGACTCCCAAGCTCCCTTTCAGTGAGGCGATAAGTTTATAACTTGATAGACGCATCCATTTTAGATTTGATGGAAAACCTCCTTCTGTGAACATCTCCACTTTTGGACAATCCATTATAATAAGGTAAGCAAGAGATGGAAGCAGGATGTGCATGCGATCCTGTGAAATCATTCGTAAATTACAACAACTCTTGAGTTCAAGCCAACTGAGTTTTGGAAAGAAATCTAACGGAAGGTTCGTTAGAGAGTCACAGCTACCACTGATTACCAATTCTTGAAGGAAATCACACGAAAGTCTCTTGGGCATATTCAGCTTCGGACATTTCTCTATCTCAAGAGATCGAAGATGTGGAAAAGTTACATTACATTCCCATTCTTCCCATTCCTTCATATCTTTAAAGTACAGTTTTTCCAAGGACGGAAATGGAGAAGAGCTACTCCCATAAAATTCAGCACCGATACCCACTATCCCATCAAACCCTGAAATTGTCAGTTCCTTGAGAGATGGAAGAAGTCCAAGGCAAGGCAAACATATGCAATATTTACAATTCTTCAAGCATATGGACACCACATTCGATAATGAATTATTCCATAACCAACTCGGAAATTGTGTTCCACCATAGTTCTTAATAAACAAATCCTTCAAGTGTTTGGAAGGTTGTAGATTCTCAAGTATTTCCTTTTCTTTCCTTGTATCATCAAGCAAGATGTGCTCTCTATTCCATTCTAACACTAGCTTCAAAAGGCGTGATTTGCTCTTTAAATCCACGGCTAACGCATCCATTGGATTCACAATATTCTGCAGCTCCTTAATTTGCAGTTCTCCATGAAGATTGAGTCCTCCTAGTTGCTGAATACTTGACTCGCTACTTTTGCCAAAACAAAACGTACTCAGTATTTGAATATTCTTCAGTTTTTCAAAAAGTACGGGCATCTCTCTCACACTAGTGTAACTAAAATCAAGGCAACGCAGACTGGTGAGTTTATGCAAATTCGAAGGCAACTCTTCTAAACTGCGACAATATTTTAACTTGAGTACTTGCAAGTTATACAGCAAACATATTGAATCAGGCAGTCTTTTTATTTTAGTATATGAAAGGTCCAACGAACAGAGATATTTGAGTTCGCTTACAGATTCAGGCAACTCTTCAAAGAAGGTGTAGCGAGACAAAGATAAGACACATAAGTATTTAAACTTGGAGAACAACTCATTTACTGCTACTGGAATAAGAATATCCAACACAGTCCGAAAACGATCAGTTGCTATTGGAATAAAAGTACGCAACCTTTTAGCCTCAGTTAAGCTCTCAGAACCATCCCAATATTCAGGTTTATCAACTGCAAATGAGAAATGACGGGTGGTTTTTGACATATTTTTTGCTGAATCAACTCCCAACCTGAAACAAAAGTCTCCACAAACATATTTTGCCAAATCGTTGACAAGGTCATGCATGTTAAAATACTCTTCATCTCTGCCTGATGGTTGAAAGAAAGATCTTGACAATAAATTATCAAAGTATATTTCACCAACTTCTAGTGGACTCTGATTCTGTTGAGGACATTGTAGAAAACCTTCAGCTGTCCACAACAAAATCAATTCTTCCTTGTCAAAATAAATATCTTTGGGGAACAATGCACAAAAAGCAAAACATCTCTTGAGATAAGAAGGAAGGTGACAATAGCTTAAAAATAGAGCTGGGATAATTTCGCTATTTCCTTTCTTCAAGTCCCATATGTTGCTTAATAATACACTTTTCCATTCAGTAACATATGACTTTGTGTGTAAAAGAGAGCCAATTGATTTCAGTGCTAGAGGCAAGCCTTTGCATTTCTCAACTATCTTTGTAGCAATCTCCTTGATCTCAGAATCCAACTGAGGATGATCATCTTGGAATGCATGTTTAGCAAATACATCCCAGCTTTGATCTTCTTGTAATTGTTCAAGGTGATGCACTTCATTAGACTGCATGATAGAAGCAACACTCTCGTTGCGTGTGGTAATGAGAATTCTACTCCCTGGAGCCCCATAATTGAGAGGAGTTCGGACAGCTTCCCATTCTTCTCGTCTTTCGTTCCAAACGTCATCCAGAACAAGAAGAAATTTCTTCCCTGACAATATTTCTTTCAATCTTCTATGAACCATTTGTAGATCTGTACTGTCATCTTTTGAATTAGTGATTTCCTGAAGAATTGTTCTTGTTACCGTCAAAACATCAAAATCATCTGAAACACAGACCCATGCTTTGATATCAAATTTAGCCGCCTCCAATCTTGAGTCATTGTATACATGTTGGGCAAGCGTGGTCTTACCCAACCCACCCATGCCCACAACAGAAAGTATCGATAATTTGTTATGGTTGTCATTTTCAGAAGTCAACCAATTAAAGATAATTTCTTTGTCATAATCTCTGCCGTAAATAACACTTTCAACCACCAAAGACGTTGATGGAAGTTTCTGTGGCATTTTACTGCCGGATCCAACACCAGAATAAGTAGCCTCTTTCAAACCAAGATCACCCTTTTGGATTGCAAGATACTCTAGTTTCTCAAGGACTTCTTTTATCTCTGAGACAATTTTTCTGTTAAATGAACTGAAAGTAGAATTGACGAAAATTGATACCTTGTAAGTAAAGGTATGAGATTGAGATTCAGCTTCCACTTGGGATTTGGTGAGTTCATAGTTTATTTCAGTCAAGAGATCTTCTGCATCAAACACAACATCCTTGACAGCAAAAAGCCATTCTCTGACACGTGGATCTGTTAATTGCTTTAGTTCAGCATCATCAGCCAGGGCATCAATGGACAACAGCTTCAGCTTCAATTTGTCGAGCAGTGTCTCATCAAGTTTTCTTTGACGGAAGAAGTCAACAACTTGACGAGAAGCCAGCCTGTCAACTGCAGCCTGAAGGAAAGCAGAAAGAAGAGCACCGCCAACAAGAGCTCCTGCCATGTTTGGGATAGGAAAGTGAGTGGATGAACGGAAATAAGTAATTAGAAGTGAAGCTTTATGAGAATTAATATGACACAGTGCATTGGAGGGTTGGTACAGTGATGAAATGAGTAAAAGTTATCATTTAAAGGATAACTTTACTGTTGAGTCTTTTCATTCGACCAATGATACTGTTGAGTCTGTTCTGAATGGACAGTATTTACAGCTTTATTCAATTATAAATTTTGATAGTTACATTAAATCTGATTTTTATTCAGTGGCTTTGAATAATTGAATGTATGAAATCCTGAGGGTAGAAAATGTGTATCCAAAGAGGCTTCATGGTCAGTCAAGCAATAATTGTTTACTCCTTTCTGACATTGACAGCTGTATTCCATATTGGAAGTTGAGTCAAGCAATGTGTATCCAAGGAATGGTTATGATGAAGCTCAGGGCACATCTTGGAAGATATTTTTCAAAGACTATGCAATATTATACATGATTTTGCTTCTACATTTAGGAAACAACTTAAAGAGAAGCTGTCTTTATAATTTTTTTCAAACCATATGAAAAAAAAAAAAATCAATTGTGAGCTCCTGCCATAGTGGGAATAAGAAAATGGATTTGATGGATGAAAATGAGTAATTGAAGAGCAGATTTTGCTAATGACAAAGTGCAGTGTGTGGTTGCTAATGACACGGTTCTTCGTATGAATACGATGAAAACAAGAGAAATTTAATAAGTCTGAGGTGGATAATCTAAATTATAAACTTATTTTGATTTTTTCACCAAGTTATGCCTCAATGTTTTATATCTTTAAGACGAGAGATTAATACCAAAAGAGAAATGTATACCCTTAGAGCTGATAACGTTTTTTTTTTAAAAAAAATAAAAATAAAAATGGTGGATTTGGAGGAGAGTCTATTTAGTTGTCTCATAATATAGTTCACGTTTTGATTGATAAATTGATAAACATAATAAAGAAAACTCTGCATTTTGTTGAATTTTAAGAATAGAAATAAGTACTTAATCTTCTTTCATTTGAAGTAAAGATAGTAATCAAATCACAAAATAAATTTAATAAGTGATATTCTGCTATCATCAATCTTTTTTCTTTTTCCAGAGATTTAAAACTAAATAATTTTACATTAAATGGAAATTGAATTGATTTATCCAGATAAGGAAACTAAGTACAAGGAATTTGAATTAATTTATCTAAATAAAACATTTGGAAAATGAAGGAAATTTACAATGTCTTGCCTTTCATTTTTGTTGAATGATTAAAACTTCCTATCTGAAAACTCTGGCTAAGTTCTTAGGAAAGAATTAATGTTAAGAAAAGAAATTACAAAATTTGATAAAGAGGTCGTAATTCTGTGGGTAAGGTATCAAAATGTCCAGCTTCAATGTCAGATTGTAGCATTGGTCTCTTCCCTGTTTCCCACACAATTCCTTCTGCTAAGTGCTCCTTGCTTGGCGTCAGCATTACAAAATTGGGATCTGCTCTTTAATAATTGCAAACAACCAATGTGGTGAACAAGCTAATTACCCATGTAAGATTATATTAATAGGTAATTTGTTGAAGAGTTTAATTGCTACTTCCAGTGTAACACTTCTACACAGTGACTAATCAGAAACTATGGTTGGTAGTAAAAGTTAACAAACATATCACACATAATGATTTGAGATTAGGTAACTGTAAAACTGTTTTATAATAGTAGAATATAACCTATTTGATCTATTGAATCAAAACAAAAGAAGCTCTTGCAATGAAATGTACCTGGCTTATCTGAGGCTCTCACTTTGGATGCCAAATCCGTATTGCATTTTTCCATCGGCACCATTTCTAGTGGCTACAGAGAAACAGGACATCCTCACACCTCAAGTAAGCAGTACCGGGATCATTGACCATATTCTTCTGAATCAACCCCTAACCCCTCTCTCAGAAAATAAAAAATAAAAAGCAGGAAAAAAAGACTGAAAGAAACTACATTCCTTGAATTTGAGATATTAATTATATTCTAGACAAAGTTACTGTTTCCATTTAAATTTACTCTGAAAATTTCGCAGGATGAGAAATTAAGAACTGTTTAAGATCATTGATTATACAGAGGTAGCACATGGAGAGAAAATGATATTACAGAATGAGTAACATGCCATCTGGTGAACTTGATACTTAAGGGAAGAAGCAGGACAAGAAATTTTAGTAACCAAAATGAAAAACAGAATGAGTATACAGAACTTTAAGGGAGCAAATATACATGCCATGGAGAATATAGATAAAAGATATGGGGAATATTTTAAACTTCAAAAACTCTAGGGATGCCAGGAGAAAGATAAGAAAACAAAAACAGTACTGTATCATTCCACTCAAAATTTCAATGTGTTAACCTCTGTTGAGTTTTATTTTAGATACTATAAAAGGAAATGGAAGGAATTGTATGGAAAGTCAAGGACAAGAATAACCAATTAAAATGGTTTTTATTTCATCAACATTTAGGGATAAGAACTATGGTTGCAAAGTACAACCATCTCTCTACTAACAAGGATTAAATTTCTCAGTTTATGCACAATTTACCGAGGAGTTTGATTGTTAAACATCTTCATGAGGGTTTGTTATCTGAACACACTTATTATGAATACAGTCTCAAAGATAAGTGTTTATCCCAACAAATATCAGTCTGATGAAAGAATTTAATGGCTTCAATACATATTAAGGTTTTGTCTAAGAATAGAGAAACAAATGATGAAAAAGATTGATTAGCATAGTCACCTCTAACAATTCTATTCTGCAAATAACAATATTACTAATAACCTATGTTGCATGCATATGGGTATGACATCTTGGTCGTTATGTGTAATTCAATTACTCCATAATTTTATATCATTTACCAAGACCATGATCACAGATATAATAACATAAGGACACGTTAGATTAAGGTTGCATTTGAGTAAAAAGCTTAGTTAAATACTTATTCAACAAGTTATTATTATTTCATAAGAGCTTAGCGTATGCCATAAATTTGATCTTAAAACTTATCAAGCTAAAAAGAGTTTACAAGTCATAAGTTATTTTCATAATGTCAAATAAAATCCCTACAAGCTCTTCCAAATGCCTCCTTAGTTAAATTAAAAAATTTCTTCAGTTGCTTCATTTATTATAAACTCGGAATATAAAAACCTTTTCTAAGGACAGGTAAAAACACAGCTCTGATAGGCACAATCAAATGTATATTTAGACCTGCATCCCTTCAGCAACGCTAGCTGATGCTAACTCCAATATCAGCCTTCTGAAGCATACCAACATCATTTGGCCCATCCCTGATAGATAATATTATCTTCCTTGTTCCCAATTTCACAAATCTTATAACCTTTACAGTTTTTCTTTGGGGATGTGATTATAATGTTTTACACCACAAGCATTGAGTTCAAAAGTATTTAAAGATTTATGATAACTCAACTACTCCTTGCTCACCATGAACCTTAATATATATCAAATTATTAGTGGGTTGAGAAGATAGCTACAAATAAAATTAGTTAAATGATTATTTACATTGGACACCCTGTGTTTTTCTTACCTTTAATATATGGTGGCTGCATGAGGCAGTATATAGAAGGAAATGTGTTTTGTTGTGGTATTAATCAATGTAAGATATATGTAACAACTATCATCAGTGACTTGGATAGATACATATGGAAGGATATTGCAACCATTTACAAATATACATTAATCTTACTTCTTTTTTCTATTCCATTCCCTAGATCATATCGTTTCTAATAAACCAACAAAATATGTAACATGATCCACACACATAAACAAACTCTTATGTTGACTCATGTATTCGTACCAAATGCACTGATTTTTATTACAAATTTATTAAAATGACTTATAAACATAACAATATTAAACTGATATACATTAATTATTCTCAGAATTATAAATTGATACATATACCAAATTTATTCGTATGATTCATATATGAGTATTATATGTAGAATGAATGGGAGGTCTTTTTATACACCTCCCATTGAAGATGAGAAATTGAACAAATATTAACAGTTGGATGTGTAATAATTCAGGTAAAAATAGTCAATGACAAAGTTGAGATAAGGAAGCCAAGAAATAATACTGTCAAATGTTGACATGTGTCCGATCAAGATATTATGTTAAATAGTTTAATTTGATATGTTATTAGTGTAATAATACTTTTAATGCTAAGAAAGAGATAAAAAGAGAAAAAATAAAAGCACAAAATCATGTTATATTGATTGGTAGACACCGACTTTGGAAAGGCCTGTAATATGTTGGGGCAGTATTTCACTTGCTCACTCAAAAGGTGAATGCGAACGCAAAGGGAATAAGAATAAACGAAACTATATTGTACTTTCAATTTAATTGCTGAATTTTTTCATCATCACATTTCTAAATACAATCTATATTATTCGTAGGTACATGATGTGTAACTAACATATGACAGCTAAATCCTAACTAACTTTCTGTTACTAGTTCTACCATCTGAATTATTCACAGCAATAAACATCACAGTTCACACCACATATGTATATATTCTGATCACAATTATTCAAAATCAACCTCCTCAGTGGTTAGGAAGAACATCACTCAAGAACAGGACTCTGTTCAATGCCAGCTGAGATTCCAGGCCAGCTGTAAAAGGTACCCTCTACTTCCTCTACTTATAGAGCTGGATACTGTAAAACAGATACTATAAAATTAGCATGAGTTATCAATAGACACAACATGGATAAATGCATTAGCATAAGAAATTTTATATCGCTGCATGTATATATAGATAAAAACAAGTGTGAGATCAAACAAATTTCAGATAAATTATAGTTTAATCATATTTCTTCAATGACATTCTTCTATCAAAGAGGATCATTTATAATAATTTTTAATACATACAGAAGCAATTTAAAAGAAGACAATTTAGCTTTAGACATACATGATATTGTATCAAAGAGGATCATCTATAATATTTTATTTTCAAAAGCTGTAGAGGTATGACTGAGAATTGGAACCTGATGAAGAAGTTGACAGACATACAAGAGTCAGTGGATGCGTTATTTCAAACTTGTGATTCATCTTAGTGTTGGAATTTCATGTTTTCAAACTTTGTTGCATCACTGTTATTGTTTAGGTGATACTGTGGTCACTTCAACCATTGCTTCTCAACAACACTAGCCTATATTTATATAATGCTCTGGGGGTGATGACATTGAGCCTATAAAAACAAAGAACCAACTTACATTAAGTCGGAAGATGGATATTTGATAAAGTAAAAAAAAGTAAAATCACCAACCATTTTAACACATTCATGATCCTGTTATCAAATTCAATTATTTTAGGAAAATATTTCTTCAATTGAGCAAATCCATTTGTTCCAAGTTCCAAGGACCGTAGCTAGCTTGTGCTACTTGCTACTGACTTAGAACTATTTACCTTGAAAAATAATTATAGTATTACTTTGAAAAATAATATAATATTACAATATTTCTATACCAATAGAAAAACTTAGTTAAATAAAATAAATAAAAATTGCTTGACCAAATAAAACTAAAAAAAAAAATTTATTAGAAATTAAAAGATTGATGCATTAACCTATATTCATGAATTTAAGTGAAACTTGTGTTCGGTGTTGTTAGTAGATGGTAGATAGAGAGTGAGATGATTACAGTAAAGAAAAATGTAATTTAAAAGCTGTGAAAATATTGTGGAAAATTAGCACCTGACTAGGAGGCACACATTTCAGAGTTAATTCATCTCATGAATTCAAATTATACACACCTTTTTAGCAAATAACCAGGTCTTGAATGTGAGCAATCTTTCTCCAGTCTTGGCCTTCTGGTTTCTGGCAACGCTGTTTCAGCAATTCACAATCATAAATTTGAAGAGTTGAAATGGATTTGGGGAGACCCTCCTCTGGTAAGCATTCCAGTTTGGGACATGAACCAAGAATCAATTCCTTGAGAGAGGAGAGTTGGCATAGACCCTTGTAATCCAGTTTTTTAAGATTTTTGCAATAGCATATAACCAGCCCAGTAAGAGAGAGCGGCAGAAAACCTTCCTCTGGAAAACACTCCACTTCATCCACTCCAGAAATATGCAAGCTTTCAAGACATGTGTTGACTCCCAAGCTCCATTTCAGTGAGGCCATAAGTTTGTAACTTGTGAGATTCACACTTTTAAGATTTGATGGAAAATCTCCTTCTGTAAATATCTCCACTTTTGGACAATCACTTATGGAAAGGAAAGTGAGAGATGGAAGGAGGATGTGCATGCGTTTAGGCATTGATTCAAACTGATGACAATCCCTAATATACAAATCCTTAAGATGAGTATGTGTGCCCTCCTGCGAAATCATTCTTAAATTTCGACATCTCCACAAGTAAAGCCATCGGAGTTTTGGAAAGAAATCTAACGGAAAGGTTGTTAGAGAGTCAAAGCTATCCTGGATCTCCAATTTTTGAAGGAAATCACAGCTCAGTCTCATGGGGCAAATATTTGATGCGGCATGCCCAATCGTTTGGAGAGACGATGCTTTCAAGCTGGGTACGCTAATATATGCTTCCTTTACACTAAGAAGTTCCTCTGACAGCCCTTTCAGCTTCGGACACGAATATATCTTCAGAGATTGAAGACGTGGAAAAGCAGATGTATATTCCCATTCTTCCCATTCCTTCATATTTCCAAAGTACAGTTCTTCCAAGGATGGGAATGGAGGAGAGCTGCTCCCATAAAATTCAGCACCAACACTCACTATCACATCAAATCCTGAAATGCTTAGCCTCTTGAGAGATGGAAGAAGTCCAAGGCAAGGCAGACATACGCAATATTTACAGTCCTCCAACCATATGGACACCACATTCGACAATGAATTATTCGTTAACCAACTTGGAAATTGTGTTCCCCCATAGTTCTCAATTGACACACTCTTCAAGTGTTTAGAAGGTTGTAGATTCTCAAGTACTTCCCTGTCTTTCCTTGGATCATCAGGGATGTGACTTGAGATCCATACGAAGGCTAGCTTCGAAAGACTAGTTTTTCTCTTCAAATCCACTGCTAATGCATCCATTGGATTCACAATATTCTGCAGATCCTCAATTGACAGTTTTCCATGAAGATCGAGTCCTCCTAGTTGCTGAATACTTGACTCGCTACTTTTGCCAACACAAAACGTACTCAATACTTGAAGATTTTTCAGTTTTTCCAAAGGCACTGGAATCCTTCTTACTTTAATATCTCTAAATTCTAGGCAACGCAAATTGGTGAGTTTATGCAAATTCGAGGGCAACTCTTCTAAACTCCTACAAGAGTTTAACTTTAGTACTTGCAAGTTATACAGCAGACATGTTGAATCAGGCAGTCTTTTTATTTTAGTAAATGAAAGGTCTAACGAACAGAGATATTTGAGTTCACTTACAGATTCAGACAAATCTTCAAAGTCAGAATAACGTCTCAGAGATAAGACACACAAGTATTTAAACTTGAAGAACAACTCATTTACTGGAATAAGAAGATCACCATGAATCAGAGTTGTTGCTGGAATAAAAGTACGTAACCTTTTAGCATCAGTTAAGCTCCCAAAACCATCCCAACATTTGGGGTCTGCAATTGCAAATGAGAAATGACGGGTGGTTTTTGGCATACTTTTTGCTGTATCAACTCCCAACCTGAAACAGATGTCCCCGCAAACATATTTTGCCAAATCATTGACAAGGTCATGCATGTTAAAACACCCTTCATACCTGCCTGATTGTTGAAAGAAAGACCTTGACAATAGATCATCAAAGTATATTTCACCAACTTCTAGTGGACTCTGATTCTGTTGAGGACACTGTAGAAAACCTTCAGCTGTCCACAACAAAACCAATTCTTCCTTGTCAAAATCAAAATCTTTGGGGAACAATGCACAAAAAGCAAAGCATCTCTTGAGATAAGAAGGAAGGTGGCAGTAGCTCAAAAATAGAGCAGGAATAATTTCGCCTTTCTCCAAGTCCCATATGTTGCTTAGTAATACACTTCTCCATTCAATAACAGTTGACTTTGTGTGTAAAAGACATCCAATCGATTTCAATGCTAGAGGCAAGCCTGTGCACTTGTCAATTATCTTTGTAGCAATCTCCTTGATTTCAGAATCCAACTGAGGATGATCATTTTGGAATGCGTTTTTAGCAAATACTAACCAGCTTTGATCTTCTGGTAATTTTTGAAGGTGATGCACTTTATTAGACCGCATGATAGAAGCAACACTCTCATTGCGTGTGGTGACAAGAATTCTACTCCCTGGAGCCCCATAATTGAGAGGAGTTTGGACAGCTTCCCATTCTTCTCGTCTTTCGTTCCAAACATCATCCAAAACAAGAAGAAATTTCTTTCCCGACAATTTTTCTTTCAATCTTCCATGAACCATTTCTAGATTTCTACTACGATCTTCTGAATGAGTGATGGCCTCAAGAATTGTTCTTGTCACCTTCAAAACATCAAAATCATCCGAAATACAAACCCAAGCTTTGATATCAAACTTAGCCGCCTCCATTCTTGAGTCATTGTATACATGTTGGGCAAGTGTGGTCTTACCCAACCCGCCCATGCCCACAATAGAAAGTATCAATAATTGGTTATGGTTGTCAGTTTCAGATGTCAACCAATTAAAGATAATTTCTTTGTCAGAATCTCTGCCATAAATAACACTTTCAACCACCAAAGACGTTGATGGCAGTTTCTGTGGCATTTTACTGCCGGATCCAAGTAGCCTCTGTCAAACCAAGATCACCCTTTTGGCTTGCATGATACTCTAGTTTCTCGAGGACTACTTTCATCTCTGAAACAATTTTCCTGTTAAATGAATTGAAAGTAGAATTGAAGAGATTTGATACCTTGTAAGTAAAGGTATGAGATTGAGATTCAGCTTCCACTTGGCATTTGGTAAGTTCATAGTTTATTTCAGTCAAGAGATCCTCTGCATCAAAAACAACATCCTTGACTGCAAAAAGCCACTCTCTGACACGTGGATCTGTTAACTGCTTTTGTTCAGCATCATCAGCCAGAGCATCAATGGACAACAGCTTCAGCTTCAATTTGTTGAGCAGTGTCTCATCAAGTTTTCTTTGACGGAAGAAGTCAACAACTTGACGAGAAGCTAGCCTGTCAACTGCAGCCTGTAGGAAAGCAGAAAGAAGAGCACCACCAACCAGAGCTCCTGCCATGTTTGGAATAGGAAAGTCAGTGGATGAATGGAAATGAGTAATTTGAAATGCAGCTAATGAGAATCACTATGACTCAGAGCAATGGAGGGTTGGTATAGTGATGAAATGAATAACAAGTTTTCTAAGCAGGATGAATTTACTGTTGAGTCTGTCCTGAATGGACAATATTTACATAGCTTTATTCAATTGTAAATTGTGATCATTAGATTATGAATGGACAGTGTAAATTTTAGACACGATTTAAGTTTGATTAAATCTGATTTCTATTAAACGGCTTTGATTAATGGAATGTACGAAATCCTGAGTGCAGGAAATGTATATCCAAAGAAGCTTTATCGTCAATCAAGCAATAATTCTGTTTTAATCAGAATAAGATTGTGATATAACGACAGATTTGTTCACACGTAAGATTTTGTTAATTTATATACAACAAATTTATACTTTATATAACAAACAGATGAGTAGTTGAAGAGCAGATTTTGCTAATGACTCAGTGTCGTGTGTGGTTGGTATAGTGATGAAATGGGTGATAAGATATATTAGAAAAGATGATTTACTTTAAGATTGGTGGAACATCTTTTTCTCGGATTGATACTCAACCAATAGCTGTTGATTTTTTTGACAGCACAAATAATATTAATACATGCAATCAATCTTTTTATATTATTGTTTAATCACAACTAGTTATATAAAATAATATCATGTTTAATTATTTAAAGTATAGGTTTTTGTTACAATAACAAGAGTTTGTGATTTAAAAGGAAATATGGTAAAGTTATTCGTTCCTTATTTTGAAGTAAAGATAGTAATCAAATCACAAATTAAATTTAATGAGTGATATTCTGCTATCATCAATCTTTTTTCTTTTTCCAGAGATTTAAAACTAAATAATTTTGCATTAAATGGAAATTGAATTGATTTATCCAGATAAGGAAACTAAGTATAATGAATTTGAATTAATTCATCTAAATAAAACATATGGAAAATGAAGGAAATTTACAATGTCTAGTCATTCAATTTTGTTGAATCATTAAAACTTCCTATCTGAAAACTCTGGCTAAGTTCTTAGGAAAGAATTTTCATCAGTCGCTTCTAAAAAGAATAGTGACATTAGCCCCGCAAGTGGAAAAAATTAATGTTAAGAAAAGAAATTACAAAATTTTATCAAGAGGTCGTAATTCTGAGGGTAAGCCATCAAAATGTCCAGCTTCAATGTCAGATTGTAGCATTGGTCTCTTTCCTGTTTCCCACACAATTCCTTCTGCTAAGTGCTCCTTGCTTGGCGTCAGCATTACAAAATTGGGATCTGCCCTTTCATAACTGCATACAACCAAAGTGGTGAACACACTAATTACCAATGTAAGATTATATTAATAGATAATTTATTGAAGAGTTTAATTGCTACTTCCAGTGTAACACTTTTACATGACTAATCAGAAATTATGGTTTATAGTAAAAGTTAAGTAACATATCAAACATTTGAGATTAGATAACTGTAAAACTGTTTCACAACAGTAGAATATAACCTATTTTCCCTATTGAATCAAAACAAAGAAGCTCTTGCAATGAAATGTACCTGGCTTCTCTGAGGCTCTCACTTTGGATGCCAAATCCGTATTGCATTTTTCCATCGGCACGATCTCTAGTGGCTACAGAAAAACAGTACATTCTCAGCACCTCAAATATTCAGTACCGGGATTATTTACTATATTCTTCTGAATCAACCCCTAAACCCTCTCTCAGAAAAGAAAAAATAAAAAAGCAGGAAAAAAGGCTCTACATTCCTTGAATTTGAGATACTAATTATAATCTAGACCAAGTTACTGTTTCATTTGAATTTACTCTGATAATTTCGCAGGATGAGAAATTGAGAACTGTCTAAGATCATTGATTATACAGAGGTAGCACATAGGTAGAAAATGATATTACAGAGGTGGTAACATGCCAGCTAGTGAACTTGATACTGAAGGGAGCAAATATATATTCCATGAAGAATATAAGTAAAGTATATGGGGAATATTTTAAACTTCACAAACTCTAGGGATGCCAGGAGAAAGATAAGAAAATAAAACTGCAAGTTAAGTCATCCATGATTATTGTATTATTACTATGTAGGTGTTGGCCTCCTAATACACAGATGCTAAGAGAAAAGAAAAGTCCCAATTCCACTAAAGAAAAGAACAGGGGACAAAGAACTGAAGCAAGATTGAATAGATAAATCCCTCTAGAGACACCTGAAATGCTGAAAGTGAAAGAAGGTTTCCACCATGACTTGAATGCAAATGCCATTGATGAGCTACGAGGTCCAACCTTTGCCTGAAAATACGAGAAGAATCAACTTGAATACATCATATAGAATCTATATAAATTTGCATAACATTGCATTGATTTTCTACCTTTAGCAAGAAGTTTTTATTCGCCTGCCAGGATGCCCCTATTTGAAAGCTGGAGTCTGAGATATTGTTTGCTGCTAGGGCATCATCAACACTGACATAGAAAATTAGATTGTACCACATTGGTGCAACGGTGATAAGTTTGCATATCAGTTTAGATCCAAAAAGAATACCTTGTTTGTAACTCAAACCCAAAATCAATGTAGTTTGTAATTCCAACAACAGAATTCTCTTCAAGGGGATTCTTCACCTGTTCAATTCAAGTTTATGACTTAAAATTTTGGAAATATAATAAATTCCGATTTGACAAGCAATTAAATAAGCCAGTTTATTGTAACTCAGAATATCTCAATAAGATTGAATCAGGGAAAACTTTAACAAGAATAAATATGTAATAATGGAATTCTATCAGCATTATGGTATCTAATCACAATGAAAATGCATCCAAAATGTAACTCAAGATAAGCGCAGGTCTTGACTAAACAAGCTTCTAATTCAAATAACCTTTCATGCAGTGACCTCAACTCAGCAACTTATGAGCACTCATGTCCTATCAGTATCCCAAGACTGACAGTTCAGTCTTGCTAGTAAAGAAAGGGAATATGTATTGGCACAATACAATACCGGGATATGGTAATTTAAAATAGGAAAAGAAGACTAATACATGTTCAAGCTTTAAAAAATCAGCTACCTGTACAGTATTCTTAGAAAACCAAAGAAAGTCCCCTGGCAATTAATTTAATTTTAAGAGAAATAACTAACACCAACTAAATCTAAACATCATTGTGCTGGCAAAAATGAAAAAAGAGGTACTAATATGAAGACAAAAGACCACTGAAGAGACAATGGAAGAAAGAAAGCAAGGACCAAGGAACATACCCGTCTTTGAACAACCATATGTTGATAGAATGAGGCAATGAACTGCAGATTATTTAGACTTCGAAATTTCAGTAAAATGCTTTTCAAATTATTAATCAAAGCTACACAAATCATATGTTAGAGCAAACAAATGCCAAGATGCACTTAATTGCACCATCACATGTTAATGTCTAAAACATATCAGCAGGTTAATACAAAATTTAATATCAATACTATGGTCAGTGAAATTTTAAATAACATCAATTTCATACAAATTACAATTGTTTCCATTTTAAGAGGAAAACATGCCCACATTAATACATTATCCACTAATTAGTAACCAAAGAATTGATTGAGTTCAAAATTTAACTAATTTAATTATGTGGACATACCTGAGAGCTTTTGACAAGCTCAAGGCTGAAATTGAAGGATGGACACAAGGGGCTACCTGATCCAACACCATAGCCCATGGCACAACTCCAGTTCATCAAATTTGAAAGTTTTGTGTTTCCTTCTGAAAATCACAAGTTAGTATGTACATACCTGTGTTACTAACCAAATATAAAACCAAACTTTAGGCCAATATCTTTAATGAAATTCAAGCTCAAAACAAGATAACCAAAAGAATTAATAAATGATTTAGAAAGGCCAGAACTGGTTTAGTAATTTTAATTTAGAAAAAATCCACAGATATAGAAATATTTCCGAAGGAACAAAGATTGTGTAACTCTTACGTTGTGGCTCATACTGCACCCCAGCAGTCACCCTTCCTATCTTGCTTACCAGCCATGCACTTTTTGGTAATTCTTCTTTCACTGCACAATATGGCAATAACAAAGTTGATTTTAACTGTTTCTCCAAAGGGAACATAAATCAATATGAACAAAAAACAACAACAAAATGTAAAATTTAGGAAGCATGGACAAAAGAATTATAATCTCAGACTTCAAACATGAAATTAAAAAGCATCAGTTTTGCATACATATCTCATATTGTTACAAAGAGAACTAACTGCAGTTTTGTGAAAGAAATATTTCAACATATATAACAAATAAAGCAGCTACTAACTAGTGTACTTAGGGGCTTACGGAACTAGTTAAGGATATCAAAAGTGGAAAGTTTACATTACAGTGATTTTCAATGCATTCTCAATGTGATTTCCAATAAAAACTTTTTATTATTGACACCATGAGTGCCTTTAGAGCATGGTTAGCAAGACCCTAATTAAAAACATGTCTAAAAAACATTAAGATGATGATTTGTTTTTTTTTAAAAGAAAAATATAAAAAAGAAATCAATTTTAGTATTGTTCTTTTAAGTTATAAAGAGTAGCATATTTAAAAAAAAAAAATCTCTAAAACATTTATATCATAAAATCACTTCTATTCAAAACTTATTCAAACACACATAAAAGTAGGGAACATACTGGCAAAAGGCATTAGTGTTAGTCCACAAGATAGATTTCCAGAGCCATATCTCAACCCCATCAGGCCATAATCTTGGGAGGATTCTCTGTAGAATTGATTAACTTTGTCAACACTATATGTTGCAATTCATGGATGATGTGCAAACTACAATTAGAATCTAAAATATGTTTCTGCCACCATCATCAGACAAAACACACCTTTTCTTCAACAGCAACGGGAACACTCCAAAAGCCCCAAATCCATATTTGGGATAGTAAGCACACGATCTCATCTGCAAAATCCTGAGTAGACAGACCACACAATATTCACAATTTCAAATAGATGCAATTTGTTTGTGTATATTTCGATCAAGGACAAAGGATAGAGAAGGGAAGATAATATATAAAAGTAAATAAATCAAAACTGTTATATAGAGTGAGGAATGCTAGCAACACTCTCTTTACATTTTTCAATTCACTATCTATTACTAGGTAGATTTCATGTAAGCCCCTCCAAATAACCTCACTCCACACCCTATTTAGTGGGACCCACAAGTCATTCACCAAATAATAGTGTGCCGAAAAGAGTATGCCGCTAACATTTCTGCATTTAGTATTAGTAAAAATGAATAAGGAATGATTGAAAGGTTTCTCTATAATAGGATAGGATAAACTTAGTTGTAGGAATTTATATATGCTGTTTATGTTCCCTGATCGAATTTCAAGTTCAACTCAGTATTCAACACCAACTTTAAATTTCAACCATACTTGCATGAGTTACTGAGGTGAATCTCCAATTTTAATAGAAGAAAAATATCAAAAGTACACAAGAAACTGTATCAAGTATTGTCCTTCTTCATGATCTACATTTCTCATTCCTTTTCATTCTTAAAATTTATCAAATGTTAAATGAAAAAATGTACACTCCCTTCACTTCCATTTCCTAGACACACCCTTAGGATTCAACGATTCATTCAAGTAAGAGATACTTACGGATCAGATGTGGATACATAAAGGTCCATAAACGTATGAGGATCATTAACATCACTGCACATCCACCGAAAATAGCAAAATCAACAAATTGCATAACAACAACAAACACAGCAATACAATTCAAATAATGAAGGTTTTAGAAAACAGTCAGTGGCCGCTATGTCATGTTTTTGCAGCATCCTCAACCCACACCAACCACATTTGTCAGAAACTTCCCACAATATTAAGGAACTTGACAGAACCATGACCATGGCGTAATCTAAAACCTTGCAAACAACAGAGAAGAAAACCTTTGCCAACGAAACAACGCATCTCCTGTAATACTGTCTTCTGGCTTACGATCAAGAGGACCTGAAACCTAAACAGATTACAAAAATTAATAAACACGTGTTTATTTTTTCTTTTCATTTTTTCTTCAGTTTCCAATCCTGCAAGGTTTTAAACAAAACATAGCTTTTGTTGCTATTTTTTTACTGTTCTCTAATCAGAACTGAAGTTTCACCTCGATAATATTTCCAATATCAATTAATACAATTCTGATTCTAACTATAAACATTACCGGAATAAAACTTCAATTCTGATTGAAAAACAATATAAACAACACCTAAAGAATTTTACCTAAGTTTTCTCCTCTAAAAAAACCTATCCACGACCGAGATTTAGGTCACAATATCAAAGCGTTTTTGAATTACAGCCGCATTTGTACCGCAATTTAAAACCTTACTATCATACAAGTTTCGGAACGAAAACAGAGAAAAAAAATGAAAAGAAAAAAAAATGAAGAAAAAGGAGAGGAATAGTATACAGTTGCAATGAGATCGACGTGAGGATCGTCAATTGGTTTGAGCATGATTCTGGTGGTGAAGTGTCTGGCCTGGTGGAAGTAATCTTCGAAGAGGGAGGTGAGAGCGAGCTTGGCGAAAACGACGTCGTACGAAGAGTTGAGCATGCGGTTTCGCGCCGCTAACGGAGGGAAGTCGAAGAGCGGCGGCACCAGCACCACCGGCGGCGGCGCCGCCGGTTCGCTCGAGAACAACCACTTCCACATCGTTGTTAATTGTGTTCTGTAGGGATTCGGTTAGTGAGTGAAAGTGTGAGAGAAACGAAACAAAAAGTAGAAAAAGAAGAAGACAAGTGTTCTACGGTCACGTTGTGAATCACTGCTAGCTCGCGCGCGCCATTCTCGCGCCACCGTCATACACTGACCGTGACGGTTTCAACTCCGACGTGGATTTACGGTATTACCCCTACGCTTTTTTTTTTAATGAAATTTTGGTGCGTGTTTACCGGCTTAGGAACTGATGGGCTCCGTAATGGGCTTCTTGGCCCATTTCACTCTGGTCCGGTTTAATTTGTCGTAATTGATAATTGAACTCCTTTTTTAACCACCAAAGTTTTTTTTTTTTTTCATAATTACAAGTTTACTTATTCTATATATGCCATATGGTCTCGAATCTCAATGATTTTCAGAGAAAATGATATTTAAATAAAGAAATACAATAAGAATAAAAAATAATTATTTTATGATTACTATTTTTTAAAATCAAAGAATTTTAATATGTTGTTTTGATAAATAATATATTTTATTTTTTGTGGTACCCCATGTCGAGAATAGCCATCTATTATAATCAAAACTTATGTTATTTATTTACAAGAAACTAATTTTATTTGTATGTGTAATTTATAATACTATTTTATTTAATTTTACGTTTTAAATGTGATTTTTCTTAAAATAATTTCATTTAAAAATCACAAAATAAATATATTATTTTTCTATAATTTAGAATAACTATTTAGAAGTGGCCACTTTGCCAAGTTCAATTTGTCTTGTTAAGAGTCTTTTTCTATTGTGTGGTGAGTTTCTCACTATGACCAAAGAAAAAGAACATTATGCATTCATTGATGAATCCAATTCACTTTTGTCCTCAATTCCAATTCTACTTGGCAGTGTAGTAGTGGTGGTAAACACTTTCCATTTAAAGTATATAATATATATTATAATATGGTCCCCTCAACTTCAATGGTCAACCAAGTAATACATAAAAAAAATGTATCAATAACATATCATATTATATTATTTATATGCTTTACAAAAATTATAAAATTCATTAACTTCAATGGTCAACCAAGTAATATTTAAAAAATCAAACATTGTTACAATTATTTATTAATTGTGATAACTAACATAATTGAATGATTTTCTTTATTATAGCAATTTTTCTATATGAAAATTAAAGTTAAAAAATTATTAAATTTTGGAAACAAAACTAGTTAAAAACATTACTTGAGTACAAGATACATTGGATTGTGGAAGATTAAGTCTAATAGTACACTTAGTTTTTTCTTGTTGAAACTAGACTCATGTTACAGTCCTAATAACAAGAAACATAAACATAAATTTTCGTTTTTCGCATACGTTAGGAATAAAGAAAGAAAGATTGTAAGAGTATATTCATTTTCTGCAAAGCAACGCGACCCAAATTCTTCGTGTCATCTTTCTCACCACAACAACAACAAGTACATAATACATGCCTCTACATTTACCATTTCTATCTTCAATTTCATTATCAATATCATCACAAACACGTGAACGCTACCTGGTTAGTTGTACAATTGTATTTGCAACACTATCTTGCTTTGAAATCAACACTTTTGTTTTGTTTTAATCTCAAAGGTTGTGTTTTGTGTGTGCTCTTTTGGTGGGTACCTTTTTTTTTTGTTTTTTTTTTTTGGGTTTGTTCAACTGCATGTACTTCCTACCCATTTCTCTCTTTTAGCCTCTCTCCAATTGTGTTTGAAAAAAATGTTTTTTTTCTACTTCTTTTTGTTGTTTCTGAAATCTGAGCAGTACTTAGCAACCTAGGTGAGGTTGATCTTTCTTACTCTGTTGGATGTTTCTTATAATTTTTGTCTTTTTCTCAGAACTCCATCTGGGGGGAGGGAAAGAGGGGATTTTTTTAATTATTATTATTATTTTTTGAATGAATGTCCTGTCGTTTACATTATTTTTTTAGTAAATAATGTTTGCACTTTTATGATAATTATCTTAAGTTTGAGTAAATAATGTTTGCACTTTTATTGATAAGTTTTTTTATACTGTTGTTCAATCATAGACTGTAATAAGTTTGTTGATTTTTATGATAATTATCTTAAAAGTTATACTAATGATGATTTTTTATTAGTATATAATGTAAATTAAACTCTTGATTTTTAGTGCTCATTTATTAAGTGTTTCCATGTGCTAAGTTTGGAATTTGGTTATGCACAGCTCACGGTTGTTTGTTGATAACAATATCCAGAGTGGAAGCCTGTTTATATTGATTTAGAATTTGGTTATGCATACCATGGTGTTTTATGCGTTTATTAACTTTGTTGTATCACTGTTTTTTACCAAGTGTTGCTACTGTTTCATTTTATCACATTTTCATCTCTTGGTGGAAACTGTTCAATCTTTGATTGATTGTGGCTGCAAATGTGTAAAATGCCTAAAGTGAAGACTTCTAATTTGTAATTTTTCTTTAATTTAATATCTTTATGCTTCTCATACAGTCACATTGCAATGGCAACTTGTATAACTGCTGGAAGCGGCACACTGCATTATAGAGTGACAAACTGCAAGGGACACAGCTGTAGAAGGACTGCTTGGGTTTCTAGTGTGCCTAAAACGAGATTCTTACAAAATGATCTTTCATGGTAAAGATTTTAATCCTGGAATTGTATTCATAGTGCAAATCTCATTGTTTTTTTATGCCTAAAGAAGAGTTTTGTTTGCTTTTCTAGTGTTAATTGTCTAACAAAGTTTTAATTGTTTGCATTAGATCTTATAATCTTTATTGAAGTTATTTTACGTATAGTTTTATTATCAAGACATAAAAAGGAGTACTGAGTGCTTATTTTCTTTGATTGTGTAGATTTGCTTTTGATGAAATATAACATTTGTTCACTTTCTGCTTCATTCTTAGCTGAATTAATGGTTTTCCATTGTTTTTGGGTGCAAAATTTTAGGTCTAAAGTTGTGTCCAAGGTCCTGCAAATACATAGATATGAGTTTTCTGCACCTCCTGTTCATGAGAATCAGAAACTCTTTGAAGTCATTTCCTCATGCAAGAAAGATAGTCCTGTAAAATACTTTGACTTTACTGTTATTGGGAGTGGAATTGCTGGTCTTCGTTATGCACTTGAGGTTGCAAGATATGGATCTGTTGCTGTGATAACCAAGGCCGAGTCTCATGAATGCAATACTAATTATGCTCAAGGTGGTGTGAGTGCTGTACTATGCCCTTCAGATTCTGTGGAGAGTCACATGAAGGACACCATTGTGGCGGGAGCATATCTTTGTGATGAGGAAAGCGTCCGAGTATGTTTTGAACCTATTAAGTTTACATTTTATATCTTCTTACATTTGAAATGCAATTCATTTACTTGATTCTTATTGGCAATTGCTAGTGAATGCTTAATTTATGGAACTAATCAGTATTCTGCGTGAATTCTTTAGAAGTATTTATTTTGAACATGCACGAATTTCCTATGTACCTTTAGGTGATAAATAGCGAGTCACTATGTTGTATAATTATTGTATTGAACATTTCATTAGTTTTGGTTCTTTCTTCCAGGTTGTCTGTACTGAAGGACCAGAAAGAGTCAGAGAGCTAATTGCTATGGGTGCATCATTTGATCACGGGGAAGATGGTAACTTGCATCTAATGAGGGAGGGGGGTCATTCACATCATAGAATTGTTCATGCTGCTGATATGACTGGAAAAGAGATTGAACGAGCTCTACTGAATGCAGTTATCAACAATCCTAATATTTTTGTGTTTGAACACCATTTTGCTATAGATCTTCTCACTTGTCAGGTTTGTTCTTTCTGGGATTATATATTGTTTCTTGTACTAAAATTTTTGTAGCACGCATGGCGTTGTTAGTGTACGGGTGCAATCACATTTGTGGAATATTTAAAAGTTAAAATTTTGAGAGGGATTTTGTTCTTTTGAAATTGTCACATCCAAATTTGATCTTAGAGCATTTTGAATGTTTTGATGTATTCACTAACTATAGCATGCCACTGGTGCTGCAGGATGGGTCTGATATAGTTTGTCTGGGTGTTGACACACTGAATACTAAAACCCTAGAGGTGGGAAAAGCAATTATGTGATCTTTTGAGAAGAAAGTCACTTTCATCATTGAATACATCTTCTAAATTTCGTTTTTTTAGCTTTTAGGTAATGAGATTTCTTTCAAAGGTGACTTTACTTGCATCAGGTGGAGCTGGACATGTTTATCCTAAAACTACAAATCCTCTGGTAGTTCTCTTTTTCAAGAGCCTGAATTCTCTTTTCCCGTGACTGCTTGGTTTATTTTCTACTTCAATTATGTATAAACATAATCATGTTGGAAATTACACTATTCTAGCATGAGTTTATAATTGAGTTATAGTACAATTTCTAAACTCATTAATGATAACAGTGTTATCTTGAAGTAAAAAACTGAAAATAAATGACTATTATATAATTACTCATTTATTGATAGTGTCATTAATTTACTTGCTGATACACTATGAATTGTATAATGCATGATTAAGGTGTAAATCAAATCAGTAGGTAATGTTGTCTGTTTGATACTCAAAATGTTGAGCTTTAAGTGATTCAATTTGCCCATTTTAGTGTTCATGGTACTGAAACGAATCATCTCATTTTGGTTACACCCTTAATGTGTCAACCTGTTTTTGCTGTGTAATCTGCACTATATAGCTATTCTTATTTGCATGTTAATTTGATGTACTTTTTCTAATCACAGGTAGCCACTGGAGATGGGATTGCCATGGCACACCGAGCTCAAGCTGTGATTTCCAACATGGAGTGAGTAGATTATTTCAAAACTGAATGTTTACTGTTTAATGAATTTCTCATGTCAGTCATACAGATTAATTAAAAAGTGCCACTGGTTAAGGATGTCTGTGACAAGTTTGTCCGTAATTTTGATGATATAAGAACATGCATAGTCAAAATCAATGTAGTTTCATTTTGGGGCAGAATAATTTGAGCAACTTAATTGCCTCCAATGCAGAAAATATTATTATAAGCTTGCACATTCACTGGTTCTGGTGTGTGTGTAATAGAGCTTATCAGCTTAGTATATCCTATTTCATTCTTGTGACATTGTTTTTTCCAAAATCATGATTGGCCCAGGTTTGTGCAGTTCCATCCAACTGCCTTAGCTGATGAAGGACTTCCTATTCAACCAACCAAGCCTAGGAAAAATGCATTTCTGATATCTGAAGCTGTCAGAGGTGACGGCGGCATCCTGTATAATTTAGACATGGAAAGATTCATGCCCTTGTATGATGAGAGGGCAGAGCTTGCTCCAAGGGATGTGGTGGCGAGAAGTATAGATGACCAACTTAAAAAGCGTGATGAGAAGTATGTGCTCCTCGACATAAGTCACAAGCCCAAAGAGGAAATTCTCTCCCATTTTCCCAACATTGCTTCAATGTGTCTCCAGCATGGTTTGGACATAACTCGTAGTCCAATCCCAGTTGTTCCAGCTGCTCATTACATGTGTGGAGGAGTTCAAGCCGGTCTCCAAGGAGAGACCAATGTCCAAGGTCTCTATGTAGCTGGTGAGGTAGCATGCACAGGTTTGCATGGAGCAAACAGACTTGCTAGCAACTCATTGCTCGAGGCACTGGTTTTTGCAAGAAGAGCTGTGCAGCCCTCAGTTGATTGCATGAAGAGCTCTAGCCTTGATCTGACTGCATCAAATTTGTGGCCTAGGCCTGTGGTGCCTTTCTCTCTAGGAAGTAACGTCATGGACAAAATTTTGTTAATGACAAAGGAATTGAGGACAGAACTTCAATCCATCATGTGGGACTATGTAGGAATTGTTCGGTCCACAATGAGACTAGAGACTGCAGAGCAAAAAATTGGTAACTTAGAGGCTAAATGGGAGGAGTGCTTGTTTCAGCATGGATGGAAGCCAACAATGGTGGTGCCAGAGATCTGTGAGATGAGAAACCTCTTTTGTTGTGCAAAGCTGGTGGTCAGCAGTGCCCTTTCTCGGCAAGAGAGTCGTGGACTGCATTATACAACTGATTTTCCTCGTCTTGAGGAAAGTAAGAGACTTCCAACAATCATTTTTCCAAGTTCATCTGTAAACAGTACATGGAGTTCTCGACAATTACACAAGCAGCCCAGGTTGTCAAATGTCTTTCTCTCCCTCCCTTAGAGTATTCTGATTATTTTTACTATTCATGTTTAACTATAGTAGGGAATATATTCCCTATAGGTAATGTGGGTCAATCTCAACTAGATATACCGGTTTCACATTGCAATGAAATCTCAAAGGTTCTGAATACTCTTATTTTGGTTTTTATCCTGTCACTATTCTCAACATATGCATGCTCAAGAGACATAAGCAGGTGATTAATGCTAAATATCCTTGAGATGCAGGAAATTATTTATAATTAGATTATTAAGAGTAGTGTTACTGTTTGTTAAAAAGCATATATAAAGTGCTACAGACTCGTAATCAATCATTTACTGTGGTCATTATCATACAAATTATAGACCATTGCAAAATGATAATTGCACATGTGACATGTAGTATGTGTGCAATCTTAATCATATAGAAAATTTTCTGCTCCTGTTTGTTCTTCTTTTCACAAGCTCTTCTATGTTTTCCCTTCCATCATTCCCTTGCTAGCACATTCTCTTCAATCTGAAACCATAAATATGGATTTTCAATTATTTTGTAAAGTAAATTACATGGACACTTCCTACGGTTTTGCTAGATTGTACAAACATTCTACATTGTTTTAACGCCTACAATAAATAACCTTTCTGATCATTGTCATAGTATAATGTATTTCAAATAATTAAGGGAACAACTTTACTTCGCAGTCAACTGCGATACGTCGTCAACCAGCCAACTCACTCACATAATATATACGTATTTTTCTTTCTTTACATTTTATACATATACGCATTTCTCTCTCTTCATATTTTATAATTGATTGTCTAGTTATTTGCTTATTGCAGTTGTCCACTGAATATTTTTCTTAATGGAATTGATATAATATACAAAGATTGGAAGTCTAATATTTTTTAAGCAATTAAAGTGATTTTTCAAGAGTACACAACATTCCAAGCTTTTTTAATGCCTACAATAATCTCTCTTATAGGGGTCATAGTGGTAAAATGAATTTTAAACAATTTTAAACAGTTACAATGTTTAGTAAAACAGGGTAAAAAATAATATGTGATTATATAATTATGTGAAATTTCATGATATTAATTTTATGCATGAGCAGGTCTTAGAAAGTCTCTTGAACTTATATGGTATTTTCTGTCCTTTAGACATAAATTGGCAATGAATTAAATAGAAGGACCATTCAAGGCCCATTTCATTACTGAACTGATGCAAGAGTCTCTGAGCATCATTGATAGCTGTTGTGAGATCCTTCAGTGCCAAAATTGCCAATCATTGAACCTTATCCTTCACTCTTAAGTTGCAATGAATTTGGTGGTGCCTTCTCATCAAAGAAAGAGAAGTAACAATAAAATGCATATTAATAATTAATCAGACTTTGCTAAGGTAAAATACATAGAATTAATAATTGCAAATGAGTGATTATCATTGAAGGATTTATGAGTTTTGTTGTGAAATTCGTGCAAATTAATATAAAATCATCCTCTTCGGTCCAGCATCCCCGTTTAAGACATCAAGCACAATTGCTTTTGGTGTCTGCATTTGACTTTCATAAAAAGAGATTTGATTAACGTGTTGTTGTTAGGTGATGTTTTAGAAAAAATTATAGTTTTTATTATGTTATTGTATATTTTAATGATACAAGAAATTGGTTTTTTGAAACATTTTTTTTTTAGAGTAAACCATCATTTGGATTATTAAAAATGTGAGGATCAAATAATTTAATTAATTTTTGAAAGATAAATAATAATAAAATAAATTTTGACACTATAATAATATTTATTATTTAATCTTAAAAGATATCTATTGTCATTTTAGTCCTGAATTTTGATTATATATTATTTTTCTAGTCCCTAATTCAGTTGATGGTAAATGGTTAAATTTATAAATTAAAATGACAATAATTTTTTTATAAATTATTTTATTTTTCATCTTTCATATATTAAATTGCATTTTTATATTTTTTAGAATAAAAAAGTGGTTAATTTTTTTTATATACGTGTTTATGTGTAAACAATATTACATGCAATTATACAAACAAGAAAGGGCTAAGTGAGACAAACTTCAAAACATGATAAAATGTTTGAATAGAAATAAAAATCGAAAAGGAGTCAAGTTTGGAATTTAGAAAAACAATAAATACAAATATGAGATGTTTGATATTATTATTAATTTTAAATTTCATTGTATATTTATTTGATTTTATTACAAATTTTAAACATTAATTTTCAAATTAATAATTAAGAATACATTTTATTTTGGAAAATGTCTCATTTAGAGTGGACAAATCCATAAAATAAACTTAAATATTTTAAAATGACTATATGTGACAAAATTAAAAATATACTAACATCACAAAAAAGTATGAGGTGTAACGTAGAGACTTCTAAAAAGATAGACAAAAACAAAGAAAAAAATAGGTAAGCTTATAGTTTACGCGACTCTGTCATATATATATATATATATATATATATATATATATATATATATATATATATATATATATATATATATATATATATATATATATATATATATATATATATATATATATATATATATATATATATATAATGACTACTCCATATAGAGGTTGCTTATGGATTTTCCCAAATTTCCAGATTCACTAATGAAAAATGAAGAAAAGAAAAAGAAGAAATCCATTTAACTCTTCCAAACATGAAACAGAAATATTCTCCAAAGCAAAGAGATAGAGCTTGGAATTGTGCACAGTTAATATTTAAATTAAAAGGAAAGAAAAATAATATAATAATATTATCAATCATAGCACAAATTTATTAATAAGAAAAATAACAAATTTATTAATAAAAAAATATTTAATAAAATATTATAATACACATGTAATCAGACAATTAATTATAAAAAAAATATAAAGAAAGTAAGTAAGTTAGTTATTATAGTTAATATTCAACTCTTTAAGTAAAATTGTATTAATAAATACCACCGCATGCATGATCAACTAAATGGGTTTCTTTCCATTTAACAAATAATCTTAAATTTAATTCTTTAAGTAATTTTATTAAATATCCAATGGAAAAATTTTACTGTTTATAATGTTTATGATGACACTACCTGATTGAGTCTCCCTAGAAGATTCATGTAACCTTAAATTAAAAAATTTATATCAACAATATAGCTCAATTGGTTAAGAGGAGTAACATCTTGTAAATTTCATACTATTCATCTTAGATTTCTAAGAATAAAAAGCAAAAAAGGGTGTGTAAATAATTTTATTGACAAAATTGTCGGTGATATAAATCTCTGTTGTTCAGAGTTATCATGAAAGTAGTCATTGCTTCATTGGAGTCTGTGGAGGCCACTTTTGACACTTCATGATCCCTATTTATTGAGTGGTAGAGGACCACTTTTTTGAAACAAATTTTCTTGCTAAGGCTTACAATGACGGCTACCTCAACCATGAATTCTAAGAGGCTGATTTATGTACTTGTGTGTTTCAATATGTATGTGGCATGTACTATGATTCAAGTTTCAGCTGGGAATGCCTCTAACATAAGCAAATGTTGGTTCCCAGCAATTTACAATTTTGGGGACTCAAATTCAGACACTGGAGCAGTATATGCAGCATTCACAGGGGTGAAGCCTCCAAATGGTATAAGCTTCTTTGGAAGCCTCTCAGGAAGAGCCTCTGATGGCCGTCTCATCATAGATTTTATGAGTAAGCAAAGCATAGTGTGTAGTCTATACACTATACTTTCATTCACATGTTCATAACCATTGATAATACTTTGACTTGTTTGAGCTTTTCATTTAGGATGTGTCAATTAAGTAGGCAATCTTTTCACTCATTTTTAGTTAGATCATTTTGACCCTATTGGCTACTCATTCACTAATTGCACTATGGAAGTGGTTGTTGAAAATGTTACGAGTTATTATTTATCTTCTTGATATGTGTGTGGAAGTGGTTATTGATATCATTATAACTAAAAATATTTGGTAAACAACTGTATTATGCAGAATGCAGAAACCAGACAATTAGTTATAAAATGTAAAGAGAGTGTAATATGCAGAAATCAGACAACTAGTTATAAAATGTGATAAAATGTGAAGAGAGTGTAATATGCAGAAACTAGACAACTAGTTATAAAATGTGAAGAGAGTGTAATATGCAGAAACCAGACAACTAGTTATAAAATGTGAAGAGAGAAATATGTACACATATACGCATATGTTCTATGAATGAATTGTCATATTGCAGTTGATTGTGCAGTAAAGTCGTGTTATAACTTACTAAGTATATCTTCTTGATATGTGTGTGAAACACATGCAGCTGAAGAGTTGAAGCTGCCATATCTTAGTGCATACTTGAACTCGGTTGGATCAAATTATAGGTATGGTGCTAACTTTGCAGTAGGAGGCTCTTCCATTCGTCCTGGTGGTTTTAGTCCATTCGATCTTGGCCTTCAAGTAGCTCAGTTCCAACTGTTCAAGTCTCATACGAAGATTCTCTTCAATCAGTTTTCTGACAGCAGTTAGTTTCTCTTCCCCTCTGCATTTTCTTTCATGTTTATGCTTTTTGTTAGTGTGCTAGATGAATGTGTTTACATGTTGTTTCCAAATTCCTACCAAAACTGTGAACATCATGAGCATAAGCAGAATTTAACACATCAACAATTTAAGTCTTATTTTACTAAGTCCACATACATGGATCGCATGACACCATTGTACTTGGTTAAAGACCAATACATCTATCTATCTTGACATTCTTATTCTGCCACTCTCACCTTAATAAAGTCTAAAACTGGTGGCATATTTGAGAGAGAGACTCACTTTTGAAAAAGGCAATAGATGGTGATTCCTAATAAGTGATGACATTGAAACTTGAACCTGTGTGATGTTTCCAGGGACAGAACCATCTTTAAAGAGTAGTCTTCCAAGGCCTGAGGACTTTTCCAAGGCTCTATACACCTTTGATATTGGACAAAATGATCTTGCCTTTGGTCTTCAGCATTCTTCACAGGAACAAGTTATAAAGTCAATTCCTGAAATCTTAAGTCAGTTCTCCCAAGCAGTACAGGTAAGAAACCCCCAAATCCTTGTTGGTGCTTTAAACTTATTTGTTTAAAAAGTGCTTAATAAACAATTATTTAAGAAACACACATGATTTGCTTATTTAAAAAAAGGAGAAATTTGATTTTTTGAAGTATCAACAATTTAAATAAACACATGAAAAAAATACAACACTTCATTTTATAAAAAATAAAAGAAAATAAGAGTTTGGTTAACAAACAAGTTTAAGCAAATTGACTTATAAGCTAGTGATAAAAACTGGTTCTGAAACTAACACTTGTAATGGCTACATTTCAGACACTATACAATGAAGGGGCAAGAGTGTTTTGGATTCATAACACTGGTCCAGTTGGATGCTTGCCCTACAGTTACATTTATGCTGAGCCCAAGAAGGGTAACATAGATGCAAATGGCTGTGTAAAACCTCAGAATGAACTTGCTCAAGAATTTAACAGGCAGCTCAAGGACCAAGTGTTTAAGCTAAGGAGAAAGTTTCCACTTGCCAAATTTACATATGTTGATGTGTACACTGCCAAATATGAACTAATCAGCAATGCAAGGAACCAAGGTGATCTTCAAATCTCCAAATTCACACATAATTTAGGCCAATGCAATATTTTGATCCTTTTGTCAGGCTAAAATATATTTTCAATCCACATCTTATTTTTTTTTAGTTTGATCCCTCAAATTTTCAAAAATTTCATTTTAATTCCTTAAAATGTCTTTATTAAATTAAATTGATCATTTCATCTACTAAGCACATATATTCTTTATAACATTGACAAACTATAAAAAATGCCATATCATATAGAGGTTGTCATATCAGCTAAAATGCAAAACCTAGTAGAAGGACCAATTTCATCAAACAATACTTAAAGAAATTAGATTAGAAACTTTAGCTCAAAAGGGGTGAAACTAAACCAACAAAATAAGTTGAAGGGTGAAAAATGTATTCAAACCTTTTGGTTATCAATTTATCATTGTTGAATAAACATCTGTGCTTGATTTGTGACAGGTTTTGTGAGTCCATTGGAGTTCTGTTGTGGCAGTTACTATGGTTACCACATAAATTGTGGGAAGAAAGCAATAGTAAATGGAACAGTATATGGCAATCCATGCAAAAATCCTTCTCAACATGTTAGTTGGGATGGCATTCACTACTCTCAAGCAGCAAATCAATGGGTTGCTAAACACATTCTCAATGGTTCCCTCTCTGATCCACCACTTCCAATTGGGCAGGCTTGTCTCTAAGCAAATTGTTCATTTAATTTATGTGTTACAAGCTAGTCACTTTATACTACATGATATGTCTTAAAGTTTTTTAATTTAAAAAATAAATAAACACTTTCATGAAACAAGACCACCTAAAAACTAACACTTTATGAATAGTGATTAAGAAAGTAAGAGCAAAAATATTTTTTGTGATGCATAAAATTTTCTCTGCTCCAGGATTTTTCATATGCTCAGTTATAATTTATGTTGTGGATAAAGCTAACTTGGCTTAATTTTGGAAGTGTCTCACTGTAATGGCTGAACTATCAGGAAATGTCTATATAAGGATTGGAAGACCAGAATTTGTAATTCATTCAATTCAAATATTTGGATTTTTATATTGTTTATGATATACCTTATTTTTATTTTGTTCTCAACATTTATGTCACTGAATGGACTCTGCTTAGTTTGCTATTATTTTAATTTCTTGTCCTCACTTTGGGTTATTTGGGCTGCTATATGTGTATTCTGGGCTACATTGTTTGGATTTTTGTGGTTATAAGCACTTTTAACACTCCCTCACTAACTAAACACACTCCCTTATTCTACATTTACTTATATAATCATATGTTTCAACATTTTTGAAACATAACTCCTTACTCATTTTGTTTTACCACTCTTCTCTAGATTCAAGTGTACTCCCTCTTCTGACTTGTTTCTGGACAATAATGAAATCACATGTGAGGCAAGTATAAACACTAAGGCCTGACTTGTTTTTGGACAATAACTTTGTCTCATATAAACACTTGAAAATTCTGTTCCTTTTAAGATGATTTGAAGCAATATGGTACTTGATTTCTTTAGCCTGTAAATGGATTTCAGTAATCAACAAATTTTATCTGACTTTTAGACTTCCATATAGGAAAAGCGTTGAGTTAATGCATGCTAAATTCTCATGGAAAATAGATTTATATTATCAATTTACAACATTTATTGTAAATTAATTAAGAATATTTTAGTAAAAAATAATTAATACAAAATTAACAATTAAAAAAATCTTATAAAATGAGACAAATTTTTCTTTGTTTTTATTTTTCTTTTAAAAATAAAGTCTTAAATATTTCTTGTCTATGTCTGAAATCTTTATCGCTAGAGATATGACATGTTACATATATATATATATATATATATATATATATATATTACTAGGAGTAATACTCACCTTATAAGCTAGTTGTTTAAGGTTGAGTTACACTCAAAACCCACATTTGATAATTCATAGAGCAATCATTAACATTTGAAGTTTTGAAAGAAAAAAATAAACACTTAAAATTATAGACAATTTTATAAAAAAATCATTAATTTTAATTTATTTATTCAATTGGGGAAGCATGTTTCTGAGCATAGTTTATTGGGATATAGTATAGTACCATATATTATGTGGTCTTCACGTTATCTTTTTTATAATAACAAATTTAGGGGGAGAGAGTGGTGTTTGAATCTAAGGTAAGAAAAAGCTTCTGGAAAAAGACTCAATCTTTCTCTATTCGATCAACTCTTCAAAGTTGGACTTCACGTTATTAATTATTTCAATAAACAACTTTGGGGTTTATCATGTTATTATTTCAATAAACAAGTAATTTGTGTAAGAACAATTGGGGAATTGTGCACATGAGTAAGAAATTATCATAATTAATGTTATTGGAAAATTCATATGTAACTTAACTTTGAATATCTTGGAGTTTTAACTATCCATTTTAAGTATTAATGAAATATCTTGGAGTTTTATGTATGAAAAAGAAATTATGATAGAAAATGAGACTCCACCAAAATTTCTCATTAAATATAATGAGTATAGTCACTTAATACTTCACACCTAATCATGTTTAAAAAAAATAATCCTAAGACTGGTCAAGACGTGGGGAAATAAGAATTTAAGGCAAATGTCTTGCATTACAATTTAAGCATAAGATTATGACATATGATGTTACCTACTACAACGGCTATGCACTCTGGAGTGTCACATTCATGCTTGTCACGTTCATATGATCCTTGACTATAACATTGGAACTTATAAAAAAATAACGTTGCATCTGAAACATGGTTATAAGAAACTGATATTTCTAATGTGACATTTGGTGTACCAGCAGCAGGGAAAATTAAGTTTCAACATCCATTTTGTATTCATAGAAATTTGAATTTCCACCAATATATCAATTCAATTATACAAGTAAAAGTAAAGAAAGAAAAATATTTGGTAGACAACTTAATACACAGATAATCAGACAATCAGTTATAAGATGTGAAGAGAGAAAAATACGTGAAAAGAGAAAAATATGTATATATTCTGTAAATGAGTTGATTATGTATTGTAGTCGGCTGCAAAGAAAAGTTAAGAAAGAAATATGAATAACCGAAAATTTCTCTTTACTATAGAAAATAGACATAATACAAAGGTGTAAAAATCCTTTAGTAACAAACAATGGGAAGTGGATCCTACTTCCACTTTGTTATTGTTTTTTTCCTAGCCAAATTTGCAAACAAATGATCAAAATAACCAAACCAGTTAATCTCATTGTTTTATATACAACCACAAATTTATAGAACCTTAATGCCATTGTTTTTTATAAGCTGAGATTTGGTATCAAGAAGAGTTTCCAATGATCTTCTTGATCTTCTGTTCCTGGCCCTGCCTGCTTCTTTCAACAACTCTTCCAACCTACGTTTCTCATCATCCACATCAGGGTTTGCTGTTCCAAGCTTCTCTTCTCTCATGCCAACAACATATTCCAAAATTTCAATTGCATCATCCACTCTGCAAAACATTACAAAGCAACAAGAAATGTTAGCAATTATAGCCTGACAAATAAATGTTCTTGTATTGCATGAAGTAGTAAACAAATGAGATGAAAACAAGTTAAAGTGAGAACTAAATACCATCATGCTCTCATACATTTACTAGTAAAAAAATCTACCAACTAATAGTCTAAAGAGCTTTTACAATATCATTCAATCATAATTTGCTCTGTATGATAAGTTCACTGACTTCTATAATAATTACTTAAAAGTCATAATAATGATTTCTGATGAATTAAGGTGTAAATACACTAACAATGCATAAAAATTAAACTCTTTTCAGATCAAATCAACAAGGCATAAGGAGAGTGACTATAGTACCTTCCCATTGCATCATATGTGCCTGCTAGATTACTATACACACCCAAGGTGTCTGGATGATATGGACCATATTCCTTCTCCAATATAGTCCTGGCCTCTTCAAACAAATCTGCTGCCTCATTTATAGCATAACACTGCACACAGGCAAGCCCCATTTGGTTCAAAGCAATCCCAAACAAAGCAGATTTCTTTTCTCCGCTGCCACGAAATTTGGCAATGGCACTTTTGAAGATTTTGTAAGAGTCAGAATAGTTCCCTAACATGTAATACATAACCCCCATTTGTGCCTCAATTCCTGCCACAGTGCTTTGTTGACCAGGAGTGTTGCCATATATCTTTAAGGCCTTTTTGAGCAACTTCAACCCTTTTTCTAAATCATTCATGGATTGATAGATGGCAGCAACATCTATCAAACCGCTAGCAATCTCTTCTGAAGGAATCCCTGGCTTGATCTTAGTGAAAATTCTGAGTGCATTTTCACAGTAAGACTTAGACTCCTTGAATTTCCCTATCTTGTTGTACAAATCAGCCAACCTGACATAGACTGAAGCAACTGTTGGATGGTTCTCTCCTTTGGTTGATTTGAACACAGTGAGTGCTTTCTGATAAGAAAACACTGCCTCATCATAGCGCGCCAATGCCAAATAGGCATCACCTATGCTGCAATCAACTGAAGCCACATCTGCTTCATGACCATTTGCAGCCATAGCCATGCTTGCTAAAACATAATGCTCTAAAGCAGCTTCATAATCACCCTTTGAGTCACAGATTAGCCCCATTAGTCTTCTATCAGCTGCTTCCTCAATCGAAGCCGGAACCCCATTTCCCCTGTGAATATCAAGAGCCATCAGACACAGCTTCTCAGCCTCATCAAACTGCAGTGCCTGGACATGAGCCTCAGCCACATAACGACAAGTCTCACCGAACCTCGGGTCAGTTTCCCCCAATACCTGACCTTGAATCTCAAGACCAGCTGTATAAAACAGTAGAGAATTCTCAATCTGCCCCATCATTGCATAAGTATCACCTAACTGCATGCACCCTGCAAACTTGGCTAGTGCATGATCTTGGCCATCCTCCAACACAGGAATCTCAATAGAACGCTCAAGAATAGGAATTGCTTCACTATACTGTCCTATATTACAGTATATTGTAGCCAAGACATGCATACACATGACCATTTCCAAACTTGGTTTCCCATCAGCACAAATCTCAAAAGATTTCAAAGCTCTAAGAGCCAAATCAAGCACTTTTCGGGGATTCTCACCTGAGGAGATCATGTCTCTTGTTTGCTTGAGCAAAAACGGTCCCAAGTCTGGATTATCTAATCCGGCAGCAATTCGCTCCTCAATCCCCTTCATACCAAGGCTCCTCCTATGCCTCCTCATGTGGTAAACACCACCATTTGTTTTTCTCACACCCCTTTCATTCCTCTTCTGAGTTGGCTTAGATGATGATCCTTCAATGATCCTTGGTGTTGGTGAAGCTTGGCTCTTACCATCCTTCTTTGTAGGTTCCTTGCCAATACCATTGCCATTGAAGTCCTCTTTGTTCTCTGTAACCACCTCCTTTGTAATCTCCAAATCTACAATGTCTCCAACAAGATGACCAAGTTCTGAATCAATCCTAGACTCACCATCATATGAGTAGAAACTAGCCCTTGAGGGTGAATGATCAGAACTCCCCATCTCACACACATTGTGATACAATTGCTCAATTGAGATATCAACCACCCCATCAATAGCCAAATCAATTGAATCACTCTGAATGCTTCTTGGACTCAGTGTACTCCTTGGTGATGCTTGTTGAACAAAGTTTTCCTTGTGGGGTGTATAACTCCCACTAGGTTCCTCTACATTTAACTCATCCACAGCTAAACCAGGCATTGAATTGAGCAATAATCAAAACCTCACCTAAAATTAACAACCAAAAATTTTAAAAAGTTAGAATTTCTTCATAACAGGAAACTTAACAAAATTCAAAATTTGCAATACAATAATAATGTTTGGGATCTCATACAAAATCAAGAGCCAATTTTTCACTTTTCAGGTGCAGACCACAAAACCAATGATGAATTCACGGGTGTTAACAATGTTTCAATTAGAAAGTTATATTATATCTGACAAGAAACAGAAAAAAGAAACAAAAGTAAAAGGGAAATGAATCAAACTTTATAACCCATTACAGCAAACCAAAAAGAGAAAAGCCAAAAAAAGCAACTAAAATTATTCCATCTTGTTGATTTGCGTGACATTGCTTCTTCACATATTCTCCTTATTTTGTACATCACATCACAATTTCACAACACAACACAAAAAACGTTTCTTGAAATTCCATCAATCTCACTGATCAAACTAAGTACAACCAAAAAAAAAAAAACAAAGTGAAACAATGAACACAACCAAGAAATAGCAGAAAGTAATGAAAATACAACACCAAACAAACCTCTTTAGAATAAACACAACACAAAAGGGTGTGTCATGTGTGTGATTGAAGGCATATTAAATACAGGAACCAAACCATAACCAAAGCAAAACAACACAAAAGAGAAACAATGAATGTGGTTATGACATGATATGTTATGTTATGTTGTTACCTTTAGTACTCTCCGAAGAATATAAGCCAAAACTCTCAAAGGTTGCTTGCTTCTAAGGATGTTATGTAGAGATGAAGAGATATGGGTCAACATAGCTGTACCATTTGTATTGGCATGCATTTATATATCTGCATGTGGGGGTGTGGAACACAACACTTGTGTCATCTATTGAAATTTCTTAACAATGTGAAGGGTAGAGTTGGAATAAACTGAATTATAGAGATTTTCTAGATAATAATAAATAATAATATATGCATCATGTGTAAGAGTTGTACTTGTTCTACAAAGAGTTGGAATGTTGAAGCAAAATCAAGAAATGTGACCTCTCTCCAACTCTTTCCTTTCATCTTCAACTTCAACGGCTTTATTATTATTATTATAATAAAACTTATAAAAACAATTAATTATATACACCTGTTATTCTTGGTACTTGTATTGTTATTATCAATTCTCAATCATGTATTAATTATTGATTGGTTTTTCTTACATAAAATGAAAAGGCTTAATTAGAAGCATCCAATGACAAATTAGAAATAGGAAAAAAGAATATGAATCATTGTTGCTTAAGGCTAAATTGATTATCACATTATTTGTCATGGTTAACAACAAAGTCAACTATCTTATTAATTATATTTCTTGAATTTCACATATTTACTGTATAAATAAATTATCAATAAATATTTGATAACTTACATACCAAAAAATCAGAAAAAAAAACATATTATGCTTAAACCTTGATATATATCCCCATTGAAAAAAAAAAGAAACAAAAAATTATATTTTTGAGTGTGGCTAAATAATATTTTTGGAATGATTTATAAAAATTACAATGTTGCAGTTGAAACGTAAGATGCTTAGGGTGGGGCGGAATTAACGGCTTTTGGACGCGAAAAGACTATGAACAAGGGACATGCTAAAATCACCGTGTGGTTCAGCTTGAGGGTGTGACAGTTTGAGTAGAATTCGCCACTTGGCAGAATTGGAGTTCACGATTGGTTAGATTTTGGAGGAATGTGAACTGTCCACGTGGACCACATCCAGCTGCATTGTGTCTGGTAACTTGTAAGTAGCAGTGATGGACCCCTCTTACCAAGCCGTCTACGTGGGCCAAGCCCGGGCCCACTTCCCAAAAGTTTCATATTCCTCTGTAAATATATATATTTTTTATCAATAAAAAAAATATTTAGTAAATAAATATACTAAGTAACAATTAAATAATTATAATAGGGTAAAATGAAAAAAAAATAATTAATAAAAAAATACACCTACATATACGTGTATTAGAGTTACATATTTACAGATAAATATATACTGGTGAGTTGGTTGTGTGCAATTATAACGAAATTTGACTACTAATAATAATATATATATATATATTGCATATACAATAATTTGTATAGTATTTTTTATAGAATATAATAAATTATATTTAAAATACGATAAAATATTGTATAAATTATATTTCTCATCAAATATTATATATGTTTATGTATCATGAGAATTTTGGTTAATTATTAGTGTTGAATACTAGTCATGGCTCATGTCACATTATAAAATAGGATTTAATCCAGAAATGCATGAATAAGTAACCACCTAATTCACTATGTATACACAAAACTACATGCTTACTCTTATCTTTTTCCAAACCAAACATAGCATCTTCATGTCTCAATTATAGAAAGCCATAATCAATTTATTATTTTATCATATTGATTTGTTAGGGAAAGAGGTTGAGTGATTCCAAGCAAAGTCAAAGGAACCAAATTTAGACAAATAAAATCATTGGCACTGTTGGGGAAACATGAAACTTAATTTGTGACCCATGGGATAAATTAAATAGTGCTTTGTATAATCATTTTATACCACTCAATAGTGCTTTTAACTTTGTGTTTTAATTAGATTATCAATATACATAATCTAAAAAATAAATACACCAAATTATGTAAATTATATAAAAATTCTTAAAAAGAGTAAAAATCACGAATTTTATACTTAATATCAATACATAATTTTCATATATATATAAATTTTAGAAATTTTGTTTTTAATCTTTTTTTTCTCACCACACATACACATATTTATACACAGGTTGATCCAGTGGGTAGGAGTAATTATTAGATAAGAAAGATCACACGCTAATTAGTGATTAACAAAGAAATTAAAGTTGCACATAGGCCCCATTAATTGGATTTATGGAACAACAGATATAAATGCTAATTGAAGTTAAACAAAGACAACGAAAACACTACCATACTTGAAAGGAATCTTGCCCTTCTTTGTTATTTAATTATATTTTATTTTTAACGAGTTGTGATCTTAAAGAAATAAACAAACACAGTCTTATTTGTGGTTATGTATAATATTTTGATAGAGGAAGTAGACGTAGGATCCACCAATTCCATGATAGGGAATAACAAAAATGAAACAGCAACCAACAATTCTAATTTTTTTGTTCATATTTACCTAATTAAAACTTGTTATGTATTTAATGGGATGCTTCCTCCATAATCACTAGCAAACAACAGTGGCCTCACCTACTATACAACGTTTTATTTTGTTAATGAAACTCTCAAACTAATAAGCTCTATTTGTTAAAAGTACGAGTAAGAAATACTTAATTCATTATTTGTTTATTTGGGGCTTACGTAATTAGTATATATACTTTGTTTAATTGCAAACAAGAAATTAGTTAATAACATTGGTGATTAGAGATTTTAAACCGATGAAAGAATTAACTTGGTTAGATACATAGATATCAGAGCTCTACACAAAAATATATAAATTCATCACCAGTCAAACTTCAACACTTGTCCTGAAATTTTTCATTGATAAAGAATAATCGCAATCAAATATTTTTTTTTTTTCTAAATATATTTCCCTCTAAAATTTTATAATCTCACGATATTTATTGTCACGTACAAAAATCATTATAAATAAGACATTTTATGGTGATTTTTTCTTTAAAATCTTTATAATCAAGATAGTTCTGTAAAAATTTTACATAGGAAAATATCATTATAAAATTTGTAAGAATAAAAAAAATGAGAATAAAAATTGTCAGATTATAAAAAATTGAGGACACAAAACACAATTAAACCTAAATTACACTGCTCCTTGAGCATGGAATAAAAGTTGTTGGTTTCTACACAGATGATGAATTTTAAATACACAGATGATGAATTTTAAATAGGCATCCATTACAAACTTTGTTTTTCAGCATCATGATGCATGACAGTACATATTCTGATTCTAAAGTATTTCAAAATCAACCACCTTAGTTGTCTAGAAGAGCATCACTAAGAACATTGCTTCCTCTGCATATAGAAAGGGATACTGTAAAACAGATACTAAATGATTAATTAGAGTGTGATGTCAGCTACCACTTAAGTCAAAAACAGCATAATGATTATTGAAATCATGCTTACAAGATAACTCTCTGGCTGCTGCAACAATTTGAGCTATGAAATTAAGCAAAGCCTTGGCATCCTTCATCTGTCATCTTTTTCTCGACTATGACTTATGTATACCCACAACGACCTCGTTACCTTGGTTCTGATACCAATTGTTGGATCGAGCGCTTACCACTAGACCAAAAGCTATAGTTGTTAGTAAGGGCGCAACCCTTTCTACTTAAGAGCGTAATAGCCCAAGCGCCACGAGTCGACTATGACTTGGCCTACCCCGGCCTCCGCCATAGGACAATTGATGTATACCCACAACATTATCATATTATTTTTGTCTATTTATCCCAATTAATTGATTAAAAATTAGGAAATATAATATAATCTTAAAAAATGTTATAATATTATAATATTTCTATGTCAGTTGTAAAATTTAGTCAAATAAAATAAACAAGAAATTGCTTGACCAAAATAGAGCTAAAATAAATCTTAATTAATTTAAAAAAAATAAAGAAACGCTTCGTATCACGTGGCATTGCGTGTTGGTGTTGTTGGTAAATTGTATACTAACAGAGTGAAATAATTACAACAAAGAACAATGTAATTTAAAAAGATGTGAAAATATTGTGGAAAATCATCACCTGACTTGGGAGGCACAAGAGTTAATTTATCTCATTAATTATCTCCTTGACAGAATATACAAGTGTTGAATGTGAGCAATCTTTCCCCAATCTTGGCCTTCTGGTTTCTGACAACGCTGTTCTAGCAATGGACAATCCACAATTTGAAGAATTGAAATGGATTTGGGGAGACCTTCCTCTGGTAAGCATTCCAGCTTTGGACATGAATGGAGAATCAAATTATGGAGAGTGGAGAGTTGGCATAGACCCTTGTAATCCAGTTTCTTCAGATTTCTGCATCTCGATATTTGCAGAGAAGTAAGAGAGAGTGGCAGAAAACCTTCCTCTGGAAAACACTCCACTTCATCCACTCCTAAAATATGCAAGCTTTTAAGACATGTGTTGACTCTAAAGCTCCCTTTCAGTGTGGCGATAAGTTTGTAACTTAGATGCACGCTTAGTAGATTTGATGGCAAACCTCCTTCCAAGAGCATCTCCACTTTTGGACAATCATTTATACGAAGGTCAGTAAGAGATGGAAGGAGGATGTCCATGCGTTTAGCAAGAAGTTGCTCTGACATATCCACTTTTGATGCGGCATGCCCAACAACAAGTTGCTCTGACAACCCTTTCAGCTTCGGACAACCCAGTATGTCAAGAGATTGAAGACGTGGAAAAGCATATGGACATTCCCATTCTTCCCATTCCTTCATATAATAGAAGTGCAGTTCTTTCAAGGATGGAAATGGAGAAGAGCTACTCCCATAAAATTCAGCACCAACACTCACTATTCCATCAAACCCTGAAATCTTCAGCAGCTTGAGAGATGGAAGAAGTCCAAGGGGAGGCAAACAAATGCAGTATTTACAGCCGTACATTCTTAAATACACTACATTTGATAATGAATTATTTGATAACCAACTCGGAAATTCTGTACCACCATAGTTACAAATTGATAAATCCTTCAAGTGCTTGGAAGGTCGTAGATTCTCAAGTACTTTCTTTTCTTTTCTCGGATCATCAGGGATGTGGTTCCAATCCCAATTTAACAGTAGCTTCTCAAGGCGTGTTTTGTTTATCAAATCAACTGCTAATGCATCTGACGGGTCTTCAATATTCTGCAACTCCTCAATTGATAGCTCTCCACGAAGATTGTATCCTCCTAGCTGCCGAATACTGTATTCACTGCTTTTGCCAGCACAGAACACATCCAATACTTGAAGATTCTTCAGTTTTCCAAAATGCATTGGCATTCTTCTCACTCCAGTATACATAAATTCAAGGCATCGCAGATTGGTGAGTTTATACAACTTCGTGGGCAGCTCTTCCAATCTCTCACAAGCTACCAGCTTCAGTATTTGCAAGTTATACAACAAACATGTTGAATCAGGTAGTTTTTCTATGCCAGTCCTTGAAAGGTCTAATGAACGGAGATGTTTAAGTTCACCTATAGAGTCAGGCACCTCTCTGAGGTCAGAACAATGAGACAAAGATAAGACATGTAGGAACTTAAATTTGGAGAACAACTCATGTATCGAAATCCTACATTGCCAAACATCATTTCCCAAACTCCCTCGGCCAGTTGCTGAAAAAATTGTGCGCAGCCTTTTTGCATCAGGTAAACTCTCAAACACATCAAAATATTCAGCGTCCTTGCTTGCAATTAAAAAATGACGGGTTGTTTTTGGTACACCTCTTGCTTTACCAACTCCCAACCTGAAGCAGATGTCCCCACAAACATAATTTGCCAAATCATTTACAAGGTCATGCATCACAAAACCTGTTTTGTATATGCTTGACGGTTGAAAGAAAGACCTGGATAATAAATCTTCAAAATACTGTTCTCCAATTTCTTCTGGACTGTTGCTCTGTTGAGGAACTTGTAAGAAATTTTGAGCCATCCACAATTGAATTAAACTCTCCTTCTTAAACTCGTAATCTTTGGGAAATAAGGCACAAAAAAAAAAGCACCTCTTGAGATGAGAAGGAAGGTGGTGATAGCTCAATAATAGAGCAGGAATGATTTCATTATCTCCCGTAGGTAAGTCCCATATCTTGCTTTTCAATACATTTTCCCATTCCGAATCAGATGACTTACTGCGCAAAAGACTTCCAATTGATCTTATGGCCAGAGGCAATCCTTTGCACTTCTCAATTATCTTTGTAGCAATCTCCTTCAGCTCAGCATCCAACTGAAAATGATCATCTTTGAATGCATGTTTAGCAAAAACTTGCCAACAATTATCTTCTTCTAATTGCTTAAGGCGAAGCACTTTACACGACCCCATGGTAGATGCAACTTTATCACTGCGTGTCGTCACAAGTATTGTACTTCCTGGAGCCCCATAATTGAGAGGAGTTTGGACAGCTTCCCATTCTTTTCGTCTTTCGTTCCAAACATCATCCAGAACTAGAAGAAATCTCTTCCCTGTCAATTCCTCTTTCAATCTTCTGTGAACCATTTCTAGGTTTCCGCTATCATCATTTTTTCCTGTGATTTCTTCAAGAATTGCTTTTGTCAGCCTCAAAACATCGAAATCATCTGAAACACAGACCCAACCTTGGATGTCAAAATCGGCCTCCTTCATCCTTGCGTCGTTGTACACGTGCTGGGCGAGCGTGGTCTTACCTAACCCACCCATGCCCACAATAGAAAGAATCGATAGCTTGTTGCGATTGTTAGTTTCAGATTTAAGCCAATTAAAGATCATTTCTTTGTCTTCATCTCTGCCATAAATATCACTTTCAACCAGCAAAGATGTTGTTTGTGTTTTACTACCCGATCCAATACTAGGTGAAGTAGCCCTTTTCAAACCAAGAGCATCCTTTTGGCTTGCAAGACATTCTAGTTTCTGAAGGACTTGTTTCATCTCCGAGTTAATTTTCTTGGTAAATGGACTGAAAGTAGTGTTGAAGAAATTTGATACCTTGTCAGTTAAGGTTTGAGATTCAGATTCAGCTTCCACTTGACATTTGATGACTTCATAGTCTATTTCATCCAGGAGATCCTCTGCGTCATACACAGCATCCTTGACAGCAAAAAGCCATGCTCTCACTCGTGGATCATCGAATTGCTTCAGTTCTGCATCATCAGACAGAGAATCCATGGACAGTATCGTGATTTTCAACTGAGTGAGCAGTGTCTCATCAAGTTTTCTTTGACGGAAGAAGTCAACAACTTGACGAGAAGCAAGTCTATCAAATGCAACCTGAAGGAAACCAGAAAGGAAAGCACCACCAACAAGAGCACCTGCCATGTTTGGAATAGGAAAGTGAATGGATGAATGGAAATGAGTAATTTGAAGTGAAGCTTATGAGAATCAGTATGACTCAGTGCAATTGAGGGTTGGTATGGTGATGAAATGAGTAACAAGTTGTTGTAAGAAGGATGACTATACTTTTTGTGGACAGTGTTGAGTCTTTGATGATGACTCGACTAATATTCACAGCTTTCTTCAATTGTAAATTGTGATCGTTAGATTATGAATGGATGACTCAAATTTTAGACACAATTTAAGTTTCATTAAATTCGATTTTTATACAACTGGCGGCTCTGATTAGTTGAATATATGAAATCCTGAGGTTAGGAAATGTGTATCAAAAGAGGCTTTATGGTCGGTCAGTCAACCAATAATTGAATTATTCTATAAATGAATAGTAATGATGAAGCTGAGGCTTTATGCATGAGTTTTGATGTATTTTCACTATTTCTATCCAGTTTTTTTAAATAAACTAAAAAAAATTTATTTCAAGATTTCTATAAGATAATTTCTTTGAAATTCATCTTAAAAACTTAAAAAATTTATCTTAATATGTAAAAAAATACTTTTAAATTTTTTTAAATATGTTTCAAACTCTTCGAATTTATTGTTTTTATTTTTAGTCCCAGAAGGTTTTTTTTTTCTTTCCATTTTAGCCCTGAAATATAATGAATTTCCATTTTTAATCCATGTAAAATTTTTGTTTAATTTTCTTCCTCGTAATGTATCAGAATAAAAAATTCATTCTTCGTAATTTTTGGCAGAACAATTCAAAAAAAAAAGAAGAGAAAAATCTACGATTTTTTTGTAATTTTTAATTCCATAGAAAAAATAGGAAAATTCATAAGAAATTCTTGGAGATATTTTTCGAAACCAAATCCATAAGAAATTAGAGCATTCTTCTAATAAATATTTAAATATATTAAAATCTCATTCATTTGTTTGTATTCTAGTTAAAATCAAGGCTTATATCTGTTTATTCCCGTCATATGTTTGACTTCGCACGTCATGCTTGATATCTGTTTCCTGGACAGTGCCCTATTTTCATTAAACTTTACTTTTAAGTTTAATTAACGAATTGATTATTCATCTTTGTCCGTACTCAACTTATTTTGAGTTTAAAAGTTCAGCTCGTCATTAGATAAATTCTGTCATACACTATTTTTTAAGGGTTGAAATGTTTATTGACGTGATATGTGTTTCGTTCTGCTTCCTTCTATATTAATTCTTATTCATAATCGTTAAATTTGAAATTTTAATTATTGTTAATTTTAACTTATTTTTTATTTTTTATATTTTTAATTATGAATGGACCATTAATTTGAATTTTTTATATTTTAAATTTTGAATAATTATTAATTAGAAGATTATTATAAATATTTCATTTATTATCAGAGTCTTAACCAGAAGAGGATAAAGTCTGAAATATGAAAAAGTACTTTAAATAATTTTAGTATATCTGTCTTTAGACAAATGTTTGTAATTTCTTTGTTTGTTGAATATTAATGTCTAGGTCATCTTATATAAAACTCATCTTTTTCTTGTCTATTGTATAATTTAATCTTCTCCTAAGCTAAGAACACCAAGATTTGAGGTGTTTTATATTTTGTATTTATAGTAAGTATCCTTAAATCTTTTTTTTATTTGACTTTTTCTTAGGATGTCTTTTATCTTTCTTATTAAAGAAATAGTTGCTTATACTTTTCTTCATCGTTATCCTCTAAAACTTCTTAGACATGAGAGATATCTTGTCATCAGACAATTCTTTATAACTTTTGACAAAGGTGTTTAGTTTTAACCTCGAGAATTTTGTTCTTTTTATTAGACTTTGCAAAGCTATATGCTTTTGCACTTTAAACTTGTTTATTTTTTATAGATGAACTTCATGAATTCAAAGAACTCCAATGAGTTCATCAAGGGGTGAGGTTTTCATATCTCTTTCGACAAAGATAGTTATTGATATGGTTCCCAAGCTGTTGGAGAACTGTTTAGAATTTTCATGTTGTTTTGTGTCTTGGTGAAGGTTGTTCTAGAGTTGTCAATCTATCTAAGATGATTTGGAACCTTCCAAACATACTTTCAATACCCTCATTATTCTTCATTGAGAAAATCTCATATTGTCTTTGGAGAGTGACAATTTTTTTCAATTTGACATCTTGTGTGCCTTCATGAAATATTTTAAGAGCATCTTAGAGTTCCTTAGTTATCTTCTACAAGTCAAATATATTATATTCCATTATAGATAATGCACATGTGATAACATATCTATCTTTATTGTTCAGCCCCAAGATAAAAAATTCTTCATTTCCTCACTCACTTTCTAGTTTAGTGAGAAATATGTCTCCTTTTGTAATGCTCTTCCATTGGGTAGATTTAATTAAATCTACATTTGTTAGCCTAGTTAGGTAGACATCTTCACAAAAGGAAGGAAGCTTGTTCATGGAGGATCCTTCCATGATAAACATAATTAATAAGTTTGTTATTGTAAAATACAAAAACACACAAGAAGGAGGTTGAATTATGTAGACTGTTTTAAATTTTTTTCTCTAAGATTTTGCGTCTGCTGTTTTCAAAGCTAGATCAGACGCAAGATTATTTTTTTTCTTAAGATTGATTTTATTATGAGACTGTTCAAGTTATTATCCCCGTTAGTTAACCAGATAAAACAATAACAAAGGCAATAGTATTTTTATACTGGTTCGTCTGATCAAGACTACATCCTGTTCCCCAACAACACGCTTAGGTTCCACTAAGAGTATTCTTTGAACTCAGCCACTCTTGGCTAATTATAGATATTATTTGAACACATCCTTCTCAGGCTAAACCAATATTCTTTGAACCCAGCCTCTGCAGGGGTAAACAAGGTATTCTTTGAACACAGCCTCCACAGGCTAAACAAGGTATTCTTTGAACACAGCCTCCACATGCTAAACAAGATATTCTTTGGAACGCAGCCTCCTCAGGCTAAGAGCACCACAACAGTGGATTTTGTAAGATGTTTTAGAGAAAGATTATCCTCTACGCAGAGAGAGATTTTACAGTGAGTTCTATTCTAAGTTCAGGGCGAGTGAACTTTGCTTGAGAGCTTGAAGCTTGAATATAATTTCTTTGTTGTGCAGTTCGTCAACTTGATCTTGAGCAAGTGAAGTTCTTTTATACGCAAGTCTTTAAAGATCCGTTAGATACATGAAAAATGTCGTTGTGCTTTCCAAGTGAAGTCTTCAAAAGGTGTCAGAGTGCAATCAGTGAAATGATGTCTTGCGCAGCGGATTTGGTGACGCTCAGAACCTTTTCCTGACTTGTACAAAAATCACATCAAAAAGGGTGTTGCCTTTTCATGTTGAAGAGGTTATCTTGAATCCCCATACTGATCTTGGAAACACTTGAGAGTAACAGCTGGATTTTGAAATTGGCGTGCGTTACTCCGTTTGAGCTTCACTTCCTTGATAGACGATGTACTTCTTCAGTCTTAAGAAATGCCTTAAGCTTCGTCTGGAGGTGTATCGTTTTATCTTTCATCTGATGACGTGGCTTCGGGACACACAAATGTCTTGATAAAGAATATTCTTTGAGGAGTCATCTTCCGTTTGTGCTTGTTTAGTCTGACTTTGACTTGCAATGCTTTCGTTTGATGTGTTCCGTCTGTCTTGTAATTAATCAAAACTTGAGATATTAATCATCTTGATCTAACACTCTTCAGTCTAATCATCAGTCTGATGCCTCTTTAGTCTAATCATCAATTTGATGCTTCTTCAGTCTGATCATTCTTCAGTCTACTCTTCAGTCTGCTCTTCAGTCTTGTAATTATCAAAACTAAGATGCTAAATCATCTTGACTTAACAATTATAGCAAATCTTTTCCTCTGGCAGCGGTTAGACGCTCAACCTTTAATGAATGAGCTATGATACCAAATTTTAAAAATAAAAACACAAGAAGTGAAGTTAAATTGTGTCACAAAAACTTCTGCAAGCTTTTCGCAACAGACGGAAGATGAAGTTTGCATTTAGTTAATCAGATTCGATTTTTTAAAACCAAGCTTTTCAAAGATTTTCACAAAAGGTTTACCTAGACAACAATCAATCCCTTGTGATTAGTTCAAAGGAAAGTAGACTAAATAGAAAGAATACAAATATTTTATATATTTCATGTAGTGACTTTCAATTTATTCTTGCATTTTATATATTTTTAATTATGAATTGAGGATTAGTTAGAAGAGTATAATACATTTCGTATATTATCAAAGTCTCAACGAGAGGAAGATGAAGAGGAGTTCCCGTCTGAAATATGAAAATAGTATTTTAAATAATTCTAGTATGTCTGTCCTTAGACAAATGTTTGTAGTTTCCTTGCTTGTTTAATATTGCTGTCTAGGTCCTCTTACATAAGACTTTACTTTTTCTTGGCTATTATAGGATTCAATCTTCTCCAAAGTCTATAACACTTAGATTTGATGTGCCTTGATTTTATATACTTACACAACATACATCCTCAAATCTTTGTTCTTTGCTTGACTTTTTTTTAGGAAATCTTTTATCTTCTAAAGAAGTGATCACTTATACTTTTCTTAAACATCATTTTCTAAAATTTTTTGGCCATTAGAGATATCTTGTTATCAGACAATTCTTCATAGCTTTAGGCAAAGGATGATTTAGCTTTAACCTATTAGAGTTTTGTTCTTTGTATTGAACTTAAGAGCCTCAGACTTTAAGCATTCCTCTTCAGCTTGCAATGCTTTAGGTTTTTGCATTTTAATCTTATTTATTTTTTAGAGATGAACTTCATGAACTCAAAGAACTCTGATGAGTTCATCATGGGGTAAGGTTTTCATCTCTCTTACCATAGAGATAATTATTGATATGGTTCCCAAACCACTGGAAAACTGTCTAGAATTTTTGTATTGTTTTGTGTCTTGGTGAATGTTGTTCCCATAATTGTTGATTTATTTAAGATGATTTGGAACCTTCCAAACATACTTTCAATACCTTCACCATTCTTCATTAAGAAAATGTCATATTTTCTATGGAGAGTGACAGTTTTTCTCAATTTGACATTTTCTATGTCTTCATAAAATATTTTAAGAATATCTTAGAGTTCCTTAGTTGTCTTCTGCAAGTCAAATCTATTATATTCCGTTCTAGATAAAGCACATGTGATAACATATCTATCTTTATTGTTCAACTCCAAGATAACAAATTCTTCATTTTCTCACTCACTTTCTAGTGTGAGAAACATGTCTCCTTCTGTAATGATCTCCCATTGGGTAGATTTAGTATAAATCTACATTTGTTAGCCTAGTTGTGGTAGACATCTTTAAAAAAGGAAGTAGGCTTATTTATGAAGGATCCTTCTATGATAAACATAGTTAATGAACTTGTTATAACATATCCTTTTCTCTGGTAGTTGTTAAAAACTTAATATTTTATGGATGAGCTGTGACACCAAATTTTAAAAATAAAAATATAAGAAATGGAATTAGATTATATCATAAAAACTTCTGCAAGCTTTTCGTAATAGACGATATTTGCATTTAGTTAACCAAACTCAGTTTTTTAAAATCAAACTTTTCAAATATTTTCATAAAAGATTTATTTAAACAACAATTAATCCTTTATGATTAGTTAAAAGAAAAGTAGATAAAATAAAAAAAATATTTATATTTTTACATTAATTCATCTTAATTCGACTTCATCTTAATTCGACGTCTAGTTCGTTACGTATTCATATATCATCCCCATCGAGAAAAATAAACAAAAAATCACGAGTGGATATTTTTGTGTGTGGCTAAATAATATTTTTGGAATGATTTATAAAAATTACAATGTTGCAGTTGAAACGTAAGAAGCTTAACGGCTTTTGGGCGAAAAGACTATGAACAAGGGACATGCTAAAATCACCGTCTAGTTCAGCTTGAGGGTGTGACAATTTTAGTATAATTCGTCACGTAGCAGAATTGGAGTACACGATTGGTTAGATTTTGGAGGAATGTGAACTGTCCACGTGGACCACATCCAGCTGCATTGTGTCTGGTAACTTGTAAGTAGCAGTGATGGACCCCTCTTACCAAGCCACGTGGGCCAAGCCCGGGTCCACTTCCCAAAAGTTTCATATTTCCTTGTCAATATATTATTTTATCGATAAAAAATATACTATGAAAATAATTAAATAATTATAATCAGGTAAAAAGAAAAAAGAAAGAAAAAATTAATAAAGAAATATACTATGATAATGAGTTGATTAATTAATTATATATTAAAGTTGAAATAGATTTACGAATATATATATTTAATGCATATTTATACACTAGTGAATTTGTTGTGTATAATTGATAGTGAAATTTAATTATTAATAATAATATGTATTGTATATACAATAAATAATATAGTATTGTTTATTGGATATATTAAATTATATTTAAAATAAAGATAAAAAGTTGTATAAATTATATTTCTCATCAAATACTATATATGTATATATATCATGAGAATTTTGGTTAACTATTAGTGTTGAATACTAGTCTTAGGTGCAAGTCACATACTAAAATAGGATTTAATCTGGAAATGTATGAATGATTAACCACCTAATTCACTATATATACACAAAACCAAACATAGCATCTTCATGTTTCAATTATAGAAAGCCATAATCAATTTATTATTTTATCATATTGATTTGTAAGGGAAAGAGGTTGAGTGATTCCAAGCAAAGTCAAAGGAACCAAATTTAGACAAATAAAATCATTGGCACTGTTGGGGAAACATGAAACTTAATTTGTGACCCATGGGATAAATTAAATAGTGCTTTGTATATATAATAATTTTATACTACTCAATAGTGCTTTTAACTTTGTGTTTTAATTAGATTATCAATATACATAATATAAAAGATAAATACACCAAATTATGAAAGAGTATAAATCAACGAATTTTATACTTAATATCAATACATTATCTTTAAGTGTGTATATATATAAATTTTAGAAATTTTGTTTTTAATCTTTTTTTTCTCACCACACATACACATATTTATACACAGGTTGATCCAGTGGGTAGGAGTAATTATTAGATAAGAAAGATAACACGCTAATTAGTGATTAACAAAGAAATTAAAGTTGCACATAGGCCCCATTAATTGGATTTATGGCACAACAGATATAAATGCTAATTGAAGTTAAACAAAGACAGCTAAAACACTACCATACTTGAAAGGAATCTTGCCCTTCTTTTTCATTAATAATAATATTTTATTTTTAACGAGTTGTGATCTTAAAGAAATAAACAAACCCAGTCTTAATTGTGGTTATGTATAATATTTTGATAGAGGAAGTAGACGTAGGATCCACCAATTCCATGATAGGGAATAACAAAAATGAAACAGCAACCAACAATTCTAATTTTTTTGTTCATATTTACCTAATTAAAACTTGTTATGTATTTAATGGGATGCTTCCTCCATAATCACTAGCAAACAACAGTGGCCTCACCTACTATACAACGTTTTATTTTGTTAATGAAACTCTCAAACTAATAAGCTCTATTTGTTAAAAGTACGAGTAAGAAATACTTAATTCATTATTTATTTATTTCGAGCTTACGTAATTAGTATATATACTTTGTTTAATCACAAACAAGAAATTAGTTGGTAACATTGGTGATTAGAGATTTTAAACCGATGAAAGAATTAACTTGGTTAGATACTTAGATATCAGAGCTCTACACAAATATATATATATATATATATATATATATATATATATATATATATATATATATATATATATATATATATATATATATATTCATCACCAGTCAAACTTCAACACTTGTCCTGAAATTTTTCATAGATAAAGAAATCGCAATAATTTTTTTTTTCTAAATATATTTGCCTCTAAAATTTTATAATATCACGATATTTATTCTAACGTACAAAAATCATTATAAATAAGACATTTTATGGCGATTTTTTCTTTAAAATCTTTATAATTAAGATAGTTCTGTAAAAAATTTACATAGGAAAATATCATTATAAAATTTGTAAAAGAAAAAAATTGAGAATAAAAATTGTCAGATTATAAAAAATTGAGGACACAAAACAGAATTAAACCTAAATTACACTGCACCTTGAGCATGTAAATACACAGATGATGAATTTTAAATAGGCATCCATTACAAACTTTGTTTTTCAGCATGATGAAGCATGACAGTACATATTCTGATTTTAAAGTATTTCAAAATCAACCACCTTAGTTGTCAAGAAGAGCATCACTAAGAACATTGCTTCCTCTGCATATAGAAAGGGATACTGTAAAACAGATACTATATGGTTAATTAGAATGTAATCTCAGCTACCACTTGATTGAGAAACAGCATCATCATTAATGAAATCATGCTTACAAGATAACTCTCTGGCTGCTGCAACAATTTGAGCTATGAAATTAAGCAAAGCCTTGGCATCCTTCATCTTCAGTCACCAATCATAACTGCATAATATCAGCACACTTGAAATTTCACTCTTTGAATGATTAGTGACATTTTAACAGCATAATAATTTATCATATAACTAATATAACTAGCTAATTAACTCAAAATTACTTAAATGAAATAATGTTTTAATTTAGTTTTTAACATTTTCAACAAATTAATTAATCGAAATTTGGAATGATTTACTTTTTTAAAAAATATATACTTTCTTTAAATTAAGAATTAGTTGAAGTTCAATTAGTAATTTTAAAATTATTATTTTTAATTAATTAGAAACTATTTTAAAAGTTTTCTTTTAACTTTCAAAATTTGTAAATAATTTCTTAATTAAACACATGGAATTTAATGATTAAATATAAATTTACCAATTTCAAATATTTAAAAACTATTACAAATATATTCTGAGTTTCTTAACATAAAATATATGATAAATAATTTTGGAAATTAATATTTATTAGTACTAAATTATTAATTTATATATTAGAAATTAAAATTACTTAAAAATATATTATAAAATATTTCCTAAATTTTTTTAAGTAACTATCTATTTCTATTATATAGTGTGAGTGTCATCTTTTCATAAAATAATTATCATATTATTTTTGTCTATTTATCCCAATTAATTGATTAAAAATTAGGAAATATAATATAATCTTAAAAAATGTTATAATATTATAATATTTCTATGTCAGTTGTAAAATTTAGTCAAATAAAATAAATAAGAAATTGCTTGACCAAAATAGAGCTAAAATAAATCTTAATTAATTTAAAAAAATAAAGAAACGCTTCGTATAACGTGGCATTGCGTTGGTGTTGTTGGTAAATTGTATACTAACAGAGAGTGAAATAATTACAACAAAGAACAATGTAATTTAAAAAGATGTGAAAATATTGTAGAAAATCATCACCTGACTAGGAGGCACACATTTCAGAGTTAATTTATCTCATTAATTTAAATTATACCCACCTCCTTACGGAATATTCAAATGTTGAATGTGAGCAATCTTTCTCCAGTCTTGGCCTTCTGGTTCCTGGCAACTCTGTTTTAGCAATGGACAATCCAAAATTTGAAGAATTGAAATGGATTTGGGGAGACCTTCCTCTGGTAAGCATTCCAGCTTTGGACATGAATGGAGAATCAAATTATGGAGAGTGGAGAGTTGGCATAGACCCTTGTAATCCAGTTTCTTCAGATTTCTGCATCTCATTATTTCCAGAGAAGTAAGAGAGAGTGGCAGAAAACCTTCCTCTGGAAAACACTCCACTTCATCCACTCCATAAATACCCAATGCTTTAAGACATGTGTTGACTCCAAAGCGCTCTTTCAGTGAAGCAATGAGTTTGTAACTTGTGAGATACACGCCTCTTAGATTTGATGGCAAACCTCCTTCCAAGAGCATCTCCACTTTTGGACAATCATTTATACGAAGGTAAGCAAGAGATGGAAAGAAGATGTCCATGTGTTTAGCAAGAAGTTGCTCTGACATATCCACTTTTGATGCGGCATGCCCAACAACAAGTTGCTCTGACAGCCCTTTCAGCTTCGGACATACATGTATCCCAAGAGAATGAAGACGTGGAAAAGCATATGGACATTCCCATTCTTCCCATTCCTTCATATTGTAGAAGTACAGTTGTTCCAAGGATGGAAATGGAGAAGAGCTACTCCCATAAAATTCAGTACCAACATTAACTATTCCATCAAACCCTGAAATCGTCAGCTCCTTGAGGGATGGAAGAAGTCCAAGGGGAGGAAAACATACGCAGTATTTACAGTCGTGCATACTTAGAGACACTACATTTGATAATGAATTATTTGATAACCAACTCGGAAATTCTGTACCACCATAGCTATGAATTGACAAATCCTGCAAGTGTTTGGAAGGTCGTAGATTCTCAAGTACTTTCTTTTCTTTTCTCGGATCATCAGGGATGTGGTTCCACTCCCAATTTAACAGTAGCTTCTCAAGTCGTGTATTGTTTATCAAATCAACTGCTAATGCATCTGACGGGTCTTCAATATTCTGCAACTCCTTAATTGATAGCTCTCCACGAAGATTGTATCCTACTAGCTGCCGAATACTGTATTCACTGCTTTTGCCAGCACAGAACACATCCAATACTTGAAGATTCTTCAGTTTTCCAAAATGCATTGGCATTCTTCTCACTCTAGTACCTCTAAATTCAAGGCATCGTAGATTGGTGAGTTTATATAACTTCATGGGCAGCTCTGCCAATCTCTGACAATATATCAGCTTCAGTATTTGCAAGTTATACAACAAACATGTTGAATCAGGTAGTTTTTCTATGCCAGTCCTTGAAAGGTCTAATGAACGGAGATGTTTAAGTTCACCTAAAGAGTCAGGCACCTCTCTAAGGTCAGAACAGTGAGACAGAGATAAGACATGTAAGAACTTAAATTTGGAGAACAACTCATGTATCGAAATCCTACATTGCCAACCATCATATCCCAAACTCCCTCGGCCAGTTGCTGGAAAAAATGTGCGCAGCCTTTTTGCATCAGTTAAACTCTCAAATACATCAAAATATTCAGCGTCCTTGCTTGCAATTAAAAAATGACGGGTTGTTTTTGGTACACCTCTTGCTTTACCAACTCCCAACCTGAAGCAGATGTCCCCACAAACATAATTTGCCAAATCATTTACAAGGTCATGCATCACAAAACATGTTTTGTATATGCTTAACGGTTGAAAGAAAGACCTAGATAATAAATCTTCAAAACACTGTTCTCCAATTTCTTCTGGACTGTTGCTCTGTTGAGGAACTTGTAAGAAATTTTGAGCCATCCACAATTGAATTAAACTCTCCTTCTTAAACTGGTAATCTTTGGGAAATAAGGCACAAAAAGAAAAGCACCTCTTGAGATGAGAAGGAAGGTGGTGATAGCTCAATAATAGAGCAGGAATGATTTCATTATCTCCCGTAGGTAAGTCCCATAGCTTGCTTTTCAATACATTTTCCCATTCCGAAACAGATGGCTTACTGCGCAAAAGACTTCCAATTGATTTCAAGGCCAGAGGCAATCCTTTGCATTTTTCAATTATCTTTGTAGCAATCCTTTCCATTTCAGCATTCAACTGATGACCATGTTGAATTGCATGTTTAGCAAAAACTTGCCAGCAATTATCTTCTTCTAATTGCTTAAGGCGAAGCACTTTACAAGACCGCATGGTAGATGCAACTTTATCACTGCGTGTCGTCACAAGTATTGTACTTCCTGGAGCCCCATAATTGAGAGGAGTTTGGACAGCTTCCCATTCTTTTCGTCTTTCGTTCCAAACATCATCCAGAACTAGAAGAAATCTCTTCCCTGTCAATTCCTCTTTCAATCTTCTGTGAACCATTTCTAGGTTTCCGCTATCATCATTTTTTCCTGTGATTGCTTCAAGAATTGCTTTTGTCAGCCTCAAAACATCGAAATCATCTGAAACACAGACCCAACATTGGATGTCAAAATCGGCCTCCTTCATCCTTTCGTCGTTGTACACGTGCTGGGCGAGCGTGGTCTTACCTAACCCACCCATGCCCACAATAGAAAGAATCGATAGCTTGTTGCGATTGTTAGTTTCAGATTTAAGCCAATTAAAGATCATTTCCTTGTCTTCATCTCTGCCATAAATATCACTTTCAACCAACAAAGATGTTGTTTGTGTTTTACTACCCGATCCAATACTAGGTGAAGTAGCCCTTTTCAAACCAAGAGCATCCTTTTGGCTTGCAAGACATTCTAGTTTCTGAAGGACTTGTTTCATCTCCGAGTTAATTTTCTTGGTAAATGGACTGAAAGTAGTGTTGAAGAAGAATTTGATACCTTGTCAGTTAAGGTTTGAGATTGAGATTCAGCTTCCACTTGACATTTGATGACTTCATAGTCTATTTCATCCAGGAGATCCTCTGCGTCAAAAAGGGCATCCTTGACAGCAAAAAGCCATGCTTTTACTAGTGGATCATCGAACTGCTTTAGTTCTGCATCATCAGCCAGAGAATCCATGGACAGTATCGTGATTTTCAACTGACTGAGAAGTGTCTCATCAAGTTTTTTTTGACGGAAGAAGAATAGAACTTCTGGAGAAGCCAGTCTGTCAAATGCAACCTGAAGGAAGCCAGAAAGAAAAGCACTACCAACAAGAGCTCCTGCCATATTTGGGATCGGAAAATGAGTGGACGAATGGAAACGAGGAATCTGAGATGCAGATTATGAGAATGGTTGGTGTACTGATGAAATGAGTAACAAGTTGTTCTAAGAAGGATGACTATAATTTTTAAGGACACTGTTGAGTCTTTGATGATGAATCGACCAATATTCTCGGCTTTCTTTAATTGTAAACTGTGATCGTTAGATTATGAATGATGGCTCAAATTTTAGACACAATTTAAGTTTGATGAAATCTGATTTTTATTCAACGGCTTTGATTAATTGAAAGTGTGAATGTATGAAATCGTGAGTGTAGGAAATGTGTATCCAAAGAGGCTTTATGGTCAGTCAAGCAATAATTGTTTGACTAAATATTTTCTTCCATAAATGAATAGTAATTTTGAAGCTGAGGCATTATTTATGGTTTTGCTTTTATGTTAACAAACTTAAGAAGGTGTCTTCTTTCATTTGATGCATCAGTTAACTATCCTTCCCTTAGTCACCTATTCGACTATAATGAAATATTTGATCCAGTATAATATTTTTAATTTATTTAAGTTTAAGTATTTATTCCAGCACCAGACAATAATGATCGGTCAAATTCATCTGTAAAATATATATGACTGAGTTGAAGTCTTAATTGACTAATAAAAATTCATGACATCTAATTACCTAAGACGGTTACACAATGTGCATTTAGAAAAGCGATATTGATGATTTTCAAGATAATCATACAGTGTTTGGATAATAAGTAAGAATTTATTTTAACTACCCATACGGTGATTCCATAAGAAAAATAAAATAGAAACAACTATTTGTCAATTTACTCGTGACATGAACTTTAATCAACAATTCTATTAAAAGTGAATCTAAATGGAACATACTATTAGATTTGTCAGTCACAACTGTTCGAATTTTATGGAATCTAACCCTGAAGTTATTACAATGAAGAGATCTAACAATTATTACTTTATACACCATGAGCTTCAATTCTTTTGAAAAAACATGTAAAATAATTGATTTATCATGTAATGAATATTGATTTATTATGTAAAATAATTTTATATTATTAATATGTAATTATTAAAGTTAAATTGAATTGTCCATATTCGTACTCAATTAAATATTGAATTTATAGGTCGTTTAATTGGTTTACTCCTAAGGGTAAAAATAAGTTAGATCACCCTATCACTTAATATTTAATACTTGTTTTCTATTTTGTAGGTCTGATTTAATTTTTATTTTCTAAGTCTCTAGTTTATAATAGACTATTTTTTTGACTTGACATGTTCTATTTAAAAAGACTAGACTGGCTTGATAGATCAAATCTATTTATAGAAATTTATGTGTAAAACCTATTAAAGAAGTCATTGTCAATGTTAATTTATTTAATGATTTTTTATTTAAAACTTGATAGATGAGTTTTACTGCGTTCCCACCTTTATTCCTTGATTTGAGATATGTATATTATAAATTCAAGACTTTTATAAGTTAGGATGTAAAAATATAGTATTTTTTTTTTAAATTAGAAATCATAAAACTCAGTCATATGTTCCAATTATTAATAAGGTCAAAATTAATGTCATTCCTCATGCTAACCAAAGGAAAATTAATTGATTAAGCACTAGTCCACTGCTCCTAAAAATGTCATGCATGATGTTAGTTTGGGCAGTGCGATTCCTTTTCATTCAACTTTTACTCTTTTTTTCTCAGTATTTAATTGGATTATTCATTATCCATTCAACCTTTGAATTATTCTAGCTTGCTTGACTTCTTCAAAGAAATTAAAGAAAAATAGTATTTTTAAAATACTAGCTATCCATACCACTGAATTCAAAATTCATACTAATAGCAAGCATTATGTTAATATTTTATTTGATGACTAAAAATATAATATTAAAAAAATAGAAAATATACTTTATTCTTAAAATTATTTAGCAGCCACACTTTCACCGAGCACGTCATGCATGATACAATGTTCTTCGTGGATGTTAAGGATTTGTTAACAATGACAACAACAAAAAATAAAAAATTCAATCTCAAAATGTATTTTTGTTACATCATGTTGCTTGTATACAAAGTACATGAATTAAATAAGTACATACAGATTCACTATTAATTAAACAGAATATGTATATGTTGACTTCACCTATATTTGATAAATTCAAGAATTTCACAAATTATGGTATAAAAATATGATTTTTTTTATGTAATATATATGCTTGCTTCATTATAAATACTAGGTAGCTAGCTAGTAACTCTCACATATCCTCTTAACTCCTTTTCCATTCAGATCACTCAGATATATAATGGCAAACATTTCTAGCATTCCATCACACATAAAAGGTTGGGTCTATTCAGAATATGGTAACATAGAAGAGATTCTCAAAGTTGAATCTAACATACCTACACCAGATATCAAGGAAGATGAAGTGCTTATCAAGGTTGTAGCTGCAGCCCTTAATCCTGCAGATTATAAGTTGGCTCTTGGCTATTTCAAGGACACTGGTCCTTCTTTACCTGTAAGAATACAATTTTATTATTTTTTATTAATATAAATATCATATTATATATCCATAATATAAAATGATTTTACAAAGTTAATCCATCTTATATTAAATTTTGTAAGATTTTAAAATATTATCATATTTGTTGAGTTTGTGATTAATTAACTGTGTAAAATTTACTATGACATGGCTTTATCTTTTTTCTCTTCTTGTTTTGGGTGAAATTATTTATAAGAAGTATTATGTACTTATATTTTCATTTTGCATTGTTTGATGCTGTGTTTGGAATGGAAATTAAGGTTGTTCCAGGGTTTGATGTGGCTGGTGTAGTTGTAAGAGTTGGAAATAAAGTTAGGAAATTCAAGGTTGGGGATGAAGTGTATGGTGATGTCATTGAGTATGCTACAAATAATCAGCAGTCTATTGGGGCTTTGGCAGAGTATACTACTTCTCAAGAGAAATTATTGGCTCACAAACCCTCCAATTTGACCTTTATTGAAGCTGCAAGCCTTCCTGGTGCCATCATCACTGCTTATAAAGGATTTGAAAAGGTTGAGTTTTCTGCTGGAAAATCTATACTTGTTCTAGGAGGTGCTGGTGGTGTTGGAACTCTTGTTATTCAGGTTTGATATCTTCCATCTCTATTGTTAATAAAATTATCAATACTCAAGTGGTACATTTGTAAAGGAAAACTTTCTACAAATTATATTAATTAAGATAATATAAGAAAACTCTAATGTAAATTTCACATTATTTCCCAAAAATAAGATAAAAAGTTATACACATCACAATATTAATTTGCTGTGTATTTGTTTGATGGTGTAGATCGCCAAGCATGTTTTTGGGGCATCTAAGGTTGCTGCTACGGCTAGTACTGCCAAACTGGATTTGTTAAGGAACCTGGGAGCAGACTTGGCTATTGATTATACAAAGGAGAATTTTGAAGAACTTGATGAAAAGTTTGATCTAGTATATGATACAGTTGGTAAGATCTTATATGTTAAATGATGTTAGTTTGATCATGTATAACACATTGACATCAAAATATTAATACTATTGAAAGCTAAAATTCAACATGGTTGATTTTGATTCCAAAAAACAGGGCAGAGTGACAAGGCTTTGAAGGCTATCAAAGAAGGGGGCAAAGTTGTGACAATAGTACCACCTCCAACTCCACCAGCTACTGCTTTCTTTGCCGTTTCAGATGGTGCTGTGTTGGAGAAATTACAACCTTACTTAGAGAGTGGGAAAGTGAAGGCAGTATTGGATCCTAAGAGTCCCTTTCCATTTTCTCACACTGTGGAAGCATATGCATACTTGAGGACTAATAGAGCCATTGGAAAATTGGTCATTCATCCCATCCCATGATCTTAGCTATGCATTCTGGCCTTCATTTGTAAGGCTACCAATATTAATATGTGAGTAGCTATAAAAACAAAGCGCAACATTTTATGTTCTATGTAATAATATCCGTAGTATTTCCTTATCAAGAGTATGTAAGTTGGTAATAATGAATGTATTTGTGACTTTCAAATTTGATTTGGATTTGGTTACAATGAATTTTAAGGGCTTGATAACAGTAAAAAAATTAACAACCAAAAATAATAAAAAGTTAGAATGATTTCTTCATAACAGGAAAATTAACAAAATTCACAATTTGCAATACAATAATCTGGTGTACTTAAGAAGTGTTATGATATGATATGTTATGTTATGTTGTTACCTTTAGTTCTCTCCGAAGAATATAAGCCAAAACTTTGAAAGGTTGCTTGCTTCTAAGGATGTTATGTAGAGATGAAGAGATATGGGTCAACATAGCTGTACCATTTGTATTGGCATGCATTTATATATCTGCATGTGGGCTGTGGAACACAACACTTGTGCCATCTAATGAAATTGCTAATCAATGCGAAGGGTTATAATTTAGATTTTAGACACTTCAATGTTTCAAATACTTTATTCACACTTTCTGTTTTTATTACTCTCTACTTGTTATATCATTAAATTTATTTTTCTTATGTATATTGTATTTAAATTAAGTGTGAAACAATATAGGACATGGATTAGTGGTCAACTACAATACTAGTCAACTACCTCAAAATATAAAGAAAAAGAAGAAAAAGATTAATAAAAAAAATACATATATATATATATATATATATATATATTTATAAGATAATTGGCTAATCAGTTTATATTAGAGTTGATCACCAAATATTTTTCACAGCACATTGCAATGCGGTGAGCTAGAAATGGTTGTTAATTAGAAAGAGCCAAAACGCAACTCTCATAAACGGTTATAATAACATGTAACACCTCTCTGTTTATATATTAAAAAATATAAATTTTCGTTATATGTCTAAACTTTCCGTAAAAATTGTAACATTTTATGTAGGAAAAATATCATTGTAAAATTTGTTAAAATTCAGAAAAAAATTGAGAATAAAAATTTTCAGATTATAAAAAGTTGAGGACATAAAATACAATTAAACCTATATTATACTGCTCCTTGGGCATTGAATAAAAGTTGTTGTTAGTTTGAGCCTAACATTTTAACAGCATGTAAATACATTGATGATGGATTTTAGATAGGCATCCATTACCAACTTTGTTTTTCAGCATCATGATGCATGACAGTACATATTCTGATTCCATAGTATTTCAAAATCAACCACCTTAGTTATCAACAAAAGCATCACTGTAAAACAGATACTACATGATTAATTAGAATGTGATCTCAGCTATCACATGAGTCAGAAACAGCATCATTATTAATGAAATCTTGCATACAACATAACTCTGGCTGCTGCAACAATTTGAGCTATGAAATTAAACAAAGGCTTGGCATCCTTCATCTTGAGTCACGAATCATAACCGCATACTTCCCCCTTCTAAAGGCATCACCTAACACCTCTGCGAGTACAGACATTGTAAATTAAGGGTGTGTGTCAACAACTTAAGTACTTATTCAATGTTATTGGAATGACAGAAACTTGATGATGAAACTTATTACAATAAAGTTTATTAAAATAAGATAAAAGAGAAGCATGAAGCATAGCTCTTCCAAATTCTTCCTAATATTCATATGAATTTCTTCGTTCATTATGGATTCGGAGAAGATAAATCATTTTAATAACAGGTAAAAGTATAGTCATTTGCCCCATTTCTCGTAGATAATGTTATGATCCCCATTTCTCAGAAACGGACCTTTGCAAAAGCTTGGTTGAGAGAATAATGCAAAAACTCCACCGGTCAAGTCATTAATAGTTATCAATTACTTAAAATTCCACTCTTTAAATGATTAGTGACATTTTAACAAATCAATAAATAGCATAATAATGTATCATATATAACTATTATAACTAGCTAATTAACTCAAAACAACTTAAATGAAATAATGTCTTGATTAAGTTTGTAATTTTTTCAACAAGTTACTTATTGAAATATGGAATGATCTACTTTTTTAAAAAAAGTATACTGTTTTTAAATTAAGAATTAGTAGAACTTGAGTTAGTAAATACTGTGAAGAATACGCACCTGATGAGGACCCACAAATTTCAGAATTAATTCATCTCAATCCCTAAATCTCTGGACTTGAATGTGAGCAATCTTTCTCCAATCTTGGTCTTCTGGTTTCTGGCAACTCTGTTTTAGCGATGGGCAACCACGGATTGCAAGAGTTGAAATGGATTTGGGGAGACCTTCCTCTCGTAAGCATTCCAGCTTCGGACAATTCCAAAGACTCAATTCCTTGAGAGAGGAGAGTTGGCTTAGACCCTTGTAGTCCAGTTTTTTGAGATTTAGGCAATTATTTATATACAGAAAAGTAAGAGAGGGTGGCAGAAAACCTTCCTCTGGGAAACACTCCACATCATCCCCTTTTTCAATACAAAATTTTTCAAGACATGTGTTTGTGGGACCAATTCCAGCAGCAAAATAGGAAAACAAAGGGAAACTTTCGGTGCAAACACTGTTCCAGCATGCAAAAATTGGTTTTTCGGTGCAAAACACTTTCGGTGCAACTTGCAAATTTAAAATTTGCTACAGTACAATTTTTTCTCCTATAAAAGGAGAAGGCATCCCACAATTGCAGAATCAGAAAAACATACAGCAATCCTCACAGGAGAGTGTGAGAGAAAAAATAAGGAGATCCTTAGAGAGTATGTTTTCTAAGAGAGAAAAATTAGTAAGCCAATTTGTGAGTGTTATCCACAAATTGAAGATACAATTGTTATTGTATTTGTATTCCCATTATTGTTATAGTGGAGATTTAAGAGGCCTACGGGTCCCGTGGTTTTTACCTTATTGAGAAGGTTTTCCACGCTAAAATTTTCTGGCGTTGTTATTATATTTTTCGCTTCCGCTTAGTGCCTAATTTTGAGTACACAGAGGAGGGAAAATTGTGCCGGTATTTCCCAACAGTGGTATCAGAGCTCGTAAGAGTTATGGGATACTAGGTGCTAGCTTCATAAAGAAAAATTCTTAGTATGCTCTGTAGTTGCAGCATTGTCTGATCTTCCACATCAGAAAAGAATAATTCTTATTGCTGAAAATAACGTGTGGTGGTGTGAAAGTGTTGTCCAAGAAAGTTCTGGCTAAGGAAAGACTTGATATTTAAGCGTGTCCATTTGTGACCCACCTCTCTTTCCTGGGAACATATCTGGAGCACTGTTTGCATACTACAGTTATTATACGGCGTACGGTATAGCACTGTTCATACGTACGGTATATCATTATTCATACGTACGGTATAGTACTGTTCATACGTACGGTATAGCACTATTCATACGTACGGTATTTCCTGTGTAACTCAAGATGGAAGGAGCTGTCACTCATGATGGAGATATGTTCAAGCTAACTGCAGATAATTACTCCTATTGGAAGCCGATGATGGAAGACCATTTATACTGTAAAGATTTACATGAGCCAATCACTCACCAGAATAAACCGGAGGAGATGAAGGACAAAGAATGGGAGCTCCAAAATCGGAAAGCAGTAGCTGTGATCCGAAAACATATTGACAGAAGTTTGTTTGAGCATGTATCAACTTATACAAACGCGTATGAGTTGTGGATGAAACTTGAATCCTTGATTCAAAAGAAGACGCCCAGAAACAAAGCTCACCTTGTCAGACGACTGGTGAAGTTGGAGTATTCGAATGGTCAAAATATGATCGAACATTTGAATACCTTCAAAGGTATAGTGAATCAACTAGCAAAGACAGATTTGAAGCTAGATGATGAACTACAAACTCTTCTACTCCTTAGTTCTCTGCCTGAGAGTTGGGACACCCTAGTTGTCACTCTTAGCAACTCTGCTCCAGATGGAAAGCTAAGCATGGATTCTGTTGCAGACAGTTTGCTTAATGAAGAATCAAGACGGAGAGAAAGAGGCTTGAACAATCAGTTTGAAGCCAACGTTGTTGACAACAGAGGAAGGAGTAAGAATCATGAAAAAGGAGGTCGTGGAAAGACACAAGGTAGATCTAAATCTCGCACTAGACTAAGTTGTTACTATTGTGGCAAACCAGGCCACATAAGGTCTGAGTGCAGATTCTTGAAGAGAGACGAAGCCGGAACAAATCCATCCCGATCAAATAAATCCAAAGAAGAAGAAGGAAGAAAGATCTACTACTGCAGTGGCCTCAAATGATGAGAACGTATTTCTTGTTGAAGAAGAAAATTATCTAAATATTGCATCCGATGATTGCATATGGATAATTGACTCAGGGGCATCTTTCCACGTCACACCTCACGAAGAATTTTTCTCATCATACCAAAAGGGAGACTTTGGTACGGTGAAGATGGGTAACCATGTCACTAGTAAAATAGTTGGCATAGGTGAAGTAAGCTTGATCACTAAAAATGGAAACAAGCTTGTGCTGAAGGAGGTAAGACATGTTCCAGAGATGCGCCTAAACCTTATCTCAGCAGGAAAGTTAGATGAAGCCGGAATGATAAACCAGTTTGGTGCCGGCAGATGGAAACTCAGCCGAGGAAGCATGATTATTGCTCATGCGCGAGAAAGGAAGACTCTCTGTATATTATGCGGAAAGACATGCAAAGGGGAGATGAATGTTGCTCAAGATTCATCTAAAGAATTATGGCACAGACGACTAGGCCATATGAGCGAGAAAGGCTTGGAGATTCTCGCAAAAGATCATCTTCCAAACATAAAGGGACAGCCACTTGAATCCTGTGAAGACTGCTTAGCAGGAAAACAACACAGAGTATCTTTCAAAAGATCAAATGATGCTAAAAGAAGAAAGCACATTTTGGATCTTGTTCATTCAGATGTTTGTTCGACATCTGAAAGGTCCCTTGGCGGTACCCAATATTTTGTTACCTTCATTGATGATCACTCTAGAAAAGTGTGGGTGTATCTATTGAAGATTTAAAGATCAAGTTCTTCAAACTTTCAAGGAGTTTCATGCTTCTGTAGAACGAGCATCTAGTAGAAAGCTGAAATGTTTGAGAACTGACAATGGTGGAGAGTACAGAGGTCCATTTGAGGACTATTGCAAGACTCATGGGATAAGACATGAGAAAGTACCTCCCAAGACACCTCAGATGAATGGTCTAGCTGAGAGAATGAACAGAACCATTGCAGAAAGTCGAGCATGCTCTCTCATGCAAAACTTCCCAAGTCATTCTCCGGGAGAAGCAAGAATGACCGCAATTGATCCGATCAATTTGTCTCCTTCAAGACCTTTAAATGGAGAGATTCCAGAAGAAGTATGGTCTGGAAAGAAAGCCTCTTATGGTCACTTGAGAGTCTTTGGGTGTAGGGCATTTGTCCATATTCCTAAAGATGAAAGAGCAAAGCTTGATGCCAAAACGAAGGAGTGCATATACCTTGGTTCACCAAGAGATGAACTTGGCTTCAGATTATGGGATCCTGTAAACAAAAAGATTGTTAGAAGCAGAGATGTGGTATTCTATGAAGATCAAACAATCCATGATCTTCAGCAATCAAAGAAGCCAAAGACCATGGTGGTACACAATTCAGGGGGAGAGATTCCTCAAAGGAATGAGCAACCTGATCAGATGATACAGCCTCATCATCGGTGAGAGCAACCGATGAGACAGAACAACCTTTGACCAAGAACAAAGTCAGGAAAAGCAGGAAGTACAAATGGAGACTGATCAATTAGAAGAAGAACCTCAAGTGAGAAGATCAACAAGAGTCAGACAACCATCAAGAAAATATTTTTCAGATGAGTATGTCACTCTTACTGATGAAGGAGAACCTCAAAGCTTTATGGAAGCCATTGAGATGAATGATAAAGAAAAATGGATGCAAGCCATGCAAGAAGAAATACGCTCGAATGAAAACCAGACATATGACTTGGTAAAATTACCAGAAGGCAGAAGGGCATTGAAAAACAAGTGGGTGTTCAAACTCAAGAATGAAGAGAATAACCCAAACCCCAGGTACAAAGCAAGGATTGTTGTAAAGGGGTGTAATCAGAAGAAAGGCATAGATTTTGAAGAAATCTTCTCACCAGTGGTAAAGATGACATCCATTAGAGCGATCCTCGGTCTAGCCGCAAAACTAGACTTCGAGATAGAACAACTTGATGTTAAAACAACATTCTTACATGGAGACTTAGAGGAAGAAATCTATATGGAGCAACCAGAAGGTTTTGAAGAACCAGGCAAAGAACACTTAGTGTGTCGTCTGAAGAAAAGTCTCTATGGTCTGAAGCAAGCTCCAAGGCAATGGTACAAGAAGTTTGAACTTTTCATGACCCAATACAACTTTAAGAAAACATCCGCAGACCATTGTGTGTTTGTGAAGAACTATGACAATGGTGAATCCATTATACTATTGTTGTATGTTGATGATATGTTGATTGTTGGGAAAGATAAGATAAAGATAGCTGCTCTCAAGAAGGCACTGAGCAAATCATTTGCCATGAAAGATCTGGGTGCAAAGAAAAGAAGATCCTTGGAATGAAGATCATCAGAGATCGTTCCAAAAGAATGTTGTGGATGTCACAAGAAGATTATATCAAGAAAGTTCTTGAAAGATTCAACATGCACAATGCCAAACCTGTACATGTTCCATTACCTGGTCATTTCAAACTGAGCAAGTCACAATGTCCAGGAAATGAAGAAGAAAAAGAAGAAATGAGCAAGGTGCCATATTCTTCTGTTGTTGGTAGCCTTATGTATGCAATGGTGTGTACAAAACCAGACATTGCTTATGCTGTAGGAGTTGTGAGTAGATTCCTATCAAATCCTGGAAATGAGCATTGGAATGTCAGAAATGGATACTAAGGTATCTCGAAAGGAACCGCCAAAAGTTGCTTGTGTTTTTGGCAATGGAAGTCTAATGCTCAGTGGGTATTCAGATGCAGATATGGCTGGAGATGTGGATTCAAGGAAATCTACATCAGGATATCTGATTACTTTTGCAGGGGGAGCTATTTCATGGCAATCACGACTACAAAAGTGTATTGCTTTAAGCACCACAGAAGCTGAATTCATCGCAATCACTGAAGGTTGCAAGGAGATATTGTGGATGAAGAAATTCCTACAAGAGTTAGGCCATACTCAAGAAAGCTATGTTCTCTATTGCGACAGTCAAAGCGCAATACATCTCAGTAAGAACTCGACATTTCATTCAAGGTCGAAACACATCGACGTGAGGTATCACTAGATTCATGATGTGTTAGAAGATAAACTACTGAAGATTGAAAAAATACACACCAAGGATAATGGGGCAGATATGATGACAAAACCTCTACCAAAAGAGAAGATAGGAGTCTGTAAAGAAATTGCAGGCTTAGCATTAACCCCAAACTAATCCAAATATATTCCTCTTTTGGCTGGAGGGGGAGAACTGTGGGACCAATTCCAGCAGCAAAATAGGAAAACAAAGGGAAACTTTCGGTCCAAACACTGTTCCAGCATGCAAAAGTTGAAATTGGTTTTTCGGTGCAAAACACTTTCGGTGCAACTTGCAAATTTAAAATTTGCTACAGTACAATTTTTTCTCCTATAAAAGGAGAAGGCATCCCACAATTGCAGAATCAGAAAAACATACAGCAATCCTCACAGGAGAGTGTGAGAGAAAAAATAAGGAGATCCTTAGAGAATGTGTTTTCTAAGAGAGAAAAATTAGTAAGCCAATTTGTGAGTGTTATCCACAAATTGAAGATACAATTGTTATTGTATTTGTATTCCCATTATTGTTATAGTGGAGATTTAAGAGGCCTACGGGTCCCGTGGTTTTTACCTTATTGAGAAGGTTTTCCACGCTAAAATTTTCTGGCGTTGTTATTATATTTTTCGCTTCCGCTTAGTGCCTAATTTTGAGTACACAGAGGAGGGAAAATTGTGCCGGTATTTCCCAATAGTGTTGACCCCCAAGTTCTCTCTCAGTGTGGCAACAAGTTTGTAACTTGAGAGAGTCACCCGTTTTAGACTTGATGGCAAACCTCCTTCTGAGAACATCTCCACTTTTGGACAATTAACTATCCTCGAACCAGTGAGAGTTGGATGGAAGATGCGCATGCATTTAGGCATTGATTTCAAATTCTCCAATCCTTCAACTATAAATACATCCAGCTTGGGTGCAGATAATCCTTCACTAGGAAATGATTCAAACTGATTGCACGCAAAAACAATCAGTCGCTCGAGATTAGTATGTGTGCGCTCCTGTAAAATCATTCGTAAATTAGGACATCTCAGTAAGGTAAGCCAACAGAGTTTTGGAAAGAAATCTAATGGAAACGTTGTTAGAGAGTCACAGCTACTACGGATTTCCAATTTTTGAAGGAAATCACCGCAGAGTCCCATGGGGATATTGATATTCAAGCAATTCTGAATGTACAATTGTTGAAGACCAGTATTTGATGTGGCATGCCCAACAAGTTGCTCTGACACTCCTTTCAGCTTCGGACACGAACGTATATCAAGAGATTGAAGACGTGGAAAAGTTACATTACATTCCCATTCTTCCCATTCCTTCATATCATCAAAGTACAGTTTTTCCAAGGATGGAAATGGAGAAGAGCAATTCCCATAAAATTCAGCACCGATACTCACTATTCCATCAAACTTTGTAATCCTCAGCTCCTTGAGAGATGGAAGAAGTCCAAGGGAAGGCAAACATACACAATATTTACAGTCCTTCACATTTAAGGACACCACATTTGATAATGAATTATTCGATAACCAACTCGGAAATTGTGTACCTCCATAGTTCTCAATTGACAAACCCTTCAAGAGTTTGGAAGGCTGTAGGTTCTCAAGTACTTCCTTGTCTTTCCTTGGATCATCAGGGATGTGCTCTCTATTCCATTCTAAGTCTAGCTTCACAAGGCGTGTTTTGTTTATCAAATCAATTTCTAATGCATCGGAGGGGTCTGTAATATGCTGCAGCTCCTTAATTAATAACCCTCCATGAAGATTGTGTCCTCCAATCTGCCTAACACTGAATTCACTGCTTTCGCCAGCACAGAACATATCCAATACTTGAAGATTCTCCAGTTTTCCAAAATGCATTGGCATTCTTCTGACTCCAGTCCCTATAATTTCAAGGCAACGCAAATTGGTGAGTTTATGCAACTGCATGGGCAGCTCTGCCAATCTCTTACAACCTACCAGCTTCAGTATTTGCAAATTATACAACAAACATGTTGAATCAGGTAGCTTTTCTATGCCAGTGCGTGAAAGGTCTAATGACCGGAGATGTTTAAGTTCACCTAAAGTGTCAGGCACCTCTCTAAGGTCAGAACAACAAAACAAAGATAGACATGTAGGAACTTAAATTTGGAGAACAGATCATGCATCGAAATCTTGCATTGCCAATCAGCACACCCGAACCCCCTCTGCCAATTGTTGGAAAAAATGTGTGCAACCTTTTAGCATCGTGTAAACTCTCAAACACATCAAAATATTCCTTGTCAGTGCTTGTAATTGAAAAATGACGGGATGTTTTTGGTACCATTCTTGCTTTACCAACTCCCAACCTGAAGCAGATGTCCCCAGAAACATAATTTGCCAAATCATTTAGAAGGTCATGCATCACAAAACATGTTTCATACCTGTTTGACTGTTGAAAGAATGACTTAGATAATAAATCATCAAAATACTGTTCTCCAACTTCTTCTGGACTCCTGCTCTGTTGAGGATCCTCTAGAAAGTTTTGAGCCATCCACAGTTGAATTAAATCCTCCTTGTTAAACATGTAATCTTTGGTAAATAAGGCACAATAAGAAAAGCACCTCTTGAGATGAGAAGGAAGGTGGTGATAGCTCAATAATAGAGCAGGAATGATTTGACTATCTCCCATAGGTAAGTCCCATAGCTTGCTTTTCAATACATTTTCCCATTCTGAAACAGATGACTTACTGCGCAAAAGACTTCCAATTGATTTCAAGGCTAGAGGTAATCCTTTGCACTTTCGAACTATCTTTCTAGCAATCTTCTTCAGTTGTGCATTCAATTGAAGATGATCATCTTGAAATGCATGTTTAGCAAAAAGTTCCCAGGAATGATCATCTTCTAATTGGATCCCCATAACTTAGAGGAGTTACGACAGCTTCCCATTCTTCTTGTCTTTCGTTCCAAACATCATCCATAACCAGAATAAATCTCTTCCCTGTCAATTCTTCTTTCAATTTTCCATGAATCATATCTAGATCTTCACTATCATCATATTTTGATTTAGTAATTTTTTCAAGAATTACTTTTGTCAGCCTCAAAACATCAAAATCATCAGAAACACATACCCAAGCTTTGATGTCAAGATGTGCCTCCTCCATCCTCGGGTCATTGTAGACATGTTGGGCGAGTGTGGTCTTACCCACCCCACCCATGCCCACCACAGAAAGAATCGATGGCTTGTTACGATTGTTAGTTTCAGATTTAAGCCAATTAAAGATCATTTCCTTGTCTTCATCTCTGCCATAAATAACACTTTCAACCACCAAAGATGTTGATGGCAATTTCTGTGACATTTTACTAGATCCAACACTGGGACAAGTAGCATTTTTCAGACCAAGATCACCCTTTTGGCTTGCAAGGTATTCTAGTTTGTCAAGGACTTGTTTCATCTCTGACTCAATTTTTTTGTTAAATGGACTGAAAGTGGTGTTGAAGAACTTTGATACCTTGTCAGTTAAGGTTTGAACGTCAGACTCAGCTTCCACTTGACATTTGATGACTTCATACTCTATTTCACCCAGGAGATCCTCTGCATCAAACACGGCATCTCTGGCATCAACAAGCCATGCTTTCACAAGTGGATCTCTGAACTGCTTTAGTTCAGCATCAGCAGCAAGAGCATTGATTGACCGAACAACGATTTTCAACTTTCCGAGCAGCGCCTCATCAAGTTTTCTTTGACGGAAGAAGTCAACAACTAGACGAGAAGACAGCTTGTTAACTGCAACCTCAACTAAAGCAGAAAGAAGAGCTTCACCAAAAACTCCCGCCATGTTTGGAATAGGAAAGTGAGTGGATGAATGGAAATGAGTAATTTGAAGTGCAGCTTATGAGAATGAGTGTGACTCAGTGCAATGGAGGGTTGGTATAGTGATGAAATGAGTAACAAGTTGTTCTAAGAAGGATGGCTATACTTTTAAGGACACTCTTGAGTCTTTGATGATGACTCGACCAATATTCACAGCTTTCTTCAATTGTAAATTGTGATAGCTAGATTATGAATAGATGGTTCAAATTTTAGACATGTTTTAAGATTGATTAAAATTTACTTTCATTCAAAAGCTTTGATTCATTAGAAGTGCAAATGTGTAGAAAATGTGCATCAAAAGAGGCTTTCATTATTCCATGAACAAAGGGTTGGATAAAGTGAACCCTACTTTTCCCTATTGTCAAAAAGCTTTCATTACTACTTCTTGGCAACTTACTCATGACTTTGGCAAAAACAATGAAACAGAATGCTTTTGTTATCCCTTTTTGTCTCTGCCATGCTTCCTCTTCCTTCGTGGACGACTACCACCCTTGACCGGAATGGGTAACCTTTGTGGACTAGTTGAGCAGGAGAAGTTTCGTCCCAAATGTGTGATTGTTAGAACAATTTTTAATAGTTAAATGTGTGAATTTCGAAATCACATGAAGCGCACTCAGAATCCCCCATATATAATATTGAATATTCCATCAACATTGCACCTTAAACTACTATATTGGGTGAGAACCAATGAATTGAATATTCACAACTGCAGACAGTATTGTCCAACCATCCTTTTCACTTTGACAAAGAGACACAACTTTCAATACGCTATGAATGAATCCCAACTTGCCAAGAATTTACTATCAATTACACACACCAAAAAATGACACTTCCAAGTTACACTATTATGAAAAATGATAATTTGAGTAAAAAGTTGCTATAATAAAAATGTTACAAATAAAGCTTTAAAATAAACAAATATCTTTGGAGATAATGTTATTTACACAATTTTGTGCAAATATGGAATAATTTTTCGTTGCTACAGATAAGCCTAGCCACCTGATGTCAATGGAGACAAGCTTGGGCATAGTGCAAGGCTTTATGGTAAAAGAACCAAAAGAAGTCGAAGAATAAGCCAAATTGAAGTAAAACACTTATAGCCTAGTAATTTTGTCACTCTAATGATAAATCAACACTGTCAGAAAGAACATTTTGATGAACTCAGTAAGAATAAAATTTTGGTTGAACACAATATACAAAATACTCTGAGAAACACCTAAACAAATTTATTTATTAATTATTTTATATATATTTTTAACAATTAAGTGAATATGCTTTAAAATCCCAAGGAGTTCTTTAGCAAGAAAGTGGTTTAAATAACACTTATCACCTATAATAAGAGTTGCCTACTTTATTTTGACGACCAAATCAAGAAATAACAAAATTAAAATGGAGGGATTAATTTGATTTGTTAATTTCTAAATATCTGCGACTAAAATAATACTACCAGCAAAAAGAATAGTACTTTACTAAGTATAAAACCATTTACTAAGTATGTTTTAGATAGACTTAAAATGGCTATAACATACAAAAGAATATAGATAGACAATTTTTTTTTTTTCTTGTTTCAAACCAGAAAAACCTATCATTACTAATATGCCTTTCTAAATCAATTACATTTAAAGAATTGACACATAAAACAAAAATTGACATCCAAAGAATGTGTCAGATTTTCCTCTGTCAAGCAAATCCTAGAATTTTAAAATTAAGTATGAACATTGTGGGAGTGCTACGCAACCAGTTTAAAGCTGACACCAATGACTATAGGGATGAAGAGAAAAGAGACCTGGTTTGGAATTACCAAAGAAATTATACGTCTTGAAAGTTAAAGGTTAAATAAAATTGCTTGGAACTTACTTTACAGAGGAATGTTAAACACTAGTAACCTATTTCACAGAACAAACTTAATTGCCCATATGAAACAAAATAACAAAAGATAATAACAATCCTGGTATTCCAAATCTATAAGGAAAAATATAGGCTAAATGACTTTACTATCAAGTGAACAATTAAAATGGCCAGCATTTTGTTTAAGACTTTTTGAAGACCTACCCAACAATAGAATATTTGAGAGCGAATCAGTTCTTCTTTGGAAGATAATGTACTAGCTTACTGGTATAATTATAATTGAATTCAATGAAGTTCAACCCTTACCAATAACCAATAGAATCAGCCAATATGCTAGAACTTGTTCTTAACTATTGTTGAATACAGATTCTTCATAATCTTTTAAGTGCCTCATCTCACCTAACACAATTTTAATATTGTGCTCTAATGCGTCAAAATCTCCTTACAAATTAAAAAATATATATTTATTCATTTTAACAAAAATCTTATTATCTAAAACTATAAACTAACAGCAAAATCATAACATTTGACAATTGAGACATAAAGAATAAAAAGCATCTAAGGTTGCTGCCACGGCTAGTACTGGCAAACTGGATTTGTTAAGGAACTTGGGAGCAGACTTGGCTATTGATTATACAAAGGAGAATTTTGAAGAATTGGAAGAAAAGTTTGATGTCGTGTATGATGCAGTAGGTGAGATATTGGAATTGAATTAAAAGAATATTAAATATAATATCCTGTCATATAGTTTTATGAATTAAAAGAATATTAAATAGTAACATATAAATGATAATAAAACAGAGAAGTGATATCTCCTCAGCCATACATTTTATTTATATATTTTGCAGCAAAATCACAACTATTCTGGGAGCAATAATTGAGGTTTGATTAGAACACAACTTATTGAATGGGATGAATGACCACTTTCCCAATGGCTTATTAGTCTTCAAATGTGAAAATGCCACATATGCAAACAAAACCTGTTATTAGATTCACAAACACCCACGTTCTGAGAAGATATTATGGGATAGGATGTATGACTACTTTTCCAATGGCTCTATTAGACTTCAAATGGGAAAATGCCTCCACAGTTTTAGAAAATGGAAAGGGACTCTTTGGGTCCAATATTGGCTTCACCTTCCCACTCTCTAAGTATGGTTTTAGTTTCTCTAACACAGCACCATCTGAAATGCGTAGAAAGAAAATAGCTTCAGGAGTTCCAAATGGCACTATTGTCACAACTTTGCCATTTTCTTTAACAGCTTTCAATGCCCTCTCACTCTCTCCTGTTTTTCAAAAACATTCAATGATATATATTATATTATATTTTACATGACTAACTAACTTCCATTTAAACAAAGTAACGTTACTTCAATTCTTATATCTCACCTACTGTATCATACACGACATCAAATTTTTCTTCCAATTCTTCAAAATTCTCCTTTGTATAATCAATAGACAAGTCTGCTCCCAAGTTCCTTAGCAAATCCAACTTTGCAGTACTAGCCGTGGCTGCAATTTTTGATGCCCCAAAAACGTGCTTGGCCAGCTACATCATCAAACAAATACTGAACATATTCAAGATTACTTTAACTTTTTAACTAGAAACTTTTTCTACTTCAAGATATGTTACACATATATGACAATTTTTACAATAGTTTATATGATATCATTTGTATCTATTTCTCTATCAGTAGAATATGTAATAAACAAAGCACTTGAGAGAGATGCACACGAGAATATGTTGTTATACAATATGTTGTGAGAACTCTGTTTCTCAATTTATAACTAATGAAAAAATTGTAACCACTTGGCAAACCAAAAGAGATGAAAGATATGAAACCTGAATAACAAGGGTTCCAACTCCTCCAGCACCACCTAGAACAAGTATTGATTTGCCAGCAGAAAACTCAACTTTTTCAAATCCTTGATAAGCAGTGAGGATGGCTAAAGGAAGGCTAGCAGCTTCAATAAAGCTCAAATTGGAAGGTTTGTGAGCCAACAATTTCTCCTCAACCGCAGAGTACTCTGCCAAAGACCCTATGGCTTTTGGGCTATACAAAGGATCCTCATTGAGATCTCCATAAACTTCATCTCCAACATTGAATTTCCTCACTTTACTTCCCACTCTCACCACCACACCAGCAACATCACACCCCGGAACAGTCTTAATTTCCAACACCAAAAATACAGCAATATTAAATGCAAAATTAAAAACAAATATAAGTAAAAGTAAAACTTTGCACAAGGATGTAAAAAATACAGATCATATTCTTACAGGTAAGGGAGAGTCAGTGTTCTGCAAGAATCCAAGAGCTCTCTTATAATCTACAGGATTAAGGGCTGCAGCCACAACCTTCATGAGCACCTCATCTTCCTTGATGTCTGGTAATAGGTATGTTGGATTCAAATTTGAGAATATCTTCTGTGTTTCCATATTCAGAATAAACCCAAGCTTTTATGTGTGATGGAATTCTAGGAGTAGTGCTTGTCATTTTTATCTTAATGGCATAAGGGAATAATAGAGCAAGAGAAAGTCAGAATTCCTAGGTTGTAGTTGAACTCAGTGATGCAGATATTGTGAATTTTTTATGTTGCATCACCAGACAATACTCATTTATATAGAGGGAAAAAAATGTCCCCACTTTACGTACCTTTCTAGTTTGTTTTTTAATACAATTTAAATATAATGGAATATAGTTGAAATTTTGTACTGAGAAAGTAAGGAAAGATAAAATATTAGATAAACGGTAAACCCATCTCAACATCCAACAAGATGTAATTTCAATTGATAACGTATTTTCATGATGTTATGTCAACACTCTTTGTCACTTTCTTTTTTACCTGTTAATTGTCCTTTCATTATTTTTTTTTATAAGTTTAAACTCACATGAGAAAAAACTGTAATAAGAGAAAACAGATTTTTTTTGTTAGATAATGCAGATGCTAAGACCTGTTTATTTACTGTTTTAAGAAACAATTTTAAGTTTTTTAAATTAAAAAATAAAAAACATGTTTGATTATTCTGTTTTATAAATTTTGTTCTAAAACTATGGTTTTTTAAAAACTGCAAAATGAAATCTTCTCAGACTCGTTTAAGATACATTATTCATACAATGAAATTATATTATACTTTTATAACTGTGTTTTGAGAATATTAACTATCTTATTTCATATAACGTCACTTCTGTTACCTGTTTTACTATAATAATATGCTTCTTTTTCTGTATAAACTTAGTGTAGAATTATAGTTTCCTTATATTATGAAACTGTGTTGGCATATTGCTTTCAATTGGTTTACTCCTATTGATTTGAGATGTGTATATTATAAATTCAAGACTTTTATAAGTTGTGATGTAAAAATATAGTATTTTTTTTTTATGAAAGTTAGAAATCATAAAACTCAGTCATAAGTTCCATTAATTATTAATAAGATCAAAGTTAATGTCATTCCTTATGCTAACCAAAAGAAAATGAATTGATTAAGCACTCGTCCACGGCTCATAAAAATGTCATGCATGATATTCTTAAAATGCTTTAGCAGCCACACTTTCACTGAGCACCTCATGCATGATGCAATATTCTTCGTGGATAGTTAAGGATTTTTCAATAATAACAACCAAAAAAAAAAAAAAATTTAATGTCGAAGTGTATAATGTGACAGCACAGGAACTCTCATTATAAATAGTAGGTATCTAGCTAAGAACTCTCACATATCCTCTTAACTCCTTTTCCGTTCAGATCGCTCAGATATATAATGTCAAACACTTCTAGCATTCCATCACACATAAAAGGTTGGGTCTATTCAGAATATGGTAACATAGAAGAGATTCTCAAAGTTGAACCTAACATACCTACACCAGAAATCAAGGAAGATGAAGTGCTTATCAAGGTTGTCGCTGCAGTCCTTAATCCTGCAGATTATAAGTTTGCTCTTGGCTATTTCAAAGACACTGGTCCTCCTTTACCAGTAAGATTACGATTTTATTAGTTTTTATTCATATAAAAGTTATACATCCATACTATAAAATGATTTTACACAGTTAATCGATCTTTATGTTAAATTTGGTAAGATTTTTAAAATTTTTGTTATTAAAACTAATAAAATATCATATTTATTTAGCTGTGATGAGTTGACTGCGTAAAATATTTTACCCTTTTTTGTTTTGGGTGAAATTATTTATAAGAAGTATTATGCATTTTTATTATCATTTTGCTTTGTTTGCAATGGAAATTAAGGTTGTTCCAGGGTTTGATATGGCTGGTGTAGTGGTAAGAGTTGGAAATAAAGTTAGGAAATTCAATGTTGGGGATGAAGTTTATGGTTCTATCATTGAGGATGCTACCAATAATTCAAAGTCTATTGGGGCTTTGGCAGAGTATACTACTTCTCAAGAGAAATTATTGGCTCACAAACCTCCAATTTGAGCTTTATTGAAGCTGCAAGCCTTCCTGCTGCAATCATCACTGCTTATCAAGGATTTGAAAAGGTTGAGTTTTCGCCTGGAAAATCTATACTTGTTCTAGGAGGTGCTGGTGGTGTTGGAACTCTTGTTATTCAGGTTTGATATCTTCCATGTCCATTGTTGATAAAATTATCAATACTCAAGTGGTACATTTGTAATTAAAGCCAAACGTTCTTCAAACTTGTTATTGATGATGTAGATCGCCAAGCACGTTTTTGAGGCATCTAAGGTTGCTGCTACGGCTAGTACTGCCAAACTGGATTTGTTAAGGAACTTGGGAGCAGACTTGGCTATTGATTACACAAAGGAGAATTTTGAAGAACTTGATGAAAAGTTTGATCTAGTGTATGATACAGTTGGTAAGGTCTTATTTGTTAAATGATGTTGGTTTGATCATGTATAACACATTAACATCATAATGTTAATACTGTTAAAAACTAAAACTAAACATGGTTGATTTTGATTCCAAAAAACAGGGCAGAGTAGTGACAAGGCTTTGAAGGCTATTAAAGAAGGGGCCAAAGTTGTGACACTAGTACCACCTTCAACTCCACCAGCTACTTTTTTCTCTCTCATTTCAGATGGTGCTGTGTTGGAGAAATTACAACCTTACTTAGAGAGTAGGAAAGTGAAGCCTATATTGGATCCTAAGAGCCCCTTTCCATTTTCTCAAACAGTGGAGGCATTTGCATATTTGAGGACTAATAGAGCCATTGGAAAATTGGTCATTCATCCCATCCCATGAAATTAACTATGCATTCTGACCTTCACTTGTAAGGCTACTAATATTAATATGTGAGTAGCTATAAAGACAAAGCACAACATTTTATGAATAATATTGCTTATCAAGAATATGTAAGTTGGTAATAATGAATGTATTTGTGACTTTCAAATTTGACTCGGATTTGGTTACAATAAATTTTAAGGGCTTGATAACAATAATGTGGTGTACTTAGCAAGTCTTATGACAAGATATGTTATGTTATGTTGTTACCTTTAGTACTCTCCGAAGAATATAAGCCAAAACATTATTAAATAGCTGTTTTATGTAGAGATGAAGAGATATGGGTCAACATAGCTGTACCATTTGTATTGCCATGCATTTATATATCTGCATGTGGGCTGTGGAACAACACTTGTGTCATCTAATGAATTTTCTGATCAATGTGAAGGGTATAATTTAGATTTTAGACATTTCAATGTTTTAAATACTTTATTCACACTTTCTAATTTTATTAGACTCTACTTGTTATATTATTAAATTTATTTATTTTTATATATTGTATTTAAATTAAGTGCGAAATATTACAAATGTTTAGTGGCCAACTACAATAATAACCAACTACCTCAAAATGTAAAAAAATGAAAAAAATTAATAAAAGAAATATTTATATATATACAACTTTAAAAGATAATTGAATAATCGACTTATATTACCGTTCTCCATAATCATATTTTACTTATTCTAATACGAAGAGCTAGAAATGGTTGTTAATTAGATAGAGCCAAAACGCAACTCTCTGTTTACATATATATATATATATATATATATATATATATATATATATATATATATTTGCTACTGAATAACTTGCATAGAAGTATTTATGTTATGCATATCAAGATTAAATGGTATATGTAGGATGACTGTTTTAATTTTAGCTCAGGTATTTACTCCTGATTCGGTGTATATTTTATATTAATATCATAGGTTATAATTTAAGGTTTGATATATATTTTATATTAATAATATCACTGAAATTATGAAGGTCAAATAATCCAATTTTTAAAATATAAAAAATAATAAATAATTAAAGTGTAATATATTTATTATTTTAATCTTTAATTAAAAAATATATATTATTATTTTAATCCTGATTTTTGTAATTTATTATTAATTTAGTTTATAAAATTAGTCATTTACAAAATTTATCAAAGTTACCATAAACTCTGAATAATAATTTTATTTTTTACATTTTTAAAACTAAAATTTTTTACATTTTTAAAACTAAAATTTATCAAATTTAATTTCTGGACTCATGTAAGAACACTTGTAGAATCTAATTTTTGGAGGTGTTTTTACTTCTAAGAATTAAATATAAGAAATTCCAAAAGTTTTGCGTACTTGCATAATAGGAGGCTGCAAAATTTAATGCTTTTGAAATCAAATTTTCAAAGCATGAAAAGATTTATCACTTGTAGAAACTGAATTTCGAAAACCTGTCTTTTCATGATCCTTAATCTACCTATTAATTAAGTTTTGAGTGTACCAATCTTAAATTTAATATATGAAATTTTCTGTTTCAAGCATATGGCCTTATAGCCTACTAAATACATTATAATACTAATGGAAATGTGTCGTTTCGACCACACACATATACACACAAACTTTGTTTTTCAGCATCATGAAGCATGACATTCAAAATCACAGTACATATTCTGATTCCATAGTATTTCAAAATCAACCACCTTAGTTATCAAGAAAATCATCGCTCAAAAACTTTATTCGCTCTACATAAAGAAAGGGATACTGTAAAGCAGATAATATATGATGAATTAGAATGTGATGTCAGCTACCACTTGATTCAGAAACAGCATCATCATTAATGAAACCATGCTTACAAGATAACTCTCTGGCTGCTGCAACTATTTGAGCTATGAAATTAAGCAAAGCCTTGGCATCCTTCATCTTCTGTAAGCAAAGACAATGTAAATTAAAGGTGTGTGTAAACAACTTAATTAAGCACTTATTCAATATGTTATTGAAATAAAAGAGCTTGTGCCATAAACTTGACAAAGAAACTTATTACAATAAAGTTTATTAAAATAAGATTAAAGAGAAGCATGAGGCATAGCTCTTCCAAATTCTTCCTAAATTGTTGAATTATAATATTCACTTAAGAATTGTGGAGAATTCACACCTGACCATGACCCAGGCATTTAAGAATTAATTCATCTCACTTCCTAAACTTCTTGTATTGAATGTGAGCAATCTTTCCCCAGTCTTGGCCTTCTGGTTTCTGGCAACGCTCTTTTAGCGATAAGACCCTCCTCTGTAAGCATTTCAACTCGGGGCAGTACATAAGACTCAGTTCCTTGAGAGAGGAGAGTTGGTTTAGACCATTGTAGTCCAGTTTTTTGAGATTTCGGCAATTATTTATACACAGAAGAGCAAGAGAGGGTGGCAGAAAACCTTCCTCTGGGAAACACTCCAAATCATCCACTTTGTGAATACCAAATCTTTCAAGACATGTGTTGACTCCCAAGCTCCCTCTCAGTGAGGCGACAAGTTTGTAACTTGAGAGAGTCAACCGTTTTATATTTGATGGCAAACATCCTTCTAAGAACATCTCCACTTTTGTACAATCAACTATCCTTAAACCAGTTAGAGTTGGATTGAGGATGTGCATGCATTTAGGCATTGATTTCAAATTCTCCAATCCTCGAATTATTAATATATCCAGCTTGGGTGCAGATAATTATTAATATATCCAGCTTGGGTGCAGATAATCCTTCACTGGGAAATGATTCAAACTGATGACACTCAATAATAAACAGTCGCTCCAGATGAGTATGTGTGCGCTCCTGTGAAATCATTCGCAAATTACGACATCTCTTGAAGCAAAGCCAATAGAGTTTTGGAAAGAAATCTAACGAAAAGGTCGTTAGAGAGTCACAGCTGCTACGGATGTCCAATTTTTGAAGGAAATCACAGCAAAGTCTCATGGGAATACTCATATTCGAGCAAGAATAAATGTACAATTGTTCAAGACAAGTATTTGATGCAGCATGCCCAACAAGAAGTTGCTCTGACAGCCCTTTTAGCTTCGGACACGAGTCTATATGAAGAGATTGAAGACGTGGAAAAGTTACATTACATTCCCATTCTTCCCATTCCTTCATATCTTCAAAGTACAGTTTTTTCAAGGATGGAAATGGAGAAGAGCTACTCCCATAAAAATCAGGACCGATGCTCACTATCCCATCAAACCTTGTAATCCTCAGCTCCTTGAGAGATGGAAGAAGTCCAAGGGAAGGCAAACTTAAACAATATCTACAGTCCTTCATATTTAAGGACACCACATTTGATAATGAATTATTCGAAAACCAACTGGGAAATTGTGTACCTCCATAGTTCTCAATTGACAAACACTTCAAGAGTTTGGTAGGTTGTAGATTCTCAAGTACTTCCCTGTCTTTCCTTGAATTGTCATGGATGTGCTCTCTATTCCATTCTAAGTCTAACTTCACAAGGCGTGTTTTGTTTATCAAATCAACTGCTAATGCATCTGACGGGTCTTCAATATTCTGCAGCTCCTTAATTAATAACCCTCCATGAAGATTGTGTCCTCCAAGCTGCCGAACACTGAATTCACTGCTTTCGCCAGCACAGAACACATCCAATACTTGAAGATTCTTCAGTTTTCCAAACTGCATTGGCATTCTTCTCACTCCAGTCCCTATAATTTCAAGGCAACGCAAATTGGTGAGTCTATACAAATTCAAGGGCAGATCTGCCAATCTCTTACAACCTACCAGCTTCAGTATTTGCAAGTTATACAACAAACATGTTGAATCAGGTAGCTTTTCTATGCCAGTCCGTGAAAGGTCTAATGATCGGAGATGTTTAAGTTCACCTAAAGTGTCAGGCAACTCTCTAAGGTCAGAACAGCAGAACAATGACAAGACATGTAGTAACTTAAATTTGGAGAATAAATCATGCATCGAAATCCTGCATTGCCAATCATTACATCTCAAACCCCCTCTGCCAATTGTTGGAAATTAATAATTAAAATTTATAAACAAAAAAAAATTAATAAAAAAACACCTGTATATTTATGTCAGGTGACTAATTTATTACATATTGAAATTAATAGGCATGTCACATATACAATAGATAATATAATAATTTATATAATATTTTTTATTATAAGATATAATAAATTATATTTAAAATAAATTAAAAAATTGTATAAATTATATTTCTCATCAAATACTATATGTATATGTATCATGAGAATTTTGGTTAATTATTAGTGTTGAATACAAGTCATAGTTGCAAGTCACATACTAAAATAGGATTTAATCTGGAAATGCATGAATGAGTAACCACCTAATTCACTATATATACACTAAACTACATGCTTCCTCTTATCTTTTTCTAAACCAAACATAGCATCTTCATGTCTCAATTATAGAAAGCCATAATCAATTTATTATTTCATCATATTGATTTGTTAGGGAAAGAGGTTGAGTGATTCCAAGCAAAGTCAAAGGAACCAAATCTAGACAAATAAAATCATTGGCACTGTTGGGGAAACATGAAACTTAATTTGTGACCCATGGGATAAATTAATTAGTGGTTTGTATATATAATAATTTTATACTACTCAATAGTGCTTTTAACTTAAATAGTGCTTTTAACTATCAATATACATAATCTAAAAAATAAACACACCAAATTATGAAAATTAGATCAGTTAAATTTCATTATATAAAAATTCTTAAAAAGAGTATAAATCAACGAATTTTATACTTAATATCAATACATTATCTTCATATATGCTTTTAATCTTTTTTTTTTCTCCACACATACACATATTTATACACAGGCTGATCCAGTGGGTAGGATTAATTATTAGATGAGAAAGATCACACGCTAATTAGTGATTAACAAAGAAATTAAAGTGGCACATAGGCCCCATTAATTGGATTTGTGGAACAACAGATATAAATGCTAATTGAAGTTAAACAAAGACAACGAAAACACTACCATACTTGAAAGGAATCTTGGCCTTCTTTTTTATTTGATAATATTTTATTTTTAACGAGTGATGATCTTAAAGAAATAAACAAACACAGTCTTATTTGTGGTTATGTATAATTTTTTCACATTGGAAGTAGACGTAGGATCCACCAATTCCATGATAGGGAATAACAAAAATGAAACAGCAACCAACAATTCTCATATTTTTGTTCATATTTACCTAATTAAAACTTGTTCTGTATTTAATGGGATGCTTCCTCCCTAATCACTAGCAAACAACACTGGCCTCACCTACTATACTACGTTTTATTTTGTTAATGAAACTCTCAAACTAAGAAATACTTAATTCATTATTTGTTTATTTCGGGCTTACGTAATTAGTATACTTTGTTTAATTACGAACAAGAAATTAGTTGATAACATTGGTGATTAGAGATTTTAAACCGATGAAAGAATTAACTTGGTTAGATACTTAGATATCAGAGCTCTACACAAAAAATAGATTGTAAAAAAATTGACTTAACTTTTAAAATATATGTGTTATTATCATTATTCAAAGCCTCGCATAAATAATTAGAGTAAATTATAGCTAACTTATTCATTTTGTGTAATTATATATATATATATATATATATATATATATATATATATATATATATACTTTTTTAATTTTTGTACATAAACCTTCCTTTTGGTTTAAAAACATTGTATTAACATGGAAGGTTAAAATTAATAATTAAAATTATAGAAAGTATCTATACAATTATACAAAATCTAAGAAATATTACTATAATTTGCTGAATAGATATATGTTGAGTATCTAAATAGTTCTAGTGTAGAACATTAATCATAGACAATCTTGTTATCTAAGTTTAGACTTGATTATTAAAATAATGATATTTAGATTTTAGACACTTCAATGCTTTAAATATTTTATTGACACTTTCTGTTTTAATTAATCTCTACTTGTTATATCATTAAATTTATTTTTATATATATTGGTTTTAAACTAAATGTGAAACAGTATAGGACATTGCAATGAGGTAAGCTAGAATAGGTTGTTAATTAGAAAGAGCTAAAAAACTCTCACAAAGGGTTGTAATATAATGTAACACCTCTCTCTCTCTTTATATATAAAAAATTATATATAAGTATATTCACTCACTTATTTAAGACTCTTAAATATCAGCAGTGCTGAAAATAATTTTACGTACTGACAAATCATATACAAATCATATACAAATCAATATATCCATCACCAGTAAAACTTCAACACTTGTCCTGAGAAAATCATTAGTTCAAAATTTTCATGGATAAGGAAATGGCAATCAAATATTTATTAGGTGGTTTTGCTATTTAAATCAACCATTTAAAGAATGAGATTGACTCAGTGATGCATGATAGGTTGACAAGTATCCATGAAACGTTAAACTTTATATGTTTATGTCAATTTGCCACTGAATGACTTGCATAGAAGTATTTATGGTATGCATAAAAAAATTAAATAGTACAGGATATATGACTTTTTTTTATTTTCGCTCAGGCATCATAATTGGGTGTATATTTTATATTAAAATCATAGGTTATAATTTGAGGTTTGATATATATTTTATATTAATATTATTAAAATTATGAAGGTCAAATAATTCAATTTTTAAAATATAAAAAATAATAAATAATTAAAGTGTAATATATTTATTATTTTAATATTTAAAAATATATATTATCATTATAATCCTAAATTTCATAATTAATTATTATTTTAAATCCTAAAGTTAACCATTTACAAAATTTATCAAAGTTGTAGTCAACTTTGAATAATAGATTCTTTTATTTTATTTTCTAAGACTATGTATAATTATGTAAAAATAGTAACAATTTTATGTAGGGAAAATATCATTGTAAAGTCAAAAAGATTTAAGAATAAAAATTGTCAGGTTATAAAAAATTGAGGAAACAAAACAGAATTAAACCTAAATTATACTGCTCCTTGAGCATGGAATAAAAGTTGTTGTTGGTTTCAGCCAAAAATTATAACAGCATGTAAATACACAGATGATGAATTTTTAATAGGCATCCATTACAAACTTTGTTTTTCAGCATGATGATGAAGCATGACAGTACATATTCTCATTCAATAGTATTTCAAAATCAACCATCAAGTGCGACGATTTTAAATATTTTTTTTACGCAAATACGTTGGGTTTAAAAGAAAATACGATCTTGAGTTTGTTTTGTTTGGAGAGGACGCGTCTTGTTTGGGTTGGGCTTGGTTAGTGAAAGACGCGGCCCAATAGAGGGAGCAGATGAACAAAAATCAGAAACAACAAAAAATGAGTCCATCTGTGATATCAGAGCGTGTTGGCTTTGATTCATCCATGTGACACACTCATTAAATTTAGAATTAGTAAAATATGGAAGTTTTTTATTTATTTAAATTTCTGTTTTGATTTTTTTTTATTATTGTTATGTTAATATTGTTATATTATTAATATATTATATTAATATTGTTAAATTTAGAGTTAGAAAAAATCAAGTAAGTCAAGATATTTGATTTTTAATGAAAAGGTGGATAAACAGATCAACGTCATAAAAAAAAGTTGGCATTTTGATACAAATAAGTACTTAATCTTCTTTGGTTCCTTATTTTTGAAATGAAGATAGTATAATAAAATCATAAAATAAATTTAATGAGTGATTGTCTACTATCAATTTTTTTTTGTCGGAGATTCGATAAAAGTAAACTAAATCATGTTTATTTTTCTCATAAAATTTAATTTTTTAGATAAATCTTTTAAAATGAAATATAATTGATTTATCTTTTAAATTATTGAATTAAAGAAAATAAACTTTCTGTGATTATGTTATAAACACGATCGATATAGAAAATCCATTTTTTAAAAATTCTTCATTATTTTCAATCTCAAGTTCGAAAATACGATATAAATTCTGATGTCACAATTTTCACCTGTTCATAACCGATATAAAAAAATATTTTTAACTAAAGTAGAAAGTCATTTTGTCTATAGTAAATATATGATTCATGCTTTATATTTATCATCATTTTTATGATCTTTCTAATCCTATCCCATACCATTTAGATTTTTTATATAGTATTTGATGATAATCTCTTTAGTTAAAGGGATTTATGTGGATAATTGACCATAATAGGGTCATTACGAAAATTAAATCAGTAACTGGACATGGTTACAAACATTTTATATAAGAGGGTCTGTTTTCTGAAGTTGACACGTAACAGTGTGGGATTGGACACCAAAAATGACGCTCCGTCACTGCCACGTGTCAACTCTAAAGCTGTGGCGTCCAATCTCTTTCTGCCATCATTAGAAAACAGACCACTGGACCAGTTACAGTTACAGATTTAGTTTTCATAACAGACATATTATGATCAATTACTCGATTTATGTGCAAGTTATTCCTGTCAATTTCGGTCAATTACTCGATTTATGTGCAAGTTATTCCTGTCAATTTCGCCTGTCTTGGCCTACAAGCTATTTGTTCACTTATATATCACATCGACAGTTGTCTCCTTATCAAGATTCTGAATATAGTGAGTATACTTTACTATGAACACAACCTGAGCACGCTGTAAGCACTTGTCACTAGGAAAGTGAGATTTCTTTAAATATTTTGTAGAACTTACTTAATTACTCTATCTGAAATGAAATTCCTATTTGATAATGTACTAATGAGAACATTGGTATGCTAATGCTTTACTTTATGCACTCCAGTTACGAATTGTTTCTTAGTCCAAGCACAAGAAATGTGGTTTGAACAACTACAGCAGAACCATTAGCAATGGGAAAAATTGTCGTGTGTGCCAACCATCCCTCAAATGACTTCTTCAAGTAGTTCCCGAATTGTTGGACATACGATGTCGAAGGCTTTGTTAAGCTCAGGCTTAAGGACTGGCTGAAGAGCTTTCCCTGCCTACTGATGCTCAGAGACACGAATTCTCTTGGGAGGCCGCCACAGAATGGTTTCTTAAGGCTGCTGACCTGGATAAGCCGGTAGAGAGAAAATTGTCAAGAACTTCTTCAAACTTTATGACTGCCTCAATAAATTTGCAAGAGAAAGTAGATGATGCATGAGCATATGTGCATCATGTGTCTTCTGGGTTTGAAATATCAAGAAGAATCTTTGGTGCTATTCCAGATAGCTTGGAGTCAGATGAAGAGTTACGCAAGGAACTTGGCTTGACTAATGCTGTCAGGAAATAAGGTTAAACATAAATGATATTTAGTGCTGTGATGATAATAATTAACACCTTTAGAAATTCTTTGTTTATTTTGTTTCTAAAATTTGTAGTGCAATTAGTTTCTTTCTAATTTCTAGCCATGTTTGGTGCCTGGAATAATAGACATGTAAAGAACGGCATCCCTGAATAGTGAATGTTCAAAATTAGCACATTTAATGCAGAGTTTCTTGACATTCTTCTATGCATAAGTAACTCCAAAATAGGAGTGCTTGTGAATTTCGTTGAATTGATTTAATTTGAAGGGAAATTCACTCTTCGATTTTATTAATTCACCGACCAATTAACTGGTTTGGTTTTAAATTTAAATTTTATAATCCAATCTTACTCTGATATCAACATATCCTTCTTCTATTATGTAATTTTCTATACATATATTGAGACTCTAACATGTTGTGGTCTCAAGTTCAAGAGAAGCTGTTGCGTAAATCTTGAAAGAAAAAACGTATATAAGATTGCACCAGAATTCTTGGACCTCTAATCCAATTAAATGGCAATTTTCTTCTCAAGCTATACACACGTTGGAGACGACTAGTCAACATGACCCAGAAGAACATAGAGAAGAAAAATTGTAGAGAATAAAGATCTAAAAGTTATGAGATACAGTTAAGTAAAGAGTTGGTTCAACCCTGTGTATATTGTTACACAATACCAATCACACCCTGAACCCAAGTTGCAATCTCCTCGTTACACCAATCTCCATAAGACAATTTTGTAAGCGGACACTACTTTTTAGACAACAAATTAATTATACATATGGAACATTTTCGCATACCTCAGCATAGAAAATAACATTTGCAAATTTGTTAAGTCAATTTTCAAGTATTTAACGTACCTCTTGAGACGCACGATCTTCATGCCCCACTTGTTCATATTTTCATCATGATTGATACTTGCGAGTTTTCCTCTGGTAATATTTTAGCTCCTTAATCCCCTAGGTAAATTGCAAGGCTTCATCCATTTCCCATTCAACATACGATTGCTCTGAGATTTTTCTTAATTCTGCGTATCTCAACAAAGGAAACAAATTTCGCAAAGTGTCTATGTCAACTTCCAAATGCTTTAGGTATCTGAGACGCACGATCTCAATACTCCACTCGTTCTTATCCTCATCATGATTCATACTTTTGTTCTTATCCTCATCATGATTCATACTTTCGAGATTTCCTCCAGTTATTTTCAACTCTTTCAACTCTTTCAGCTTGCTGGGCTTCAACCATTCAGGAATTTTCAGTCCAGGGAAGCATTCAAGATGAAACTTTTTCAAACGAGAAGGGAAACTGATTTGAAAATCAGTTAACTTTATATCAGACGAACCCCATGATATCTTGAGATGCTCTAGTGCTGACAACTCTTGCAAGCTTTCAAACTCCCTATCCTTGATCACAGCTTCAGCTTTTATACGTATGCTGAGTCGCCTCAGTTTACTCAATTTTGCAAGATCTGATATCCTGCAGGGAGTCTGATCAGAATTACCTAATAAAAATCCCTTGAGCACTTGGAGCTGAGTGAGCTTGTCAATCCCACTTGGCATGCCATCCAACAAGTGACACTGTGATAGATTGAGATGTGTGAGACTTGTCATTGATGAAATATCATCTGGAAGTGTTTCCAAATTATGGCAAGCTTTGACATCAAGAATTTCTAGGCCCTTAATTTCAGTAATGGAGGGTGGCAGCTCAAATATTCTTGATATCCCACTAAGATTGAGACACCTCAATTCCTCTAGATTACTCAGGTGCTTTAAGAAATTTTGACTCATCACTTCAATATGATGTGAAGGTGAATTTTGCCATCGACCCAGGTGAAGTCCACGTAATATGGAAGTGCTTCCTTTATCCAACCATTGAGATTCAAAATTCAGATATCTCGCATCAACATTAAAAACAACACGTTTCGATTGAACCTCGTGACGGAGACGGAGTGTAACCTTATGTTGCGCGAGTACTAAGATAGACAGATGAGAGGGCATTCTAAGTATATACCCTAAATAAGGATGGTTGCGAGGATTAAGTTTAAATTTATTGACAATGGGACACTTGCCATTGCCATATGCTACAATCACATTTAATTCCAGAAGCCTATCAATCACATCTTCAAACTTTTTCTCTCCCCCAGGCTCCATTCCCATCCACAAATATATTGCCTGTCTTTTGTTTATAACGGCATTTACAGGGAAAATTAAGAGAGCTGCCAAGCACTTTCCAGGTAGTATGAAGTCTTGCATGACTTCTTGCAGATCCATAAGATTGACGTGTGGTGGTCGAGACAACTGTTGCGATGAAGATGAATCATCCGATGACAATGACTTAAAATCCTCCGTTGGGAGCAACTTGTGAGCACAATCTCTGATCCTAGTGCAAATACCATCCATGTCTTCATCCAGCCTCCTTCTATCTAACTTGCGAAGATGGGAATCAACCTCATGTAAAGTGTCAAGAAGTGTATCTTGGTTCTTTCAATTGCAAGAAGGGTGCCAAAAAGAACCCGTCATCTTTCAATTGCAAGCTATTACGAGGAATATTTTGATGTGTATGAGAGTTTACCAGATGCTAGAAGGTTGCACACATTTTTTCCAATCACGGGCAGAGGGAGTTTGGGAAATGATGATTGGCAATGCAGGATTCCCATACATGATTTGTTCACCAAATTTAAGTTCCTACATGTATTATCTTTGTCTCGTTGTTTTGACCTTATAGAGGTGCCTGACTGTTAGGAGTATATGTAGTTTGATTAGTCACACATCTTGTAAAAGGTTACAGTTAGACTTTAGTCCCACGTTGTTTAGAAAAGTGAGAGAGACCGTCTTTTGTCTCTATATAAAGAACTCCCTGTAAAGCTTTGAAATGCACAAAACACAAGAAGGGGGGTTGAATTGTGTTAATTGAAAATTTAAATTCTTTCGTCTATGGTTTTGAAACAGATACAGACGAAACTGTGTTAAGTTCAAATGTTGATTTTATTTGTACAGACATTACACTTAGATTATCCCCGTTAGTTCAACAATAATGAATATAATTGAACAGTTATTTTATACTGGTTCGTCTCTTCAAGACTACGTCCAGTTACTCAGAAACTACTGAGTTTTCACTACCAACCGTCTGAGTTTTCACTACCAACCGTGAAATGGTTACAAGTATTATTTGAACCCAGCCACACTTCTGGCTATACACAGATATTCTTTGAACACAGCCTTCTCAGGCTAAACAACAAAGATATTCTTTGAATCCAGCCTCCACAGGCTAAACAAGGTATTCTTTGAACACAGCCTCCTCAGGCTAAAGTACCACACAAGTGGATTTAAGAAGGTTTTCTAAAACCAGAAATGAATTTCCTCTTCACAGAGAGGGGTATATAATAATTTCAGAGTGAGCGAAATAACTTGAATAAACAATTCTTGTAAACGTATTCGCTACTTTGTTCTTGGTGAAGTGAATTCCTTTTATAGGCATATTCTTCAGATGACCGTTAGACAGAGAAGATAGTCGTTGAAGGAATTAATGATCAAGGTTGAAAAACATGTCAAAGTGCAATCAATTGCAAATAGTATGTTTGTAGCTGGAGTCCATTATTGCGGCCAAATGATTGCTCTTGCACATGCCTCTTTTTCTAACTTTGTGTAGGGATAGCATCCAATGCTGACTTATGAATTGAGAATCCCAATACTGATCTTGTAAGACTTTGGTAACTCTTAGGATTTGAAATGTTGGAGTTACTTTCGTCTGATCTTCACTTCCCAGGACAGACGATGCAGTTTATTCAGACTGAAGGAGTGAGCTTGAAGTTTCGTTTGATGCTTTCGTCTGCTGTTTCGTCTGATGATGTTGCCTTTGAGACAGATGCAAATGACTTCATCTTTGAGGAGTCATATTTCGTCTGCACTAGTTTCGTCTGATCAGGTCTTGTGTGCTTGGTTTCGTCTGTCTTGTAATTAATTAAAACTTGGAGATGTTAATCATCTTGATCTAACATCTTGATCTAACAATCTCCCCCTTTTTGATGATTACAAACCATACCAGGAATATAACTTGAATATTTGCACAAGACATGGTTAGATAGAAACACATAATCTCAATTTTGCCAGAATTTACATCAAGACGATGTTCTCTGAAAAATACCTCTTTATAAGATATGTTACATCAATGTGATGTAACCCAGAATTACAATTTATTCAGAGTTCATAAAAAAAAAATTAAGAATTACAAGAATAATACAAAAAAATCTTCTCTTTAAAGCTCCTCCTCAGACGAAGTTCCCTATACTTGTATGATCTTATCCTTGCTCTGTTTTTGCTCCCCCTTAACATATGCTCCCCCTAAGCATGATAATTGTTAAACAATCTTCTCCCCAGACATATTTCCTCCTCATATTAATCATTAATCTTCTCCCCTTGGGCTGATAATCATCAAAATTATCAAGAAGATGAGGATGGAGGTTGTTGTGGCTGTGATGGCTTCTGAACTAGAGTCAGAACCAAATTCCTAAGTTGTTCCATCTCCGCAGTGATGTTACTTTGATTGTCCTTCAACTGCTTTTTCTTCTTCTTCAAATGCTCATAATTCTCTTCCAATACATCATACTTGCGCTTCAAAGTTTATACTTATCAACAGAGTCTTTAGATGATTGTGGAGAATGATGTTGCTCAGCTTGTGCAGAAGATTGAGGAACTTCAGCTAGTTGCTGCTCAGATGGATAAATGATTATCTGATGAAGTGTTTGAGAAGGTTCAGCTATGTTTACCTCTTCATCAGTATCTACTTCCTCAATGATAGGCTTAACTGAAGTAGGCTTCAGACACAATATGCAAGAGGGAAAGTCCACTGTTATAGTGAAATCATTTCTCCATTTGTACATAAAAGCTTTTGCCCGTTGAGAGTTGAAGATTTTGAGCCTCTTGAGGTGGAAGAGTGTAGAGATGAGCTCCTCCTTGATACACTTTGCCACAGGTAATTGAATCTTCATCAAAAGTTGTACCTGAGCAAGAGCGAAGAGCAATCTCATGCTCTTTTATCTTCCGCTGAATCTGGCGATTAACAGGTCCTTCACTTGCGACCTGAACAACTTTGAGATATTCATACTCAGCCTTTGGTATTACCTTGGGGATATGCCTTGCATATTTGAAGATTTTGGGGGTAGACGAAACCTTCTTCTCTTTTCCTTTGGCCAGCATCTTCACCAAGCATTTTCTTTTTCTATCTAAGACGATAGAATACTTGGTTCCGAAGTGAACCAATGATGAGAATTGGGTTCCAATCATCATAGGAGGGTAAAATTTTGTGTCCTTGAATGCAAACCTTGGAACAAGGTTAAGATATGAGTGTCTTGCCTTTTCTTCTCTGTCATAGGCACCAGACATTAGTCTATAAGACAAATCATAATTAACAGGTAGCGCATGAGCAAAATCTTCGGGGTCTTCATCTTCTTCTTTTTCTATTGTATTGAGGGGGTGGATCCCAGAACAATGTGGTCTGTTCCAAGGTAGAACAATTCCCAGAGTGTGGCCAAGACCCACATACTCTGTCTTATTCATTGGAATTGTGAACTTGATTGGATCATGGATATCAAAGGCATCCATATGCCAATGAGTACAGTTCTTGGGCTCAAACGTCTGTGAGTGTTCATCACCATATTTGCAGTGATGGAATACTTGAGGGTTTGTGCCAAGATCAGCTTTCCAGTGAGTGTACTCTCCTTGCGGAATGTGTGGTTCATAGCCAAGTGCTGGTCCTTCAACATTCAACCTAGCGAGATGATCCTTGTATTTCTTGATGTTCTCCAATCCCTTGAGGTTTAGATCTGCTAACGTATCCCATGGTAGACGCTGCAACCAAGCGCGTTGTTCTTCCTTGGAGTACTTAGCTTTACCATTGAAGTTCTTGGGCTTCAAGGGTTGGTGATAGATGATAGGATTGACAAATCTTCCAAGTTGGAAACCCTTCTTTCCTCTGTAGTTGTAAGGGTTTTGCACTTCAATGTATGGAGATTCTGCCAATGTTGAGTCTTCAACAGCAACAGACTCAAATCTACTATCATCCAAAAGCCAATCTGGCTTTGAAGGCTTCTCTGCACAAGAACTTTCAACATACCTCTTCATGACTATCTCGTTAAGAAAAAAGTAGTCAGTTTTGTGCTTTGGAGGAAGATCTTCAGGGTTGAGCACCTCAGCATGCTCCCATTCCTCAGAAGAGATCCTTCTTAAATATACATCACATTCTTCATCAGACGAAGAACATGAATCAACTGTAACTACCTCCACATCATCAACAGACGGAACATCCTTCGTCTGTGAGTGGGAGGTTTCCTCAGAAGCAACCTCCAAGGTAGGTGTAAAAGTTCATTCCCCAGACGCAGTTGACATCGTCTGAGTACAGGCTGCGTTGAGTGGAGACGCAACAATAGGATCTGTGTTAACACTCCTATGTTCGTCGTGAGGAGATGGTATTGGGACCTCCATTGATGGAGCCTCTTCATTTAGCATGGTCTCCAATTCCTCAGCAAGTAAAGCGTTATCTTTCTGGATCTGGGCAATTTCTTCACTATTCATGCCCTCTGATGTTGCTGGAGTAGACGCAACTTTAGATGATCCAACGCCTCTTAGGCTTTCTTGGAACATGCGTTCCCTTTCAGCCTCAAGCAGAATAGAGACTCTCTTAGCCTCTTTCAGTTGTTTAGCTTCGTCTGTTTCACCAACAATTACAGACGCAAGCCTTGGCTTTCTTTTCTCCTTGCCCTTGGCAGCCTTTTGAAGAGCAATCTCCCTTGCTCTTTTCTTTTCTTCTGCTTCAGCTCTTTTCTTTTCTTCATCTGTGTGAATAACAACAGACGGAGCAACCTCAGTTGCTTTTCTTGCCCCTTCCTCTTCACTAGGGGATGTAACACTGTCTTTTGCTTTGACAGCAATGTGCTTGATCCTCATTGTCCTCTTCTTTTTCTTAAGAGGTTCCTCAAGCACTTCCTCGAAAGGAACTTCAGTAGCCTCCATAGACGATACTGGAGGTTGAGGATGAGGTGTTTGTGGAAGTGTTTGGGGTGGTGTTTGGACTTCAGAGCTGCTTGGCCTTGCGCGCTTGATACGAGCTCTGTGGGGTGAGTCACCAGTCAAAAGGGTGAGATCTTCTTCCACCACACTCTTGAATTGAAAGAAAGATGGAGGAAGTCTCATCTTCATGAAGGTGCTTCTCTTCACCTCTTTCCAGCACTGTGCCACACAGCATCAGTGACATCAAACCCTTGGTTGATGATGATTTGAGAGAACATAGTAGCATATGGAATACTACTATTCTTCCTCATATTACGGGATTTTAGGGCACTCAACCAATGGTCTAGGATGATATGGGGCAAACTCATCCTTCCCTTCCTCAAACAATAATAAATATAGAATTTGTCTCTGAGACTGATATTGTCTCTAGAACCTGTGCGAGGAGTGAAGATATTGTAGAGGATGTTGTGGATGACTCTGCATGTGGGAAATAGATTCACAGTGGTACGAGGTCGCACTCGCACAAATTAATACAATTAATATGTAGTACTAGGAAGTGATTCCTAGATCGTCTCTCTCAAGGACCATCATTCAAGTTTCTATCAAACACAAGCCACAAGACACAAGACACAAACACAATATACATAAAGGGGGGTGTTTGTTTGATTTTTGAAAACAGAATTGTAAAAACAGAATTACTAAACAAGATGAAATGATAAACTAAAATAGATTAACCTCTTGATTAGATTGCAACTCACTTATCCTTGATAATCAGATTAATTAACTAAGCGAAAATCAATCACACCAAATGTTCAATTTACTCAACTCTCAATCCAACTTCAATCAATTAACTAAGCGATAATTAATCTTGGTTTTCCTTACGTGAATTAAGCAAACACATACATCATTAATTCCAATTCCAGAAAGTTATATTTCATTCCATTAAGCATGAGAACAAGATATAAGTTGATATTGTTGATAGCAAGATTAATTGACTAAGCGAATCTTGGTTCTCCTTATGTGAATTAAGCAAACACATAGTCATTAAGAGCTAGAATGAATGATGAAGAGTCTATAGCAAATTGAACAAGCAATCATGAACATAATCTCAAAGTATCATTGCAACCTTAGATCAAGAGATTAATCCAAACTATCTAACCTTCCATTAAAATGAAATCAAACCAACACAAATTGAAATTAAAGTTGCTGGAAAACAGAAATTGCAGAATTTTTAAAACAAAGTTGCCAGAATTTGTAGAATAACAAGAAATTGGACTAGAACAAGATGAAAACGAAATTGAGAACAACAAAATGAAATTACAACAAGATGAAATCAAAGTGAGATGATTCAAAACGAAATAACAAGGCTGGAAATTAATTAGAAGCAAGAACAAAGTGCAGATTTGACAGCAAAGTGTAATACAGAAAAACTGAATTGATGAAAACCAGAAAAACGAAAATACAATGGACAAAATGGAGAGGAAAACTAAACTACACTACACTACTTCCTACTCCTACTTACTACTGATTCCTCTCTCACATTCTCCTCCTTACTCACTCTTTTCTGGATCACCAACTAAATAAGCTAAGTGGAGAATAATGGATCTAGAAAATCTGCAACATGGTGCTAGAATGACCCTACCATTATGCTAAGTGTGTGTGAGTGGGAATTCAATACGCTCCACTCAGCCTCCCACTTTCTCTTCACTTGGCAGCCCTCTTTGCACATGTAAAAATTGAGTATAAGGTCCAGGGCTCAATTCCTAAGCAAAACATTATAAAGTGGATCAATTAAATGCAACAAAAAATGGTCCAACTCACATAGAATTCTGTCACTGGAATATGGTCTACTTTCAAGGCTAAATTCACCCCAGATGCAATCCGAATTGGATCTTCATGTCTTCATAACTTTTGTAGCTCTATTAATCTTCTTTAAGGGAAAATTAATCGCTCATCAATTGGACATCTGTGGAGGGAGATATGCCTATTTTACCGAGACTTGAAAGTCCAATTTCGCTGTAATTCTGTTTCTGGAACCATGGTCTACTTTCAAGGCTAAATTCACCCCAGATGCAATCCGAATTGGATCTTCAGTCTTCATAACTTTTGTAGCTCTATTAATCTTCTTTAATTGAAAATTAATCGCTCATCAATTGGACATCTGTGGAGGGAGATATGCCTATTTTACCGAGACTTGTAAGTCCAATTTCGCTGTAATTCTGTTACTGGAACCATGGTTTACGTTCAAGGCTAAATTCACCCTAGATGAAATCCGAATTGGATCTTCATGTCTTCATGAATTTTGTATATCTATCTCTCTTCTTTAACAGACAATTAATCTCTCATCAATTAGACATCTGTGGAGGGAGTTATGCCTATTTTACCGAGACTTGTCAAATCCTTAAATGCTGGAATTTCCATAACAGTTCATGTGCTGCATTCAAAGACATTTTTACACCAGATACACTCCGATTGGGAACTTTATGTATCATAGATTTTTGTAGATCTTTGAGTCCTCTTTAATTTGACATAAAATGCAGCTCAATCAGAGGTCTGTGGTGAAAGTTATGCTCAGTTTGGTAAACCTTGTCAAATCTGAATAACAATAACGAATTAGACCAAATTTATCATTTAAAGCCAAAATGAGCCTAAACTCATAAATACATTAAATCATACTAATTGACCACTAATCATGCTATTTTAGGATATAAATGATGAATAGAAATTAATCAAAATAATGACACAGCCCTGAGAGTTTTGGGGTCTTCAACACGATGATATCCTTCAAACATAAGTTTGTTGACATTTTCTTCTTTCTCGTTCTTCATCCAGTCACTGTTGTAGAACCTTCCTTCCGACTTGCACTTTCCTGCTCCGGCAATGGCGTCAACAGTGATGATGTACTCTTTATTTCTGATAGTTCCGACGATACCATCAGCGAACTCCTTGGCATCACTCCAGAATTCGGCGTATGCCTCCATCAACCTTGGACCATTCCATTTTGCAAAATCCATCCATCCAGTGTGCTCAAACATTTTCAGCACACGAGGAGATACCCCTTCGAGAGTAGATCTTGAAAGCCATTTGCTTTCAAGAAACAAGTCTTGAGCGAGAAGAGTTGCTCCGAAAGATTTGGTTCCCTTGGCGGCCATTTTCGTAGGTTTGAGTAAGAGAATGTGTATATTTGAAAAACTCTTAACAATTTTCAGATTTCGGTAAGAAATTAAAGTTAGAGTTTTTAGGAGTATTTATAGGTAGGGTTAAAAACTGTTTGCATTCGACGATGAAAGAAATTCAAAACTGTCCCTATTTTCAAGTTGTCTCATCATTGCCTTTTTAATGATTGATTTGACCTCTGCTTTTACTGCGCGTGTTTTTCAACGTCCTAAAATTGTGCATTTAATGACAAACGCATTTAATGCTGCATTGATTTTGTCCCTGCACACTTAAGGAATTATTAAATAATAACAGTTGTGTCTGTTGAATTTTACCTCAGTAACTGTTCAACTTGATCAGATGCAATGTTTCGTCTTAACGCGAATTAGTGTACAGACGGAACAAATTTAAATTTTATACAGACGAAACATAATTACTCTATTAAAGAAACAATTCCTAAATCTTGTTTCGTCTAAGGCTTTAGTAAAAATATCTGCCCATTGAAAATCAGTTTGTACAAATTGTATATCAAAAATTCCCTTTTGAACACAATCTCTAATAAAATGAAATTTAATTTCAATATGTTTAGCTTTTGAATGCTGAATGGGATTTTTGCTGAGATTAATTGCACTTGTATTATCACAGAAAAATGGAATTTGGGTCTCAAACTTGGAGTAATCCTCAAGTTGATGTTTTACCCAAAGCAATTGCGAACAGCATCCAGCTGCAGCAATGTATTCCGCTTCAGTAGTTGATAATGCAATGGAGTTTTGTTTCTTACTTGATCAAGATATAAGTGAAGTGCCAAGAAATTGACAACCACCACTTGTGCTTTTCCTCTCCACTTTATCTCCAGCATAATCAGCATCACAATAGCCTCTCAAACTAAAATTGCTATTTTTCTTATAAAACATTGAGAGATTGGTTGTACCAATAAGATATCTAAGAATTCTCTTTAGAGCTTGTAAATGAGATTCTCTAGGGTCAGATTGAAATCTAGCGCATAGACAACACTAAACATGATATCTGGTCTACTTGCAGTTAAATAAAGAAGTGAGCCAATCATACCTCTGTATATCGTCTGATCTACAGTTTTACCTGATTCATCCTTATTAAGATTTGCTCCAGACGAATGCATTGGAGTCTTCATGGGCTTGACATTATCCATCTTGAACTTCTTGAGAAGTTCCTTTGTATACTTTTGTTGATGAATATAGATCCCTTCCTTCGTCTGCTTGATTTGAAGTCCTAAAAAGAACTTCAATTCTCCCATCATACTCATCTCAAATTCATCCTGCATTAGCTTTGAAAAGTCCTTGCACAATGATTCGTTAGTTGCTCCAAAGACTATATCGTCTACATAAATTTGGATTATAATAAAGTATTTTGAAATGCTTTTCTTGAAAAGAGTTGTATACACCTTTCCTCTTGAAAAATTATTTTTAAGAAGAAAAGAACTAAGTCTTTCATACCAAGCTCTAGGAGCTTGTTTAAGACCATACAATGCTTTCTTTAGTTTGAAAACATGATTTGGTTGAGAAGAATTCCCAAAACCAGGAGGTTGTTTTACATACACTTCTTCTTCAATAAAACCATTTAAAAATGCACTTTTTACATCCATTTGATATAAGACGATATTCTTATGAGCAGCAAAAGCAAGTAAAATTCTAATTGCCTCTAATCTAGCAACAGACGCAAAAGTTTCTGTAAAATCAATACCTTCTTGTTGATTATACCCTTGTGCTACTAACCTTGCTTTTTTCCTTATCACTTTACCAGCTTCATCAAGCTTATTTCGAATACCCATCTTGGTTCCAATGATACTTTTGTTCTTAGGTCTCTCAACCAAAGTCCAAACATCATTTCTTGTGAACTGGTTAAGTTCCTCTTCCATTGCCAAGATCCAATCATTATCTTGAAGAGCATCTTCAATGTTCTTGGGTTCTATTTTAGACACAAGAGCATATCCAGAGACGTCTTTTATCCTTGATCTAGTTTGAACACCTTGGGTTCTATCTCCAATGATCAGGTCTTGAGAGTGATTAGAGATAAATTTCCAAGTTCTGACAGGTGCATGGTCATTAGCCTGATGAGGGACAGACGAAGAAGGTTCTTCTATGTTGCTAGAAGCTTTTGCGTCTACTCTTGCGTCTGAGATAAGTTCAGACAAAACAGGTTCTTGAACTGTAGAAGTAATCTGCAAGTTATCAAACAAGTTTTCTAGATCTAATATTTCTTTATCAGCCTTTGAATTATCTTGAAACTTGACATGAATTGATTCTTCTACAGCTTGAGTCTTAGAGTTGAAAACTCTATAGGCTTTGGAAGTATTAGAATATCCAAGCAAGAATCCCTTAATTACTTTGGAATCAAACTTTCCCAGTTGATCCTTAGTATTGAGAATATAGCATTCACATCCAAACGGATGAAAATAAGATTTGTTGGGTCTTCTTCCTTTCCATAATTCATATGGGGTCTTATTTAAGATTGGTCTAATTAATATTCTATTTTGAATGTAACAGGAAGTATTAATTGCTTCTGCCCAATAATATTTTGGAAGAGAGCTTTCATGTAACATAGTTCTTGCCATTTCTTGAAGAGTCCTATTTTTCCTCTCAACAACTCCATTTTGTTGGGTAGTTCTTGGAGACAAAAAATTATGGAATATTCCATTTTCAAAACAGTAGGCATTGAACTCAGAATTTTCAAATTCTGTTCCATGATCACTTCTTACAGATGCAATACATATTCCTTTTTCAGTTTAAACTCTTTTACAGAATATTTCAAAGACTTTGAATGACTCATATTCATGAGCAAGAAAGTATACCCATGTAAATCTAGTATAATCATCTACAATTACAAATCCATATCTTTTCCTTCCAAGACTTTCAGTCTGAGTAGGACCAAAGAGATCAATATGTAACAGTTCAAGTGGTCTTGTCGTGGAAACAACATTTTTGGATTTAAAAAAAGCTTTAAGTTGTTTCCCAAGTTGACAAGATTCACACAGACGATTGAATTTCCAAGATATTTTTGGCAAACCTCTTACAAGATTATGTTTCAAAATTTTTGAAATATACTTGAGACTTAAATGTCCAAGCTTCTTATGCCAAATATCTCTTTCATCGTCTGTGGAAATTAAACATGTCACATTCTGATCACTTAAGTCAGAAAAACATACCTCAAAAAGGTTGTTCTTTCTTTTCCCAATGAACAGAGTAGATTTGTCTATGTTTTTGACTATACATTCATCAGAGTTAAAGGCAACTTCATATCCACTATCACAAAATTGACTTATGCTAAGTAGATTGAAGTTGAGTCCTTTAACATATGACACATTCTGGATAAGTGGATTGGGTGTCTTACCAACAGTTCCAATACCAAGAATTTTACCTTTTCCAGAACCATAGGAGACAGACCCTTTACTTGGTTTGAGGTGTTGGAACATAGACAGATCTCCCGTCATGTGTCGTGAGCACCCACTGTCCAGGTACCAGTTTGAAGTCTTCTTTCTTTCTATTAAGGATATCTGCAATAGGAATTATGAGTGACTTTGGTACCCAAATCTTTTTGGGTCCTTTTTTGTTAGTTGAAGAAGGCTTATTAAGTTTCCTTTTGTTTAAAACTTTATCCTTCTTATAGTTGTTAGAAACCTTATTATAGCTCCTTTTCTTTTGAGCAGAAGAAACAGGTATGGATTTCTTTTCGTCTGTCTCTTCAACATAACCAAGTCCACTTTTATCATTAGGTGACCTCCCATGTTTTAAAATATTTTCAAGTATGGAGGATCCTTTTGTGAACTTTGTTAAGTCACTGAGTAAGGACTTATTTTCTTTCTTTAATCTTTCGATTTCAAGAAGAAAAATATCCTTTTTAGATTCAGACGAAACAACATCTGACACTTCCTTTTCTAACTTCTTTTTTTCAGATTTCAAAACTGTATTTTCTTCCAAGATTTGTTTTAACTTGGTTTTGCAAATTTTGTATTGCTCAACAATAAAATGTGAGTTAGCTAGAAGTGTATCATATGACATTTCTTCTGATTCTGACTCAGATTCAGAAAAGGAGGATGAAGAAGTTTGAGTATTATTTACCTCAGTTGAGACATTGTCTCCAGCCATGAGACAAATGTTTGCAGTTTCTTCTTCTTCAGTGGATTCCTTTGAGCTTTCACCGTCGAGATCCTCCCAGGTCAGAAAGCTCTTCTTTCCCTTGTCTTTTCGAGGATTCCACCTCTTTTTCAGCTTTGGACATTCTAATCTCATATGTCCAGGTCTTCTACATTCATAGCACACAATTTCTGTGCTTTCCTCTTTGTTTGATGATTTTTCTTTTTATCTTTCTTGATAGAGTTTTCATTGGGAGTAGTGTTGATAGACGAAAGAGCGATAGACTCTTGAACTTTGATTTTGTCTCTTTTACACAAGAGTACTTCATGTACCCTTAAAGCACCAATTAACTCATCTAGAGTTAATGTCTTCATGTCTCTCCCAACAGAGATGGCTGTGGACATAGCTTCCCATGGAGGTGGGAGACTATCCAAAATCTTCATATTGTTCTGGGCCTTTGTGAAGGTGATTCCCAGAGCAATAAGTCCATTTAATATGGTTTGGAATCTTCCAAACATCATATCAATTGATTCTTCCTTCTTCATTGAGAACATTTCATATTCCCTTTGAAGAGTGGCAGCTTTCCTCATTCTGACATCTTCAGTGCCTTCATATGAGATTTTTAGAGCATCCCATAATTCTTTAGAAGTTTTGTAGGCACAGAATCTATTGTATTCAGTTCTTGAGAGTGCGCACATGAGAGCGTATCTAGCCTTGTTGTTCTGCTCCATGATTGAGTATTCTTCACTTCCCCATTCGCTTTCTGGCATTATGGTGAGAATATCTCCTTGAGTGATTATGTTCCATAATTTGTACTGAGTTGACTTTATGTACATCTCCATCCTGTCAGCCCAGTAAGGATAGTCATCTCCAGAGAATGCTGGAGGTTTGTTCATAGAAGTTCCACCTGACAAGAACGAGGGTCCTTGTGAATCCATGCTGGATCTTTTCCTCTAGCAGCTGTTAAGCGCTCAACCCTTAGAGGCTGAGCTCTGATACCAAACTGTAAAATACAAAACACAAGAAGGGGGGTTGAATTGTGTTAATTGAAAATTTAAATTCTTTCGTCTATGGTTTTGAAACAGATACAGACAAAACTGTGTTAAGTTCAAATGTTGATTTTATTTGTACAGACTTTACACTTAGATTATCCCCGTTAGTTCAACAATAATGAATATAACTGAACAGTTATTTTTATACTGGTTCGTCTCTTCAAGACTACGTCTAGTTACTCAGAAACTACTGAGTTTTCACTACCAAACGTGAAATGGTTACAAGTATTATTTGAACCCAGCCACTTCTGGCTATACACAGATATTCTTTGAACACAGCCTTCTCAGGCTAAACAACAAAGGTATTCTTTGAACCCAGCCTCCACAGGCTAAACAAGGTATTCTTTGAACACACAGCCTCCTCAAGCTAAAGTACCACACAAGTGGATTTAAGAAGGTTTTCTAAAACCATAAATGAATTTCCTCTTCACAGAGAGGGGTATACAATAATTTCAGAGTGAGCGAAATAACTTGAATAAACAATTCTTGTAAGCGTATTCGCTACTTTGTTCTAGGTGAAGTGAATTCCTTTTATAGGCATATTCTTCAGATAACCGTTAGACAGAGAAGATAGTCGTTGAAGGAATTAATGATCAAGTTTGAAAAACATGTCAAAGTGCAATCAATTGCAAATAGTATGTTAGTAGCTGGAGTCCATTATTGCGACCAAATGATTGCTCTTGCACATGCCTCTTTTTCTAACTTTGAATAGGGATAGCATCCAATGTTGACTTATGAATTGAGAATCCCAATACTAATCTTGGAAGACTTTGGTAACTCTTAGGATTTGAAATGTTGGAGTTACTTTCGTCTGATCTTCACTTCCCAGGACAGACGATGCAGTTTATTCAGACTGAAAGAGTGAGCTTGAAGTTTTGTCTGATGCTTTCGTCTGCTGTTTCATCTGATGATGTTGGCTTTGAGACAGACGCAAATGACTTCATCTTTGAGGAGTCATATTTCGTCTGCACTGGTTTCCATCGATCAGGTTTTGTGTGCTTGGTTTCGTCTGTCTTGTAATTAATCAAAACTTGGAGATGTTAATCATCTTGATCTAACATCTTGATCTAACAGTAGGCAAATTGCTGAATCACGTTAAATTCTTGTGTCTTTTTCTCTCTTCTTTATTTCCTTATTTATTTTATTTATTGCTTTGTTCTTAACAATTGGTATCAGAGCCAATTTCTTAGTATGCTCTGTGGTTGCGGCTTTGTCTGACCTTCCACATCAGAAAAGATTGGTTTATCCTCAGGGTAGAGAAGCAGTGAGAGCTTTCTTGAAGTTCGATGGCAGAGACTTTGGATTCTGGAAGATGCAGATAGAAGACTACCTATACCAGAAGAAGTTGTATCAGCTCTTGACGGGTGAGAAGCCAGAAGATATGGAACAGTTAGACTGGGAGTTGTTGGATCGGCAGACGCTTGGTGTGATCCGTTTGACGTTAGCCAAAAAATGTCGCGTTCAATATTATGAACGAGAAGATAACTGTAGGCCTGATGATGCATTATCAAACATGTATGAGAAGCCATCTGCAGCCAACAAAGTGTATCTGATACGCAGGCTAGTCAACCTTAGAATAGGCGAAGGTAATTCTGTAACTAATCATATTAATGAATTTAACGCAATCCTTGCCCAGTTGGCCTCAGTGCAGATCAACTTTGATGATGAGGTGAAAGCATTGATTCTACTATCATCACTTCCGGAAAGTTGGAGTGCAACTGTTACTGCAGTTAGTAGTTCTGCAAGTAATAACACGTTGAAGCTTGATGACATACGTGACTTGATCCTAAGCGAAGACGTTCGCAGGAGAGGTTCAGGTGAGTGTTCTAATTCTGATTCCAACTCAACATTGAGTATTGAGACTAGAGGAAGAAGTAGTCAGAAAGGTCAGAATCAAGGACGAGGCAGATCAAAATCCAGAGGGAAAACACAGGTAAAAATTACTTGTTGGAATTGCCAGAAAAAGGGTCATTTTGCTAATCAATGTAAGGCTCCTAAGTGGAAGAACAAAAAGAAGAAAGATGATGATGAATCTGCAAATGCTGCAGCAGATGAGACTGGAGATGCATTAATATGCAGTTTAGATAGTCCTGTTGATTTATGAATAATGGACTCAGGTGTGTCATTCCACACTACACCTTCCTTCGAACTATTTTATAATTATGTTTCAGGGGAGTTTGGGAAGGTTTACCGTGCAGATGGAAAATCCCTTGATATTGTGGGAAGAGGTGATGTTAATATCCGAACCTCTACTGGTGCCCTATGGACTCTGCACAATGTCAGACATATTCCCGCCTTAAAGAGAAACTTAATATCTGTGAGACAGTTGGACAATGAGGGGCACTACACTACTTTTGGGGATGGAACTTGGAAGGTAATGAAAGATAATTTGGTTATTGCTTGTGGAAAGAAGTGAGGGTCTCTTTATAAGCTTGTAGATGATGATATGGTAATCGTCGCAGAGGCTACCAATAGTTCCAGCCTATGGCATCAAAGACTTGGGCATATCAGTGAAAAGGGGATTAAGTTCATGGTGTCAAGAGGTAAGTTATCTGACATAAAACATATTGATATTGGACCTTGTGAACACTGTATTTTTGGAAAGCAGAAAAAAGTCAGTTTTTCTAAGCCGAGAATGAGATCTAAAGTTGAAAGGCTAGAATTGGTGCATACAGACGTTTGGGGGCCTGCTCCAGTGAAATCTCTTGGAGGCTCACAATATTATGTAACCTTCATTGATGACTCTACAAGAAAGGTATGGGTCTATTTTATTAAAAATAAATCTGACGTGCTTTCTGTGTTCAAAAGGTGGAAAAAGGAGGTTGAAAATCAAACAGGTCTAACAGTGAAAAGTCTGAAATCTGATAATGGTGGAGAGTATGATAGCAAAGAATTCAAGGAATTTTGTTCAGAGAATGGGATCAGAATGAAGAAGACAGTGCCGGGGACACCAGAGCAAAACGGCGTGGCTGAAAGAATGAATAGAACCTTGAATGAGAGAGCTAGATGCATGAGAATGCAGTCAGGCCTACCTAAGGTATTTTGGGCAGAGGCGATAAGCACAACCGCCTATCTCATAAACAGAGGTCCGTCAGTTCCTTTAGACTATCAGTTACCTGAAGAAGTATGGTCTGAGAAGGAGGTAAAATTTTCACATTTGAAAGTCTTTGGTTGTGCCTCATATATTCTGATAGACTCTAATAGCAGAGATAAATGATAAGTGCTAGATTATACATGTTTTTCTAGGTGTTTTAAGCTCATTCCCATCTATTTTCACTAGGTTTAGCTATAATTTAGTCAAGAAAACAGTAAAAATATCATAATTGCTTAGTGTTAGTTCTTGAGTGAGTGATTTGTGAGTTTTGTAAGTTTTTCTTGAGTTTTAAGTCATTTTTATTCTTCTTTTGTTAATCTTTAGGTGCAATGAAGGATTGAAGAAGAGATAAGCAACAAGGAGTGGATCTAATACTTGAACAGAGGCTCAAACCAAGAGAGTAGAGCAAGCCAAACCTCAAGTTGAGCATCCAAGGCTGTTAAAATGGTATCGTCTGAAGAAACGCGCCAGGGCGCACTCATGAGGCGCCTTCATACCCTGCTTGCGGCAAAAATGCGCTAGGGCGCGCTCAAGGGCGCGCTCATGCCATCCTTACTTATTCAATCGCGCCAGGGCGCGATTTCACTCAATACAGGGCGCGTTTCGTACCTTATGAAAGCTCAGACGAAGGGATCAAGATGCAATGGATTAGTTTCGTTTATGCTTACTTCGTCTGAGAATTATTCTGTCTATGCTTGCCTCCTCTGAGTTATCCGTCTGTGCTTGATTCTTATGAAGTTGCTTCGTCTGTGCTTGATTCTTATGAAGTTGCTTCGTCTGTGTTTGATTCTTTTAAGAATTGTTTCGTCTGCTCTTGCTTCTGAGGGAGTTGCTTCGTCTGAGCCTGCCTCTTTTAAGTTGTTCCGTCTGTACTTGTTTTGTCTTAGTCTCCAGATTGATGCTTTCATCTGTAGCTAATACAGACGACACAAAAGACAGACGATACCAAGACAAAGACAGACGATACCAAGACCAAGATAGACGAAGCCAATACAGACGATACCAAGACAAATACAGACGATACAACAAGCCAAGGCAGGCGATGCCAAGTCCAAAACAGAGATGACACCATAACGAGGCGATACAATGAGTTATACGGCGATACAACAGACGAACACGCCGAGCGCGCCAAGGCGCGCTCATATCTTCTTCTCCGTTCAAAACGCGCCAGGGCGCGTCCATCTTAAGTGGGTGGCGCGATTTCTGAGTCTATATATACACTTGCTGGGCGCGAAATCAAAGAGAGCTCTCATAATTCAGTTTTCAGTTGCTTCTCGTGCACGATTCTCTCGTTTTCTCTTCTCCACTTTCATTCTCCTTCTTCCTCCATCAAATCTTGAGATTCCTAAGTTTGTGAGCTTGCGAGAGCAAGAATCAAGCGATTATGGAGGTCCTCTTGAGTTTGAATTCTGTTTTTCTTCGTTCTTTTCTCGTTTCCATGTTTAGCTAAATCTGTAAGTTAGGGATGGGGATTTTGATTCCAGAACTCTTGTAATGAATTCCTTCTGTTAATTCAAGTATAATTCCACCGAATTGATTGATCTCTTCCCTGCTTAATGCTTATTCTTGAGATTTAATTCATGAAATTCAAATAGAGATAGAGATATTAATGTTTGACTGAATTGAACTATTTCCTGAGAATTTGTATCTCGTATCAACTATGAGATCGAGAGATGAATAGTTGAAGAAGGAGAGGAAATGTATCACTATAGTATTGCATGAGTCTAGAGATAGAACTTGCATATTATGAGATGTTGTAACGAATTCATCTGTTCGCTTCTTGAATGAATCTCTGTTTTCGCCTAAGAGATTAGGGATGATAGTAGGCATTCAAAGGGACTAAGACCTAGAGATAGGATTAGTCTACGGTATCACGAATTCTAGTCTCCAATTGAGTGAGATTTGCTAGATTAACATAGGAAGTAGTTACTTGAGGAAGGAATCAACTGAACCAATTCCCTAACTGTCTTCATCATCTCTGAAACTTAAACATTTATAGCGTTCCATTTCTTGTTTTACGGTAAATAGTCTTTTACATAATTACTTAGTTCATACACATGATTCACTCAATTGTTCGTCTTAATAGCAAAGCATGTTGAGCATTTGGTAATTCACAATCAGTCTCTGTGGTTCGACAACCTGTTCTCATCTTTTCTAAACTTGTAACGACCGGTACACTTGCCGAAAGATTGACACATACATACATATATTTTCAAGTCAACAATAAATTAGACCCCAAGTCAAAATTATGTTATTTCATTGGTTATGGATCTGATATGTATGGCTACAAATTCTGGGATGACAAAAATAAGAAAATTATCAGAAGTAGAAATGTTACTTTTAATGAAAGTGTGTTCTATAAGGACAGGACTACAGAATCCGCAAGCGCAAACAAACAGTCAGTGGCCTATGAGAAAGTAGCATTAGAAGAAATCTCAGAGAGGGACGTAGTTGATAGAAGGCAGAATACAGAATCTGAATCTGAACCCGAACCAGAACCAATAACAGAACCAGAACCAACAACAAAGGTGGAACCTTTTGAGACCCAAGGAAGAAGGTCAAGCAGAACGATAGTAGCACCACAAAGGTATTCTCCTTCATTACATTATTTGTTGTTGACTAATGCTGGTGAGTCAGAGCATTTTGCTGAAGCTATGCAGGGAGATAACTCTGTCAAGTGGGAGCAAGCAATGGAAGATGAGATGAAATCCCTCCAAAAGAACAAAACTTGGTCTCTAACCAAGCTACCAGAAGGGAAGAAGGCTCTGCAGAACAAGTGGGTGTATAGGATAAAGGAAGAACCAGATGGCAGCAAAAGATATAAGGCAAGACTCGTAGTGAAAGGATTTCAGCAGAAACAAGGAATCGACTTCACAGAGATCTTCTCTCCTGTTGTGAAGATGACTACCATAGAGTTATCTTGAGTATTGTAGCTGAAAATCTTCATCTTGAGCAGTTAGATGTTAAAACTGCATTTTTGCATGGGGATCTAGAGGAGGACATCTTTATGAAACAACCAGAAGGTTTTGAAGAACAAGGCAAGGAGAATCTTGTATGTAAGCTTCATAAAAGTCTGTATGGCCTGAAACAAGCACCGAGACAGTGGTACAAAAAGTTCAATGAATTTATGAGCAGCGCAGGGTTTCATAAATATGAAGAAGACTACTGTTGTTATGTTAAGAAATGTGTTGGCAGTTATATTATTCTTGCTTTGTATGTTGATGACATGTTAATTGCAGGGTCTAGTATGACAAAAATTAACAAGTTGAAGAAACAATTAGCAGGAAACTTTGAGATGAAGGATCTTGGTCCAGCCAAACAAATTCTTGGCATGAGAATCTCTAGAAACATATCGAAGGTACTTCTGAAGTTGTCTCAAGAGAATTACATTAAAAAATTGCTTGACAGGCTCAATGTTGGAGATGCAAAGACCAGGAATACCCCTTTGGGAACACACTTAAAACTGTCAAAAAGGCAATCTCCTCAGACTGATGAAGAAAAATATTACATGTCTAAAATACCATACCATTCTGCAGTAGGGAGCTTGATGTATGCTATGGTGTGTACCAGACCAGACATAACACATGCAGTGGGAGTTGTGAGCAGGTTTCTATCCAGTCCAGGAAATGAGCATTGGGAGGCTGTGAAGTGGATATTGAGATATTTAAAGGGTACTTCAAGGATGCACTTGTGTTTTAAAAGAAATAATCTCACTTTATAGGGTTTTTCTGATGCAGACTTAGGAGGAGATCTAGATGGTAGAAAGAGCACAACAGGCTACATATCCTTGCTGGGCGGTACTGCTATCAGTTGGAAGTCTAAACTTCAAGGTAGAGTTTCTCTTTCAACCACTGAAGCCGAATATGTGGCGATTTCAGAAGCAGCCAAGGAGATGATATGGCTGAAGAATCTTCTTAGAGGACTATGAAAGGAATAAGATGATGCTCCGTTATTCAGTGATAGTCAGAGTGCAATATACCTTGCTAAAAATCCAATCCTTCATTCTAGATGCAAGCATATTGAGATAAAGTATCATCTTATCAGAGACTTGATCAGTAATGGAAAGCTATCTTTGTTGAAGATCCCAGGGTCAGAGAATCCAGCAGATATGTTGACCAAGACAGTTACAACTGATAAGTTGAGGTTTTGTGTTACCTCAACTGGCCTTCGAGAGTGATTGATGATGAAGGCACTACACTAGGTTGTGATGTGAATCAAACTCCAAGTGGGAGAATTGTTAGGAGTATATGTAGTTTGATTAGTCCCACATCATGTAAAAGGTTACAGTTAGACTTCAGTCCCACATTGTTTAGAAAAGTGAGAGAGACCGTCTTTTGTCTCTATATAAAGAACTCCCTATAAAGCTTTGAAATGCACACCAAGAGTAAACTGTTCCTAGTGTAGTCGTGGACGTAGGCAAATTGCTGAACCACGTTAAATTCTTGTGTCTTTTTTTCTCTTCTTTATTTCCTTATTTATTTTATTTATTGCTTTGTTCTTAACACTGACTCTTTAGGCGAACTTAAACATCTCCTTTCATGGACTGGCATAGAAAAACTACTTGATTCAACATGTTTGTTGTATAACTTGCAAATACTGAAGCTGGTAAATTGTTGGAGATTGGCGGAGCTGCCCATGAAGTTGTATAAACTCACCAGTTTGCTTTGCCTTGAATTTAGATATTCTAAAGTGAGAAGAATGCCAATGCATTTTGGAAAACTGAAGAATCTTCAAGTATTGGATGTGTTCTGTGCTCACAAAAGCAGGAATTCAAGACTTCGGCAGCTAGGAGGATACAATCTTCGTGGAGAGCTATCAATTGAGGAGTTGCAGAATATTGAAGACCCCTCAGATGCATTAGCAATTGATTTGATAAACAAAACACTCCTTGTGAAGCTGGAGTTAGAATGGAATAAAGAGCACATCCTGCTTGGTGATCCAAGTAAAGAAAAGGAAGTACTTGAGAATCTACAACCTTCCGAACACTTGAAGGATTTGTCAATTGAGAACTATGGTGGAACACAATTTCCGAGTCGGTTATCGAATAATTCATTATCTAATGTGGTGTCCATAAGCTTGAAGAATTGTAAATATTCCGAATGTTTGCCTTCCCTTGGACTTCTTTTATCTCTCAAAGAGCTGAAGATTACAAGGTTTGATGGGATAGTGAGTGTTGGTGCCGAATTTTATAGCAGTAGCTCTCCTCCATTTCCATCATTGGAAAAACTGTACTTTGGATATAGGATGGAATGGAAAGAATGGGAATGTAATGTAACTTTTCCACGTCTTCAGTATCTTCGTATAGATTCGTGTCCTAAGCTGAAAGGGCTGTCAGAGCAACTTCTTGTTCATGTAAAGGAACTTGGTATTAAGAGCTGTAAAATGGTCCAATGTAACTCTGTTCGCAGTGATTTCCTTCAAGAATTGATTTATGATAGCCGTAACTCTCTAACGACCTTTCCATCGATTTCTTTCCAAAACTTCGTTTGCTTCGACTCGGGAGGTGTCGAATTTACGAATGATTTCTCAGAACTCACACATACTCATCTTGAGCAACCGACTATTGAGGAGTGCTATCAGTTTGAATCAATGCCTAAATGCATGGACATCCTCTTTCCATCTGTCACTGATTTAATGATAATTGATTGTCCAAAAGTGGAGATGTTCTCAGAAGGAGGTTTGCCATCTAATCTAAAACGGTGACTCTCTCAAGTTACAAACTTATGGCCTCACTGAAAGAGAGCTTGGGAGTCAACACATGTCTTGAAAAATTGCGTATTGAAGAAGTGGATGAAGTGGAGTGTTTTCCAGAGGAAGGTTTTCTGCCACCCTGTCTTACTTCTTTAACAATAAGTGCTTGCCCAAATCTTAAAAAAGTGAACTACAAGGGTTTATGCCAACTCTCCTCCCCTTAAGGTTTTGAGTCTTGAGTTCTGCCCTGCCGGAATGCTTACCGAGGAGGGTCTCCCCAATTCCATTTCAACTCTTGAAATTCGGGAATGTCCATTGCTGAAACAATGTTGCCAGAAACGAGAAGGCCAAGACTGGGGAAAGATTGCTCACATTGAACACCTGAATATTCGGTATATTCGACCATACGAGAGTGGGGAATTCTTTCGACAGTGGGGTATTTTTTCTGACAACTAGTATACATTTACCAACAACACAACACAATGGCAAAGGATAAGACACGTGTGATATAATTTCTTATCAGTGGAGTGTTACTTTTAGCATCTCCTTGTCATTTCATATTTCATTACTTATACTTTATTGCATGATAATTGACTGGAAGTTTGTGCATTTATCAGTGGTGATTTATTGTGCTTTTGTCATATTTTGCCAATCTTTCCCAAACAAAAAGCTTGTCTGAGTATTGTGGGTGTGTGATTTGTATATGTATGTCATAAATAATAGAAAAATGACTAGTATCGCTTGTGGTTTCAAATTATTATAATCACAGCAACCAAAGAAAAAATATGTAGGTTTACAACAGGGAAGATAACATTGTCTATGAGAAATGGGGCAAATGACTGTGCTTTTACCTGTTATTAAAATGATTTTTTGATACAAGCTTGCCTCACGCAAACTTGGAATTGTTGCCCAATCTTCAATTCTTCATAGGATTTTGGGAATTTTATATTTAGGTTAAACAAAAATAATAAAGAAAGAAAGAAAGAAAATATAAAATGGAATTAGATGAGAAAGGGGGGAAGGCGCCATGATCAGGATCAATAAGCCAAGGGGAATCGCCACAAAGGAAGGATCCTTTGATAAGATTTGAGGTTCAATCAAGAAACCCTAGGAGAACAAAGTCTCAATAGAAAAACTCAATTTTTCATATATTTCCCAAAACTGCCTCTTAGTGTTCAGCCTAAGCATATAAGTAAAACTAAATGAGAAAAATGTAAATCTATCCAAGGGTGGTCAATTCAAGCATGAACAATCAAGGGCTAAAAATAATTCATTAAACAAGAATGACTCTTACCCGTTGGATCAAATTAAAAATAAAGGGTCTAGATTCATTCTTGAAATATGAATTAAAATATATTCTTAACCCTTGGATTTTCATTTAATCCCATGGCTAAGATTCACTCTTCTCCTATTTTCTTTTACTAAAATAAAATAAAATAAGAAAAGGCTAAGTTCAACAGGTTCATATAAAAAGGTTCTAAATGGCCATGAGCTACCATGTGCTCACACAAGTTGGCCAAAGTTTCACTTGCAAGCAAACTCAATTTACAAAAATATAAGAAGATTACAAGGTCTTGATTTTAGAGTAGAGTCTTCAATGCTTGATTCAATCTTAAGAAGTTCTTTCTCCAACTCTTCCTCTAATTTTCTTAGCATTCCTCTTGTAAGTCTTCTATCTTGTGATGGTCCTCCATCAAACCCTCCTTCTTGATGCAAGCTTGTCCCCAAGTTTCCTTGATCATCACCTACATCACAAAAAGTCAAGTCACTCACATTGAATGAATTGCTACCTAGGAAATCACTAGGAAGGTCAAGCTTATAGGCATTGGGTCCAAGTTTTTCTATGATCTTGAATGGTCCATCTCCTCTTGGAAGCAACTTGGATTTCTAAGGTTAGGAAATCTTTCTTTTCTCAAATGAAGCCAAACCAAATCTCCAACTTTGAATTGTACATCCTTGCGCTTTTGATTTATATACTTGGCTACTTTCTCGGCATTCTTTTTCTCAATTTGCTCCCTCACTTTAGCATGTAGTGATTTGATCTTCTCGGCTTTGTCATTTCCTTCTACATTCAAAGCAAACTCACATGGCAAAGGCACAAGATCAAGTGGAGTTAAGGGATTAAAATCATAAACAACTTCAAAGGGAGAATGTGAAGTAGAAGCATGAACAACCCTATTGTATGCAAATTCTATATGAGCTAAATGATCCACCCAAGATTTAACATTACCCCTCACAAAACACCTCAACAATTGCCCTAAAGTTCGATTTACTACCTCAGTTTGTCCATCGGTTTGGGGATGACAAGTGGTGGAAAACAACAATTTGGTTCCAAGCTTACCCCATAAGGTCTTCCAAAAGTAGCTTAGGAACTTGGAGTCCCTATCACTTACTATGCTCTTAGGAATCCCATGGAGTCTCACCACCTCCTTAAAGAAAAGGTTAGCAATGTGTGTAGCATCATATGCCTTGTGGCATGGTATAAAATGGGCCATCTTTGAAAACCTACACACAACAATAAAGATTGCATCCATTCCTCCCTTGGTCTTTGGCAAGCCAAGCACAAAATCCATAGAAATATCTAACCATGGAGAGGTAGGGATGGGTAAGGGCATATATAATCCATGAGGCATCAATTTAGATTTAGCTTTATGGCACACCACACATCTATTAACAATCTTTGAGACATCACCTTTCATCTTAGGCCAAAAAAAATGTTCATGCAATATGGCTAGTGTTTTATCTACCCCAAAATGTCCCATGATTCCACCCTCATGTGCTTCTAAGATTAAGAGTTCCCTCAAAGAAGTTTTAGGCACACATAAATTTTTACCTTTGAAAAGATAACCTTCATGCCTAAAATAATCTTTGTGAGCCCCTTTTTACTCAAAATATAAATAGATCCAAAATCATCATCATTAGCATACAAAGATTTTATATGATCAAATCCAAGTAAACTAGTTTCAAGCATAGATAGCAAGGTATACCTCCTACTTAGTGCGTCGGCCACTACATTGGAAGTCCCCTTCTTGTACTTGATCACATAAGCAAATTGTTCAAGAAACTCCACCCATTTAGCGTGCCTCTTGTTGAGCTTTCCTTGTCCTTTTAGGTGTTTCAATGCTTCATGGTCGGTGTGGACAATAAACTCTTTCGGAAGTAGGTAGTGTTGCCACACTTGAAATGCTCTCACCAAAGAGTACAACTCCTTGTCATATGTGGAGTAGTTGAGGTGAGCCCCCTTGAGTTTCTTACTAAAATAAGCAATAGGGTGTCTTTCTTGCATTAAAACCGCACCAATACCTACATTAGAAGCATCACATTCCAACTCAAAGGATAAAGCAAAGTTAGGTAATGCAAGAATTGGAGCATGAATGAGTTTATCTTTCAGAGTAATAAAAGCTTCTTCTTGTTTAGGTCCCCAAACAAACTGAGTTTCCTTTTTAACAAGTTCATTCAAAGGAGAGGCAATAGTACTAAAATCTTTCACAAACCTCCTATAAAAGCTAGCCAACCCATGGAAACTTCTTACCTCTTTGACACTTGTGGGAGTCGGCCACTCCATGATGGCTCTTACCTTTTCATCATCCACTTGAACTCCATGTGAACTCACAACAAAACCAAGGAATACCACTTTGTCTTTGGAGAAGATGCACTTGGCCTTGTTGGCATAGAGTTGTTCCTTTCTAAGTACTTCTATCACCTTCCTTAAATGGGTTAGATGCTCATGGAAAGATTTGCTATAGATTAAAATATCATCAAAGTAAACAACTACAAATTTTCCAATGAAATTTCTCAATACATGGTTCATTAACCTCATGAAAGTGCTTGGTGCATTAGAAAGGCCAAATGGCATGACAAGCCACTCATATAATCCAAACTTAGTCTTAAAGGCGGTTTTCCACTCATCTCCTTCTTTCATTCTTATTTGGTGGTAACCGGATTTAAGATCAATTTTGGAGAACACACTAGCACCATGCAACTCATCAAGCAAATCATCTAGCCTAGGAATTGGATGTCTATACCTTATTGTGATGTTGTTGATAGCTCTACAATCAGTGCACATCCTCCATGTTCCCTCCTTCTTAGGCACAAGTATGACCGGTGAAGCACAAGGGGAGAGACTCTCCTTCACCCAACCCTTCTCCATCAATTCTTGGACTTGTCTTTGAATTTCATGAGATTCTTGGGGTGAAGTCCTATAGGTTGGTCGGTTAGGAAGTGGTGCTCCGGAATCAAATCGATTTGGTGCTCAATGCCTCTAATTGGTGGAAGACCATGAGGAATGTCTTGTGGAAACACATCATCAAACTCTTTCAACAAAACATCCAAGTCCTCTTGAGTACCTACAAAATTAGAATTCAAACAAAGGGGTTTGGGTAAGCACAAAAACATGGACTTCCTAGCTAGGAATTCTCTCTTTAACTCTCTTCTCTCAACAAGCAAGCTCTCTTTTTTTTTTTCTCCTTTTCTTTCCTAACTCTTTTTCCTCATTTGGTTTAGTCTTGCTGATTTTTTCACCTTTACTTCTCTTATTTTTTTCTCTCTTGGAGTTCTCGATATCTTTTTCTTTCTCCTCAATTTCTCTCTTTATTTTCATTCTTGTTTGGTCTTCACCAACTTCTTTAGGTGACAATGGCTTGAGTGTCACCTTGCGGCCTGCATGAGAGAAAACATAAGTATTTGAAACACCATCATGCAATGCATGCTTATCAAATTGCCAAGGCCTACCTAGTAGTACATGAGTAGCTTCCATAGGTACAACATCACATAACACATCATCATGGTATTTTCCTATGGTGAAAGCTATAACAACTTGCTTATCCACTACTAGTTCTCCTTTGTCACTAAGCCATTGTAACTTGTAAGGTTTGGGATGTGGAGAAGTTTTCAAGCACAATTTATTAATCAACCTAGTACTAACTACATTTGTACAACTACCGCTATCTATTATTAAAGAGCATACCTTCCCTTCTATAGTGCACCTTGTATGGAAGATGTTTTCTCTTTGGGTCTCATCAAGGTCTTGAGATGTACTACCAAGCATCCTTCTCACCATTAGAAGGTCTCCATCTTCGAAGCTCACATGGAAATTGTTCACCCTCACTTAAAACGTCACTTTTCTTAGAAGATTGGCTTGATTCCTCACTTGTGATAGCTCCATCAATCATCATCACCATGGCCTTCTTGTTTGGACATTGTGAAGCAATGTGTCCACGACCTAAACATTTAAAACATTTGATATTACTAGGTTTAGAGATGGAATTAGTTACCTCTTTACCTTTGGAAGCACCTTGGTCATGTTTGTTGAAGGTATTAGATGTGCCCTCCTTCTTTGCTCTTTCCTTCCAATTTGAAGAACTAGGTGTGATAGTCTTTCTAAATGTGTGCTTTCTTCTCAATTGAGTCTCTATTTTTTCAGCCTTATGTATAGCTTCTTCAAGAGTGGAGTAGTTTTGAAGTTCAAGGATATCTTGTATCTCTATTGAGTCCATGCACAAATCTAGCTAAGGTAGCCTCGATTCTTTTGGTACTCCGCTCTCAACATGGTGATCTCAAGGTCTTTGTAGTAGTCTTGAACACTTCTAGCACCTTGGACCATCCTTTGAAGCTTTGTGTGGAGGTCCCTTGAATAAGATGGTGGTACAAACCTCTCTCTAAGTGCTTCCTTCAAGTGTTGCCAAGTAGAGATAATTGGTCTCACCCTTCTTTGAAGTTCAACTTGTACTTGGTTCCACCACACTAGAGCATACCCCTCAAACTCTAAAGTAGCTAGACTCAACTTTCTCTCCTCACTAAACATAGGATGACTAAGAAATACTTGATCCACTTTCATTGCCCACTCTAAATAAGTTTCAAAGACCTCCTTCTCCAAGAAACTTAGGAAGTCTAATATTCACATTTCTTTCATCAAACCTTGCCTCCTCTTCATGTTGGTATCTTCTATAGTTATTGTATCTTCTTCTTTCCCTATGGTCTTCTCTCTCCTATCCCTCCTTCTCGCACGGTTATAATCTCTAAACCCATAATCTCCCTCATAGTTGCTTCCTTCCTCACTTCCCATGGTTGACCTTTGACTATCTCTCCTCTCTTCACTCCTCCTCTCATTTCCTCCTCTATGTCTCCTTTCATTTTCTTCTCTATTTCTCCTTTCATTTTCTTCTCGAAATCTTCTTTCATTTTGCTCACATCTTTCATTCACACTCTCAACCATTGTAGTGTGTAATTTGTCCATTTTCTCCAACATCATCTCCATCATTCTTTGTGTCCGTGGTGAAAATTCTTTAGTCACACTTGAAGAACTAGCCATTTGCTGCAAGAAAGGTTAGCAATACAATAGACAAGATAAATAAAGAAAACCTCACAATACTCTCTAAGTGTTTCACTCACTCTCTTGTGTTTTATACTTTGAGGCTTTTTTTTTTTTTCTATTGTTTCTCTCTTGCCTTTTTCCTCTCAAGTCTCACTTTAGGCTTCTTAATAAAACCTCTTAAATCAATTATCCAAGTCTATTTTCCTTTATGAAAGAAGAACAATTCCACACTTGAGCTCAAGAAGTCCAAGGAAAACAAAACTCAAGACAAAACTTAAAGAGGCCAAAAAAGACAAGCAACAAAAGCTAAATATTGAAGGAAATGGCTACTCAAATTTTGGAGAAGTATTTGTGACAAAGGCTATACCAAAATTACAACAACCAATTGATGTAAAACTGCTAGGATAATTTCAAAACAAAACGAAAAACAGGTGACACACAACTTAACACAAAAAAGAGATGAAATCAACGCCCGAGGAATTTATGATCAATTTTTTTTTCTTTTGATTTTTTTTTTCACTTTTCTTGTTTTTTTTTTCCTCTTCTTTTCGATTTTTTTTTTTGTTTTTTTTTTTTCCTTTTTTTTTATTTTTTTATTTTTTTTTGGACAGAACACTAGAAATAATTCTAAACCAAAGCAGTCAAAGTTATTGAATTGAATATCCTACTAGCATCAAATTGTGCATATGTAACCATCAAAACATAAGGTGTGATGTGATTTTGGGGGTTGGACGCAAGACACAAAACAGAACAGACTTTTTTTTTTTTTTTTTTTTTTTTTTTTTTTTGCACAAATTTAATTTGCACAAATTTAACAAGTAACACGCACAAACGAGCACAAAGACAAGGGCAATATTAACTAAATAATATGACAACTCAAGGAACTAACAAGACATCAATTTAAACTCAAGAATTTTAAGGATTATGATGACTATAACATGAAAGTAAACATGTAATGGATGGAAAAATTTAAAAAGGAACAATTGAGACACATTTTATCAAACACTAGGCGTGCTAAGAAAATACCTATGAAGAAGAAACTAGCTCTTGATACCACTTGATACAAGCTTGCCTCACGCAAACTTGGAATTGTTGCCCAATCTTCAATTCTTCATAGGATTTTGGGAATTTTATATTTAGGTTAAACAAAAATAATAAAGAAAAAAAGAAAGAAAATATAAAATGGAATTAGATGAGAAAGGGGGGAAGGCGCCATGATCAGGATCAATAAGCCAAGGGGAATCGCCACAAAGGAAGGATCCTTTGATAAGATTTGAGGTTCAATCAAGAAACCCTAGGAGAACAAAGTCTCAATAGAAAAACTCAATTTTTCATATATTTCCCAAAACTGCCTCTTAGTGTTCAGCCTAAGCATATAAGTAAAACTAAATGAGAAAAATGTAAATCTATCCAAGGGTGGTCAATTCAAGCATGAACAATCAAGGGCTAAAAATAATTCATTAAACAAGAATGACTCTTACCCGTTGGATCAAATTAAAAATAAAGGGTCTAGATTCATTCTTGAAATATGAATTAAAATATATTCTTAACCCTTGGATTTTCATTTAATCCCATGGCTAAGATTCACTCTTCTCCTATTTTCTTTTACTAAAATAAAATAAAATAAGAAAAGGCTAAGTTCAACAGGTTCATATAAAAAGGTTCTAAATGGCCATGAGCTACCATGTGCTCACACAAGTTGGCCAAAAGTTTCACTTGCAAGCAAACTCAATTTACAAAAATATAAGAAGATTACAAGGTCTTGATTTTAGAGTAGAGTCTTCAATGCTTGATTCAATCTTAAGAAGTTCTTTCTCCAACTCTTCCTCTAATTTTCTTAGCATTCCTCTTGTAAGTCTTCTATCTTGTGATGGTCCTCCATCATTTTTATTCTCCGAATCCATAATGAATGAAGAAATTGAAGTGAATATTTAATTCAACTTAGGAAGCATTTGGAAGAGCTATGCCTCATTCTTTTCTTTTATCTTATTTTAATAAGTTTCATCATCAAGTTTTTTTTAATTTCAATAAGATATTGAATGAGTACTTAATTAAGTTGTTTACACGAACCCGTAATTTACATTGTCTTCACTGAGAGGAGTTAGGTGCTGCCTTTAGTAGGGGAAGTATGCGGTTATGATTGGTGACTCAAGATGAAGGATGCCTAAGCTTTGTTTAATTTCATAGCTCAAATTGTTGCAGCAGCAAGAGAGCTATGTTGTAAGCATGATTTCATTAATGATGATGCTGTTTCTGACTCAAGTGGTAGCTGACATCACATTCTAATTAATCATGTAGTATCTGTTTTACAGTATCCCTTTCTACAAGTAAAGTTCTTGAGTGATGCTCTTCTTGACAACTAAGGTGGTTGATTTTTTGCATATTTTACAATGGTATTTTCCCTGTATAAAGTTGTTACAATTTTTTACAAAATTATCTTAATTACAACAATTTCAAAGAAAAAATCATCACAAAATGTCTTATTTATAACGATTTTTGCATGTGAGATAAGATTATAAAATTTCAGATGCCTTATTCGAAAAAAAAAATTAGAGTAAAAATTAGTCAAAATTTGAAATTTTAGATATATAAATTATAATTAAACTTATAATTTGTATTTCTTTTTCTTCTATATGTGAATTTTCTTTGAATAATTTATACATTACTAAGAATTAAACATGTATTTGATCACATCAACAACTAATTATTATATTTGAGTTTCTCACAATAAATATGATAAAAAATCTCACAACTAATTTACATTTTAAAAATTAAATTATTTGATCTTATTAATTGTTAGGATCAGAACGATAGTACGAGAGTGACATGAATTAACTCTGAAGTGTGTGGCTCCTAATTTTCCACAATAATTTTATAGCTTTTAAATTACATTTTTCTTTTCTGCAGTTATTTCACTCTATTCGCCGTTTACCAACAACACCAACAAATTTAGACCTAAATTCATGAATATACATACGCTAATGCATTGCATGCAAAAATTTCCAATAAATTTATTGTAGCTTTCTTTGGTCATGCAATTATTTATTTATTTTATTTAACTAAGTTTTTCAATTGGTATAGAAATATTGTAAAACTATTGTATTTTTCAAAGTTATACTACATCTAATAATTTTAATCAACTAATTGCAATCACTGAAAAAACTCCAGAATAAAGTACAACAATTTTTAGATTAAAAATGACACTTAAAATATATAAGATTGTTATACAATAGTTTTTAGGGAATATTTTATAATAAATTTTAAGTAAATTAAATTGCTTTATTATAAATTAATAATTTAACTCCAATAATTATTAATTTCACACAAATAAGTTATAATATATTTTAAGTTAAAAAAGATTGCAATTGGGTTTACCTTCTTTTGGTCTAGGGATATACTTGTTTTTCTGGTTCAGTTATTTACAAATGATTGGTACATGTAATTTTACCATGTCTTCATCACTTCATGTAATTGATAATAATACAATTCTGCAATAAAAATATTTGGTAAACAATTACAATACGCCATAATACGCAGATAACCAGGGGCGGAGCCAGGATTAACCGGTGGGAGGGGCAAGATTTTTTTATAATTTTTTTTATAATTTTATTTTTATTTTTTTTATTTTTTTCATTTCATTATTCTATTATATTTTTATTTAATTTATTTAAAATTAGATAATATACATGTAAAAAAGTAAATTAAATTTATTTTAATTTTATTTAATTATAATTTCTGAGTAAAATAATAAAAAAATGAATTACTAATGTTTAAAAATTGTTGTTATGATAAAAAATTTCTTAAATAAATATATACTATGTTAATAAAATTATAAAAATAGAGATTAATATTAAAAAATTAATTAAAATTTTTGGGTAAATTAATAAAAAATACATCATCAATGATTAAAAACTATTGTTATAATTAAGAATTTTTTAAATAAATATACAATATGACAGTAAAATTTTAAAATTAAAGATGAATATTAAAAATTTTAAAACTAAAAATCATTTAAATGAGAGTTTAAAACTAAAGATAAATATTAAAATTAAAAATCATTTAAATTAAAGTCTTAAACATATATGTTTTAAAAAATTAGATATAAAAATATAAATTAAAAATGGAAAATTATCAAAAATTAAAATTTGTTACTATTATTATATATATATATATATATAGTATTTATTATTATAAATTATTATTTATATATATAATTATTTAAAATAATTATTTTTAAAATATTATAATGATTATTATTTATTTAAAATTATAAAAATATATTTATAAATTATAAAATGAAAATTATAATTATTATTTATATATATATAAAGGAAAAGTGGCCCTCTAACACATAATGATAATATATGTATATAAAATGTGAAGAGAGAGAAATAGTTTATATTTTGTGAGTGAGTTGGCCGGTTCATTAGTTACTGGGGCTGTTATGGAAGTAATGTGGTGGATACTGCAAACCCCGAATATATACAAAGAGTACCACGACTTATCATCAAAGAGTAAGGACAACAGGTTGGATTTTTTCCCCTTATATGTTTATGTACAGTGTCAGATGTCAAGTTGGATGTTTCAACGTGAGTTTTGTTGTGATTTGTTTCCCCCTAATACGTTTCTGTCAAGTGTCAGGTCAATTTCTTTAACAATTGTGGTTCACGGTATCACAATTCTGTTAATCAGAGCAATGGAAACCTGTTCCAGGGACAGACAATGATCTTCATGGAACAACTATGATGAAGGATGGGACTTTACTGATAAAACATGTTTCTCCAGTTGATAACTATAATCAATAGAACTATGTCATTGCAATCAGTTTCTTTGAAGCTTATGTGTTCTGCATTGTTTCAAGTGTCAATAATTGATGGTTTTCCGAATATCAACTTATGATTACTTTCAGATGGCTTCAAAATAGTTCCAGTTGATAATGCATCAAGGCATGGTATCTCTTTTGTTGCAGAGTAAGATGGGAACGAGAGGTTTGTTGAGTCTTGTTAATTCAAAGTTCCACGTCGGAGAGTATTAGAAAGAAAGATGAGTGAGAAACCTATATAAGTGAGAGTATTAGGTTTTATTCACTTGCACCAAATCCTTGAATCTATAATGGATGTTTTATATTTTAGGTAGTGTGTGTCACTGTGGCGAGGGTTTGTAGTTTTTCTTCCGTTCAAAAATTATACATAATAAATTTTGTTCCTGTGGACTAGGTCTTGAGACACCGAACCACGTTAATCCATCCATTTGTGTGCTCCTTTTGTGTGCTCTTTTCTTTCTCCCTTATTATGTTTTTGAGGCAGACTGAATTACCAACAAGGTTAGTATCAGCCAATTTGCAATCTTCTCCAAAATATACTATGTCAGAGAGATGGATCATGGATCACCAGAAAAGGAGGCTTCTAGTTGAGCAAAATTGGGTGTAAACACAGCAGAAAACAAAGCAAAGAATGGCGACAAGTTTTCACAAGTTAAAGGTTTGTTTCTACTTTTAATTGTCATCCTTTCTCGATTCAAAGTTATTTTTGCACTAAATTTATTTAGCGGTCTATCAGTTACTCCCTCACAATATATATATATATATATATATATATATATATATATATATATTATTCAAAGAAAATAAAAGAAAAAGAAATTCAAAGTATAAGTTTAATTTTACTTTATATCTCTAAACTTTTAAAATTTGACAAATTTATAAAAAATTTTCTCTCAATAAAATTTTTATAATCTTACATATTTATTCTCATGTACAAAAATAATTATAAAAAAGATATTTTATGACAAATTTTTCTTTAAAATCTTTATAATTAAGATAGTTCTGTAAAAATTTTACATAGGAAAATATCATTATAAAATTTGTAAGAATAAAAAAATGAGAATAAAAATTGTCAGAATATAAAAAATTGAGGACACAAAACACAATTAAACCTAAATTATACTGCTCCTTGAGCATGGAATAAAAGTTGTTATTGGTTTCAGCCAAAAATTTGAACAGCATGTAAATACATAGATGATGAATTTAAAATAGGCATCCATTACAAACTTTGTTTTTCAGCATGACAGTACATATTTTGATTCTAAAGTATTTCAAAATCAACCACCTTAGTTGTCAAGAAGAGCATCACTAAGAACATTGCTTCCTCTGCATATAGAAAGGGATACTGTGAAACAGATACTACATGATTAATTAGAGTGTGATGACATTGTCAGCTACCGCTTGATTCAGAAACAGCATCATCGTTAATGAAACCATGCTTACAAGATAATTCTCTGGCTGCTGCAACAATTTGAGCTATGAAATTAGGCAAAGCCTTGGCATCCTTCATCTTCAGTCACCAATGACTGCATAAAATCAGCACACTTGAAATTTCACTCTTTGAATGATTAGTGACATTTTAACAGCATAATAATGTATCATATAACTAATATAACTACCTAATTAACTCAAAATTACTTAAATGAAATAATGTTTTAACTTAGTTTTTAACATTTTCAACAAATTTCTTAATCGAAATTTGGAATGATTTACTTTTCTTAAAAATATATACTTTCTTTAAATTCAGAATTAGTTGAAGTTGTGTTAGATCAAGATGATTAACGTCTCTAAGTTTTGATTAATTACAAGAACAGACGAAACCAAGCACACAAGACCTGATCAGACGAAACCAATACAGACAAAACATGACCCCTCAAAGTTGAAGTCATGCGTCTGTCTCAAAGCCAATATCATCAGACGAAACAGCAGACGGAAAGCATCAGACGAAAATCAAGCTTACTCAGTCAGTCTGAAGACTTACATCGTCTGTCCTGGGAAATGAAGATTAGCATTGGAATTCCAAGATTTATGAAGACAGATGATTGTAACTCTCATTTCAAATGTTAAGAGTTATCAAAGTCTTCCAAGATCAGCATTGGGATTTCCAATTTCATAAAGTCAAAAATTGTTGCTACAATGACTAGAAAAAGACAAGTGCAACAGCAATTATTTCGCCGCAAATAACGAATTACAGCTACAACTTACTATTTGCAATTGATTGCACTTTGACATTTGGTAAAGCCAAATCATAAAATTCTTCAACGGCTATCTTCTATGTCTAACGGATACCTGAAGAAGCTGTATATAAAAGGATTTCACTTCACCAAGAATATGTGGCGAATATGCCTACAAGAATTGTATATTCAAGTTATTTCGCTCACTCTGAAATTATTGTATATCCCTCTCTGTATAGAGGAAATTTCTTTCTGGTTTATACCTTATTAAATCCACTTGTGTGGTACTTTAGCCTGAGGAGGCTGTATGTTCAAAGAATACCTTGGTTAGCATGAGGAGGCTGTGTGTTCAAAGAATACCACTGTTATTTAGCCTGAGGAGGCTGTGTGTTCAAAGAATACCTTGGTTAGCCTGAGGAGGCTGTGTGTTCAAAGAATACCACTGTTATTTAGCCTGAGGAGGCTGTGTGTTCAAAGAATACCACTATTATTTAGCCTGAGAAGGCTGGTTCAAAGAATATCTGTGTATAGCCAGAAGTGGCTGGGTACAAAGAATACTTGTAACCATTTCACGGTTTTGGGTACAAAGAATACTTGTAACCATTTCACGGTTTGTAGTGAAAACTCAGTAGTTTCTGGGTAACTGGACGTATATTGAACTAACGGGGATAATCAAGTATAACTTGTGCACAATAAAATCAACATTTGAATTAAGCCCAGTTTCGTCTGTACCAGTTTCAAAACACAGACGAAAGAATTTTAAATTTCAAATTAACACAATTCAACCCCCTTCTTGTGTTTTGTGTTTTACAAGTTGAACTAGTAATTTTAAATTTCCAAAATTTGTAAATAATTTCTTAATTAAACACATGGAATTTAATGATTAAATATAAAAATATATTACAAAATATTTCGTAAAAATTGTTAAGTAACTATCCATTTCTATTATACAGTGTGAGTGTCATCTTTTTATCAAAAAATTATCATATTATTTTTGTCTATTTATCCCAATTAATTGATTAAAAATTAGGAAATATAATATAATCTTAAAAAATGTTATAATATTATAAAATTTCTATGTCAGTTGAAAAATTTAGTCAAATAAAATAAATAAGAAATTGCTTGACCAGAATAGAGCTAAAATAAATCTTAATAAACTTAAAAATATAAAGAAACTTTCTTTATCCCGTGGCATTGCGTTGGTGTCGTTGTTAAATGTATACTAACACAGTGAAATAATTGCAACAAAGAACAATCTACTTTAAAAAACTGTGAAAATATAGTGGAAAATCAGCACCTGATGAAGAGGCACACATTTCAGAGTTAATTCATCTCATTAATTTAAATTATACCTTTACCGAAATATTCAAGTGTTGAATGTGAGCAATCTTTCCCCAGTCTTGGCCTTCTGGTTTCTGGCAACGCTGTTTTAGCAATGGACAATCAAAAATTTGAAGAATTGAAATAGATTTGGGGAGACCTTCCTCTGGTAAGCATTCCAGCTTCGGACATGAAGAAATAATCAAATTATTGAGAGTGGAGAGTTGGAATAGACCGTTGTAATCCAGTTTCTTTAGATTTCGGCATTCATGTATTTCCAGAGAAGTAAGAGAGAGCGGCAGAAAACCTTCCTCTGGAAAACACTCCACTTCATCCACTCCTACGATATGCAAGCTTTCAAGACATGTGTTGACTCCCAAGCTCCCTTTCAGTGAGGCCATAAGTTTGTAACTTGTGAGATACACGCTTCTTAGATTTGATGGCAAACCTCCTTCCAAGAGCATCTCCACTTTTGGACAATCATTTATACCAAGGACAGCCAGAGATGGAAGGAGGATGTCCATGCGTTTAGCAAGAAGTTGCTCTGACATCTCCACTTTTGATGCGGCATGCCCAACAACAAGTTGCTCTGACAGCCCTTTCAGCTTCGGACATTCATGTATCCCAAGAGATTGAAGACGTGGAAAAGCATATGGACATTCCCATTCTTCCCATTCCTTCATATCGCAGAAGTACAGTGTTTCCAAGGATGGAAATGGAGAAGAGCTACTCCCATAAAATTCAGCAACAACACTCACTATTCCATCAAACCCTGAAATCGTCAGCTCCTTGAGAGATGGAAGAAGTCCAAGGGGAGGCAAACATACGCAGTATTTACAGCCGTACATACTTAAGTACACTACATTTGACAATGAATTATTTGATAACCAACTCGGATACTGTGTACCACCATAGTTCTCAATTGATAAATCCTTCAAGTGCTTGGAAGGTTGTAGATTCTCAAATACTTCCTTTTCTTTCCTCGGATCATCAGGGATGTGGTTCCACTTCCATTGTAACAGTAGCTTCTCAAGGCCTGTTTTGTTTATCAAATCAACTGCTAATGCATCTGTCGGGTCTTCAATATCCTGCAACTCCTGAATTGATAGCTCTCCACGAAGATTGTATCCTCCTAGCTGCCGAATACTGAATTCACTACTTTTGCCAGCACAGAACACATCCAATACTTGAAGATTCTTCAGTTTTCCAAAATTCATTGGCATTCTTCTCACTCCAGTATATCTAATCTCCAACAATCTACCAGCTTCAGTATTTGCAAGTTATACAACAAACATGTTGAATCAGGTAGTTTTTCTATGTCAGTCAGTGAAAGGTCTAATGAACGGAGATGTTTAAGTTCACCTAAAGAGTCAGGCACCTCTTTAAGGTCAGAACAATTAGAGAAAGATAAGACATGTAGGAACTTAAATTTGGAGAACAAATCATGTATCGAAATCCTACATTCCCAAGCCTCGGCCACAAAACTCACTCTTCTTGGAAAAAATGTGCGCAGCCTTTTAGCATCATGTAAACTCTCAAACACATCAAGATATTCAGTGTCCTTGCTTGCAAATAAAAAATGACGGGTTGTTTTTGGTACACCTCTTGCTTTACCAACTCCCAACCTGAAGCAGATGTCCCCAGAAACATAATTTGCTAAATCATTAAGAAGGTCATGCATCACAAAACATGTTTGGTATCTGTCTATGCTTGACGGTTGAAAGAAAGACCTGGATAATAAATCATCAAAATACTGTTCTCCAACTTCTTCTGGATGATTGTTCTGTTGAGGACCTTGTAAAAAATTTTGAGCCATCCACAGTTGAATTAAAATCTCCTTCTTAAACTCGTAATCTTTAGGAAATAAGGCACAAAAAGAAAAGCACCTCTTGAGATGAGAAGGAAGGTGGTGATAGCTCAATAACAGAGCAGGAATGATTTCACTGTCTCCCATACTTAAGTCCCATAGCTTGCTTTTCAATACATTTTCCCATTCCGCAACAGATGACTTACTGCGCAAAAGACTTCCAATTGATCTTATGGCCAGAGGCAATCCTTTGCACTTTTCAATTATCTTTGTAGCAATCTCCTTGAGCTCAGCATCCAACTGAAAATGATCATCTTGAAATGCATGTTTAGCAAAAACTTGCCAGCAACTATCTTCTTTTAATTGCTTTAGGCGAAGCACTTTACAAGACTGCATGGTAGATGCAACTGTATCACTGCGTGTCGTCACAAGTATTGTACTTCCTGGACCCCATAACTGAGAGGAGTTTGGACAGCTTCCCATTCTTTTCGTGTTTCGTTCCAAACATCATCCAGAACTAGAAGAAACCTCTTCCCTGTCAATTCTTCTTTCAATCTTCTGTGAACAATTTCTAGGTTTCCACTATCATCATTTTTTCCTGTGATTGCTTCAAGAATTGCTTTTGTCAGCCTCAAAAATCGAAATCATCTGAAACACAGACCCAAACTTTGATGTCAAAATTGGCCTCCTCCATCCTTGGGTCATTGTACACGTGCTGGGCGAGCGTGGTCTTACCTAACCCACCCATGCCGACAACAGAAAGAATCGATAGCTTGTTGCGATTGTTAGTTTCAGATTTAAGCCAATTAAAGATCATTTCTTTGTCTTCATCTCTGCCATAAATAACACTTTCAACCAACAAAGATGTTGTTTGTGTTTTTGATAGTATTTTGAGGTAGATATAGATAGAAATTGGGATGATTTGTAGTGTGATAGTAAGTATGTTATGTTGGAGGAGAATTTTAATAGATGTAGTAGGAAAAGATAGATATAGTGGTTGGCCGTGTAGCTCTTGATATTGAGAAGTAGAACTTGATTGGTTTTTCTCTACACTACACAATTGGTGATACAATTGCCTATTTATAGGCTTTCATGGTAGATAGTAGTCCTATCTAGATTTTTCTAGCCTAGGAGTATTCTAGACTTCCTTGGATTTATCTTCCTAGATTTTTCTAGTCTAGGAATATTCTAGGCTTTCCTAGATCTTAATATTCTAGATTTATCTACCTAGGAATAATCTAGACTATCTTCTTTATTTCTAGTTTCTAGATTTCTCTTTTACAAGGCTTAGTTATTTCTTTTTATTTCTAGAAATTTGTAGCACTTTCAACACTCCTCCTTGATACAAATTTCTCTAACTCCAAGCATTGTGCGCAGTTCTTCAAATCTTGGTCTTGGTAATGCCTTCGTGAATATATCTGCTACTTGTTCTTCTGTCCTGCAATATTCAAGTTTGATCTCCTTAGTTGCCTCTGCTTCTCTAATGAAATGATACTTTATTGCTATATGTTTTGTTCTACTGTGATGTACTGGATTCTTTGCTATTGCAATAGCTGATTTGTTGTCACAGTGAATTGTAGTAGGCCCATTTTCATTTTCGCCCATATCAAGTAGTATTCTTCGTAGCCATATAGCTTGACTTGTTGCTTCTGCAAGTGCTACATACTCGCCTTACTGCCTGTTGATTGTGCAAACTTGTTTTTGCTTCTTTGATGCCCAACAGAAAAATCCTGAACCAAGTGAAAAAGCATAGCCGGAGGTGCTCTTCATGTCATCCACCGAGCCTGCCCAATCACTATCAGTATAGCCGAACAACCTTGAGTTGGCTGCGACAGTGTACCATATGCCAAATTCTTTTGTTCCTTGTAGATATCTTAAAATTCTTTTTCCTGCTCCAAGATGTATTTGACTTGGGCTTTGCATGAATCTGGATAAGAGACTGGTAGCATACATTATATCTGGTCGTGTAGCTGTTAGATATAGCAAGCTTCCAATTAAGCTTCTGTAGCGTGATGCATCGGCTTCTGGTGCTCCATCATCCTTTTGTAGTTTTTCATTTGTTACTAGCGGAGTAGTGACAGGCTTGCATCCGTACATCTTGAACTTTTTGAGTAAGCCTTCTGTGTATTTCTTTTGTGAGATAAATATCCCATCATTTCTTTGATTTACCTCTATGCCGAGAAAGTAACTCATCAAGCCAAGGTCGGTCATCTCGAAGGACTTCATCATGTCTTCTTTAAACTCTATCATCATATTTGTATTGGTTCCTGTATATATAAGATCATCAACATATAGGGAGACTATGAGAGTATCATACTGACCTTGGGTCTTGATGTAAAGTGTAGGCTCACTTTTGCTCCTCCTAAATCCTCGATCAACGAAGTACTGATCAATTCTGCTATACCATGCTCGAGGAGCTTGTTTCAAGCCGTAGAGTGCTTTTCTCAGTCTTAATACTTTGTTTTCTTTGCCTTCGCACATAAACCCTTGTGGTTGTTCCACATATATCTCTTCTTCAAGCACACCATTGAGGAATGCTGATTTAACATCTAGTTGATAGATGCTCCAACCTTTTTGTGCCGCAAGAGCTATTAGAGCTCTTATCGTATCTAGACGAGCAACTGGAGCAAATGTCTCGTTGTAGTCAATCCCGGTTCTTTGTGAGTAACCCTTTGCTACTAGTCTTGCTTTATGTTTTTGTATGGTTCCATCAGGGTTGAGCTTTGTCTTGTAGACCCACTTAACCCCAATAATATCTTTTCCATGTGGAAGATCAACTAACTCCCATGTGTTGTTCTTCTCAATCATTTTTATCTCTTCTTCCATTGCCTTGACCCATACTTCCTGCTTTGATGCTACTTCAAAGCTTTCAGGTTCAAGTATGGCTAAATTGCAAGACTCGTATATATCTGCCAATGATCTTTCTCGTCTTGGAGTAGAGTCTGGTGAAGAAGGCTCACCTGGGTCTTCTACTGCTTCTTCTACTTCTCCTTGAGGTAGTTGTATTGATATAGGGATCTTTTGCTCCACCTTTTCTTCTTCTTCCTGGTTCCAAGCAAAGATTCTCATTAACTTCAACATCTCGGCTGATTGTCAGCTTCTTAGTTTGCAGGTTGTAGACACGGTAGCCTTTAGACTGCATGCTATATCCTAAGAAGATTCCACGAACTGTCTTGTCTTCTAGTTTGTGTCTCTTCATTTCTGGAACATGGATGTAGCATATAGATCCAAATACTCTTAGGTGCTTTGCTGATGGCTTCTTCCCGCTCCATGCTTCAATTGGGGTCTTATTTGGGACTGCCTTTGTTGGACATCTATTAAGTATGTAGACAGCAGTGTAGACTGCTTCTGCCCAAAAAATATTAGGCAACCCTTTCTCTTTCAACATCGGTCTAGCCATCTCCATGACCGTGCGATTCTTTCTTTCGGACACACCATTTTGTTGTGGAGTGTAGGCAACTGTTAGTTGCCGCTCTATGCCTTCATCCTCACAGAATTTGTCAAACTCATGCGATGTGTACTCCTTGCCACGATCACTTCTAAGTACTTTAATGTGTTTTCCACTTTGCTTTTCAACAAGGGCCTTAAACTTCTTGAATATTTCAAAAACTTCTGATTTTGCTTTCAAGAAATAGACCCATGTCATTCTAGAGAAGTCGTCAATGAAAAGGATAAAATACCTGTTGTTCTCGAATGTTGGTGTCCTCATCGGTCCACAAACATCAGTATGGATTAACTCCAACACGTCTTTTGCTCGCCACGTTTTGTCTATTGAGAACGGTAATCTGCGTTGCTTTCCAAGGAGACATCCTTCACATGCTTCGTTATTCTCCTTTATGCATGGGAGATCTCTCATCATATTCTTCTGGTATAATATCTTCAGGGCGTGTGTGTTGAAGTGGCCAAATCTTCTATGCCAAAGCCATGAATCATCAACTTGTACCTTCATGGCCATGTTATTTGTATATTTCAAATTTAGCGGGAAGCTTCTATTACTTTTCTCCATCTTCACTTGGGCTATCTCAACCATTTTGTTATGGTTGTCATAGATTTGGCATACATCTCCTTCAAAATGAAGAACATAGCCTCTCTCCATCATTTGGCCAATGCTTAGAAGATTTTCTTTTAGGCTTGGAACTAGCAAAACATCATGGATGAGTCTCGTCCCTTTCTTTGTCTCCACCATGACAGTGCCTTTGCCTTTTGACTCTACCACGGTGCCATTTCCCAATCGAACTTTCACCTTGACAGAGTTGTCAATGCTTTTGAAGATACTCTCATCCTTGGTCATGTGATTGCTGCAGCCACTATCCAAGTACCAACTTCCACCTCTTTCATCGGTTGAATATTGAGTAGCATAGAAAAGTTGATGTTCGTCATTATGCTCTTCGACAAAGTTTGCTTGATGTCGATTTTTGTTGCGACAATTTTTCTCTACATGCCCAAACTTCTTGCAATAGTTACATTGTGGCTTTTCACGGAACCAACAATCTTTCTCCGCGTGTCCGGACTTTTTGCAAATGTTGCATGGAGGATTTCTATCTTGACGGTTCTTGAAGAAATTTCTAGAAGATTCTCTTGTTCTAAAAGTTTCTCCATGATTTTTCTTTCCTCCATCACCTTTATTTTGAGGTCGAAATTTGAGCTTAGATTGAAAGGCATTTTCAAGTGTATCTTCATCACGCCTATACAATCTTTGCTCAAATGCCTCAAGAGAGCCCATTAATTCTGCCACGGATAGAGTAGACAGATCTTTCGTTTGCTCGATCGTTGTCACGATCGGGTCAAACTTTGGGGTAATAGTAATTAAAATTTTCTCGACAATTCTCTTATCAAGAATAGTTTCCCCAAGGGCTCTCATTTGATTTACGATTTCCTTAATTCTAGAATAATAATCTTTGACAGTTTCACACTCTTTCATTTTCAATAGTTCAAAATCTCGTCTTAGAGTCTGAAGTTTAACGACACGTACCTTATCGCTTCCTTGGAACTCCTCCTGTAGTGTAGCCCATGCTTCCTTCGTACTTGTAGCTCCTATTATTCTTGGAAATATTGCGTCAGACACCGCTTGTTGTAGAGTGAATAACGCCTTGGAATCTTTCTGTTTATTCTCTTTCAACTCTTTTCTTTGGGCTGCATTAAGAGTTGTAGTTTCTGTAGGAGTAGCAAATCCTTCTTCTACAATGTCCCACAAATCTAGGGAGCAAAAATATGTCTTCATTTTTACGCTCCAAAAATCATAGTTTTCGCCATTAAAAATAGGGACAGTGATAGATGAAGGTTGTGAGGTGTTAGCCATAGCTTAGAAATATATATAAGTGGGTTAAAAAGAACAAGGGAAATGTTGAGAAGTAGTTGGAAATATTTGGGAACAATAGATGAATAGTTTAACTACGCCCAATGTATGATCGAACGTAGCTCTGATGCCACTGATAGTATTTTGAGGTAGATATAGATAGAAATTGGGATGATTTGTAGTGTGATAGTAAGTATGTTATGTTGGAGGAGAATTTTAATAGATATAGTAGGAAAAGATAGATATAGTGGTTGGCCGTGTAGCTCTTGATATTGAGAAGTAGAACTTGATTGGTTTTTCTCTACACTACACAATTGGTGATACAATTGCCTATTTATAGGCTTTCATGGTAGATAGTAGTCCTATCTAGATTTTTCTAGCCTAGGAGTATTCTAGACTTCCTTGGATTTATCTTCCTAGATTTTTCTAGTCTAGGAATATTCTAGGCTTTCCTAGATCTTAATATTCTAGATTTATCTACCTAGGAATAATCTAGACTATCTTCTTTATTTCTAGTTTCTAGATTTCTCTTTTACAAGGCTTAGTTATTTCTTTTTATTTCTAGAAATTTGTAGCACTTTCAACAGTTTTACTAGCCGATCCAACACTAGGACAAGTAGCCCTTTTCAAACCAAGAGCATCCTTTTGGCTTGCAAGAAATTCTAGTTTCTGAAGGACTTGTTTCATCTCCGAGTTAATTTTCTTGGTAAATGGACTGAAAGTAGTGTTGAAGAAATTTGATACCTTGTGAGTTAAGGTTTGAGATTCAGATTCAGCTTCCACTTGACATTTGATGACTTCATAGTCTATTTCATCCAGGAGATCCTCTGCGTCAAACACGGCATCCTTGACAGGAAAAAGCCATGCTTTGACTCGTGGATCATCGAATTGCTTTAGTTCTGCATCATCAGACAGAGAATCCATGGACAGTATCGTGATTTTCAACTGATTGAGCAGTGTCTCATCAAGTTTTCTTTGACGGAAGAAGTCAACAACTTGACGAGAAGCAAGTCTATCAAATGCAACCTGAAGGAAACCAGAAAGGAAAGCACCACCAACAAGAGCTCCTGCCATGTTTGGAATAGGAAAGTGAGTGGATAAGTGGAAATGAGTAATTTGAAGAGTAGCTTATGAGAATCAGTGTGACTCAGTCAGTGCAATGGAGGGTTGCTATAGTGATGAATTTATTAAATTTTGAGTGTAGGAAATGTGTATCCAAAGAGGATTTATGGTCAGTCAAGCAATAATAACTGTGTTTTAATTACAATAAGATTGTGACATAGTGGTAGACTTTCTCACGTAATATTTTTATAATTTATATATTTTAATGATTTTTCGATTAATTTGAATTATCTAATCGTTAAATTAATAAATATTATGTTAAAGATTATATGTATAAAATTTATTCAATTTATAACTTTGTAGATATATTTTTTAATAACTGTTATTTACACACACACACAGATATATATATATATATATATATATATATATATATATATATATATATATATTTTATATATATATATATAATAAAATAATAAATACATAATCTAATAAATAAATGCATCAAATTTTATAAATTGGATCAAGTAACATTAATTGTATAAAAAATTACTTAAAAAAATATAAATCAACGAATTTTATATTTAATATCAATCTACCATCCTTAAATATAAATATAAATATAAATTTGAATATAAATATGCTCAAGATATATATACAAATAAAATTTGTAGATATTGTGTTTTTAATCTTTCTTCTTCACATGTTGATCCAGTGGGTAGGACTAACTAATAGATAAGAAAGACCACACGCTAATTAGTAATTAACAAAGAAATTAAAGTGGCACCCATTAATTGAATTTATGGCACAACAGATATTAATTGAAGTTAAACAAAGACAATGAAAAAACCACCATATTTGAAACGAATCTTGAGATTCTTTCTTATTTAACAGTATTTTACTTTTAACGTGTTGTGATCTTAAAAAAAATAAACAAACTCAGTCTTATTTGTGGTGATGTATAATTTATCATAGTGGAAGTAGACCAATTCCATGATAGGGAATCACAAAAATGATACACAAACCAACAATTTTCATTGTTTAATTGTTCATATTTACCTAAAACTTCGTCTGTATCTAATGGGATGCTTCCTCCATAACCATAACCACTACCAAACAACAGTGGCCTCACCTACTACATTATAATTTTCTTGAAGAAACTGTCAAACTAATGAGCTCTATTTGTGAAACGTGTGGGCAAGAAATGCTTAATACATTATTTGTTTATTTTGGGGCTTACGTAATTAATATATGTACTTATGTTATTAAAAGATAGTTCCAAAGACTTAGTCATAATATGCATGATTTCTTAAAACCTGTCATATGAATTTTCAAACAATACTGGAAAAAAAAAAAATCAGTAGTGAGATCTGGCTTGGTATTCTGAAACCAAAATTAGCTATGGGCATTGTAAACTTCAATTACTTGGATGGTTAATTTGGATCATAGTTTAAAATATATGCTATGAAAAGTAAGTTAAAAATGCACTTAATTTTAAAAATCATTGTATCTGATAACAAATGGGAGTGTATGAAATATATGTGTGCTATACTCTTTAAATGACATAACACCAATCTATATTTTTATTAGGAAAAACTTTTACAAATTTTAAAATAGGTTAATTTGCAAGTGTATCATATATTCTCTGTCTGTTGAGTGTTTTTCTCCTTGTTTCAACAACTTCAAAACAAAAATAAACAGCTTGAACCCATAAAATAAAAATAAAATCAAAGGAGAATTGAGGAAAATAAAGGAGTATGTAATTAGTGACAATTTAAATTTGATTTACGTTCAGTGTAAACTCTTAGGACGTAAATCTCCCCACCCCTCATAATTAATCTTTCTTTCACACCTATTAGTAAAACAATTTATTTGATTATCTAACGTATAAAAACTGAATACTAGATCATCAGTTAAACTAGAAGAATATCAAGTTAATTCTGTGTTTAGTGGTAACTAAAGTGTGTATGATCATTTTAAAAAGATTAATTATAAAAGAATAAACAGATTTAATTATTTTTGAATGATTGAAATATAATTGGATGATCATGTCTTGGAGAAAACAATCTCTTTACATGTACAAGAAGACTGCACATAATGAACCTTTTCCATTCTTTCCTGTGGCAGTGGACATATTAGTTTTTTATAGTAAGCATATACAATTTCAAGTTTTAAGAATGGAAGTTTTGAAGTATTTACATTTCACAATTCACTTTGCTTCATGCTCTCTCAGATGTAGCAGTTTGCTTCTACTTTTTTTCTCAGTATAAACAAGCATACCCCTCAACCAAAAGATAGTAAACCCAATTGCAATCTTTTAAAGCAAAAAAAAAAATCCTATCTGCACTAAAAATTGAAACAAATTTTCAGCGCCAAATTTTTTTGTTGATGAAGTTGCCCAAGTTTTTATTACATGAGCAGATATGATAAGTTTAATGCATTCCCAAACTTGTGTAGTGTTCTCACAAAATGCAAACAGATCATTAGAAGATTGTTTTCAGCAGGAGTAACAAATCAAGACATAAAGAGTATGAGGAAAAGGAAAAAAAAAAAAAAACAGCTAAAATATTTGAGTCTTCATTCTGCAATATTGAGGCAACTAAAATCCTAGCATCATTGAGAAATAGATGGATGCATTGGGTGAACACAAAAACATTGGCGGTAAAACCTTGAGAAATAGATCATCTATAACATCACTTGCCATGTTCCAACAAGAATGCTCCAGGAAACAGAATTGAGATTTTACAAAATCACTTGCCATTACAGCCTGCAGTCAAAAAGTCTAATTAATTACTTTTAGTTTATCATAAAACCATTGGAGTGATACAACTTATCTCATCATGTAAAGGGAACAAACATTATTAACTAATCAAGAATGTAACTACTGGTGTTAATAACTGAGTTTCTGAGGTCATTTTTTCCCCAGATTTAGTAGTCTATTTACGAAGCTTGAGTTCCATCTTTTTTTTATCAGAAATTTCTATAGCGTAAAGTAGGAAATATGAACTAACAAGAAAGAAATGAATCTGAGCAAGAAAACAAATTTACCCAACTAGCTAAAGGAAGATGATGCCACCATAACTCCCAATGACAGAATACTTTTTTTTACAGAATGGATGACACTTCAATGACTTTGTATACTAAATGTAAGGAACACATTTGGTTGGAATTAAGTTTTAACAGTGGACACTGATATGATTAATTCTTTCGTGAAAAACAAAATATTAAATGCTAAGTAGAGTGTGAAATATTTTGCAGTAAACAAGATAGATATTGGATGCATAATTTCAAACTTGTGGTTCATCTTAGTAGTGGAATTTCATGTTTTCAAACTGTTGCATCACTGTTATTGTCAAGGTGATACTATGGTCACTTTTCCCATAGATTCTAAACAAAGAGCAAACTTACTTTAAACAAGATATATATTTGACAAGAGGGAAAGAAATAAAATTACCAACCATTTTAAAACATTCATGATCCTGTTATCACATTCAATTATTTGAAGAAAGGATTTCTTCAATTGTGCAAACCCATTCCTTCCAAGCTCCAAGGACTCTAGCTAACTTGTGATACTTGGGTTTTCTGACTTAGAACTATTTAGGACATTGCTTTCAAAATCAATCACCTTAGTTGTCAAGAAGAGCATCACTAAGAACATTGCTTCCTCTGCATATAGAAAGGGATACTGTGAAACAGATACTATAAAAATATATTATAAAATATTTCCTAAAAATTGTTAAGTAACTATCTATTTCTATTATACAGTGTGAGTGTCATCTTTTTATCAAAAAAAATTATCATATTATTTTTGTCTATTTATCCCAATTAATTGATTTAAAATTAGGAAATATAATATAATCTTAGAAAAATGTTATAATATTATAATATTTCTATGTCAGTTGAAAAATTTAGTCAAATAAAATAGAGCTAAAATAATTCTTAATTAATTTAAAAATATAAAGAAAAGTGTCTTGAGGCATTGCGTTGGTGTTGTTGGCAAATGTATACCAACAGAGAGTGAAATAATTGCAACAAAGAACAATATAATTTAAAAAATTTTGAAAATATTGTGGAAAATCAGCACATGACGAGGAGGCATACGTTTCAGAGTTAATTCATCTCACTAATATCCACGGCCTGCACCGATTCAAGTGTTGAATGTGAGCAATCTTTCTCCAGTCTTGGCCTTATGGTTTCTGGCAACTCTCTTTTAGCAATGGACATTCCCAAATTTCAAGAGTCGAAATGGATTTGGGGAGACCTTCATCTGGTAAGCTTTCCAGCTTCGGACATGAGTCAAGAATCAATTCCTCAAGAGTGGAGAGTTGGCATAGACCCTTGTAATCCAGTTTCTTCAGATTTTGGCATCTCGTTATTCCCAGACAAGTAAGAGAGAGTGGCAGAAAACCTTCCTCTGGAAAACAATCCACTTCATCCACTCCACAAATATGCAAGCTTTTAAGACATGTGTTGAGTCCAAAGCTCCCTTTCAGTGAGGCGATAAGTTTGTAACTTGAGAGATGCACGCTTTTTAGATTTGATGGCAAACCTCCTTCCAAGAACATCTCCACTCTTGGACAATCATTTATACGAAGGTCAGCAAGAGATGGAATGAGGATTTCCATGCGTTTAGCAAGAAGTTGTTCTGACATCTCAACTTTTGATCCGGAATGCCCAACAACAAGTTGCTCTGACAGCCCTTTCAGCTACGGACACGAACATATACGAAGAGATTGAGACGTGGAAAAGTTACATTACATTCCCATTCTTCCCATTCCTTCATATAGTAGAAGTGCAGTTCTTTCAAGGATGGAAATGGAGAAGAGCTACTCCCATAAAATTCAGCTCCAACACTCACTATCGCATCAAACCCTGAAATGCTCAGCTTCATGAGAGATGAAAGAAGTCCAAGGCAAGGCAAACATACACAATATTTACAGTCCTTCACATTTAAGGACACCACATTTGATAATGAATTATTCGATAACCAACTTGGAAATTGTGTACCTCCATAGTTCTTAATTAACAAACCCTTCAAGAGTTTGGAAGGTTGTAGATTCTCAAGTACTTCCTTGTCTTTCCTCGGATCATCAGGGATGTGGTTCCACTTCCATTGTAACTCTAGCTTCTCAAGGCCTGTTTTGTTTATCAAATCAACTGACCTTTATATAAATTGTGGTCTTGAAGTAGCCATCAGCTCAGTCGCTTCACATCTTCATTCATTTATTATAAGCGTATTACACATCCATTTGAATTGAATACTTCTCTATGGACTGTTTCATCATAATTGAAAAATTTGTTCTTTAATAGTTGAAGAATATTGAAATAAGTAACTTCTTTTCTACTACGGATCTTCTTATTAGAGAAACCATTTTTTGTTTGATTTTGTTTGTCTTTTAAAGAGATGACTAGGTAAATTCTTAGTACTTGAGCTATCTAAGTCAATTCAACCTCTACGAGACTAAATAAAATGATTAGTAACTTAAAATTTAAATATATTTGTTATGATGAAAACTTATCTGTTAGTTTGAAGAGTTTTTGTTTATGCGTTAATTAATTTGCTCTATCATACCATATATTAGTCTATTCCTTTATACTGAATTAAGAACACAACATTCATCTATCATCAAATGAAGATTGTGTCTAATATATTTTAAAAAATATCAATTTTAACATATTATAAAATTGATTTCAATTGTCAAAATTAAGAGTTATGATTTATCTTTAATCAGACTTAAAAAAATAAATATTGATGTTTATAGTTAAGAATTTGAGTTTAACACATGCATTGAATATACTCTTACTAATAAGATTTTGATTCAGAAAATAGATAAACAAATTAATACTATTAATATGTTGTTCATGATGGATGAGAATTAGGTAAATAAGTCTTAATTTCACTATAAAGATTATAATTAATAAATATCTCATTTAGTATTATATTTTTTTAATTTATAAATATCTCTTTTAGTATATTACATTTTGGCAAGGTTATAAGACTTGAAAGTCTACGTATGATAGATCCGTAAAAACCTACTTTTTTATGAAAAAAATACAAATATTACTTATTTTGCTTAAGAATCAAAACTTAAAACCTATCATGCTTCAACAAATAAATACCCAAAAAATGAATCTTCCACAAAAATCTGTCCTCAATTAAATATCTCATTTGTAGAGAAGAAATAAGTTAGAGAATCTTTAGAATAAAATTTCCACACGATGAAATTTGATGCACTTCCACTATCACTTCCTGACATTTTTCAACAACCGAAGCAGTAATATATAGAAGAACAATAGACACCCGAACCGAGAATAATAAAACAAATTCAACAGAAGAATTTACCCAAAAATTGAACAGAGAAATTGAATAGCAAGAAGCAATTGAACAACTAGAAGTAGTTGAATAACAACAAAACATCAAGAAGTAATTGAAATTGAACAGAGTAGCAATTGAACAGTAAAAGACATCTCAAAAGAGAACAACAACACAAATTAAATAGAAGAATTTGCATAAAAATTGAATCGATCTACAGAGCAACAAAATTTACATTTGATCAACATAAATTCCATCAACATTCAACAACAAATCCGATAATTAAATTCTAAGTTTTTAACAGTTGAACTAAAAAATTAAGAAATTTAACTTACAAAATCACATGAGCAGGACAACTGCGACGAAAAAGAATGTGGTGTACTTAACAAACGAAGATGACATAACGACACAAGAGAGAAACAATGAAAGGGGAGTACTTAACAAATGATATGTTATGTTATGTTGTTACCTTCAATACTCTCCTAAGAATATAAGCCAAAACTTTGTTGCTTGCTTCTAAAGGATGTTATGTATAGACGAAGAGATATGAGTCAACATAGTTGTACCATTTGTATTGACTTGTATTTATATATATTTTCTAATTAATCATGTATTGTAGGTGTCTACAAAATATATTTTTTTATTCATGCACAACACTACCCTTGGTACTGTTGAGGAAACATGAAACTTAATTTGTGACCCATGGGATAAATTAAATAGTGGTTTGTATAATAATTTTACACTATATGATTTATTAGAGTGTGATGTCAGCTACCACTTGATTCAGAAACAGCATCATCGTTAATGAAATCATGTTTACAAGATAACTCTCTGGCTTCTGCAACAATTTGAGCTATGAAATTAAGCAAAGCCTTGGCATCCTTCATCTTCAGTCACTAATAACTGCATAAAATCAGCACACTTGAAATTTCACTCTTTGAATGATCAGTGACATTTTAACAGCATAATAATGTATCATATAACTAATATAACTACCTAATTAACTCAAAATTACTTAAATGAAATAATGTTTTAATTTAGTTTTTAACATTTTCAACAAATTACTTAATCGAAATTTGGAATGGTTTACTTTTTTTAAAAACATATACTTTCTTTAAATTAAGAATTAGTTGAAGTTCAACTAGTAATTTTAAAATTATTATTTTTAATTAATTAGAAACTATTTTAAATGTTTTCTTTTAACTTTCAAAGTTTGTAAATAATTTCTTAATTAAACACATGGAACTTAATGATTAAATATAAATTTACCAATTTCAAATATTTAAAAACTATTACAAACATATTCTGAGTTTCTTAACATAAAATATATTATAAATAATTTTGGAAATTAATATTTATTAGTGCTAAATTATTAACTTATATCTTAGCAATTAAAATTACTTAAAAATATATTATAAAATATTTCCTAAAATTTTTTAAGTAACTATCTATTTCTATTGTATAGTGTGAGTGTCATCTTTTTATAAAATAATTATCATATTATTTTTGTCTATTTATCCCAATTAATTGATTAAAAATTAGGAAATATAATATAATCTTAAAAAATGTTATAATATTATAATATTTCTATGTCAGTTGAAAAATTTAGTCAAATAAAATAAATAAGAAATTGCTTGACCAAAATAGAGCTTAAATAAATCTCAATTAATTTTAAAATATAAAGAAAGGCGTCGTATCACGTGGCATTGCGTGTTGGTGTTGTTGGTAAATTGTATACTAGCAGATAGTGAAATAATTGCAACAAAGAACAATCTAATTTAAAAAGAAGATGTGAAAATATTGTGGAAAATCATCAGAGTTAATTCATCTCATTAATTTAAATTATATCCACCTCCTTGACGGAATATTCAAGAGTTGAATGTGAGCAATCTTTCCCCAGTCTTGGCCTTCTGGTTCCTGGCAACGCTGTTTTAGCAATGGACAATCCAAAATTTGAAGAACTGAAATAGATTTGGGGAGACCTTCCTCTGGTAAGCATTTCAGCTTCGGACATGAATGGAGAATCAAATTATCGAGAGTGGAGAGTTGGCATAGACCCTTGTAATCCAGTTTCTTCAGATTTCGGCATTCCCATATTCCAAGACAAGTAAGAGAGAGGGGCAGAAAACCTTCCTCTGGAAAATACTCCACTTCATCCACTCCAGAAATATGCAAACTTTTAAGACATGTGTTGACTCCAAAGCTCTCTTTCAGTGAGGCGATAAGTTTGTAACTTGAGAGATGCACGCTTTTTAGATTTGATGGCAAACCTCCTTCCAAGAGCATCTCCACTTTTGGACAATCAATTACACGAAGTTCAGCAAGAGATGGAAGGAGGATGTCCATGCGTTTAGCAAGAAGTTGCTCTGACATCTCCACTTTTGATGCGGCATGCCAAACTTGAAGTTGCTCCGACAGCCCTTTCAGCTTCGGACATTTCGCTATCTCAAGAGATTGAAGACGTGGAAAAGCATATGGACATTCCCATTCTTCCCATTCCTTCATATCGTAGAAGTGCAGTTCTTCTAAGGATGGAAATGGAGAAGAGCTACTCCCATAAAATTCAGCACCAACACTCACTATTCCATCAAACCCTGAAATCTTCAGCAGCTTGAGAGATGGAAGAAGTCCAAGGGGAGGCAAACAAACACAGTATTTACCGCCGTACATACTTAAAGACACTACATTTGATAATGAATTATTTGATAACCAACTCGGAAATTCTGTTCCACCATAGTTCTCAATTGATAAATTCTTCAAGTTCTTGGAAGGTTGTAGATTCTCAAGTACTTCCTTTTCTTTCCTCGGATCATCAGGGATGTGGTTCCTCTTCCATTTTAACAGTAGCTTCTCAAGGCCTGTTTTGTTTATCAAATCAACTGCTAATGCATCTGATGGGTCTTCAATATTCTGCAACTCAATTGATAGCTCACCACGAAGATTGTATCCTCCTAGCTGCCGAATACTGAATTCACTGCTTTTGTCAGCACAGAACACATCCAATACTTGAAGATTCTTCAGTTTTCCAAAATGCATTGGCATTCTTCTCACTCCAGTACGTCTAAATTCAAGGCATCGCAGATTGGTGAGTTTATACAACTTCGTGGGCAGCTCTTCCAATCTCTTACAACCTACCAGCTTCAGTATTTGCAAGTTATACAACAAACATGTTGAGTCAGGTAGTTTTTCTATGTCAGTCCATGAAAGGTTTAATGACCGGAGATGTTTAAGTTCACCTAAAGAGTCAGGCACCTCTCTAAGGTCAGAACAATGAGACAAAGATAAGAAATGTAGGAACTTAAATTTGGAGAACAAATCATGTATCGAAATCCTGCATTCCCAACTTTCGGCCACAAAAATCTCTCTTTGATTTGCTGGAAAAAATGTGCGCAGCCTTTTAGCATCAGGTAAATTCTCGAACACATTAAAATATTCAGCAACCTTGCTTGCAATTAAAAAATGACGGGTTGTTTTTGGTACACCTCTTGCTTTACCAACTCCCAACCTGAAGCAGATGTCCCCACAAACATAATTTGCCAAATCATTTACAAGGTCATGCATCACAAAACATGTTTCGTATCTGTATCTGCTTGACAGTTGAAAGAAAGACTTAGATAATAAATCATCAAAATACTGTTCTCCAACTTCTTCTGGATGATTGCTCTGTTGAGGACCTTGTAAAAAATTTTGAGCCATCCACAGTTGAATTAAAATCTCCTTCTTAAACTCGTAATCTTTAGGAAATAAGGCACAAAAAGAAAAGCACCTCTTGAGATGAGAAGGAAGGTGGTGATAGCTCAATAACAGAGCAGGAATGATTTCACTGTCTCCCGTAGGTAAGTCCCATAGCTTGCTTTTCAATACATTTTCCCATTCCGCAACAGATGACTTACTGCGCAAAAGACTTCCAATTGATCTTATGGCCAGAGGCAATCCTTTGCACTTTTCAATTATCTTTGAGGCAATCTCCTTCAGCTCAGCATCCAACTGAAAATGATCATCTCGGAATGCATGTTTAGCAAAAACTTGCCAGCAACTTTCTTCTTCTAATTTCTTTAGGCGAAGCACTTTACAAGACCGCATGGTAGATGCAACTGTATCACTGCGTGTTGTCACAAGTATTGTACTTCCCGTAGCCCCATAATTGAGAGGAGTTTGGACAGCTTCCCATTCTTGTCGTCTTTCGTTCCAAACATCATCCAGAACTAGAAGAAACCTCTTCCCTGTCAATTCTTCTTTCAATCTTCTGTGAACAATTTCTAGGTTTCCACTATCATCATTTTTTCCTGTGATTGCTTCAAGAATTGCTTTTGTCAGCCTCAAAACATCAAAATCGTCTGAAACACAGACCCAAACTTTGATGTCAAAATCTACCTCCTCCATCCTTGGGTCATTGTACACGTGTTGGGTGAGTGTGGTCTTACCTAACCCACCCATGCCCACAATAGAAAGAATCGATAGCTGGTTACGATTGCTAGTTTCAGATTTAATCCAATTAAAGATCATTTCTTTGTCTTCATCTCTGCCATAAATATCACTTTCAACCAACAAAGATGTTGTTTGTGTTTTACTACCCGATCCAACCCTAGGACTAGTAGCCCTTTTCAAACCAAGAGCATCCTTTTGGCTTGCAAGAAATTCTAGTTTCTGAAGGACTTGTTTCATCTCCGAGTTAATTTTCTTGGTAATTGGACTGAAAGTAGTGTTGAAGAAATTTGATACCTTGTCAGTTAAGGTTTGAGATTCAGATTCAGCTTCAACTTGACATTTGATGACTTCATACTCTATTTCATCCAGGAGATCCTCTGCGTCAAACACGGCATCCTTGACTGCAAAAAGCCATGCTTTCACCCGTGGATCATCGAATTGCTTTAGCTCTGCATCATCAGACAGAGAATCCATGGACAGTATCGTGATTTTCAACTGATTGAGCAGTGTCTCATCAAGTTTTCTTTGACGGAAGAAGTCAACAACTTGACGAGAAGCAAGTCTATCAAATGCAACCTGAAGGAAACCAGAAAGGAAAGCACCACCAACAAGAGCTCCTGCCATGTTTGGAATAGGAAAGTGAGTGGATAAGTGGAAATGAGTAATTTGAAGAGTAGCTTATGAGAATCAGTGTGACTCAGTGCAATGGAGGGTTGCTATAGTGATGAATTTATTAAATTTTGAGTGTAGGAAATGTGTATCCAAAGAGGCTTTATGGTCAGTCAAGCAATAATAACTGTGTTTTAATTACAATAAGATTGTGACATAGTGGTAGACTTGTTCTCACGTAATATTTTTATAATTTATATATTTTAATGATTTTTCGATTAATTTGAATTATCTAATCGTTAAATTAATAAATATTATGTTAAAGATTATATGTATAAAATTTATTTAATTTATAACTTTGTAGATATATTTTTTAATAAATGTTATTTACACACACACATATATATATATATATTTATATATATACATATATATAATAAAATAATAAATATGCATAATCTAATAAATAAATGCATCAAATTTTATAAATTGGATCAAGTAACATTAATTGTATAAAAAATTACTTAAAAAAATATAAATCAACGAATTTTATATTTAATATCAATATACCATCCTTAAATATAAATATAAATATAAATATGATCAAGATATATGAACAAATAAAATTTGTAGATATTGTGTTTTTAATCTTTCTTCTTCAGACATACATACACTGGTTGATCCAGTGGGTAGGACTAACTAATAGATAAGAAAGACCACACGCTAATTAGTAATTAACAAAGAAATTAAAGTGGCACCCATTAATTGAATTTATGGCACAACAGATATTAATTGAAGTTAAACAAAGACAATGAAAAAACCACCATATTTGAAAGGAATCTTGAGCTTCTTTTTTATTTAACAGTATTTTACTTTTAACGTGTTGTGATCTTAAAAAAATAAACAAACTCAGTCTTATTTGTGGTGATGTATAATTTATCATAGTGGAAGTAGACCAATTCCATGACAGGGAATCACAAAAATGATACACAAACCAACAATTTTCATTGTATAATTGTTCGTATGTATCTAATGGGATGCTTCCTCCATAACCATAACCACTAGCAAACAACAGTGGCCTCACCTACTACATTATAATTTTCTTAAAGAATCTGTCAAACTAATGAGCTCTATTTGTGAAACGTGTGGGCAAGAAATGCTTAATACATTATTTGTTTATTTTGGGGCTTACGTAATTAATATATATGTACTTATGTGATTAAAAGATAGTTCCAAAGACTTAGTCATAATATGCATGATTTCTTAAAACCTGTCATATGAATTTTCAAACAATACTGGGAAAAAAAAAATCAGTAGTGAGATCTGGCTTGATATTCTGAAACCAAAATTAGCTATGGGCATTGTAAACTTCAATTACTTGGATATATATACATGCAAATTCATATGACAGGTTAATTTGGATCATAGTTTAAAATATATGCTATGAAAAGTAAGTTAAAAATGCACTTAATTTTAAAAATCATTGTATCTGATAACAAATGGGAGTGTATGAAATATATGTGTGCTATACTCTTTAAATGACATAACACCAATCTATATTTTTATTAGGAAAAACTTTTACAAATTTTAAAATAGGTTAATTTGCAAGTGTATCATATATTCTCTGTCTGTCGACTGTTTTTCTCCGTCATTCAACAACTTCAAAACAAAAATAAACAGCTTGAACCCATAAAATAAAAATCAAATCAAATGAGAATTGAGGAAAATAAAGGAGTATGTAATTAGTGACAATTTAAATTTGATTTACGTTCAGTGTAAACTCTTAGGACGTAAATCTCCCCACCCCTCATAATCTTTCTTTCACACCTATTAGTAAAACAATTTATTTGATTATCTAAAGTATAAAAACTGAATACTAGATCATCAGTTAAACTAGAAGAATATGAAGTTAATTCTGTGTTTAGTGGTAACTAAAGTGTGTATGATCATTTTAAAAAGATTAATTATAAAAGAATAAACAGATTTAATTATTTTTGAATTATTAAAATATAATTGGATGATCATGTCTTGGAGAAAACAATCTCTTTACATGTACAAGAAGACTGCACATAATGACCCTTTCCCATTCTTTCCTGTGGCACTGGACATATTAGTTTTTTTATATTAAGCATTTACAATTTCAAGTTTTAAGAACAATTTAGAAGTATTTACATTTCACAATTCACTTTGCTTCGTGCTCTCTCAGATGTAGCAGTTTGCTTCTACTTTTTTTCTCTGTATAAAATGATGCTACATTGATTGGTAGATAAGCGACTCACTCGAAAGAACTATAATATGTTGAACGCGAATATGAAGTATTGCACCTTCATGTATACAAAGGTCACTGTGGTAAATTTTTGCTGAAATGACCTCTGTTACAAAGTGTATACGTTTGAGCGTTCATTACAAAGTATAACGTGATCTTGACACTGTCACTTACATGTTGAGAGTGCTAGTAGTATTGCGCCTTCGGTCTGATTGGGTCATGTGTCTTTTCCTGATTGGAAAAGCTTGCGACTAGACTGGGCCTATTCGAATTAGGAGAGTCTGGGTGAAGGTGTTTGCAACAAGACACATTCAAACTGGTTACACTATTTGGTCCAACGCACCTTTGGCAAAGTGTGTTCAACTTGACTAGGCCACGAGGTCTACTTAGGATAGGATTGAATGTGTTAATATTTTGGGAAGATATAGATAGAAGTTGGGATGATTTGTAGTGTAATAGTAAGTATGTTGTGTTTAAAGAAAATTTTAATAGACGTAATTGGAAAAGGTAGAATAGTGGTTGGTCGTGTAGCTCTGATATTCAAAAATAAAACTTGATTGAATTTTCTCTACTTTTACAATTGTCTATTTATAGGCTTTCATGATAAGTAGCGGTAGTTTCTAGATTTATTTTGATAATCTAGGAATATTTTAGACTTTCCTAGATTTAATATTCTAGATTTATCTCTTATTTTTAGTTTTTCTAGATTTTTCTTTTACGAGACTCTTGTTGTTTTCTTTTTTATTTTTAGAAATTTGTAGAACTTTCAACCGAATGCGTATGTGCTTTTGCGCCTCCAATATGCTCACTCCAACACATAGTATATATTCTGATCCCAACTAATTCAAAATCAAACACCCTACTGCTCAAGAAGAACATCGCTCAAGAACTTAGGACTCTGAGTAACACCAGCTGAAAAGGGTACCCTCTACTTCCTCTATATATATAGAAAGGGATACTAAAAATATAGTATGATTAGAACCTGATCTCAGCTATCCACTAATCGATAATTTAAAATCAAGACCCTACAAAAGAAACTAGTAAACAAATCATGCATTACAGCATTAGCATAATTTTTTTTATAGAGCTGCATGTATATATAGATTAAAACAAGCTGATCAAACAAATTTCTGATAAATTATAGTTTAATCATATTGCTTGAATGACTTTCTTTTGTCACATAGGATCAGCTGGAATATTCTTTAATACATAAGCAATTTAAAACAAGACAAATGAGCAGCTTTAGGCAAAGATTGAAAACATCTTCTGATAAAAAATGCATGGAGCAATTACTGGAAGTGAAGTGAATAGGACATTGTAAAATTATATGTACCAATCATTTGTAAACTGAACCAGAGAAACAAGCATACCCCTCAACCAAAAGAAGGTAAACCCAATTGCAATCTTTTAAAGCAAAAAAAAAATCCTATCTGCACTAAAAATTGAAACAAATTATCAGCGTCAAATTTTTTTGTTGATGAAGTTGCCCAAGTTTTTATATGAACAGATATGATAAGTTTAATGCATTCCCAAACTTGTGTAGCTTTCTCACAAAATGCAAACAGATCATTAGAAGATTGTTTTCAGCAGGAGTAACAAATCAAGACATGAAGAGTATGAGGAAAAGGAAAAAAAAAAACAGCTAAAATATTTGAGTCAAAAACAGCTAAAATATTTGAGTCTTCATTCTGCAATATGGAGGCAACTAAAATCCTAGCATCATGGAGAAATAGATGGATGCATTGGGTGAACACAAAAACTTTAGCGGTAAAACCTTGAGAAATAGATCATCTATAACATCACTTGCCATGTTCCAACAAGAATGCTCCAGGAAACAGAATTGAGATTTTACAAAATCACTTGCCTTTACAGCCTGCAGACAAAAAGTCTAATTAATTACTTTTAGTTTATCATAAAACCATTGTCATGATACAACTTATCTCATTATGTAAAGGGAACAAACATTATTAACTAATCAAGAATGTAACTAATGGTGTTAATAACTGAGTTTCTGAGGTCATTTTTTCCCCAGATTCAGTAGTCTATTTACGAAGCTTGAGTTCCTTTTTTTTTTTTTTTTTTTGTCAGAAATTTCTATAGCTTAAAGTAGGAAATATGAACTAACAAGAAAGAAAGGAATCTGAGCAAGAAAACAAATTTACCCAACTAGCTAAAGGAAGATGATTCCACCATAACTCCCAATGACAGAGTACTTTCTTTTACAGAATGGATGGAACGTGCCAGGACTTTTGCACTTCAATGACTTCGCGATTTTCATGGTCTTAAATGTAAGAAACACATTTGGTTGGAATTAAGTTCTAACAGTGGACACTGATATGATTAATTTTTGCGTGAAAAACAAAATATTAAATGCTAGGTAGAGTGTGAAATATTTGCAGTAAACAAGATAGATATTGGATGCGTAATTTCAAACTTGTGGTTCATCTTTGTTGAAAGTTCTACAAATTTCTAGAAATGAAAAGAAACAACTAAGCCTTGTAAAAGAAAAATCTAGAAAAACTAGAAATAAAGAAGATAGTCTAGATTATTCCTAGGTAGATAAATCTAGAATATTAAGATCTAGGAAAGTCTAGAATACTCCTAGACTAGAAAAATCTTGGAAGATAAATCCAAGAAAGTCTAGAATACTCCTAGGCTAGAAAAATCTAGATAGGACTACTATCTACCATGAAAGCCTATAAATAGACAATTGTATCACCAATTGTGAGTGTGTAGAGAAAAACCAATCAAGTTCTACTTCTCAATATCAAGAGCTACACGGCCAACCACTATATCTACCTTTTCCTACTACATTTATTAAAATTCTCCTCCAACATAACATACTTACTATCACACTACAAATCATCCCAACTTCTATCTATATCTACCTCAAAATACTAACAGTGGTATCAGAGCTACGTTCGATCATACATTGGGCGTAGTTATATTTTTCTCCTATTGTTCCAAAAATTTCCCAAGTACTTCTAAACATTTCCCTTGTTCTCTTTAACCCACTTCTATATATTTCTAAGCTATGGCTAATACCTTACAACCCTCATCTATCACTGTCCCTATTTTTAATGGCGAAAACTATGATTTTTGGAGCGTAAAAATGAAGACATATTTTTGCTCCTTAGATTTGTGGGACATTGTAGAAGAAGGATTTACTACTCCTACAGAAACTACAACTCTTAATGCAGCCCAAAGAAAAGAGTTGAAAGAGAATAAACAGAAAGATTCCAAGGCGTTATTCACTCTACAACAAGCAGTGTCTGATGCAATTTTTTCAAGAATAATAGGAGCTACAAGTGCGAAGGAAGCATGGGCTACACTACAGGAGGAGTTCCAAGGAAGCGACAAGGTACGTGTCGTTAAACTTCAGACTCTAAGACGAGATTTTGAACTATTGAAGATGAAAGAGTCTGAAACTGTCAAAGATTATTATTCTAGAATTAAGGAAATCGTAAATCAAATGAGAGCCTTTGGGGAAACTATTCTTGATAAGAGAATTGTCGAGAAAATTTTAATTACTATTACCCCAAAGTTTGACCCGATCGTGACAACGATCGAGCAAACGAAAGATCTGTCTACTCTATCCGTGACAAAATTAATGGGTTCTCTTGAGGCATTTGAGCAAAGATTGTATAGGCGTGATGAAGATACACTTGAAAATGCCTTTCAATCTAAGCTCAAATTTCGACCTCAAAATAAAGGTGATGGAGGAAAGAAAAATCATGGAGAAACTTCTAGAACAAGAGAATCTTCTAGAAATTTCTTCAAGAACCGTCAAGACAGAAATCCTCCATGCAACATTTGCAAAAAGTCTGGTCACGCGGAGAAAGATTGTTGGTTCCGTGAAAGGCCACAATGCAACTATTGCAAGAAGTTTGGGCATGTAGAGAAAAATTGTCGAAGAGCATAATGACGAACATCAACTTTTCTATGCTACTCAATATTCAACCGATGAAAGAGGAGGAAGTTGGTACTTGGATAGTGGCTGCAGCAATCACATGGCCAAGGATGAAAGTATCTTCAAAAGCATTGACAACTCTGTCAAGGTAAAAGTTCGATTGGGAAATGGCACCGTGGTAGAGTCAAAAGGCAAAGGCACTGTCATGGTGGAGACAAAGAAAGGGACGAGACTCATCCATGATGTTTTGCTAGTTCCAAGCCTAAAAGAAAATCTTCTAAGCATTGGCCAAATGATGGAGAGAGGCTATGTTCTTCATTTTGAAGGCGATGTATGCCAAATCTATGACAACCATAATAAAAAGGTTGAGATAGCCCAAGTGAAGATGGAGAAAAGTAATAGAAGCTTCCCGCTAAATTTGAAATATACAGATAACATGGCCATGAAGGTACAAGTTGATGATTCATGGCTTTGGCATAGAAGATTTGGCCACTTCAACACACACGCCTTGAAGATATTATACCAGAAGAATATGATGAGAGATCTCCCATGCTTAAAGGAAAATAACGAAGCATGTGAAGGATGTCTCCTCGGAAAGTAACACAGATTACCGTTCTCTGCAGACAAAACGTGGCGAGCAAAAGACGTGTTGGAGTTAATCCATACTGATGTTTGTGGACCGATGAGAACACCAACATTCGAGAACAACAGGTAATTTATCCTTTTCATTGACGACTTCTCTAGAATGACATGGATCTATTTCTTGAAAGCAAAATCAGAAGTTTTTGAAATATTCAAGAAGTTCAAGGCCCTTGTTGAAAAACAAAGTGGAAAACACATTAAAGTACTCAGAAGTGATCGTGGCAAGGAGTACACATCGCACGAGTTTGACAAATTCTGTGAGGATGAAGGCATAGAGCGGCAACTAACAGTTGCCTACACTCCACAACAAAATGGTGTGTCTGAAAGAAAGAATCGCACAGTCTTGGAGATGGCTAGATCGATGTTGAAAGAGAAAGGGTTGCCTAATATTTTTTGGGTAGAAGCAGTCTACATTGCTGTCTACAATCTTAATAGATGTCCAACAAAGGCAGTCCCAGATAAGACCCCAATTGAAGCATGGAGCGGGAAGAAGCCATCAGCAAAGCACCTAAGAGTATTTGGATCTATATGCTACATCCATGTTCCAGATATGAAGAGACATAAACTAGAAGACAAGACAATTCGTGGAATCTTCTTAGGATATAGCACACAGTCTAAAGGCTACCGTGTCTACAACCTGCAAACTAAGAAGCTGACAATCAGCCGAGATGTTGAAGTTAATGAGAATGCTGCTTGGAACTGAGAAGAAGAAAAAGTGGAGCAAAAGATCCCTATATCAATACAACTACCTCAAGGAGAAGTAGAAGAAGCACTAGAAGACCCAGGTGAGCCTTCTTCACCAGACTCTACTCCGAGACGAGAAAGATCATTGGCAGATATATACGAGTCTTGCAATTTAGCCATACTTGAACCAGAAAGCTTTGAAGTAGCATCAAAGCAGGAAGTATGGGTCAAGGCAATGGATGAAGAGATAAAAATGATTGAGAAGAACAACACATGGGAGTTAGTTGATCTTCCACATGGAAAAGATGTTATTGGGGTTAAGTGGGTCTACAAGACAAAGCTCAACCCTGATGGAACCATACAAAAACATAAAGCAAGACTAGTAGCAAAGGGTTACTCACAGCAACCCGGGATTGACTACAACGAGACGTTTACTCCAGTTGCTCGTCTAGATACGATAAGAGCTCTAATAGCTCTTGTGGCACAAAAAGGTTGGAGCATCTATCAACTAGATGTTAAATCAGCATTCCTCAATGGTGTGATTGAAGAAGAGATATATGTGGAACAACCACAAGGGTTTATGTGCGAAGGCAAAGAAAACAAAGTATTAAGACTGAGAAAAGCACTCTACGGCTTGAAGCAAGCTCCTCGAGCATGGTATAGCAGAATTGATCAGTACTTCGTTGATCGAGGATTTAGGAGGAGCAAGAGTGAGCCTACACTTTACATTAAGACCCAAGGTCAGTATGATACTCTCATAGTCTCCCTATATGTTGATGATCTTATATATACGGGAACCAATACAAATATGATGGTGGAGTTCAAAGAAGACATGATGAAGTCCTTCGAGATGACCGACCTTGGCTTGATGAGTTACTTTCTCGGCATAGAGGTAAATCAAAGAAATGATGGGATATTTATCTCACAAAAGAAATACACAGAAGGCTTACTCAAGAAGTTCAAGATGTACGGATGCAAGCCTGTCACTACTCCGCTAGTAACAAATGAAAAACTACAAAAGGATGATGGAGCACCAGAAGCCGATGCATCACGCTACAGAAGCTTAATTGGAAGCTTGCTATATCTAACAGCTACACGACCAGATATAATGTATGCTACCAGTCTCTTCTCCAGATTCATGCAAAGCCCAAACCAAATACATCTTGGAGCAGGAAAAGGAATTCTAAGATATCTACAAGGAACAAAAGAATTTGGCATATGGTACACTGGCGCAGCCAACTCAAGGTTGCTCGGCTATACTGATAGTGATTGGGCAGGCTCGGTGGATGACATGAAGAGCACCTCCGGCTATGCTTTTTCACTTGGTTCAGGATTTTTCTGTTGGGCATCAAAGAAGCAAGCAACAGTTGCACAATCAACAGCAGAAGCAGAGTATGTAGCACTTGCAGAAGCAACAAGTCAAGCTATATGGCTACGGAGAATACTACATGATATGGGCGAGAATGAAAATGGGCCTACTACAATTCACTGTGACAACAAATCAGCTATTGCAATAGCAAAGAATCCAGTGCATCATAATAGAACAAAACACATAGCAATAAAGTATCATTTCATTAGAGAAGCAGAGGCAACTAAGGAGATCAAACTTGAATATTGTAGGACAGAAGAACAAGTAGCAGATATATTCACGAAGGCATTACCAAGACCAAGATTTGAAGAACTGCGCACAATACTTGGAGTTAGAGAAATTAGTATCAAGGAGGAGTGTTGAAAGTTCTACAAATTTCTAGAAATGAAAAGAAACAACTAAGCCTTGTAAAAGAAAAATCTAGAAAAACTAGAAATAAAGAAGATAGTCTAGATTATTCCTAGGTAGATAAATCTAGAATATTAAGATCTAGGAATGTTTAGAATACTCCTAGACTAGAAAAATCTAGGAAGATAAATCTAAGAAAGTCTAGAATACTCCTAGGCTAGAAAAATCTAGATAGGACTACTATCTACCATGAAAGCCTATAAATAGGCAATTGTATCACCAATTGTGAGTGTGTAGAGAAAAACCAATCAAGTTCTACTTCTCAATATCAAGAGCTACACGGCCAACCACTATATCTACCTTTTCCTACTACATCTATTAAAATTCTCCTCCAACATAACATACTTACTATCACACTACAAATCATCCCAACTTCTATCTATATCTACCTCAAAATACTAACAATCTTAGTAGTGGAATTTTATGTTTTCAAACTGTTGCTTCACTGTTATTGTCAAGGTGATACTATGGTCACTTTTCCCATAGATTGTAAACCAAGAGCAAACTTACTTTAAGCACGAAGATAGATATTTGATAAGAGGGAAAGAAATAAAATTACCAACCATTTTAAAACATTCATGATCCTGTTATCACATTCAATTATTTGAAGAAAGGATTTCTTCAAATGTGCAAACCCATTCCTTCCAAGCTCCAAGGACTCTAGCTAACTTGTGATACTTGGGTTTTCTAACTTAGAACTATTTAGGACATTGCTTTAAATCAACCACCTTAGTTGTCAAGAAGAGCATCACTAAGAACATTGCTTCCTCTGCATATAGAAAGGGATACTGTGAAACAGATACTATTTGATTAATTAGAGTGTGATGTCAGCTACCACTTGATTCAGAAACAGCATCATCATTAATAAAATCATGCTTACAAGATAACTCTCTGGCTTCTGCAACAATTTGAGCAATGAAATTAAGCAAAGCCTTGGTATCCTTCATCTAGAGTCACCAACCATGACTGCATAATATCAGCACACTTGAAATTTCACTCTTTGAATGATTAGTGACATTTTAACAGCACAATAATGTATCACATAACTAATATAACTTGCTAATTACCTCAAAATTACTTAAATGAAATAATGTTTTAATTAAGTTTTTAATATTTTCAACAAATTACTTAATCGAAATTTGGAATGATTTACTTTTTTTAAAAATATATACTTTCTTTAAATTAAGAATTAGTTTAAGTTGAATTAGTAATTTTAAAATTATTATTTTTAATCAATTAAAAACTATTATAAATGTTTTCTTTTTACTTTCAATTTCCAAAATTTGTAAATAATTTCTTAATTAAACACACAGAATTTAATGATTAAATATAAATTTACCAATTTCAAATATTTAAAAACTATTACAAATATATTCTGACTTTTTTAACTTAAAATATGTTATAAATAATTTTGGAAATTAATATTTATTAAAGCTAAATTATTAATTTATATCTTATCAATTTAAATTACTTAAAAATATATTATAAAATATTTCCTAAAAATTGTTAAGTAACTATCCATTTCTATTATATAGTGTGAGTGTCATCTTTTTATCTAAAAATTATCATATTATTTTTGTCTATTTATCCCAATTAATTGATTAAAAACTACGAAATATAATATAATCTTAAAAAATGTTATAATTTTATAATATTTCTATGTCAGTTGAAAAATTTAGTCAAATAAAATAAATAAGAAATTGCTTGACCAAAATAGAGCTAAAATAAATCTTAATTAATTTAAAAATATAAAGAAACTAGTCATATCCCGTGGCATTGCGTTGGTGTTGTTGGTAAATGTATACTAACTGAGAGTGAAATAGTTGCAACAAAGAAGAATGTAATTTAAAAAGATGTGAAAATATTGTGGAAAATCAGCACTTGACGAGGAGGCACACATTAATTTAAATTATACCCACCTCCTCGACCGAATAATCAAGTGTTGAATGTGAGCAATCTTTCCCCAGTCTTGGCCTTCTGGTTTCTGGCAACGCTCTTCTAGCAATGGACAATAAAAAATTTGAAGAATTGAAATGGACTTGGGGAGACCTTCTTCTGGAAAGCATTCCAGCTTTGGACATGAATGGAGAATCAAATTATCGAGAGTGGAGAGGTTGCCCTTGTAATCCAGTTTCTTCAGATTTTGGCATCCCCTTATTTCCAGAGAAGTAAGAGAGAGTGGCAGAAAACCTTCCTCTGGAAAACACTCCACTTCGTCCACTCCTTTAATACTCAAGCTTTCAAGACATGTGTTGACTCTCAAGGTCCCTTTCAGTGAGGCCATGAATTTGTAACTTGAGAGATCAATGCTTTTTAGATTTGATGGCAAACCTCCTTCCAAGAGCATCTCCACTTTTGGACAATCATTTATAAAAAAGTGAGCAAGAGATGGAAAGAGGATGTCCATGCGTTTAGCAAGAAGTTGCTCTGACATCTCCACCTTTGATGCGGCATGCCCAACAAGAAGTTGTTCTAACAGCCCTTTCAGCTTCGGACATTTCACTATCCAAAGAGATTGAAGACGTGGAAAAGCAGATGAACATTCCCATTCTTCCCATTCCTTCATATCGTAGAAGTACAGTTCTTCCAAGGATGGAAATGGAAAAGAGCTACTCCCATAAAATTCAGCACCAACACTCACTATCCCATCAAACCCTATAATCGCCAGCTCCTTGAGAGATGGAAGAAGTCCAAGGGGAGGCAAATATAGGCAGTATTTACAGCCGTACATACTTAAGTGCATTACATTTGATAATAAATTATTTGATAACCAACTCGGAAATTCTGTTCCACCATAGTTATGAATTGATAAATACTTGGAAGGTCGTAGATTCTCAAGTACTTCCTTTTCTTTCCTCGGATCATCAGGGATGTGGTTCCACTTCCATTGTAACTGTAGCTTCTCAAGGCCTGTTTTGTTTATCAAATCAACTGCTAATGCATCTGACGGGTCTTCAATATTCTGCAACTCCTCAATTGATAGCTCTCCACATAGATTGTATCCTCCTAGCTGCCGAATACTGAATTCACTGCTTTTTCCAGCACAGAACACATCCAATACTTGAAGATTCTTCAGTTTTCCAAAATGCATTGGCATTCTTCTCACTCCAGTATTTCTAAATTCAAGGCATCGCAGATTGGTGAGTTTATACAACTCCATGGGCAGCTCTGCCAAACTACAACAACGGTTGACTCTATAGTTTAAGAGTTGACTCTTAAGAGTTTAAGAGTTGACTCCAGTATTAAATGGTAATCAAACTCTAGAGTTGACTCTTAAACTCTTAAGAGTTTAAGAGTTTACTGAGTCCCGGCGAGTCAACTCGCTCATAAACCTGTTTTTGGAGCAAATTCGCTCCAACTCGTGAGTCAACTCGGTGACTCGGAGTAAACTCGAGAGTCAATCCGAGTCAAGCGAGTTAGGGAAAAAAGAAAAAACTGTGCGTTTTGGGGCTGAAATCATCTTCACTCTTCAGTACCAACACTGCGCTTAGGGTTCAAACTTTGTGTTGCATTCTCTCGTCTTCGGCTCGAAGGTCTCTGAACGTCGTCTTCTTCTTCCGATTGCTTTGTCGGAGTCGTGAATCGTGATCTTCCGGTCTTCCCTTTGCCTCGTCTTCATGCACGGACTCGTTCTTCGTCAACCATTCCAGGTCACTTGCTGCTGCTCTGTGATTTTTTTTTCTTTTCGTGTGCTTTGTGATTCATTCAATTATTCGTTCAATTGTTGTTCTGGGTTCAATCATTGTTCAGTTGCTGGTTCAATTTTGTTCTTGAGGTTGTTTGTTCTTGCTTGTTGTTGTTGCGTTTCTGGTTTGCTGCTCTGTTCAGTTTCTTTGCTTTTTTGTTCAATTGGTTTGCTGCTTTGTTCATTAATTGGAAGTTTCAGGCCTGAACTTGTTAACTTCAGGATTGATAGTTGTTTGTGATGAATTTGAGGAAAAATTGGAAGAGAATGGCTTAAAAGTTGACAAGTGAGCTCACGTGATTTGCAATGGATGAAAAAGAATCAGTGTGATTATGAACAGTAGAATTATAAATGCAATATTAGAATGTCCTCTGTTTTGGTCAGATTGATGCGTGCACTAATTGAACATAATTGAAAAATAAGATTAGGAATAGTAGACTTAGGATATTACATAAAATTTGACATAGTTGCCTGCTTGTTTGGATGTATTGTTTCGACGTAATTGGAGCTCATTTAAGATGGTAAGTAAAATTTATGAATTATATTATATTATTAAATTTTAGTTATTATTTGGTTACATGGCTGACGACAATTAAAAATGTTTTTATTAATTATAGATTCATATAAAGCGAATAAACCGTTTACACCAGAAGAAAATGAATGACTTGGTTTATGTGATGTATAATTTGAAGTTGAAAACTAAACAGCAAAATAGAAAAAGTATTGCACTTCCATTTGATGAAATTGAGTCATATGATGAATGGATAACTGAAGAGGTAGTGTAATACACAAAACACAAGAAGGGGGGTTGAATTGTGTTAATTAAAATTTAATTCTTTCGTCTGTGGTTTTAAAACAGATGCAGACGAAACTAGGTTAAGTTGAAATGTTGATTTTACTTGGACAGACGTTACTCTTAGATTATCCCTGTTAGTTAAACAATAATGAATATAACTACACAGTCATTTTTATACTGGTTCGTCTGTTCAAGACTACATCCAGTTACCCAGAAACTACTGAGTTTTCACAACCAACCGTGAAATGGTTACAAGTATTCTTTGCACTCAGCCACTTCTGGCTATACACAGATATTCTTTGAACACAGCCTTCTCAGGCTAAACAACACAGGTATTCTTTGAACCCAGCCTCCACAGGCTAAACAAGGTATTCTTTGAACTCAGCCTCCACAGGCTATCACTTGGTATTCTTTGAACACACAGCCTCCTCAGGCTAAACCAGATATTCTTTTGCCACAACCTTCTCAGGCTTAAACAGGTATTCTTTGAACAAATAGCCTCCTCAGGCTAAAGTACCACACAAGTGGATTTAAAAGGTTTACTAAACCAGAAAAGAGATTTCCTCTACACAGAGAGAGATATACAATAAGTTCAGAGTGAGCGAAATAATCAGAATTTACAATTCATGCAAGCGTATTCGCCAACTTGTTCTTGGTGAAGTGAAGTCCTTAAATATGCAGCTTCTTCAAGTATCCGTTAGAGACAGAAGATAGTCGTTGAAGGAGTTAATGATCAAGTTTGAAAAAGGTGTCAAAGTGCAATCAATTGCAAATAGTATGTTGTAGCTGGAGTCCACATTTGCGGCAAAATGATTACCCTTGCACATGCCTCTTTTTCTAACTTTGAATAGGGATAGCATCCAATGTTGACTTATGAGGTTGCTTTGCATGTTCTCAATGTAAATTGCTCTAACTTGTGCACACACTCTAAGGCATTTTGTTTCTAAGTGGTCTATCTCTGCACAAGGATCATAGCTATAACGAACTATGCAATGACACCTCAAAATTTCCCACTACTGTGATTACACCTCACACCTCTCTGATTTCTATCACTCAAGACACTGTAATTTCAACTGTTTATTCATATATCTATTACTTATCAACAACACAAGAATCAAATGTATTTACACTTCTATTCTAATCTGCAAATTTTATTTAATTTTTGTTTTTCTAAACTTTTCAACTATTCACAAGTATATCACAATAAGAAGTTACAGAAAACTCCTCTCAATTGGGTAGGTTGCCTCCCACCAAGCGCTCCTTTAATGTCATTAGCTTGACATATGACCCTGTCCATTTTCTGCACAATTTTCTGGTATATTCTCTTTATTTTCTTTATTGGCCTTCAGGTTCCTCCAAAGCAGATTCAATGAATGAAAGAAATCACTGAAAACAAAACAGAACAACTATAGAAAACAAAGCAGAACAGTTATGCTACAAATGAAACAAGTGTGACACAGACGAAACAAGTATGAACAGACTAAACCAGTATGCACAGACGAAACAAGTATGAAGAAAATAAGTATGAATATTAACAAATAGCAATGAAAACAATGACAACAAAGAAAACAAAGAAAATAAAGAATTCAATGCAAGCACAGAAAACAATGAAAACAAAGAACAAAGAAAATAAAGAAATCAATGAAAACAAAGAAATAAAGAAACCAATGAAAACAAAGAAAGCAAAGAAAACAAAGAAAGCAAAGAAGACAAAGAAAACAAGGAAGACAAAGAAAGCAAAGAAAACAAAGAAATCAATGGAAACAAAGAAATCAATGAAAATAAAGAAAATAAAGGAATCAATGAAAACAGAACAACTATAGAAAACAGATTCAAAGAACGAAAGAACTCACTGAAAAAAAAATGTCCTAAGTAGCAAGCACGTCAAGACTATCGATATTCAACCAATAGTCCCCGGCAACGGCGCCATAAACTTGTTGAATTTAAAATATACGTGTGTCAATCTTTCGGCAAGTGTACCGATCGTTTACAAGTTTAGAAATAGTGAGAAAGGGATGTCGAACCACAGAGACTAATTGTGAAGTATCGAATGCTCAACGTGTGTTGCTATTAGAACGAATCAGTGAATGAATCATGTATGTGAAACTAAGCTATTATGTAAAATTAAACAATGCACAGTAAAGTAAGGAAAACTGTAAATGTTTAAGTTTCAGAAATGATAAAATGAGTTAGGGAATAGGTTCATTCAATTCCTTCTCTCAAGTAACTATTTGCTACATCAATTCAATGAGTATCAATCAATTGGAGACTAGAATTTGTGATACCTTAGACTAATCCTATTCCTAGGTCTTTAGTCCCTTTGAATGACTTCTATAATCCCTAATCCCTTAGGTGAAAACTGAAATTCATTCAAGAAGCGATTCAGATAAATTCGTTACAACATCTCATAGCATGCAAGTTCTATCCCTAGACTCATGCATTACTATAGTGATGCACTTCCTCTCCTAATTCAACTATCAATCTTCCGAAGGCATAATTGAAATGAGAAACAACAACTCAAGGAACAGTTCAATCCAATTCAAACATTAATATTCCTATCACTATTTGAACTTCATGAATTAAACCTCAAGAAATTGCAGTAAGTAGGAATAGATCAATCAATTAACTGAAATTACAATTGAATTAACATAGGAATTCATTACAAGCATTCTGGAATTGAAATCCCCTTTCCCTAACCTAAAATCTAACCTAACATGGAAATGAGAAAAGAAGGAAGGAAAATAGAAATCAAACACAAGAAGCGCTTCATGAATCCTTAGGTCTTGCTTCCGCAAACTCCAAAGCTTCAAGAATCTCCTTAGTTTGATGGAGGAGGAAGGAAAACGAAAAATGGAGAAGAAAGAAAACGAGAGAAGCGTGCACGAGAAGTTGAATTATGAATTCTGAAGGGTCCCCTTGAATTCGCGCCCAAAAACCCTTTTATAAGTGAAGAAACGCGCCCCCCACTTAAGTAATTCGCGCCCTGGCGCGTTTGTGCCGCAACCTGCAGTGAAACGCGCCCCCCATTCGCGCCTTGGCGCGCCCGCGCGCCTCTGGATGTCCTAAATCGCGCCAAGGCGCGTTTTGGCCGAGTGCTGGGCTGAAACGCGCGCCCCTGGTCCAGTGAAACGCGCCGCGGCGCGCTCACGCCTCCTGATTTGCGCCTAGGCGCGACTGCTTGAGCACTTTCACTAAAATGGGCATAACTTCCTCCACAGATATCATTTTGAGCTCTGGTTTTTTGCAAATGAAAGAGGTTAGATAGAGCTACAACTCTCATGAGAAACGAAGAGCCAATTCGGAGTGCAAATTGAGTGAAAGCTGGGCTCAAATGGATGTGCTCCCTTGACTTGAGCTTCAACTTCTCTTCTTCTTGTTGGCTTGCACTCCAAGTCTTTCTCTTAGGTCCATGACTTTCATTCCAAACTTCTATCTCCTCTTCAATCAACCTACAATTAACAAGAAAGAGGATAAGATGACTTAAAAACATAAGAACACTTATAGAACTAACAAAACACTACATCAAGAACTAACACTAAACAAACATGGTATTTTCAATGTTTTCTTGTCTAAACTACAACTAAACCTATTGAAAATGGATGGAAATGGACTGAAAACACCTAGGAAAACATGTATAATCTAGCACTTATCACAACCCCAAACTTAAAGCTTTGCTTGTCCTCAAGCAAACATAGAATCCATCATTACAAGGGTCAATAGATATGGTATAACATTGAGCTCAACAGCCACTGGAAATGCATTATGCAGTTCTTAATTCCTTAAGCCAACTCAATTTATCTATGAAAGTTGAACATGAGTTCAAAATGTTCTCAAGAATTGCACAATTCATCAAGCATAAGCAAACAACATAGATTGGCATGAGAAAATGTACTTTAGCAATATTACACAGTCCTCTCCAGTTAAGTGTTTGCCCTCAATCTCTCAAGTGTTTTGGGTTTGTGTTTCTCTCAATGTTACCAATTAGAAGGTCAGTTACCATAGGCTTGCAATAGCTCTCAAAATCTTCACTGCCTTCAAGTAGACATTGGACACTCAAAAGGTCTTTTCAGGGTTGTAATAGGGCTTAGGTAAAGGTGGGATAAAAAGGAAGGTACTAACTGCATATTCACAGGAACTTAAAGAGTAAAAGTTATACCTATATGCTATGCATGAGTTAATGATGAACAGAAAAAAATTCAAAACAGAACAGAGACTAACACTAAGTAACATAAACAACTCATGAGACCACTCTGTTTTCCTTTTGTTCCTTTATCCTTATTGCTCTTAAACTTCATTTTCTTCTATTTCTTTTTGTTTTCTTATAGCTCTTACTATTTTCTTTTCTTTCTACTTTTTGTTTTTTTCTTTTCTAAACATCTTTTTCTTGTAGCTTTTGTTATTTTGCTCTTTTCTTCTTCCTTTTTCTTTCTTTTCACTTTATTCTTGTACTTTGCTTTTCTTAAGTAGTCTCATTCATTGCTATCACAAGAAAGAACAGAAAAAAAATTTGGTATGGTATGGTATGCATGAAAACAGAGAATGCACTATACACAACTAAAAAAAACTATGCACAAAAATTTCACCAATACAAGGTGATCCCTCTTGTTGACTTTAAAATATACGTGTGTCAATCTTTCGGCAAGTGTACCGATCGTTTACAAGTTTAGAAATAGTGAGAAAGGGATGTCGAACCACAGAGACTAATTGAGAAGTATCGAATGCTCAACGTGTGTTGCTATTAGAACGAATCAGTGAATGAATCATGTATGTGAAACTAAGCTATTATGTAAAATTAAACAATGCACAGTAAAGTAAGGAAAACTGGTAAATGTTTAAGTTTCGAAATGATAAAATGAGTTAGGGAATAGGTTCATTCAATTCCTTCTCTCAAGTAACTATTTGCTACATCAGTTCAATGAGTATCAATCAATTGGAGACTATAATTTGTGATACCTTAGACTAATCCTATTCCTAGGTCTTTAGTCCCTTTGAATGACTTCTATAATCCCTAATCCCTTAGGTGAAAACAGAAATTCATTCAAGAAGCGAAACAGATAAATTCGTTACAACATCTCATAGCATGCAAGTTCTATCCCTAGACTCATGCATTACTATAGTGATGCACTTCCTCTCCTAATTCAACTATCAATCTTCTGAAGGCATAATTGAAATGAGAAACAACAACTCAAGGAACAGTTCAATCCAATTCAAACATTAATATTCCTATGACTATTTGAACTTCATGAATTAAACCTCAAGAAATTGTAGTAAGTAGGAATAGATCAATCAATTAACTGAAATTACAATTGAATTAACATAGGATTTCATTACAAGCATTCTGGAGTTGAAATCCCCTTTCCCTAACCTAAAATCTAACCTAACATTTAAATGAGAAAAGAAGGAAGGAAAATAGAAATCAAACACAAGAAGCGCTTCATGAATCCTTAGGTCTTGCTTCCGCAAACTCCAAAGCTTCAAGAATCTCCTTAGTTTGATGGAGGAGGAAGGAAAACGAAAAATGGAGAAGAAAGAAAACGAGAGAAGCGTGCACGAGAAGTTGAATTATGAATTCTGAAGGGTCCCCTTGAATTCGCTCCCAAAAACCCTTTTATAAGTGAAGAAACGCGCCCCCCACTTAAGTAATTCGCGCCCTGGCGCGTTTGTGCCGCAACCTGCAGTGAAACGCACCCCCCATTCGCGCCCTGGCGCGCCCGCGCGCCTCTGGATGTCCTAAATTGCGCCAAGGCGCGTTTTGGCCGAGAGCTGGGCTGAAACGCGCCCCCTTGGTCCAGTGAAACGCGCCGCGGCGCGCTCACGCCTCCTGATTTGCGCCTAGGCGCAACTGCTTGAGCACTTTCACTAAAATGGGCATAACTTCCTCCACAGATATCATTTTGAGCTCTGGTTTTTTGCAAATGAAAGAGGTTAGATAGAGCTACAACTCTCATGAAGAAATGAAGAGCCAATTCGGAGTGCAAATTGAGTGAAAGCTGGGCTCAAATGGATGTGCTCCCTTGACTTGAGCTTCAACTTCTCTTCTTCTTGATGGCTTGCACTCCAAGTCTTTCTCTTAGGTCCATGGCTTTCATTCCAAACTTCTATCTCCTCTTCAATCAACCTACAATTAACAAGAAAGAGGATAAAATGACTTAAAAACATAAGAACACTTATAGAACTAACAAAACACTACATCAAGAACTAACACTAGACAAACATGGTATTTTCAATGTTTTCTTGTCTAAACTACAACTAAACCTATTGAAAATGGATGGAAATGGACTGAAAACACCTAGGAAAACATGTATAATCTAGCACTTATTACAACCCCAAACTTAAAGCTTTGCTTGCCCTCAAGCAAACATAGAATCCATCATTACAAGGGTCAATAGATATGGTATAACATTGAGCTCAACAACCACTGAAAATGCATTATGCAGTTCTTAACTCCTTAAGCCAACTCAATTTATCTATGAAAGTTGAACATGAGTTCAAAATGTTCTCAAGAATTGCACAATTCATCAAGCATAAGCAAACAACATAGATTGGCATGAGAAAATGTACTTTAGCAATATTACACAGTCCTCTCTAGTTAAGTGTTTGCCCTCAATCTCTCAAGTGTTTTGGGTTTGTGTTTCTCTCAATGTTACCAATTAGAAGGTCAGTTACCATAGGCTTGCAATAGCTCTCAAAATCTCCACTGCCTTCAAGTAGACATTGGACACTCAAAAGGTCTTTTCAGGGTTGTAATGGGGCTTAGGTAAAGGTGGGATAAAAAGGAAGGTACTAACTGCATATTCACAGGAACTTAAAGAGTAAAAGTTATACCTATATGCTATGCATGAGTTAATGATGAACAGAAAAAAATTCAAAAACGCAAGCGAGAGACTAACACTAAGTAACATAAACAACTCATGAGACCACTCTGTTTTCCTTTTGTTCCTTTATCCTTATTGCTCTTAAACTTCATTTTCTTCTGTTTCTTTTTGTTTTCTTATAGCTCTTGCTATTTTCTTTTCTTTCTACTTTTTGTTTTTTTCTTTTCTAAACATCTTTTTCTTGTAGCTTTTGTTATTTTGCTCTTTTCTTCTTCCTTTTTCTTTCTTTTCACTTTATTTTTGTACTTTGCTTTTCTTAAGTAGTCTCATTCATTGCTATCACAAGAAAGAACAGAAAAAAATTTGGTATGGTATGGTATGCATGAAAACAGAGAATGCACTATACACAACTAAAAAAAAACTATGCACAAAAATTCCACCAATACAAGGTGATCCCTCAACCCCAAACTTAAAATTTTGGCTTGTCCTCAAGTCAACAGCTACACATGCACCCCAAAATTCAACCCCAAACTTAATCTTGAGACCTCTCATCTAAGTAAATAAACCAATACACTCAAAGTTCCAGTGATAGGGACAATTGGTTTTTCACTTATTTAGGCTTGTAATGAGCTTAAGTATCCAAGAAGGAAAGGGTTAATTCAGGCTCAAAGGGGCTAGCAATGGAAAGTGTGAAGGTTAAGGCTGTTTGGCTCAAGGTTACAAGAAAAAAATTTGCCTTTATCATTTGTGTCCACATCTAAATGTATGCAATTTTGACCAAGAGCTAAAGTAAGTTCTGGAACAAACACATCACATGGTAAAATAGAACACTCAAGAATAAATCATGTTGGAGGCCCAAATTCTTATCCAGGATTAATCATTGCATAACATTGCTAAGTCCACTAATCATGTTACAACCTAGAAAATTGTCATGCCCAAATTCTCATACAATGACTCGTCAAACATTTAAAAAAAAACATGCAACTTTGTCATAGAACCTCAAATTGAACCTAAGTGCCAAAAATTACACAGTTCATTCTACTGGACTATAGAGTCAATGTTATATTAAATGCAATTAACCTTCATAAGATGGTGCAACAAAACAGGGCATATACTCTAAACAAACATAAATTGATCAGTTAACATCAAAAGAGTATAAAAGTGCTCCCTGTTGAAGACCAGCCAGACTGCTCAAAGTTCTGGATCAAGTGCCCAAAATTTCCATGTGCTTCCAGCAGTGCTCAGCATCTAAAAATTCACATCAACAAAACAAACTAACAAGACAGTAAGATCTTGGAAATTTTACAGCAAAAATGAAAATCTAGGGTGAAGGGGATGAAGAATTTAATTCAAACTACTTGCAATGTGAAGTGGTGGAAATGAAAATGGATTAAAAATGGGATTGCATTCTTGGGAAATCACAAGAACAAGGGGAGAAGAATAAGAACAAGTGAACGCGCCTCGTGTTTCTGCCAGGGCGCGAGCTCGCCACCTTATTTGTGCCAGGGCGCAGCAAACGCGCCACCCTCCTTAATGAACTCGCGCCAGGGTGCGTTTATGCCGCAACCAGCTATAAAACACGCCCCCCTGTTGATGTGAAGGGCGCCGCGGCGCGTTTAGGCCGCAACCAAGCCTCAAACGCGCCACCCTCATTCGCCAGGGCGCCCCAATTGCGCCATCCTCTCAAAATTCATGCGCCAAGGCGCATTCTAACAGAGAAGACTTGTGATTTTTCACCTCCTTTTCATGCCTTGGTGCAAATTGATATCCCAAGAGGTCACAAATGAGGTTGCTTTGCATGTTCTCAATGTAAATTGCTCTAACTTGTGCACACACTCTAAGGCATTTTATTTCTAAGTGGTCTATCTCTGCACAAGGATCATAGCTATAACGAACTATGCAATGACACCTCAAAATTTCCCACTACTGTGATTACACCTCACACCTCTCTGATTTCTATCACTCAAGACACTATAATTTCAACTGTTTATTCATATATCTATTACTTATCAACAACACAAGAATCAAATGTATTTACACTTCTATTCTAATCTGCAAATTTTATTTTATTTTTGCTTTTCTAAACTTTTCAACTATTCACAAGTATATCACAATAAGAAATTACAGAAAACTCCTCTCAATTGGGTAGGTTGCCTCCCACCAAGCGCTCCTTTAATGTCATTAGCTTGACATATGACCCTATCCATTTTCTGCACAATTTTCTGGTATATTCTCTTTATTTTCTTTATTGGCCTTCAGGTTCCTCCAAAGCAGATTCAATGAATGAAAGAAATCACTGAAAACAAAACAGAACAACTATAGAAAACAAAGCGGAAACGCTTATGCTACAAACGAAACAAGTGTGACACAGACGAAACAAGTATGAACAGACTAAACCAGTATGCACAGACGAAACAAGTATGAAGAAAATAAGTATGAATATTAACAAATAGCAATGAAAACAATGACAACAAAGAAAACAAAGAAAATAAAGAATTCAATGCAAACACAGAAAACAATGAAAACAAAGAACAAAGAAAATAAAGAAATCAATGAAAACAAAGAAATAAAGAAACCAATGAAAACAAAGAAAGCAAAGAAAACAAAGAAAGCAAAGAAGACAAAGAAAACAAGGAAGACAAAGAAAGCAAAGAAAACAAAGAAATCAATGGAAACAAAGAAATCAATGAAAATAAAGAAAATAAAGGAATCAATGAAAACAGAACAACTATAGAAAACAGACTCAAAGAACGAAAGAACTCACTGAAAAAAAAATGTCCTAAGTAGCAAGCACGTCAAGACTATCGATATTCAACCAATAGTCCCCGGCAACGGCGCCATAAACTTGTTGAATTTAAAATATACGTGTGTCAATCTTTCGGCAAGTGTACCGATCGTTTACAAGTTTAGAAATAGTGAGAAAGGGATGTCGAACCACAGAGACTAATTGTGAAGTATCGAATGCTCAACGTGTGTTGCTATTAGAACGAATCAGTGAATGAATCATGTATGTGAAACTAAGCTATTATGTAAAATTAAACAATGCACAGTAAAGTAAGGAAAACTGTAAATGTTTAAGTTTCAGAAATGATAAAATGAGTTAGGGAATAGGTTCATTCAATTCCTTCTCTCAAGTAACTATTTGCTACATCAATTCAATGAGTATCAATCAATTGGAGACTAGAATTTGTAATACCTTAGACTAATCCTATTTCTAGGTCTTTAGTCCCTTTGAGTGACTTCTATAATCCCTAATCCCTTAGGTGAAAACAGAAATTCATTCAAGAAGCGAAACAGATAAATTCGTTACAACATCTCATAGCATGCAAGTTCTATCCCTAGACTCATGCATTACTATAGTGATGCACTTCCTCTCCTAATTCAACTATCAATCTTCCGAAGGCATAATTGAAATGAGAAACAACAACTCAAGGAACAGTTCAATCCAATTCAAACATTAATATTCCTATCACTATTTGAACTTCATGAATTAAACCTCAAGAAATTGCAGTAAGTAGGAATAGATCAATCAATTAATTGAAATTACAATTGAATTAACATAGGAATTCATTACAAGCATTCTGGAATTGAAATCCCCTTTCCCTAACCTAAAATCTAACCTAACATGGAAATGAGAAAAGAAGGAAGGAAAATAGAAATCAAACACAAGAAGCGCTTCATGAATCCTTCGGTCTTGCTTCCGCAAACTCCAAAGCTTCAAGAATCTCCTTAGTTTGATGGAGGAGGAAGGAAAACAAAAAATGGAGAAGAAAGAAAACGAGAGAAGCGTGCACGAGAAGTTGAATTATGAATTCTGAAGGGTCCCCTTGAATTCGCGCCCAAAAACCCTTTTATAAGTGAAGAAACGCGCCCCCCACTTAAGTAATTCGCGCCCTGGCGCGTTTGTGCCGCAACCTGCAGTGAAACGCGCCCCCCATTCGCGCCCTCGCGCGCCCGCGCACCTCTGGATGTCCTAAATCGCGCCAAGGCGCGTTTTGGCCGATAGCTGGGCTGAAACGCGCCCCCCTGGTCTAGTGAAACGCGCCGCGGCGCGCTCACGCCTCCTGATTTGCGCCTAGGCGCAACTGCTTGAGCACTTTCACTAAAATGGGCATAACTTCCTCCACAGATATCATTTTGAGCTCTGGTTTTTTGCAAATGAAAGAGGTTAGATAGAGCTACAACTATCATGAAGAAACGAAGAGCCAATTCGGAGTGCAAATTGAGTGAAAGCTGGGCTCAAATGGATGTGCTCCCTTGACTTGAGCTTCAACTTCTCTTCTTCTTGATGGCTTGCACTCCAAGTCTTTCTCTTAGGTCCATGGCTTTCATTCCAAACTTCTATCTCCTCTTCAATCAACCTACAATTAACAAGAAAGAGGATAAAATGACTTAAAAACATAAGAACACTTATAGAACTAACAAAACACTACATCAAGAACTAACACTAAACAAACATGGTATTTTCAATGTTTTCTTGTCTAAACTACAACTAAACCTATTGAAAATGGATAGAAATGGACTGAAAACACCTAGGAAAACATGTATAATCTAGCACTTATCAAGCAACAACAGACTCAGATCTTATATCATCTAAAAACCAATCTGGCTTTGAAGGCTTCTCAGCACAAGAATTTTCAGCATATCTCTTCATGACTATCTCATTAAGGAATGAGTAGTCAGTCTTGTGCTTAGGAGGAAGATCTTCAGGATTGAGCACTTCAGCATGCTCCCTTTCCTCAAAAGAAAACCTTCCTTTATATACATCATATTCTTCATCAGACGAAGAACATGATTCAACTATAACTACCTCCACATCATCAACAGACGGAACATCATTCGGCTGTGTGTGTGAGGTTTCCTCAGACGCAACCTCAATTGTAGGCGTAACAACTCTTTCACCAGACGCAGTTGACATCGTCTATGTACAGGCTGCGTTGAGTGGAGACGCAACAATAGGATCAGTGCTAGCACTCCTATGTTCGTCGTGAGGAGGAGGTATTGAGACTTCCATTGATGGAGCCTCTTCATTTAACATAGTCTCCAATTCCTCTGCAAGTTGGGCATTATCCTTCTGGATCTGAGCAGTTTCTGCACTATCCAAGCCCTCTGATGTTGCTGGAGTAGACGCAACAGCAGATGATCCAATGCCTTTTAGACTTTCTTGGAACATGCGTTCCTTTTCAGCTTCCAGCAGAATTGAGACTCTCTTAGCCTCTTTTAGTTGTTTAGCTTCGTCTGTTTCACCAACAATTATAGACGCAAGCTTATGCTTTCTTTTCTCCTTGCCCTTAGCAGCCTTTTGAAGAGCAATCTCCCTTGCTCTTGCTTTTTCTTCTGCTTCTGCTCTTTTCTTTTCTTCGTCTGAGTGAATAACAACAGATGGAGCAACCTTAGTTGCTTTTCTTGCCCCTTCTTCTTCACCAGGGGAAGTTACACTGTCATTTTCTTTGACAGCGATGTGCTTGATCCATATAGTCCTTTTCTTTTTCTTAAGAGGCTCTTCAAGCACTTCCTCGAAAGGAACTTTTGCAACCTTCACAGACGGTACTGAAGGTTGAGCATGAGGTGTTTGTGGAAGTGTTTGTGAAGGTGTTTCAAAGTCGCTTGGTCTTGCACATTTGATGCGAACTCTGTTGAGTGAATCACTGGTCATGGGAGTAAGAAAGGATGGAGGAAGTCTCATTTTCATGAAGTTGCTCCTTTTTACCTCTTTTCCAGCATCATGCCATACAGCACCAGTGGCATCAAACCCTTGATTGAGTATAATTTGTGAGAACAGGGTAGCATATGGAATACTACTCTTTCTTCTTATATCTCGTGCTTTTAGAGCACTCACCCAATGATCCATGATAACATGAGGCAAATTCATTCTTCCTTTTCGCAAGCAGCAGTAAATACAGAATTTGTCCCTGAGACTAACGTTGTCTCTTGAACCTGTGCGAGGAGTGAAGACATTGAAGAGGATGTTGTGGATGACTCTGCATGTGGGAAATAAATTCCCAGCTTTGAGGGTTTTGGGGTCTTCAACTCTGAGATATCCTTCGAACAGTAGTTTGTTGACGGTTTCTTCCTTCTCGTTCTTCAACCAATCACTACTGTAGAATCTTCCCTCCGCCTTGCATTTTTCTGTTCCAGCAATGGCGTCAGCGGTGATAATATACTCTTTATTGTCAATAGTTCTGACAATACCATCAGCAAATTCCTTGGCATCGCTCCAAAACTCGGCGTATGCCTCCATCAACCATGGACCTTTCCATTCTGCAAAGTCCATCCACCCGGTGTGTTCGAGCATTTTCAACACTTGAGGAGAGACTCCTACAAGAGTAGATCTGCAAAGCCATTTGCTTTCGAGAAAGAGATCTTGTCACTGCACACTTAAAGAGAATTTTATTAAACCAATATCAGTTGTGTCTGTTGAATTTTACCTCAGTAACTGTTCAACTTGATCAGACGCAATGTTTCGTCTTAACACGAAGTAATGTACAGACGGAACAAATTCAAACTATGCACAGACGAAACATAATTATTCTATTAAATAAATAATTCCCAAATTTTCTTTAATGAAATTAAATCTTGTTTCATCTAAAGCTTTAGTAAAAATATCTGCCCATTGAAAATCAGTTTGAATAAACTGTATATCAAAAATTCCTTTTTGAATATAATCTCTAATGAAATGAAATTTGATTTCAATATGTTTAGCTTTTGAATGCTGAATGGGATTTTTGCTGAGATTAATTGCACTTGTATTATCACAGAAAAATTGAATTTGAGTCTCAAACCTGGAATAATCTTCAAGTTGATATTTTACCCAAAGTAATTGAGAACAGCATCCAGCTGCAGCAATGTATTCAGCTTCTGTGGAAGATAATGCAATGGAGTTTTGCTTCTTGCTTAACCAAGATATAAGTGAAGTGCCAAGAAATTGGCAACCACCACTTGTGCTTTTTCTCTCCACTTTATCTCCAGCATAATCAGCATCACAATAGCCTCTTAAACTAAAATTATTATTTTTCTTATAAAACATTGAGAGATTAGTTGTGCCAATAAGGTATCTGAGAATTCTCTTTACAACTTGTAAATGAGATTCTCTAGGATCAGATTGAAATCTAGCGCATAGACAAACACTAAACATGATATCTGGTCTACTTGCAGTTAAATAAAGAAGCGAGCCAATCATACCTCTGTATACCGTCTGATCAACGATCTTACCTAATTTATCCTTGTTTAGACTTGCTCTAGATGGATGCATTGGAGTCTTCATGGGTTTGGCATTTTCCATCTTGAACTTCTTGAGAAGCTCCTTTGTATATTTTTGTTGATGGATGTAAATCCCTTCCTTTGTCTGCTTAATTTGAAGTCCTAGAAAGAACTTCAATTCTCCCATCATACTCATCTCAAATTCATCCTGCATTAGCTTTGAAAAATCCTTGCACAATAATTCGTTAGTTGCTCCAAAGACTATATCGTCTACATAAATTTGGATTATAATAAAGTCTTTTGAAATGCTTTTCTTGAAAAGAGTTGTATCATTTTTAAGAAGAAAAGAACTAAGTCTTTCATACCAAGCTCTAGGAGCTTGTTTAAGACCATACAGTGCTTTCTTTAGTTTGAAAACATGATTTGGTTGAGAAGAACTTTCAAAATCAGGAGGTTGTTTTACATATACTTCTTCTTCAATAAAACCATTCAAAAATGCACTTTTTACATCCATTTGATATAGAACGATATTCTTATGAGTAGCAAAAGCAAGTAAAATCCTAATTGCTTCTAATCTAGCAACAGGTGCAAAGGTTTCTGTGAAATCAATACCTTCTTGTTGATTATACCCTTGTGCTACTAACCTTGCTTTGTTCCTTACCACTTTGCCCTCTTCATCAAGCTTGTTTCTGAACACCCATCTTGTTCCAATGATACTTTTGTTCTTAGGTTTCTCAACCAAAGTCCAAACATCATTTCTTGTGAACTGATTAAGTTCTTCTTCCATTGCTAAGATCCAATCATTGTCTTGAAGAACATCTTCAATGCTCTTGGGCTCTATTTCGGATACAAGAGCATATCCAGAGATGTCCTTTACTCTTGATCTAGTTTGAACACCTTGAGTTTTATCCCCAATGATCAGGTCTTGAGAGTGATTCGAGGCAAATTTCCAAGTTCTGACAGATGCATGATCATCAGTCTGATGACGGACAGACGAAGAAGGTTCATCTGTGCTGATAGGTGCTTTTGCGTCTGCTCTTGTATCAGTACTAGGTTGTTCAGACGGAACACTTTCTTGAGTTGTGGGATTGATCTGCAAGTTATCAAACAAGTTTTCTAGGTCTGATATTTCTTTATCATCCTTTGAGTTATCTTGAAACTTGACATGGATTGATTCTTCTACAACTTAAGTCTTAGAGTTGAAAACTCTATATGCTTTAGATGTACTTGAATATCCAAGCAAGAATCCTTTAACAATTTTGGAATCAAACTTTCCCAGTTGATCCTTAGTGTTAAGAATAAAACATTCACATCCAAAAGGATGAAAATAAGATATGTTGGGTCTTCTTCCTTTCCATAGTTCATATGGGGTCTTATTCAAAATTGGTCTAATTAATATTCTGTTTTGAATATAACAAGAAGTATTAATTGCTTCTGCCCAACAATATTTTGGAAGAGAACTTTCATGCAACATAGTTCTAGCCATTTCTTGAAGAGTCCTATTTTTCCTCTCAACAACTCCATTTTGTTGGGGAGTTCTTGGAGATGAAAAATTGTGGAATATTCCGTTTTCAAAACAGTAGGCTTTGAACTCAGAGTTTTCAAACTCTGTGCCATGATCACTTCTCACAGATGCAATGCATATCCCTTTTTCATTTTGAACTCTTTTACAGAATATTTCAAAGACTTTGAAAGACTCATGTTTATGAGAAAGAAAGTATACCCATGTGAATCTAGTATAATCATCTACAATTACAAATCCATATCTTTTCCCTCCAAGACTTTCAGTCTGAATAGGAACAAAGAGATCAATATGCAACAATTCAAGTGGTCTTGTCGTGGAAACAACATTTTTTGATTTAAAAGAAGCTTTGAGTTGTTTCCCATGTTGACAAGATTCACACAGACGATTTGATTTCAAAGATATTTTTGGCAAACCTCTTACGAGATCCTTTTTCGAAATTTTTGAAATATACTTGAGACTCAAATGTCCAAGCTTCTTATGCCATATATCTCGTTCATCGTCTGTGGAAATTAAAAATGTCACATTTTGATCACTTAAATCAGAAAGACATACCTCATACAGGTTGTTCTTTCTTTTCCCAATAAAAAGAATAGATTTATCCTTATTTTTGACTATACATTCATCAGTGTTAAAAGCTACTTCATATCCACTATCACAAAATTGACTTTTGCTAAGTAGATTAAAATTAAATCCTTTAACATACGACACATTTTGGATAAGTGGATTAGGTGTCTTACCAACAGTCCAAATACCAAGAATTTTACCTTTTCCAGAACCATAGGAGACAGACCCTTTAATTGGTCTGAGGTCTTGGAACATAGACAGATCTCCTGTCATGTGTCGTGAGCAACCACTGTTCAGGTACCAACTTGAAGTCCTCTCTCTTCCCATTAATGATATCTACAACAGGAATTATGAGTGACTTTGGTACCCAAATCTGTTTGGGTCCTCTTTTGTTAGTTAAAGAAGGTTTATTAGGATTCCTTTTGTTTAGAACCTTGTCCTTCTTATAGGTATTAGGAACCTTATTATAGCACTTCTTTTTTTGAGCAGATGAAACAAATTTGAATTTCTTTTCGTCTATCTCTTCAACATAACCAAGTCCACTTTTATCATTAGGTGACCTCTCATATTTTAAAATATTTTTAAGCATGGAGGAACCTTTTGTGAACTTAGTTAAGTCACTGAGTAAGGAGTTATTTTCTTTCTTTAATCTTTCAATTTCAAGAAGGAAAATATTCTTTTCAGATTCAGATAAAACAGCATCTGATACTTTATTTTCTAGCTTCTCTTTTTCAGATTTCAAAATTGCATTTTCTTCCAAGATTTGTTTCAATTTGGTTTTGCAAGTTTTGTATTGCATAACAATAAAATGTGAGTTGGCTAGTAGAGTATCATATGACATTCTTTCTGATTCTGATTCAGACTCAGAAGAAGAGGATGAAGAAGTTTGAGTATCATTTACCTCAGTTGAAATATTGTCTCTAGCCATGAGGCAAATATTTGCAATTTCTTCTTCTTCAGTTGATTCCTCTGAGCTTTCGCTGTCAAGGTCTTCCCAAGTCAGCAAGCTCTTCTTTCTTCGAGGATTCCACCTCTTTTTCAACTTTGGACATTCTGATTTCATGTGCCCAGACTTTCTACATTCATAGCACACTATTTCTGTACTCTCTTCTTTGTTTGAAGACTTCTCAGGAAGCCTCTTATCCTTCTTCTTGAAGAAGCGTTGTCCTCTGCCCTTCTTCATCATCATTCTTTTGAATTTTCTGGCCATAAGAGAGATTTCGTCCTCAGATGAATCATCAGACGATTCAAACTCAGTTGAGTTTGCCTTCCAGATCTTCATTTTTTTCTTTCTGTCTTTCTTGACAGGATTTTCATTTGAAGTGGTGTTGACAGATGAAAGAGCGATAGACTCTTGAACTTTGATTTTGTCTCTTTTACACAAGAGTACTTCATGTACCCTTAGTGCACCAATTAACTCATCTAGAGTTAATTTCTTCATATCTCTTCCAACAGAAGATGGTGTGGACATAGCTTCCCAAGGAGGTGAGAGACTATCCAAGATCTTCATATTGTTCTGGGCCTTTGTGAAGGTGATTTCCAGAGCAGTGAGTCCATTTAATATGGTTTGGAATCTTCCAAACATCATATCAATTGATTCTTCTTTCTTCATTGAGAACATTTCATATTCTCTTTGAAGGGTGGCAGCTTTTCTCATTCTGACATCTTCAGTGCCTTCATATGAGATTTTTAGAGCATCCCATAATTCTTTAGCAGTTTTGTAGGCACAAAATCTGTTATACTCAGTTCTTGAGAGTGCGCACATGAGAGCGTATCTTGCTTTGTTGTTCTGCTCCATGATTGAGTATTCTTCACTTCCCCATTCGCTTTCTGGCTTTTTAGTGAGAATATCTCCTTGAGTGATTATGTTCCATAATCTGTACTGTGTTGACTTGATGTACATCTCCATCCTGTCAGCCCAGTAAGGATAATCATCTCCAGAGAATGCTGGAGGTTTGTTCATTGAAGCTCCTCCTGACAAGAACGAGGGTCCTTGAGATCTATGCTGGATCTTTTCCTCTAGCAGCTGTTAAGCGCTCAACCCTTAGAGGCTGAGCTCTGATACCAAACTGTAAAACACAAAACACAAGAAGGGGGGTTGAATTATGTTAATTAAAATTTAATTCTTTCGTCTGTGGTTTTAAAACAGATGCAGACGAAACTGGGTTAAGTTGAAATGTTGATTTTACTTGGACAGACATTACTCTTAGATTATCCCTGTTAGTTAAACAATAATGAATATAACTACACAGTTATTTTTATACTGGTTCGTCTGTTCAAGACTACATCCAGTTACCCATAAACTACTGAGTTTTCACTACCAACCGTGAAATGGTTACAAGTATTCTTTGCACTCAGCCACTTCTGGCTATACACAAATATTCTTTGAACACAGTCTTCTCAGGCTAAACAACACAGGTATTCTTTGAACCCAGCCTCCACAGGCTAAACAAGGTATTCTTTGAACTTAGTCTCCACAGTCTATCACTTGGTATTCTTTGAACACACAACCTCCTCAGGCTAAACCAGATATTCTTTTGCCACAGCCTTCTCAGGCTTAAACAGGTATTCTTTGAACAAATAGCCTCCTCAGGCTAAAGTACCACACAAGTGGATTTAAAAGGTTTACTAAACCAGAAAAGAGATTTCCTCTACACAGAGAGGGATATACAATAAGTTCAGAGTGAGCGAAATAATCATAATTTACAATTCTTGCAAGCGTATTCGCCAACTTGTTCTTGGTGAAGTGAAGTCCTTAAATATGCAGCTTCTTCAAGTATCCGTTAGAGACAGAAGATAGCCGTTGAAGGAGTTAATGATCAAGTTTGAAAAAGGTGTCAAAGTTCAATCAATTACAAATAGTATGTTGTAGCTGGAGTCCACATTTGCGACAAAATGATTACCCTTGCACATGCCTCTTTTTCTAACTTTGAATAGGGATAGCATCCAATGTTGACTTATGAATTGAGAATCCTAATACTAATCTTTTGAAGACTTTTGTAACTCTTAGAATTTGAAATGTTGAAGTTACTTTCGTCTGATCTTCACTTCCTAGGACAGACGATGCAAATATTCAGACTAAGTGAGTAATCTTGAGTTTCGTCTGATCGCTTCGTCTGCTGTTTCGTCTGATGCTTTGGCTTTGAGACAGACGCAAATGACTTCAATCTTTGAGGAGTCATGTTTCGTCTGCACTGGTTTTGTCTGATCAGGTCTTGTGGACTTGGTTTCGTACTGTCTTGTAATTAATCAAAACTTGGAGGTGTTAATCATCTTGATTTAACATCTTGATCTAACAGGTAGATACTAGAGAAGTTGAGCATCATGATGTTGTCAATTTTACTATTGAATTGATGGGAGATGTTGGAGGAAGAGGTTCAAGTGATTCAATTGTAGATGATTTTAATTTAGATAATATGGTTTTTATGGAAGATGAAGATAATAATGGTGATGAAGATGAAGATATTGATGACGTAGAAGATGATCTTCAAGATGATGTCATTAGAGGATTAGACATGAATATTTAATAATTTATTACTTATGTTTGTATTTGTAATTTGTAACTTGATAAATTTGATAAACTTGATGAAATGTCTTGCTGTTGTGTTGATGAATTTGATGAACTTGATTGATGTGTGACTAGTTGAAAATAGGTAACAGGTTTATTAGAAATTTCAATTTTTAGGGACACTCTTTCAATTTTTTTTTAATTTTTTTTTTTAAAAATAGACTCATACGAGTCTACGGGTTGACTCTACGAGTCACGAGTCGACTACTATCACGAGTCTACTGTCACTCTAGAGTCTGACAACCGTTGAACAACCTACCAGCTTCAGTATTTGCAAGTTATACAACAAACATGTTGAATCAGGTAGTTTTTCTATGCCCGTCTCTGAAAAGTCTAATGAACGGAGATGTTTAAGTTCACCTAAAGAGTCAGGCACCTCTTTAAGGTCAGAACATTGAGAGAAAGATAAGACATGTAGGAACTTATGTTTGGAGAACAAATCATGTATCGAAATCCTGCATTTCCAAGGCTCGGCCTCAAAACTCTCTCTTCCAGTTGCTGGAAAAAATGTGCGCAGCCTTTTAGCATCATGTAAACTCTCAAACACCTCAAGATATTCAGCGTCCTTGCTTGCAATTAAAAAATGACGGGTTGTTTTTGGTACACATCTTGCTTTACCAACTCCCAACCTAAAGCAGATGTCCCCAGAAACATAATTTGCTAAATCATTAAGAAGGTCATGCATACCAAACCATGTTTGGTATATGTATATGCTTGAGGGTTGAAAGAAAGACCTGGATAATAAATCATCAAAATACTGTTCTCCAACTTCTTCTGGACTCCTGCTATATTGAGGACCTTGTAAAAAAATTTGAGCCATCCACAATTGAATTAAACTCTCCTTGTTAAACATGTAATCTTTGGGAAATAAGGCACAAAAAGAAAAGCACCTCTTGAGATGAGAAGGAAGGTGGTGATAGCTCAATAATAGAGCAGGAATGATTTCATTATCTCCCGTAGGTAAGTCCCATATCTTGCTTTTCAATACATTTTCCCATTACGAAACAGATGACTTACTGCGCAAAAGACTTCCAATTGATTTCAAGGCCAGAGGCAATCCTTTGCATTTTTCAATTATCTCTGCATGTTTTGCAAAAACTTGCCAGCAACTATCTTCTTCTAATTGCTTTAGGTGAAGCACTTTACAAGACCGCATGGTAGATGCAACTGTATCACTGCGTGTCGTCACAAGTATTGTGCTTCCTGGAGCCCCAAAATTGAGAGGAGTTTGGACAGCTTCCCATTCTTTTCGTCTTGTCATTGTACACGTGCTGGGCGAGCGTGGTCTTACCTAACCCACCCATGCCGACAACAGAAAGAATCGATATCTTGTTGCGATTGTTAGTTTCAGATTTAAGCCAATTAAAGATCATTTCTTTGTCTTAATCTCTGCCATAAATAACACTTTCAACCAACAAAGATGTTGTTTGTGTTTTACTACCCGATCCCACACTAGGACAAGTAGCCCTTTTCAAACCAAGGCATCCTTTTGGCTTGCAAGAAATTCTAGTTTCTGAAGGACTTGTTTCATCTCCGAGTTAATTTTCTTGGTAAATGGACTGAAAGTAGTGTTGAAGAAATTTGATACCTTGTCAGTTAAGGTTTGAGATTCAGATTTAGCTTCAGCTTCCACTTGACATTTGATGACTTCATAGTCTATTTCATCCAGGAGATCCTCTGCGTCAAAAAGGGCATCCTTGACAGCAAAAAACCATGCTTTTACTAGTGGATCATCGAACTGCTTTAGTTCTGCATCATCAGACAGAGAATCCATGGACAGTATCGTGATTTTCAACTGACTTAGCAGTGTATCATCAAGTTTTTTTTTACGGAAGAAGAATAGAACTTCTGGAGAAGCCAGTCTGTCAAATGCAACCTGAAGGAAGCCAGAAAGAAAAGCACCACCAACAAGAGCTCCTGCCATATTTGGGATCGGAAAGTGAGTGAACCAATGGAAACTAGTAATTTGAGATGCAGATTATGAGAATGGTTGGTATAGTGATGAAATGAGTAACAAGTTGTTCTAAGAAGGATGACTATAATTTTTAAGGACACTGTTGAGTCTTTGATGATGACTCGATCAATATTCTCGGCTTTCTTTAATTGTAAATTGTGATCGTTAGATTATGAATGATGGCTCAAATTTTAGACACAATTTAAATTTAATGAAATCTGATTTTTATTCAACGGCTTTGATTAATTGAAGGTGTGAATGTATGAAATCGTGAGTGTAGGAAATGTGTATCCAAAGAGGCTTTATGGTCAGTCAAGCAATAACTGTTTAGTCCTTTCTGACATTCACAGCTGTATTCTATCTTAAAAGTTGAGTCAAGCAATATATATCCAACGGCTCTGATTAACTGAATGTATGAAATCGTGTGTAGAAAATGTGTACCAAAAGAGGCTTTATGGTCTGTCAGTGAAGCAATAATTGGAGTCCTTTCCGATCTTCTATACACAACTTTATTTTGCTAACAGCTGCAATATGCAGCCAATCAGCTAATTCACTCATAAAATATATATACATTTTTCTCTTTTTATATCTTATATAAATACGCATTTCTCTTTTTTCACATATTATAACTGGTTATCTGCGTATTACAATTGTCTACTAAATATTTTCTTCCATATGGTAATTTTGAAGTTGAGGCTTTATGCATGGTTTTGCTTTTATGTTAACAAACTTAAGAAGGTGTCTTCTTTCATTTGATGCATCAGTTAACTATCCTTCCCTTGGTCACCTATTCGACTATAATGAAATATTTGATCCAGTTTGATATGTTTAGCGAGTTAGTATTTTTAATTTATTTAAGTAAGTTTAAGTATTTATTCCAGCACCAGATAATAATGATTGGTCAAATTCATCTGTAAAATATATATGACTGAGTTGAAGTCATAATTGTCTAATAAAAATTCATGACATCTAATTACCTTAGACGGTTACATAATGTGCATTTAGAAAAGTGATATTGATGATTTTCAAGATAATCATAGTGTTTGGATAATAAGTAAGAATTTATTTTAATTACCCACATGGTAATTCCATAAAAAAAAATAGTAGAAACACTTATTTGTTAATTTACTCGTGACATGAACTTTAATCAATTCTATTAAAAAAGTGAATCTAAACGGAACATACTATTAGATTTGTCAGTCACAACTGTTCGAATTTTATGGAATCTATCCCTGAAGTTATTACAATGAAGAGATCTAACAATTATTACTTTATACACCATGAACTTCAATTCTTTTGAAAAACATGTTTATATTGTAGTTGAGACAATCATCTTTCTTGAATACATACATATTGTAGAAGTTCTTATTCTTTTTTACCGATGCTAGCTAGAAGTTATCTGACTAAGAACTATGTTCAATATTAGCATATAATCAATTGAGAGAAAATTAGATGGTGGAATTAGATTTTTGTATAAGAAGCAAGAAGATGGACTTGTGACGGTTTGTGAACTTTTGAGAACTCATAAGAGAATCATATTATATGTGAAGTTTATTGAAGTGTTGGTTAAAGTGTTTTTCATTATCTCCACCTGTGCTTTCTGGTGGATGCATTAATATTAATTTCTTAACTGTTGGGAAAATTACGCAGAATTTTCTCTTACCGTCAGATTTATGGAAGTGAAAAATAACTCAAATTTTTGCACACACAAATTGATAACGGAGTTCGGCCAATAATGCCTACGTCTCCGGACTGCTGCAGATCTTTTACTGAAAAGGGAATATACTCGGTGTTTACATAATACTCAAAAGTAAATCAACATCACTTACAACACAGAACCCAATTACACCCGCAAGAACTAAACTGTTCTTACTCTCTAAGTGCTACTGCACTCTCCCTCTCTTCTACATTTCTCCGTTCTGTTGGTTGTTTGCTGTGTTTTTCTCTTCGTTGGTTTCCTCTTTTTGTAGTTAAATGGTTTGCCTATTTTTAAGAAAAGAATCTGTGCAAGCTGGCAACCAATGCACCGAAAGTTTCTCCTATTGCACCGAAAGCAGATTTTTTTTCTTTCCACCGAAAGCCATTTTGTTGTTGGCTGAAAAGTTGATCCCACAATTGTAGGCTGGACATTTGGTCCAAGGCATCACTTTTTCAACAATCTCCCACAATTGTAGTGCCATCTTTCTTGCCTCGAGCAACTGTCATTGCACCCTTTGATATCTTCCAATCATTACCATGGAAGATTGTAGTGTAGCCTTCATTGGCCAACTAGCCTACTGAGATTAAATTTTTTTTCAGGTCGGGAATATGTCTAACATTTTTCAATTCCCATGCAGACCCGTTCAATTTAATCTTCACTACACCTTTACCCACAATCTCACAAGTTTGATCATTACCAAGATAAACTTTACTTTGTTCTCCGGGGACATAACTGTCGAAGAATCCTTTCAGTGATGTGGCATGGAAGGATGCTCCAGAGTCTAACACCCAAGACTCTTCCTTGCTCTCCAAAGAGCATATCAATGCATCATCTTTTCCTGATGTGGAAGCAACATTTGCTTCGTCCTTCACTTCCTGATTCTTCGATGTGCCTTTGCACTGATTTTTGTAGTGCCCGGTCTTCCCACATTTCCAACACTCGATAGTCTTCGAGTGAGAATTATTGGGATTTCTCGATTTGGACCTCCTGCCCTTTGATCTGCCTCGATAGTTTGATCTGCCACGTCCGTCTTCTCTAGTTGAGTTTCTTCCTCTTGACTCTGTATGCAATACTGAAGAGGTTGAAGACTCACCCGAATCTCTCCTTCGGATCTCTTCACTGAGAACTAGATCACGGATGTTATCAAATTTTAACTTACTGCTTCCTATTGAGCTACTCACAGCCGTGACAGTAGCGCTCCAACTTTCTGGTAAGGAAGACAAAAGTATTAAGGCTCGTACCTCATCATCAAATTCGATTTCAACTGAACTCAACTGGGTTGTGAGTAAGTTAAGTTCATTGATATGTTGTGCTACCGATGCGCCTTCCGCTATCCGCAAGTTAAACAATCGCCTCATCAAATGAACTTTGTTTGAGGCCGACGACTTTTCATACATCCTGGAAAGAGCCGCCATCAGACCCGCCGTGGTCTTTTCTTTCGCAATGTTAAAGGCAACATTACGGGATAATGTTAACCGGATAACGCCAAGGGCTTGCCTATCGAGAAGTTTCCAATCGTCATCACTCATGCCTTCTGGCTTCTTTTCTGAGAGAGGTTGATACAGCTTTTTCTGAAACAAATAGCCTTCTATCTGCATCTTCCAAAAACCAAAGTCTGCACCATCGAACTTTTCAATTTTCACCTTTCCTTCATCTGCGGCCATCACTCCCACTTAAATCTGACACTTCCTCAGGATCGTTTCTGACAATTTCTGTAAACCATTGTGTTGAGAACACGTTTACGAACAAATTTGTAACGCTGACAAATTTTTTTCCGGTATTTTACTATTCACGTGAATAGTATTTTACGATTTTCCACGATTTTACTATTCACGTTTAAGAATAGTATTCATATGAACAGTACCTTCACGTGAATAGTATTTACGTACCTTCACGTACTTTCACTATGAACCGTACCTCACAAAATTGTAGAACTTCCAACCTGGAGCTCTGATACCAGTTGTTGGGAAAATTATGCAGAATTTTCTCGTACCGTCAGATTTATGGAAGTGAAAAATAACTCAAATTTTTGCACACACAAATTGATAACGGAGTTCGGCCAATAATGCCTACGTCTCCGGACTGCTGCAGATCTTTTACTGAAATGGGAAATATACTCGGTGTTTACAGAATACTCAAAAGTAAATCAACACCACTTACAACACAGAACCCAATTACACCCGCAAGAACTAAACTGTTCTTACTCTCTAAGTGCTACTGCACTCTCCCTCTCTTCTACATTTCTCCGTTCTGTTGGTTGTTTGCTGTGTTTTTCTCTTCGTTGGTTTCCTCTTTTTATAGGCAAATGGTTTGCCTATTTTTAAGAAAAGAATCCATGCAAGCTGGCAACCAATGCACCGAAAGTTTCTCCTACTGCACCGAAAGCAGATTTTTTTTTCTTTCCACCGAAAGTCATTTTGTTGTTGGCTGAAAAGTTGATCCCACAATTGTAGGCTGGACATTTGGTCCAAGACATTACTTTTTCAACATTAACATAATATTGTAATTATCTCATGTAACCAATTTTTGGCATAGTTTCTTTCTTAACTGTAATCTCTTCTAACAAATATTCTTTTATGTAAATATGGAAATCAAAGAGCTGACAACACCCTCTTAATATTGGAATATGTGTGAAAAAACTCATAAAACCTCATTCACATGCTTACATCATTATTTGATTGTTTTTGGAACTTCCATCTGAATATAAAAAAACATACATATAAGATATCTATTACTTTCTTTCATTCACAAAACAACCTTTTTTTACAACAATTCCACAAGCTTTACATAGCTAATCTACATCAGGAAACCGAAGGTGGAAAAGTAAAAAATGAAATAATAATATCTATTTGCAATGGTAGCTACTTCGATGCCACTTCCCCGTTAAATAAGAACTCGGTCAATTGTAATATGCAGTCAACCAGCCAACTCCCTCATTTTATAACTGATTGTTTGCGTATTGCAGTTGTCTACAAGTATTTTTCTCATTTCAAATCCTAAGAATGTATATTTAGAAACATTTACATTCACAACTCCCTTTGCTTCAATCTCTCTCTCAGATGTATTAGTTTGCCCTGGACTTGTTTACGTAACTCATTGGATAAACCAAGTTCAAACCCTTCTACTTGTTTTCTTTCTGTGATATCATGGAACATTGGTAGAAACCGACTTTGGAAAGACCTATAGGAGAAATAGGGTAGAAGGACATACACAACAACCAAAAGGGTAACTACCAATAAAGACCATTGGGAGCACATGCTTCCACAATATAGTCCTGGCCTCTTCAAACAAATCTGCTGCCTCATTTATAGCATAACACTGCACACAGGCAAGCCCCATTTGGTTCAAAGCAATCCCAAACAAAGAAGATTTCTTCTCTCCGCTGCCACGAAATTTGGCAATGGCACTTTTGAATATTTTGTAAGAGTCAGAGTAGTTCCCTAACATGTAATACATAACCCCCATTTGTGCCTCAATTCCTGCCACAGTGCTTTGTTGACCAGGAGTATTGCTATATATCTTTAAGGCCTTTTTGAGAAACTTCAACCCTTTTTCTAAATCATTCATGGATTGATAGATGGCAGCAACATCTATCAAACCGCTAGCAATCTCTTCTGAAGGAATCCCTGGCTTGATCTTAGTGAAAATTCTGAGTGCATTTTCACAGTAAGACTTAGATTCCTTGAATTTCCCTATCTTGTTGTACAAATCAGCCAACCTGACGTAGACTGAAGCAACTGTTGGATGGTTCTCTCCTTTGGTTGATTTGAACACAGTTAGTGCTTTCTGATAAGAAAATACTGCCTCATCATAGCGCGCCAATGCCAAATAGGCATCACCTATGCTGCAATCAACTGAAGCCACATCTGCTTCATGACCATTTGCAGCCATAGCCATGCTTGCTAAAACATAATGCTCTAAAGCAGCTTCATAATCACCCTTTGAGTCACAGATTAGCCCCATTAATCTTCTATCAGCTGCTTCCTCAATCGAAGCCGGAACCCCATTTCCCCTGTGAATATCAAGAGCCATCAGACACAGCTTCTCAGCCTCATCAAACTGCAGTGCCTGGACATGAGCCTCAGCCACATACCGACAAGTCTCACCAAACCTCGGGTCAGTTTCCCCCAATACCTGACCTTGAATCTCAAGACCAGCTGTATAAAACAGTAGAGAATTCTCAATCTGCCCCATCATTGCATAAGCATCACCTAACTGCATGCACCCTGCAAACTTGGAGATGTTCTCAGAAGGAGGTTTGCCATCAAATCTAAAACGGGTGACTCTCTCAAGTTACAAACTTATGGCCTCACTGAAAGAGAGCTTGGGAGTCAACACATGTCTTGAAAAATTGCGTATTGAAGAAGTGGATGAAGTGGAGTGTTTTCCAGAGGAAGGTTTTCTGCCACCCTGTCTTACTTCTTTAACAATAAGTGCTTGCCCAAATCTTAAAAAAGTGAACTACAAGGGTTTATGCCAACTCTCCTCCCTTAAGGTTTTGAGTCTTGAGTTCTGCCCCAAGCTGGAATGCTTACCAGAGGAGGGTCTCCCCAATTCCATTTCAACTCTTGAAATTCGGGAATGTCCATTGCTGATACAGTGTTGCCAGAAACGAGAAGGCCAAGACTGGGGAAAGATTGCTCACATATAACACCTGAATATTCGGTATATTCGACCATACGAGAGTGGGGAATTCTTTCGACAGTGGGGTATTTTTTCTGACAACTAGTATACATTTACCAACAACACAACACAATGGCAAAGGATAAGACACGTGTGATATAATTTCTTATCAGTGGAGTGTTACTTTTAGCATCTCCTTGTCATTTCATATTTCATTACTTATACTTTATTGCATGATAATTGACTGGAAGTTTGTGCATTTATCAGTGGTGATTTAATGTGCTTTTGTCATATTTTCCCAAACAAAAAGCCTGTCTGAGTATTGTGTGGGTGTGTGATTTGTATATGTATGTCATAAATAATAGAAAAATGACTAGTATCGCTTGTGGTTTCAAATTATTATAATCACAACAACCAAAGAAAAAATATGTAGGTTTACAACAGGGAAGATAACATTGTGTATGAGAAATGGGGCAAATGACTGTGCTTTTACCTGTTATTAAAATGATTTTTATTCTCCGAATCCATAATGAATGAAGAAATTGAAGTGAATATTTAATTCAACTTAGGAAGCATTTGGAAGAGCTATGCCTCATTCTTTTCTTTTATCTTATTTTAATAAACTTTATTGTAATAAGTTTCATCATCAAGTTTTTTTTTAATTTCAATAAGATATTGAATGAGTACTTAATTAAGTTGTTTACACGAACCCGTAATTTACAATGTCTTCACTGAGAGGAGTTAGGTGCTGCCTTTAGTAGGGGAAGTATGCGGTTATGATTGGTGACTCAAGATGAAGGATACCAAGCCTTTGCTTAATTTCATAGCTCAAATTGTTGCAGAAGCCAGAGAGTTATGTTGTAAACATGATTTCATTAACGATGATGCTGTTTCTGAATCAAGTGGTAGCTGACAGCACACTCTAATTAATCATATAGTATCTGTTTCACAGTATCCCTTTCTATATGCAGAGGAAGCAATGTTCTTAGTGATGCTCTTCTTGACAACTGAACAACTGATAAGGTGGTTGATTTTGTGCATATTTTACAATGGTATTTTCCCTATATAAAGTTGTTACAATTTTTTACAAAATTATCTTAATTACAACAATTTCAAAGAAAAAATCATTACAAAATGTCTTATTTATAACGATTTTTGCATGTGAGATAAGATTATAAAATTTCAGAGGCATTATTCGAAAAAAAAAATAGAGTAAAAATTAGTCAAAATTTGAAATTTTAGATATATAAATTATAATTAAACTTATAATTTGTATTTCTTTTTCTTCTATATGTGAATTTTCTTTGAATAATTTATACATTACTAAGAATTAAACATGTATTTGATCACATCAACAACTAATTATTATATTTGAGTTTCTCACAATAAATATGATAAAAAATCTCACAACTAATTTACATTTTAAAAATTAAATTATTTGATCTTATTAATTGTTAGGATCAGAACGATAGTACGAGAGTGACATGAATTAACTCTGAAGTGTGTGGCTCCTAATTTTCCACAATAATTTTATAGCTTTTAAATTACATTTTTCTTTTCTGCAGTTATTTCACTCTATTCGCCGTTTACCAACAACACCAACAAAATTACACCTAAATTCATGAATATACATACGCTAATGCATTGCATGCAAAAATTTCCAATAAATTTATTTTAGCTTTCTTTGGTCAAGCAATTATTTATTTATTTTATTTAACAAAGTTTTTCAATTGGTATAGAAATATTGTAAAACTATTGTATTTTTCAAAGTTATACTACATCTAATAATTTTAATCAACTAATTGCAATCACTGAAAAAACTCCAGAATAAAGTACAACAATTTTTAGATTAAAAATGACACTAATTAAAATATATAAGATTGTTATACAATAGTTTTTAGGGAATATTTTATAATAAATTTTAAGTAACTTAAATTGCTTTATTATAAATTACTAATTTAACTCCAATAATTATTAATTTCACACAAATAAGTTATAATATATTTTAAGTTAAAAAAGATTGCAATTGGGTTTACCTTCTTTTGGTCGAGGGATATGCTTGTTTTTCAGGTTCAGTTATTTACAAATGATTGGTACATGTAATTTTACCATGTCTTCTTCACTTCAGGTAATTGCTCAATAATGCAATGCTGCTACAATAAAAATATTTAAACAATTATAATATGCTATAATAGTTTATATTTTATGAGTGAGTTGGCTGGTTGATTACTTACTGGTTGTTATGGTTATGGAAGTAATGTGGTGATACTGCAAACCCCGAATATATACAAAGAGTACCACGAGTTATCATCAAAGAGTAAGGACAACAGGTTGGATTTTTTCCCCTTATATGTTTCTGTACAGTGTCAGGTGTCAAGTTGGATGTTTCAACGTGAGTTTTGCTGTGATTTGTTTCCCCCTAATACGTTTTCTGTTAATCAGTTGTCTTTTTTTTTTTTTTTTACTTTAAAAAGAGCAATGGAAACCTGTTCCAGGGACAGACAATGATCTTCATGGAACAACTATGATGAAGGATGGGACTGTACTGATAAAACATGTTTCTCCAGGTGATAACTATAATCAATAGAACTATGTCATTGCAATCAGTTTCTTTGAAGCTTATGTGTTCTGCATTGTTTCAAGTGTCAATAATTGATGGTTTTCTGAATATCAACTTATGATTACTTTCAGATGGCTTCAAAATAGTTCCAGTTGATAATGCATCAAGGCATGGTATCTCTTTTGTTGCAGAGCAAGATGGGAACGAGAGGTTGGTATCAGCCAATTTGCCATCTTCTCCAAAATATACTATGTCAGAGAGATGGATCATGGATCACCAGAAAAGGAGGCTTCTAGTTGAGCAAAATTGGGTGTAAACACAGCAGAAAACAAAGCAAAGAATGGCGACAAGTTTTCACAAGTTAAAGGTTTGTTTCTACTTTTAATTGTCATCCATTCTCGATTCAAAGTTATTTTTGCACTAAATTTATTATTTAAAGAAAATAAAAGAAAAAGAAATTCAAAGTATAAGTTTAATTTTACTTTATATCTCTAAACTTTTAAAACTTGACAAATTTATAAATTTTTTTCTCTCAATAAATTTTTTATAATCTTACGATATTTATTCTCACGTACAAAAATAATTATAAAAAGATATTTTATGACAATTTTTTCTTTAAAATCTTTATAATTAAGATAGTTCTGTTTAAAAATTTTACATAGAAAAATATCATTATAAAATTTGTAAGAATAAAAAAAAATGAGAATAAAAATTGTCAGATTATAAAAAATTGAGGACACAAAACACAATTAAACCTAAATTATACTGCTCCTTGAGCATGGAATAAAAGTTGTTGGTTTCAGCCAAAAATTTGAACAGCATGTAAATACATAGATGATGAATTTAAAATAGGCATCCATTACAAACTTTGTTTTTCAGCATGACACTACATATTCTGATTCTAAAGTATTTCAAAATCAACCACCTTAGTTGTCAAGAAGAGCATCACTAAGAACATTGCTTTCTCTGCATATAGAAAGGGATACTGTGAAACAGATACTATATGATTAATTAGAGTGTGATGACATTGTCAGCTACCACTTGATTCAGAAACAGCATCACTGTTAGTGAAACCATGCTTACAACATAACTCTCTGGCTGCTGCAACAATTTGAGCTATGAAATTAAGCAAAGCCTTGGCATCCTTCATCTTCAGTCACCAATCATATATACCTGCATAAAATCAGCACACTTGAAATTTCACTCTTTGAATGATTAGTGACATTTTAACAGCATAATAATGTATCATATAACTAATATAACTACCTAATTAACTCAAAATTACTTAAATTAAATAATGTTTTAATTTAGTTTTTAACATTTTCAACAAATTACTTAATCGAAATTTGGAATGATTTACTTTTTTTTAAAAATATATACTTTCTTTAAATTAAGAATTAGTTGAAGTTCAATTAGTAATTTTAAATTTATTATTTTTAATCAATTAAAAACAATTATAAATTTTTTCTTTTTACTTTCAATTTCCAAAATTTGTAAATAATTTCTTAATTAAACACATGGAATTTAATGATTAAATATAAAAATATATTGCAAAATATTTCGTAAAAATTGTTAAGTAACTATCCATTTCTATTATATAGTGTGAGTGTCATCTTTTTATCAAAAAATTATCATATTATTTTTGTCTATTTATCCCAATTAATTGATTAAAAATTACGAAATATAATATAATCTTAAAAAATGTTATAATATTATAAAATTTCTATGTCAGTTGAAAAATTTAGTCAAATAAAATAAATAAGAAATTGCTTGACCAGAATAGAGCTAAAATAAATCTTAATAAATTTAAAAATATAAAGAAACTTTCTTATCCCGTGGCATTGCGTAGGTGTCGTTGTAACACTCCAGAAATTTAAATATAATTTGAAGAAGATTAAATTACTGTGCAAATAGTTAATTACTGTGTAAATAGTAAAATACTGTGCAAATAGTTAATTACTGTGTAAATAGTAAAATAATGTGCAAATAGTTAATTACTGTGCAAATAGTAAATTACTGTGCAAACAGTAAAGAAAAAAAATAATAAATGAGTTACACGAATTTATTATTATAATGAAATCACTATGCAAATAGTAACTTTTACTGTGCAAATAGTAACTTTTGAAATCCTATAAATAGGGCGGTTTCAGTTATAATCACAAAATCAAGAACATTCTCTTAAACTCTCTCTTAGAAATCTCTCCAAATTAGATAGGAGCAAGTAAGTAGGGGAAGGAATAGAGAAGCTAGGAGAAACAGGTAAGGGGAGTTGTCCTTATCTTACTTTACTATTCATGTATATCGTATTTTACTATTCATGTATACCGTATTTTACTATTCATGTATGCCGTATTTTACTATTCATGTATACGTTATTTTACTATTCATGTATACAATATTTACTATTCATGTATATGGTACTATTCATGTATTCTTAGTATGCTCTGTGGTTGCGGTTTTGTCCGATCTTCCACATCAGAACAGAATTATTATTGTTGTTATGCTAAAGTGCTAAGAATATTCTTAGTATGCTCTGTGGTTGCGGTTTTGTCCGATCTTCCACATCAGAAAAGAACTATTCTTGTTGTTAGGAAAAGGGTGGTAGTGTGGAAGTGCATGTCTAGGAAAGTTCTGGCTAAGGAAAGACCTGGTTATTAAGGGAATCCATTTGTGATTTCACCACTCTTTCCTAGGAACTTACCTGGTGTACTATTCATGGACTACGGTCATTTTTCTAAAGATATCGCACTATTCCCGTATACGGTACTATTCACGTATACTCAGATCATTTTATGGGTGTTTCTTGATTTTTTTTATTGGTGGTTATTGATTGTTTTTGGTATTTTGAAATATGAATGATTTTAAAATATATTCTAGAAAGGGAGGTAAAATTTTCATTCATGCATACATGCCTCAAAAGAGGTGGCCTCGGTTAGAGGGACAGATAATAAACTTAAGCCGTGCGTCTTGGTGGGATGCCAGACTTGGGGGATTTTTATGGTGAGAATTCATTTAATTCATGATGATCACATGATTGTTTATGAGATTCTCGGCACCACGGAAATCCCAACCGGTCGGTAAAGTTATTCGATGATTATATCGTATTATCTATTATGGTACCACATTGCATATTTTTGGAGTTGAGGTTGGAGCATGCATCATATAGAAATTTCATTTAAGTCATAATTCACTATGTATTTATTTGATTTTGAAATATATCATATTAATATTTTATATGCTATTAATGGAAAGCTCACCCTTGCGTGTTTGTGTCTGTGGTTTGACACCTGTGATGATCCTGAATTTTATTCGGAGGAGCAGATTGACAGGTAGATTCAGTAATGAAATGGGGAGATGTCAAGGAATGTTAGATAGCATGAAGATTGGAAATAATACTGTGTATATTAAAATAGTCACAATATTACATAACTATGTGACGTTTTGTAAAATAACTTTTAATGTATGATTATGATGTAATCTATGTGATGTGTGTTATTTTTGGTAACGTTTTTGTTAGCAAGAAAAATTATATTAAGATTTTATTTAAAGAAATCTAAATGAAGGGAATCAATTTCAAATAAAAATAATAAATGAAGAAAATGAAAATATTTCAGCAATGAAATACGTCGGGGTGTTACAGTTGGTATCAGAGCAGGTCGAACCAGTTCGACTTGTGAGTTATGTGCTTACTATGTTTTTGTTGTGTGTTAATGATTGTTTGTTTGTTTGCTTGAGCGGTTGTTTGATTATTCATTGTGCATTCTGGTATAAAGTAGTAAGAGTAAGAGAAATAATTATTTTAATATTAACAGTAATAGATGGCAGGAAGAGACGATAGAGCAATAGCTGAGGCACTTGAAAATCTTGCTCAAGCAATTGGAAATCAGAATAGGAACAACAATGAGCAAAATGGATACGGTGGTCTTGAGCGTTTTGAAAAATAATCCACCTACTTTTGAGGTGGATATGATCCTGAAGGTGCTCAACGATGGGCTTTGAAAAGAGATTGGAAAGATTTTCCGGGTAATGGAATGTTGTGAAGATAAAAAGGTAAGTTTTGCAACTCATATGTTAGTGGAGGAGGCAGAATATTGGTGGGAAAATATCTGCCATTATGTAGCAAAGGAGGGAGAAACAATAAAATGGGAAGAATTTAAGGAATTGTTTTTAGAAAAATATTTTCCTGAAGATATAAGGAATAAGAAAGAGATGGAGTTTTTGGAATTGAAACAAGGGAACTTAACGAAGGCGTGAATATGCGGTTAAGTTTGAGGATCTAATTAGATATTCAGCACATTATCATGGAAAAGATGGTGAAAGGTCTAAATGTGTTAAATTTGTAAATGGTTTACGGCCTGAAATAAAACAGGCTATAAATTATCAAGGTATTCACCAATTTCCAGTACTTGTAAATATGTGTAGAATATATGATGAGGATTCTTGGGCTAGAGCTGTATATTATAGAAATAAAAACAGTGGAGGACCCATTAAAAATAAAAGAATGGGGTTCGAAAATAAAGGAAACCATACCAAGTTTCTCAAGGATTTAGGGAACGTCCCTAATGGGAATTTCTCTAAAGCTCCTATGAGAAATCGTGAATATAATCCTGTCAATGTCAAGTGTTTTAAGTGTGGAGAATTCGGGCACTATGCTTCATCCTGTATCTTCTGTTACAAGTGCAACATCAAGGGGCATCTAGCAAAAGACTGTCCAAGAAAAGGAAACCCACGGAAAGCAACCCGAAAAACCTAAAGCTCAAGGAAGAATTTTTTTCTCTTAATGGGAATGAAATTTCTAACCTTTGATTCGAGGTAAATGCTTCATAAGTGAAACTCCTTTAACCGTATTATTTGATTCTCGTGCTACTCATTCTTTCGTGGCATATTCTTGTGTACAAAAATTGAAACTTCCCGTGTCTTCATTAAACTTTAACTTAGAAGTAAATACCCCAACCGGGACTTCGCTTTAACCTCCGATATTTGTCTAAACCGTAAAATAAAAATTTGTGATAAAGCTTTCGTGTCAATTTGATTTGTTTACCCTTCAAAAATTGACGTTGTTTTAGGTATGGATTGGTTGTCCACTAATCATGTTTTGTTGAATTGCTTTGACAAAACAATTATTTTTCGAGACCCGGAGGTGAGTAGGGATGTTGAAATTATTTCCATAAATAAAGTTTTAAAATCTTTAAGGGATAATAATACCCAAGTATACCTGATCACTGCTAATAAAACTAAGTCTGAAAATGAAGTGAGTAGTGTGCCGGTAGTAAAAGATTTTGTTGAGATATTTCAAGAAGTAGATAAGTTACCTCCCCGAAAGAGAAGTTGAGTTTTCTATTGATTTAGTTCCAGGAACAGGACCAATTTCCATAGCACCATATAGAATGTCTCCTGTAGAATTAGCAGAAGTCAAGAAACAGATTGAAGAATTGTTAAACAAACAGTTAGTAAGGCCTAGTGTGTCACCATGGGGAGCTCCAGTTTTGTTAGTTAAGAAAAAGGATGGAACCATGAGAATGTGTATAGATTATAGACAATTAAATAAAGTAACTATTAAGAATAAATATCCACTGCCTAGGATTGATGATCTTATGGATCAATTAAGAGGGGCATGTATCTTTAGTAAGATTGATTTAAGATCAGGATATCATCAGATTAGGGTAAAATCCGAGGATATTCCAAAAACTACTTTTAGTACTCGTTATGGGCACTATGAGTATTTAGTTATGCCTTTTGGAGTAACTAATGCTCCAGCAGTATTCATGGATTACATGAATCGAATTTTTCACCCTTATCTTGATCATTTTGTAATTGTATTCATTGATGATATATTAGTGTACAGTAAAAATAGGGAGGATCATGCCAAACACTTAAAAATAGTATTACAGATTTTAAAGGATAAAAAGCTTTTTGCTAAATTATCTAAGTGTGAATTTTGGATGGAGAAAATGAGTTTTTTTTTAGGTCATGTGATAAGTCAAGGGGGAATATCTGTAGATCCCTGTAAGGTACAATCTGTTTTGGAGTGGGAGAGACCTAAAAGTGTAACAGAGATTAGGAGTTTTCTAGGATTAGCAGGATATTATAGGAGATTTATTAAAGATTTTTCTAAAATAGCTTTACCTTTGACTACTTTGACCCGGAAGAACCAAGCATTTATTTGGACCACAGAATGTGAGAATAGTTTTCAAACTCTAAAGGAAAAATTGACCACTGCTCCAGTATTAACTCTACCTGATCCCAAAGAACCTTTTGTAGTGTATTGTGATGCATCTAAAATGGGTTTAGGAGGAGTATTGATGCAAGATGGTAAAGTGGTAGCATATGCTTCTAGACAACTTAAGATTCATGAGAAAAATTACCCAACCCATGATCTAGAATTAGCAGCTGTAGTATTCACACTTAAGATATGGAGACACTATTTGTATGGAACAAGGTTTGAAGTATTTAGCGATCACAAAAGCCTTAAATATTTATTTAGTCAAAAAGAATTAAACATGAGACAAAGAAGATGGATGGAATTTTTAAAGGATTATGATTTTGAACTTAATTACCATCCCGGAAAGGCTAATGTGGTAGCAGATGCTTTAAGTAGGAAGTCTTTGATTATGTCTTCACTGATGATTAGAGAAATGGATTTATTGGAACAATTTCGAGATCTTAGTTTAGTGTGTGAAACTACTAATACGAGTATTAGATTAGGAGCTTTACAAATTTCTAACATATTTTTGGAAGAAATTAGACAGAAGCAAGAATTGGATCCTTTTCTGAAAACCCAAATGGAAAATTTAAATCAAGGAAAAACTAGTGCATTTAAGATTAGAATGGATGGTATTTTGAGGTTTCAAGATAGAGTTTGTATTCCCAATATACCAGAAGTTAGAAAGACAATTTTGGAGGAAGCACATAAAAGCAAATTAAGTATTCATCCTGGTGCCACTAAGATGTACAAAGATTTGAAAACCATGTTTTGGTGGCCTCGAATGAAGAAAGAAATTTGTGAATATGTGTATTCTTGTTTAATTTGTCAAAAAGTTAAAATAGAACATCAAAAACCTTCAGGTCTGCTACAACCTTTAGAAATACCACAATGGAAATGGGATAGCATATCCATGGATTTTGTGGTAGCTTTGCCAAGAAGCCCTAGGGGATTTGATTCAATTTGGGTTATAGTAGATCGTTTAACTAAGTCTGCACATTTTATTCCTATTAATATTAGGTATTCTTTAGAGAAATTAACTAATTTGTACATAGGTGAGATTGTAAGATTACATGGTGTACCATCTAGTATTGTATCGAGATAGAGACCCTAGATTTACTTCAAGATTTTGGGAGAGTCTACATAAAGCTTTAGGAACTAAATTAAAATTCAGTTCTGCCTATCATCCCCAAACTGATGGACAAACTGAAAGAACAATCCAATCTTTAGAAGATCTATTGAGAGCTTGTGTTTTAGAACATAAAGGTTGTTGGGTAGACTTTTTGCCTTTGATAGAATTTACTTACAATAATAGTTTTCATTCTTCCATTGGTATGGCACCTTTTGAAGCTTTATATGGAAGAAAATGTAGAACCCCTTTGTGTTGGACCAATCGGAGAAAGTTTAATTTTAGGACCTGAGATTGTACAACAAACCTCGAAAAGATTAAATTAATTCAGAAAAGATGAGAGCGGCACAAAGTAGGCGAGTAAAAGTTATCATGATAAAAGAAGAAAAGATTTAGAATTTGATGTTGGTGATCATGTATTCTTAAGGGTAAATCCTTGGACCGGTATTGGGAGAGTTTTAAAATCCCGAAAACTTTCACCGCGTTTCATTGGTCCCTTCCAAATAATAAAAAGAGTAGGCCCTGTGGCTTACCAAATTGCTTTACCCCCAATTCTTTCTAACCTTCATAATGTCTTCCATGTTTCCCAACTTCGGAAATACATTCATGATTCATCACATGTAATTGAGTTAGATGATGTACAAATAAAGGATAATCTAACATATGAAGCATTACCAATAAGGATTGAGGATAGGAGTATCAAAACCTTAAGAGGGAAAGATATTCCTTTAGTAAAGGTTATTTGGGGAACAGATGATGCAACATGGGAACTGGAAAGTGAGATGCGGAAAAGCTACCCTGCACTATTTGAATGAGGTAAATTTCGAGGACGAAATTTTTTTTATGAGGGGTAGTATTGTAACACTCCAGAAATTTAAATATAATTTGAAGAAGATTAAATTACTGTGCAAATAGTTAATTACTGTGTAAATAGTAAAATACTGTGCAAATAGTTAATTACTGTGTAAATAGTAAAATAATGTGCAAATAGTTAATTACTGTGCAAATAGTAAATTACTGTACAAATAGTAAAGAAAAAAAAAATAATAAACGAGTTACACGAATTTATTATTATAATGAAATCACTATGCAAATAGTAACTTTTACTGTGCAAATAGTAACTTTTGAAATCCTATAAATAGGGCCTAAGGATTTCAGTTATAATCACAAAATCAAGAACATTCTCTTAAACTCTCTCTTAGAAATCTCTCCAAATTAGATAGGAGCAAGTAAGTAGGGGAAGGAATAGAGAAGCTAGGAGAAACAGGTAAGGGGAGTTGTCCTTATCTTACTTTACTATTCATGTATATCGTATTTTACTATTCATGTATACCGTATTTTACTATTCATGTATGCCGTATTTTACTATTCATGTATACGTTATTTTACTATTCATGTATACAATATTTACTATTCATGTATATGGTACTATTCATGTATTCTTAGTATACTCTGTGGTTGCGGTTTTGTCCGATCTTCCACATCAGAACAGAATTATTATTGTTGTTATGCTAAAGTGCTAAGAATATTCTTAGTATGCTCTGTGGTTGCGGTTTTGTCCGATCTTCCACATCAGAAAAGAACTATTCTTGTTGTTAGGAAAAGGGTGGTAGTGTGGAAGTGCATGTCTAGGAAAGTTCTGGCTAAGGAAAGACCTGGTTATTAAGGGAATCCATTTGTGATTTCACCACTCTTTCCTGGGAACTTACCTGGTGTACTATTCATGGACTACGGTCATTTTTCTAGCATACTGCACTATTCCTGTATACGGTACTATTCACGTATACGGTACTGTTTATGGGTGTTTCTTGATTTTTTTTATTGGTGGTTATTGATTGTTTTTGGTATTTTGAAATATGAATGATTTTAAAATATATTCTAGAAAGGGAGGTAAAATTTTCATTCATGCATACATGCCTCAAAAGAGGTGGCCTCGGTTAGAGGGACAGATAATAAACTTAAGCCGTGCGTCTTGGTGGGATGCCAGACTTGGGGGATTTTTATGGTGAGAATTCATTTAATTCATGATGATCACATGATTGTTTATGAGATTCTGTGCACCACTGGGAAATCCCAACTGGTCGGTAAAGTTATTCGATGATTATATCGTATTATCTATTATGGTACCACATTGCATATTTTTGGAGTTGAGGTTGGAGCATGCATCATATAGAAATTTCATTTAAGTCATAATTCACTATGTATTTATTTGATTTTGAAATATATCATATTAATATTTTATATGCTATTAATGGAAAGCTCACCCTTGCGTGTTTGTGTCTGTGGTTTGACACCTGTGATGATCCTGAATTTTATTCGGAGGAGCAGATTGACAGGTAGATTCAGTAATGAAATGGGGAGATGTCAAGGAATGTTAGATAGCATGAAGATTGGAAATAATACTGTGTATATTAAAATAGTCACAATATTACATAACTATGTGACGTTTTGTAAAATAACTTTTAATGTATGATTATGATGTAATCTATGTGATGTGTGTTATTTTTGGTAACGTTTTTGTTAGCAAGAAAAATTATATTAAGATTTTATTTAAAGAAATCTAAATGAAGGGAATCAATTTCAAATAAAAATAATAAATGAAGAAAATGAAAATATTTCAGCAATGAAATACGTCGGGGTGTTACAGTCGTTGTTAAATGTATACTAACACAGTGAAATAATTGCAACAAAGAACAATCTACTTTATAAAACTGTGAAAATATAGTGGAAAATCAGCACTTGATGAAGAGGCACACATTTCAGAGTTAATTCATCTCATTAATTTAAATTATAACTTGACCGAATATCCAAGTGTTGAATGTGAGCAATCTTTCCCCAGTCTTGGCCTTCTGGTTTCTGGCAAAGCTGTTTTAGCAATGGACAATCCAAAATTTGAAGAATTGAAATAGATTTGGGGAGACCTTCCTCTGGTAAGCATTCCAGCTTCGGACATGAAGAAATAATCAAATTATTGAGAGTGGAGAGTTGGAATAGACCGTTGTAATCCAGTTTCTTCAGATTTCGGCATCCATGTATTTCCAGAGAAGTAAGAGAGAGCGGCAGAAAACCTTCCTCTGGAAAACACTCCACTTCATCCACTCCTACGATATGCAAGCTTTCAAGACATGTGTTGACTCCAAAGCTCCCTTTCAGTGAGGCCATAAGTTTGTAACTTGTGAGATACACGCTTCTTAGATTTGATGGCAAACCTCCTTCCAAGAGCATCTCCACTTTTGGACAATCATTTATACCAAGGACAGCCAGAGATGGAAGGAGGATGTCCATTCGTTTAGCAAGAAGTTGCTCTGACATCTCCACTTTTGATGCGGCATGCCCAACAACAAGTTGCTCTGACAGCCCTTTCAGCTTCGGACATTCATGTATCCCAAGTGATTGAAGACGTGGAAAAGCATATGGACATTCCCATTCTTCCCATTCCTTCATATCGCAGAAGTACAGTGTTTCCAAGGATGGAAATGGAGAAGAGCTACTCCCATAAAATTCAGCACCAACACTCACTATTCCATCAAACCCTGAAATCGTCAGCTCCTTGAGCGATGGAAGAAGTCAAGGGGAGGCAAACATACGCAGTATTTACAGCCGTACATACTTAAGTACACTACATTTGACAATGAATTATTTGATAACCAACTCGGATACTGTGTACCACCATAGTTCTCAATTGATAAATCCTTCAAGTGCTTGGAAGGTTGTAGATTCTCAAATACTTCCTTTTCTTTCCTCGGATCATCAGGGATGTGGTTCCACTTCCATTGTAACAGTAGCTTCTCAAGGCCTGTTTTGTTTATCAAATCAACTGCTAATGCATCTGACGGGTCTTCAATATTCTGCAACTCCTGAATTGATAGCTCTCCACGAAGATTGTATCCTCCTAGCTGCCGAATACTGAATTCACTACTTTTGCCAGCACAGAACACATCCAATACTTGAAGATTCTTCAGTTTTCCAAAATTCATTGGCATTCTTCTCACTTCACTATCTCTAAATTCAAGGCATCGCAGATTGGTGAGTTTATACAACTTCGTGGGCAGCTCTTTCAATCTCCTACAACGTACCAGCTTCAGTATTTGCAAGTTAAACAACAAACATGTTGAATCAGGTAGTTTCTCTATGTCAGTCCGTGAAAGGTCTAATGAACGGAGATGTTTAAGTTCACCTAAAGAGTCAGGCACCTCTCTAAGGTCAGAACAATGAGACAAAGATAAGACATGTAGGAACTTAAATTTGGAGAACAAATCATGCATCGAAATCCTGCATTCCCAATCCTCGGCCACAAAAATCCCTCTTTGATTTGATCGAAAAAATGTGCGCAGCCTTTTAGCATCAGGTAAACTCTCAAACACATCAAGATATTCAGCGTCCTTGCTTGCAATTAAAAAATGACGGGTTGTTTTTGGTACACCTCTTGCTTTACCAACTCCCAACCTGAAGCAGATGTCCCCAGAAACATAATTTGCTAAATCATTAAGAAGGTCATGCATCACAAAACATTTTGGGTATCTGTATATGCTTGACGGTTGAAAGAAAGACCTGGATAATAAATCATCAAAATACTGTTCTCCAACTTCTTCTTGACTCTTGCTATATTGAGGACCTTGTAAAAAATTTTGAGCCATCCACAGTTGTATTAAAATCTCCTTCTTAAACTCGTAATCTTTAGGAAATAAGGCACAAAAAGAAAAGCACCTCTTGAGATGAGAAGGAAGGTGGTGATAGCTCAATAACAGAGCAGGAATGATTTCATTATCTCCCGTAGGTAAGTCCCATATCTTGCTTTTCAATACATTTTCCCATTCCGAAACAGATTTACTGCGCAAAAGACTTCCAATTGATCTTATGGCCAGAGGCAATCCTTTGCACTTTTCAATTATCTTTGTAGCAATCCCCTTCAGCTCAGCATCCAACTGAGAATGATCATCTTGAAATGCATATTTAGCAAAAACTTGCCAGCAACTATCTTCTTCTAATTGCTTTAGGCGAAGCACCTTACAAGACCGCATGGTAGATGCAACTGTATCACTGCGTGTTGTCACAAGTATTGTACTTCCCGGAGCCCCATAAATGAGAGGAGTTTGGACAGCTTCCCATTCTTGTCTTCTTTCGTTCCAAACATCATCCATAACTAGAAGAAATCTCTTCCCTGTCAATTCTTCTTTCAATCTTCTGTGAACCATTTCTAGGCTTCCACTGTCATCATTTTTTCCTGTGATTGCTTCAAGAATTGCTTTTGTCAGCCTCAAAACATCGAAATCGTCTGAAACACAGACCCAAACTTTGATGTCAAAATCTGCCTCCTTCATCCTTGGGTCATTGTACACGTGCTGGGCGAGCGTGGTCTTACCTAACCCACCCATGCCGACAACAGAAAGAATCGATAGCTTGTTGCGATTGTTAGTTTCAGATTTAAGCCAATTAAAGATCATTTCTTTGTCTTCATCTCTGCCATAAATAACACTTTCAACCAACAAAGATGTTGTTTGTGTTTTACTACCCGATCCAAAACTAGGATAAGTAGCCCTTTTCAAAGCAAGAGCATCCTTTTGGCTTGCAAGAAATTCTAGTTTCTGAAGGACTTGTTTCATCTCCGAGTTAATTTTGTTGGTAAATGGACTGAAAGTAGTGTTGAAGAAATTTGATACCTTGTGAGTTAAGGTTTGAGATTCAGATTCAGCTTCCACATGACATTTGATGACTTCATACTCTATTTCATCCAGGAGATCCTCTGCGTCAAACACGGCATCCTTGACAGCAAGAAGCCATGCTCTCACTCGTGGATCATCGAATTGCTTTAGTTCTGCATCATCAGACAGAGAATCCATGGACAGTATCGTGATTTTCAACTGATTGAGCAGTGTCTCATCAAGTTTTCTTTGACGGAAGAAGTCAACAACTTGACGAGAAGCAAGTCTATCAAATGCAACCTGAAGGAAACCAGAAAGGAAAGCACCACCAACAAGAGCTCCTGCCATGTTTGGAATAGGAAAGTGAGTGGATAAATGGAAATGAGTAATTTGAAGAGTAGCTTATGAGAATCAGTGTGACTCAGTGCAATGGAGGGTTGCTATAGTGATGAATTTATTAAATTTTGAGTGTAGGAAGTGTGTATCCAAAGAGGCTTTATGGTCAGTCAAGCAATAATAACTGTGTTTTAATTACAATAAGATTGTGACTTAGTGGTACACTTTGTCACGTAATATTTTTATAATTTATATATTTTAATGATTTTTCGATTAATTTGAATTATCTAATCGTTAAATTAATAAATATTATGTTAAAGATTATATGTATAAAATTTATTTAATTTATAACTTTGTAGATATATTTTTTAATAACTGTTATTTACACATATATATATATATTTATATATATATATAATAAAATAATAAATACATAATCTAATAAATAAATGCATCAAATTTTATAAATTGGATCAAGTAACATTAATTGTATAAAAAATTACTTAAAAAAAATATAAATCAACGAATTTTATATTTATTATCAATATACCATCCTTAAATATAAATATAAATATGATCAAGATATATGTACAAATAAAATTTGTAGATATTGTGTTTTTAATCTTTCTTCTTCAGACATACATATACTGGTTGATCCAGTGGGTAGGACTAACTAATAGATAAGAAAGACCACACGCTAATTAGTAATTAACAAAGAAATTAAAGTGGCACCCATTAATTGAATTTATGGCACAACAGATATTAATTGAAGTTAAACAAAGACAATGAAAAAACCACCATATTTGAAACGAATCTTGAGCTTCTTTCTTATTTAACAGTATTTTACTTTTAACGTGTTGTGATCTTAAAAAAAATAAACAAACTCAGTCTTATTTGTGGTGATGTATAATTTATCATAGTGGAAGTAGACCAATTCCATGATAGGGAATCACAAAAATGATACACAAACCAACAATTTTCATTGTTTAATTGTTCATATTTACCTAAAACTTCGTCTGTATCTAATGGGATGCTTCCTCCATAACCATAACCACTACCAAACAACAGTGGCCTCACCTACTACATTATAATTTTCTTGAAGAAATTGTCAAACTAATGAGCTCTATTTGTGAAACGTGTGGGCAAGAAATGCTTAATACATTATTTGTTTATTTTGGGGCTTACGTAATTAATATATGTACTTATGTGATTAAAAGATAGTTCCAAAGACTTAGTCATAATATGCATGATTTCTTAAAACCTGTCATATGAATTTTCAAACAATACTGGAAAAAAAAAAAAAAAAATCAGTAGTGAGATCTGGCTTGGTATTCTGAAACCAAAATTAGCTATGGGCATTGTAAACTTCAATTACTTGGATATATATACATGCAAATTCATATGACAGGTTAATTTGGATCATAGTTTAAAATATATGCTATGAAAAGTAAGTTAAAAATGCACTTAATTTTAAAAATCATTGTATCTGATAACAAATGGGAGTGTATGAAATATATGTGTGCTATACTCTTTAAATGACATAACACCAATCTATATTTTTATTAGGAAAAACTTTTACAAATTTTAAAATAGGTTAATTTGCAAGTGTATCATATATTCTCTGTCTGTCGACTGTTTTTCTCCTTCATTCAACAACTTCAAAACAAAAATAAACAGCTTGAACCCATAAAATAAAAATAAAATCAAAGGAGAATTGAGGAAAATAAAGGAGTATGTAATTAGTGACAATATTTAAATTTGATTTACGTTCAGTGTAAACTCTTAGGACGTAAATCTCCCCACCCCTCATAATTAATCTTTCTTTCACACCTATTAGTAAAACAATTTATTTGATTATCTAACGTATAAAAACTGAATACTAGATCATCAGTTAAACTAGAAGAATATGAAGTTAATTCTGTGTTTAGTGGTAACTAAAGTGTGTATGTGTTAGATTATTTTCAAATGTTAAATGAGATGGCGGAAAATTTTGAATCAGTTTTTGATTCTGCACATCTATATATATCCATTTAACATAGAGAAAAAAAAAACATCAGAAAACTTGTATAATTGTTTTCACCTGCAAACAGGAACTTCATCGTATCCTAAGAAGATTTGCTGGACTCGTGCAGAATAGAGTGCAAATATTTCTTTAGGAAAGTGGCATTGATACACGCTTTGAAGTCATCAACATACTCTTGATCTAACAATCTAAAGAAATATCTGTGTGATGGCTTCAATCAAGGACATGGCTGCCAACATCGTAAAACTCGATCGTTTTGATGGAGGACAATTCCTGAGATGACAGAAGCGAGTTCAGTTTCTGTTGACGTCACTTCAATTAGTGTATGTCATTAATACACCACGGCCTGAAGAATCTGAAAATGAAACAATTGATCAACTAAGAAGGCGACAAAAGTGGGAGACTGATGATTACACGTGTAGGGGTCATATTCTGAATGCAATGAGTGACTCATTATTCGACCTCTACTACGACGTACAATCTGCCAAGGAGTTATGGGAAAAACTAGAGACGAGATACATGAAAGAGGATGCAACCAGTAAGAAATTTCTTGTCTCAAATTTTAATTCTTTTAAAATGGTTGATGATAGGCCTGTGATGGAACAATTTCGTGAACTTGAAAGGATCCTTAACCATTTTACTCAGCATAATTTGAACATGGATGAAACCATTGTTGTATCCTCTATAATTGATAAATTGCCACCCAATTGGAAAGAGTTTAAACGAACTCTGAAACATAAGAAATAGGACATATCTCTTGATGAACTTGCTAACCATCTTCGTATAGAAGAGGAGTGTCGCATGCAGGAAAATGAAAAAGAGCAATATGCTCAGGAATTCTCAAAAGTGCATGTGGCTGAGGCTGGACAGACAAAGATGCAGTCAAACAAGAGGCCTCTCAACAAGGTTGGCAAGAATTCAAAGCCAAAATTCAAAAACCAGAATCAAAAGAGGCAGAAGATAACTTGTTGGTTCTGCGAAAAAGATGGTCACTTCAAGTCTGATTGTCATTTCTGGAAGAGAAAGAAAGGAAAGAAATCTGCTTCTAATCCTGTTAATAATGCAATAGATGATGACAATCTCATTGTCTTCTCTCCGAAATAAATATTGTTGAAAATGACATGGCTTGGTGGATTGATTCTAAATTACTCGACATGTTTGTAACAACAAAAGGTTCTTCGAAACCATGGAGGCAGTAGATGAAAACACTGTTCTTTACATGGGGAACTCTGCTACTGTTCCTGTTAAAGGCATTGATAGTGTAGAACTGAAATTTACTTCTGGAAAAATTGTAACATTGACCAATGTATTCTATGTACCAGAAGTGAGGAAGAATCTTGTGTCGGGTAGTTTACTTAACAAATTTGGCTTTAGACTTGTGTTTGAGGCTGATAAATTTGTGTTGTCTAAGGGTGGTATCTTTGTAGGAAAGGGGTATGCTTGTGATGGTATGTTCAAACTTAATGTAATTGCAATATCGAATAAGAATATTGTTTCTGCTTATATTGTTGAGTCTTCTTCATGTTTATGGCACCATCGATTAGGACATGTTAACTTCAGGAAATTATATGATATGGTGAATCTGGATTTATTGCCTCTTCTTAATAAAAGTGAAGGAAAATGCAATACATGCATGAAAACCAAAATTACAAGAAATCCTTTTCCTAAAGTTAAAAGAAATTCGAGATTACTTGAATTGATTCATTCTGATATATGTGATATGCATAATACACCATCAATAGGAGGAAAGAAATATTTTGCAACATTTATTGATGATTATAGCAAATTTTGTTATGTGTATCTATTGCATTCAAAAGATGAAGCAATGGTAAAGTTTCAAGCATACAAGGCGGAAACTGAGTTGCATTGTGAGACCTTTATTAAACGTTTAAGGTCTGATAGAGGGGGAGAATATTATGATCCTAAGTTGTTTGAAACAACTGGAATAGTCCATGAGACTACAGCCCCTTATACGCCACAACAAAACGGCGTGGCAGAAAGGAAAAATCCAGTATTAACTGAAATGGTTAATGCATTGCTATCAAACTCAGGTTTGAGTAGCGGATTTTGGGGTGAAGCATTGCTAACTGCATGCCATATTCTGAATCGAGTTCCACAAAAAGGGAATAAGACCACTCCATATGAGTTTTGGAATAAGAGAAAACCAAATCTTAATTATTTAAGAGTTTGGGGTTGTAGAGCAGTGGTTAAAGTACCAGAACCTAAAAGAAAGAAATTAGGTGAATGGGGAGTGGAGTGCGTATTCATTGGATATGCACAACACAGCAAGGCATATCGGTTTTTGGTAGTCGAACCTAATGATTCAATGTCAGTAAATTCTGTAATTGAATCAAGGGATGCAATCTTTGATGAGAATAGATTTAAAAGTGTTCTTAGAAAATTTCCGGAAAAAAACCCAAACAGGGAATCTGGTCATGGAAGATGAAAATGACCAGGACATAGTAGAAGTACCTGAACTTCGAAGGAGCAAAAGAGCTCGGAAGGTTAAGTCCTTTGGGTCTGAATTCTTTACCTTCTTAGTTGAAGGAAATAGAGAAACAGTGACCAGACAAATTCCATACTGCTTTAATACAGAAGCTGATCCTCAAACATTTGAGGAAGCGATGAAAGATCGAGATGCAATTTTCTGGAAAGAAGCATTGAATGATGAGATGGATTCATTAATGTCCAATAATACTTGGGAGCTAGTTGATCTACCTCCTGGATGTAAGCCTATTAAATGCAAACTTCTTTTTAAAAGGAAAAGAAGAGTTGATGGATCCGTTGAAAGGCACAAAGTCAGGCTGGTTGCTAAGGGTTTTACCCAAAAGCATGGAATAGACTATTTTGATACCTATTCACCTGTGGCTAGGATTGCCACAATCAGATTGCTTATAGCAATCGCGGCTACATATAAGCTGGTCATCCACCAAATGGATGTAAAAACTGCATTCTTAAATGGAGAGTTGGATGAGGAAATATATATGGAACAACCAGAAGGGTTTGTTGTGCCTGGTCAAGAAAAGAAGGTGTGTAGACTTCGAAAATCTTTATATGGATTGAAACAAGCTCCAAAGCAATGGCACCAAAAATTTGACCAAGTAATACTTGCCTCTGGATTTAAAATAAATGAATCAGACAAGTGTGTATATACCAAATTTGATGGAAATGGAAATGGTGTTATTATTTGTCTCTATGTGGATGACATGCTAATTTTTGGAACTAACTTAGAACAAGTTCAGTTGACTAAAAGAATTTTGTCTAGTCAATTTGACATGAAAGACATGGGGCAAGCAAATGTCATTCTTGGAATTCGGATTGTTAGAGATGATGAGAGTATTACTCTTACTCAGTCTCACTATATAGAGAATGTTCTCAACAGATTCAATCATATTGATTGTGCCCCTGTATCCACCCCACTTGATCCAAGTGTAGAGCTAGTTAAAAATACTGGCAAATCCGCTTCACAATTGGAGTATTCCGACTAATTGGATGTTTAATGTATGCAATGATAAGTACTAGGCCGGATATTGCATTGGCAGTAGGCAAGTTGAGTAGATTCACAAGCAATCCCAGCGAATTGCATTGGAATGCAATCCGAAGAATTTTAAAATATTTAAAGAAAACTATCAACTATGGCTTATGCTATAGTGGATATCCTTCGGTCTTAGAAGGGTTCTCAGATGCTAGTTGGATTGTGAAAGATCAAGATCATGCTTCTACAAGCGTATGGATCTTCACACTTGCTGGTGGTGCGATCTCATGGGCTTCAAGGAAACAAACCTTAATAGCAAGTTCCACCATGGAATCAGAGTTTATTGCGTTAGCCTCAGCTTCAAAAGAAGCTGAATGGTTACGTGAAGTACTACATGAGATACCATTGTGGCCTAAACCAATAGCTCCTATTGCTATTCATTGTGATAATCAGGCAACACTTGCACGAGCTTATAGCCAAGTTTACAATGGTAAATCCAGACACATTGGATTGAGACACAGTTGTGTTAAAGAATTGATAACCAATGGAGTTATTACAATTGATTATGTGAAATCTAGTCAAAACTTGGCAGATCCTTTCACTAAAGGATTACCAAGAGACTTGGTGAATAAAACATCAAGGGGGATGGGTCTCAAGCCCATGATTGAAAATCATCAATGATGGAAACTCAACTCAACGCTTAACATCACGTTAAGTCTTAAGTTCAATGCAGATAAAGTACATCATTAGAGTGATTGTAAGCACTATAATTAATTGTCATCCCAAGGTTCTTAGTGCTTTGTACCCGCTTATCAAATGAGGAGGCTGAGTTAATCTCTTAATGGTTTTCTAAAGGTACTAAAATTGCGGGAGTGCTAGAATGAAGACCACCTATGTGAATGTGATGTACGGCTGCTTCATGGAGTTAAAGGGCTTGACTCCAAAACATTCATGAAAGATACGGGACACAAGGCCTATATTGAATGTGTCAGATATTGTAAAGCAAGTTGTTGATGTAAGTTATATGCGGAAATTGTTATGCTACATATCAAATGGAATTTTTGGTTCAAAGACTTTCTACCATGAAATTCTGATATGATGTAATGAACTGTTTCCAATTTAGTGGTTCAAATCGCAAGATACCATTATTTATGCATATAATGTTTGAGTTGTTTTTTGGATATTGATTTTATTTAACATATTGAAAATGACGGGGGATTGTTAGATTATTTTCAAATGTTAAATGAGATGGCAGTTACAAAATTTATTTTAGCCGTTGGAAAATTTTGAATCAGTTTTTGATTCTGCACATCTATATATATCCATTTAACATAGAGAAAAAAAAACATCAGAAAACTTGTATAATTGTTTTCACCTCTGCAAGTGCAAACAGGAACTTCATCGTATCCTAAGAAGATTTGCTGGACTCGTGCAGAATAGAGTGCAAATATTTCTTTAGGAAAGTGGCATTGATACACGCTTTGAAGTCATCAACATACTCTTGATCTAACAGTATGATCATTTTAAAAAGATTAATTACAAAAGAATAAACAGATTTAATTATTTTTGAATGATTAAAATATAATTGGATGATCATGTCTTGGAGAAAACAATCTCTTTACATGTACAAGAAGACTGCACATAATGACCCTTTCCCATTCTTTCCTGTGGCACTGGACATATTAGTTTTTTTATAGTAAGCATTTACAATTTCAAGTTTTAAGAATGCAAGTTTAGAAGTATTTACATTTCACAATTCACTTTTCTTCATGCTGTCTCAGATGTAGCAGTTTGCTTCTACTTTTTTTCTCTGTATAAAATGATGCTACATTGATTGGTAGATAACCGACTCTCTGGAAAGAACTATAATATGTTGAACGCGAATATGAAGTATTGCACCTTCATGTATACAAAGGTCATTGGTAAATTTTGCTGAAATGACCTCTGTTACAAAGTGTATACGGTTGAGCGTTCATTACAACGTATAACGTGATCGTGACACTGTCACTTACATGTTGATGTTGAGAGTGCTTGTAGTATTGCACCTTCAGAAAAGCTTGCGACTAAGACTAGGCCTTTTCGAATTAGGAGAGTCTGGATGAAAGTGCTTGCAACAAGACACATTCAAACTGGTTACACTATTTGGTCCAATCAAGTTATACGCACCTTTGGCCATGTGTGTTCAACTTGACTAGGTCACGTGGGGTACTTAGGTTTGAATGTATTAATATTTTGGGAAGATATAGATAGAAGTTGAGATGATTTGTAGTGTGATAGTAAGTATGTTGTGTTCAAGGAAAATTTTATTAGATGTATGTGGAAAAGGTAGAATAGTGGTTGGCCGTGTAGCTCTGATATTTAGAAATAGAACTTGATTAGATTTTCTCTACTTTCCCAATTGGTGATACAATTGTCTATTTATAGACTTTCATGGTAGGTATGGTAGGTAGCACTCTTTTCTAGATTTTTCTAGTCTAGAATTTATTTACCTAAATTTTTCTAGTCTAGGAATATTCTAGACTTTCCTAGATTTAATATTCTAGATTTATCTATCTTATTTCTAGTTTTTCTAGATTTTTCTCTTATGGATTCGAGTTGTTTTCTTTTTATTTTTAGAAATTTGTAGAACTTTCAACAGAGAATGCGTATGTGCTTTTGCGCCTCCAATATGCTCACTCCAACACATAGTATATATTCTGATCCCAACTAATTCAAAACCAAACACCCTACTGCTCATGAAGAACATCGCTCAAGAACTTAGGACTCTGTGTAACACCAGCAGAAAAGGGTACCCTCTACTTCCTCTATATATATAGAAAGGGATACTAAAAATATAGTATGATTAGAACCTGATCTCAGCTATCCACTCATCAATAATTTAAAATCAAGACCCTACAAAAGAAACTAGTAAACAAATCATGCATTACAGCATTAGCATAAGTTTTTTTATAGAGCTGCATGTATATATAGATTAAAACAAGTGTGAGATCAAACAAATTTCTGATAAATTATAGTTTAATCATATTGCTTGAATGACTTTCTTTTGTCACATAGGATCAGCTGGAATATTCTTTAATACATAAGCAATTTAAAAGAAGACAAATGAGCAGCTTTAAGGCAAAGATTGGAAACATCTTCTGATAAAAAATGCATGGAGCAATTACTGGAAGTGAAGTGAAGTGAATACGACATTGTAAAATTACATGTACCAATCATTTGTAAAATGAACCAGAAAAACAAGCATACCCCTCAACCAAAAGAAGGTAAACCCAATTGCAATCTTTTAAAGCAAAAAAAAAAAATCCTATCTGCACTAAAAATTGAAACAAATTATCAGCGCCAAATTTTTTTGTTGATGAAGTTGCCCAAGTTTTTATTATATGAACAGATATGATAAGTTTAATGCATTCCCAAACTTGTGTAGTGTTCTCACAAAATGCAAACAGATCATTAGAAGATTGTTTTCAGCAGGAGTAACAAATCAAGACATGAAGAGTATGAGGAAAAGGAAAAAAAAAAAAAACAGCTAAAATATTTGAGTCTTCATTCTGCAATATTGAGGCAACTAAAATCCTAGCATCATTGAGAAATAGATGGATGCATTGGGTGAACACAAAAACATTGGCGGTAAAACCTTGAGAAATAGATCATCTATAACATCACTTGCCATGTTCCAACAAGAATGCTCCAGGAAACAGAATTGAGATTTTACAAAATCACTTGCCATTACAGCCTGCAGTCAAAAAGTCTAATTAATTACTTTTAGTTTATCATAAAACCATTGGCATGATACAACTTATCTCATTATGTAAAGGGAACAAACATTATTAACTAATCAAAAATGTAACTACTGGTGTTAATAACTGAGTTTCTGAGGTCATTTTTTCCCCAGATTCAGTAGCCTATTTACGAAGCTTGAGTTCCTTTTTTTTTTTGTCAGAAATTTCTATAGCGTAAAGTAGGAAATATGAACTAACAAGAAAGAAAGGAATCTGAGCAAGAAAACAAATTTACCCAACTAGCTAAAGGAAGATGATGCCACCATAACTCCCAATGACAGAATACTTTTTTTTTTTTTTTTACAGAATGGATGGCACTTCAATGACTTTGCTATTTTCATGGTGTACTAAATGTAAGGAACACATTTGGTTGGAATTAAGTTTTAACAGTGGACACTGATATGATTAATTCTTTCGTGCAAAACAAAATATTAAATGCTAAGTAGAGTGTGAAATATTTTTGCAGTAAACAAGATAGATATTGGATGCATAATTTCAAACTTGTGGTTCATCTTAGTAGTGGAATTTCATGTTTTCAAACTGTTGCATCACTGTTATTGTCAAGGTGATACTATGGTCACTTTTCCCATAGATTCTAAACAAAGAGCATTCTTACTTTAAGCACGAAGATATATATTTGACAAGAGGGAAAGAAATAAAATTACCAACCATTTTAAAACATTCATGATCCTGTTATCACATTCAATTATTTGAAGAAAGGATTTCTTCAATTGTGCAAACCCATTCCTTCCAAGCTCCAAGGACTCTAGCTAACTTGTGATACTTGGGTTTTCTGACTTAGAACTATTTAGGACATTGCTTTCAAAATCAATCACCTTAGTTGTCAAGAAGAGCATCACTAAGAACATTGCTTCCTCTGCATATAGAAAGGGATACTGTGAAACAGATACTATAAAAATATATTATAAAATATTTCCTAAAAATTGTTAAGTAACTATCTATTTCTATTATACAGTGTGAGTGTCATCTTTTTATCAAAAAAAATTATCATATTATTTTTGTCTATTTATCCCAATTAATTGATTTAAAATTAGGAAATATAATATAATCTTAGAAAAATGTTATAATATTATAATATTTCTATGTCAGTTGAAAAATTTAGTCAAATAAAATAGAGCTAAAATAATTCTTAATTAATTTAAAAATATAAAGAAAAGTGTCTTTATCCTGAGGCATTGCGTTGGTGTTGTTGGCAAATGTATACTAACAAAGAGTGAAATAATTGCAACAAAGAACAATGTAATTTAAAAAATTGTGAAAATACTGTGAAAAAATCAGCACACGACGAGGAGGCAGAAGTTTCAGAGTTAATTCATCTCATTAATATCCACCGCCTGCGCCGATTCAAGTGTTGAATGTGAGCAATCTTTCTCCAGTCTTGGCCTTCTGGTTTCTGGCAACTCTCGTTTAGCAATGGACATTCCCAAATTTCAAGCGTCGAAATGGATTTGGGGAGACCTTCATCTGGTAAGCATTCCAGCTTCGGACATGAGTCAAGAATCAATTCCTCAAGAGTGGAGAGTTGGCATAGACCCTTGTAATCCAGTTTCTTCAGATTTTGGCATCTCTTTATTCCCATACAAGTAAGAGAGAGTGGCAGAAAACCTTCCTCTGGAAAACACTCCACTTCGTCCACTCCAGAAATATGCAAGCTTTTAAGACATGTGTTGACTCCAAAGCTCCCTTTCAGTGAGGCGATAAGTTTGTAACTGGAGAGATGCACGCTTTTTAGATTTGATGGCAAACCTCCTTCCAAGAACATCTCCACTTTTGGACAATCATTTATACAAAGGTCAGCAAGAGATGGAAGGAGGATTTCCATGCGTTTAGCAAGAAGTTGTTCTGACATCTCAACTTTTGATCCGGAATGCCCAACAAGAAGTTGCTCTGACAGCCCTTTCAGCTTCGGACATTCATGTATCCCAAGAGATTGAAGACGTGGAAAAGCATATGAACATTCCCATTCTTCCCATTCCTTCATATAGTAGAAGTGCAGTTCTTTCAAGGATGGAAATGGAGAAGAGCTACTCCCATAAAATTCAGCTCCAACACTCACTATCCCATCAAACCCTGAAATGCTCAGCTTCATGAGAGATGAAAGAAGTCCAAGGCAAGGCAAACATACGCAATATTTACAGTCCACCATATCTAAGGACACCACATTTGACAATGAATTATTTGATAACCAACTCGGATACTGTATACCTCCATAGTTCTTAATTAACAAACCCTTCAAGAGTTTGGAAGGTTGTAGATTCTCAAGTACTTCCTTGTCTTTCCTTGGATCATCAGGCTCTCAAGGCGTGTTTTGTTTATCAAATCAACTGCTAATGCATCTGATGGGTCTTCAATATTCTGCAACTCCTCAATTGATAGCTCTCCATGAAGATTGTGTCCTCCTAGCTGCAAAATACTGAATTCACTGCTTTTGCCAGCACAGAACACATCCAATACTTGAAGATTCTTCAGTTTTCCAAAATGCATCGGCATTCTTCTCACTTTAGTAAATCTAAATTCAAGGCAACGCAAATTGGTGAGTTTATACAACTTCATGGGCAGCTCTTCCAATCTCTCACAACCTACCAGCTTCAGTATTTGCAAGTTATACAACAAACATGTTGAATCAGGTAGTTTTTCTATGCCAGTCCATGAAAGGTCTAATGAACGGAGATGTTTAAGTTCACTTAAAGAGTCAGGCACCTCTCTAAGGTCAGAACAATGAGACAAAGATAAGACATGTAGGAACTTAAATTTGGAGAACAAATCATGTATCGAAATCCGGCATTCCCAAAGTTCGGCCACAAAAATCTCTCTTCAACTTGCTGGAAAAAATGTACGCAGCCTTTTAGCATCAGGTAAACTCTCGAACACATCAAAATATTCAGCGTCCGTGCTTGCAATTAGAAAATGACGGGTTGTTTTTGGTACACCTCTTGCTTTACCAACTCCCAACCTGAAGCAGATGTCCCCACAAACATAATTTGCCAAATCATTTAGAAGGTCATGCATCACAAAACATGTTTCGTATCTGTATCTGCTTGACTGTTGAAAGAAAGACTTAGATAATAAATCATCAAAATACTGTTCTCCTACTTCTTCTGGACGATTGCTCTGTTGAGGACCTTGTAAAAAATTTTGAGCCATCCACAATTGAATTAAAATCTCCTTCTTAAACTCGTAATCTTTGGGAAATAAGGCACAAAAAGAAAAGCACCTCTTAAGATGAGAAGGAAGGTGGTGATAGCTCAATAACAGAGCAGGAATGATTTCACTATCTCCCGTAGGTAAGTCCCATAGCTTGCTTTTCAATACATTTTCCCATTCCCAAACAGATGACTTACTGCGCAAAAGACTTCCAATTGATCTTATGGCCAGAGGCAATCCTTTGCACTTTTCAATTATCTTTGAGGCAATCTCCTTCAGCTCAGCATCCAACTGAAAATGATCATCTCGGAATGCATGTTTAGCAAAAACTTGCCAGCAACTTTCTTCTTCTAATTGCTTTAGGCGAAGCACTTTACAAGACCGCATGGTAGATGCCACTGTATCACTGCGTGTTGTCACAAGTATTGTACTTCCCGGAGCCCCATAATTGAGAGCAGTTTGGACAGCTTCCCATTCTTGTCGTCTTTCGTTCCAAACATCATCCAGAACTAGAAGAAACCTCTTCCCTGTCAATTCTTCTTTCAATCTTCTGTGAACAATTTCTAGGTTTCCACTATCATCATTTTTTCCTGTGATTGCTTCAAGAATTGCTTTTGTCAGCCTCAAAACATCGAAGTCATCTTAAACACAGACCCAAACTTTGATGTCAAAATCTGCCTCCTCCATCCTTGGGTCATTGTACACGTGCTGGGCGAGCGTAGTCTTACCTAACCCACCCATGCCGACAACAGAAAGAATCAATAGCTTGTTGCGATTGTTAGTTTCAGATTTAAGCCAATTAAAGATCATTTCTTTGTCTTCATCTCTGCCATAAATAACACTTTCAACCAACAAAGATGTTGTTTGTGTTTTACTACCCGATCCCACACTAGGACAAGTAGCCCTTTTCAAACCAAGAGCATCCTTTTGGCTTGCAAGACATTCTAGTTTCTGAAGGACTTGTTTCATCTCCGAGTTAATTTTCTTGGTAAATGGACTGAAAGTAGTGCTGAAGAAATTTGATACCTTGTCAGTTAAGGTTTGAGATTCAGATTCAGCTTCCACTTGACATTTGATGACTTCATAGTCTATTTCATCAAGGAGATCCTCTGCGTCAAACACGGCATCCTTGACAGCAAAAAGCCATGCTCTCACTCATGGATCATCGAACTGCTTCAGTTCTGCATCATCAGACAGAGAATCCATGGACAGTATCGTGATTTTCAACTGACTGAGCAGTGTCTCGTCAAGTTTTCTTTGACTGAAGAAGTCAACAACTTGACGAGAAGCAAGTCTATCAAACGCAACCTGAAGGAAACCAGAAAGGAAAGCACCACCAACAAGAGCTCCTGCCATGTTCGGAGTAGGAAAGTAAGTGGATGAATGGAAATGAGTAATTTGAAGTGCAGCTTATGAGAATTAGTATGACTCAGTGCAATTGAGGGTTGGTATAGTGATGAAATGAGTAACAAATTGTGGTAAGAAGGATGACTTTACTTTTAAGGACACTGTTGAGTCTTTGATGATGACTCGACCAATATTCACAGCTTTCTTCAATTGTAATTAAATTGTGTTCGTTTGATTATGAATGGATGACTCAAATTTTAGACACAATTTATGTTTGATAAATTCGATTTTTATTCAACGGCTCTGATTAGTTGAATATATGAAATCCTGAATTTTAAGTTTAATCAACGAATTGATTATTCATCCTTGTCTACTCAACTTAGTTTGAGTTGGAAAGGTCAGCTCGTCTAGAAAAATTCTATCATACACTATTTTTTATGGGTTTAAATGTTTATTGATGTGATATGTGTTTCGTTCTGCTTCCTTCTAAATTAATTCTTGTTCATAATCGTTAAACTTGAAATATCATTATAGTCAATTTCAATTTATTCTTGCATTTTTTATACTTTTAATTATGAATGGAACATTAGTTAGTATTTTTTTTATATATTTTTCATAATGGATTGACCATTAATTAGAAGAGTATTATAAAATATTTCATCTATTATCTAAGTCTGAAACTTGAAGATGATGAAGAGGGGTTCCGGTCTTAAAAAAGTACTTTAAATGATTTTGATACATCTGTCCTTAGACAAATATTTGTAGGTCCTCCTATTTAAGAATATTTAGATTTGATGTGTCTTAATTTTCTATACTTATAATAGATATCTTCAAATCTTTCTTAGATCTTTGCTGGCTTGACTTTTTTTAGGAAGTCTTTTATCCTTTTTTAATAAGAAGTAGTTACTTATTCTTTTCTTCAACATCATCCTCTCTAAAACTTCTTAGTACGAGAGATATATATCTTGTCATCAAACAATTTTTCTTAACTTTTGTCAGAGGTGTTTAGCTTTAAACTCGAGAGTTTTGTTCTTTTTATTAGACTTAAAGAGTCTTACACTTTTAGCATTCCTCTTCAGCTTGTAAAGGTATATACTTTTGCACTTTAAACTTGTTTATTTGTTATAGATGAACTTCATGAATTTAAAGAACTCCATTGAGTTCATCAAGGGATAAGGTTGATGCACGTTGGACGTGCAATATTTTAAGTCGCAATTCAACCCTTGATTATGATAAATATATTACAGTCGTCAAGTAATAAATATTAAAAACAGGGATTTGTCGTACCTACGATGATAAGAAATTCGGATTCTCAAAAAGGCATAAAGAGAGTAATTATTTGTAAAGAGCAATGAATTTAGACAAATAAAGTAATGATAATTTTTTTAAAGAAAGGGGTTGAGATGAGAAGCGATTGAGATCCCAATTTCACCACTAATTCTCCCTTATACTTTCCTCTTTTGTTATTCATGTATAATCATGGTTGGATCGGATTCCTACCATCGTGATTGTCCCTAATTAATTATCACGTCCAGCATCCCAAATCATTACCTAGGTTAATTAGGGAATTAAATCTATGAATTCAGGGGCAAACTTAGGTGCAGTCAACACTACTACCTACTCCTATCTCTAAGACTATAGCATAGTAATGGTTTAATTCTTTAGTACTACATAGGTATACTTTGTTAGAGTTACCCTAGATTTACCCATCAATTTATTAGTCGTCAATTAATAAATAGCATTATGCACAAGAATAAACACCTAAACATATACTAAATAACATCGAGAATCATATAAAGAGATTAATTAGGGTTACATCGTTCTCCCAATCAAAGAGGGAGTTAGATCATATTGGAATAGAAAACAACACGAGAATAAATTGAAAGAGAATACATAGGGAAAAGTGCTCCTTGTGTCTCCTTCTCTTTTGGCTTATGGTTGAATTTCGTTGTCGTCTACGAACTGGAGTGCTTTCGGCCAAGGTGCGACTGTCGTCTAGATCAAGCCAAAGCGCGACTGAAAACTAGGTCAAAAAGTGTCACGGCTGACTGCGAAATAAGTTATATTTATAGCCTTCAAACTTTGGACTTGGGCATGTTGCGGGTCCGACTCGCGCGAGATAATAAGTAACTCACGCAAGTTCATGTTACAGAGAGCAAACATGTAATGCAAGTCAAGTCACTTTGCGCAAGATGTAGTAATTGAGCGCGAGATGAGTGCGAGATGGGGTTCCAGAGAGTTAACTTGCCTTTGAAGTTACTTCACTTCGCGAGATGTAGTAGTTGAGCGCGAGATGAGTGCGATATGAGGTTCCAAAGAGTTAACTTGCTCTTAAAGAAATCGTATTCATGCGAGATGTGGCGAGATGAGCACGAGATGAGGTTCTAGAGAACTTTTGTTCTTCACTGGAGCTTTACTTTGCGTAAGTTGAGTTCCAACTCGCAAGAGATGCATTCTTGGGCACGTTTTTCTCCTGTTTTTGGCTATTTTTCACCTTGAAACACTTAACAGACCATCAATAAGCTCTAACACAAATATTTATGAATTAAGAGTAATTAGAGTCATTTTAGGTTGCTTAAGAGTTTTAAAAGGACAATTTATGAGATAAAAAGAGTATAAAAATACCTTCATGAGTTATCAAAGGTTTTCATATCTCTTCCCACGAGAGATAGTTATTGATATGGTTCTTAAGTCTTGAGAATTGTCTAGATTTTTCATGTTGTTTTGTGTCTTGGTGAAGGTTGTTCCTAGAGTTGTCAATCTGTTTAGGATGATTTGGAACCTTCCAAACATACTTTCAATACCCTCACCATTCTTCATTGAGAAAATCTCATATTTTCTTTGGAGAGTGATAATTTTTTTCAATTTGACATCTTCTATGCCTTCATGAAATATTTTAAGAGTATCCTAGAGTTCCTTAGTTATCTTCTACAAGTCAAATCTATTATATTCCGTTCTAGATAATGCACATGTGATAACATATCTATCTTTATTGTTCAGCTCCAAGATAGCAAATTCTTTATTTCCCTACTCACTTTCTAGTTCAGTGAGAAACATATCTTCTTCTGTAATGATCTTCCATTAGGTACATTTAATATAAATCTACATTTGTCAGCCTAGTTGGGGTAGACATCTTCAAAAAAGTAAGGAGGCTTGTTCATGGAGGATCCTTCTATGATAATCATAGTTAATGAGCTTGTTATAACAGATCTTTTCCTCTAACCGCTGTTAGACGCTTAACCTTTAATGGATGAACTGTTATACCAAACTTTAAAAATAAAAACATACGAGGTGGGGTTAGATTGTGTCATAAAAACTTTTGCAAGCTTTTCGCAACAGACAAAGTTTGCATTCAGTTAATCAGACTCAATTTTTTAAAACCAAGCTTTTCAAAGATTTTCGCAAAAGGCTTATTTAGACAACAATCAATCCCTTATGATTAGCTAAAAGGAAAGTAGACAAAATAAAAAGAATACAAATATTTTTGTATTATTTCATCTTAATTCAAGACTATGTCCAGTTCTTTACTAACAACTAAAGTTTCTCTATATCAAAATTTGGTACGAGTATTCTTTGACTCCAACCTCTTTAGGTTATACAAATATTCATTGAGCAAACTCTCTTCAAGCTAACACCTACCACTAAGAGTAAAGGATTTACAACGAGATTTTTGTCTACTTGAAATCAATCTCTGCATTGAGATGGATTTACAATGAAATGGTATAAAAGGCTTGGCGAGAGATTGAAAAATCTTCAAAAGTTTTAACTTGTGTAGGGAAATCTTTAACTTTAATCATCAAACACTGACCTTTATATAAATTGTGGTCTTGAAATAGCCATTAGCTCAGTCGCTTCACATCTTCATTCATTTATTAGAAGCGTATTACACATCCATTTGCATTGAATACTTCTCTATGGACTGTTTCATCATAGTTGGAAAATTTGTTCTTTAATAGTTGAAGAATATTGAAATAAGTAACTTCTTTTCTACTACGGATCTTCTTATTAGAGAAACCATTTTTTGTTTGATTTTGTTTGTCTTTTGAAGAGAGGACTAGGTAAATTCTTAGTACTTGAGCTATGTAAGTCAATTCAACCTCTACAAGACGAAATAAAATGATTAGTAACTTAAAATTTAAATATATTTGTTAGGATGAAAACTTATCTTTTAGTTTGACGAGTTTTTGTTTATGCGTTCATTAATTTGCTCTATCATACCATACATTAGTCTATTCCTTTATACTAAATTAAGAACACAACATTCGTCTTTCATCAAATGAAGATTGTGTCTAATATATTTAAAAAAATATCAATTTTAACATATTATAAAATTGATTTCAATTGTCAAAATTAAGAGTCATGATTTACCTTTAATCAGACTTAACAAAAATAAATATTGATGTTTATAGTTAAGAATTTGAGTTTAACACATGCATTGAATATACTCTTACTAATAAGATTTTGATTCAGAAAATAGATAAACAAATTAATACTATTAATATGTTGTTCATGATGGATGAGAATTAGGTAAATAAGTCTTATAGTTCACTATAGAGATTATAATTAATAAATATCTCATTTAGTATTATATTTTTTTAATTTATAAATATCTCTTTTAGTATATTACATTTTGGCAAGGTTATCACTTGAAAGTCTACGTATGATAGATCCGTAAAAACCTACTTTTTTATGAAAAAAATACAAATATTACTTATTTTGCTTAAGAATCAAAACTTAAAACCTATCATGCTTCAACAAATAAATACCCAAAAAATGAATCTTCCACAAAAATCTGTCCTCAATTAAATATCTCATTTGTAGAGAAGAAATAAGTTAGGGAATCTTTAGAATAAAATTTCCACACGATGAAATTTGATGCACTTCCACTATCACTTGCTGACATTTTGCAACAACCGAAGCAGTAATTTATAGAAGAACAATAGACACCCGAACCGAGAATAATAAAACAAATTCAACAGAAGAATTTACCCAAAAATTGAACAGAGAAATTGAATAGCAAGAAGCAATTGAACAACTAGAAGTAGTTGAATAACAACAAAACATCAAGAAGTAATTGAAATTGAACAGAGTAGCAATTGAACAGTAAAAGACATCTCAAAAGAGAACAACAACACAAATTAAATAGAAGAATTTGCGTAAAAATTGAATCGATCTATTTCTAGAAATTGAACAGAGCAACAAAATTTACATTTGATCAACATAAATTCCATCAACATTCAACAACAAATCCGATAATTAAATTCTAAGTTTCTAACAGTTGAACTAAAAAATTAAGAAATTTAACTTACAAAATCACATGAGCAGGACAACTGCGACGAAAAAGAATGTGGTGTACTTAACAAACGAAGATGACATAACGACACAAGAGAGAAACAATGAAAGGGGAGTACTTAACAAATGATATGTTATGTTATGTTGTTACCTTCAATACTCTCCTAAGAATATAAGCCAAAACTTTGTTGCTTGCTTCTAAAGGATGTTATGTATAGACGAAGAGATATGAGTCAACATAGTTGTACCATTTGTATTGACTTGTATTTATATATATTTTCTAATTAATCATGTATTGTAGGTGTCCACAAAATATATTTTTTTATTCATGCACATGTGGGCTGTGTAACACTACCCTTGTTACTGTTGAGGAAACATGAAACTTAATTTGTGACCCATGGGATAAATTAAATAGTGGTTTGTATAATAATTTTACACTATATGATTTATTAGAGTGTGATGTCAGCTACCACTTGATTCAGAAACAGCATCATCGTTAATGAAATCATGTTTACAAGATAACTCTCTGGCTGCTGCAACAATTTGAGCTATGAAATTAAGCAAAGCCTTGGTATCCTTCATCTTGAGCCACCAATCATGTATAACTGCATAATATCAGCACACTTGAAATTTCACTCTTTGAATGATCAGTGACATTTTAACAGCATAATAATGTATCATATAACTAATATAACTACCTAATTAACTCAAAATTACTTAAATGGAATAATGTTTTAATTTAGTTTTTAACATTTTCAACAAATTACTTAATCGAAATTTGGAATGATTTACTCTTTTTTAAAAATATATACTTTCTTTAAATTAAGAATTAGTTGAAGTTGAATTAGTAATTTTAAATTTATTATTTTTATTCAATTAAAAACAATTATAAATGTTTTCTTTTTTACTTTCAATTTCCAAAATTTGTAAATAATTTCCTAATTAAACACATGGAATTTAATGATTAAATATAAAAATATATTACAAAATATTTCGTAAAAATTGTTAAGTAACTATCCATTTCTATTATATAGTGTGAGTGTCATCTTTTTATCAAAAAATTATCATATTATTTTTGTCTATTTATCCCAATTAATTGATTAAAAATTAGGAAATATAATATAATCTTAAAAAATGTTATAATATTATAAAATTTCTATGTCAGTTGAAAAATGTAGTCAAATAAAATAAATAAGAAATTGCTAGACCAAAATAGAGCTAAAATAAATCTTAATAAATTTAAAAATATAAAGAAACTTTCTTATCCGGTGGCATTGTGCGTTGCTGTCGTTGTTAAATGTATACTAACACAGAGTGAAATAATTGCAACAAAGAACAATGTAATTTAAAAAACTTTGAAAATATCGTGGAAAATCAGCACATGACGAGGAGGCACACATTAATCTCATTAATTTAAATTATACCTTGACCGAATATCCAAGTGTTGAATGTGAGCAATCTTTCCCCAGTCTTGGCCTTCTGTTTTCTGACAAAGCTGTTGTAGCAATGGACAATCCAAAATTTTAAGAATTGAAATGGATTTGGGGAGACCTTCCTCTGGTAAGCATTCCAGCTTCGGACATGAATGGAGAATCAAATTATCGAGAATCAAATTATCTTTCGGCATCCACTTATTTCCAGAAATGTAAGAGAGAGCGGCAGAAAACCTTCCTCTGGAAAACACTCCACTTCATCCACTCCAAAGATACGCAAGCTTTTAAGACATGTTTTGACTCCCAAACTCCCTTTCAGTGAGGCGATAAGTTTGTAACTTGTGAGAAACACGCCTGTTAGATTTGATGGCAAAGCTCCTTCCAAGAGCATCTCCACTTTTGGACAATCATTTATACGAAGGTCAGTAAGAGATGGAAGGAGGATGTCCATGCGTTTAGCAAGAAGTTGCTCTGACATCTCCACTTTTGATGCGGCATGCCCAACAACAAGTTGCGCTGACAGCCCTTTCAGCTTCGAACATTCATGTATCCCAAGAGATTGAAGACGTGGAAAAGCATATGCACATTCCCATTCTTCCCATTCCTTCATATTGTCGAAGCTCAGTTGTTTCAAGGATGGAAATGGAGAAGAGCTACTCCCATAAAATTCAGCACCAACACTCATTATTCCATCAAACCCTGAAATCCTCAGCTTCTTGAGCGATGGAAGAAGTCCAAGGGGAGGCAAACATACGCAGTATTTACAGCCGTACATACTTAAGCACACTACATTTGATAATGAATTATTTGATAACCAACTCGGAAATTCTGTTCCACCATAGTTCCAAATTGATAATTCCTTCAAGTGCTTGGAAGGTCGTAGATTCTCAAGTACTTCCTTTTCTTTCCTCCACTTCCATTGTAACTGTAGCTTCTCAAGGCGTGTTTTGTTTATCAAATCAACTGCTAATGCATCTGACGGGTCTTCAATATTCTGCAACTCCTCAATTGATAGCTCTCCACGAAGATTGTATCCTCCTAGCTGCCGAATACTGAATTCACTGCTTTTGCCAGCACAGAACACATCCAATACTTGAAGATTCTTCAGTTTTCCAAAATTCATTGGCATTCTTCTCACTCTAGTATATCTAAAATCAAGGCATCGCAGATTGGTGAGTTTATACAACTCCATGGGCAGCTCTTCCAATTTCTGACAATCTACCAGCTTCAGTATTTGCAAGTTATACAACAAACATGTTGAATCAGGTAGTTTTTCTATGCCAGTCTGTGAAAGGTCTAATGAACGGAGATGTTTAAGTTCACCTAAAGAGTCAGGCACCTCTTTAAGGTCAGAACAATTAGAGAAAGATAAGATATGTAGGAACTTAAATTTGGAGAACACATCATGTATCGAAATCCTGCATTCCCAAGCCTCGGCCACAAAACTCACTCTTCCAGTTGCTGGAAAAAATGTGCGCAGCCTTTTAGCATCATGTAAACTCTCAAACACATCAAGATATTCAGCGTCCTTGCTTGCAATTAAAAAATGACGGGTTCTTTTTGGTACACCTCTTGCTTTACCAACTCCCAACCTGAAGCAGATGTCCCCAGAAACATAATTTGCTAAATCATTTAGAAGGTCATGCATCACAAAACATGTTTGGTATCTGTATATGCTTGACGGTTGAAAGAAAGACCTGGATAATAAATCATCAAAATACTGTTCTCCAACTTCTTCTGGACTCTTGCTATATTGAGGACCTTGTAAAAAATTTTGAGCCATCCACAATTGAATTAAACTCTCCTTGTTAAACATGTAATCTTTGGGAAATAAAGCACAAAAAGAAAAGCACCTCTTGAGATGAGAAGGAAGGTGGTGATAGCTCAATAATAGAGCAGGAATGATCTCATTATCTCCCGTAGGTAAGTCCCATATCTTGCTTTTCAATACATTTTCCCATTCCGAAACAGATTTACTGCGCAAAAGACTTCCAATTGATCTTATGGCCAGAGGCAATCCTTTGCACTTTTCAATTATCTTTGTAGCAATCCCCTTCAGCTCAGCATCCAACTGAAAACTATCATCTTGAAATGCAGCAAAAACTTGCCAGCAACTATCTTCTTCTTATTGCTTTAGGCGAAGCACCTTACAACACCGCATGGTAGATGCAACTGTATCACTGCGTGTTGTCACAAGTATTGTACTTCCCGGAGCCCCATAAATGAGAGGAGTTTGGACAGCTTCCCATTCTTTTTGTCTTTCGTTCCAAACATCATCCAGAACTAGAAGAAATCTCTTCCCTGTCAATTCTTCTTTCAATCTTCTGTGAACCATTTCTAGGCTTCCACTGTCATCATTTTTTCCTGTGATTGCTTCAAGAATTGTTTTTGTCAGCCTCAAAACATCGAAACCGTCAGAAACACAGACCCAAACTTTGATGTCAAAATCTACCTCCATCCTTGGGTCATTGTACACGTGCTGGGCGAGCGTGGTCTTACCTAACCCACCCATGCCCACAACAGAAAGAATCGATAGCTTGTTGCGATTGTTAGTTTCAGATTTAAGCCAATTAAAGATCATTTCTTTGTCTTCATCTCTGCCATAAATAACACTTTCAACCAACAAAGATGTTGTTTGTGTTTTACTACCCGATCCAAAACTAGGACAAGTAGCACTTTTCAAACCAAGAGCATCCTTTTGGCTTGCAAGAAATTCTAGTTTCTGAAGGACTTGTTTCATCTCCGAGTTAATTTTGTTGCTAAATGGACTGAAAGTAGTGTTGAAGAAATTTGATACCTTGTCAGTTAAGGTTTGAGATTCAGATTCAGCTTCAACTTGACATTTGATGACTTCATAGTCTATTTCATCCAGGAGATCCTCTGCTTCAAACACGGCATCCTTGACAGCAAAAAGCCATGCTCTCACTCGTGGATCATCGAATTGCTTTAGTTCTGCATCATCAGACAGAGAATCCATGGACAGTATTGGGATTTTCAACTGATTGAGCAGTGTCTCATCAAGTTTTCTTTGACGGAAGAAGTCAACAACTTGACGAGAAGCAAGTCTATCAAATGCAACCTGAAGGAAACCAGAAAGGAAAGCACCACCAACAAGAGCTCCTGCCATGTTTGAAATAGGAAAGTGAATGGATGAATGGAAATGAATAATTTGAAGAGCAGCTTATGAGAATCAGTATGACTCGGCGCAGTTGAGGGTTGGTATGGTGATGAAATGAGTAACAAGTTGTTGTAAGAAAGATGACTATACTTTCTGTGGACAGTGTTGAGTCTTTGATGATGACTCGACTAATATTCACAGCTTTCTTCAATTGTAAATTGTGATCGTTAGATTATGAATGGATGACACAAATTTTAGACACAATTTAAGTTTGATTAAATTCGATTTTTATTCAACGGCGGCTCTGATTAGTTGAATATATGAAATCGTGAGGGTAGGAAATGTGTATCAAAAGAGGCTTTATGGTCAGTCAAGCAATAATTGAATTATTCTATAAATGAATAGTAATGATGAAGCTGAGGCTTTATGCATGATTTTGATTTTACATTACCGAACAATGTTAAGAAGGGGTCTTAATTTGATGCATCAATTAACTATCCTTCCTTTCTTTTTTTTAATTTGCGGACAACTAGAATACATACAACATATAATCAGTTATAAAATATTAAGAGATACAGAAAAATACATTGACTAGTTAACTGCGCGAAGTATATTTTTAATGTGATAAATTCTCATTGACTATATCCGCATATATATGCTTCTTAGTACAAATTAAAAAATACATGAAGGCTCTGAAGGCTATGAAGGCTATACTTGTTTATGCGAATGGAAGCTCTGAAGAAGGTTTGGCCTATTACAAAATATATTTTTAACTTTTTTATTAATTTTAATTTTATCTTATCACTCAATATTTGTTTTTGTATTGAAAAGTATATTATTAATTACATAACTTCGTAATTAACATACTCTATTTCTCCACAAACCCCAATTATCAAGAAAAAATTAATTAAATTAAATTTAAAGGCTTTTTTATGAAATATAAATAATTTGATAGAGTCAACTGATTACAAATTAAATTTGTAAAAATTTTGAATTTTTTTTATCAAAATTAACGTATAATTAATTAATTATGTCAAATATTTATATTTACATTTATTATCTTATTTATCTATTAAATATGGAAACTTTATTTTAAGATAAAACCTTTATTGTTTTGATGTATTTTCACTATTTCTATCCAGTTTTTTAAATAAATAAATAAAATATATTTTAAGATTTCTATAAGATAATTTGTTTGAAATTCATCTTAAAAACTTTATCTTAATAGGTAAAAAATACTTTTAAAAATGTTTAAATATGTTTCAAACTCTTCGAATTTATTGTTTTTATTTTTAGTCCCAGAAGGTTTTTGTTTTCATTTTAGCCCTGAAATATAATGAATTTCCATTTTTAATCCATGTAAAATTTTTGTTTAATTTTTTTCCTCGTAATGTATCAGAATAAAAAATTCATTCTTCGTCATTTTTGGTAGAACAATTCACAAAAAAAGAAAAAAATCTACAATCTTTTTTTTTTGTTGTAATTTTTAATTCCATAGAAAAAATAGGAAAATTCATAAGAAATTCTTGGGGATATTTTTCGAAACCAAATCCACAAGAAATTAGAGCATTCTTGTAATAAATATTTAAACGTATTAAAATCTCATTCATTTGTTTGTATTCTAGTTAAAACCAAGGCTCATATTCCGTACTAATTCGAATTGCATTCATTCAACTACGATCCATACCTTAATTAAAAGTATGATCAACAAACATCAATATTCACTAAAGCTAATGAAAGCAAGTTCTCACACAATCATTATTCATATATGTCCTAAGTATTCTAATCTTAGTAAGTTATTGAAAAATAATATATCCAGAAAATTAAGAAATAAAGTAAAGCTGAAAAAAAAATTATATGGTGACTTTTACATACTTAAAACTTAAAATAAAGATTAATTAGAATGTGTAAGTTGATCTATGTATTTGATAACATATTTTATTCATTGCAGCATGCATGATAATAAGATGAAATTTTTAATGCTGTTTAATTTTATATTGAAAGTGCATATAAATTAAACTAAAAAAATTTTATATATTGACATTCTAGTGAGTTTTTCATCAATGTCAAACTCCAAATAAAAACTGCTTCACTACGCTGTAACTTATGGGCTTGGCAATAATATAGTCTCCAAGTCCAAAGAAAAAAAAAGTAAGCTTTTTAATGTTAATTTCGAGGTGAAACGGCAAAATCAGGAGAAACTTATGGGCTTTGCACGTCCCTACCACTACTCAAAATTGGAGAAACAACAACTTGTTTTTCTCAACAACTATATGAAAGAATGTTTAAAAAAATTGAACAATTATTTTTTTCAAAATAAATTGAACTAAAAATACATCATAACATAATTCCCTGCAGTAGCAGAATTCCACCCACACATTCATCTAATTGCAACAATTGAAACACAGTTAAGGTTGAGACTCAAATTTAATCTCATTAAACCTAACCTAATTAGCATAAAAATTGTATTAAAAATGTGTACCACAATTCTTCCAATTCACCATTGCGTAATTGAAGAGAATCCATTTCCTACACACATTAACGTAATTGAAGAGAATCCTTGAACCCTGAACCCTCATACACGAGAGAGGCATCTACGAACAATTTTAAAACTCAAATTTCATCCCTTAACCAACTCGCTGTAAAGATGACTTAGGTTTTAAAACTTAAAGCAAAATAGAGAAAATAATTTGACAAATTAAAAAAACATAAATAAAAAAAAGGATCTTCATAGTAAAAATCTGAAATCCAAACGAAGTGTAGATTAACGAAACCTAATTCTTTGCTTTCGCAGTGTAGATTATGGAAATCCAAACGAGAAATCAACAATAACAAACAATAACAAACCTAATCCAAGCGTGAAATCAAACCAAATGTTTAGAAACGTTTCGCGAAGGAGGAAGGAGAAGGGTGTCGAAGTTTGGGTTTTCGCCGGTGACGAGGTAGAGTGATTGAGGGAGAAGTTCAGTGAGGTTGAGTGATTGGGGTTTAGTGAGGGAGAAGGAATGGAGGGAGAAGAAGAAGTGTGCCCAGGGTTTTACGCGAAGAAGAAGTATGCCTAGGGTTTTACACGAAAAAGAAGAAGTGTGTCCAACAGACTACGATGAATTTAATTTGAACCGTCTTAGTTTGTAACATAAATATTACAAAAATTTCACCTGGTTACCGACTACAATGATTTTAATTTAAACCGTCTTAATCTGTAACATCAATATTACCAAAATGTCACCGTATCACATACCACGATGGTTACCTAGAACCGTAATGATGTGCACGTAGTTGTTTGTGATTTTTGTACTAGTGTCTATTATCAAAGTATGAACTAGAAGAGGATGTAGATGAGTTCTAGCCTTCAATATGAAAAAGTACTTGAAATGATTTTGGTACATCTGTACTTAGATAAATGTTTTGTAGTTTATTTGTTTGTTGAATATTATTGTGTAGGTCCTCCTATACAACACTCTTCTTTTTTCTTGGCTATTGTAGGATTTAATTTTCTCCTAAACTTAGAACACTTAGATTTGATGTCCCTATATTTTCTACACTTATATCATACATCCTTGAATTTTTCTTCTTTTGTTTGACTTCTTCTTAAGAAGTCTTTTATCCTTTTTATTAAAGAAGCGGTTGCTTATACTTTTCTTCAACATCATCCTCTAAAACTTGTTGGTCATGAGAGATATCTCATCATCAGGCAATTCTTCATAGTTTTTGGTAGAGGATGTTTAGCTTTAACATCGAGAGTTTCATTCTTTTTATTAGACTTAAGAGTCGTAGACTTTGAGTATTCTTCTTCAGCTTGTAAAGCTATATGTTTTTGCACTTTAGTCTTGTTTATTTTCCAGAGATGAACTCAAAGAACTCCAATGAGTTCATCAAGGAGTAAGATTTTCATATCTCTTCCCACAAAGATAGTTGTTGATATGGTTCCCAAGCTGTTGGAGAACTGTCTAGAATTTTTATGTTGTTTTGTGTCTGGGTGAAGGTTGTTCCCATAGGCTTAATTATAAATAAAATTATATTATAAAAATAAAACTTTCTTTTTAATAATGCGGAAAATCTATTGAAGATGATTTAGAACCTTCCAAACATTCTTTCAATACCTTCATCATTCTTCATTGAGAAAATCTTATATTTTCTCTAGAGAATGACAGTTTTTCTCAATTTGACATCTTCTGTGTCTTCATGAAATATTTTAAGAGCATCCTAGAGTTCCTTAGTTGTCTTCTACGAGTCAAATATATTATATTCCGTTCTAGATAATGTATATGTGATAACATATCTATCTTTATTGTTCAACTCCAAGATAATAAATTCTTCATTTCCTCACTCACTTTCTAGTTTAGTGAGAAACATGTCTCCTTATGTAATGATCTTCCATTGGGTAGATTTAGTATAAATCTACATTTGTCAGCCTGGTTGGCGTAGACATCTTTAAAAAAGGAAGGAGACTTATTTATGAAGGATCCTTTTATGATAAACATAGTTAATGAGCTTATTTTTGTACGTGACTAAATAACATTTGGAATGATTTATAAAAATTACAATGTTGCAATTGAAACGTAAGAAGCGTAGGGTGGGGCGGAATTAACGGCTTTTGGAAACGTAGATAAGAAAGATCTCACGCTAATTAGTAATTAACAAAGAAATCAAAGTGGCACCTAAGCCCCATTAATTGGATTTATGGCACAACAGATAGAAATGCTGATTAGTTAAACAAAAACAACTAAAACACTACCATACTTGAAAGGAATTTTTGCCTTCTTTTTTATTTAATAATATTTTAATTTTAACGAGTTGTGATCTTAAAGAAATAAACAAACACAGTCTTATTTGTGGTTATGTATAATTTTTTCACATTGGAAGTAGACGTAGTATCCACCAATTCCATGATAGGGAATCACAAAAATGAAACAGCAACCAGCAATTCTCATATTTTTGTTCATATTTACCTAAAACTTGGTCTGTATTTAATGGCCGGGATGCTTCCTCCATAGTCACTAGCAAACAACAGTGGCCTCACCTACTATACAACGTTTTATTTTATTAATGAAACTCTCAAACTAATAAGCTCCATTTGTTAAAAGTACGAGTAAGAAATACTTAATTCATTATTTGTTTATTTCGGGCTTACGCAATCAGTATACTTTGTTTAACTACGAACAAGAAATTAGTTTATAACATTATTGGTGATTAGAGATTTTAATCCGATGAAAGATTTAACTTGGTTAGATACTTAGATATCAGAGCTCTACACAAAAATTAGATTGTAAAAAAATTGACTAACTTTTAAAATATGTGTTATTATCATTATTCAAAACCTCGCATAAATAATTAGAGCAAATTATATCAACTTATTCATTTTGTGTAATTATATATATATATATATATATATTTAATTTTTGTACATTAACCTTCTTTTAGGTTTAAAAACATTGTATTAACATGGAAGGTTAAAAATAATAATTAAAAATATAGAAAGTGTCTATATAATTATACAAAATCTAAGAAATATTACTATAATTTTCTGAATATATATATATATATATATATATGTTGAGTATCTAAATAGTTCTAGTGTAGAACATTAATCATAGACAATCTTGTTATCTAAGTTTAGACTTAATGATAAAATAATGATACTTAGATTTTAGATACTTCAATGTTTTAAATATTTTATTCACACTTTCTGTTTTTATTAATCTCTATTTGTTATATCATTAAATTTATATACACATACATACATACATATATACACACATATATATATATATATATATATATATATATATATATATATATATATATATATATATATATATATACATATATATATATATATATATATATATATATATATATATATATATATATATATATATATATATACACCGAACCTTCCTCCTCTTTTTCTCATTTACATCGGGGTCTCCTGGAAAAAGATATGTTTTTAATTATTTTTTATTTATTTAAATATCTGTTTTGTCTGAATTTATTTTATTATTATATTAATATTGTTATATTCTTAATAAATTACGTTAAGATGTTTAAATTTAGAATTACTAAAATATGGCAGTTTTTTATTTATTTAAATTTCTTTTTTGATTTATTTATTTTTTTATTGTTATGTTAATATTGTTATATTATTAATATATTATATCAACGTTGTTAAATTTAGAGTTAGAAAAAATCAAGTAAGTCAAAATATTTGAATTTTGTTGAAAGGTGGATAATCTAAATTATAAACTTATCTCGATTTTTTTGTTAAGTTATGCCTTAATCTTTATATTTTTATCACGAGAGATTAATACCAAAACATAAATGTATACTCTTACCACTGATGAAATTTTTTAAAAAATAAATAAAGTGGTGGATTTGGACTAGAGTCTATTTGTTTGTCTAATAAAAGCAATATATAGTTTACATTTTGATCGATAAACCGATCAACGTGATAAAGAAAAGTTGGCATTTTGTTACAAATAAGTACTTAATCTTCTTTGGTTCCTTATTTTTGAAATGAAGATAGTATAATAAAATCATAAAAATAAATTTAATATACTTTGAGTATTCTTTACTATGAACACAACCAGAGCACACATGGCTGTAAGCACTTGTCACTAGGAAAGTAAGATTTCTTTAGTTTTCTTTAAATATTTTGTAGAACTTACTTAATTACTCTTCCTATTTGACAATGCACTAACGAGAACATTGGTATTCTAATGCTTTATTTTATGCACTCCAGTTACGAATTGTTTCTTAGTCCAAGCACAACAGATGTGGTTTGAACAACTACAGCAGAACCATTCCCAATGGGAAAAATTGTCGTGTGTGTGCCAACCATCCCTCAAATGACTTCTTCAAGTAGTTCCCGAATTGTTGGACATACGATGTCGAAGACGGCTTTGTTAAGCTCAAGCTTAAGGACTGGCTGAAGAGCTTGCCCTGCCTACTGATGCTCAGAGACACGGATAGCTTGGAGTCAGATGAAGAGTTACGCAAGGAACTTGGCTTGTCTAATGCTGTCAGGAAATAAGGTTAAACATAAATGATATTTAGTGCTGTGATGATAATAATTAACACCTTTAGAAATTCTTTGTTTATTTTAATTTGTTTCTAAAATTTGTAGTGCAATTAGTTTCTTTCTAATTTCTAGCCATGTTTGGTGCCTGGAATAATAGACATGTAAAGAAGGGCATCCCTGAATAGTGAATGTTCAAAATTAGCACATTTAATGCAGAGTTTCTTGACTTTCTTCTATGCATAAGTAACTCCAAAATAGGAATGCTTATGAATTTCGTTGAATTGATTTAATTTGAAGAGAAATTCACTATTCGATTTTATTAATTCACCAACCAATTAACTGGTTTGGTTTTAAATTTAAATTTTATAATCCAATCTTACTCTGATATCAACAGATCCTTCTTCTAATATGTAATTTTCTAGACATATATTGAGACTCTAACATGTTGTGGTCTCAAGTTCAAGAGAAGCTGTTGCGTAAATCTTGAAAGAAAAACGTATATAAGCTTGCACCAGAATTCTTGGACCTCCAATCCAATTAAATGCCAATTTTCTTCTCAAGCTATACACACGTTGGAGACTCGTCAACATGACCCAGAAGAACATAGAGAAGAAAAATTGTAGAGAATAAAGATCTAAAAGTTATGAGATACAGTTAAGTAAAGAGTTGGTTCAACCCTGTGTATATTGTTACACAATACCAATCACACCCTGAACCCAAGTTGCAATCTCCTCGTTACACCAATCTCTATAAGACAATTTTGTAAGCGGACACTACTTTTTAGACAACAAATTAATTATACATATGGAACATTTTCGCATACCTCGGCATAGAAAATAACATTTGCAAATTTGTTAAGTCAATTTTCAAGTATTTAACGTACCTCTTGAGACGCACGATCTTCATGCCCCACTTGTTCATATTTTCATCATGATTGATACTTGCGAATTTTCCTCTGGTTATATTTTAGCTCCTTAATCCCCTAGGTAAATTGCAAGGCTTCATCCATTTCCCATTCAACATACGATTGCTCTGAGATTTTTCTTAATTCTGCGTATCTCAACAAAGGAAACAAATTTCGCAAAGTGTCTATGTCAACTTCCAAATGCTTTAGGTATTTGAGACGCACGATCTCAATACTCCACTCGTTCTTATCCTCATCATGATTCATACTTTTGTTCTTATCCTCATCATGATTCATACTTTCGAGATTTCCTCCAGTTATTTTCAACTCTTTCAGCTTGCTGGGCTTCAACCATTCAGGAATTTTCAGTCCAGGGAAGCATTCAAGATGAAACTTTTTCAAACGAGAAGGGAAACTGATTTGAAAATCAGTTAACTTTATATCAGACGAACCCCATGATATCTTGAGATGCTCAAGTGCTGACAACTCTTGCAAGCTTTCAAACTCCCTACCCTTGATCACAGCTTCAGCTTTTATACGTATGCTGAGTAGCCTCAGTTTACTCAATTTTGCAATATCTGATATCCTGCAGGGAGTCTGATCAGAATTACCTAATAAAAACCCCTTGAGCACTTGGAGCTGAGTGAGCTTGTCAATCCCATTTGGCATGCCATCCAACAAGTGACACTGTGATAGATTGAGATGTGTGAGACTTGTCATTGATGAAATATCATCTGGAAGTGTTTCCAAATTATGACAAGCCTTGAGATCAAGAATTTCTAGGCCCTTAATTTCAGTAATGGAGGGTGGCAGCTCAAATATTCTTGATATCCCACGAAGATTGAGACACCTCAATTCCTCTAGATTACTCAGGTGCTTTAGGAAATTTTGACTCATCACTTCAATATGATGTGAAGGTGAATTTTGCCATCGACCCAGGTGAAGTCCACGTAATATGGAAGTGCTTCCTTTATCCCACCATTGAGATTCAAAATTCAGATATCTCGCATCAACATTAAAAACAACACGTTTCGATTGAACCTCGTGACGGAGACGGAGTGTAACCTTATGTTGCGCGAGTACTAAGATAGACAGATGAGAGGGCATTCTAAGTATATACCCTAGATAAGGATGGATGCGAGGATTAAGTTTAAATTTATTGACAATGGGACACTTGCCATTGCCATATGCTACAATCACATTTAATTCCAGAAGCCTATCAATCACATCTTCAAACTCTTTCTCTCCCCAAGGCTCCATTCCCATCCACAAATATATTGCCTGTCTTTTGTTTATAACGGCATTTACAGGGAAAATTAAGAGAGCTGCCAAGCACTTTCCTATTAGTATGAAGTCTTGCATGACTTCTTGCAGATCCATAAGATTGACGTGTGGTGGTCGAGACAACTGTTGCGATGAAGATGAATCATCCGATGATGACACTGACTTAAAATCCTCCGTTGGGAGCAACTTGTGAGCACAATCTCTGATCCTAGTGCAAATACCATCCATATCTTCATCCAGCCTCCTTCTATCTAACTTGCGAAGATGGGAATCAACCTCATGTAAAGTGTCAAGAAGTGCATCTTGGTTCTTCTTCACTTTCATAAACACATCCTCTATATTGCTAAGCTCCTGTGTCAATTTCTTCAGCTTGCTATCAAATGATTCATCTCCTCCCCTTTCCATGAATTTGCTCCTCGCCTTCTTCACGCGCTTCAGCAACACGGGTACTGCTTTCATGGGATTTGTACGAATAGACATTTTGCAACTAAAACAAACAAATAACAGCGATATCAGAATTTGCAGAGTGACAAAATATGCAAAACTAAAACGAAATTGATTGAAGAAGAAGGAGTGGGTTAAGTTGAGTGGAGTCAAGTGTGGCGTGGCGGCTAGGGTTATTTAGACCACTCTCTGCTCAATCACTCGTTTGTTTCAGCCGAAATTATCCTTATGATTATTTATGGTTATAAATTCTAATATTTTTATTATTATTTCAGCTAAAATTCACTCTGCCCTGTCTTTAAATTAGTAGAAGTATTCAGTCGACAATTACGATCACTATATATATTTTTGAAGAATTAGTTGGTTGGCTACTTAGTTATTAGATTAATTTAGCATTTTAATTACTATGATATCAAACTGTCAACTTAAATATTAGTATACTACTGTAAATTTAAAAGTCAATTACAAATTACTATCATCATTGTAAAATAAAGTTATATGATTAATAACTATTACTGACTAATTATTATTTTTCCTACAATTGATTTTATATTAACATTTTTTCTAACATTTTGTAAAAGACAAAATATAATAAGAGTTGAATTGTGCTAATTAAAAATATTGTTCTTTCGTCTGATGGTTTAATATTGGTCAGACGAAACTTTGTTCTTCTTTAAAAGGTTGATTTTAGTAACAGACGACGTTACTCTTAGATTATCCCCGTTAGTCACAAGTTCAATAAAAATAAACACAGTTATTTTTATATTGATTCGTCTATTCAAGACTACATCTAGTTACCTAGTAACAACTGAGTTTTCACTACCAGCCGTGAAAATGTTATAAGTATTCTTTGAACTCAGCCACTTCTGGCTAATACAAGATATTCTTTGGCCACAGCCTTCCCAGGCTAAACAAACAACTAAGTATTCTTTGAAACTCAGCCTCACCAGGCTAATACAAAGGTATTGTTTGGAACACAGCCACCTCAGGCTAAAGTACCACACAAGTGGATTTAAAATAAGTTTCTAAGAAACAGATTCCTCTACGCAGAGACGGGTATAGAAGTTAAGTACAGAGTGAGCGAAATCACAAATGAATATTAATTGTAGCGTGTTCGCCAGCTTCAAAAGTTGCAAGAGAAGTCCTTTATATAGGCAAGGATTTGATAGATCCGTTAGACCCATAAATCTGTCTGTTATCCTTTTCTTCCTTGAAGTCTTCAACTGTGTCAGAGTATAATCATGAATTTGACAAGTTGTACAGCGGAATCAAAACTTTTTTCTGACTTAGCAGAGATAACCACGAAAAGTAGATTTACTTTTTGTGTTGCAGAGGTTAAGCGTGAGTCCTCGTTCTGACTTCAAAGCTTCTTGAGTAACATAAACATTTGAGTTTTAGCGCGCGTTACTAAGATGGAAACACTTGGACTTCTTCATTCTTCATAGACGATCCAATCTTCAAGCTTCAATATGATACTTCAACTTTTATTGACTTCTATAGCTTCGTCTGAAGACTTCGTCTAGAGCATATCATCTTATGCTTTGGTCTGATGTCGTGGCTTTAGACAGACGAATGACTTGAACTTAGATGAACTTTGAAGGGTCGTGACTTTGGCTTGCAATGCTTCAGTCTGATATGTTTTGTCTGTTCTGTAATTAATTAAAACTTGAGACGTTAGATCATATCTAACACTTTTTTATTTTTTATTCATCTTATAAAATATTTAAAAAACAAAAAATTTTATTTTTTAATTTCCTTGATCAAAGTAGTGTACTCTTGGCCTAGTTAGTAATATTATATACACTATCATGTGTCAAGAACACAACTTAATTGCGTGTATGATGTTTGATGAAATTTTATCATTTCCGGATTATCAAGTGCCTGAATTTTCAGAAACAAAATTTATTTTTCATGAGATGTGTTTTGCTTTAAAGCAAGCATAAATGGAAAAGCAAATTTTACTATTATGTTTCAATTTTATTGACTATATGTCATATATCATTGTATTTCATGTTGTGTAGCACAAACTATAGCAGTATAGGGTAATTAAATGTAAATTATAACACAAGCAAATAACATATATATCTCTTAAAGGATTTATTACAAGATAGACACTCAAATTAAATGGGAAATAACCAAAGTAGAAGAACTTAGAAACAGAGGATATGATGTTGTGCTAGTACGTTTTGTTTGACTAGTCTTGAACTTCAAAATAGAAGATCAAATCATGCAGATAAGAAACTAATAATGAAATACAGGCATACACAATGCAATGCATGATTGGGGTGATAAACATATGGTTTCCTGGTTGTCAAAAATAAATAAATAAAACGGTACCGGCCAAAATTCAGTAACCACTTCTCCACATTTATTTATTTATATATATATATATATATATTTACGAGAAGAGATGGGTATAAAGATGCATACAATACACTATTAGCTCTCTAACTCATCACATGTCACGCAAGGCTTGGAAAGAAGGACATCACGTCAGCCCACTTCACGTCAGCCCACTTATCACCGTGATCTAGGTAGGATCATTTGGTGTCCATTATGGGACTAGTAAACTACTCAAGATCACAAGTTTAATGGTAACTACAAGAAGCATATCATTAATATTGTAGATGGATTCCTCGATTTGTTGGGAATTCAGCCAGCTTAAAACATATAAAAAAGAAAGAAAAAGAGCACACAAATATATTAACGTGGTCCGGTGCCTTAAGACCTAGTTCACGACGATCTCTTTAGAATAAAATTTACTATGTGTAATTTTTGAACGAAAAAATCACAAACCCTCGCAACAATGTGATTTTTGAACGGGAAAGAAAATCACAAACCCTCGCCATAATGTGATTTTTGAACGGAAGAAAAATCACAAACTCTCTCCACAGTGTAGTTTTTGGACGGAAAAAAAACTACAAACTATCGCCACAATTTGACACACACTACCTAAAATCTAAAACATCCATTATAGATTCAAGGATGTGGTGCAAGTGAATAAAACCTAATACTATGCCTTACATAGTTTTTTCACTCATCTCTCTTTTTAATACTCTCCGATGTGAGAATTTGAATTAACACAAGACTCAACACGATCTTGGACGCTCTCCGGTCTCACATTGACACCGCCATAAACGGTGTTCGACATCAAATTGGCAAAGAGATAACGACTCTCTGAAACCAACACCGGGAGGAGTTGCAGATGATACAAGAACAACACCAAGTCGAGCTCTCCGTGGACACCTCTCCACCAGGCAACATGACCACCCACCGTCTCAGTCCAACCAACCACTTCCTCAATCCAATCATTCACTCTCTTAAACCCTTGACTTCGAGTCGATTCCTGCCAGGGCTAGCCTGGACCCTGGAGTGCCCAACCCAGCCCCGCTGGCAGACCCACTCCCGCTAGCGGGTCTCGCTCTCGCCCTACACAGCCCGATGTGCGCTCTCACGTGCAGGAAGCCCTGCCTTGCCCTCAACAAATTCCCTTCAACACATTCCCTCCGATTCTGCAAACCCGACCAACAACTCAACGCATCTTGGGTTTTCATCCTTTTGTGACAGAAATCATGCAAACTCGGTTATCCGATAGTTGGCGATGACCTACCTTCGACAAGTATGATGGGACTACCGACCCGACAGCCCATGTCAAGGCATACATGAAACATAGCAACCTAATTATGACATATCTTTCAGCTATATGTGAAATCAGTCTTTTTATACGATGATTTAAAGGAACAAGTATTTGTTGATCAACCACTTGGTTATATTAAAAAAGGAAGTGAACACAAAGTTTACAAATTAAAAAGGCCTTTATGGATAAAAAAAAGCCCCACATGCTTGGTACAATAAAATTGAGGCTATTTTTTTAAAGATAGCTTTCGCAAGTGTCTATATGAATATACACTTTTTGTGAAAATTGAAAAAGAGAAGGTTCTTATTGCTTGTTTATACGTGGATGATCTTATATTTACTAAAAGTGATACTTTCATGTTTAATAATTTTAAGAAGTTAATAATGGATGATTTTGATATGACTGATCTAGGCACGATGCATTATTTTCTTGGTATTGATGTGGTTCAATCTTCTGCTGGAATTTCAATTTCTCAAAAGAAGTATTTGCTATAAATTTTGAACAGGTTCTCAATGGAAGAATGTAATCACGTTACTACACCACAAAATTTGGAGTAAAGTTAAACAAGGATAAAGAAGGGAAGAAAGTTAATAATACACTTTACAAACAAATTGTTGGTAGTTTAATGTATTTAACTACTACAAAGCCTGATATTATATTCTCTATGAGTCTGATTAGCAGATACGTGAAGAATCCAACAAAGAATCATCTCTTTGCTACAAAGAAATCTTCATGATTTGCAGGAAACTAGAGATTTTGGGTTATTCAATAAGATAGTCTAGGGAAGAAAGGGAAGTGATGGATAATACAGAAGAAGAGATTAGAGGGAAGAAATTTTTGGGAGGGGACAATATTGGGTACCTTGATCTTGCACTTGGATAAATCCCTTCCTTCCTATTTGGGAGGAAATTAGGTCTATGCAAATAGTTGACCCATTAAAACATTGTTCCATCTCTGCATGGATCACCAATTTTCACACTTGCCCTGTCATTAAGGATTCCCAAGAGAGACAAGGTTATTGTTTATTCTCTAAGTGATGTTGCTGCATGTTATATTATCATTAATAATTAATATTACATACCAAGTTTTATGATAATTTTAAATTTCTTTATTATAAAAACAACGTAAATAGGATGGATCAAGGCTTCATATAATTTAATTAAAATCACGATTAATAGCCGTTGGATCAATTTCACACACGCAAATATATATATATATATATATATATATATATATATTTGAATTGTAATTACTTGATTATTTGAATTGTAAATTATTTCTTATATTAATCATTGATTTCAAGTATAAATGTAGAGTCAAGAATCCAGTAAAGCGTTTTCATTGTTTGAGTAGTTTATGCCAACTCATAAGAAGAGATCAGCTGAGACATTTGTAAGTATCCACATTTTGAACTTTTTAGCTAGAAAACTAGTTTTGAAGATTATATATTTTATAATTTAGGTTGTTTCTTGGTTGGATGTGATTATGTTTTTGCAGAAGATTTATAATAAATTGAATCAAGCTAAGTCTTTCCTGAGAATGATAACTTACTAGATGTTAGAGCATCATCTCATAGTGCCAATGATTAGGATAATTAGATGTGATGATAATTAGATGCAAAAGTTGAGGGAGAGCAAAATAAAAAGAAAAATGAAAGAAGATCGGTACGAGGGGGAGTCAGATGCAAAAGTAGAGAAGAAAAAGAAGAACAAGTTGAGGGGGAGCTTAGAATAGCTTTTTCATATATTATTCTCATATGAAGAACTCAAGCTCAAATGAAGATCTCTTATACAAGTTTAGTCTAATGAAGATCAAGTTTCTAGACGTGTCTACATCTCTCAAGCTCTTATACATCCTTTTTGCTCTGTTTCAAGAAGAAGATCAAGGTTATGCTAGGGTGGTCTGTAATCATCAAAAAGGGGGAGATTATTACATCAAAATGACTTAGCATTTTAATTTTGATAATTACAGAACAGACTGAAGAATGATCAGACTGAAGAATGATCAGACTGAATGAACAGACTGATGATCAGACTGAATGAACAGAATGAAGAGCATACTAATGATCAAACTGAAGAGACATCAGATACAAACAGAAGAATGATCAGACTAATCATTAATGAGCATAGACAAAAGATGCACCTCTCAAGCACAGACACACAAGATGAAGTGTTCAAGTCATCAAGCTTCAAAGCAACTACATCAGATGAAGAACCTTTAAAGATCAAGACAAAGAGCTCTTCTCAACTTCAAGTCTAGTGCTCAAGAGTGAAAATATGAAGGTTGGAGTTGAAGATGAAGAAAGAAGACAAACGAATGAATCTAACACATAACTCATCAACTTATTCATTTGTCTATCAGTTTAATGAATTTCAGACGCTGAGTAACACGTGTCTTAATTCAAATCAAGCCATTACTCAAAAGCTTCTAAAGGAGGAAAGAGATTTAAAGGAAAACCTCTGCAACACGAAAAATAGTTGCACGTTTCTGTGAAATCTCTGAGCAAGTAAGATAAAGTCAGATCTCACGTTGTCATCCGCTGACTTTACATTAATTATTCTGATTGCTCATTCTGTCATATGTTGAAGTACCCAAGACAAAAGGACTAGCGTTCAAATCTTCAGGCTAACAAATACTTCAAGAAGCTGTCTATAAAAGGACTTCATTGCAACAAGTTGAGGCTGGCGAACTGCACAACAAAGAAATTATATTCAACCCTCGCTCAAACTCTCAAGCAAAAGTTCGCTCGCCACAAACATAGAATAGATCTCATTGTAAAATTCCTCTATGCGTAGAGGATAATCTTTCTTTAGAACATCTTTCAAAATCTACTATTATGGTGCTCTTAGCCTGAGGAGACTGTGTTTCAAAGAATACCTTTGTATTAGCCTATGGAGGCTGTGTTCAAAGAATACCTTATTTAGCCTGCAGAGGCTGGGTTCAAAGAATACGGGTTTAGCATGAGAAGACTGTGTTCAAAGAATATCTGTAAATTAGCCGAAGTGGTTGAGTTCAAAGAATACTCTTAGTGGAACCTCAGTGTGTTGCTGGGGATCTAGATGTAGTCTTGATCAGACGAACCAGTATAAAAATACTACTGTCTTCTATATTGTTTTATCTGTTAACTATCTGGGGATAATAACTTGAGTAGTCTGATAATAAAATCAATCTTAAGAAGAAAACAATCTTGCGTCTGATCAAGCTTTGAAAACAACAAACGCAAATGCATCGTCGTAGAGAAAAAGTTTTTAAAACAGTCTACACAATTTAATCCCCCTTCTTGTGCTTTTGTCTTTTACAATCTTGGTCATAAAAAAAAAGCAACCAATTGTTACTTTATCAACGACAGAAGTAGAATTTGTTGCAGCAACCTCCTGTGTTTGGTTAAAGAAAATTCTTGGCGAATAACAATTCATACAGGAAAAAGGCAATGTAATTTATTGTGATAACAATCCTACTATAAAACTTTCACAAAATCCAGCTTTACATGGTCGAAGTAAACACATAGATATCAAATATCATTATTTGTGTGAACTCACCATTGCAGATAGGAGTGGAATCAGTCCAGACAACCTGCAACCTGACCTGTTTCATAAACAAGTCAAGCAGTTTCATAAACGAAGCAAGCATATTCTAATCTTTTAGCCTATTTCATTAGACGAGACAGACTCAGTCTTTTGCCCTTCCTTACCGACCTATTGATATTGATATTAAAAATATGATAAAATTAGAATTCAAATTCATATACCAAAATTCAAATAAAAAACTACCAACCACTATACCATAACATTCTTTTGTTATAAATTCTATAAAAATTATTATTTATATTTATCAGATAGGCCCGTTAACAGAAGCCTTTATAATATAGACTTGGAAAAACATACATCATGTTTTTTCAAACTAGTTAGATCAAACCGAAAAAAATATTCTATTACAAGTCATAGGTTAAACTCAAGCTTAGAAAATAGAAAACGAATCTAACCTATTAAATAGATCCCAAACTGCACCATTGAAGACTACTATACTTATATTAATATTTCTTATATTTTGTATAATTATATAGATACTTTCTATTTTTTTATTATTATTCTTAACCTTCCATGTTAATAAATTGTCTTTAAACCTATAAGAAAGTTAACGCCCAAGTAAGTATATATATATATATATATATATATATATATATATATATATATATATATATATATATATATATATATATATATATATATATATATATATATATATATATAATAATGAATGTTAACTATAATTTGCTCTAATTATTCGATGTTTTAAATAATGATAATAACACATGTTTTAAAAGTTAGTGAATTCTTTTTACAATCTATTTTTTTTTTAGAGCTCCGTAAAAAATTAAGTATTTAACTAAGTTAATGTTAAAAGTTTATGGTTTCTCATAATTTGTTAATTTATTTTATATTCTACTTATTTTCTAAAGTATAGATAGTTGTTGACTAAATTTAAGAATTATTTTATGAGATGAAATTTGATTCTCAATAGATATAGTGATTTTCCTGTAAGTTTACGACTATAGAAGTCGAGATATTAAAAAATACATGAATAAATTAAAATTATCTATGACTTTTTAAATTTTTAAATTAAAAATTATGAATAACGAATTAACTAAGAAAACCATATAATAGTGCAAAACGAAACATCTTAACCTCTAAACAGTGTATGATAGAATTTATCCAATGACAAATTGACCTTTTCAACTCAATATTAGCTGAGTGCATACAGGGATGAATAATCAATTAAGTTAATTAAAATTTAAAAAAATTAAAGTTTAATGCAAATAGGACACTGTCCATAAAACACATGCATGACGTGCGAAACCAAACATTTATCTTATAGAAATCGTGAAATAAAAAACTTTTATATTTTATTTTATTTTAAAAGAAAACTGGATAGAAATAGTAAAAATATATCATAACAATAAAGGTGTTATCTTAAAAGTTGGAGTATTTAATTGATAAAAGGGACAATAAATGTAAAATAAAATATTTTACATAATTAATTAATATATATTAATTTTTATAACAAAATTTTTCTAAAATTTTATAAATTAATTGATCATATCAAGTTATTTTGTATTTCATAACAAAGTCTTTAAACTTAATTGAATTAATTTTTTCTTGATAACTGGAGTTTATGGAGAAATAGATTTTCTCTCTCTCTCTTTTTTTTTCTTTTTTTTTTTTTAAATTGTAAGCCGTTAGCTTTTTAATTTTTTTTTTGTTATTTTTAAATTGTGTAATACGTTAAAAATGCTGGCCCTTTTATGCTTGACTCAACTTCCAAGATGGAATACAGCTGTGAATGTAAGAAAGGACTAAACATTTATTGCTTGACTGAGCATAAAGCCTTTTTGGATACACATTTCCTGCACTCACGATTTCATACATTCACATTTTCAATTAATCAAAGCCGTTGAATAATAATCAGATTTAATCAAACTTCAATCATGTCTAAAATTTGAACCGTCCATTCATAATCTAACTATCACAACTTACAATTGAATAAAGCAGTAAATATGTCCATTCAGAACAGACTCCACGATATTATTGGCTGAGTGAGAAGACTCATCAGTATTATAGTCATCCTTCTTAGAAAATTTGTTACTCATTTCATCACTATAGCAACCCTCCATTGCACTGAGTCATACTGATTCTCATAAGCTGCACTTCAAATTACTCATTTCCACACATCCACTCACCTTCCAATCCAAACATGGCAGAAGTTCTTCTTTCTGCTTTCCTTGATGTTGCAGTTGACAGGTTTGTTAACTTATTCCGTCAAAAAAAATTTGATGAGCGGCTGATCGAAAGGTTAAAATTCCTTGTTCGATCAATTAATGCTCTTGCTGCTGACGCTGAACTAAAGCAGTTCAGAGATCCACTTGTGAAAGAATGGCTTGTTGATGCCAGAGAGGCCGTGTTTGATGCAGAGGATCTGCTGAGTGAAATAGAGTGTGAAGTCGTCAAATATCAAGTGGAAGCTGAATCTGAATCTCAAACCTTAATTGGCAAGGCATCAAATTTCTACAACAATACTTTGGGTACATTTTACAAGAAAATTGAGTCAGAGATGAAACAAATCCTTGAGAAACTAGAACATCTTGCAACTCAAAAGGATGATTTGGGTTTGAAAAACGCTACTCGTCCTAGAGTTGGATCAGGTAGTAGAAAGCAAACAACGTCTTTGGTGGTGGCTCAAAGTGATATTTATGGCAGAGATGAAGACAAAGAAGTGATCTTTAATTGGCTCACATCTGAAACTGGCAATGATAACCAGCTATCTATACTTTCTGTTGTGGGCATGTGTGGGGTGGGTAAGACCACCCTTGCCCAACATGTGTACAATGACCCGAGGATGGAGGCGGCAGACTTTGACATCAAAGCTTGGGTCTGTGTTTCCGATGATTTTGATGTTTTGAGGTTGACAAAAGCAATTCTTGAAGCAGTCACGGGAAAAAATGATGATAGTGGAAACCTAGATATGGTTCACAGAAGATTGAAAGAAGGATTGACAGGGAAGAGATTTCTTCTAGTCCTGGATGATGTTTGGAACGAAGAACTGGATGAATGGGAAGCTGTCCAAAGTGATCTTATTTACGGGGCTCCGGGGAGTAGAATTCTTGTAACAACACGCAGTCAGATAGTTGCAGCTACCATGCGGTCGAGCAAAGTGCATCTCCTAAAGCAAGTAGAAGATGATCATTGCTGGCAAATTTTTGCTGAGCATGCATTCCAAGATCCTCAGTTGAATGCTGAGCTGAAGGGGATTGCTACAGAGATAGTTGAAAAGTGTAAAGGATTGCCTCTAGCCTTGAGATCAGTAGGAATTCTTTTATCCACAAAGTCATCTGTTTCAGAATGGGAACATGTATTGAAAAGCGAGTTATGGGACTTATGTATGGGAGATAGGGAAATCATGCATGCTCTATCATTGAGCTACCACCACCTTCCTTCTCATCTCAAAAGGTGCTTTTCTTACTGTGCCTTATTTCCCAAAGATTACGTGTTTAACAAGCAGGATTTAATTCAATTGTGGATTGGCTCACAATTCTCTAGAAGATCCTCGACAGAGCAGTAGTCCAGAAGAAGTTGGAGAACAGTATTTTGATGATTTATTATCCAGGTCTTTCTTTCAACAGTCAAGCAGATACGAAACATGTTTTGTGATGCATGACCTTCTAAATGATTTGGCAAATTATGTTTCTGGGGACATCTGCTTCAGGTTGGGGGTTGGGAAAGCAAGAAGGGTGCCAAAAAGAACCCGTCATCTTTCAATTGCAAGCTATTACGAGGAATATTTTGATGTGTATGAGAGTTTACCAGATGCTAGAAGTTTGCGCACATTTTTTCCAATCACGGGCAGAGGCAGGTTGGGAAATGATGATTGGCAATGCAGGATTTCCATGCATGATTTGTTCACCAAATTTAAGTTCCTACATGTAATATCTTTGTCTCGTTGTTTTGACCTTAGAGAGGTGCCTGACTCTTTAGGCGAACTTAAACATCTCCGTTCATTAGACCTTTCATGGACTGGCATAGAAAAACTACCTGATTCAACATGTTTGTTGTATAACTTGCAAATACTGAAGCTGGTATATTGTTGGAGATTGGCGGAGCTGCCCATGAAGTTGTATAAACTCACCAATTTGCGTTGCCTTGAATTTAGATATTCTAAAGTGAGAAGAATGCCAATGCATTTTGGAAAACTGAAGAATCTTCAAGTATTGGATGTGTTCTGTGCTCGCAAAAGCAGTGAATTCAGTACTCGGCAGCTAGGAGGATACAATCTTCGTGGAGAGCTATCAATTGAGGAGTTGCAGAATATTGAAGACCCCTCAGATGCATTAGCAATTGATTTGATAAACAAAACACTCCTTGTGAAGCTGGAGTTAGAATGGAATAAAGAGCACATCCTGCTTGGTGATCCAAGGAAAGAAAAGGAAGTACTTGAGAATCTACAACCTTCCGAACACTTGAAGGATTTGTCAATTGAGAACTATGGTGGAACACAATTTCCGAGTTGGTTATCGAATAATTCATTATCTAATGTGGTGTCCATAAGCTTGAAGAATTGTAAATATTGCGAATGTTTGCCTTCCCTTGGACTTCTTTTATCTCTCAAGGAACTGAAGATTTCAAGGTTTGATGGGATAGTGAGAGTTGGTGCCGGATTTTATGGCAGTAGCTCTCCTCCATTTCCATCATTGGAAAAACTGTACTTTGGATATATTAAGGAATGGAAAGAATGGGAATGTAATGTAACTTTTCCAAGTCTTCAGTATCTTCGTATAGAATCGTGTCCTAAGCTGAAAGGGCTGTCAGAGCAACTTCTTGTTCATGTAAAGGAACTTGGTATTAAGAGCTGTAAAATGGTCCAATGTAACTCTGTTCGCAGTGATTTCCTTCAAGAATTGATCTATGATAGCTGTAACTCTCTAACGACCTTTCCATCAGATTTCTTTCCAAAACTTCGTTTGCTTCGACTCAGGAGGTGTCGGAATTTACGAATGATTTCTCAGGAACTCACACATACTCATCTTGAGCAACTGACTATTGAGGAGTGCTATCAGTTTGAATCAATGCCTAAATGCATGGACATCCTCTTTCCATCTGTCACTGATTTAATGATAATTGATTGTCCAAAAGTGGAGATGTTCTCAGAAGGAGGTTTGCCATCAAATCTAAAACGGGTGACTCTCACAAGTTACAAACTTATGGCCTCACTGAAAGAGAGCTTGGGAGTCAACACATGTCTTGAAAAATTGCCTATTGAAGAAGTGGATGAAGTGGAGTGTTTTCCAGAGGAAGGTTTTCTGCCACCCTGTCTTACTTCTTTAACGATAAGTGCTTGCCCAAATCTTAAAAAAGTGAACTACAAGGGTTTATGCCAACTCTCCTCCCTTAAGGTTTTGAGTCTTGAGTTCTGCCCCAAGCTGGAATGCTTACCAAGGAGGGTCTCCCCAATTCCATTTCAACTCTTGAAATTCGGGAATGTCCATTGCTGATACAGTGTTGCCAGAAACGAGAAGGCCAAGACTGGGGAAAGATTGCTCACATTGAACACCTGAATATTTGGTATATTCGACCATACGAGAGAGCGGGGAATTCTTTCGACAGTGGGGTATTTTTTCTGACAACTAGTATACATTTACCAACAACACAACACAATGGCAAAGGATAAGACACGTGTGATATAATTTCTTATCAGTGGAGTGTTACTTTTAGCATCTCCTTGTCATTTCATATTTCATTACTTATACTTTATTGCATGATAATTGACTGGAAGTTTGTGCATTTATCAGTGGTGATTTATTGTGCTTTTGTCATATTTTGCCAATCTTTCCCAAACAAAAAGCTTGTCTGAGTATTGTGGGTGTGTGATTTGTATATGTATGTCATAAATAATAGAAAAATGACTAGTATCGCTTGTGGTTTCAAATTATTATAATCACAGCAACCAAAGAAAAAATATGTAGGTTTACAACAGGGAAGATAACATTGTCTATGAGAAATGGGGCAAATGACTGTGCTTTTACCTGTTATTATAAAATGATTTTTATTCTCCGAATCCATAATGAATGAAGAAATTGAAGTGAATATTTAATTCAACTTAGGAAGCATTTGGAAGAGCTATGCCTCATTCTTTTCTTTTATCTTATTTTAATAAACTTTATTGTAATAAGTTTCATCATCAAGTTTTTTTTAATTTCAATAAGATATTGAATGAGTACTTAATTAAGTTGTTTACACGAACCCGTAATTTACAATGCCTTCACTGAGAGGAGTTAGGTGCTGCCTTTAGTAGGGGAAGTATGCGGTTATGATTGGTTACTTAGTTGTCAAGAAGAGCATCACTAAGAACATTGCTTTCTCTGCATATAGAAAGGGATACTGTGAAACAGATACTATATGATTAATTAGAGTGTGATGACATTGTCAGCTACCACTTGATTCAGAAACAGCATCACTGTTAGTGAAACCATGCTTACAACATAACTCTCTGGCTGCTGCAACAATTTGAGCTATGAAATTAAGCAAAGCCTTGGCATCCTTCATCTTCAGTCACCAATCATATATACCTGCATAAAATCAGCACACTTGAAATTTCACTCTTTGAATGATTAGTGACATTTTAACAGCATAATAATGTATCATATAACTAATATAACTACCTAATTAACTCAAAATTACTTAAATGAAATAATGTTTTAATTTAGTTTTTAACATTTTCAACAAATTACTTAATCGAAATTTGGAATGATTTACTTTTTTTTAAAAATATATACTTTCTTTAAATTAAGAATTAGTTGAAGTTCAATTAGTAATTTTAAATTTATTATTTTTAATCAATTAAAAACAATTATAAATTTTTTCTTTTTACTTTCAATTTCCAAAATTTGTAAATAATTTCTTAATTAAACACATGGAATTTAATGATTAAATATAAAAATATATTACAAAATATTTCGTAAAAATTGTTAAGTAACTATCCATTTCTATTATATAGTGTGAGTGTCATCTTTTTATCAAAAAATTATCATATTATTTTTGTCTATTTATCCCAATTAATTGATTAAAAATTATGAAATATAATATAATCTTAAAAAATGTTATAATATTATAAAATTTCTATGTCAGTTGAAAAATTTAGTCAAATAAAATAAATAAGAAATTGCTTGACCAGAATAGAGCTAAAATAAATCTTAATAAATTTAAAAATATAAAGAAACTTTCTTATCCCGTGGCATTGCGTAGGTGTCGTTGTTAAATGTATACTAACACAGTGAAATAATTGCAACAAAGAACAATCTACTTTAAAAAACTGTGAAAATATAGTGGAAAATCAGCACTTGATGAAGAGGCACACATTTCAGAGTTAATTCATCTCATTAATTTAAATTATAACTTGACCGAATATCCAAGTGTTGAATGTGAGCAATCTTTCCCCAGTCTTGGCCTTCTGGTTTCTGGCAACGCTGTTTTAGCAATGGACAATCCAAAATTTGAAGAATTGAAATAGATTTGGGGAGACCTTCCTCTGGTAAGCATTCCAGCTTCGGACATGAAGAAATAATCAAATTATTGAGAGTGGAGAGTTGGAATAGACCGTTGTAATCCAGTTTCTTCAGATTTCGGCATCCATGTATTTCCAGAGAAGTAAGAGAGAGCGGCAGAAAACCTTCCTCTGGAAAACACTCCACTTCATCCACTCCTACGATATGCAAGCTTTCAAGACATGTGTTGACTCCAAAGCTCCCTTTCAGTGAGGCCATAAGTTTGTAACTTGTGAGATACACGCTTCTTAGATTTGATGGCAAACCTCCTTCCAAGAGCATCTCCACTTTTGGACAATCATTTATACCAAGGACAGCCAGAGATGGAAGGAGGATGTCCATTCGTTTAGCAAGAAGTTGCTCTGACATCTCCACTTTTGATGCGGCATGCCCAACAACAAGTTGCTCTGACAGCCCTTTCAGCTTCGGACATTCATGTATCCCAAGAGATTGAAGACGTGGAAAAGCATATGGACATTCCCATTCTTCCCATTCCTTCATATCGCAGAAGTACAGTGTTTCCAAGGATGGAAATGGAGAAGAGCTACTCCCATAAAATTCAGCACCAACACTCACTATTCCATCAAACCCTGAAATCGTCAGCTCCTTGAGCGATGGAAGAAGTCCAAGGGGAGGCAAACATACGCAGTATTTACAGCCGTACATACTTAAGTACACTACATTTGACAATGAATTATTTGATAACCAACTCGGATACTGTGTACCACCATAGTTCTCAATTGATAAATCCTTCAAGTGCTTGGAAGGTTGTAGATTCTCAAATACTTCCTTTTCTTTCCTCGGATCATCAGGGATGTGGTTCCACTTCCATTGTAACAGTAGCTTCTCAAGGCCTGTTTTGTTTATCAAATCAACTGCTAATGCATCTGACGGGTCTTCAATATTCTGCAACTCCTGAATTGATAGCTCTCCACGAAGATTGTATCCTCCTAGCTGCCGAATACTGAATTCACTACTTTTGCCAGCACAGAACACATCCAATACTTGAAGATTCTTCAGTTTTCCAAAATTCATTGGCATTCTTCTCACTTCACTATCTCTAAATTCAAGGCATCGCAGATTGGTGAGTTTATACAACTTCGTGGGCAGCTCTTTCAATCTCCTACAACGTACCAGCTTCAGTATTTGCAAGTTAAACAACAAACATGTTGAATCAGGTAGTTTCTCTATGTCAGTCCGTGAAAGGTCTAATGAACGGAGATGTTTAAGTTCACCTAAAGAGTCAGGCACCTCTCTAAGGTCAGAACAATGAGACAAAGATAAGACATGTAGGAACTTAAATTTGGAGAACAAATCATGCATCGAAATCCTGCATTCCCAATCCTCGGCCACAAAAATCCCTCTTTGATTTGATCGAAAAAATGTGCGCAGCCTTTTAGCATCAGGTAAACTCTCAAACACATCAAGATATTCAGCGTCCTTGCTTGCAATTAAAAAATGACGGGTTGTTTTTGGTACACCTCTTGCTTTACCAACTCCCAACCTGAAGCAGATGTCCCCAGAAACATAATTTGCTAAATCATTAAGAAGGTCATGCATCACAAAACATTTTGGGTATCTGTATATGCTTGACGGTTGAAAGAAAGACCTGGATAATAAATCATCAAAATACTGTTCTCCAACTTCTTCTTGACTCTTGCTATATTGAGGACCTTGTAAAAAATTTTGAGCCATCCACAGTTGAATTAAAATCTCCTTCTTAAACTCGTAATCTTTAGGAAATAAGGCACAAAAAGAAAAGCACCTCTTGAGATGAGAAGGAAGGTGGTGATAGCTCAATAACAGAGCAGGAATGATTTCATTATCTCCCGTAGGTAAGTCCCATATCTTGCTTTTCAATACATTTTCCCATTCCGAAACAGATTTACTGCGCAAAAGACTTCCAATTGATCTTATGGCCAGAGGCAATCCTTTGCACTTTTCAATTATCTTTGTAGCAATCCCCTTCAGCTCAGCATCCAACTGAGAATGATCATCTTGAAATGCATATTTAGCAAAAACTTGCCAGCAACTATCTTCTTCTAATTGCTTTAGGCGAAGCACCTTACAAGACCGCATGGTAGATGCAACTGTATCACTGCGTGTTGTCACAAGTATTGTACTTCCCGAGCCCATAAATGAGAGGAGTTTGGACAGCTTCCCATTCTTGTCTTCTTTCGTTCCAAACATCATCCATAACTAGAAGAAATCTCTTCCCTGTCAATTCTTCTTTCAATCTTCTGTGAACCATTTCTAGGCTTCCACTGTCATCATTTTTTCCTGTGATTGCTTCAAGAATTGCTTTTGTCAGCCTCAAAACATCGAAATCGTCTGAAACACAGACCCAAACTTTGATGTCAAAATCTGCCTCCTTCATCCTTGGGTCATTGTACACGTGCTGGGCGAGCGTGGTCTTACCTAACCCACCCATGCCGACAACAGAAAGAATCGATAGCTTGTTGCGATTGTTAGTTTCAGATTTAAGCCAATTAAAGATCATTTCTTTGTCTTCATCTCTGCCATAAATAACACTTTCAACCAACAAAGATGTTGTTTGTGTTTTACTACCCGATCCAAAACTAGGATAAGTAGCCCTTTTCAAAGCAAGAGCATCCTTTTGGCTTGCAAGAAATTCTAGTTTCTGAAGGACTTGTTTCATCTCCGAGTTAATTTTGTTGGTAAATGGACTGAAAGTAGTGTTGAAGAAATTTGATACCTTGTGAGTTAAGGTTTGAGATTCAGATTCAGCTTCCACATGACATTTGATGACTTCATACTCTATTTCATCCAGGAGATCCTCTGCGTCAAACACGGCATCCTTGACAGCAAGAAGCCATGCTCTCACTCGTGGATCATCGAATTGCTTTAGTTCTGCATCATCAGACAGAGAATCCATGGACAGTATCGTGATTTTCAACTGATTGAGCAGTGTCTCATCAAGTTTTCTTTGACGGAAGAAGTCAACAACTTGACGAGAAGCAAGTCTATCAAATGCAACCTGAAGGAAACCAGAAAGGAAAGCACCACCAACAAGAGCTCCTGCCATGTTTGGAATAGGAAAGTGAGTGGATAAATGGAAATGAGTAATTTGAAGAGTAGCTTATGAGAATCAGTGTGACTCAGTGCAATGGAGGGTTGCTATAGTGATGAATTTATTAAATTTTGAGTGTAGGAAGTGTGTATCCAAAGAGGCTTTATGGTCAGTCAAGCAATAATAACTGTGTTTTAATTACAATAAGATTGTGACTTAGTGGTACACTTTGTCACGTAATATTTTTATAATTTATATATTTTAATGATTTTTCGATTAATTTGAATTATCTAATCGTTAAATTAATAAATATTATGTTAAAGATTATATGTATAAAATTTATTTAATTTATAACTTTGTAGATATATTTTTTAATAACTGTTATTTACACATATATATATATATATATTTATATATATATATAATAAAATAATAAATACATAATCTAATAAATAAATGCATCAAATTTTATAAATTGGATCAAGTAACATTAATTGTATAAAAAATTACTTAAAAAAATATAAATCAACGAATTTTATATTTAATATCAATATACCATCCTTAAATATAAATATAAATATGATCAAGATATATGTACAAATAAAATTTGTAGATATTGTGCTTTTAATCTTTCTTCTTCAGACATACATATACTGGTTGATCCAGTGGGTAGGACTAACTAATAGATAAGAAAGACCACACGCTAATTAGTAATTAACAAAGAAATTAAAGTGGCACCCATTAATTGAATTTATGGCACAACAGATATTAATTGAAGTTAAACAAAGACAATGAAAAAACCACCATATTTGAAACGAATCTTGAGCTTCTTTCTTATTTAACAGTATTTTACTTTTAACGTGTTGTGATCTTAAAAAAAATAAACAAACTCAGTCTTATTTGTGGTGATGTATAATTTATCATAGTGGAAGTAGACCAATTCCATGATAGGGAATCACAAAAATGATACACAAACCAACAATTTTCATTGTTTAATTGTTCATATTTACCTAAAACTTCGTCTGTATCTAATGGGATGCTTCCTCCATAACCATAACCACTACCAAACAACAGTGGCCTCACCTACTACATTATAATTTTCTTGAAGAAATTGTCAAACTAATGAGCTCTATTTGTGAAACGTGTGGGCAAGAAATGCTTAATACATTATTTGTTTATTTTGGGGCTTACGTAATTAATATATGTACTTATGTGATTAAAAGATAGTTCCAAAGACTTAGTCATAATATGCATGATTTCTTAAAACCTGTCATATGAATTTTCAAACAATACTGGAAAAAAAAAAAAAATCAGTAGTGAGATCTGGCTTGGTATTCTGAAACCAAAATTAGCTATGGGCATTGTAAACTTCAATTACTTGGATATATATACATGCAAATTCATATGACAGGTTAATTTGGATCATAGTTTAAAATATATGCTATGAAAAGTAAGTTAAAAATGCACTTAATTTTAAAAATCATTGTATCTGATAACAAATGGGAGTGTATGAAATATATGTGTGCTATACTCTTTAAATGACATAACACCAATCTATATTTTTATTAGGAAAAACTTTTACAAATTTTAAAATAGGTTAATTTGCAAGTGTATCATATATTCTCTGTTTGTCGACTGTTTTTCTCCTTCATTCAACAACTTCAAAACAAAAATAAACAGCTTGAACCCATAAAATAAAAATAAAATCAAAAGAGAATTGAGGAAAATAAAGGAGTATGTAATTAGTGACAATATTTAAATTTGATTTACGTTCAGTGTAAACTCTTAGGACGTAAATCTCCCAACCCCTCATAATTAATCTTTCTTTCACACCTATTAGTAAAACAATTTATTTGATTATCTAACGTATAAAAACTGAATACTAGATCATCAGTTAAACTAGAAGAATATGAAGTTAATTCTGTGTTTAGTGGTAACTAAAGTGTGTATGTGTTAGATTATTTTCAAATGTTAAATGAGATGGCGGTTACTGGCAGTTACAAAATTTATTTTAGCCGTTGGAAAATTTTGAATCAGTTTTTGATTCTGCACATCTATATATATCCATTTAACATAGAGAAAAAAAAAATATCAGAAAACTTGTATAATTGTTTTCACCTGCAAACAGGAACTTCATCGTATCCTAAGAAGATTTGCTGGACTCGTGCAGAATAGAGTGCAAATATTTCTTTAGGAAAGTGGCATTGATACACGCTTTGAAGTCATCAACATACTCTTGATCTAACAATCTAAAGAAATATCTGTGTGATGGCTTCAATCAAGGACATGGCTGCCAACATCGTAAAAATCGATCGTTTTGATGGAGGACAATTCCTGAGATGGCAGAAGCGAGTTCAGTTTCTGTTGACGTCGCTTCAACTGGTGTATGTCATTAATACACCACGGCCTGAAGAATCTGAAAATGAAACAATTGATCAACTAAGAAGGCGACAAAAGTGGGAGACTGATGATTACACGTGTAGGGGTCATATTCTGAATGCAATGAGTGACTCATTATTCGACCTCTACTACAACGTACAATCTGCCAAGGAGTTATGGGAAAAACTAGAGACGAGATACATGAAAGAGGATGCAACCAGTAAGAAATTTCTTGTCTCAAATTTTAATTCTTTTAAAATGGTTGATGATAGGCCTGTGATGGAACAATTTCGTGAACTTGAAAGGATCCTTAACCATTTTACTCAGCATAATTTGAACATGGATGAAACCATTGTTGTATCCTCTATAATTGATAAATTGCCACCCAATTGGAAAGAGTTTAAACGAACTCTGAAACATAAGAAAGAGGACATATCTCTCGATGAATTTGCTAACCATCTTCGTATAGAAGAGGAGTGTCGCATGCAGGAAAATGAAAAAGAGCAATATGCTCAGGAATTCTCAAAAGTGCATGTGGCTGAGGCTGGACAGACAAAGATGCAGTCAAACAAGAGGCCTCTCAACAAGGTTGGCAAGAATTCAAAGCCAAAATTCAAAAACCAGAATCAAAAGAGGCAGAAGATAACTTGTTGGTTTTGCGAAAAAGATGGTCACTTCAAGTCTGATTGTCATTTCTGGAAGAGAAAGAAAGGAAAGCAATCTGCTTCTAATCCTGTTAATAATGCAATAGATGATGACAATCTCATTGCTGTTCTCTCTGAAATAAATATTGTTGAAAATGACATGGCTTGGTGGATTGATTCTGGTGCTACTCGACATGTTTGTAACAACAAAAGGTTCTTCAAAACCATGGAGGCAGTAGATGAAAACACTGTTCTTTACATGGGGAACTCTGCTACTGTTCCTGTTAAAGGCATTGGTAGTGTAGAACTGAAATTTACTTCTGGAAAAATTGTAACATTGACCAATGTATTCTATGTACCAGAAGTGAGGAAGAATCTTGTGTCGGGTAGTTTACTTAACAAATTTGGCTTTAGACTTGTGTTTGAGGCTGATAAATTTGTGTTGTCTAAGGGTGGTATGTTTGTAGGAAAGGGGTATGCTTGTGATGGTATGTTCAAACTTAATGTAATTGCAATATCGAATAAGAATATTGTTTCTGCTTATATTGTTGAGTCTTCTTCATGTTTATGGCACCATCGATTAGGACATGTTAACTTCAGGAAATTATATGATATGGTGAATCTGGATTTATTGCCTCTTCTTAATAAAAGTGAAGGAAAACGCAATACATGCATGAAAACCAAAATTACAAGAAATCCTTTTCCTAAAGTTAAAAGAAATTCGAGATTACTTGAATTGATTCATTCTGATATATGTGATATGCATAGTACACCATCAATAGGAGGAAAGAAATATTTTGCAACATTTATTGATGATTATAGCAAATTTTGTTATGTGTATCTATTGCATTCAAAAGATGAAGCAATGGTAAAGTTTCAAGCATACAAGGCGGAAACTGAGTTGCATTGTGAGACCTTTATTAAACGTTTAAGGTCTGATAGAGGGGGAGAATATTATGATCCTAAGTTGTTTGAAACAACTGGAATAGTCCATGAGACTACAGCCCCTTATACGCCACAACAAAACGGCGTGGCAGAAAGGAAAAATCGAGTATTAACTGAAATGGTTAATGCATTGCTATCAAACTCAGGTTTGAGTAGCGGATTTTGGGGTGAAGCATTGCTAACTGCATGCCATATTCTGAATCGAGTTCCACAAAAAGGGAATAAGACCACTCCATATAAGTTTTGGAATAAGAGAAAACCAAATCTTAATTATTTAAGAGTTTGGGGTTGTAGAGCAGTGGTTAAAGTACCAGAACCTAAAAGAAAGAAATTAGGTGAACGGGGAGTGGAGTGCGTATTCATTGGATATGCACAACACAGCAAGGCATATCGGTTTTTGGTAGTCAAACCTAATGATTCAATGTCAGTAAATTCTGTAATTGAATCAAGGGATGCAATCTTTGATGAGAATAGATTTAAAAGTGTTCTTAGAAAATTTCCGGAAAAAAACCCAAACAGGGAATCTGGTCATGGAAGATGAAAATGACCAGGACATAGTAGAAGTACCTGAACTTCGAAGGAGCAAAAGAGCTCGGAAGGTTAAGTCCTTTGGGTCTGAATTCTTTACCTTCTTAGTTGAAGGAAATAGAGAAACAAAGGACTGACAAATTCCATACGCTTTAATACAAGCTGATCCTCAAACATTTGAGGAAGCAATGAAAGATCGAGATGCAATTTTCTGGAAAGAAGCATTGAATGATGAGATGGATTCATTAATGTCCAATAATACTTGGGAGCTAGTTGATCTACCTCCTGGATGTAAGCCTATTAAATGCAAACTTCTTTTTAAAAGGAAAAGAAGAGTTGATGGATCCGTTGAAAGGCACAAAGTCAGGCTGGTTGCTAAGGGTTTTACCCAAAAGCATGGAATAGACTATTTTGATACCTATTCACCTGTGGCTAGGATTGCCACAATCAGATTGCTTATAGCAATCGCGGCTACATATAAGCTGGTCATCCACCAAATGGATGTAAAATCTGCATTCTTAAATGGAGAGTTGGATGAGGAAATATATATGGAACAACCAGAAGGGTTTGTCGTGCCTGGTCAAGAAAAGAAGGTGTGTAGACTTCGAAAATCTTTATATGGATTGAAACAAGCTCCAAAGCAATGGCACCAAAAATTTGACCAAGTTATACTTGCCTCTGGATTTAAAATAAATGAATCAGACAAGTGTGTATATACCAAATTTGATGGAAATGGAAATGGTGTTATTATTTGTCTCTATGTGGATGACATGCTAATTTTTGGAACTAACTTAGAACAAGTTCAGTTGACTAAAAGAATTTTGTCTAGTCAATTTGACATGAAAGACATGGGGCAAGCAAATGTCATTCTTGGAATTCGGATTGTTAGAGATGATGAGAGTATTACTCTTACTCAGTCTCACTATATAGAGAATGTTCTCAACAGATTCAATCATATTGATTGTGCCCCTGTATCCACCCCACTTGATCCAAGTGTAGAGCTAGTTAAAAATACTGGCAGTCCAGTTTCACAATTGGAGTATTCCAGACTAATTGGATGTTTAATGTATGCAATGATAAGTACTAGGCCGGATATTGCATTGGCAGTAGGCAAGTTGAGTAGATTCACAAGCAATCCCAGCGAATTGCATTGGAATGCAATCCGAAGAATTTTAAAATATTTAAAGAAAACTATCAACTATGGCTTATGCTATAGTGGATATCCTTCGGTCTTAGAAGGGTTCTCAGATGCTAGTTGGATTGTGAAAGATCAAGATCATGCTTCTACAAGCGTATGGATCTTCACACTTGCTGGTGGTGCGATCTCATGGGCTTCAAGGAAACAAACCTTAATAGCAAGTTCCACTATGGAATCAGAGTTTATTGCGTTAGCCTCAGCTTCAAAAGAAGCTGAATGGTTACGTGAAGTACTACATGAGATACCATTGTGGCCTAAACCAATAGCTCCTATTGCTATTCATTGTGATAATCAGGCAACACTTGCACGAGCTTATAGCCAAGTTTACAATGGTAAATCCAGACACATTGGATTGAGACACAGTTGTGTTAGAGAATTGATAACCAATGGAGTTATTACAATTCTTTCGTGCAAAACAAAATATTAAATGCTAAGTAGAGTGTGAAATATTTTTGCAGTAAACAAGATAGATATTGGATGCATAATTTCAAACTTGTGGTTCATCTTAGTAGTGGAATTTCATGTTTTCAAACTGTTGCATCACTGTTATTGTCAAGGTGATACTATGGTCACTTTTCCCATAGATTCTAAACAAAGAGCATTCTTACTTTAAGCACGAAGATATATATTTGACAAGAGGGAAAGAAATAAAATTACCAACCATTTTAAAACATTCATGATCCTGTTATCACATTCAATTATTTGAAGAAAGGATTTCTTCAATTGTGCAAACCCATTCCTTCCAAGCTCCAAGGACTCTAGCTAACTTGTGATACTTGGGTTTTCTGACTTAGAACTATTTAGGACATTGCTTTCAAAATCAATCACCTTAGTTGTCAAGAAGAGCATCACTAAGAACATTGCTTCCTCTGCATATAGAAAGGGATACTGTGAAACAGATACTATAAAAATATATTATAAAATATTTCCTAAAAATTGTTAAGTAACTATCTATTTCTATTATACAGTGTGAGTGTCATCTTTTTATCAAAAAAAATTATCATATTATTTTTGTCTATTTATCCCAATTAATTGATTTAAAATTAGGAAATATAATATAATCTTAGAAAAATGTTATAATATTATAATATTTCTATGTCAGTTGAAAAATTTAGTCAAATAAAATAGAGCTAAAATAATTCTTAATTAATTTAAAAATATAAAGAAAAGTGTCTTATCCTGAGGCATTGCGTTGGTGTTGTTGGCAAATGTATACTAACAAAGAGTGAAATAATTGCAACAAAGAACAATGTAATTTAAAAAATTGTGAAAATACTGTGAAAAAATCAGCACACGACGAGGAGGCAGAAGTTTCAGAGTTAATTCATCTCATTAATATCCACCGCCTGCGCCGATTCAAGTGTTGAATGTGAGCAATCTTTCTCCAGTCTTGGCCTTCTGGTTTCTGGCAACTCTCGTTTAGCAATGGACATTCCCAAATTTCAAGCGTCGAAATGGATTTGGGGAGACCTTCATCTGGTAAGCATTCCAGCTTCGGACATGAGTCAAGAATCAATTCCTCAAGAGTGGAGAGTTGGCATAGACCCTTGTAATCCAGTTTCTTCAGATTTTGGCATCTCTTTATTCCCATACAAGTAAGAGAGAGTGGCAGAAAACCTTCCTCTGGAAAACACTCCACTTCGTCCACTCCAGAAATATGCAAGCTTTTAAGACATGTGTTGACTCCAAAGCTCCCTTTCAGTGAGGCGATAAGTTTGTAACTGGAGAGATGCACGCTTTTTAGATTTGATGGCAAACCTCCTTCCAAGAACATCTCCACTTTTGGACAATCATTTATACAAAGGTCAGCAAGAGATGGAAGGAGGATTTCCATGCGTTTAGCAAGAAGTTGTTCTGACATCTCAACTTTTGATCCGGAATGCCCAACAAGAAGTTGCTCTGACAGCCCTTTCAGCTTCGGACATTCATGTATCCCAAGAGATTGAAGACGTGGAAAAGCATATGAACATTCCCATTCCTCCCATTCCTTCATATAGTAGAAGTGCAGTTCTTTCAAGGATGGAAATGGAGAAGAGCTACTCCCATAAAATTCAGCTCCAACACTCACTATCCCATCAAACCCTGAAATGCTCAGCTTCATGAGAGATGAAAGAAGTCCAAGGCAAGGCAAACATACGCAATATTTACAGTCCACCATATCTAAGGACACCACATTTGACAATGAATTATTTGATAACCAACTCGGATACTGTATACCTCCATAGTTCTTAATTAACAAACCCTTCAAGAGTTTGGAAGGTTGTAGATTCTCAAGTACTTCCTTGTCTTTCCTTGGATCATCAGGCTCTCAAGGCGTGTTTTGTTTATCAAATCAACTGCTAATGCATCTGATGGGTCTTCAATATTCTGCAACTCCTCAATTGATAGCTCTCCATGAAGATTGTGTCCTCCTAGCTGCAAAATACTGAATTCACTGCTTTTGCCAGCACAGAACACATCCAATACTTGAAGATTCTTCAGTTTTCCAAAATGCATCGGCATTCTTCTCACTTTAGTAAATCTAAATTCAAGGCAACGCAAATTGGTGAGTTTATACAACTTCATGGGCAGCTCTTCCAATCTCTCACAACCTACCAGCTTCAGTATTTGCATGTTATACAACAAACATGTTGAATCAGGTAGTTTTTCTATGCCAGTCCATGAAAGGTCTAATGAACGGAGATGTTTAAGTTCACCTAAAGAGTCAGGCACCTCTCTAAGGTCAGAACAATGAGACAAAGATAAGACATGTAGGAACTTAAATTTGGAGAACAAATCATGTATCGAAATCCGGCATTCCCAAAGTTCGGCCACAAAAATCTCTCTTCGACTTGCTGGAAAAAATGTACGCAGCCTTTTAGCATCAGGTAAACTCTCGAACACATCAAAATATTCAGCGTCCGTGCTTGCAATTAGAAAATGACGGGTTGTTTTTGGTACACCTCTTGCTTTACCAACTCCCAACCTGAAACAGATGTCCCCACAAACATAATTTGCCAAATCATTTAGAAGGTCATGCATCACAAAACATGTTTCGTATCTGTATCTGCTTGACTGTTGAAAGAAAGACTTAGATAATAAATCATCAAAATACTGTTCTCCTACTTCTTCTGGACGATTGCTCTGTTGAGGACCTTGTAAAAAATTTTGAGCCATCCACAATTGAATTAAAATCTCCTTCTTAAACTCGTAATCTTTGGGAAATAAGGCACAAAAAGAAAAGCACCTCTTAAGATGAGAAGGAAGGTGGTGATAGCTCAATAACAGAGCAGGAATGATTTCACTATCTCCCGTAGGTAAGTCCCATAGCTTGCTTTTCAATACATTTTCCCATTCCCAAACAGATAACTTACTGCGCAAAAGACTTCCAATTGATCTTATGGCCAGAGGCAATCCTTTGCACTTTTCAATTATCTTTGAGGCAATCTCCTTCAGCTCAGCATCCAACTGAAAATGATCATCTCGGAATGCATGTTTAGCAAAAACTTGCCAGCAACTTTCTTCTTCTAATTGCTTTAGGCGAAGCACTTTACAAGACCGCATGGTAGATGCCACTGTATCACTGCGTGTTGTCACAAGTATTGTACTTCCCGGAGCCCCATAATTGAGAGCAGTTTGGACAGCTTCCCATTCTTGTCGTCTTTCGTTCCAAACATCATCCAGAACTAGAAGAAACCTCTTCCCTGTCAATTCTTCTTTCAATCTTCTGTGAACAATTTCTAGGTTTCCACTATCATCATTTTTTCCTGTGATTGCTTCAAGAATTGCTTTTGTCAGCCTCAAAACATCGAAATCATCTTAAACACAGACCCAAACTTTGATGTCAAAATCTGCCTCCTCCATCCTTGGGTCATTGTACACGTGCTGGGCGAGCGTAGTCTTACCTAACCCACCCATGCCGACAACAGAAAGAATCAATAGCTTGTTGCGATTGTTAGTTTCAGATTTAAGCCAATTAAAGATCATTTCTTTGTCTTCATCTCTGCCATAAATAACACTTTCAACCAACAAAGATGTTGTTTGTGTTTTACTACCCGATCCCACACTAGGACAAGTAGCCCTTTTCAAACCAAGAGCATCCTTTTGGCTTGCAAGACATTCTAGTTTCTGAAGGACTTGTTTCATCTCCGAGTTAATTTTCTTGGTAAATGGACTGAAAGTAGTGCTGAAGAAATTTGATACCTTGTCAGTTAAGGTTTGAGATTCAGATTCAGCTTCCACTTGACATTTGATGACTTCATAGTCTATTTCATCGAGGAGATCCTCTGCGTCAAACACGGCATCCTTGACAGCAAAAAGCCATGCTCTCACTCGTGGATCATCGAACTGCTTCAGTTCTGCATCATCAGACAGAGAATCCATGGACAGTATCGTGATTTTCAACTGACTGAGCAGTGTCTCGTCAAGTTTTCTTTGACTGAAGAAGTCAACAACTTGACGAGAAGCAAGTCTATCAAACGCAACCTGAAGGAAACCAGAAAGGAAAGCACCACCAACAAGAGCTCCTGCCATGTTCGGAGTAGGAAAGTAAGTGGATGAATGGAAATGAGTAATTTGAAGTGCAGCTTATGAGAATTAGTATGACTCAGTGCAATTGAGGGTTGGTATAGTGATGAAATGAGTAACAAATTGTGGTAAGAAGGATGACTTTACTTTTAAGGACACTGTTGAGTCTTTGATGATGACTCGACCAATATTCACAGCTTTCTTCAATTGTAATTAAATTGTGTTCGTTTGATTATGAATGGATGACTCAAATTTTAGACACAATTTATGTTTGATAAATTCGATTTTTATTCAACGGCTCTGATTAGTTGAATATATGAAATCCTGAATTTTAAGTTTAATCAACGAATTGATTATTCATCCTTGTCTACTCAACTTAGTTTGAGTTGGAAAGGTCAGCTCGTCTAGAAAAATTCTATCATACACTATTTTTTATGGGTTTAAATGTTTATTGATGTGATATGTGTTTCGTTCTGCTTCCTTCTAAATTAATTCTTGTTCATAATCGTTAAACTTGAAATATCATTATAGTCAATTTCAATTTATTCTTGCATTTTTTATACTTTTAATTATGAATGGAACATTAGTTAGTATTTTTTTTATATATTTTTCATAATGGATTGACCATTAATTAGAAGAGTATTATAAAATATTTCATCTATTATCTAAGTTTGAAACTTGAAGATGATGAAGAGGGGTTCCGGTCTTAAAAAAGTACTTTAAATGATTTTGATACATCTGTCTTTAGACAAATATTTGTAGGTCCTCCTATTTAAGAAATATTTAGATTTGATGTGTCTTAATTTTCTATACTTATAATAGATATCTTCAAATCTTTCTTAGATCTTTGCTGGCTTGACTTTTTTTAGGAAGTCTTTTATCCTTTTTTAATAAGAAGTAGTTACTTATTCTTTTCTTCAACATCATCCTCTCTAAAACTTCTTAGTACGAGAGATATATATCTTGTCATCAAACAATTTTTCTTAACTTTTGTCAGAGGTGTTTAGCTTTAAACTCGAGAGTTTTGTTCTTTTTATTAGACTTAAAGAGTCTTACACTTTTAGCATTCCTCTTCAGCTTGTAAAGGTATATACCTTTGCACTTTAAACTTGTTTATTTGTTATAGATGAACTTCATGAATTTAAAGAACTCCATTGAGTTCATCAAGGGATAAGGTTGATGCACGTTGGACGTGCAATATTTTAAGTCGCAATTCAACCCTTGATTATGATAAATATATTACAGTCGTCAAGTAATAAATATTAAAAACAGGGATTTGTCGTACCTACGATGATAAGAAATTCGGATTCTCAAAAAGGCATAAAGAGAGTAATTATTTGTAAAGAGCAATGAATTTAGACAAATAAAGTAATGATAATTTTTTTAAAGAAAGGGGTTGAGATGAGAAGCGATTGAGATCCCAATTTCACCACTAATTCTCCCTTATACTTTCCTCTTTTGTTATTCATGTATAATCATGGTTGGATCGGATTCCTACCATCGTGATTGTCCCTAATTAATTATCACGTCCAGCATCCCAAATCATTACCTAGGTTAATTAGGGAATTAAATCTATGAATTCAGGGGCAAACTTAGGTGCAGTCAACACTACTACCTACTCCTATCTCTAAGACTATAGCATAGTAATGGTTTAATTCTTTAGTACTACATAGGTATACTTTGTCAGAGTTACCCTAGATTTACCCATCAATTTATTAGTCGTCAATTAATAAATAGCATTATGCACAAGAATAAACACCTAAACATATACTAAATAACATCGAGAATCATATAAAGAGATTAATTAGGGTTACATCGTTCTCCCAATCAAAGAGGGAGTTAGATCATATTGGAATAGAAAACAACACGAGAATAAATTGAAAGAGAATACATAGGGAAAAGTGCTCCTTGTGTCTCCTTCTCTTTTGGCTTGTGGTTGAATTTCGTTGTCGTCTACGAACTGGAGTGCTTTCGGCCAAGGTGCGACTGTCGTCTAGATCAAGCCAAAGCGCGACTAAAAACTAGGTCAAAAAGTGTCACGGCTGACTGCGAAATAAGTTATATTTATAGCCTTCAAACTTTGGACTTGGGCATGTTGCGGGTCCGACTCGCGCGAGATAATAAGTAACTCACGCAATTTCATGTTACAGAGAGCAAACATGTAATGCAAGTCAAGTCACTTTGCGCAAGATGTAGTAATTGAGCGCGAGATGAGTGCGAGATGGGGTTCCAGAGAGTTAACTTGCCTTTGAAGTTACTTCACTTCGCGCGAGATGTAGTAGTTGAGCGCGAGATGAGTGCGATATGAGGTTCCAAAGAGTTAACTTGCTCTTAAAGAAATCGTACTCATGCGAGATGTGGCGAGATGAGCACGAGATGAGGTTCTAGAGAACTTTTGTTCTTCACTGGAGCTTTACTTTGCGTAAGTTGAGTTCCAACTCGCAAGAGATGCATTCTTGGGCACGTTTTTCTCCTGTTTTTGGCTATTTTTCACCTTGAAACACTTAACAGACCATCAATAAGCTCTAACACAAATATTTATGAATTAAGAGTAATTAGAGTCATTTTAGGTTGCTTAAGAGTTTTAAAAGGACAATTTATGAGATAAAAAGAGTATAAAAATACCTTCATGAGTTATCAAAGGTTTTCATATCTCTTCCCACAGAGATAGTTATTGATATGGTTCTTAAGCTGCTGGAGAATTGTCTAGATTTTTCATGTTGTTTTGTGTCTTGGTGAAGGTTGTTCCTAGAGTTGTCAATCTGTTTAGGATGATTTGGAACCTTCCAAACATACTTTCAATACCCTCACCATTCTTCATTGAGAAAATCTCATATTTTCTTTGGAGAGTGATAATTTTTTTCAATTTGACATCTTCTATGCCTTAATGAAATATTTTAAGAGTATCCTAGAGTTCCTTAGTTATCTTCTACAAGTCAAATCTATTATATTCCGTTCTAGATAATGCACATGTGATAACATATCTATCTTTATTGTTCAGCTATAAGATAGCAAATTCTTTATTTCCCTACTCACTTTCTAGTTCAGTGAGAAACATATCTTCTTCTGTAATGATCTTCCATTAGGTACATTTAATATAAATCTACATTTGTCAGCCTAGTTGGGGTAGACATCTTCAAAAAAGTAAGGAGGCTTGTTCATGGAGGATCCTTCTATGATAATCATAGTTAATGAGCTTGTTATAACAGATCTTTTCCTCTAATCGTTGTTAGACGCTTAACCTTTAATGGATGAACTGTTATACCAAACTTTAAAAATAAAAACATAAGAGGTGGGGTTAGATTGTGTCATAAAAACTTTTGCAAGCTTTTCGCAACAGACAAAGTTTGCATTCATTAATCGACTCAATTTTTTAAAACCAAGCTTTTCAAAGATTTTCGCAAAAGGCTTATTTAGACAACAATCAATCCCTTATGATTAGCTAAAAGGAAAGTAGACAAAATAAAAAGAATACAAATATTTTTGTATTATTTCATCTTAATTCAAGACTATGTCCAGTTCTTTACTAACAACTAAAGTTTCTCTATATCAAAATTTAGTACGAGTATTCTTTGACTCCAACCTCATTAGGTTATACAAATATTCATTGAGCAAACTCTCTTCAAGCTAACACCTACCACTAAGAGTAAAGGATTTACAACGAGATTTTTGTCTACTTGAAATCAATCTCTGCATTGAGATGGATTTACAATGAAATGGTATAAAAGGCTTGGCGAGAGATTGAAAAATCTTCAAAAGTTTTAACTTGTGTAGGGAAATCTTTAACTTTAATCATCAAACACGGACCTTTATATAAATTGTGGTCTTGAAATAGCCATTAGCTCAGTCGCTTCACATCTTCATTCATTTATTAGAAGCGTATTACACATCCATTTGCATTGAATACTTCTCTATGGACTGTTTCATCATAGTTGGAAAATTTGTTCTTTAATAGTTGAAGAATATTGAAATAAGTAACTTCTTTTCTACTACGGATCTTCTTATTAGAGAAACCATTTTTTGTTTGATTTTGTTTGTCTTTTGAAGAGAGGACTAGGTAAATTCTTAGTACTTGAGCTATGTAAGTCAATTCAACCTCTACAAGACGAAATAAAATGATTAGTAACTTAAAATTTAAATATATTTGTTAGGATGAAAACTTATCTTTTAGTTTGACGAGTTTTTGTTTATGCGTTCATTAATTTGCTCTATCATACCATACATTAGTCTATTTCTTTATACTAAATTAAGAACACAACATTCGTCTTTCATCAAATGAAGATTGTGTCTAATATATTTAAAAAATATCAATTTTAACATATTATAAAATTGATTTCAATTGTCAAAATTAAGAGTCATGATTTACCTTTAATCAGACTTAACAAAAATAAATATTGATGTTTATAGTTAAGAATTTGAGTTTAACACATGCATTGAATATACTCTTACTAATAAGATTTTGATTCAGAAAATAGATAAACAAATTAATACTATTAATATGTTGTTCATGATGGATGAGAATTAGGTAAATAAGTCTTATAGTTCACTATAGAGATTATAATTAATAAATATCTCATTTAGTATTATATTTTTTTAATTTATAAATATCTCTTGTAGTATATTACATTTTGGCAAGGTTATCACTTGAAAGTCTACGTATGATAGATCCGTAAAAACCTACTCTTTTATGAAAAAAATACAAATATTACTTATTTTGCTTAAGAATCAAAACTTAAAACCTATCATGCTTCAACAAATAAATACCCAAAAAATGAATCTTCCACAAAAATCTGTCCTCAATTAAATATCTCATTTGTAGAGAAGAAATAAGTTAGAGAATCTTTAGAATAAAATTTCCACACGATGAAATTTGATGCACTTCCACTATCACTTGCTGACATTTTGCAACAACCGAAGCAGTAATTTATAGAAGAACAATAGACACCCGAACCGAGAATAATAAAACAAATTCAACAGAAGAAATTACCCAAAAATTGAACAGAGAAATTGAATAGCAAGAAGCAATTGAACAACTAGAAGTAGTTGAATAACAACAAAACATCAAGAAGTAATTGAAATTGAACAGAGTAGCAATTGAACAGTAAAAGACATCTCAAAAGAGAACAACAACACAAATTAAATAGAAGAATTTGCATAAAAATTGAATCGATCTACAGAGCAACAAAATTTACATTTGATCAACATAAATTCCATCAACATTCAACAACAAATCCGATAATTAAATTCTAAGTTTCTAACAGTTGAACTAAAAAATTAAGAAATTTAACTTACAAAATCACATGAGCAGGACAACTGCGATGAAAAAGAATGTGGTGTACTTAACAAACGAAGATGACATAACGACACAAGAGAGAAACAATGAAAGGGGAGTACTTAACAAATGATATGTTATGTTATGTTGTTACCTTCAATACTCTCCTAAGAATATAAGCCAAAACTTTGTTGCTTGCTTCTAAAGGATGTTATGTATAGACGAAGAGATATGAGTCAACATAGTTGTACCATTTGTATTGACTTGTATTTATATATATTTTCTAATTAATCATGTATTGTAGGTGTCTACAAAATATATTTTTTTATTCATGCACATGTGGGCTGTGTAACACTACCCTTGGTACTGTTGAGGAAACATGAAACTTAATTTGTGACCCATGGGATAAATTAAATAGTGGTTTGTATAATAATTTTACACTATATGATTTATTAGAGTGTGATGTCAGCTACCACTTGATTCAGAAACAGCATCATCATTAATGAAATCATGCTTACAACATAACTCTCTGGTTGCTGCAACAATTTGAGCTATGAAATTAAGCAAAGCCTTGGCATCCTTCATCTTCAGTCACCAATCATAACTGCATAATATCAGCACACTTGAAATTTCACTCTTTGAATGATTAGTGACATTTTAACAGCATAATAATTTATCATATAACTAATATAACTAGCTAATTAACTCAAAATTACTTAAATGAAATAATGTTTTAATTTAGTTTTTAACATTTTCAACAAATTAATTAATCGAAATTTGGAATGATTTACTTTTTTTAAAAAATATATACTTTCTTTAAATTAAGAATTAGTTGAATTTCAATTAGTAATTTTAAAATTATTATTTTTTAATTAATTAGAAACTACTTTAAAAGTTTTCTTTTAACTTTCAAAATTTGTAAATAATTTCTTAATTAAACACATGGAATTTAATGATTAAATATAAATTTACCAATTTCAAATATTTAAAAACTATTACAAATATATTCTGAGTTTCTTAACATAAAATATATGATAAATAATTTTGGAAATTAATATTTATTAGTGCTAAATTATTAATTTATATATTAGAAATTAAAATTACTTAAAAATATATTATAAAATATTTCCTAAAAATAAGTAACTATCTATTTCTATTATATAGTGTGAGTGTCATCTTTTTATAAAATAATTATCATAATATTTTTGTCTATTTATCCCAATTAATTGATTAAAAATTAGGAAATATAATATAATCTTAAAAAATGTTATAATATTATAATATTTCTATGTCAGTTGTAAAATTTAGTCAAATAAAATAAATAAGAAATTGCTTGACCAAAATAGAGCTAAAATAAATCTTAATTAATTTAAAAAAATAAAGAAACGCGTCGTATATCACGTGGCATTGCGTTAGTGTTGTTGGTAAATTGTATACTAACAGAGAGTGAAATAATTACAACAAAGAACAATGTAATTTAAAAAGATGTGAAAATATTGTGGAAAATCATAACCTGACTGGGAGGCACACATTTCAGAGTTAATTTATCTCATTAATTATCTCCTTGACAGAATATACAAGTGTTGAATGTGAGCAATCTTTCCCCAATCTTGGCCTTCTGGTTTCTGACAACGCTGTTCTAGCAATGGACAATCCACAATTTAAAGAATTGAAATGGATTTGGGGAGACCTTCCTCTGGTAAGCATTCCAGCTTTGGACATGAATAGAGAATCAAATAACGGAGAGTGGAGAGTTGACATAGACCCTTGTAATCCAGTTTCTTCAGATTTCGGCAACTCGATATTTCCAGAGAAGTAAGAGAGAGTGGCAGAAAATCTTCCTCTGGAAAACACTTCACTTCATCCACTCCATAAATACCCAATGTTTTAAGACATGTGTTGACTCTAAAGCTCCCTTTCAGTGTGGCGATAAGTTTGTAACTTAGATACACGCTTTGTAGATTTGATGGCAAACCTCCTTTTGGACAATCATTTATACGAAGGTTAGTAAGAGATGGAAGGAGGATGTCCATGCGTTTAGCAAGAAGTTGCTCTGACATATCCACTTTTGATGCGGCATGCCCAACAACAAGTTGCTCTGACAGCCCTTTCAGCTTCGGACAATTCATTATCTCAAGAGATTGAAGACGTGGACATTCCCATTCTTCCCATTCCTTCATATCGTAGAAGCGCAGTTCTTCCAAGGATGGAAATGGAGAAGAGCTACTCCCATAAAATTCAGCACCAACACTCACTATTCCATCAAACCCTGAAATCTTCAGCAGCTTGAGAGATGGAAGAAGTCCAAGGGGAGGCAAACAAATGCAGTATTTACAGCCGTACATTCTTAAATACACTACATTTGATAATGAATTATTTGATAACCAACTCGGAAATTCTGTACCACCATAGTTACAAATTGATAAATCCTTCAAGTGCTTGGAAGGTCGTAGATTCTCAAGTACTTTCTTTTCTTTCCTCGGATCATCAGGGATGTGGTTCCAATCCCAATTTAACAGTAGCTTCTCAAGGCGTGTTTTGTTTATCAAATCAACTGCTAATGCATCTGACGGGTCTTCAATATTCTGCAACTCCTCAATTGATAGCTCTCCACGAAGATTGTATCCTCCTAGCTGCCGAATACTGTATTCACTGCTTTTGCCAGCACAGAACACATCCAATACTTGAAGATTCTTCAGTTTTCCAAAATGCATTGGCATTCTTTTCACTCCAGTATATCTAAATTCAAGGTATCGCAGATTGGTGAGTTTATACAACTCCATGGGCAGCTCTTCCAATCTCTTACAACCTACCAGCTTCAGTATTTGCAAGTTATACAACAAACATGTTGAATCAGGTAGTTTTTCTATGCCAGTCCTTGAAAGGTCTAATGAACGGAGATGTTTAAGTTCACCTATAGAGTCAGGCACCTCTCTGAGGTCAGAACAATGAGACAAAGATAAGACATGTAGGGACTTAAATTTGGAGAACAACTCATGTATCGAAATCCTACATTGCCAAACATCATTTCCCAAACTCCCTCGGCCAGTTGCTGGAAAAAATGTGCGCAGCCTTTTTGCATCAGGTAAACTCTCAAACACATCAAAATATTCAGCGTCCTTGCTTGCAATTAAAAAATGACGGGTTGTTTTTGGTACACCTCTTGCTTTACCAACTCCCAACCTGAAGCAGATGTCCCCACAAACATAATTTGCCAAATCATTTACAAGGTCATGCATCACAAAACATGTTTTGTATATGCTTGACGGTTGAAAGAAAGACCTAGATAATAAATCTTCAAAATACTGTTCTCCAATTTCTTCTGGACTGTTGCTCTGTTGAGGAACTTGTAAGAAATTTTGAGCCATCCACAATTGAATTAAACTCTCCTTCTTAAACTCGTAATCTTTGGGCAATAAGGCACAAAAAGAAAAGCACCTCTTGAGATGAGAAGGAAGGTGGTGATAGCTCAATAATAGAGCAGGAATGATTTCATTATCTCCAATAGGTAAGTCCCATAGCTTGCTTTTCAATACATTTTCCCATTCCGAAACAGACGACTTACTGCGCAGAAGACTTCCAATTGATTTCAAGGCCAGAGGCAATCCTTTGCATTTTTCAATTATCTTTGTAGCAATCTCCTTCAACTTGCCAACAATTATCTTCTTCTAATTGCTTAAGGCGAAGCACTTTACACGACCCCATGGTAGATGCAACTTTATCACTGCGTGTCGTCACAAGTATTGTACTTCCTGGAGCCCCATAATTGAGAGGAGTTTGGACAGCTTCCCATTCTTTTCGTCTTTCGTTCCAAACATCATCCAGAACTAGAAGAAATCTCTTCCCTGTCAATTCTTCTTTCAATCTTCTGTGAACCATTTCTAGGTTTCCGCTATCATCTGAAACACACACCCAACCTTTGATGTCAAAATCGGCCTCCTTCATCCTTGAGTCGTTGTACACGTGCTGGGCGAGCGTGGTCTTACCTAACCCACCCATGCCCACAATAGAAAGAATCGATAGCTTGTTGCGATTGTTAGTTTCAGATTTAAGCCAATTAAAGATCATTTCCTTGTCTTCATCTCTGCCATAAATATCACTTTCAACCAATAAAGATGTTGTTTGTGTTTTACTACCCGATCCAATACTGGGTGAAGTAGCCCTTTTCAAACCAAGAGCATCCTTTTGGCTTGCAAGACATTCTAGTTTCTGAAGGACTTGTTTCATCTCCGAGTTAATTTTCTTGGTAAATGGACTGAAAGTAGTGTTGAAGAAATTTGATACCTTGTCAGTTAAGGTTTGAGATTCAGATTCAGCTTCCACTTGACATTTGATGACTTCATAGTCTATTTCATCCAGAAGATCCTCTGCGTCAAACACAGCATCCTTGACAGCAAAAAGCCATGCTCTCACTCGTGGATCATCGAATTGCTTCAGTTCTGCATCCTCAGACAGAGAATCCATGGAGAGTATCGTGATTTTCAACTGAGTGAGCAGTGTCTCATCAAGTTTTCTTTGACGGAAGAAGTGAACAACTTGACGAGAAGCAAGTCTATCAAATGCAACCTGAAGGAAACCAGAAAGGAAAGCACCACCAACAAGAGCTGCTGCCATGTTTGGAATAGGAAAGTGAATGGATGAATGGAAATGAGTAATTTGAAGTGAAGCTTATGAGAATCAGTATGACTCAGTGCAATTGAGGGTTGGTATGGTGATGAAATGAGTAACAAGTTGTTGTAAGAAGGATGACTATACTTTTTGTGGACACTGTTGAGTCTTTGATGATGAATCGACTAATATTCACAGCTTTCTTCAATTGTAAATTGTGATCGTTAGATTATGAATGGATGACTCAAATTTTAGACACAATTTAAGTTTGATTAAATTCGATTTTTATACAACGGCGGCTCTGATTAGTTGAATATATGAAATCATGAGGTTAGGAAATGTGTATCAAAAGAGGCTTTATGGTCGGTCAGTCAACCAATAATTGAATTATTCTATAAATGAATAGTAACGATGAAGCTGAGGCTTTATGCATGAGTTTGCTTTTACATTACCGAACAAACTTAAGAAGGGATCTTAATTTGATGCATCAATTAATTATCCTTCCTTTCCTTTTCTAATATGTGATTATAATGAAATATTTCATCCAGCTAGTTAGTATCTTGAAGAAAAACATTTGTTGGACAATAGGCTCACAACAACTATTACTAGTTATAAAATATAAAAAAAAAAATAAATATATATATATATATATATATATATATATATATATATATATTAAAAAAATGTAACTAAAAAAAAATATGTTGATTAATTGATCAGAAATAAAGTTATATTTTTAATATGACAAATTTTCATCGATTATTTTTGTGTATATGCTTCATAATATAAACTAAAAAATATATATTTATTTATTTTAAAAAAATTATTATCTAAAAAATTCTCAAATGCAATACAAAATATATTTTTAACTTTTTATATTAATTTAAATTTTATTTTTTCAATCAATATTTGTTTTTATATTGAAAAATATATAATTAATTACATAACTTCGTAATTAACATACTCTATTTCTCCATAAACCCCAATTATCAAGAAAAAATAAATTAAATTAAATTTAAAGGCTTTGTTATGAAATATAAATAATTTGATAGAGTCAACTGATTACAAATTAAATTTGTAAAAATTTTTGAAAAAAAATTGTTATCAAAGTTAAATAATTAATTAATTATGTAAAATATTTATATTTATTATCTCATTTATCTATTAAATATGGAAACTTTTAAGATAAAACCTTTATTATTTTGATGTATTTTCACTATTTCTATCCAGTTTTTTTAAATAAACTAAAAAAAAATTTATTTCAAGATTTCTATAAGATAATTTCTTTGAAATTCATCTTAAAAACTTAAAAACTTTATCTTAATATGTAAAAAAATACTTTTAAATTTTTTTAAATATGTTTCAAACTCTTCGAATTTATTGTTTTTATTTTTAGTCCCAGAAGGTTTTTTTTTTCTTTCCATTTTAGCCCTGAAATATAATGAATTTCCATTTTTAATCCATGTAAAATTTTTGTTTAATTTTCTTCCTCGTAATGTATCAGAATAAAAAATTCATTCTTCGTAATTTTTGGCAGAACAATTCAAAAAAAAAAAAAAAAAAAGAGAAAAAATCTACGATTTTTTTTGTAATTTTTAATTCCATAGAAAAAATAGGAAAATTCATAAGAAATTCTTGGAGATATTTTTCGAAACCAAATCCACAAGAAATTAGAGTATTCTTCTAATAAATATTTAAATGTATTAAAATCTCATTCATATGTTTGTATTCTAGTTAAAACCAAGGCTTATATCTGTTTGTCGTCATATGTTTGACTTCGCACGTCATGCTTGATATCTGTTTCCTGGACAGTGCCCTATTTTCATTAAACTTTACTTTTAAGTTTAATTAACGAATTGATTATTCGTTCTTGTCCGTACTCAACTTATTTTGAGTTTAAAAGTTCAGCTCGTCATTTGATAAATTCTGTCATACACTATTTTTTAAGAGTTGAAATGTTTATTGACGTGATACGTGTTTCGTTCTGCTTCCTTCTATATTAATTCTTATTCATAATTGTTAAATTTGAAATTTTAATTATTGTTAATTTTAGCTTATTTTTTATTTTTTATATTTTTAATTATGAATGGACCATTAATTTGAATTTTTTATATTTTAAATTTTGAATTAATTATTAATTAGAAGATTATTATAAATATTTCATTTACTATCAAAGTCTTAACCAGAAAGAGGATAAAGTCTGAAATATAAAAAAGTACTTTAAATGATTTTAGTATATCTGTCTTTAGATAAATATTTGTAATTTCTTTGTTTGTTGAATATTAATGTCTAGATCATCTTATATAAGACTCATCTTTTTCTTGTCTATTATATAATTTAATCTTTTCCTAAGCTAAGAACACTAAGATTTGAGGTGTTTTATTTTTTGTATTTATAGTAAGTATCCTTAAATCTTTTTTTTTATTTGACTTTTTCTTAGGATGTCTTTTATCTTTCTTATTAAAGAAATAGTTGCTTATACTTTTCTTCATCGTCATCCTCTAAAACTTCTTAGACATGAGAGATATCTTGTCATCAGAAAATTCTTTATAACTTTTGACAAAGGTGTTTAGTTTTAACCTCGAGAGTTTTGTTCTTTTTATTAGACTTAAGAGCCTTAGACTTTGAGCATCTTCAGCTTGCAATGCTATATGCTTTTGCACTTTTAAACTTGTTTATTTTTTATAGATGAACTTCATGAATTAAAAGAACTCCAATGAGTTCATCAAGGGGTAAGGTTTTCATATCTCTTCCCACAAAGATAGTTATTGATATGGTTCCCAAGCTGTTGGAGAACTGTTTAGAATTTTCATGTTGTTTTGTGTCTTGGTGAAGGTTGTTCTAGAGTTGTCAATCTATCTAAGATGATTTGAAACCTTCCAAACATACTTTCAATACCCTCATCATTCTTCATTGCGAAAATCTCATATTGTCTTTGGAGAGTGACAATTTTTTTCAATTTGACATATTGTGTGCCTTCATGAAATATTTTAAGAGTATCTTAGAGTTCCTTAGTTATCTTCTACAAGTGAAATATATTATATTCCATTATAGATAATGCACATGTGATAACATATCTATCTTTATTGTTCAGCTCCAAGATAAAAAATTCTTCATTTCCTCACTCACTTTCTAGTTTAGTGAGAAATATGTCTCCTTTTGTAATGCACTTCCATTGGGTAGATTTAATTAAATCTACATTTGTTAGCCTAGTTAGGTAGACATCTTCACAAAAGGAAGGAAGCTTGTTCATGGAGGATCCTTCCATGATAAACATAGTTAATAAGTTTGTTATTGTAAAATACAAAAACACACAAGAAGGAGGTTGAATTGTGTAGACTGTTTAAAAAAATTTTTCTCTAAGACGATGCGTTTGCGTCTGCGGTTTTCAAAGCTAGATTAGACGCAAGATTGTTTTTTTCTTAAGATTGATTTTATTATGAGACTGTTCAAGTTATTATCCCCAGTTAGTTAACAGATAAAACAATAAAAAAGACAATAGTATTTTTATACTGGTTCGTCTGATCAAGACTACATCCAGTTCCCCAACAACACGCTTAGGTTCCACTAAGAGTATTCTTTGAACTCAGCCACTCTTGGCTAATTATAGATATTATTTGAACACATCCTTCTCAGGCTAAACCAGTATTCTTTGAACCCAACCTCTGCAGGGTAAACAAGGTATTCTTTGAACATAGTCTCCACAGGCTAAACAAGGTATTCTTTGAACACAGCCTCCACAGGCTAAACAAGGTATTCTTTGGAACGCAGCCTCCTCAGGCTAAGAGCACCACAACAGTGGATTTTGTAAGATGTTCTAGAGAAAGATTATCCTCTACGCAGAGAGAGATTTTTCAATGAGTTCTATTCTAAGTCCAGGGCGAGTGAACTTTGCTTGAGAGCTTGAAGCTTGAATATAATTTCTTTGTTGTGCAGTTCGTCAACTTGATCTTGAGCAAGTGAAGTTCTTTTATAGGTAAGTCTTTAAAGATCCGTTAGATACATGAAGAATGTCGTTGTGCTTTCCAAGTGAAGTCTTCAAAAGGTGTCAGAGTGCAATCAGTGAAATGATGTCTTGCGCAGCGGATTTGGTGGCGCTCAGAACCTTTTTCTGACTTGTACAAAAATCACATCAAAAAGGGTGTTGCCTTTTCATGTTGAAGAGGTTATCTCGAATCCCCATACTGATCTTGGAAACACTTGAGAGTAACAGCTGGATTTTGAAATTGGCGTGCGTTACTCCGTTTGAGCTTCACTTCCTTGATAGACGATGTACTTCTTCAGTCTTAAGAAATGCCTTGAAGCTTCGTCTAGAGGTGTATCGTCTTATCTTTCATTTGATGACGTGGCTTCGGGACACACAAATGTCTTGATGAAGAATATTCTTTGAGGAGTCATCTTCCGTTTGTGCTTGTTCAGTTTGACTTTGACTTGCAATGTTTCCGTTTGATGTGTTCCGTCTGTCTTCTAATTAATCAAAACTTGAGATGTTAATCATCTTGATCTAACACTCTTCAGTCTAATCATCAGTCTGAAGTCTCTTCAGTCTAATCATCAGTTTGATGCTTCTTCAGTCTGATCATTTTTCAGTCTACTATTCAGTCTGCTCTTCAGTCTGCTCTTCCTTCCGTCTACTGGCACAACAGACTGTTCTGTAGTTATCAAAACTAAGATGCTAAATCATCTTGACTTAACAATTATAGCAAATCTTTTCCTCTGGCAACGGTTAGAAGCTCAACCTTTAATGAATGAGCTATGATACCAAATTTTAAAAATAAAAACACAAGAAGTGGGGTTAGATTGTGTCACAAAAACTTCTGCAAGCTTTTCGCAACAGACGGAAGATGAAGTTTGCATTTAGTTAATCAGATTCGATTTTTTTAAAACCAAGCTTTTCAAATATTTTCACAAAAGGTTTATCTAGACAACAATCAATCCCTTGTGATTAGTTCAAAGGAAAGTAGACAAAATAGAAAGAATACAAATATTTTATATATTTCATGTAGTGACTTTCAATTTATTCTTGTATTTTATATATTTTTAATTATGAATTGAGGATTAGTTAGAAGAGTATAATACATTTCGTATATTATCAAAGTTTCAACGAGAGGAAGATGAAGAGGAGTTCCCGTCTGAAATATGAAAATAGTATTTTAAATGATTCTAGTATGTCTGTCCTTAGACAAATGTTTGTAGTTTCCTTGCTTGTTTAATATCGCTGTCTAGGTCCTCTTACATAAGACTCTACTTTTTCTTGGCTATTATAGGATTCAATCTTTTTCAAAGTCTAGAACACTTAGATTTGATGTGCCTTGATTTTCTATACTTACACAACATACATCCTCAAATCTTTCAATACATTCACCATTCTTCATTGAGAAAATGTCATATTTTACATCTTCTATATCTTCATGAAATATTTTAAGAGCATCACAGTACCCTACTTTCATTAAACTTTATTTTTAAGTTTAATTAACGAATTGATTATTCATCCTTGTCCGTACTCAACTTATTTTGAGTTTAAAAGCTCAGCTCGTTATTAGACAAATTCTATCATACACTAATTTTTTAAGGGTTGAAATGTTTATTGATGTGATATGTGTTTCGTTCTGCTTCCTTCTATATTAATTCTTATTCATAATCGTTAAATTTGATATTTTATGTTGTGAATTTCAATTTATTCTTGTATTTTATATATTTTTAATTATGAAATGAATATTAGTTAGAAGGGTATTATATAATACGTTTCATATATTATCAAAGTCTCAATGAAAGGAGGACGAAAAAGAGGTTCTAGTCGAAATATGAAAAAGTACTTTAAATGATTCTAGTATGTCTATCCTTAAACAAATGTTAATTTTTAATTTCTTGTTTGTTTAATATCGTTGTCTAGGTCCTCTTACATAAGACTACTTTTTCTTGGCTATTATAGGATTCAATCTTCTCCAAAGTCTAGAACACTTAGATTTGATATGCCTTGATTTTCTATACTTACACAACATATATCCTCAAATCTTTGTACTTTGCTTGACTTTTTTTTTAGGAAATCTTTTATCCTTCTAAAGAAGCGATTACTTATACTTTTCTTAAACATCATTTTCTAAAATTTTTTGGCCATTAGAGATATCTTGTTATCAGAAAATTCTTCATAGCTTTAGGCAAAGGATGATTTAGCTTTAACCTATTAGAGTTTTGTTCTTTGTATTGAACTTAAGAGCCTTAGACTTTAAGCATTCCTCTTCAGCTTGCAATGCTTTAGGTTTTTGCATTTTAATCTTATTTATTTTTTAGAGATGAACTTCATGAACCCAAAGAACTCCGATAAGTTCATCAAGGGGTAAGGTTTTCATCTCTTGTAAAAGATAAACACAAGAAGGGGGGTTGAATTGTGTTAATTAAAATTTTATCCCTTTCGTCTGTGGGTTTCAAATCGGTTCAGACGAAACAATGTTTATATTGAAAGATTGATTTTAATAAACAATTGTTAGATAATGATTATCCCCTGTTAGTTGATCAGACGAAACAAAATAAACACAGTTATTTTTATACTAGTTTGTCTATTCAAGACTACGTCCAGTTACTCAGCAACCACTGAGTTTTCACTACAAACCGTGAAATGGTTTATAAGTATTGTTTGAACCCAGCCACTTCTGGCTATTACAAGATATTCTTTGCTCCCAGCCTTCTCAGGCTAAACCACTAAGGTATTCTTTGAACCCAGCCTCCACAGGCTAATACACAGGTATTCATTGGAACACAGCCTCCTCAGGCTAAACTGCCACACAAGTGGACTTTGAAAATAGGTTGTTTGAAAACAAAGTTTTCCTCTACGCAGAGAGGTTTTTACAATATAGAGCAATCAGAACTTGAGCGAATTCTCAGAAGATAGAATGAGATAAGCGTATTCGCCGACTGATTCTTGATGCTGTGAAGTCCTTTTATAGGCATGTTCTTCAAATAGCCGTTAGACTCATTTGAATGCCGTTGAAAGTCGTTGAGAAATCTTCTTGAGAGTTTTCCAAAAGATGTCAGTTGTACTTGATTGATTGATGTTGAGTCGCAGCGGATATAGCGGACTAAGTTGCGTGCGCAGTACCTTTTTCTGATATGTACAGAGATGTGACAAAAAGGTAAAGACCTTTTTGACTTTGATGTGTAAGCTCGAATCCTTATACTGATCTTGGATGCTTCTTATGAGTACTTCCTTAGATTTGAAATCTTGGCGCAAGACTCCACTTGACTTCACTTTTGGATAGACGATATATGACATCAGTTGTAGTTGTTTCGTCTTATCCTATCGTCTTAAGACTTCACTTCTTGGACAGACGAAGGTCTTCAACTTGAGTAGTCCTCTTTCGTCTGTGCATGTATCGTCTGATGGCTTGGCTTTTGGACAGACGCAAATCTTCAATTTTGAAGGGCCATGTTTCGTCTGTGCTGGTTTCGTCTTAGCAAGTCTTGAAAGGCTTGGTTCCGTCTGTCTTGTAATAATCAAAATCTTGAGACGTTAATCATCCTTGATCTAACAATCTCCCCCTTTTTGATGATTACAGACCATACCAAGAAAATCTGCACAAGACATGGTTAGACAGAAACAAACAGTCTTAAAAAACCAGATTGACATCAAGACGATGTTTTCTGAATAATACCTCTTTATAAGATTGTTACATCAATGTGATGTAATCTTTGTACATTGTTACATTGGTGTATACAGAAAACCAATAAAGAATAATCAATAAAGAATTACAATGTATTTTCTATACTAGAGAATAATAATAACAAATACAATACATTGCTCCTTATTGTATACTCCCCCTCAGACGATGCTCCTTGCTTCTCTTGATCACTCCCCCTCAGACGAAGGTCTCTTGTTTGCTCTTGAATGTTCCCCCTCAGACGAATGTTTTCCCCTTGTACCTTTCTTCTTTCCCTTGGTGACTTTTTCTCTGTTGTCTCCCCCTTGGGCTGTGAATCATCAAAACATGATCACGAAGAAGGTCTTGGCTTTTGTTGAAGCAGGGTCATCACAATGTCTTTTAATTGCTGCACTTCAGGCGATAGAGAAGCTTGATTTTCTTCAAGTTCTCTGTTCTTTGATTTTAGGTGCTCGCAATCTTCCTCCAAGGCATCATATTTTCGCTTCAGAGTCTTATACTCCTCAGCTTCTTAAGTGTTAGCCTCAGCAACCTCTACCACATCATCAACTTGTACTTGTGGTGTTTGAGGCTCTTCCACAAAAGGTACAGTGTCATCAATGATGAGCACTGATGGTGTCTTCTTCAGACGCAGAGTGAAGTATGGAAGGTTGAGATAAGCCGTGAAGTTCTGTTTCCATTGCCATGTATAGAAGTTTGTTGGTACAGAGACTTCAAGATCCGGATATTCCTCAGACGAATGTGTGTAAGCGAAAGCTCCACCAGGAAACACCCTGCCACAGACTTGAGAATCCTTGTCGAATTCATCAAAAGAAGTACCAGAACAGAATCTGGATGTGGCTTCATGATCTTTTATCATCCTTTGTATCTTTGGATTGATAGGGCTTGAGGCTTGAGCTTGTACTGCCTTGAGGTGCACATAAATCTCAGACGAAAGAAGCTTGGGGATATGCCTTGCAAATTTGAAGGTTCTGGGCACAGACGATACTTTCTTCTCCTTGCCCTTAGCCAAAAACTTGACCAAACATGGTCGTTTTCGGTCTAAGATGATTGTGTACTTTGTTTCGTCTGTCACCAGCAAAGAGAACTGTGAACCCACCATGAAGGGACAGTATCTCTTATCCTTCTTAGCATGACGATCAATATGAAGAAGGGAGACTTCTCTTTCCTTGGTTTCCCTTCTATAGGCACCAGCCATCAACTTGAATGTCAAGTTGTAATTTTCAGGGAGGGAGTGAGCAAATTCCTCAGGGTCTTCATAGTCGTTGAGGAGGATTGAGTAGCGAGGGTTGATCCCGGAGCAATGAGGCCTCGTCCACGGAAGCACAAGTCCAAGAGAATGTCCTAGACCGACATACTCTGTTTTATTGAGAGGAATTGTGAAGGGCATTGGATCATGGCGGTCTATGGCGTCAAGATGCCAATGTGTGCATTCTTTCGGCTCATAGATGGTAGAGTGCGTGTCCCCATATCTACAGTGATGGAACATAGGCGCATTAATCTCATACCGAACCTTCCACTTTGTATTGTCTCTATGTGGGATGTGAGGTTCATAGCCAAGTGCTGGTCCTTCAATCACAGAGGCAGCAAGATGATCCTTATAAGCTTGTATATCTTCTAAGCCTTTGATGTCTAGGTTGGCCAGTGTGTCCCAGGGCAGACGCTTCAGCCAATTGCGTTGTTCTTCTGGAGTGTAGATAGTGTCTTCATTAAAATCCACTGGCTTCAAGGGTTTATTGTATAAAATGGGATTGACAAATCTCCCCAGTTGAAAACCCTTCTTCCCTCTGTACTGATAGGGGTTCTTCAACTCTATATAGGGAGTATCCCTTATGTATAAGTCTTCATCGTCTGCCAAGTTTTCTGTTGCAGACTCAGACGAAACAGCTTCATTGGAGAATTCTTCAGTCTTCTCTCCAATGATCCAATCAGGTTTGATTGGTCTTTCAGCACAAGTGCTTTCAGTGAAGCGCCTCATGACCAATTCATTTAGAAATGAATAGTCCATCTTGTGCTTTGGGGGTAAATCTTCTGGATTGACCACCTCAACATGTGGTGTCCCCCAAGAGGCATAGACCTTTATGACTTCAAGTTGATCTTCATCAGATGAAGAATCAACATCTTCAATCAGCACGAGGTCTTCAGACGGAATCTCCGTTGGTGTGATGCCTCCTTAGACGCAGCAGGTAGCGTCTGTGCAAGGGATGCGTTCAGCGGAGACGCAACAATAGGGGTTGCCCTATGTTCATCTTGGAGTGATCTTGATGGAGAGATCTCCATTGTGGAGACTTCCTCATTCAGCATAGTTTCCAACTCCTCCGCAAGCTGGGCATTGTCTTTCTGGATCTGGGCTGTCTCTTCACTGTTCATGCCCTCTGAGATTGCTTGAGCAGATGCTCCCTCAGACGATCCAATGCCTCGAACGCTCTAAGAAAGATTCTTTCTCTCTCAGCTTGAAGCAAAATAGAGACTCTTTTGGCCTCTTTCAGCATCTTTTCTTCGTCTGTCTCACCAACTACGACAGACGCAAGCTTTTGCTTCATCTTCTCCTTGCCTTTAGCAGCTTTCTCAAGAGCAAGTTTTCTAGCTCTTGCCTTTTCCTCAGCCACTATCCTCTGCTTTTCTTCGTCTGTGAGTATCTTCACAGACGGAACTTTCTCAGACGGTATTGTAGCCCCTTCATCTTCACTTGGGGATACCGTCTGTCCTCTTGTCTTGGCACCAATGTGCTTGATTCTGATGGTCCTTTTTCTTTTTCTTGAGGGGTTCCTCAAGAACATCCTCAAAAGGCACCTCAGAAACAGTCACAGATGGGAGAGGAGGAGGTGGAAGTGTTTGGGTTTGTGTTTGGGGTTGTGTTTCGGACAGTGTTTGGGTTGAAGGTTGGGCTTGTGTTTGAGGCTTAGCACGCTTGATGCGAGCTCGGTGTGTAGGGTCTTTGGTGATAGGTGAGAGGGGTACATCTTCCTTTTATGAGTGAAGAAGAAGGCTTGGCGTCAGATGCATCTTCGCAAAGGTGCTTGCCTTCACTTCCTTTCCCTCTTGGTGATAGACAACACCAACAGTATCAAACCCTTGATTGATAATGATCTTTGTGAAGAGGGTGGCGTAGGGAATGCTGCTCTTCCTACGGATATTGCGGTTCTTCAACGCGCTAATCCAGTGGTCAAGGATAATGTGTGGGAGACTCATCCTTGCTTTTCTCAGACAGTAGAAAATGCAGAATTTGTCTCGAGCACTCACATTGTCCCTTGAACCAGTCCTTGGCGTGAAGATGTTGAAGAGGAGGTTGTGGATGACTCTGGCAGTGGGGGCGAGGTTCCCTGATCTGAAAAGCTTTGGGTCTTCGGAGTCCGAAATCTTTCCATAAAGAATCTTGTTTATATGATCCTCTGACTCATTCTTCATCCAGTTGGGGCTATAGAAACGCCCTTCGGCCTTGCAGTTTCCAGCCTCAGCAATAGAGTCCACCGTGATGATGTACTCTTTGTCGTCAATGGTACCCACGATACCATCATCGAACTCCTTCGCGTCGCTCCAGAATTCGGCATACGCCTCCATGAGCCATGGTCCTCTTAACTCAGCGAACCTCATCCAGTCAGTGTGGGTTAGCATCTTGACAACCCTTTCAGAGACACTCTCCAGGGTCTCTCTTGAGGACACAAAACACAATTAAACCTAAATTACACTGCTCCTTGAGCATGGAATAAAAGTTGTTGGTTTCAACCTAAAATTATAACAGCATGTAAATACACAGATGATGAATTTTAAATAGGCATCCATTACAAACTTTGTTTTTCAGCATCATGAAGCATGAGAGTACATATTCTGATTCTAAAGTATTTCAAAATCAACCACCTTAGTTGTCAAGAAGAGCATCACTAAGAACATTGCTTCCTCTGCATATAGAAAGGGATACTGTGAAACAGATACTATATGATTAATCAGCTACCACTTGAGTAAGAAACAGCATCATCAATAATGAAATCATGCTTACAAGATAACTCTCTGGCTGCTGCAACAATTTGAGCTATGAAATTAAGCAAAGCCTTGGCATCCTTCATCTTCAGTCACCAATCATAACTGCATAATATCAGCACACTTGAAATTTCACTCTTTGAATGATTAGTGACATTTTAACAGCATAATAATGTATCATATAACTCATATAACTAGCTAATTAACTCAAAATTACTTAAATGAAATAATGTTTTAATTTAGTTTTTAACATTTTCAACAAATTAATTAATCGAAATTTGGAATGATTTACTTTTTTTTAAAAATATATACTTTCTTTAAATTAAGAATTAGTTGAAGTTCAATTAGTAATTTTAAAATTATTATTTTTAATTAATTAGAAACTATTTTAAATGTTTTCTTTTAACTTTCAAAATTTGTAAATAATTTCTTAATTAAACACATGGAATTTAATGATTAAATATAAATTTACCAATTTCAAATATTTAAAAACTATTACAAATATATTCTGAGTTTCTTAACATAAAATATATGATAAATAATTTTGGAAATTAATATTTATTAGTACTAAATTATTAATTTATATATTAGAAAATTACTTAAAAATATATTATAAAATATTTCCTAAAAATAAGTAACTATCTATTTCTATTATATAGTGTGAGTGTCATCTTTTCATAAAATAATTATCATATTATTTTTGTCTATTTATCCCAATTAATTGATTAAAAATTAGGAAATATAATATAATCTTAAAAAATGTTACAATATTATAATATTTCTATGTCAGTTGTAAAATTTAGTCAAATAAAATAAATAAGAAATTGCTTGACCAAAATAAAGCTAAAATAAATATTAATTAATTTAAAAAAATAAAGAAACGCGTCGTATCACGTGGCATTGCGTTGGTGTTGTTGGTAAATTGTATACTAACAGAGAGTGAAATAATTACAACAAAGAACAATGTAATTTAAAAAGATGTGAAAATATTGTGGAAAATCATCACCTGACTGGGAGGCACACATTTCAGAGTTAATTTATCTCATTAATTATCTCCTTGACCAATCATCACCTGACCGAATATTCAAGTGTTGAATGTGAGCAATCTTTCCCCAATCTTGGCCTTCTGGTTTCTGACAACCTGTTCTAGCAATGGACAATCCCAAATTTCAAGAATTGAAATGGATATGGGGAGACCTTCCTCTGGTAAGCATTTCAGCTTCGGACATTCATGTATCCAAAGAGATTGAAGACGTGGAAAAGCATATGGACATTCCCATTCTTCCCATTCCTTCATATTTCCAAAGTACAGTTTTTCCAAGGATGGGAATGGAGGAGAGCTGCTCCCATAAAATTCAGCACCAACACTCACTATTCCATCAAACCCTGAAATCGTCAGCTTCTTGAGGGATGGAAGAAGTCCAAGGGTAGGCAAACAAACGCAGTATTTACAGTCGTACATACTTAAAGACACTACATTTGATAATGAATTATTTGATAACCAACTCGGAAATTCTGTACCACCATAGTTCCAAATTGATAAATCCTTCAAGTGCTTAGAAGGTCGTAGATTCTCAAGTACTTTCTTTTCTTTTCTCGGATCATCAGGGATGTGGTTCCGCTCCCAATTTAACAGTAGCTTCTCAAGGCGTGTTTTGTTTATCAAATCAACTGCCAATGCATCTGACGGGTCTTCAATATTCTGCAACTCCTCAATTGATAGCTTTCCACGAAGATTGTATCCTCCTAGCTGCCGAATACTGAATTCACTGCTTTTGCCAGCACAGAACACATCCAATACTTGAAGATTCTTCAGTTTTTCAAAATGCATTGGCATTCTTCTTACTCCAGAATCTCTAAATTCAAGGCAACGCAAATTGGTGAGTTTATACAACCCCATGGGCAGCTCTTCCAATCTCTTACAACCTACCAGCTTCAGTATTTGTAAGTTATACAACAAACATGTTGAATCAGGTAGTTTTTCTATGTCAGTCCTTGAAAGGTCTAATGAACGGAGATGTTTAAGTTCACCTAAAGAGTCAGGCACCTCTCTAAGGTCAGAACTGCGAGACAGAGATAAGAAATGTAGGAACTTAAATTTGGAGAACAACTCATGTATCGAAATCCTACATTGCCAACCATCATATCCGAAACTCCCTCGGCCAGTTGCTGGAAAAAATGTGCGCAGCCTTTTTGCATCAGGTAAACTCTCAAACACATCAAAATATTCAGCGTCCTTGCTTGCAATTAAAAAATGACGGGTTGTTTTTGGTACACCTCTTGCTTTACCAACTCCCAACCTGAAGCAGATGTCCCCACAAACATAATTTGCCAAATCATTTACAAGGTCATGCATCACAAAACATGTTACGTGTCTGCTTGACTGTTGAAAGAAAGACTTGGATAATAAATCATCAAAATACTGTTCTCCAACTTCTTCTGGACAATTGCCCTGTTGAGGACCTTGTAAGAAATTTTGAGCCATCCACAATTTAATTAAACTCTCCTTCTTAAACTCGTAATCTTTGGGAAATAAGGCACAAAAAGAAAAGCACCTCTTGAGATGAGAAGGAAGGTGGTGATAGCTCAATAATAGAGCAGGAATGATTTCATTATCTCCCGTAGGTAAGTCCCATATCTTGCTTTCCAATACATTTTCCCATTCCGAAACAGATGGCTTACTGCGCAAAAGACTTCCAATTGATTTCAAGGCCAGAGGCAATCCTTTGCATTTTTCAATTATCTTTGTAGCAATCTCCTTCAACTCAGCATTCAACTGAAGATGACCATGTTGGAATGCATATTTAGCAAAAAGTTGCCAACAATTATCTTCTTCTAATTGCTTAAGGCGAAGCACTTCACACGACCCCATGGTAGATGCAACTTTATCACTGCGTGTCGTCACAAGTATTGTACTTCCTGGAGCCCCATAATTGAGAGGAGTTTGGACAGCTTCCCATTCTTTTCGTCTTTCGTTCCAAACATCATCCAGAACTAGAAGAAATCTCTTCCCTGACAATTCTTCTTTCAATCTTCTGTGAACCATTTCTAGGTTTCCACTATCATCATATTTTCCAGTGATTGCTTCAAGAATTGCTTTTGTCAGCCTCAAAACATCGAAATCATCTGAAACACAGACCCAACCTTTGATGTCAAAATCGGCCTCTTTCATCCTTGCGTCGTTGTACACGTGCTGGGCGAGCGTGGTCTTACCTAACCCACCCATGCCCACAATAGAAAGAATCGATAGCTTGTTGCGATTGTTAGTTTCAGATTTAAGCCAATTAAAGATCATTTCCTTGTCTTCATCTCTGCCATAAATATCACTTTCAACCAACAAAGATGTTGTTTGTGTTTTACTACCCGATCCAATACTAGGTGAAGTAGCCCTTTTCAAACCAAGAGCATCCTTTTGGCTTGCAAGACATTCTAGTTTCTGAAGGACTTGTTTCATCTCCGAGCTAATTTTCTTGGTAAATGGACTGAAAGTAGTGTTGAAGAAATTTGATACCTTGTGAGTTAAGGTTTGAGATTGAGATTCAGCTTCCACTTGACATTTGATGACTTCATAGTCTATTTCATCCAGGAGATCCTCTGCGTCAAAAAGGGCATCCTTGACAGCAAAAAGCCATGCTTTTACTAGTGGATCATCGAACTGCTTTAGTTCTGCATCATCAGCCAGAGAATCCATGGAGAGTATCGTGATTTTCAACTGACTGAGAAGTGTCTCATCAAGTTTTTTTTGACGGAAGAAGAATAGAACTTCTGGAGAAGCCAGTCTGTCAAATGCAACCTGAAGGAAGCCAGAAAGAAAAGCACCACCAACAAGAGCTCCTGCCATATTTGGGATCGGAAAATGAGTGGACGAATGGAAACGAGTAATCTGAGATGCAGATTATGAGAATGGTTGGTGTACTGATGAAATGAGTAACAAGTTGTTCTAAGAAGGATGACTATAATTTTTAAGGACACTGTTGAGTCTTTGATGATGACTCGACCAATATTCTCGGCTTTCTTTAATTGTAAACTGTGATAGTTAGATTATGAATGATGGCTCAAATTTTAGACACAATTTAAGTTTGATGAAATCTGATTTTGAATCAACGGCTTTGATTAATTGAAAGTGTGAATGTATGAAATCGTGAGTGTAGGAAATGTGTATCCAAAGAGGCTTTATGGTCGGTCAAGCAATAGCTGTTTATTCCTTTCTGACATTCACAGCTGTCAAGCAATATATATCCAACGGCTCTGATTAACTGAATGTATGAAATCGTGTGTAGAAAATGTATACCAAAAGAGGCTTTATGGTCTGTCAGTGAAGCAATAATTGGAGTCCTTTCCGACCTTCATATTCTATACCCAACTTTATTTACCAGCGATAATATGCAACAATTAAATAATTCACCCATAAAATATATATTATTTTTTTCTATTCACATCTTATATAAATATATATTTCTTTTTTTTTTATATTTTATAATTAGTTATTTGTGTATTATAAGATTAAATATTTTCTTCCATAAATGAATAGTAATTTTGAAGCTGAGGTTTTATTCATGGTTTTGATTTTATGTTAACAAATTTAAGAAGGTGTCTTCTTTCATTTGATGCATCAGTTAACTATCCTTCCCTTAGTCACCTATTCGACTATAATGAAATATTTGATCCAGTTTGATATGTTTAGCGAGTTAGTATTTTTAATTTATTTAAGTAAGTTTAAGTATTTATTCCAGCACCAGATAATAATGATCGGTAAAATTCATCTGTAAAATATATATGACTGAGTTGAAGTCTTGACTAATAAAAATTCATAACATCTAATTACCTAAGACGGTTACATAATGTGCATTTAGAGAAGTGATATTGATGATTTTCAAGATAATCATAGAGTGTTTGGATAATAAGTAAGAATTTATTTCAACTACCCATATGGTAATTCCATAAAAAAAAAAATAGAAACACTTATTTGTTAATTTACTCGTGACATGAACTTTAATCAAATCTATTAAAAGAAAATCTAAACGGAACATACTATTAGATTTGGCTGTCAACCAGTTCGAATTTTATGGAATCTAACCCTGCAGTTATTACAATGAAGAGATCTAACAATTATTACTTTATACACCATGAACTTCAATTCTTTTGAAAAACATGTTTATATTGTAGTTGAGACAATCATCTTCTTGAATACATACATATTGTAGAAGTTATTATTCTTTTTTACCGATGCTAGCTAGAAATTATCTAGCTAAGAACTATGTTCAATATTCGCATATGATCGATTGAGAGAAAATAAGATGGTGGAATTAGATTTTTGTATAAAAAGCAAGAAGATGGTCTAGTGACGGTTGTGAACTTTTACGAACTCATAAGAGAATCATATATATATGTGAAGTTTATAGAAGTGTTGGTTAAAGTGTTGAAAATATGACAGAAAATGGTTGACAGATACATTTGATGTAAAGAATATGTCATTTGCGCTCATGAACATGGTATGTGTGTGAGTGCACACATGTATAGTTTGAGAAGCTCTACTATAATGGTCTATATGGATGCAAATAGTTTTCTTCCAAAAAAAGAAGGGACAAGTTATTTTGGATATTGTTAACATTGAACTCCTCATTATTAATACTTTGTGATTATTAGGCATGTTGATTTGTGTATTCACAAGGCCATTATTTTTTAAAGTTAATTTTACTTTGATATTTGGAAGTAGCCTTGGCACTATTAGTGAAGCTTAAAACAATGCTCGCTTCTCATGAGGTGGAATAAAAAGAGAGAGGTGCATATGAGTATTATCTTGTTTAGTTTAAGTTAAGGATAGAATTGTGTTCTCTGTATGAGCTTTGATGTCATGTCCTTATCAGTTTCTACTATGCTATTAGAGTTAGCATACTACTTTTGTCTGAGTTATGGTGGGTACCTATTGTGTATGAGTGAACATTCTTGATACAAGCACTATATTATTACTGGTAATTGCTGTAAGACAGAATTACAGAGTAGAGCAGAGTGATAAACTGAGGAAAAATTTTAATTTTTTCAGTGAAGCAAGTTGAACATGTTATGCTACAAATTGTTCTTAACTAATGTTGAGTACAGGTTCTTCATAAACTTTTAAGTGCCTCCTCTTTACCTAATCCAATTTTAATATGGTGCTTTCATGCGTCAAAACATATACATTATCATACGATTCTTTCTGAGTTCATTCTTCATTTATAATCTTTAATTTTAAAATTTCAGTTAGCCAGTTTTAATTTGTTAATTTATTTCTTATATTCTTTATCTAGAAAAATAAAAAAAAACATTTATTTATGTATTTCAATAATTAAATCAATTTTTCATGGAGTATTCATAAATAGTTTGCTTCATTAAGAAAAGTTAATAAACAGTTTACAACTATTAAATCAGCTATAATTAAATTAAGAAGTTTAATACGTCAAATCACAGAACATTTAAATTAATATTTTAATGAGTCAATGAGCATTACATAGAAAGAAACTTTAACTATAATGACTGATTCTTCACATTATTAAAAATAAAATATAATGTTTCAAAAATATGGGACGAGACGTTTGTTCGTCTTCGTCATGCATTGTGTATTTTCATGACATTTTGCGTTTAGTACGAGAAAAGATGAAAAAGTTTAGGAAACAACAAACTTTTATTCAATACTCATAGAAAGAAAAGAATATATAATATGATAAATAATGTAACATGGAAGAATAAATATAAAATAGTGACAACTATTGATATAATGTTTGATACATAAAAATAGAAATAAAATAGGAAAGTATTCATTTATATATATATATATATATATATATATATATATATATATATAAATTTTGTTGATTTTGATAAAAGAATTTTATAAAATTTAATTTATGATTAATTAATTCTGTAAAAATATTTTATATTGTTAACATATGTGGCTTTTAAATTTTAAAAATAGAAAAGTAAATATATTTTTGATATGAAATTTCTTTTTTCATTGTCGTCAAATTACAATTTTATGATAAGTTTATTAATTTTAAAAACTATGACCCAAGAAATTACCCTGAATTTGATTTGTGAATATTGATTTATCATGTAAAATAATTTTATATTATTAATATGTAATTATTAAAGTTAATTAGATTACCAGTTACTTAACATGTAACTATTGTTTTCTATTTTATAGATAGACCTGTTTTTTATTTTGTAAGTCTCTAATCTATAATAGATGATTTTTTTGGCTTGACCTGTTTAAAAAGTCTGATATGATAGGTTGATTTATTTCTTCAAGTCTATTAAAGAAATCTATTCTCAATGACGATTTATGTTAATGGTTTTTTATCTGAAGCTTGATACATGAGCTTTGCTGTGTTCCACCTTTATTTCTTGATTTGAGATATGTATATTATAAATTCAAAACTTTTATAAGTTGTGATGTAAAATTATAGTTTTTTTTTTAAAAAAAAATATTAGAAATCATATAACACAGTCATATGTTCCAATTATTAATAAGGTCAAAATTAATGTCATTCCTCATGCTAACCAAAGGAAAATTAATTGATTAAGCACTTAAAAATGTCATGCATGATGTTAGTTTGGGCAGTGCGATTCCTTTTCATTCAACTTTTACTCTTTTTTTCTCAGTATTTAATTGGATTATTCATTATCCATTCAACCTTTGAATTATTCTAGCTTGCTTGACTTCTTCAAAGAAATTAAAGAAAAATATATAGTATTTTTAAAATACTAGCTATCCATACCACTGAATTCAATATTCATACTAATAGCAAGCATTATGTTAATATTTTATTTGATGACTAAAAATATAATATTAAAAAAATAGAAAATATACTTTATCCTTAAAATTATTTAGCAGCCACACTTTAACCGAGCACGTCATGCATGATGCAATGTTCTTCGTGGATGTTAAGGATTTGTTAATAATGACAACAACAAAAAATAAAAAAATTTAATCTCAAAATGTATTTTTGTGACAGCATGTTGCATCTATACAAAGCACATAAATTAAATAAGTGCATACAGATTCACTATTAATTAAACAGAATATGTATATGATGCATGACTTCACCTATATTTAATAAATTCAAGAATTTTACAAATTATGGTATAAAAATATGATTTTTTTTTTATTTTTTTATGTAATATGTATGCTTGCTTCATTATAAATACTAGGTATGTGGCTAGTAACTCTCACATATCCTCTTTAACTCTTCTTACCTTCAGATCACTCAGATATATAATGGCAAACACTTATAGCATTCCATCACACATAAAAGGTTGGGTCTATTCAGAATATGGTAACATAGAAGACATTCTCAAAGTTGAATCTAACATACCTACACCAGATATCAAGGAAGATGAAGTTCTTATCAAGGTTGTAGCTGCAGCTCTCAATCCTGCAGATCATACGTTGGCTCTTGGCTATTTCAAGGACACTGGTCCTTCTTTACCTGTAAGAATACCATTTTATTAGTTTTTATTAATTAAAATACTATACAATCATAATATAAAATGGTTTTTACAAAGTTAATCAGTCATTATATTAAATTTTGTAAGATTTTCAAAATTTTGTTATTAAAATCAACAAATTATCATATTTGTTGAGTTTGTGATTAATTAACTGTGTAAAATTTACTATGACATGGCTTCAACTTTTTATCTCTTTTTGTTTTGGGTGAAATTATTTATCAGAAGTATTATGTACTTTTATTTTCATTTTGCATTGTTTGATGCTGTGTTTGGAATGGAAACTAAGGTTGTTCCAGGTTTTGATGTGGCTGGTGTAGTTGTAAGAGTTGGAAATAAAGTTAGGAAATTCAAGGTTGGGGATGAAGTGTATGGTGATGTCATTGAGTATGCTACAAATAATCAGCAGTCTATTGGGGCTTTGGCAGAGTATACTACTTCTCAAGAGAAGTTATTGGCTCACAAACCCTCCAATTTGAGCTTTATTGAAGCTGCAAGTCTTCCTGCTGCCATCATCACTGCTTATAAAGGATTTGAAAAGGTTGAGTTTTCTGCTGGAAAATCTATACTAGTTCTAGGAGGTGCTGGTGGTGTTGGAACTCTTGTTATTCAGGTTTGATATCTTCCATCTCTATTGTTGATAAAATTATCAATACTCAAGTGATACATTTGTAAAGGAAAACTTTCTATAAATTATATTAATTAAGATAATATAAGAAAACTCTAATGTAAATTTCACATTATTTCCCAAAAATAAGATAAAAAATTATAGACATCACAATATTAATTTGCTGTGTATTTGTTTGATGGTGTAGATTGCAAAGCATGTTTTTGGGGCATCTAAGGTTGCTGCTACGGCTAGTACTTTCAAACTGGATTTGTTAAGGAACTTGGGAGCAGACTTGGCTATTGATTATACAAAGGAGAATTTTGAAGAACTTGATGAAAAGTTTGATCTAGTGTATGATACAGTTGGTAAGATCTTATATGTTAAATGATGTTAGTTTGATCATGTATAACACATTGACATCAAAATATTAATACTATTGAAAGCTAAAATTCAACATGGTTGATTTTGATTCCAAAAAACAGGGCAGAGTGACAAGTCTTTGAAGGCTATCAAAGAAGGGGGCAAAGTTGTGACAATAGTACCACCTCCAACTCCACCAGCTACTGCTTTCTTTGCCGTTTCAGATGGTGCTGTGTTGGAGAAATTACAACCTTACTTAGAGAGTGGGAAAGTGAAGCCTGTATTGGATCCTAAGAGTCCCTTTCCATTTTCTCAGACTGTGGAAGCATTTGCATACTTGAGGACTAATAGAGCCATTGGAAAATTGGTCATTCATCCCATCCCATGATCTTAGTTATGCATTCTGGCCTTCATTTGTAAGGCTACCAATATTAATATGTGAGTAGCTATAAAAACAAAGCGCAACATTTTATGTTCTATGTAATAATATCCATAGTATTTCCTTATCAAGAGTATGTAAGTTGGTAATAATGAATGTATTTGTGACTTTCAAATTTGATTTGGATTTTGTTACAATGAATTTTAAGGGCTTGATAACAGTAAAAAAATTAACAACCAAAAATAATAAAAAGTTAGAATGATTTCTTCATAACAGGAAAATTAACAAAATTCACAATTTGCAATACAATAATTTGGTGTACTTAAGAAGGGTTATGACATGATATGTTATGTTGTTACCTTTAGTTCTATCCGAAGAATATAAGCCAAAACTCTCAAAGGTTGCTTGCTTCTAAGGATGTTATGTAGAGATGAAGAGATATGGGTCAACATAGCTGTACCATTTGTATTGGCATGCATTTATATATCTGCACGTGGGGGTGTGGAACACAACACTTGTGTCATCTATTGAAATTTCTTAACAATGTGAAGGGTAGAATTGGAATAAACTGAATTATAGAGATTTTCTAGATAATAATAAATAATAATATATGCATCATGTGTAAGAGTTGTACTTGTTCTACAAAGAGTTGGAATGTTGAAGCAAAATCAAGAAATGTGACCTCTCTCCAACTCTTTCCTTTCATCTTCAACTTCAACGGCTTCCCCTTCTAAAGGCATCACCTAACACCTCTGCGAGTACAGACATTGTAAATTAAGGGTGTGTCAACAACTTAAGTACTTATTCAATGTTATTGGAATGACAGAAACTTGATGATGAAACTTATTACAATAAAGTTTATTAAAATAAGATAAAAGAGAAGCATGAAGCATAGCTCTTCCAAATTCTTCCTAATATTCATATGAATTTCTTCGTTCATTATGGATTCGGAGAAGATAAATCATTTTAATAACAGGTAAAAGTATAATCATTTGCCCCATTTCTCGGAGATAATGTTATGATCCCCATTTCTCAGAAACGGACCTTTGCAAAAGCTTGGTTGAGAGAATAATGCAAAAACTCGACCGGTCAAGTCATTAATAGTTATCAATTACTTAAAATTCCACTCTTTAAATGATTAGTGACATTTTAACAAATCAATAAATAGCATAATAATGTATCATATATAACTATTATAACTAGCTAATTAACTCAAAACAACTTAAATGAAATAATGTCTTGATTAAGTTTGTAATGTTTTCAACAAGTTACTTATTGAAATATGGAATGATTTACTTGTTTTTAAAAAAGTATACTGTCTTTAAATTAAGAATTAGTTGAACTTGAGTTAGTAAATACTGTGAAGAATACGCACCTGATGAGGACCCACACATTTCAGAATTAATTCATCTCAATCCCTGAATCTCTGGACTTGAATGTGAGCAATCTTTCTCCAATCTTGGCCTTCTGGTTTCTGGCAACTCTGTTTTAGCGATGGGCAACCACAGATTCCAAGATTTGAAATGGATTTGGGGAGACCTTCCTCTGGTAAGCATTCCAGCTTCGGACAATTCCAAAGACTCAATTCCTTGAGAGAGGAGAGTTGGCTTAGACCCTTGTAGTCCAGTTTTTTGAGATTTAGGCAATTATTTATATACAGAAAAGTAAGAGAGGGTGGCAGAAAACCTTCCTCTGGGAAACACTCCACATCATCCCCTTTTTCAATACAAAATTTTTCAAGACATGTGTTGACCCCCAAGTTCTCTCTCAGTGAGGCAACAAGTTTGTAACTTGAGAGAGTCACCCGTTTTAGACTTGATGGCAAACCTCCTTCTGAGAACATCTCCACTTTTGGACAATTAACTATCCTCAAACCAGTGAGAGTTGGATGGAAGATGCGCATGCATTTAGGCATTGATTTCAAATTCTCCAATCCTTCAACTATAAATACATCCAGCTTGGGTGCAGATAATCCTTCACTAGGAAATGATTCAAACTGATTGCACGCAAAAACCATCAGTGCCTCGAGATTAGTATGTGTGCGCTCCTGTGAAATCATTCGTAAATTAGGACATCTCAGTAAGGTAAGCCAACAGAGTTTTGGAAAGAAATCTAATGGAAACGTTGTTAGAGAGTCACAGCTACTACGGATTTCCAATTTTTGAAGGAAATCACCGCAGAGTCCCATGGGGATATTGATATTCAAGCAATTCTGAATGTACAATTGTTGAAGACCAGTATTTGATGTGGCATGCCCAACAAGTTGCTCTGACACTCCTTTCAGCTTCGGACACGAACGTATATCAAGAGATTGAAGACGTGGAAAAGTTACATTACATTCCCATTCTTCCCATTCCTTCATATAATCAAAGTACAGCTTTTCCAAGGATGGAAATGGAGAAGAGCAATTCCCATAAAATTCAGCACCGATACTCACTATTCCATCAAACTTTGTAATCCTCAGCTCCTTGAGAGATGGAAGAAGTCCAAGGGAAGGCAAACATACACAATATTTACAGTCCTTCACATTTAAGGACACCACATTTGATAATGAATTATTCGATAACCAACTTGGAAATTGTGTACCTCCATAGTTCTCAATTGACAAACCCTTCAAGAGTTTGGAAGGCTGTAGATTCTCAAGTACTTCCTTGTCTTTCCTTGGATCATCAGGGATGTGCTCTCTATTCCATTCTAAGTCTAGCTTCATAAGGCGTGTTTTGTTTATCAAATCAATTTCTAATGCATCGGAGGGGTCTGTAATATGCTGCAACTCCTTAATTAATAGCCCTCCAAAAAGATTGTGTCCTCCAAGCTGCCTAACACTGAATTCACTGCTTTCGCCAGCACAGAACATATCCAATACTTGAAGATTCTCCAGTTTTCCAAAATGCATTGGCATTCTTCTGACTCCAGTCCCTATAATTTCAAGGCAACGCAAATTGGTGAGTTTATGCAACTGCGTGGGCAGCTCTGCCAATCTCTTACAACCTACCAGCTTCAGTATTTGCAAATTATACAACAAACATGTTGAATCAGGTAGCTTTTCTATGCCAGTGCGTGAAAGGTCTAATGACCGGAGATGTTTAAGTTCACCTAAAGTGTCAGGCACCTCTCTAAGGTCAGAACAACAAAACAAAGATAAGACATGTAGGAACTTAAATTTGGAGAACAGATCATGCATCGAAATCTTGCATTGCCAATCAGCACATCCTGAACCCCCTCTGCCAATTGTTGGAAAAAATGTGTGCAACCTTTTAGCATCGTGTAAACTCTCAAACACATCAAAATATTCCTTGTCAGTGCTTGTAACTGAAAAATGACGGGATGTTTTTGGTACCATTCTTGCTTTACCAACTCCCAACCCGAAGCAGATGTCCCCAGAAACATAATTTGCCAAATCATTTAGAAGGTCATGCATCACAAAACATGTTTCATACCTGTTTGACTGTTGAAAGAAAGACTTAGATAATAAATCATCAAAATACTGTTCTCCAACTTCTTCTGGACTCCTGCTCTGTTGAGGATCCTCTAGAAAGTTTTGAGCCATCCACAGTTGAATTAAATCCTCCTTGTTAAACATGTAATCTTTGGGAAATAAGGCACAATAAGAAAAGCACCTCTTGAGATGAGAAGGAAGGTGGTGATAGCTCAATAATAGAGCAGGAATGATTTGAATATCTCCCATAGGTAAGTCCCATAGCTTGCTTTTCAATACATTTTCCCATTCTGGAACAGATGACTTACTGCGCAAAAGAGTTCCAATTGATTTCAAGGCCAGAGGTAATCCTTTGCACTTTTGAACTATCTTTGTAGCAATCTCCTTCAGTTGTGCATTTAATTGAAGATGATCATCCTGAAATGCATGTTTAGCAAAAACTTCCCAGCAATCATCATCTTCTAATTGCTTTAGGCGATGCACTTTGCACGACCGCAAGGTAGATGCAACTTTCTCACTGCGTGTTGTGACAAGAATTTTACTTCCTGGATCCCCGTAAATCAGAGGAGTTACGACAGCTTCCCATTCTTCTTGTCTTTCGCTCCAAACATCATCCATAACTAGAATAAATCTCTTCCCTGTCAATTCTTCTTTCAATCTTCCATGAATCATATCTAGATCTTCACTATCATCATATTTTGATTGAGTCATTTTTTCAAGAATTACTTTTGTCAACCTCAAAACATCAAAATCATCAGAAACACATACCCAAGCTTTGTGTTGAAAGTGCTACAAATTTCTAGAAATAAAAAGAAATAACTAAGCAAAAGAGAAATCTAGAAACTAGAAATAAAGAAGATAGTCTAGATTATTCCTAGGTAGATAAATCTAGAATATTAAGATCTAGGAAAGCCTAGAATATTCCTAGACTAGAAAATTCTAGGAAGATAAATCCAAGGAAGTCTAGAATACTCCTAGGCTAGAAAAATCTAGATAGGACTACTATCTACCATGAAAGCCTATAAATAGGCAATTGTATCACCAATTGTGAAGGTGTAGAGAAAATCCAATCAAGTTCTACTTCTCAAGATCAGAGCTACACGGCTAATCACTATTCTACCTTTTCCTATTACATCTAAGATCATCTTTCAACATCACATACTTACTATCACACTATAAATCATCCCAACTTCTATCTATATCTATCCAAAAATACTATCAGTGGTATCAGAGCTACGTTCCATCATACATTGGGCGTAGTTATATTTTTCACCTATTGTTCCAAAAATTTCCCAAGTACTTCTAAACATTTCCCTTGTTCTCTTTAACCCACTTCTATATATTTCTAAGCTATGGCTAACACCTCACAACCTTCATCTATCACTGTCCCTATTTTTAATGGCGAAAACTATGATTTTTGGAGCGTAAAAATGAAGACATATTTTTGCTCCCTAGATTTGTGGGACATTGTAGAAGAAGGATTTACTACTCCTACAGAAACTACAACTCTTAATGCAGGCCAAAGAAAAGAGTTGAAAGAGAATAAACAGAAAGATTCCAAGGCGTTATTCACTCTACAACAAGCGATTAATCGACGCAATTTTTCCAAGAATAATAGGAGCTACAAGTGCGAAGGAAGCATGGGCTACACTACAGGAGGAGTTCCAAGGAAGCGACAAGGTACGTGTCGTTAAACTTCAGACTCTAAGACGAGATTTTGAACTATTGAAAATGAAAGAGTCTCGAAACTCATCAAAGATTATTATTCTAGAATTAAGGAAATCGTAAATCAAATGAGAGCCCTTGGGGGAACTATTCTTGATAAGAGAATTGTCGAGAAAATTTTAATTACTATTACCCCAAAGTTTGACCCGATCGTGACAACGATCGAGCAAACGAAAGATCTGTCTACTCTATCTGTGACAGAATTAATGGGCTCTCTTGAGGCATTTGAGCAAAGATTGTATAGGCGTGATGAAGATACACTTGAAAATGCCTTTCAATCTAAGCTCAAATTTCGACCTCAAAATAAAGGTGATGGAGGAAAGAAAAATCATGGAGAAACTTCTAGAACAAGAGAATCTTCTAGAAATTTCTTCAAGAACCGTCAAGATAGAAATCCTCCATGCAACATTTGCAAAAAGTCCGGACACGCGGAGAAAGATTGTTGGTTCCGTGAAAGGCCACAATGTAACTATTGCAAGAAGTTTGGGCATGTAGAGAAAAATTGTCGCAACAAAAATCGACATCAAGCAAACTTTGTCGAAGAGCATAATGACGAACATCAACTTTTCTATGCTACTCAATATTCAACCGATGAAAGAGGAGGAAGTTGGTACTTGGATAGTGGCTGCAGCAATCACATGGCCAAGGATGAGAGTATCTTTAAAAACATTGACAACTCTGTCAAGGTGAAAGTTCGATTGGGAAATGGCACCGTGGTAGAGTCAAAAGGCAAAGGCACTGTCATGGTGGAGACAAAGAAAGGGACGAGACTCATCCATGATGTTTTGCTAGTTCCAAGCCTAAAAGAAAATCTTCTAAGCATTGGCCAAATGATGGAGAAAGGCTATGTTCTTCATTTTGAAGGAGATGTATGCCAAATCTATGACAACCATAACAAAATGGTTGAGATAGCCCAAGTGAAGATGGAGAAAAGTAATAGAAGCTTCCCGCTAAATTTGAAATATACAAATAACATGGCCATGAAGGTACAAGTTGATGATTCATGGCTTTGGCATCGAAGATTTGGCCACTTCAACACACACGCCCTGAAGATATTATACCAGAAGAATATGATGAGAGATCTCCCATGCTTAAAGGAGAATAACGAAGCATGTGAAGGATGTCTCCTTGGAAAGCAACGCAGATTACCATTCTCGACAGACAAAACGTGGTGAGCAAAAGATGTGTTGGAGTTAATCCATACTGATGTTTGTGGACCGATGAGGACACCAACATTCGAGAACAACAAGTATTTTATCCTTTTCATTGACGACTTCTCTAGAATGACATGGGTCTATTTCTTGAAAGCAAAATCAAAAGTTTTTGAAATATTCAAGAAGTTTAAGGCCCTTGTTGAAAAGCAAAGTGGAAAACACATTAAAGTACTTAGAAGTGATCGTGGCAAGGATTACACATCGCACGAGTTTGACAAATTCTGTGAGGATGAAGGCATAGAGCGGCAACTAACAGTTGCCTACACTCCACAACAAAATGGTGTGTCCGAAAGAAAGAATCGTACGGTCTTGGAAATGGCTAGATCAATGCTTAAAGAGAAAGGGTTGCCTAATACTTTTTGGGCAGAAGCAGTCTACACTGCTGTCTACATACTTAATAGATGTCCAACGAAGGCAGTCCCAAATAAGACCCCAATTGAAGCATGGAGCGGGAAGAAGCCATCAGCAAAGCACCTAAAAGTATTTGGATCTATATGCTACATCCATGTTCCAGAAATGAAGAGACACAAACTAGAAGACAAGACAGTTCGTGGAATCTTCTTAGGATATAGCATGCAGTCTAAAGGCTACCGTGTCTACAACCTGCAAACTAAGAAGCTGACAATCAGCCGAGATGTTGAAGTTAATGAGAATGCTGCTTGGAACTGGGAAGAAGAAAAGGTGGAGTGATAAGTGCTAGATTATACATGTTTTTCTAGGTGTTTTAAGCTCATTCCCATCTATTTTCACTAGGTTTAGCTATAATTTAGTCAAGAAAACAGTAAAAATATCATAATTGCTTAGTGTTAGTTCTTGAGTGAGTGATTTGTGAGTTTTGTAAGTTTTTCTTGAGTTTTAAGTCATTTTTATTCTTCTTTTGTTAATCTTTAGGTGCAATGAAGGATTGAAGAAGAGATAAGCAACAAGGAGTGGATCCAATACTTGAACAGAAGCTCAAACCAAGAGAGTAGAGCAAGCCAAACCTCAAGTTGAGCATCCAAGGCTGTTAAAATGGTATCGTCTGAAGAAACGCGCCAGGGCGCACTCATGAGGCGCCTTCATACCCTGCTTGCGGCAAAAATGCGCAAGGGCGCGCTCAAGGGCGCGCTCAAGGGCGCGCTCATGCCATCCTTACTTATTCAATCGCGCCAGGGCGCGATTTCACTCAATACAGGGCGCGTTTCGTACCTTATGAAAGCTCAGACGAAGGGATCAAGATGCAATGGATTAGTTTCGTTTATGCTTACTTCGTCTGAGAATTATTCTGTCTATGCTTGCCTCCTCTGAGTTATCCGTCTGTACCTGCTTCCTATGGAGTTGCTTCGTCTGTGTTTGATTCTTTTAAGAATTGTTTCGTCTACCCTTGCTTCTGAGGGAGTTGCTTCGTCTGAGCCTGCCTCTTTTAAGTTGTTAAAATCACGTACTGTTTTGTCTTAGTCTCCCAGTTGATGCTTTCGTCGTAGCTAATACGGACGACACAAAAAACGACGATACCAAGACAAAGACAGGCGATACCAAGACCAAGATAGGCGAAGCCAATACGGGGGCGATACCAAGACAAATACGAGGCGATACAACAAGCCAAGACAGATGATGCCAAGTCCAAGACAGATGACACTATAACAGACGATACAATGAGTTATACAGACGATACAACAGACGAACACGCCAGGGCGCGCACAAGGGCGCGCTCATATCTTCTTCTCCGTTCAAAACGCGCCAGGGCGCGTCCATCTTAAGTGGGTGGCGCGATTTCTGAGTCTATATATACACTTGCTGGGCGCGAAATCAGGAGAGCTCTCATAATTCAGTTTTCAGTTGCTTCTCGTGCACGATTCTCTCGTTTTTCTCTTCTCCACTTTCATTCTCCTTCTTCCTCCATTAATTCTTGAGATTCCTGAGTTTGTGAGCTTGCGAGAGCGAGAATCAAGCGATTATGGAGTTTCTCTTGAGTTTGAATTCTGTTTTTCTTCGTTCTTTTCTCGTTTCCATGTTTAGCTAAATCTGTAAGTTAGGGATGGGGATTTTGATTCCAGAACTCTTGTAATGAATTCCTTGTGTTAATTCAAGTGTAATCTCACCGAATTGATTGATCTCTTCCCTGCTTAATGCTTATTCTTGAGATTTAATTCATGAAATTCAAATAGAGATAGGAATATTAATGTTTGATTGAATTGAACTATTTCTTAAGGATTTGTATCTCGTGTCAGCTATGCCTTCGGAAGATTGATAGTTGAAGTAGGAGAGGAAGTGTATCACTATAGTAATGCATGAGTCTAGGGATAGAACTTGCATATTATGAGATGTTTTAACGAATTTATCAGTTTCGCTTCTTGAATGAATTTCTGTTTTACCTAAGGAATTAGGGATTATAGAAGTCATTCAAAGGGACTAAAGACCTAGGAATAGGATTAGTCTACGGTATCACAAATTCTAGTCTCCAATTGAGTGATATTTACTGGATTAACATAAGAAGTAGTTGCTTGAGGAAGGAATCAAGTGAACCAATTCCCTAACTGTCTTTATCATCTTCGAAACTTAAACATTTACTTGCTTTCTTTATTTTACAGTACTGCTTTATTTTACACAATAGCTTAGATTTACCAAATCATTCATTCCCTGAGTCGTCCTAATAGCAAAGCATGTTGAGCATTTGGTAATTCACAATCAGTCTCTGTGGTTCGACAACCTTTTCTCACTATTTCTAAACTTGTAACGACCGGTACACTTGCCGAAAGATTGACACACATATACATACTTTTAAATAGTCAACAAGTTTATGGCGCCGTTGCCGGGGATTCCTTAGGTAAACTTGTTGACTATTTAAAAGTATGTATATGTGTGTCAATCTTTCGGCAAGTGTACCGGTCGTTACAAGTTTAGAAATAGTGAGAAAAGGTTGTCGAACCACAGAGACTGATTGTGAATTACCAAATGCTCAACATGCTTTGCTATTAGGACGACTCAGGGAATGAATGATTTGGTAAATCTAAGCTATTGTGTAAAATAAAGCAGTACTGTAAAATAAAGAAAGCAAGTAAATGTTTAAGTTTCGAAGATGATAAAGACAGTTAGGGAATTGGTTCACTTGATTCCTTCCTCAAGCAACTACTTCTTATGTTAATCCAGTAAATATCACTCAATTGGAGACTAGAATTTGTGATACCGTAGACTAATCCTATTCCTAGGTCTTTAGTCCCTTTGAATGACTTCTATAATCCCTAATTCCTTAGGTAAAAACATAAATTCATTCAAGAAGCGAAACTGATAAATTCGTTAAAACATCTCATAATATGCAAGTTCTATCCCTAGACTCATGCATTACTATAGTGATACACTTCCTCTCCTACTTCAACTATCAATCTTCCGAAGGCATAGCTGACACGAGATACAAATCCTTAAGAAATAGTTCAATTCAATCAAACATTAATATTCCTATCTCTATTTGAATTTCATGAATTAAATCTCAAGAATAAGCATTAAGCAGGGAAGAGATCAATCAATTCGGTGAGATTACACTTGAATTAACACAAGGAATTCATTACAAGAGTTCTGGAATCAAAATCCCCATCCCTAACTTACAGATTTAGCTAAACATGGAAACGAGAAAAGAACGAAGAAAAACAGAATTCAAACTCAAGAGAAACTCCATAATCGCTTGATTCTCGCTCTCGCAAGCTCACAAACTCAGGAATCTCAAGAATTGATGGAGGAAGAAGGAGAATGAAAGTGGAGAAGAGAAAAACGAGAGAATCGTGCACGAGAAGCAACTGAAAACTGAATTATGAGAGCTCTCCTCTGATTTCGCGCCCAGCAAGTGTATATATAGACTCAGAAATCGCGCCACCCACTTAAGATGGACGCGCCCTGGCGCGTTTTGAACGGAGAAGAAGATATAAGCGCGCCCTTGTGCGCGCCCTGGCGTGTTCGTCTGTTGTATCGTCTGTATAACTCATTGTATCGTCTGTTATGGTGTCATCTGTCTTGGACTTGGCATCGTCTGTCTTGGCTTGTTGTATCGTCTGTATTTGTCTTGGTATCGTCTGTATTGGCTTCGTCTATCTTGGTCTTGGTATCGTCTGTCTTTGTCTTGGTATCGCCTCTTTTGTGTCGTCCTCGTATTAGCTACGTACGAAAGCATCAATCTGGAGACTAAGACAAAACAGTAATGTTTCAACTTAAAAGAGGCGCAGCTCGGATTTGCAACTCCCTCAGAAGCAAGGGCAGACGAAACAATTCTTAAAAGAATCAAACACAGACGAAGCAACTCCGTAGGAAGCAGGTACAGACGGATAACTCAGAGGAGGCAAGCATAGACAGAATAATTCTCAGACGAAGTAAGCATAAACGAAACTAATCCATTGCATCTTGATCCCTTCGTCTGAGCTTTCATAAGGTACGAAACGCGCCCTGTATTGAGTGAAATCGCGCCCTGGCGCGATTGAATAAGTAAGGATGGCATGAGCGCGCCCTTGAGCGCGCCCTAGCGCATTTTTGCCGCAAGCAGGGTATGAAGGCGCCTCATGAGTGCGCCCTGGCGCGTTTCTTCAGACGATACCATTTTAACAGCCTTGGATGCTCAACTTGAGGTTTGGCTTGCTCTACTCTCTTGGTTTGAGCTTCTGTTCAAGTATTGGATCCACTCCTTGTTGCTTATCTCTTCTTCAATCCTTCATTGCACCTAAAGATTAACAAAAGAAGAATAAAAATGACTTAAAACTCAAGAAAAACTTACAAAACTCACAAATCACTCACTCAAGAACTAACACTAAGCAATTATGATATTTTTACTATTTTCTTGACTAAATTATAGCTAAACCTAGTGAAAATAGATGGGAATGAGCTTAAAACACCTAGAAAAACATGTATAATCTAGCACTTATCACAACCCCAAACTTAAAGCTTTACTTGTCCTCAAGCAAACATAGAATCCATCATTACAAGGGTCAATAAGCATGGTATAACACTAAGCTCAATCAGCCACTGAAAATGCCTTATGCAGTTCTTAACTCCTTAAGCCAACTCAGTTTATCTATGAAAGTTGGACATGCACTCAAAATGTTATCACGTATTGCATGATTCATCAAGCATAGGCAACAAATATAGATTGGCATGAAAAAATGTATTTTAGTCAACATCAGCAAAGTCCTCTCCAGTTAAGTGTTTGCCCTCAATCTCTCAAGTGTTTTGGGTTTGTGTTTCTCTCAATGTTACCCATTAGAAGGTCAGTTACCATAGGCTTGCAATAGCTCTCAGATTTCCACTGCCTTCAAGTAAATATTGGACACTCAAAAGGTCTTTTCAGGGTTGTAATGGGGCTTAGGTAAAGGTGGATTAAAAGGAAAGGTTACTGGCTACATATTCACAAGAACTTAAGGAGTAAAAGTTAGGACCTATATGATATGCATGAATTAATATGGACAGACGAAAGAAAAAATGATGGACAGACGAACGAAAAATGATGGACAGACGAAACAAAAATGATGGACAGACGAAAGACTAATAACTCATGAAACCACTCTGTTTTCTTTTCTTCCTTTATTTCTTTTGTTTTCAGTCTGCAATTTCTTCTGTTTCTTTTTTTTTTTTTTTTTCTCTTATTTTTTTTTTTTTTTCTTTCTTCTCGCTTTCTTATAACTTTTGGTGTTTCTTTTCTTTTTCTCGTATTTCCTTCCTTGTAGATTTTGGTACTTTCTTCTTCTTCCTTTTTTTTTTCTATTTTCAATTTCTTGTTTTTCTCTTTGTTTTTGTACTTTACTTTTCTTAAGTGGTCTCACTAATTGCCAGTACATGAAGAAAAATAAAAATTTTGTAAGGTATGCAAATATGCATGAAAAACAGAGAATGCATATGAAAAAAAAAGAATGCACTATACTACAAAATGTCACCAATATCCAGACGCAACAACCCCAAACTTAAAAATTTGACTTGTCCTCAAGTCAACAACACATGCACCCCAAAATTCAACCCCAAACTTAATCTTGAATCCTATCGTCTAAGCAAAGAAACCAATACTCTTTAAGTTCCAGTGATGAGACCATTGGTTTTTCACTTATATAGGCTTGTAATGAGCTCAAGTATCCAAGAAAGAAAGGGTTTATTCAGGCTCAAAGGGGCTAGCAATGGATAATGTGAAGGTTAAGGCTATTTGGCTCGAGGCTACAAGAAAGAAAATTGCCTTTATCATTTGTGTCCAATTCTAAATGTATGCAATTTTGACCAAGAGCTAAAGCAAGTTCTGGAACAAACACGTCACATGGTACAATAGAACACTCAAGAATAAATCATGTTGGAGGCCCAAATTCTTATCCAGGATCAATTATTGCATAACATTGCTAAGTTCATCAATCATGTCACAATCTAGAAAGTTGTCATGCTCAAATTCTCATACAATGACTCTTCAAACATTTGAGAAACATGCAACTTTGTCATAGAACCTCAAATTGAATCCTAAGTGCCAACAATTACACAGTTCATTCTACTGGACTACCAAGTCAATGTTATACTAAGTGCAATTAACCTTCATAAGATGGTCTAACCAAAACAGGGCATATACTCTAACAAACATGAATTAACAGTTAGCATCAAAAGAGTCTAAGAATGCTCCCTGTTGAAGACAAGCCATGATACTCAAGGGTTCTGCACCAAGTGCCAGCAATTCCATGTTTCTCCAGCAGTGCTCTAGCATCTAACAATTCAACAAACAACACACTAACAAGACAGCAAAATAACAATCAAATTCTATTCAACTAAAAATCAATTAAAAGTCAAATATAGTACCATGAACTAAAAAGGCAGTAAAATAATCTAGTTAAGGCTACATTAACCAAAAGCTCAAAACTTAACAGAAACATTAAACTAAAACATCAATCCTCATCTTCTGTCTCATCCTCTTCTTCCTCACTCTTCTCAATATTTTCCTCTGCATCTTCATTATAACCACCATCAACCTCTCCACCATCATCTTCTTGTCCCTCACTTTCATAGTCCTCAGAAAACTCTTCAAACCTCATTAAATCTTCAAACATTTCACTGCTGAGTGGTTTGAATGGCGTCAACTTCTCTACTGGCAGATTCATCTGGGCAGCTAAACTTCTTATGAGGGGCTCAAGTGCAATGCAAATTTTATTGGACTCGTGAATCCTTCTAATATTTTCTTGAACTACCTTCAGATGTCTCAATAACTTTTGCTGATCTGCAGCAGTAACTAGAGCTTCTGGCATTGGAGCTTTACCTTTGGACTTTGATGTAGCTTTACCGCTAGAAGTGGACGGTGCTTCTGGTGTGGCTTTGGCTGTACTGGGCTCTCCTCTGGTGAATTTCACATCTAATGTGGCACCCGGTCTCATAGGAATCAAACCCTCAGTTGAAACTCCAGCCTCAATACACAGCTGAGTGATGATACTTGCATAAGACAGGGATCCCTGTTTTTGCAAGTGCAGTGTGTGAATCTCATTGGCTATAGTCAGACCCACATTAAGATACTCACCCTTCATTATACTATACAGACACCAAACCCTCTTCTTTGTGATGGAAGATCTGTGCTGAATTGGTAGGAGAATCCCATAGACAAAAGCCCACCAGATTTTTGCCTTGAAACACAATGATGAAGCTTTGACATGAGTAACTCCGTTGTTGCGCCATAAGCTATCCTTCCAAGCTCCCTTACCTTCACATAATAACTCGTCTACCATGTTTGGTTCGGCTTTGCTGTCGGCTCTATACTGGAAGATACAATCCCTTCCTTCCGAGAAAGGAATTAATAACAGTCGGTTGATGGCTTGAGGTGAGAAAGAAATCTGCTTCCCCCGGACATAAGATGCATAGCGCTCTTCTTCATCATCACTTGTTATATTAGCATAGAACTCTAGCACTAGCTCTTGATATGCTGGGAAATTAATGTTGGCTAATCCAGTCCACTTTCTTCCAGAAATCTCATTGCAAACTTCTTTGTAATTAGCACGTTGAGAAGCATCCCCAATTCTTTCATCAGTATATAGGCTCGTACTCATGTTGAATTTTCGCTCTACTAACACTGCACGTGCTATGAAGCGGGAGGCAAAGGCCTCTGCATGCTCCAGTGATCTAAATCTGAGAGTATCATATTCTGGAATTTCTGGAGTGACCTTGGCTTTCTTTGTAGTCTTCTTCTTTTCTTGACTTTGTCTTTTGATAGCTTTATTTTTGGGTCTTGGTTGCCTTGAAGAAGAACTAGTTGGTTGGTTGCTTGAAGACATAAAATTTTTTTTTTTTTTTTACAATTGAACCTACACAATCCAAAGTATATATGAGAAAAATATGCAAGCACTTAACTAACAATTATCATCAACAAGAGCATGCATCTTCATCAAACTTATAGTGTGGTTCAATGGAACTTAAATGGAAATTGCCAAAGGAAATGCAAAAGCAATTACAATATGGTCATGCTTACTAGTGATGTGCATCTAGAACACACTCAAAACTTCATTGAAGCATTTTAATAAACACTAAGTGAACATGAATGGGCATATCATATTTCTTTCCAATTGCTTCACACCATGCATCTCCGTGACAATTATCACCATGCATTCTCAAGCAATCAATGTTATCCATCAACAATTGTCAAAACAAGGTCATGCAACACATTCAATTGAGCCAATTTCAATTCGCACAAAAGGGGTTAGGGTTACGAACCAACGATTCTCGAACCCTCCTCTCAAATACTCATGTGAATCATGCAATTGAAGCTTAAACAATGAATGAAACAAGTTAAAATCAATGGATTGGAACACATACCTTGTTTAGGCCGAATGGGATATGAGAACACCAAATGAGAATTCTTGAAAATTATCAACAAAAATGAAAATCTATGGTGAAAGGGATGAAGAATTCAACTCAAAGCTACTTGTAAAGTGAAGTGATGGAGGTGAGAATGAATTGAATGTGGAGTTGCACTCTTTGGGCACCACAAGCATAAGGGGGGAAAAGAGGAAGAACGAATGAACGCGCCACTCTCTGTGCCAAGGCGCGAGCTCGTCACTCCTATTTGTGCCAAGGCGCGCAAAACGCGCCACTCCCCTTAGTTAGAACGCGCCAGGGCGCGTTTTTACCGCAACCAAGTGTGGAACGCGCCAGGCTCATTAACTAGAACGTGCCAGGGCGCGTTTTTGCCGAGAGCACCTCTCAAACGCGCCCCTCTCTTCCGTCAATTGGCGCCAGGGCGCATCTGTGCCGAGAGCAGGTCACAAACGCGCCACTCTTTCTTTCTTCAGTGCGCCAAGGCGCGTTTCACAGGGATGCCTTGCTTTTTGGTTCACTCATCTTCATGTCTTGGTGCAAATTGATGTCCTTAGTAGTGACAAATGAGGTTGCTTTGCATGTTCTCAATGTAGTTTGCTCTAACTTGTGCACATACTCTACGGCTTCTTTATTTCTAAGTGGTCTATCTCTGCACAAGGATCACAGCTATCATGAACATGCATTGAAATCTCACAACTTTCTCACTGAAGTTATTACACCTCACACCTCTCTTATCTCTTATTGACTCAAGAACACTGTAATTTTAATTGTCTATTCCTATACCTACTTGTTTATCAATCAACTCGAGAGTCAAATTTATTATCCTAACTCATGTATTTACACTTCTACTCTGATCTTCAAATTCTCTTTTCGTTTTGCTTTTCTAACTTTTCAATTATTCACAAGTATATCACAACAAGAAGTTACAGAAAACTTCTTTCAATTGGATGGGTTGCCTCCCACCAAGCGCTTCTTTAATGTCATTAGCTTGACATTTACAGAAAATGGATAGACAGGAAATGAATGAGAATAGAACGGAAAAGAGTGGAGGGAGAAAAGAAAACTCCCTGCTTCAAAGCGGCGGGGGTGGGTGCAAGTGGTACCAACTCTTTTCTCGTGGGTTGTTCAATGGTGCTTCCTTGATAATGCTGTAGCTGCCCATTCCCATGAATCTGCCCTTGGTACCTACCAAAACAAACATCCACCAGGATCAAATATCATCCAATCATCTACAACTATATGTAAATCATTATTGATTAGTGTAAATGATTGATGGTGCAGATATGTTCTATGGTTAGTGCATGGTAGTGGTAGGAAAATTTTGAATGCCATAATCATAATTTTCCATTTGTTCATTTTGGTCTTGGCATCCAATTTGAATAACTTAAATGTTTCACTTGATCTACAGCACAAATTAAAGCATGTGGAATATTGAACATCAATATCAACAACACCAATTAAAAGAGAGAGTAAAGGGTTAGCATGTTTGAAAGTATCAAGGTCATCCTCTACTCCATTTGAAATATGTGTAGACATTGGCTCTCTACTAAGTGTAGGAATTTGCATTTGGACCTCCATTGATGACTTCTCTAATGACCTAAAAAAATATGCATCATCATAAGAGCAAAAGGCATTAGGAACAACTAAGAGGTCTAAATTATCAAACTCAATTATAGTCCATGCTCTAATTCCATAAGTATCTAAAGTGAAACCATTAGTGTTGTTCATATTTTTGCAAGGAGAAAGAGTATGAAATGGTAAAGAAATCTTCCCTAGTGGCTGTTTTGATTCCTTGGGTGCTTCATCCTCTTCACAGTATGAGTCCCAAGGAAACTTGATGGACAATTCTCCACTAGGTACTAGGACATGAAGGTTTCTGTGAGGAGGAGGGTCTGAAACAACTTGCATTTCTTCTTTAGAACTTTCTCCTACATCACATATACAATGAGAATCAGTATAAACAGAGGAAGGATTAGCAAAAACAATTAAATCACCAAATGTTTCCTTCTCTTGTCTATCCGTGACTCTTCTTTCTTCTATGTCTTGTTCTTTCAATTCTGGATCTTGCAGCTCTTTCTCTTTACATGCGACCTCCACTGCATCTCCTTTCATTTCTATAGTTTCATTTTCCAACACCTTACCACTCCTTGTGGTATTAGCTTTGCACTGCTCCATTGAAGTCACAATAGTATCACTTGGCAGATTTCCTTGGCTTCTTTCAGAGAGTTGCTTGGAAAGCTGGCCAATATGTGATTCCAGATTCCTAATAGAAGCTTCTTGATTTGTGAAAATAGATTCAGTCCTTTGCATAAAGGACATGAACATGTCTTCTAAAGTTAAAGATCCTTCTCTAGGAACAGGATTCATGTTACAGCTTACTGGAGCACTTCTAGGTTGGTTGGTTGGGAATTTAGAATGGTTTGAGTTGAAAGGTAGATTAAAATTCTGGTCATATGAGGAAGAGTTAGGTTGCAGAAAATTGTTGCTCCTATATGACAGATTTGGATGGTTTCTGTGGTGAGGATTATAAGGGTTTGTGTTGGAATAGGTGTTACCTTGAGGATTTCCCATGTAATTCACTTGACCTTGCTCCTCAATGTTCATACCTGAGCCATCACAATACTCTACTTGATGTCCTCCTCCACAGTAATCACAAATGACTGGAGGTGCGATACTGTATCCACAGCCCATAGCATTGGAATTGTACCACTCCTCAAGTGTCCTGCACCTTGTATAATCCATATTTTCTGCTGTATTTTCTGGTATAACCTCTTTATTTTCTTTATTGGCCTGCAAGTTTCTCCTGCAAAAATCTCTCAATTTCTGGTTCAAACAAGAAGTTAGTTTCCTTAATTCTTCGCATAAACCACAAATCCGAAAGATACAGGGAATCTCAAACAGATCAAAAGAATGAAATAATTCAAAGGAAAGCAAAAACGGAATAGGTATACAAAACCAAAAACAGAACAAATATGAATCAACAAACAAATAAAAAAAATGTCCTAAGTAGCAAGCACGTCAAGACTATCGATATTCAACCAATAGTCCCCGGCAACGGCGCCATAAACTTGTTGACTATTTAAAAGTATGTATATGTGTGTCAATCTTTCGGCAAGTGTACCGGTCGTTACAAGTTTAGAAATAGTGAGAAAAGGTTGTCGAACCACAGAGACTGATTGTGAATTACCAAATGCTCAACATGCTTTGCTATTAGGACGACTCAGGGAATGAATGATTTGGTAAATCTAAGCTATTGTGTAAAATAAAGCAGTACTGTAAAATAAAGAAAGCAAGTAAATGTTTAAGTTTCGAAGATGATAAAGACAGTTAAGGAATTGGTTCACTTGATTCCTTCCTCAAGCAACTACTTCTTATGTTAATCCAGTAAATATCACTCAATTGGAGACTAGAATTTGTGATACCGTAGACTAATCCTATTCCTAGGTCTTTAGTCCCTTTGAATGACTTCTATAATCCCTAATTCCTTAGGTAAAAACAGAAATTCATTCAAGAAGCGAAACTGATAAATTCGTTAAAACATCTCATAATATGCAAGTTCTATCCCTAGACTCATGCATTACTATAGTGATACACTTCCTCTCCTACTTCAACTATCAATCTTCCGAAGGCATAGCTGACACGAGATACAAATCCTTAAGAAATAGTTCAATTCAATCAAACATTAATATTCCTATCTCTATTTGAATTTCATGAATTAAATCTCAAGAATAAGCATTAAGCAGGGAAGAGATCAATCAATTCGGTGAGATTACACTTGAATTAACACACGAAATTCATTACAAGAGTTCTGGAATCAAAATCCCCATCCCTAACTTACAGATTTAGCTAAACATGGAAACGAGAAAAGAACGAAGAAAAACAGAATTCAAACTCAAGAGGAACTCCATAATCGCTTGATTCTTGCTCTCGCAAGCTCACAAACTTAGGAATCTCAAGATTTGATGGAGGAAAAAGGAGAATGAAAGTGGAGAAGAGAAAAACGAGAGAATCGTGCACGAGAAGCAACTGAAAACTGAATTATGAGAGCTCTCCTGATTTCGCGCCCAGCAAGTGTATATATAGACTCAGAAATCGCGCCACCCACTTAAGATGGACGCGCCCCGGCGCGTTTGAACGAGAGAAGAAGATATGAGCGCGCCCAACGCGCCCGGCGTGTTCGTCTGTTGTATCGTCTGTATAACTCATTGTATCGTCTGTTATGGTGTCATCTGTCTTGGACTTGGCATCGTCTGTCTTGGCTTGTTGTATCGTCTGTATTTGTCTTGGTATCGTCTGTATTGGCTTCGTCTATCTTGGTCTTGGTATCGTCTGTCTTTGTCTTGGTATCGTCTGTCTTTTGTGTCGTCTGTATTAGCTACAGACGAAAGCATCAATCTGGAGACTAAGACAAAACAGGTACAGACGGAACAACTTAAAAGAGGCAGGCTCAGACGAAGCAACTCCCTCAGAAGCAAGGGCAGACGAAACAATTCTTAAAAGAATCAAACACAGACGAAGCAACTCTACAGGAAGCAGGTACAGACGGATAACTCAGAGGAGGCAAGCATAGACAGAATAATTCTCAGACGAAGTAAGCATAAACGAAACTAATCCATTGCATCTTGATCCCTTCGTCTGAGCTTTCATAAGGTACGAAACGCGCCCTGTATTGAGTGAAATCGCGCCCTGGCGCGATTGAATAAGTAAGGATGGCATGAGCGCGCCCTTGAGCGCGCCCTAGCGCATTTTTGCCGCAAGCAGGGTATGAAGGCGCCTCATGAGTGCGCCCTGGCGCGTTTCTTCAGACGATACCATTTTAACAGCCTTGGATGCTCAACTTGAGGTTTTGGCTTGCTCTACTCTCTTGGTTTGGGCTTCTGTTCAAGTATTGGATCCATTCCTTGTTGCTTATCTCTTCTTCAATCCTTCATTGCACCTAAAGATTAACAAAAGAAGAATAAAAATGACTTAAAACTCAAGAAAAACTTACAAAACTCACAAATCACTCACTCAAGAATTAACACTAAGCAATTATGATATTTTTACTGTTTTCTTGACTAAATTATAGCTAAACCTAGTGAAAATAGATGGGAACGAGCTTAAAACACCTAGAAAAACATGTATAATCTAGCACTTATCACAACCCCAAACTTAAAGCTTTGCTTGTCCTCAAGCAAACATAGAATCCATCATTACAAGGGTCAATAAGCATGGTATAACACTAAGCTCAATCAGCCACTGAAAATGCCTTATGCAGTTCTTAACTCCTTAAGCCAACTCAGTTTATCTATGAAAGTTGGACATGCACTCAAAATGTTATCACGTATTGCATGATTCATCAAGCATAGGCAACAAATATAGATTGGCATGAAAAAATGTATTTTAGTCAACATCAGCAAAGTCCTCTCCAGTTAAGTGTTTGCCCTCAATCTCTCAAGTGTTTTGGGTTTGTGTTTCTCTCAATGTTACCCATTAGAAGGTCAGTTACCATAGGCTTGCAATAGCTCTCAGATTTCCACTGCCTTCAAGTAAATATTGGACACTCAAAAGGTCTTTTCAGGGTTGTAATGGGGCTTAGGTAAAGGTGGATTAAAAGGAAAAGTTACTGGCTACATATTCACAAGAACTTAAGGAGTAAAAGTTAGGACCTATATGATATGCATGAATTAATATGGACAGACGAAAGAAAAAATGATGGACGACGAACGAAAAATGATGGACAGACGAAACAAAAATGATGGACAGACGAAAGACTAATAACTCATGAAACCACTCTGTTTTCTTTTCTTCCTTTATTTCTTTTGTTTTCAGTCTGCAATTTCTTCTGTTTCTTTTTTTTTTTTTTTTTCTCTTATTTTTCTTTCTTTTTCTTTCTTCTGCTTTCTTATAACTTTTGGTGTTTCTTTTCTTTTTCTGTATTTCCTTCCTTGTAGATTTTGGTACTTTCTTCTTCTTCCTTTTTTTTTTCTATTTTCAATTTCTTGTTTTTCTCTTTGTTTTTGTACTTTACTTTTCTTAAGTGGTCTCACTAATTGCCAGTACATGAAGAAAAATAAAAATTTTGTAAGGTATGCAAATATGCATGAAAAACAGAGAATGCATATGAAAAAAAAGAATGCACTATACTACAAAATGTCACCAATATCCAGACGCAACAACCCCAAACTTAAAAATTTGACTTGTCCTCAAGTCAACAACACATGCACCCCAAAATTCAACCCCAAACTTAATCTTGAATCCTATCGTCTAAGCAAAGAAACCAATACTCTTTAAGTTCCAGTGATGAGACCATTGGTTTTTCACTTATATAGGCTTGTAATGAGCTCAAGTATCCAAGAAAGAAAGGGTTTATTCAGGCTCAAAGGGGCTAGCAATGGATAATGTGAAGGTTAAGGCTTATTTGGCTCGAAGCTACAAGAAAGAAAATTGCCTTTATCATTTGTGTCCAATTCTAAATGTATGCAATTTTGACCAAGAGCTAAAGCAAGTTCTGGAACAAACACGTCACATGGTACAATAGAACACTCAAGAATAAATCATGTTGGAGGCCCAAATTCTTATCCAGGATCAATTATTGCATAACATTGCTAAGTTCATCAATCATGTCACAATCTAGAAAGTTGTCATGCTCAAATTCTCATACAATGACTCTTCAAACATTTGAGAAACATGCAACTTTGTCATAGAACCTCAAATTGAATCCTAAGTGCCAACAATTACACAGTTCATTCTACTGGACTACCAAGTCAATGTTATACTAAGTGCAATTAACCTTCATAAGATGGTCTAACCAAAACAGGGCATATACTCTAACAAACATGAATTAACAGTTAGCATCAAAAGAGTCTAAGAATGCTCCCTGTTGAAGACAAGCCATGATACTCAAGGGTTCTGCACCAAGTGCCAGCAATTCCATGTTTCTCCAGCGTGTTTCTAGCATCTAACAATTCAACAAACAACACACTAACAAGACAAAAAATAACAATCAAATTCTATTCAACTAAAAATCAATTAAAAGTCAAATATAGTACCATGAACTAAAAAGGCAGTAAAATAATCTAGTTAAGGCTACATTAACCAAAAGCTCAAAACTTAACAGAAACATTAAACTAAAACATCAATCCTCATCTTCTGTCTCATCCTCTTCTTCCTCACTCTCCTCAATATTTTCCTCTGCATCTTCATTATAACCACCATCAACCTCTTCACCATCATCTTCTTGTCCCTCACTTTCATAGTCCTCAGAAAACTCTTCAAACCTCATTAAATCTTCAAACATTTCACTGCTGAGTGGTTTGAATGGCGTCAACTTCTCTACTGGCAGATTCATCTGGGCAGCTAAACTTCTTATGAGGGGCTCAAGTGCAATGCAAATTTTATTGGACTCGTGAATCCTTCTAATATTTTCTTGAACTACCTTCATATGTCTCAATAACTTTTGCTGATCTGCAGCAGTAACTGGAGCTTCTGGCATTGGAGCTTTACCTTTGGACTTTGATGTAGCTTTACCGCTAGAAGTGGACGGTGCTTCTGGTGTGGCTTTGGTCAGTACTTGGGCTCTCCTCTCGGTGAATTTCACATCTAATGTGGCACCCGGTCTCATAGGAATCAAACCCTCAGTTGAAACTCCAGCCTCAATACACAGCTGAGTGATGATACTTGCATAAGACAGGGATCCCTGTTTTTGCAAGTGCAGTGTGTGAATCTCATTGGCTATAGTCAGACCCACATTAAGATACTCACCCTTCATTATACTATACAGACACCAAACCCTCTTCTTTGTGATGGAAGATCTGTGCTGAATTGGTAGGAGAATCCCATAGACAAAAGCCCACCAGATTTTTGCCTTGAAACACAATGATGAAGCTTTGACATGAGTAACTCCGTTGTTGCGCCATAAGCTATCCTTCCAAGCTCCCTTACCTTCACATAATAACTCGTCTACCATGCTTGGTTCGGCTTTGCTGTCGGCTCTATACTGGAAGATACACTACCGTGTCTACAACCTGCAAACTAAGAAGCTGACAATCAGCCGAGATGTTGAAGTTAATGAGAATGCTGCTTGGAACTGGGAAGAAGAAAAGGTGGAGCAAAAGATCCCTATATCAATACAACTACCTCAAGGAGAAGTAGAAGAAGCAGTAGAAGACCCAGGTGAGCCTTCTTCACCAGACTCTACTCCGAGACGAGAAAGATCATTGGCAGATATATACGAGTCTTGCAATTTAGCCATACTTGAACCTGAAAGCTTTGAAGTAGCATCAAAGCAGGAAGTATGGGTCAAGGCAATGGAAGAAGAGATAAAAATGATTGAGAAGAACAACACATGGGAGTTAGTTGATCTTCCACATGGAAAAGATATTATTGGGGTTAAGTGGGTCTACAAGACAAAGCTCAACCCTGATGGAACCATACAAAAACATAAAGCAAGACTAGTAGCAAAGGGTTACTCACAGCAACCCGGGATTGACTACAACGAGACATTTGCCCCAGTTGCTCGTCTAGATACGATAAGAGCTCTAATAGCTCTTGCGGCACAAAAAGGTTGGAGCATCTATCAACTAGATGTTAAATCAGCATTCCTCAATGGTGTGCTTGAAGAAGAGATATATGTGGAGCAACCACAAGGGTTCATGTGCGAAGGCAAAGAAAACAAAGTATTAAGACTGAAAAAAGCTCTTTACGGCTTGAAGCAAGCTCCTCGAGCATGGTATAGCAGAATTGATCAGTACTTCGTTGATCGAGGATTTAGGAGGAGCAAAAGTGAGCCTACACTTTACATCAAGACCCAAGGTCAGTATGATACTCTCATAGTCTCCCTATATGTTGATGATCTTATATATACAGGAACCAATACAAATATGATGATAGAGTTTAAAGAAGATATGATGAAGTCCTTCGAGATGACCGACCTTGGCTTGATGAGTTACTTTCTCGGCATAGAGGTAAATCAAAGAAATGATGGGATATTTATCTCACAAAAGAAATACACAGAAGGCTTACTCAAGAAGTTCAAGATGTACGGATGCAAGCCTGTCACTACTCCGCTAGTAACAAATGAAAAACTACAAAAGGATGATGGAGCACCAGAAGCCGATGCATCACACTACAGAAGCTTAATTGGAAGCTTGCTATATCTAACAGCTACACGACCAGATATAATGTATGCTACCAGTCTATTATCCAGATTCATGCAAAGCCCAAGTCAAATACATCTTGGAGCAGGAAAAAGAATTTTAAGATATCTACAGGGAACAAAAGAATTTGGCATGTGGTACACTGTCGCAGCCAACTCAAGGTTACTTGGCTATACTGATAGTGATTGGGCAGGCTCGGTGGATGACATGAAGAGCACCTCCGGCTATGCTTTTCACTTGGTTCAGGATTTTTCTCTTGGGCATCAAAAAAGCAAGCAACAGTTGCACAATCAACAGCAGAAGCAGAGTATGTAGCACTTGCAGAAGCAACAAGTCAAGCTATATGGCTACGGAGAATACTACATGATATGGGCGAAAATGAAAATGGGCCTACTACAATTCACTGTGACAACAAATCAGCTATCGCAATAGCAAAGAATCCAGTGCATCACAATAGAACAAAACATATAGCAATAAAGTATCATTTCATTAGAGAAGCAGAGGCAACTAAGGAGATCAAACTTGAATATTGCAGGACAGAAGAACAAGTAGCAGATATATTCACGAAGGCATTACCAGGACCAAGATTTGAAGAACTGCGCACAATGCTTGGAGTTAGAGAAATTTGTATCAAGGAGGAGTGTTGAAAGTGCTACAAATTTCTAGAAATAAAAAGAAATAACTAAGCAAAAGAGAAATCTAGAAACTAGAAATAAAGAAGATAGTCTAGATTATTCCTAGGTAGATAAATCTAGAATATTAAGATCTAGGAAAGCCTAGAATATTCCTAGACTAGAAAATTCTAGGAAGATAAATCCAAGGAAGTCTAGAATACTCCTAGGCTAGAAAAATCTAGATAGGACTACTATCTACCATGAAAGCCTATAAATAGGCAATTGTATCACCAATTGTGAAGGTGTAGAGAAAATCCAATCAAGTTCTACTTCTCAAGATCAGAGCTACACGGCTAATCACTATTCTACCTTTTCCTATTACATCTAAGATCATCTTTCAACATCACATACTTACTATCACACTATAAATCATCCCAACTTCTATCTATATCTATCCAAAAATACTATCACTTTGATGTCAAAATGTGCCTCCTCCATCCTCCGGTCATTGTAGACATGTTGGGCGAGTGTGGTCTTACCCACCCCACCCATGCCCACCACAGAAAGAATCGATGGCTTGTTACGATTGTTAGTTTCAGATTTAAGCCAATTAAAGATCATTTCCTTGTCTTCATCTCTGCCATAAATAACACTTTCAACCACCAAAGATGTTGATGGCAATTTCTGTGACATTTTACTAAATCCAACACTGGGACAAGTAGCCTTTTTCAAACCAAGATCACCCTTTTGGCTTGCAAGGTATTCTAGTTTTTCAAGGACTTGTTTCATCTCTGACTCAATTTTTTTGTTAAATGGACTGAAAGTGGTGTTGAAGAACTTTGATACCTTGTCAGTTAAGGTTTCAACGTCAGACTCAGCTTCCACTTGACATTTGATGACTTCATACTCTATTTCACCCAGGAGATCCTCTGCATCAAACACGGCATCTCTGGCATCAACAAGCCATGCTTTCACAAGTGGATCTCTGAACTGCTTTAGTTCAGCATCAGCAGCAAGAGCATTAATTGACCGAACAACGATTTTCAACTTTCCGAGCAGCGCCTCATCAAGTTTTCTTTGACGGAAGAAGTCAAAAACTCGACGAGAAGACAGCTTGTCAACTGCAACCTCAACTAAAGCAGAAAGAAGAGCTTCACCAAAAACTCCCGCCATGTTTGGAATAGGAAAGTGATTGGATGAATGGAAATGAGTAATTTGAAGTGCAGCTTATGAGAATCAGTGACTCAGTGCAATGGAGGGTTGGTATAGTGATGAAATGAGTAGCAAGTTGTTCTAAGAAGGATGGCTATACTTTTAAGGACACTCTTGAGTCTTTGATGATGATTCGACCAATATTCACAGCTTTCTTCAATTGTAAATTGTGATAGCTAGATTATGAATAAATGGTTCAAATTTTAGACATGTTTTAAGATTGATTAAATTTTACTTTCATTCAAAAGCTTTGATTCATTAGAAGTGCAAATGTGTAGAAAATGTGCATCAAAAGAGGCTTTCATTATTCCATGAACAAAGGGTTGGACAAAGTGAACCCTACTTTTCCCTATTGTCAAAAAGCTTTCATTACTACTTCTTGGCAACTTACTCATGACTTTGGCAAAAACAATGAAACAGAATGCTTTTGTTATCCCTTTTTGTCTCTGCCATGCTTCCTCTTCCTTCGTGGACGACTACCACCCTTGACCGGAATGGGTAACCTTTGTGGACTAGTTGAGCAGGAGAAGTTTCGTCCCAAATGTGTGATTGTTAGAACAATTTTTAATAGTTAAATGTGTGAATTTCGAAATCACATGAAGCGCACTCAGAATCCTCCATATATAATATTGAATATTCCATCAACATTGCACCTTAAACTACTATATTGGGTGAGAATCAATGAATTGAATATTCACAACTGCAGACAGTATTGTCCAACCATCCTTTTCACTTTGACAAAGAGACACAACTTTCAATACGCTATGAATGAATCCCAACTTGCCAAGAATTTACTTATCATTTACACACACCAAAAAATGACACTTCCAAGTTACACTATTATGAAAAATGAGAATTTGAGTAAAAAGTTGCTATATTAAAAATGTTACAAATAAAGCTTTAAAATAAACAAATATCTTAGGAGATCATGTTATTTACACAATTTTGTGCAAATATGGAATAATTTTTCGTTGCTACAGATAAGCCTGGCCACCTGATGTCAATGGAGACAAGCTTGGGCATAATGCAAGGCTTTATGGTAAAAGAACCAAAAGAAGTCCAAGAACAAGCCAAATTGAAGTAAAAAATTTAATAGCCTAATAATGTTGTCACTCGAATGATAAATCAACAATATCAGAAAGGACATTTTGATCTTTGAGGGAGCATATCATTTCTCTCTTGTTCCTTCAGAAGAATATTTTGATTAATTCAGTAAGATTAAAATTATTTTTGCACACAATATACAAAATACTTTAAGAAATACCTAAACAAATTTAATAAGTAATTTTCCTTATATATATTTTAACAATTAAGTGAACATGCAAGAAAATCCCAAGGAGTTATTTTGCAAGAATGTGGTTTAAATATCACTTATCACCTATAATAAGAGTTGTCTACTTTATTTTGATGACCAAATCAAGAAATAACAAAATTAAAATGGACGAATTAATTTGATTTTTTAATTTCTAAATATCTGCCACTAAAATAATACTACCAACAACAAAAATAGTATTTGTAATTTGAGAGCAAATCAATTCTTCTTTGGAAGATAATGTACTAGCTTACTGGTATAATTATAGTTGAATCCAATTAAGTTCAACCCTTACCAATAACCAATAGAATCAGCCAATATGCTAGAACTTGTTCTTAACTATTGTTGAATACAGATTCTTCATAATCTTTTAAGTGCCTCATCTCACCTAACACAATTTTAATATTGTGCTCTAATGTGACAAAATCTCCTTACAAATTAAAAAATATATATTTATTCATTTTAACAAAAATCTTATTATCTAAAACTATAAACTAACAGCAAAATCATAACATTTGACAATTGAGACATAAAGAATAAAAAGCATCTAAGGTTGCTGCCACGGCTCAAATTGGAAGGTTTGTGAGCCAACAATTTCTCCTCAACCACAGTGTACTCTGCCAAAGACCCTATGGCTTTTGGGCTATACAAAGGATCCTCATTGAGATCTCCATAAACTTCATCTCCAACATTGAATTTCCTCACTTTACTTCCCACTCTCACCACCACACCAGCAACATCACACCCCGGAACAGTCTTAATTTCCAACACCAAAAATACAACAATATTAAATGCAAAATTAAAAACAAATATAAGTAAAAGTAAAAATTTTCACAAGGATGTAAAAAATACAGATCATATTCTTACAGGTAAGGGAGAGTCAGTGTTCTGCAAGAATCCAAGAGCTCTCTTATAATCTACAGGATTAAGGGCTGCAGCCACAACCTTGATGAGCACCTCATCTTTCTTGATATCTGGTATAGGTATGTTAGATTCAAATTTTAGAATATCTTCTGTGTTCCCATATTCAGAATAAACCCAAGCTTTTATGTGTGATGGAATTCTGGGAGTAGTGCTTGCCATTTTTATCTTAATGGCATCAAGAGAATAATAGAGCAAGAGAAAGTCAGAATTCCTAGGTTGTAGTTGAACTCAGTGGTGCAGATATTGTGAATTTTTTATGTTGCACCACCAGACAATACTCGTTTATATAGAGGGAAAAAAATGTCCCCACTTTACATACCTTTCTAGTTTGTTTTTTAATACAATTTAAATATAATAGAATATAGTTAAAAAAAAATCTGAGAAGTAAGGAAAGATAAAATATTAGATAAACGGTAAACCCATCTCAACATCCAACCAGATGTAATTTCAATTGATAACGTAGTTTCTTACTAGAAAGAGCCAACAATATTAATTTAAACCATTTTCCAGAAAGGTTTCATGATGTTATGTATGTTATGTCAACACTCTTGTCACTTTCTTTTTCACCTGTTAATTGTCCTTTCTTTATTTTTTTTATTAAGTATAAACTCACATGAGAAAAAACTGTAATAAGAGAAAACAGATTTTTTTTGTTAGATAATGCAGATGCTAAGACCTGTTTATTTACTGTTTTTAGAAGCAATTTTAAGTTTTTTAAATTAAAAAATAAAAAAACATGTTTGATTATTCTGTTTTATAAATTTTGTTCTAAAACTATGGTTTTCTAAAACTGCAAAATGAAAACTTCTCAGACTCGTTTAAGATACATTATTCATACAATGAAATTATATTATACTTTTATAACTGTGTTTTGAGAATATTAATTATCTTATTTCATATAACGTCACTTCTGTTCCCTGTTTTACTATTATAAGCTTCTCTTTCTGTATAAACTTAGTGTAGAATTACAGTTTCCTTATATTATGAAACTGTGTTGGCATATTGCTTTCAATTGGTTTACTCCTATTGATTTGAGATGTGTATATTATAAATTCAAGACTTTTATAAGTTGTGATGTAAAAATATAGTATTTTTTTTTTTTGAAAGTTAGAAATCATAAAACTCAGTCATAAGTTCCATTAATTATTAATAAGATCAAAGTTAATGTCATTCCTTATGCTAACCAAAAGAAAATGAATTGATTAAGCACTCGTCCACGGCTCATAAAAATGTCATGCATGATATTCTTAAAATGCTTTAGCAGCCACACTTTCACTGAGCACCTCATGCATGATGCAATATTCTTCGTGGATTGTTAAGGATTTTTCAATAATAACAACCAAAAAAAAAAAAAAATTTAATGTCGAAGTGTATAATGTGACAGCATAGGAACTCTCATTATAAATAGTAGGTATCTAGCTAAGAACTCTCACATATCCTCTTAACTCCTTTTCCGATCAGATCGCTCAGATATATAATGTCAAACACTTCTAGCATTCTATCACACATAAAAGGTTGGGTCTATTCAGAATATGGTAACATAGAAGAGATTCTCAAAGTTGAATCTAACATACCTACACCAGAAATCAAGGAAGATGAAGTGCTTATCAAGGTTGTCGCCGCAGCCCTTAATCCTGCAGATTATAAGTTTGCTCTTGGCTATTTCAAAGACACTGGTCCTTCTTTACCGGTAAGATTACGATTTTATTAGTTTTTATTCATATAAAAGTTATACATCCATACTATAAAATGATTTTACACAGTTAATCGATCTTTATGTTAAATTTGGTAAGATTTTTAAAATTTTTGTTATTAAAACTAATAAAATATCATATTTATTTAGCTGTGATGAGCTGACTGCGTAAAATATTTTATCCTTTTTTGTTTTGGGTGAAATTATTTATAAGAAGTATTATGCATTTTTATTATCATTTTGCTTTGTTTGATGTTGTGTTTGCAATGGAAATTAAGGTTGTTCCAGGGTTTGATATGGCTGGTGTAGTGGTAAGAGTTGGAAATAAAGTTAGGAAATTCAAGGTTGGGGATGAAGTTTATGGTTCTATCATTGAGGATGCTACCAATAATTCAAAGTCTATTGGGGCTTTGGCAGAGTATAATACTTGTCAAGAGAAATTATTGGCTCGCAAACCCTCCAATTTGAGCTTTATTGAAGCTGCAAGCCTTCCTGCTGCAATCATCACTGCTTATCAAGGATTTGAAAAGGTTGAGTGTTCGGCTGGAAAATCTATACTTGTTCTAGGAGGTGCTGGTGGTGTTGGAACTCTTGTTATTCAGGTTTGATATCTTCCATCTCCATTGTTGATAAAATTATCAATACTCAAGTGGTACATTTGTAATTAAAGCCAAACTTTCTTCAAACTTGTTATTGATGATGTAGATCGCCAAGCACGTTTTTGAGGCATCTAAGGTTGCTGCTACGGCTAGTACTGCCAAACTGGATTTATTAAGGAACTTGGGAGCAGACTAGGCTATTGATTACACAAAGGAGAATTTTGAAGAACTTGATGAAAAGTTTGATCTAGTGTATGATACAGTTGGTAAGGTCTTATTTGTTAAATGATGTTGGTTTGATCATGTATAACACATTAACATCATAATGTTAATACTGTTAAAAACTAAAACTAAACATGGTTGATTTTGATTCCAAAATACAGGGCAGAGTAGTGACAAGGCTTTGAAGGCTATTAAAGAAGGGGCCAAATTTGTGACACTAGTACCACCTTCAACTCCACCAGCTACTTTTTTCTCTCTCATTTCAGATGGTGCTGTGTTGGAGATATTACAACCTTACTTAGAGAGTGGGAAAGTGAAGCCTGTATTGGATCCTAATAGCCCCTTTCCATTTTCTCACACTGTGGAAGCATTTGCATATTTGAGGACTAATAGAGCCATTGGAAAATTGGTCATTCATCCCATCCCATGAAATTAACTATGCATTCTGACCTTCACTTGTAAGGCTACTAATATTAATATGTGAGTAACTATAAAGACAAAGCACAACATTTTATGAATAATATTGCTTATCAAGAATATGTAAGTTGGTAATAATGAATGTATTTGTGACTTTCAAATTTGACTCGGATTTGGTTACAATAAATTTTAAGGGCTTGATAACAATAATGTGGTGTACTTAGCAAGTCTTATGACGAGATATGTTATGTTATGTTGTTACCTTTAGTACTCTCCGAAGAATATAAGCCAAAACATTATTAAATAGCTGTTTTATGTAGAGATGAAGAGATATGGGTCAACATAGCTATACCATTTGTATTGGCATGCATTTATATATCTGCATGTGGGGCTGTGGAACACAACACTTGTGCCATCTAATGAAATTGCTAATCAATGCGAAGGGTTATAATTTAGATTTTAGACACTTCAATGTTTTAAATACTTTATTCACACTTTCTGTTTTTATTATTCTCTACTTGTTATATCATTAAATTTATTTATTTTTATGTATATTGTATTTAAATTAAGTGCGAAATAGTACAAATGTTTAGTGTTCATAAATACCTCAAAATGTAAAAAAATGAAAAAATTAATAAAAGAAATATTTATACATATACAACTTTAAAAGATAATTGACTAATCGATTTATATTACCGTTCACCATCAATCATATTTTACTTATTCTAATACGAAAAGTTAGAAATGGTTGTTAATTAGATAGAGCCAAAACGCAACTCTCTGTTTATATATATATATATATATATATATATATATATATATATATATATATATGTGCTACTGAATAACTTGCATAGAAGTATTTATGTTATGCATATCAAGATTAAATGGTATATGTAGGATGACTATTTTAATTTTGGCTCAGGCATTTACTCATGATTCTGTGTATATTTTATATTAATATCATAGGTTATAATTTAAGGTTTGATATATATTTCATATTAATAATATCACTGAAATTATGAAGGTCAAATAATCCAATTTTTAAAATATAAAAAATAATAAATAATTAAAGTGTAATTTTAATCTTTAATTAAAAAATATATATTATCATTTTAATCCTGATTTTTGTAATTTATTGTTAATTTAGTTTATAAAATTAGTCATTTACAAAATTTATCAAAGTTACCATAAACTCTGAATAATAATTTTATTTTTTACATTTTTAAAACTAAAATTTTTTACATTTTTAAAACTAAAATTTATCAAATTTAATTTCTGGACTCATGTAAGAACACTTGTAGAATCTAATTTTTGGAGGTGTTTTTACTTCTAAGAATTAAATATAAGAAATTCCAAAAGTTTTGCGTACTTGCATAATAGGAGTCTGCAAAATTTAATGCTTTTGAAATCAAATTTTCAAAGCATGAAAAGATTTATCACTTGTAGAAACTGAATTTCGAAAACCTGTCTTTTCATGATCCTTAATCTACCTATTAATTAAGTTTTGAGTGTACCAATCTTAAATTTAATATATGAAATTTTCTGTTTCAAGCATATGGCCTTATAGCCTACTAAATACATTATAATACTAATGGAAATGTGTCGTTTCGACCACACACATATACACACTAACTTTGTTTTTCAGCATCATGAAGCATGACATTCAAAATCACAGTACATATTCTGATTCCATAGTATTTCAAAATCAAACACCTTAGTTATCAAGAAAATCATCGCTCAAAAACTTTATTTGCTCTACATAAAGAATGGGATACTGTAAAACAGATACTATATTATTATTTAGAATGTGATCTCAGCTATCACATGAGTCAGAAACAGCATCATCATCAATGAAATCATGCTTACAACATAACTCTCTGGCTGCTGCAACAATTTGAGCTATGAAATTAAGCAAAGCCTTGGCATCCTTCATCTTCTGTAAGCAAAGACATTGTAAATTAAAGGTGGGTGTAAACAACTTAATTAAGCACTTATTCAATATGTTATTGAAATAAAAGAGCTTGTGCCATAAACTTGACGAAGAAACTTATTACAATAAAGTTTATTAAAATAAGATAAAAGAGAAGCATGAGGCATAGCTCTTCCAAATTCTTCCTAAGTTGTTGAATTATAATATTCACTTAAATTTCTTCGTTCATTAAGGATTCGGAGAATATAAATCATTTTAAGAACAGGTAAAAGCATATTCATTTTCCCCATTTCTCATAGATAATTTCATGATCCCCATTTCTCAGAAACGGACCTTTGCAAAAAGCTTGTTGAGAGAATAATGCAAAAACTTCCGGTCATTTATCAAGCAATATAGTATAAGTAATGAAATATGAAATGATAAGAAAGGAGATGCTAAAAGTAACACTCCACTGGTCAAGTCATTAATAGTTATCAATTACTTAAAATTCCACACTTTAAATGATTAGTGACATTTTAACAAATCAATAAATATAGCATAATAATGTATCATATATAACTATTATAACTAGCTAATTAACTCAAAATAACTTAAATGAAATAATGTCTTAATTAAGTTTTTAATGTTTTCAACAAGTTACTTGATTGAAATTTGGAATGATTTACTTTTTTTTAAAAAAAATATATACTGTCTTTAAATTAAGAATTAGTTGAACTTGAGTTAGTAGTTTTAAATTTATTATTTTTAATAAATTAGAAACTATCATAAATGTTTTCTTTTAATTTTCATTTTTCAAAATTTTTAAATACTTTCTTAATTAAACAAATGGGATTAAATGATTAAATATAAATTTTCCAATTTCAAATATTTTAAAACTATTATATATATATATATATATTCTGACTTTTTTATAACTTAAAATTTATTATAAATCATATTTTAAAATTAATATTTATTAGTGTTGAATTAGTAATAAAGAAGAATGAAATAATTGCAATAAAGAAGAATGTAGTTTAAAAGGCGAGTGATATTGTGGAGAATTCACACCTGACCATGACCCAGGCATTTCAGAATTAATTCATCTCACTTCCTAAACTTCTTGTATTGAATGTGAGCAATCTTTCCCCAGTCTTAGCCTTCTGGTTTCTGGCAACGCTGTTTTAGCGATGGACAACCACAAATTGTAAGAGTTGAAATGGATGTGGGGAGACCCTCCTCTGGTAAGCATTTCAACTCGGGCAGTACATAAGACTCATTCCTTGAGAGAGGAGAGTTGGTTTAGACCATTGTAGTCCAGTTTTTTGAGATTTCGGCAATTATTTATACATAGAAGAGCAAGAGAGGGTGGCAGAAAACCTTCCTCTGGGAAACACTCCAAACCATCCACTTTGTGAATACCAAATCTTTCAAGACATGTGTTGACTCCCAAGCTCCCTCTCAGTGAGGCGACAAGTTTGTAACTACTGAGAGTCAACCGTTTTATATTTGATGGCAAACCTCCTTCTGAGAACATTTCCACTTTTGGACAATCAACTATCCTTAAACTAGTTAGAGTTGGATTGAGGATGTGCATGCATTTAGGCATTGATTTCAAATTCTCCAATCCTCGAATTATTAATATATCCAGCTTGGGTGAAGATAATCCTTCACTGGGAAATGATTCAAACTGATGGCACTATATAATAAACAGTTGCTCCAGATGAGTATGTGTGCGCTCCTGTGAAATCATTTGCAAATTACGACATCTCTTGAAGCAAAGCCAATAGAGTTTTGGAAAGAAATCTAACGAAAAGGTCGTTAGAGAGTCACAGCTGCTACGGATGTCCAATTTTTGAAGGAAATCACAGCAAAGTCTCATGGGAATACTAATATTTGAGCAAGAATAAATGTACAATTGTTCAAGACAAGTATTTGATGCAGCATGCCCAACAAGAAGTTGCTCTGACAGCCCTTTTAGCTTCGGACACGAATCTATATGAAGAGATTGAAGACGTGGAAAAGTTACATTACATTCCCATTCTTCCCATTCCTTCATATCTTCAAAGTCCAGTTTTTTCAAGGATGGAAATGGAGAAGAGCTACTCCCATAAAAATCAGGACCGATGCTCACTATCCCATCAAACCTTGTAATCCTCAGCTCCTTGAGAGATGGAAGAAGTCCAAGGGAAGGCAAACTTAAACAATATCTACAGTCCTTCATATTTAAGGACACCACATTTGATAATGAATTATTCGAAAACCAACTGGGAAATTGTGTACCTCCATAGTTCTCAATTGACAAACACTTCAAGAGTTTGGTAGGTTGTAGATTCTCAAGTACTTCCCTGTCTTTCCTTGAATTGTCATGGATGTGCTCTCTATTCCATTCTAAGTCTAACTTCACAAGGCGTGTTTTGTTTATCAAATCAACTGCTAATGCATCTGAGGGGTCTTCAATATTCTTCAGCTCCTTAATTAATAACCCTCCATGAAGATTGTGTCCTCCAAGCTGCCGAACACTGAATTCACTGCTTTCGCCAGCACAGAACACATCCAATACTTGAAGATTCTTCAGTTTTCCAAAATGCATTGGCATTCTTCTCACTCCAGTCCGTATAATTTCAAGGCAACGCAAATTGGTGAGTCTATACAAATTCATGGGCAGGTCTGCCAATCTCTTACAACCTACCAGCTTCAGTATTTGCAAGTTATACAACAAACATGTTGAATCAGGTAGCTTTTCTATCCCAGTCCGTGAAAGGTCTAATGAACGGAGATGTTTAAGTTCACCTAAAGTGTCAGGCAACTCTCTAAGGTCAGAACAACAGAACAATGACAAGACATGTAGGAACTTAAATTTGGAGAACAAATCATGCATCGAAATCCTTCATTGCCAATCATTACATCTCAAACCCCCTCTGCCAATTGTTGGAAAAAATGTGTGCAACCTTTTAGCATCATGTAAACTCTCAAACACATCAAAATATTCCTCGTAATTGCTTGCAAATGAAAAATGACGGGATGATCCTGGTACTCTTCTTGCTTTCCCAACTCCCAACCTGAAGCAGATGTCCCCAGAAACATAATTTGCCAAATCATTTAGAAGGTCATGCATCACAAAACATGTTTCGTACCTGCTTGACTGTTGAAACATCAAAATACTGTTCTCCAACTTCTTCTGGACTCCTGTGTTGGAAACGTAATGGACCAAAGATAGTATTTTATTATACAAGGAGCAAACTATTACAACACAAAAAATAACAACTCTCACAAATATTTTTCTCTCACTGCTCTAATTTTTTAAGTGCTACGGCACTTCTCTCTCTAATTTTATGTGCTACTGCACTTCTATTTTCTTAAGTGCTTCTGCACTCTTTCTTTCTCCTACTTCAAGTGCTGCTGCACAAGGTATATACTGCAACACATCACACTGCTATTTATAACAAACACTCACCGCCTTATGCAAATGGACAACAGCATTTGTTGAAATCACAAGCAGTAACTTTTGACAAATTCTCATTTTTCGGTGCAGCAAATCTTGACACCTTTTTTGCAGTATTCCTTGACTTGATTTGGCAGCAGCAATTTTTGACAAATTGGGCAGCAGTACTATTTGACAATTTTGGCAGCAGCATTTTTTGACCAATTGCTTTTGGTTTGAATTCCAATACTCCCCCTCAAACCAAACTTCTCATTCCAAGCTTCTCTTTGAATATGTGAAATTTTGCTCTCAATGGTTTTGTGAAGATATCTGCCAATTGATCATCTGTGTGACAATAAACTAACTCCACTATCTTATTCTTCATTTGCTCACGAATAAAATGATATTTTGTATCAATATGTTTGCTGCGGCTATGTGATACTGGATTCTTCGATAGTGATATAGCAGACTTGTTGTCAACATAGATTGTAATTGGATCTTCTTGTGTAAAAGATAATTCCTCCAAAATATTCTTCAACCAAATTGCTTGACAGGTACATGCTGCAGCTGCTATGTATTCTGCTTCACAAGTTGAAAGAGCAACAGTTTGCTGCTTTTTTGATGACCACGAAAATCTTTGCTTAGAGCCAAGATGAAATAGATAACCGGATGTATTTTTTCGATCATCCAAGTCTCCCCCATAATCATTGTTGAGTAACCAATCAACTTTGATTTTTCTGAGTGTGTATAAAATAGACCATGATTCACAGTACCTTTGATGTATCTTAATATTCTCTTTGCAGCACTCCAATGATCTTGCTTTGGCCTTTCCATGAATCTACTGACAAGTCCAACTGCATACATAATATCTGGTCGAGAGATAGTCAAGTACCTCAAACTTCCAATAATGCTTTTGAACAATGTTGGATTTACTGGCTTACTTGTGGAGTTAACACTTAACTTTATGCCTGGTTCTGCTGGTGTAGATATCGGTTTACAATCTTGCATTCTGAATTTCTTCAGAATCTCCTCTGCATATTTCTTTTGAGAAACAGATATGCCATCCTCCATTTGTTTTACTTCGACTCCAAGAAAGTATGACATTTCACCTATGTCCGTCATTTCAAATTCTTTAGTCATAGCTTTCTTAAAGTCATCGAACATACCTGGATTGTTTCCTGAAAAAATCATATCATCCACATATAGGCATACAATCATGATTTCACCAACTTTGTTTTTCTTTGTGTATAAAGCATGCTCGTATGGACTTTTCACAAATCCATTCTTTTGAAAATAGTTATCAATACGAGTATTCCATGCTCGTGGAGCTTGCTTTAATCCATATATAAAGCTTTCTTCAGACGATAGACTTTGTCTTCCTGTCCATTCTTTATATATTCAGGTGGTTGCTCAATATAAATTTCTTCTTCTAGATAACCATTCAGAAATGCTGACTTCACATCCATTTGATAAAGCTTCCATCGATTTTGTGCTGCGAGTGCCGTGAGAAGCCTTACAGTGTCAATTCTTGCAACAGGAGCAAACACTTCATTATAATCAATTCCATATTTTTGTTTGTAGCCTTTGGCAACAAGCCTCGCTTTATATTTTTCCACCTTTCCTTCTTTGTTGGTCTTTGTCTTGTACACCCATTTGACTCCAATAGGACTGTGTCCTTTTGGCAAATTTGTTAGTTCCCATGTGTCATTCCTTCTGATTGCTGTAATCTCTTCATCCATCGCCCTTTTCCATTTCATATTTCTATTTGCTTCTTCATAAGTGATTGGATCACATTCAGCCATAAAACAAAATAAGGAATAATCGAGTGTTGTTTCAATTGGTTCAGTATCTTCATAAATTTCACGAAGACTTCGTGTTTTTGAGGGAGCTTCACTTGAACTGCTGCTACTTGGTGATGCAATTGTTGAAGGAGTTGTCGCTCCTGGACTCTGTGGAGGACTTTGTCCATTTCCTTCTTCATTCTGGACGCCAACTTCATCATCTTCCTCATCGCGGAAGAATAATTTTTCAATTTTCTTTTCTTCTTTATTCCATTTCCAATAATCAGCTTCATCAAATTCAACATCTCTTGAGATGATGACCTTCTTGGTGAGTGGATTATACAGTCTATAAGCTTTGCTTCTTTTATCATAGCCGATGAAGATACATTTTTCACCTCTGTCATCAAGCTTCTTTCTCAGCTGTTCATGGACATGGGCATATGCAATACACCCAAAGATCTTGAGATGTCCAACCCCAGGCTTTTGACCACTCCATGCTTCATTTGGTGTCATATACTGAACACTCTTTGTTGGACAACGGTTTAACAGGTAAACTGCACATTGAACAGCTTCAGCCCAGAAATTTCTTGGTAAATATTTACCTTTCACCATGCTCCTTGCCATGTCGAGAATGGTACGATTCTTTCTTTCTGCGACTCCATTTTGTTGAGGAGTGTATCTAACCGTCAACTGATGGATTATCCCATGCTCTTTAACAAATTCTTCAAATAAGTTTGAAGTATACTCTCCTCCTCTGTCAGATCTGAGTATCTTCAGATAATACCCACTTTGTTTTTCCACCATCGCCTTGAACTCTTTGAATTTATCAAGAGTTTCAGATTTTTCTTTAAGAAAGTATACCCAACTTTTTCTCATGTCATCAATAAAAGTTAGGTAATACCTATTTCCTCCCAGCGATGGTATATCAAACGGACCAGCTAAATCCGAGTGCACAATCTCAAGCGGCCTTCTAGCTCTCCTAGACTTTCCAACTTCAAAGCTTTGTCTGTGTTGTTTTCCTTTGATGCAGGCTTCACACAATTGATCTGGTGGATTTATCTTTGGTAGTCCATTCACCATATTTTCTTTCGCCAGCAGCTTTAAGCCAGAGAATCCAAGATGCCCATACCTCAAGTACCAAAGCCATGAGTCATCTTTTATAGATGTCTTCATGCACTTCACTTTTCCAGATTCGATGTCAATTGTGAAGAGACGATTCCGTGTCATATTAACCTTGGAAACCACCTCTCCGTTTTTGTTTTTCAAGGTTAGTGAACAATCCTTTATGACCACCTCGTATCCCAGTTCACTGAGTTGGCCTGATGATGTTGCTTTTCAAAGCTGGTACATAATAGACATCAGTTATGTACTTCTTTTCTCCATTCTTCAGAGTAATCATAACTTTGCCTTTGCCTTTGACATCAGCATGTGAATCATCTCCAAAAGTTACACGTCCATTAATAGAATGATCCATCTCCATGAACAATTCTTTCTGACCACACATGTGATTACTTGCACAATTATCAAGGTACCAAATATTTTTCTTGGATCCTTGGTCTCCTTTGTAAGTAAGGAATATATGAGATTCCCCAATTTCATCTTCAACAGCTGTTACATGGCTTCTTTCTTCTTGTTTAGGAGTCGATCTACACTCATTGCTGTAGTGACCATATTTGTCACAATTATAGCACTGCACCTGAGATTTAAACCCTTGTTGAGGACTACCTCTGCCTCGGTTTCTTCCTCGAGCTCTTCGTCCATAATTTGCTCCACGATGATCTTCGTTTGGTTGTCCTCTTCCATATTGATATCCTCGTCCACGTTGTCCGCGACCTCCTCTGTTTCTACCTCTGTCTCCACCTCTATATCCTCCACGATATCCTCTACGATTATTAAAGCTTTGTCCTGAGTTGCTGCTCGTTCCGCCTTCAGTTAAGGATAACTTACTTTGTAAGACTTTATCCAAACTTTCAGAGTCATCATATTGCTTCATCTTTTGCTCATGGGCTTGAAGAGAACCCACAAGTTCATCAAAGGAGATTTCTGATAAATCCTTTGATTCTTCAATGGCGGCAACCACATAATTGAATTTGCGTGTCAGTGACCGCAAAATTTTTTCCATCACTCGAACATCATCAAGCGGTTCTTTGTTTCTCTTCATCTCGTTTGTCACTGATTTTACTCGAGTGACATATTCATCTATGCTTTCAGACGTTTTCATTTTTAACGTCTCAAACTCAGCTCTAAGGGTTTGCAAGCGTACCCTTCTAGCCTTTTCCGCTCCTTGAAGAGATTTTTGCAAAATCTCCCACGCCTCTTTTGATGTTGTGGCATCAGCAATTTTTTCAAAGGTTGATTCATCAACACTTTGATGAATTGCATTCAATGCCTTGCTATCTCTTTCTCGCTTTTTCCGTAATACTTCTTTTTCTTCATTTGATAAGATCGCCTCAGCTGCTGTATCTGTTGGGACATCATAACCGGTTTCAACCATATCCCAACTCTCACAAATACCACTTGTTGGAAACATAATGGACCAAAGATAGTATTTTATTATACAAGGAGAAAACTATTACAACACAAAAAATAACAACTCTCACAAATATTTTTCTCTCACTGCTCTAATTTTTTAAGTGCTACGGCACTTCTCTCTCTAATTTTATGTGCTACTGCACTTCTATTTTCTTAAGTGCTTCTGCACTCTTTCTTTCTCCTACTTCAAGTGCTGCTGCACAAGGTATATACTGCAACACACCACACTGCTATTTATAACAAACACTCACCGCCTTATGCAAATGGACAGCAGCATTTGTTGAAATCACAAGCAGTAACTTTTGACAAATTCTCATTTTTCGGTGCAGCAAATCTTGACACCTTTTTTGCAGTATTCCTTGACTTGATTTGGCAGCAGCAATTTTTGACAAATTGGGCAGCAGTACTATTTGACAATTTTGGCAGCAACATTTTTTGACCAATTGCTTTTGGTTTGAATTCCAATATCCTGCTCTATTGAGGTTCTTCTAGAAAATTTTGAGCCATCCACAGTTGAATTAAATCCTCCTTGTTAAACATGTAATCTTTGGGAAATAAGGCACAGTATGAAAAACACCTCTTGAGATGAGAGGGAAGGTGATGATAGCTCAATAATAGAGCAGAAATGATTTGACTATCTCCCATAATTAAGTCCCATAGCTTGCTTTTCAATACATTTTCCCATTCTGAAACAGATGACTGACTGCGCAAAAGACTTCCAATTGATTTCAAGGCTAGAGGTAATCCTTTGCACTTTCGAACTATCTTTCTAGCAATCTCCTTCATCTGTGCATTCAACTGAAGATGATCATCTTGGAATGCATGTTTAGCAAAAACTTCCCAGCAATGATCATCTTTTAATTGCTTTAGGTGATGCACTTTGTACGACTGCATGTTAGATGCAACTTTCTCACTTCGTGTTGTGATAAGAATTTTACTTCCTGGATCCCCATTCTTCTCGCCTTTCATTCCAAACATCATCCAGAACCAGAATAAATCTCTTCCGTGTCAATTCTTCTTTCAATCTTCCATGAATCATATCTAGATCTTCACTATCATATTTTGATTTAGTAATTTTTTCAAGAATTACTTTTGTCAGCCTCAAAACATCAAAATCATCAGAAACACAGACCCAAGCCTTGATGCCAAAATGTGCCTCCTCCATCCTCGGGTCATTGTAGACATGTTGGGCAAGCGTGGTCTTACCCACCCCACCCATGCCCACCACAGAAAGAATCGATGGCTTGTTACGATTGTTAGTTTCAGATTTAAGCCAATTAAAGATTATTTCTTTGTCTTCATCTCTACCATAAATAATACTTTCAACCACCAACGATGTTGATGGCAATTTCTGTGACATTTTACTAGATCCAACACTAGGACAAGGATTCGTTTCCAGACCAAGATCACCCTTTTGGCTTGCAAGATATTCTAGTTGCTCAAGGACTTGTTTCATCTCTGACTCAATTTTCTTGTTAAATGGACTGAAAGTAGTGTTAAGAAATTTGATACCTTGTTAGTTAAGGTTGGAGATTCAGACTCGGCTTCCACTTGACATTTGATGACTTCATACTCTATTTCATCCAGGAGATCCCTTGCGTCAAACACAACATCTCTGACAGCATCATCCCATGCCTTCACTCGTGGATCTGTTAACTTCTTTTGTTGAGCACCATCAGCCAGAGCATCAATGGACAACAGCTTCAGCTTCAATTTGTTCAGCAGTGTCTCATCAAGTTTACTTTAACGGAAGAAGTATAGAACTTCTGGAGAAGCCAGTCTGTCAAATGCAACCTGAAGGAAACCAGAAAGAAAAGCACCACCAACAAGAGCTCCTGCCATATTTGGGATCGGAAAATGAGTGGACGAATGGAAACGAGTAATCTGAGATGCAGATTATGAGAATGGTTGGTGTACTGATGAAATGAGTAACAAGTTGTTCTAAGAAGGATGACTATAATTTTTAAGGACACTGTTGAGTCTTTGATGATTACTCGACCAATATTCACAGCTTTCTTCAATTGTAAATTATGATAGTTAGATTATGAATAGATGATTCAAATTTTAGACACGTTTTAAGATTGATTAAATTCGACTTTTATTCAAAGGCTTTGATTCATTGAAAGTGAAAATGTATGAAATCCTGATCTTAGGAAATGTGTTTCAAAAGAGGCTTTAATTATTCAATGAATGAATGATTGGGCAAAGTGAACCCTACTTTTCCTTAATTGTCAAAAAGCTTTCATTACTAAATCTTGTCCACTTACACATGACTTTGGCAAAAACAATAAAACAAAATTCTTTTATTATCCTTTTTTTTTGTCTCTGCCGTGCTTCCTCTTCGTTCCTTCGTTGACGCCTACTACACTTGACCGGAATGGGTAACCTTTGCAGACCAATGGGTACCTCCCAAATGTGTGATTGTTAGAACAATTTTTAATAGTTAAATGTGTGAATGCTGAAATCACATAAAGCGCACTCAGAATTCCCCATATATAATATAGAATATTCCATCAACATTGTGAGAACCAATGAATTTGATAGTACTTTTGGGTAGATATAGATAGAAGTTGGGATGATTTATAGTGTGATAGCAAGTATGTGATGTTGAAGGAGGATCTTAGATGTAATAGGAAAAAAGGTAGAATAGTGGTTGGCCGTGTAGCTCTGATCTTGAGATGTAGAACTTGATTGATTTTTCTCTACATTCACAATTGGTGATACAATTGCCTATTTATAGGCTTTCATGGTAGGTAGTAGTCCTTTCTAGATTTTTTTAAATCTTAATATTCTAGGTTTATCTACCTAGGAACATTTGTTTTTAGTTTTTTTAGATTTTTCTTTTACAAGGATCTAGTTGTTTCTTTTTCTAGAAATTTGTGGAACTTTCAACACTCCTCCTTGATACAAATTTCTCTAACTTCAAGCATTGTGCGCAGTTCTTCGAATCTTGGTCTTGGTAATGCCTTCGTGAATATATCTGCTACTTGTTCTTCCGTCCTGTAATATTCAAGCTTGATCTCCTTAGTTGCCTCTACTTCTCTAATGAAATGATACTTAATTGTTATATGTTTTGTTCTGTTGTGATGCACTGGATTCTTTGCTATTGCAATAGCTGATTTGTTGTCACAGTGAATTGTAGTAGGCCCATTCTGATTTTCGCCCATATCATGTAGTATTCTCTGTAGCCATATAGCTTGACTTGTTGCTTCTGCAAGTGCTACATACTCTGCTTCTGTTGTTGATTGTGCAACTGTTGCTTGCTTCTTTGATGCCCAAGAGAAAAATCCTGAACCAAGTGAAAAAGCATAGCCGGAAGTGCTCTTCATGTCATCCACCGAGCCTGCCCAATCACTGTCAGTATAGCCGAGCAACCTTGAGTTGGCTGCGACAGTGTACCATATGCCAAATTCTTTTGTTCCTTGTAGATATCTTAGAATTCTTTTTCCTACTCCAAGATGTATTTGACTTGGGCTCTGCATGAATCTTGATAAGAGACTAGTAGCGTACATGATATCCGGTCGTGTAGCTGTTAGATATAGCAAGCTTCCAATTAAGCTTCTGTAGCGTGACACATCGACTTCTGGTGCTCCATCATCCTTTTGTAGCTTTTCATTTGTTACTAGTGGAGTAGTGACAGGCTTGCAACCGTACATCTTGAACTTCTTGAGTAAGCCTTCTGTGTATTTCTTTTGTGAGATAAATATCTCATCATTTCTTTGATTTACCTCTATGCCGAGAAAGTAACTCATCAAGCCAAGGTCGGTCATCTTGAAGGACTTCATCATGTCTTCTTTGAACTCCACCATCATATTTGTATTGGTTCCCGTATATATAAGATCATCAACATATAGGGAGACTATGAGAGTATCATACTGACCTTGGGTCTTGATGTAAAGTGTAGGATCACTCTTGCTCCTCCTAAATCCTCGATCAACGAAGTATTGATCAATTCTGCTATACCATGCTCGAGGAGCTTGCTTCAAGCCGTAGAATGCTTTTCTCAGTCTTAATACTTTGTTTTCTTTGCCTTCACACATAAACCCTTGTGGTTACGCCACATATGTAACAGCCCAATTTTTAGTAATAATAATAATAATAATAGTAATAATAATAATAATAACAATAATAATTGAATTATTATGTCTCAAATTAATAATATTGAAGAACAGATTTTATGTTGTTTCTATATCTTATTTTTAGAATGAATACAATATGATTTATAGACTAGGTACAACATAATTAAGGAAATAAGAAATAAGTAATTAAGGTGATACAAATCAAATCACCACAAAATCTGTCCTAAATCATCACCAAATCCGTTAGAAAGCAGAATATGCACTAATTAAGGAAATAATTATCTTCAAAATAATGAAAATTGATTATGTAACATTATAATTTTAATGGGTAGTAAATGTCTGGGGTGGTTGAGCAGCTATAAAAGGGCGAGTCTGCTGCACTTTCTAATAACACATTCTTCCTCATTCTCCCTTTCTTTCCTTTCTTTCTCCCGCGCTCTAGCATTGTCTTTTTCTTTGAAAGGAGATTGAAGTTCCCGACGAGAGGGTGGTTTTTAATTTCCTACCAATTTCCTTTTCTCCTTCACATAGAGTTGTCTCGAATTCAGGTTAGGGTAGTTCTTAATTTGATGATAATATTGAGTATGGGTGATTAATTGTTTCTTAATATTGTTTTGTAATTTTGATGATTAAATTCATTGGTTATGATGATTATGGTTCTATTATTGGATTATTTTTCCTGAGTATTGTTAGTTTGACAATTGTGATTAATTATGTGATTGTTTTATTGAATGAAATTGGATTATTGTGCTCTAAAGGTAGATTTTGTGATGGAATTGATATATTGTGGATGAGTGAGCAAATGAGGGTTAGGAAAATCAAATAAATGAAATTATAAAATATGAGACTTCTAGGGATTGGAGATTGACTTTTGAAATACAATAACTTTATAATAAGAAACCTTTGTGAAAAGCTTGGTTAATTAGAAAATCCAGAGAATAAGTTTTGCTTATTTAGAACCCTTTAGGTGATAGTAGTTATAAGAATTCAATGATACTGAGTATGTAGAGAGTGATGATTTCTTTATGGATAATTATGTGATTGGCCTGATTGTTCAATGTAATTAATTTTCAGATTCGGTATTAGATTTTCATGATATCTTATTACTTATAGGGGTTTGAGTAGAGTTGAAAGGAATATAATGTGTTTCTACCATTGTGATAAATAGGTTTAGTACAAAGGTGGTATTTACTGAAAAGGAATATGACGACTGGATCTTATTTAGGATAAAAGGATATGGTTAGGTGGTATATATATAAGGATGGCAAAATGAGAAAGACCAACATGAATACATATGCACAGTTGTCACTGACTATATTGACGATCTGATCTAATAGTGTTTTAATTCAAGGTTATTGGAGTGTTTCATTTGGTGAGTGAGACATTGTAATAAGTGCTAAGAGATTGCCTAAATGTATGAGGTTAAAGAAATAGTAAGAGAAATTGGGACAATAATTAGGTATTTAGACTTTTGAGGTATGAAGGTTGACTTTGGTAAATTGGGCTTGGTCAAACATTGGTCAATGTGAAAATAAATAAATAAATAAAACCATAGGTTAAATTTTGATTCATTAGAATTCCACGAGTTATTATTTTGGGTTCCTTTAGTGTATTTTCTTCTTTGTAATGTTGTTGGTGATAAATTACATTTGTGATGATGTGTGAATGACATGTAGACTACATTTATTAATGTTAAGGGAAATGATTGATGTGGATTGAGAGATTAATTTTGTGGGTCATATTGCATTGATGAGTCGTTTAGGTTCATGATAATCAGTTGAAATTATTTGAAAGTGAAAGGGATGGATGCCTACTCCTATGGACGAGGAGTGAGGTTACCCCTGGTGAATATGCTTGTAAAGCATTGTGTTTTAAAAATGAGATAGATTATCATGAACGCTAAATGAACGGAAAATGTTTTCGAAAGGTGGGGATGAATGGAACTAGTACGGTTGGTCCCTGACGGGTCGTTGTAATGGCCTAGGACTTTGAGGGTATTCGCGGTGGGGAAAGCTTCCACTATGGCCGATCACCATGAGTAGAAAGTGACTCCTATTGCAACACTTGTTGCCCTGACTGTAACTGACTAGTGTTTCTAGTGAGAGTGTCAGATGTGACATGTACTCCTAGCATCGCCCAATTATTTTGATGGTACCACATGGCATGAGATTGAACTGTGAGTGACATGCATCATATTGGGTTGCATAATTAATTGTGATGAGTTGTAAATTGATTTTTCCATGTCTCCTTTATATTTGTTGTGTGTATTGTTCAAGTGACTTTATTATTATCATTAAATTATGAGCTAACCCTATGTTGTGTATGTGGTTGACACCTGTGATGACCCCGCGAACGGGCGAGTAGATGAGCAGTTTCTTGAAGATACAAAGGGCATAGGCTAAAAGAGAACGCGATTTTCTGAAGACGTTATAATGCTATTACTTTTGTGTTTGAGAAATTTCTATTATATAGGAATGTAGTAGTGTAAAACATTTTATTTTTAGGAGAAATTTATATTTGCAGTTGTAGAAACCTTACTTGAGAAATTACTCTATGAAATAAGTTTTGGTTTGTTATCGAATGATGTATTTAATTACCATAGAGAAATTAGAATATTTAGGTGGAGGAGTTGAGGGTGTTACAACATATATCTCTTCTTTAAGCACACCATTGAGGAATGCTGATTTAACATCTAGTTGATAGATGCTCCAAACTTTTTGTGCCGCAAGAGCTGTTAGAGCTCTTATCGTATCTAGACGAGCAACTGGAGCAAATGTCTTGTTGTAGTCGATCCCGGGTTGTTGTGAGTAACCCTTTGCTACTAGTCTTGCTTTATGTTATTTTATGGTTCCATCAGAGTTGAGCTTTGTCTTGTAGACCCCACTTAACCCCAATAATGTCTTTTCCATGTGGAAGATCAATTAACTCCCATGTGTTGCTTTTCTTAATCATTTGTATCTGTTCTTCCATTGCCTTGACCCATACTTCCTGCTTTGATGCTGCTTCAAAGCTTTCAGGTTCAAGTATGGCTAAATTGCAAGACTCGTATATATCTGCCAATAATCTTTCTCGTCTCGGAGTAGAGTCTGGTGAAGAAGGCACCTGGGTCTTCTACTTCTTCTAACTACGCCCAATGTATGATCGAACGTAGCTCTGATGCCACTGATAGTATTTTTGGGTAGATATAAATAGAAGTTGGGATGATTTATAGTGTGATAGTAAGTATGTGATGTTGAAGGAGGATCTTAGATGTAATAGGAAAAAGGTAGAATAGTAGTTGGCCGTGTAGCTCTGATCTTGAGAAGTAGAACTTGATTGATTTTCTCTACATTCATAATTGGTGATACAATTGCCTATTTATAGGCTTTTATCTACCTAGGAACATTCTAGACCATCTTCTTTGTTTTTAGTTTTTCTAGATTTTTCTTTTACAAGGATCTAGTTGTTTCTTTTTCTAGAAATTTGTAGAACTTTCAACAAATTGAATATTCACAACTACACACGTATTGTCCAATCATCCTTTCAATACGCTATGAATTAATTTGATTTGTTAATTTCTAAATATCTGCGACTAAAATTATATTACCAGCAACAAGAATAGTACTTTACTTATAATTTTAGTTTTCTTGTTAAAAAATAGTATAAATCGTCACTTTAATCCTAAATTTGTAAAGTACTATCATTTAATTCTTAAAAGTAATAAAATTAAAAGTAAGTCTATGAAAGTTCAATTTATTTTTCATTTTACTTATTGGAAATGTCTATTATCATCTCAGTTTCTGGAAGTGACTATATTTCAGTGTCTAAAGGTGTCTACTCATTATCATCTAGTGCTAAACTTCTGGGCAGGAAATTCCGGGGAATAAAATAACATTACTTCACACATTTTTAGGATCAAAATGAATGTTTTCCTAAAAAATATTTTACCAAATTTAGTTATCTGCAATATTTATTGGTATTAACACAATTATTATGGGTCCAAAAATAGAACTTCTGTTGGAATGTAAGTCAAGGACACTCACAAAAAGAACGAGAGTAATCAGTTGTTGTCACACACACATAACTCTTAAGGAGTTAACAGTAAACTTCTATAGATAAAGTCTTGGGTTAATTTTGGGAAAGAAAAAAAAAAAAGAGAAGAACAATGGAAACATGTATCAATTTCCCTGCCATGTCACCCAGAGAAGACCAGTGTTATCACGTTTCATGTTTTCAAGACTAGTTTCTTGTAATGCTAATGCAATGCATTCTTATTTTTATGCAGACGCTAGAAGTTTGCACAACAAGCAGTAGGCTAACATGCTAGACCATCAACAGGCTGGGCAAGGATAATAAATCTTGAAAACAAAAACAGCTTGATTATTCTGTTACAATTTCATCTATTTTCAGTTGCAGTTTAACATAACTCCATAGCTAAATTTAAAGACAATTGAGACCTTCTAGCAAGTATACCTGTTAAGAAAATTATTTTTTGATTACACATGTAATCTTTATTTTTGTATTTTTGTATTTTTTTTTTTTATTATTTCAATTATTAAACTAAATTTTCCTAGTCAAAGTAATGATTACTAGGATTTAAGAGAAAGTATTTTCTTTTCAATCAGTAATGTAATAGTTTAGGAACAAGTATCAGTTAGTGGTTCCTAGACTTTAAGAGCAAGTATTTGTTTTATCTCTCACTACAATCATTATAAATACTGTAATTGACAGGTGAATAAAATTAAGCATTCAACACAACTTATCTTTCCCAAGTTCATATATCCTCTCCTTGCAATATTCCATTAATCTGTTTTTATTATTCCCTAAAACCAACAATACCACAATATCTCAGTATATTGCTTGCATTTTATGAAGTACTTGCAAGTCATTGTCTTCGACCATAAGTTCCAATGAAATTTGTATCCAAAGAGGCTTGATAGCCATTGCAGCAATAATTATTTAGTCTTAATATGTGAAAACACACAAGATATTCACATCTGTGTTCCAAGAATGAATGTATGACAATGATTAAGTTGAGAATATCACTTATAAAAGGCTTTCTGTGTCACGTTTTTATTTTATCAGTTTAGCACTACCTGAGATTGTAAAATAATTCAGGATATATATTTAAATTTGTCTATGGCAACGTTTTGAATTGTATAGCTTCAGACTCTGCACTTCTTAAAATGAAAACATATAACAACGATCTCTTCACGCATCGTGGACTTCAAGTCTTGTTGAATAACCTACTTTATTGTGGTTGTGTCAATGATCTTTCTTAAATATACAGAGTGTACAAGTTCTTATTCTTATATTACCAGTTTTAGAATTTGGATATAAGCATGTTGCGTACCCAAACTTTGTTCGTCGAAAGCAGGAAGATGGGTCTTGTGACAGTTGTCGAGTAAACTTCTAAAAACTCAAAAAGAGAATCAAATTGCATGACAGGGTGTTCATGAAAGTGTTGAATTTTATTCATGATAAAGTAAATGTATACGATAATAGAATATTTGAGAACAAATCAATTCCTTGTTGGAAGATCACGTACAAGCTTTGTAACACCCTGGTTTCTGAAAATAAGATAAAATAAAATAAAATAAATAAAAATAAAAAATAAATAAAATAAAGTAAAATCAAAATATTTACAAGAGTGGTTAGATTTTACAAGGAGTGGTTAGGTTTTAAGTGGGTAGATAAATAAAATAAAAGAAATCAGAATATCTCAAGGGAGTGGGTGAGTGGGCTGCTGCAAATTCTCATCAGAAAATCTATTCAAATCAAATCTCTTTTATATCTTTTCTCCATCCTCAGATATCTCTTTTTGGTTCCTGTGTTTCAAACCTACCTTCCAAAACAAAAAACAAGGAGATCAAATTTCTGATTGTGAATATAGATCAATACCTAGTTTTTCAATTGCACGTGATCGACTTACTTCCAGGTCAAGGTGTTCTCTATTTTAATAATAATTATTAATTTTTTTTTTTTTTTTTCAGTTTTTCTTATTGTTTATTGCTTTGGATCAACGTTTTAGTGGCTAGATCCTTTTTATTTTATTGTCTTCTCGATAGCTTAAACCTGGTGCCTCTACTACACTACCTTTGTGTTTGGTTTGTTCATGGTGATTTCCTTCTTCTTATTTTTTGTTGTGCATCCGTTGATTTTGTTAAGTTAGGCCTTTTAGTTTATTGTAGTGATAGATCCTGAGCTACGCCTTTTAGTTTATTGTTAAATAATAATGGAATTTTGTAGTGCAAATAGTTACACCAATGAAATTAAATGTTACTTAAGGCCCTAAAGAAAACCAATTTCCCTCGTCGTATACTCTGATGTTCTAGACATTTATATGTTGTTTTGATTTCACTTTAGCCTTATCTTTTTATTTCTGTTATTTTAATTGCAAAGTTCCAAGTTGTGGAAGAAATACATTACTATACAGGAGTAATTGTTCCCTTTTTATATTATATAAAAGTTAAATTATTTTATTTTAATACTTATTTTAATCTTGGCAAGTCATTTTAGTAACGATTCTTTTTTGTTATTTTAGTCGTTTAGATTAGCTTTATTAGTGAATTGAATTCTTGTGTGTATTATTATTGTAATTATTGTATTGTGTCTATTTGATTTAATTTAATTGGCGATTGGAAGTGTACGAGGTTTAATTTAATTCTTGTTTTTGTTTTTATGATAAAGTATATGTCATATTTCTTACTTAACTATTTCCATTTCCTTATTTACACTGATTTTACATATGATTATTTGTGTTTGATGATCTTATTGGATTTTGTTGTATTAAATATTTGGTTATGTGAGCTGAGTTATATGGGGTGAGAGATTAATTTTGTGGGGCATGTTGTATTGATAAATTGCTTAGGTTCATGATAATCAGTTGTGTTTGTTGAAAATGAGAGGGATGGATGCCTACTGCTGTGGAGAAGCAGTGAGGTTACCCCTGGTGGACATGTTTAAGAGGCGTGACGTTTTGAGAAATTGATAACGATTATCATGAATACTAAGTGAAACAAAAATATTTTCGAAAAATGAGGATGAATGGAACTAGAACGGTTGGTCCCTGACGGGTCGATGTAATGGCCTAGGACTTTGGGGGTATTCGCGGTGGGGAAAGCTTCCACTATGGCTGATCACCAAGAGTGGGAAGTAACTCCCTTTGCAACACTGGTTGCCCTGACTGTAACTGTCTAGTATTTCTAGTGAGAGTGTCAGAGGTGACATGTACTCCTAAACATCGCTCAGTTGTTTTGATGGTACCACATGGCATGAGAGGGAATTGTGAGTAGCATGCATCATACTGGGTTGCATGATATGATTGGTTTTGATAAATTTTGAATTGAGTGTGTGTACCTTCTTATGTTCCTTGTGTTGAGCTGTTCTTATTGGTCTTGTTATTATTATTAAAATGTGAACTAACCCTGTGTTGTGTCTGTGGTTAACACCTGTGATAACCCCGCAAACGGGTGAGCAAATGAGCAGTTTGTTGGATGCAAAAATAACGTAGGCTAGGAAAGGAGCTCGATTGCTTGAGGACTTGGTATACTGTGGTCCTTGTTTTTCCTTTCTTGATTTTCAATGGTTGCTTCTATTTATACATGTTAAAAATTCTCTAGATATTTCGTTATTTGAGAGTTTTTGAATTGTGGAGACATATGTAGTTGTGAGATCTCACTCTAGTAATTACTCTATGGAATGAAGTTAATTCCCTTCATTTAGTGGCGTATTTATTTTTACCCGAACCATGGAGATTTTATGTCGTAGCGTTTGTAGTAACTAGGGGTGTTACAAGCTTACTATTACAAATATTAGCAATAGCCAAAGAAATTGAATTATTAGCAACCAATAGAATCATCCAACAAATTACTCAAACTAAGGAACCAGTTACATTAAATGGAAAGATTGAAACTAGCTACCTCATAACTTAATAACAAGAAAATGAGGTAGCTTAATGTCTCCATGCCAAAACCAAACTTTGAACATAACCATAGGAGAACCCCGGTGTAACGTCCCGCTGTTTTTCATTACTAAAATAATTTCCTTTTTATCTATTTATTATTATTAATTGAAAATGTTTCCTTTCATTTAGATTTCTTTAAATAAAATCTTAAAATAATTTCCTTGCTAAAAAAAAACGTCACCATAAAAAAAACATCACATAGATCACATCATAACCATACATCAAAAGTTGTTTACAAAACGTCACATAGATACGTAATATTGTGACAATTATAATATACACATTATTCTATGAAATCCTCGGGTTAGCTAACATTCCTTGACATCTCCACACATGATTACTGAATCTACCTGTCAATCTGCTCCTCCGAATAAAATTCAGGATCATCACAGGTGTCAAACCACAGACACAAACACGCAAGGGTAAGTTCCAATATCTTAATAAAAATACATATCATATAAAAATATCAATATGATACATATCATAATCAACTAAATAAAGAATAAATTGTGACTTAAATGAAATTTCTATATGATGCATGCTCCAACCTCAACTCCAAAAATATGCAATGTGGTACCATCTCAGATAATACGACATCATCATCGTAAAACTTACCGACCAGTTGGGATTCCACAGTGGTGCACAGAATGTCATAAACAAACATGTGATCATCATGAATTAAATGAATTCTCACTGTTGGAAATCCCCAAGTCTGGTATCCCACCAAGACGCACGGATTAAGTTATTATCTGCACCTCTAACCGAGGCCACCTCTTTTGAGGCATGCATGAATGAATGAAATATTATCTCCATTTCTAAAAATCTCATTTAAAATAATATCAACTTATTGATATTACAAGTACACTCTATCATTATATTTTACGATGTGGATTAATAATTTATAGTATAATCGTCATAGTTTTCATCACAGTCCTCAACGTGCATAGCATAGTTAATTAATCACAGTCTCAATCATCATTAAAGTTCAATGAAAAGGTAAACATACACAATCTAAGTCATCATCCAAGTACACATCCAAAGTTATTCAAGTTCAATCAAAGGTCATCCAAGTTCAAAGTATAGAAAAATTAATCGTTATAATATTATATAAATAACTAAAATTATGAAATCAGTAAAGGTGGCAGAGCCTCCTAGTTAGATCTCATAATTTTAAGTCGTTGTAATATTATATAAATAACTAAAATTATGAAATCAGTAAAGGTGGCAGAGCCTCCTAGTTAGATCTCATAATTTTAGGATCTCAAATATCATATGCAATATAAACAAATGAAAGTGGAAATATTTCATTATAAACATATAAATATGTGGTATTATAAACGAAAACTGAAATAGCTCAGTTGGTTAGGAAGTAGTTGAGAATTCGAAGGTCATGGGTTCAATTCTTGTTTGCATCATTTTTATTATTATATATTTTTTTTATTTATTATTTTTTTTATATGCATTATTTTAATAATTGAAAACTTAAATAAATTGTAACTTCCCTTACAATCCTTATTACTTTAAAACTTCAATAATAATTATAAGTTAAAGAGAATAAGATTATAAAAATCAAATTATAGAATTTTTTAGGATTATTCTAGAATTTTTAGAAACTTGAAAACTTAATTAAATTGAAAACTCATAATAATTTAGAAACTTCCCTCACCTTATTTTTCTCCCTCTTGGAAATGCTTTAAAGATCTTCTAATGGTTGAAAGAAGGTTGATCCTACTCCCCACACAAAGTTAAGTGAAGTGATTTTGGTGAATTTAGAAAAATTTGGAATTTTGGCAAAATAAGCTTATAGTTTTGGTAAATTGGAAAAACTAAAATTTTGGTGTTTTGGTACAAATGAATTCATGGCTGAAGTGTTCTCAAATGGTTTCTATTTATAGATGAAATAAAATTTAAAATATTATTAGTGGTAAATTTAATATACTTAGTGGTTTTACTATACAAAATTAATTAGAATTCTTTTTCTTTTTAGTGCTCCACTAATCAAATTAGTGCTAACACCACTAATTTAGTGCATCTTTCCATCACTCCTTATGTATTGCTCACATCATTTTTATTTAATTTAATTTTATGTATTTATTTATTATTATTATTATTTTAATACCCTAATTTCTCTTCTAAACTTTATTATTCTAATTCCATTATTCAAATATCATATATGATTATTCCATAATTAATACTAAATTATAAAGAGTCTAAAAATTATTTTTCCCTATTTTTCCGGTTTACCAATTGTTTTTAAATAAATTTTCAAGATGTTTTCTATATTTAATTTACAGAAAATTTGTTATATAACGTTTTATTCCAAATTGTGTAACGGTCCATTTTTTTGAATAATAATAAATTGTCTAACGTCTCATTTTAATAATAATAATTGAATTATAATGTCTCAATTTAATAATATTGAAGAATATATTTATGTATCTTATTCAAAAAATGAATCCAGTATGAATTATAGACCAGGTACAACTTAATCAAGGAAATAGGGAATAAAGCAATTAAGGTAATACAAATCAAATCACCACAAAATCTGTTCCAAATCACCACCAAATCAATCTACACTAATTAAGGAAATAATTATTTTCAAATTAATGAAAATTGATTGTGTAACATTATAATTTTAATGAGTAATAAATGTCCATGGGTGGTTGAGCAGCTATAAAAGGGCGAGTATGCTGCACTTTCTAATCACACATTCTTCCTTTCTTTCCTTTCTTTCTTTCATACTCTAGTATTGTCTTTCCCCCTAAAAGGAGATTGAAGTTCCTGATGAGAGGGCGGAGATTGGAACTCTACCAACATCAATTTTTCTTCACATAGAGTTGTCTCGAATTCAGGTTAGGGTAGTTCTAAATTAAATGATAATGATGAGATGTTTCTCTTTTCCTTGCTTTTGTTTATTTGGACTGAATAGGTATCCTTTGGCTGAATGCTAATTCTTCCTTTCTCACTTTTGTGAATTATTATTATTATTTGGGATTGTTTAGGTGTTATCACTATTTTATTTGTGATGTTGAAATGAATATATGTTGCGATCCTATCACCATTCGTTAACGTAATTGAGAGATAAAAACCTATTTTTATATTGATTTAATGTTATGCCTTGAATAATATATTTGGATATACGTTGTTTTTGAAAATGTAATATTTTATTTATATGTAAATTATTTAAAAGATACAGTGACAATGAATGGATTCAAGTAATTTTTAAATAATTATTTTGAGTACTTATGCATATTTAGAAAATATTTATAGAATAATTATCGAAAAATAAAGGGGTGAATATTTAAAAAGAAAGTCTTAGAATATTTATTAGTGAATATCCTTGCTGATTACCTTTTTTAGAATTTGTTCTTTTGTTTTTATTAGGTTATGCTGCTTAGTTCGATTTTAATATTTATTACTCTATTGATATCTTTCTCGTATTTTGTCCATCTTAATTGGTTATTTATTTGGTTTATGATTCATTATTATATTGTGATAATTATTATTTAATTAGTAATTATTCCTTTTGTTATTGTATTATATTTTCCAATAAAATTTTAAGGAGTTTAATTATTTTCGTCAATTACTATTTTACTAGTTTCTTAATATCTACATCCTTTCTTGTATCGTTTTATCTTTTGTTTGGTAATTCTCTTGTAATGACTATTTATTTGGGTTTATAAGTTAATTGGATTGTGATAATTGTCATTTAATATGTGCTTAGTCCTTCTAGCTATACGATGTTACTCACGTTTAATTAATTGTATGTTGATCTTAATGTTTTGTTAAATAAAATATTCTGTTATGGGGAAATGATTGATATGGATTAAGAGACTAATTATGCGGGGCATATTGCATTGACAAGAAGTTTAGGTTCATGATAATCTGTTTTAAAAAAATGTTTTCTTATGAGAGGGATGGATGCCTACCGTTAGAATGAGCGGTGAGGTTGTCCCTGGTGAATATTCTTTCGAAACATTGTGTTAAATGAAAGATTATCGTGAATGCTAAACGAGGTGAAAATGTTTTCGAAAGGTGAGGATGAAGGGAACTAGTACAGTTGGTCCCTGACGGGTCGTTGTAATGGCCTAGGACTTTGAGGGTATTCGCGGTGGAGAAAGCTTCCACTATGGCCGATCACCATGAGTGGAAGTGACTCCTGTTGCAACACTGGTTGCCCTAACTGTAACTGTCTAGTATTTCTAGTTAGAGTGTCAGAGGTGACATGTACTCCTAGCATCGCTCAATGGTTTTGATGGTACCACATGTCATAAGAGTGAAATGTGAGTGGCATGCATCATATTGGGTTGCATAGTTAATTGTGATGAATTGTTAATTGAAATTTCATGTTTTCTTAATATCTGTTGTTTGTGTGTATTGTTCCTATGATTTTATTATTATCATTAAATTATGAGCTAACCCTATGGTTGTGTCTGTGGTTGACACCTGTGATGACCCCACGAACGGGCGAGCAGATGAGCAGTTACTTGGAGACACTACGCTGTAGGATAGAGGGGAACCTGACTTCGTGAAGACATTATGATGTCATTACTTTCCTTTTTGTATTTTTAGACATTTCTATTTTATAGGAATGTTAAATGTTTAAGACCTTTTATTTTATGATAAAGTTACAATTGTAGTTGAAGAAACTTTATTACTCTATGAAATAAGATTTGGTTTATTTACGGAATGAATATTTAATTACCATAGAGAAATTATAGTATTTAGATGTAGAAATTGAGGGTGTTACAAATTGTATATTTATTTATCCTACTCCTAATTTTACATTTTATGGAATATATTCCCTTTGATTTCCTTCTTGTTTTAATTTTTCAACTTGCATTGCGTAGACCAACACAGTTTAGAAAATAATTTTATTTTTCCAAAAACTGTATATTTTTAGAATCAGTAAATTTTTCTGTGTAACTATATATAATTTTTATGTATTAATTCTTAAAATGTTTCTCAAATCAAATACCGAATAAAATTTCTTACAGATAATAATATAATTAAAACAATGAGTTTACAATAATTTGGAAATATAAAATAACGTTCGAAACATCAAATAATAATAAAAATGTTAAACAATGAAGTTATTTTTCTACTACATTTTTATTTAGAAATGTAATCGTAATTTTCTCAAATTACGTAATAATATTGCTACCCAATGGTAATTATTTTTGAATTATGTTTTCTGTCTAATCAAATTATAATAGTAAACAGTTAATATGCACATTTTTACAGAATTTTTAGTAAATGTTTTAACTACGTTTTTAATATTCGTAGTTATTTATGAAAATTAATTTTGAGGGTGTTACACCCGGTAAACTCAGTAATTTGTTCTTGAAACTTTCAGTATGGTCTACTCTGTTATCTCTGATCATAGAGAATAAATACAGAATCTCAATGGTTTGCTAGTGGAAATTATCATTTTCAGACAAGCACAAAGGCCTCACTTCTACCTCACACTTAACTGGGAAGTTTTCCATTTGAACATACTCATAACTTACCTTCAACAATTGAGTCCAACATTTTTCAACTCCGAATTCCCTCATTAGCCAAACAATAAAATGGGTTCCCATGTGATCATGTGAAAGACACAAACATCCCTTCAAAATCCCAAGTTCAAGTTCAAATTGAATATCATCAACAAACATGTATATGTTTCATTGTTAAGATCTTATGAAAAAATTTCCAATCCGTCCATTAGATTGTTTCATAATGAACATACCATGTCCATCATTGTGTACTGGAACGGTAATGGCCGCAGCACAAGGTAAAAGACTTCTCCAACAAGTATCACCCAAGCAATGAACATTCATCTCCCAATTCAATGATTTAATAATCATAATCATTACAACCACCTTGTAAGTGTCACTATGATCATGGTAACCAAATCCATGCTTCAGAGAAATCTCTCCAAGTTCACAATCTCATAACCTGAGTTGTGAGGGTGTAAGTCTTTGCATATGATCCTTGTGGCCGGGTTCCAGATTTTGAACTTGCATTCTGTAAGTTCATCATTCAAAGAACCATACAAGAAAACCAACCCATTGCAGGAACTTGAGAAATAGCACTCCTGGTCGAACAGGTGGCAACTATCGATAATGGATGATGGGTTCTCAAGTTTGAAGATGCAATTTCACCAAGGTGGGATGGAATATGATAGAATTCCAAACCTTGAAAACGCACCAGAGCCTTCACTGGAACCCATGACAGAATTTCTACTATCAGGTCCTCAGGAAGTACTAGTACTGAAGCACCCATTGTTGTCAAAGTTTGCTACGCTCGTTGCTCTCCCAAATTATATCATACATAAATGTTCTTATATATTTTTATATTTCAAATGTAATACATTTATTTATGAACTCAAACATATTCGTTAATACCCATTTTTGTGTATGAACCATGTCAATATTAAGTTACTATTTTTTTCCCTAAACTTAAACTAACATGATTGACAAATTATGCTTTCAATTACATATTTATAATTTCTTTTTTTAATTTTAGATATTACTATATGATCCTCTCATATAATTTTATGAATTAAAAGAATATTAAATATTAATATGCATTGGTATAAATGATAATAAAGCAGACAAGTGATATCTCCTCAACAACACATTTTATTTATACATTTTGCAGCAAAATCACCACTATTCTGAGAGATATAATTGAGGATTGATTAGAACACAACTTATGGACTGCGATGAATTACCACTTTCACAATGGCTTATTAGTCTTCAAGTGTGAAAATGCCACAGATGCAAACTAAACCTGTTATTAGATTCACAAACAACCACCTACGTTCTGAAAGAGATATTATGGGATGGGATGTATGACTACTTTTCCAATGGCTTTATTAGTCTTCAAATGGGAAAATGCCTCCACAGTTTGAGAGAATGGAAAGGGACTCTTTGGGTCCAATATTGGCTTCACCTTCCCACTCTCTAAGTATGGTTTTAATTTCTCTAACACAGCACCATCTGAAATGCGTGCAAAGAAAATAGCTTCAGGAGTTCCAAATGGCACTATTGTCACAACTTTGCCATTTTCTTTAACAGCTTTCAATGCCCTCTCACTCTGTCCTGTTTTTCAAAAACATTCATCAATTAGTTTTCAATAATATATATTATATTATATTGTACATGACTGACTAACTTCTATTTAAACAAAGTAACGTTACTTCAATTCCAATCTCACCTACTGTATCAAACACGACATCAAATTTTTCTTCCAATTCTTCAAAATTCTCTTTTGTATAATCAATAGCCAAGTCTGCTCCTAAGTTCCTTAGCAAATCCAATTTTGCAGTACTAGCCGTGGCTGCAATCTTTGATGCCCCAAAAACGTGCTTGGCGAGCTACATCATCAAACAAATACTTAACATATTCAAGACTACTTTAACTTTTTAACTAGAAACTTTTTCTACTTTAAGATATATGTTACACATATATGACAATTTTTACAATAGTTTCTACGATATCATTTGTATCTATTTTTTCTATCATTTGAATATGTAATAAACAAAGCACTTGAGAGAGATGCACACGAGAATATGTTGTTATACAATATGTTGTGAGAACACTATTTCTCAATTTATAACTGGTGAAAAAATTGAAACCACTTGGAAAACCAAAAGATATGAAAGATATCAAACCTGAATAACAAGGGTTCCAACTCCTCCAGCACCACCTAGAACAAGTACCGAATTTCCAGCAGAAAACTCAACTTTTTCAAATCCCTGATAAGTGGTGAGTATGGCTAAAGGAAGGCTAGCAGCCTCAATAAAGCTCAAATTGGAAGGTTTGTGAGCCAATACTTTCTCTTCAGCCGCAGTGTACTCTGCCAAAGACCCTATGGCTTTTGGACTATTCAGAGGATCCCCTTTGAGATCTCCATAAACTTCATCTCCAACATTGAATTTCCTCACTTTACTTCCCACTCTCACCACCACACCAGCAGCATCGTACCCCGGAACAATCTTAATTTCCACCACCAAAAATACATGACAAAATGCAAAATTAAAAACAAATAAAAATAAAACTTTGCACTAAGATGTAAAATATACAAATCATATTCTTACAGGTAAGGGAGGGTCAGTGTTCTTCAAGAATCCAAGAGCTCTCTTATAATCTATAGGATTAAGGGCTGCGGCCACAACCTTGATGAGCACCTCATCTTCCTTGATGTCTGGTATAGGTATGTTAGATTCAAATTTGAGAATATCTTCTGTGTTTCCATAGTCAGAATAAACCCAAGCTTTTATATGTGATGGAATTCTAGAAGTAGTGCTTGCCATTTTTATCTCAGTGACCTTAAGGGAATAATAGAGTATGTATGAGAATATATGTAAGAGTTCCTAGGTTGTAGTTGAACTCAGTGGTGTAGATATTGTGAAATTTTATGTTGCACCAGACAATATACTCATTTATATAGAGGGAACAAAAAATGTCACCGCTTTTACTTACCTTTCTAGTTTGCTTTTTTTCTTAATACAATTTAAATATATTGGAATATAGTCATAATTTTGTACTGAGAAGTAAGGAAAGATAAGATGTTAGATAAACCCACCCCAGTATCCAGCCAGATGTAATTTCAATTAGGAACGTATTCATTTAGACGATTTTCCAGCTATGTTCTTGATGTTATGTATATGTTGTGCCAACACTCTCTGTCACTAGTTCTTTTTCACCTGTTAATTGTCCTTTCTTTATTTTTTTAATTAAGTTTAAACTCACATGAGAAAAAACTGTAATAAGACCCATATATTTGTGATTCTTAAATATGACCCGTGCTGAAAATAATTTCACGCACTGACAAATCATATATAACATCACCATTAAAACTTCAACACTTGTCCTGAGAAAATCATTAGTTCAAATTTATCATGGATAAAGAAATGGCAATCAAATATTTATTAGGTTGTTTTGCTATTTAGATCAGCCATTTAAAGAATGAGACGACTGAATGAAGAATGATAGGTTGTCAATTATCTATGAAGCGTTAAACTCTATATAAATTTGCTACTGAATGACTTGCGTAGAAGTATTTATGTTATGTATCAAAATTAAATGGTATATATACGATGACTGTTTTAATTTTGGCTCAGGCATTAAACTCATGATTCAATGTAAAAATGCACTTTTAACGTCGATTGTAAAACATTTACAACCGCTGTTAATAGTCTTCTTTTAACATTAGTTTATGTTTGAACCGCTGTTAAATGTAATATTGTAATGTTTTTTTTACGTCAGTTTAGTTTTTAGCCTTTTGTTAAATGTGATAAGTTTTTTTAAAAAAATTCTTTTATTTTATATACGAATCTAAAATATCAATACAGTTTTATACCAATATAATCTAATTTCATTACCAATACAGTTCAATACCAAATAATATTTCAAAAAATTAATGAAATAATAAACCAATTTGTCTACAATATTTAGTTTCTTCATTCTCTCATCCAATTCTCTACAATACTTAGTTCTAGCTACTAGTAAACTCATACAAATCTTTATCAAAAACTGAAAAATAAAAATAACATGCTAATAAATTTTAAAGATGTTAGAAAACTTCTTTATAGCCAACTTGTAAAAGACTCCAAATAAGTCAACTTTCTTCATGCAACTCATGATTCAGTGTATATATATTTATGTTAATAGATTGATGATGGATTTTTTATTGGCATCCATTACAAACTGTTTTTCAGCATCATGAAGGATGACAGTACATATTCTGATTCCATAGTAATTCAAAATCAACCACCTTAGTTATCAAGAAAATCATCACTCAAAAACTTTATTCGCTCTACATAAAGAATGGGATACTGTAAAGCAGATAATATATGATGAATTAGAATGTGATGTCAGCTACCACTTGAGTAAGAAACAGCATCATCAATAATGAAATCATGCTTACAAGATAACTCTCTGGCTGCTGCAACAATTTGAGCTATGAAATTAAGCAAAGCCTTGGCATCCTTCATCTTCAGTCACCAATCATAACTGCATAATATCAGCACACTTGAAATTTCACTCTTTGAATGATTAGTGACATTTTAACAGCATAATAATTTATCATATAACTAATATAACTAGCTAATTAACTCAAAATTATTTAAATGAAATAATGTTTTAATTTAGTTTTTAACATTTTCAACAATATAATATATACTTTTTTTAAAAAATATATACTTTCTTTAAATTAAGAATTAGTTGAAGTTCAATTAGTAATTTTAAAATTATTATTTTCAATTAATTAGAAACTATTTTAAATGTTTTCTTTTAACTTTCAAAATTTGTAAATAATTTCTTAATTAAACACATGGAATTTAATGATTAAATATAAATTTACCAATTTCAAATATTTAAAAACTATTACAAATATATTCTGAGTTTCTTAACATAAAATATATGATAAATAATTTTGGAAATTAATATTTATTAGTGCTAAATTATTAATTTATATATTAGAAATTAAAATTACTTAAAAATATATAATAAAATATTTCCTAAAATTTTTTAAGTAACTATCTATTTCTATTATATAGTGTGAGTGTAATCTTTTCATAAAATAATTATCATATTATTTTTGTCTATTTATCCCAATTAATTGATTAAAAATTAGGAAATATAATATAATCTTAAAAAATGTTATAATATTATAATATTTCTATGTCAGTTGTAAAATTTAGTCAAATAAAATAAATAAGAAATTGCTTGACCAAAATAGAGCTAAAATAAATCTTAATTAATTTAAAAAAAATAAAGAAACGCTTCGTATCACGTGGCATTGCGTGTTGGTGTTGTTGGTAAATTGTATACTAACAGAGAGTGAAATAATTACAACAAAGAACAATGTAACTTAAAAAGATGTGAAAATATTGTGGAAAATCATCACCTGACTGGGAGGCACACATTTCAGAGTTAATTTATCTCATTAATTATCTCCTGACTGAATATTCAAGTGTTGAATGTGAGCAATCTTTCCCCAATCTTGGCCTTCAGGTTTCTGACAACGCTGTTGTAGCAATGGACAATCCAAAATTTGAAGAATTGAAATGGATTTGGGGAGACCTTCCTCTGGTAAGCATTCCAGGTTGGGACATAAACCGAGAATCAAATGACGGAGAGTGGAGAGTTGGCATAGACCCTTGTAATCCAGTTTCTTCAGATTTCTGCATCTCCATATTTCCAGAGAAGTAAGAGAGAGTGGCAGAAAACCTTCCTCTGGAAAACACTCCACTTCATCCACTCCATAAATATCCAATGTTTTTAGACATGTGTTGACTCCAAAGCTCTCTTTCAGTGAAGCGATGAGTTTGTAACTTGAGAGATGCACGCCTCTTAGATTTGATGGCAAACCTCCTTCCAAGAGCATCTCCACTTTTGGACAATCATTTATACGAAGGTCAGTAAGAGATGGAAGGAGAATGTCCATGCGTTTAGCAAGAAGTTGCTCTGACATATCCACTTTTGATGCGGCATGCCCAACAACAAGTTGCTCTGACAGCCCTTTCAGCTTCGGACAATTCACTATCTCAAGAGATTGAAGACGTGGAAAAGCATATGGACATTCCCATTCTTCCCATTCCTTCATATCGTAGAAGCGCAGTTCTTCCAAGGATGGAAATGGAGAAGAGCTACTCCCATAAAATTCAGCACCAACACTCACTATTCCATCAAACCCTGAAATCGTCAGCAGCTTGAGAGATGGAAGAAGTCCAAGGAGAGCAAACAAATGCAGTATTTACAGCCGTACATTCTTAAATACACTACATTTGATAATGAATTATTTGATAACCAACTCGGAAATTCTGTACCACCATAGTTACAAATTGATAAATCCTTCAAGTGCTTGGAAGGTCGTAGATTCTCAAGTACTTTCTTTTCTTTTCTCGGATCATCAGGGATGTGGTTCCAATCCCAATTTAACAGTAGCTTCTCAAGGCGTGTTTTGTTTATCAAATCAACTGCTAATGCATCTGACGGGTCTTCAATATTCTGCAACTCCTCAATTGATAGCTCTCCACGAAGATTGTATCCTCCTAGCTGCCGAATACTGTATTCACTGCTTTTGCCTGCACAGAACACATCCAATACTTGAAGATTCTTCAGTTTTCCAAAATGCATTGGCATTCTTTTCACTCCAGTATATCTAAATTCAAGGCATCGCAGATTGGTGAGTTTATACAACTCCATGGGCAGCTCTTCCAATCTCTTACAACGTACCAGCTTCAGTATTTGCAAGTTATACAACAAACATGTTGAATCAGGTAGTTTTTCTATGCCAGTCCTTGAAAGGTCTAATGAACGGAGATGTTTAAGTTCAGCTATAGAGTCAGGCACCTCTCTGAGGTCAGAACAATGAGACAAAGATAAGACATGTAGGAACTTAAATTTGGAGAACAACTCATGTATCGAAATGCTACTAGTCTTGCTTTATGTTATTTTATGGTTCCATCAGAGTTGAGCTTTGTCTTGTAGACCCCACTTAACCCCAATAATGTCTTTTCCATGTGGAAGATCAATTAACTCCCATGTGTTGCTTTTCTTAATCATTTGTATCTGTTCTTCCATTGCCTTGACCCATACTTCCTGCTTTGATGCTGCTTCAAAGCTTTCAGGTTCAAGTATGGCTAAATTGCAAGACTCGTATATATCTGCCAATAATCTTTCTCGTCTCGGAGTAGAGTCTGGTGAAGAAGGCACCTGGGTCTTCTACTTCTTCTAACTACGCCCAATGTATGATCGAACGTAGCTCTGATGCCACTGATAGTATTTTTGGGTAGATATAAATAGAAGTTGGGATGATTTATAGTGTGATAGTAAGTATGTGATGTTGAAGGAGGATCTTAGATGTAATAGGAAAAAGGTAGAATAGTAGTTGGCCGTGTAGCTCTGATCTTGAGAAGTAGAACTTGATTGATTTTCTCTACATTCATAATTGGTGATACAATTGCCTATTTATAGGCTTTTATCTACCTAGGAACATTCTAGACCATCTTCTTTGTTTTTAGTTTTTCTAGATTTTTCTTTTACAAGGATCTAGTTGTTTCTTTTTCTAGAAATTTGTAGAACTTTCAACAGAATTGAATATTCACAACTACACACAGTATTGTCCAATCATCCTTTCAATACGCTATGAATTAATTTGATTTGTTAATTTCTAAATATCTGCGACTAAAATTATATTACCAGCAACAAGAATAGTACTTTACTTATAATTTTAGTTTTCTTGTTAAAAAATAGTATAAATCGTCACTTTAATCCTAAATTTGTAAAGTACTATCATTTAATTCTTAAAAGTAATAAAATTAAAAGTAAGTCTATGAAAGTTCAATTTATTTTTCATTTTACTTATTGGAAATGTCTATTATCATCTCAGTTTCTGGAAGTGACTATATTTCAGTGTCTAAAGGTGTCTACTCATTATCATCTAGTGCTAAACTTCTGGGCAGGAAATTCCGGGGAATAAAATAACATTACTTCACACATTTTTAGGATCAAAATGAATGTTTTCCTAAAAAATATTTTACCAAATTTAGTTATCTGCAATATTTATTGGTATTAACACAATTATTATGGGTCCAAAAATAGAACTTCTGTTGGAATGTAAGTCAAGGACACTCACAAAAAGAACGAGAGTAATCAGTTGTTGTCACACACACATAACTCTTAAGGAGTTAACAGTAAACTTCTATAGATAAAGTCTTGGGTTAATTTTGGGAAAGAAAAAAAAAGAGAGAAGAACAATGGAAACATGTATCAATTTCCCTGCCATGTCACCCAGAGAAGACCAGTGTTATCACGTTTCATGTTTTCAAGACTAGTTTCTTGTAATGCTAATGCAATGCATTCTTATTTTTATGCAGACGCTAGAAGTTTGCACAACAAGCAGTAGGCTAACATGCTAGACCATCAACAGGCTGGGCAAGGATAATAAATCTTGAAAACAAAAACAGCTTGATTATTCTGTTACAATTTCATCTATTTTCAGTTGCAGTTTAACATAACTCCATAGCTAAATTTAAAGACAATTGAGACCTTCTAGCAAGTATACCTGTTAAGAAAATTATTTTTGGATTACACATGTCATCTTTATTTTTGTATTTTTGTATTTTTTTTTTTATTATTTCAATTATTAAACTAAATTTTCCTAGTCAAAGTAATGATTCCTAGGATTTAAGAGAAAGTATTTTCTTTTCAATCAGTAATGTAATAGTTTAGGAACAAGTATCAGTTAGTGGTTCCTAGACTTTAAGAGCAAGTATTTGTTTTATCTCTCACTACAATCATTATAAATACTGTAATTGACAGGTGAATAAAATTAAGCATTCAACACAACTTATCTTTCCCAAGTTCATATATCCTCTCCTTGCAATATTCCATTAATCTGTTTTTATTATTCCCTAAAACCAACAATACCACAATATCTCAGTATATTGCTTGCATTTTATGAAGTACTTGCAAGTCATTGTCTTCGACCATAAGTTCCAATGAAATTTGTATCCAAAGAGGCTTGATAGCCATTGCAGCAATAATTATTTAGTCTTAATATGTGAAAACACACAAGATATTCACATCTGTGTTCCAAGAATGAATGTATGACAATGATTAAGTTGAGAATATCACTTATAAAAGGCTTTCTGTGTCACGTTTTTATTTTATCAGTTTAGCACTACCTGAGATTGTAAAATAATTCAGGATATATATTTAAATTTGTCTATGGCAACGTTTTGAATTGTATAGCTTCAGACTCTGCACTTCTTAAAATGAAAACATATAACAACGATCTCTTCACGCATCGTGGACTTCAAGTCTTGTTGAATAACCTACTTTATTGTGGTTGTGTCAATGATCTTTCTTAAATATACAGAGTGTACAAGTTCTTATTCTTATATTACCAGTTTTAGAATTTGGATATAAGCATGTTGCGTACCCAAACTTTGTTCGTCGAAAGCAGGAAGATGGGTCTTGTGACAGTTGTCGAGTAAACTTCTAAAAACTCAAAAAGAGAATCAAATTGCATGACAGGGTGTTCATGAAAGTGTTGAATTTTATTCATGATAAAGTAAATGTATACGATAATAGAATATTTGAGAACAAATCAATTCCTTGTTGGAAGATCACGTACAAGCTTTGTAACACCCTGGTTTCTGAAAATAAGATAAAATAAAATAAAATAAATAAAAATAAAAAATAAATAAAATAAAGTAAAATCAAAATATTTACAAGAGTGGTTAGATTTTACAAGGAGTGGTTAGGTTTTAAGTGGGTAGATAAATAAAATAAAAGAAATCAGAATATCTCAAGGGAGTGGGTGAGTGGGCTGCTGCAAATTCTCATCAGAAAATCTATTCAAATCAAATCTCTTTTATATCTTTTCTCCATCCTCAGATATCTCTTTTTGGTTCTGTGTTTCAAACCTACCTTCCAAAACAAAAAACAAGGAGATCAAATTTCTGATTGTGAATATAGATCAATACCTAGTTTTTCAATTGCACGTGATCGACTTACTTCCAGGTCAAGGTGTTCTCTATTTTAATAATAATTATTAATTTTTTTTTTATGCTCAGTTTTTCTTATTGTTTATTGCTTTGGATCAACGTTTTAGTGGCTAGATCCTTTTTATTTTATTGTCTTCTCGATAGCTTAAACCTGGTGCCTCTACTACACTACCTTTGTGTTTGGTTTGTTCATGGTGATTTCCTTCTTCTTATTTTTTGTTGTGCATCCGTTGATTTTGTTAAGTTAGGCCTTTTAGTTTATTGTAGTGATAGATCCTGAGCTACGCCTTTTAGTTTATTGTTAAATAATAATGGAATTTTGTAGTGCAAATAGTTACACCAATGAAATTAAATGTTACTTAAGGCCCTAAAGAAAACCAATTTCCCTCGTCGTATACTCTGATGTTCTAGACATTTATATGTTGTTTTGATTTCACTTTAGCCTTATCTTTTTATTTCTGTTATTTTAATTGCAAAGTTCCAAGTTGTGGAAGAAATACATTACTATACAGGAGTAATTGTTCCCTTTTTATATTATATAAAAGTTAAATTATTTTATTTTAATACTTATTTTAATCTTGGCAAGTCATTTTAGTAACGATTCTTTTTTGTTATTTTAGTCGTTTAGATTAGCTTTATTAGTGAATTGAATTCTTGTGTGTATTATTATTGTAATTATTGTATTGTGTCTATTTGATTTAATTTAATTGGCGATTGGAAGTGTACGAGGTTTAATTTAATTCTTGTTTTTGTTTTTATGATAAAGTATATGTCATATTTCTTACTTAACTATTTCCATTTCCTTATTTACACTGATTTTACATATGATTATTTGTGTTTGATGATCTTATTGGATTTTGTTGTATTAAATATTTGGTTATGTGAGCTGAGTTATATGGGGTGAGAGATTAATTTTGTGGGGCATGTTGTATTGATAAATTGCTTAGGTTCATGATAATCAGTTGCTTTGTTGATAAAGCACAAAGGCCTCACTTCTACCTCACACTTAACTGGGAAGTTTTCCATTTGAACATACTCATAACTTACCTTCAACAATTGAGTCCAACATTTTTCAACTCCGAATTCCCTCATTAGCCAAACAATAAAATGGGTTCCCATGTGATCATGTGAAAGACACAAACATCCCTTCAAAATCCCAAGTTCAAGTTCAAATTGAATATCATCAACAAACATGTATATGTTTCATTGTTAAGATCTTATGAAAAAATTTCCAATCCGTCCATTAGATTGTTTCATAATGAACATACCATGTCCATCATTGTGTACTGGAACGGTAATGGCCGCAGCACAAGGTAAAAGACTTCTCCAACAAGTATCACCCAAGCAATGAACATTCATCTCCCAATTCAATGATTTAATAATCATAATCATTACAACCACCTTGTAAGTGTCACTATGATCATGGTAACCAAATCCATGCTTCAGAGAAATCTCTCCAAGTTCACAATCTCATAACCTGAGTTGTGAGGGTGTAAGTCTTTGCATATGATCCTTGTGGCCGGGTTCCAGATTTTGAACTTGCATTCTGTAAGTTCATCATTCAAAGAACCATACAAGAAAACCAACCCATTGCAGGAACTTGAGAAATAGCACTCCTGGTCGAACAGGTGGCAACTATCGATAATGGATGATGGGTTCTCAAGTTTGAAGATGCAATTTCACCAAGGTGGGATGGAATATGATAGAATTCCAAACCTTGAAAACGCACCAGAGCCTTCACTGGAACCCATGACAGAATTTCTACTATCAGGTCCTCAGGAAGTACTAGTACTGAAGCACCCATTGTTGTCAAAGTTTGCTACGCTCGTTGCTCTCCCAAATTATATCATACATAAATGTTCTTATATATTTTTATATTTCAAATGTAATACATTTATTTATGAACTCAAACATATTCGTTAATACCCATTTTTGTGTATGAACCATGTCAATATTAAGTTACTATTTTTTTCCCTAAACTTAAACTAACATGATTGACAAATTATGCTTTCAATTACATATTTATAATTTCTTTTTTTTAATTTTAGATATTACTATATGATCCTCTCATATAATTTTATGAATTAAAAGAATATTAAATATTAATATGCATTGGTATAAATGATAATAAAGCAGACAAGTGATATCTCCTCAACAACACATTTTATTTATACATTTTGCAGCAAAATCACCACTATTCTGAGAGATATAATTGAGGATTGATTAGAACACAACTTATGGACTGCGATGAATTACCACTTTCACAATGGCTTATTAGTCTTCAAGTGTGAAAATGCCACAGATGCAAACTAAACCTGTTATTAGATTCACAAACAACCACCTACGTTCTGAAAGAGATATTATGGGATGGGATGTATGACTACTTTTCCAATGGCTTTATTAGTCTTCAAATGGGAAAATGCCTCCACAGTTTGAGAGAATGGAAAGGGACTCTTTGGGTCCAATATTGGCTTCACCTTCCCACTCTCTAAGTATGGTTTTAATTTCTCTAACACAGCACCATCTGAAATGCGTGCAAAGAAAATAGCTTCAGGAGTTCCAAATGGCACTATTGTCACAACTTTGCCATTTTCTTTAACAGCTTTCAATGCCCTCTCACTCTGTCCTGTTTTTCAAAAACATTCATCAATTAGTTTTCAATAATATATATTATATTATATTGTACATGACTGACTAACTTCTATTTAAACAAAGTAACGTTACTTCAATTCCAATCTCACCTACTGTATCAAACACGACATCAAATTTTTCTTCCAATTCTTCAAAATTCTCTTTTGTATAATCAATAGCCAAGTCTGCTCCTAAGTTCCTTAGCAAATCCAATTTTGCAGTACTAGCCGTGGCTGCAATCTTTGATGCCCCAAAAACGTGCTTGGCGAGCTACATCATCAAACAAATACTTAACATATTCAAGACTACTTTAACTTTTTAACTAGAAACTTTTTCTACTTTAAGATATATGTTACACATATATGACAATTTTTACAATAGTTTCTACGATATCATTTGTATCTATTTTTTCTATCATTTGAATATGTAATAAACAAAGCACTTGAGAGAGATGCACACGAGAATATGTTGTTATACAATATGTTGTGAGAACACTATTTCTCAATTTATAACTGGTGAAAAAATTGAAACCACTTGGAAAACCAAAAGATATGAAAGATATCAAACCTGAATAACAAGGGTTCCAACTCCTCCAGCACCACCTAGAACAAGTACCGAATTTCCAGCAGAAAACTCAACTTTTTCAAATCCCTGATAAGTGGTGAGTATGGCTAAAGGAAGGCTAGCAGCCTCAATAAAGCTCAAATTGGAAGGTTTGTGAGCCAATACTTTCTCTTCAGCCGCAGTGTACTCTGCCAAAGACCCTATGGCTTTTGGACTATTCAGAGGATCCCCTTTGAGATCTCCATAAACTTCATCTCCAACATTGAATTTCCTCACTTTACTTCCCACTCTCACCACCACACCAGCAGCATCGTACCCCGGAACAATCTTAATTTCCACCACCAAAAATACATGACAAAATGCAAAATTAAAAACAAATAAAAATAAAACTTTGCACTAAGATGTAAAATATACAAATCATATTCTTACAGGTAAGGGAGGGTCAGTGTTCTTCAAGAATCCAAGAGCTCTCTTATAATCTATAGGATTAAGGGCTGCGGCCACAACCTTGATGAGCACCTCATCTTCCTTGATGTCTGGTATAGGTATGTTAGATTCAAATTTGAGAATATCTTCTGTGTTTCCATAGTCAGAATAAACCCAAGCTTTTATATGTGATGGAATTCTAGAAGTAGTGCTTGCCATTTTTATCTCAGTGACCTTAAGGGAATAATAGAGTATGTATGAGAATATATGTAAGAGTTCCTAGGTTGTAGTTGAACTCAGTGGTGTAGATATTGTGAAATTTTATGTTGCACCAGACAATATACTCATTTATATAGAGGGAACAAAAAATGTCACCGCTTTTACTTACCTTTCTAGTTTGCTTTTTTTTAATACAATTTAAATATATTGGAATATAGTCATAATTTTGTACTGAGAAGTAAGGAAAGATAAGATGTTAGATAAACCCACCCCAGTATCCAGCCAGATGTAATTTCAATTAGGAACGTATTCATTTAGACGATTTTCCAGCTATGTTCTTGATGTTATGTATATGTTGTGCCAACACTCTCTGTCACTAGTTCTTTTTCACCTGTTAATTGTCCTTTCTTTATTTTTTTAATTAAGTTTAAACTCACATGAGAAAAAACTGTAATAAGACCCATATATTTGTGATTCTTAAATATGACCCGTGCTGAAAATAATTTCACGCACTGACAAATCATATATAACATCACCATTAAAACTTCAACACTTGTCCTGAGAAAATCATTAGTTCAAATTTATCATGGATAAAGAAATGGCAATCAAATATTTATTAGGTTGTTTTGCTATTTAGATCAGCCATTTAAAGAATGAGACGACTGAATGAAGAATGATAGGTTGTCAATTATCTATGAAGCGTTAAACTCTATATAAATTTGCTACTGAATGACTTGCGTAGAAGTATTTATGTTATGTATCAAAATTAAATGGTATATATACGATGACTGTTTTAATTTTGGCTCAGGCATTAAACTCATGATTCAATGTAAAAATGCACTTTTAACGTCGATTGTAAAACATTTACAACCGCTGTTAATAGTCTTCTTTTAACATTAGTTTATGTTTGAACCGCTGTTAAATGTAATATTGTAATGTTTTTTTTACGTCAGTTTAGTTTTTAGCCGCCGTTAAATGTGATAAGTTTTTTTAAAAAAATTCTTTTATTTTATATACGAATCTAAAATATCAATACAGTTTTATACCAATATAATCTAATTTCATTACCAATACAGTTCAATACCAAATAATATTTCAAAAAATTAATGAAATAATAAACCAATTTGTCTACAATATTTAGTTTCTTCATTCTCTCATCCAATTCTCTACAATACTTAGTTCTAGCTACTAGTAAACTCATACAAATCTTTATCAAAAACTGAAAAATAAAAATAACATGCTAATAAATTTTAAAGATGTTAGAAAACTTCTTTATAGCCAACTTGTAAAAGACTCCAAATAAGTCAACTTTCTTCATGCAACTCATGATTCAGTGTATATATATTTATGTTAATAGATTGATGATGGATTTTTTATTGGCATCCATTACAAACTGTTTTTCAGCATCATGAAGGATGACAGTACATATTCTGATTCCATAGTAATTCAAAATCAACCACCTTAGTTATCAAGAAAATCATCACTCAAAAACTTTATTCGCTCTACATAAAGAATGGGATACTGTAAAGCAGATAATATATGATGAATTAGAATGTGATGTCAGCTACCACTTGAGTAAGAAACAGCATCATCAATAATGAAATCATGCTTACAAGATAACTCTCTGGCTGCTGCAACAATTTGAGCTATGAAATTAAGCAAAGCCTTGGCATCCTTCATCTTCAGTCACCAATCATAACTGCATAATATCAGCACACTTGAAATTTCACTCTTTGAATGATTAGTGACATTTTAACAGCATAATAATTTATCATATAACTAATATAACTAGCTAATTAACTCAAAATTATTTAAATGAAATAATGTTTTAATTTAGTTTTTAACATTTTCAACAATATAATATATACTTTTTTAAAAAAATATATACTTTCTTTAAATTAAGAATTAGTTGAAGTTCAATTAGTAATTTTAAAATTATTATTTTCAATTAATTAGAAACTATTTTAAATGTTTTCTTTTAACTTTCAAAATTTGTAAATAATTTCTTAATTAAACACATGGAATTTAATGATTAAATATAAATTTACCAATTTCAAATATTTAAAAACTATTACAAATATATTCTGAGTTTCTTAACATAAAATATATGATAAATAATTTTGGAAATTAATATTTATTAGTGCTAAATTATTAATTTATATATTAGAAATTAAAATTACTTAAAAATATATTATAAAATATTTCCTAAAATTTTTTAAGTAACTATCTATTTCTATTATATAGTGTGAGTGTAATCTTTTCATAAAATAATTATCATATTATTTTTGTCTATTTATCCCAATTAATTGATTAAAAATTAGGAAATATAATATAATCTTAAAAAATGTTATAATATTATAATATTTCTATGTCAGTTGTAAAATTTAGTCAAATAAAATAAATAAGAAATTGCTTGACCAAAATAGAGCTAAAATAAATCTTAATTAATTTAAAAAAAATAAAGAAACGCTTCGTATCACGTGGCATTGCGTGTTGGTGTTGTTGGTAAATTGTATACTAACAGAGAGTGAAATAATTACAACAAAGAACAATGTAACTTAAAAAGATGTGAAAATATTGTGGAAAATCATCACCTGACTGGGAGGCACACATTTCAGAGTTAATTTATCTCATTAATTATCTCCTGACTGAATATTCAAGTGTTGAATGTGAGCAATCTTTCCCCAATCTTGGCCTTCAGGTTTCTGACAACGCTGTTGTAGCAATGGACAATCCAAAATTTGAAGAATTGAAATGGATTTGGGGAGACCTTCCTCTGGTAAGCATTCCAGGTTGGGACATAAACCGAGAATCAAATGACGGAGAGTGGAGAGTTGGCATAGACCCTTGTAATCCAGTTTCTTCAGATTTCTGCATCTCCATATTTCCAGAGAAGTAAGAGAGAGTGGCAGAAAACCTTCCTCTGGAAAACACTCCACTTCATCCACTCCATAAATATCCAATGTTTTTAGACATGTGTTGACTCCAAAGCTCTCTTTCAGTGAAGCGATGAGTTTGTAACTTGAGAGATGCACGCCTCTTAGATTTGATGGCAAACCTCCTTCCAAGAGCATCTCCACTTTTGGACAATCATTTATACGAAGGTCAGTAAGAGATGGAAGGAGAATGTCCATGCGTTTAGCAAGAAGTTGCTCTGACATATCCACTTTTGATGCGGCATGCCCAACAACAAGTTGCTCTGACAGCCCTTTCAGCTTCGGACAATTCACTATCTCAAGAGATTGAAGACGTGGAAAAGCATATGGACATTCCCATTCTTCCCATTCCTTCATATCGTAGAAGCGCAGTTCTTCCAAGGATGGAAATGGAGAAGAGCTACTCCCATAAAATTCAGCACCAACACTCACTATTCCATCAAACCCTGAAATCGTCAGCAGCTTGAGAGATGGAAGAAGTCCAAGGGGAGGCAAACAAATGCAGTATTTACAGCCGTACATTCTTAAATACACTACATTTGATAATGAATTATTTGATAACCAACTCGGAAATTCTGTACCACCATAGTTACAAATTGATAAATCCTTCAAGTGCTTGGAAGGTCGTAGATTCTCAAGTACTTTCTTTTCTTTTCTCGGATCATCAGGGATGTGGTTCCAATCCCAATTTAACAGTAGCTTCTCAAGGCGTGTTTTGTTTATCAAATCAACTGCTAATGCATCTGACGGGTCTTCAATATTCTGCAACTCCTCAATTGATAGCTCTCCACGAAGATTGTATCCTCCTAGCTGCCGAATACTGTATTCACTGCTTTTGCCTGCACAGAACACATCCAATACTTGAAGATTCTTCAGTTTTCCAAAATGCATTGGCATTCTTTTCACTCCAGTATATCTAAATTCAAGGCATCGCAGATTGGTGAGTTTATACAACTCCATGGGCAGCTCTTCCAATCTCTTACAACGTACCAGCTTCAGTATTTGCAAGTTATACAACAAACATGTTGAATCAGGTAGTTTTTCTATGCCAGTCCTTGAAAGGTCTAATGAACGGAGATGTTTAAGTTCAGCTATAGAGTCAGGCACCTCTCTGAGGTCAGAACAATGAGACAAAGATAAGACATGTAGGAACTTAAATTTGGAGAACAACTCATGTATCGAAATCCTACATTGCCAAACATCATTTCCCAAACTCCCTCGGCCAGTTGCTGGAAAAAATGTGCGCATCCTTTTTGCATCAGGTAAACTCTCAAACACATCAAAATATTCAGCGTCCTTGCTTGCAATTAAAAAATGACGGGTTGTTTTTGGTACACCTCGTGCTTTACCAACTCCCAACCTGAAGCAGATGTCCCCACAAACATAATTTGCCAAATCATTTACAAGGTCATGCATCACAAAACCTGTTTTGTACATGCTTGACGGTTGAAAGAAAGACCTAGATAATAAATCTTCAAAATACTGTTCTCCAATTTCTTCTGGACTGTTGCTCTGTTGAGGAACTTGTAAGAAATTTTGAGCCATCCACAATTGAATTAAACTCTCCTTCTTAAACTCGTAATCTTTGGGAAATAAGGCACAAAAAGAAAAGCACCTCTTGAGATGAGAAGGAAGGTGGTGATAGCTCAATAATAGAGCAGGAATGATTTCATTATCTCCCGTAGGTAAGTCCCAGATCTTGCTTTTCAATACATTTTCCCATTCCGAAACAGATGGCTTACTGCGCAAAAGACTTCCAATTGATTTCAAGGCCAGAGGCAATCCTTTGCATTTTTCAATTATCTTTGTAGCAATCTCCTTCAACTCAGCATTCAACTGAAGATGACCATGCTGGAATGCATATTTAGCAAAAACTTGCCAACTATTATCTTCTTCTAATTGCTTAAGGCGAAGAACTTTACACGACCCCATGGTAGATGCAACTTTATCACTGCGTGTTGTCACAAGTATTGTACTTCCTGGAGCCCCATAATTGAGAGGAGTTTGGACAGCTTCCCATTCTTTTCGTCTTTCGTTCCAAACATCATCCAGAACTAGAAGAAATCTCTTCCCTGACAATTCTTCTTTCAATCTTCTGTGAACCATTTCTAGGTTTCCACTATCATCATATTTTCCAGTGATTGCTTCAAGAATTGCTTTTGTCAGCCTCAAAACATCGAAATCATCTGAAACACAGACCCAAACTTTGATGTCAAAATCTGCCTCCTCCATCCTTGGGTCATGGTAAACGTGTTGGGCGAGTGTAGTCTTACCTAACCCACCCATGCCCACAATAGATAGAATCGATAGCTTGTTGCGATTGTTAGTTTCAGATTTAAGCCAATTAAAGATCATTTCTTTATCTTCACCTCTGCCATAAATATCACTTTCAACCAACAAAGATGTTGTTTGTGTTTTACTAGCCGATCCAACACTAGAAGAAGTAGCCCTTTTCAAACCAAGAGCATCCTTTTGGCTTGCAAGACATTCTAGTTTCTGAAGGACTTGTTTCATCTCCGAGTTAATTTTCTTGGTAAATGGACTGAAAGTAGTGTTGAAGAAATTTGATACCTTGTGAGTTAAGGTTTGAGATTCAGATTCAGCTTCCACTTGACATTTGATGACTTCATAGTCTATTTCATCCAGGAGATCCTCAGCGTCAAACACAGCATCCTTGACAGCAAAAAGCCATGCTCTCACTCGTGGATCATCGAATTGCTTCAGTTCTGCATCATCAGACAGAGAATCCAATGACAGTATCGTGATTTTCAACTGAGTGAGCAGTGTCTCATCAAGTTTTCTTTGACGGAAGAAGTGAACAACTTGACGAGAAGCAAGTCTATCAAATGCAACCTGAAGGAAACCAGAGAGGAAAGCACCACCAAAAAGAGCTCCTGCCATGTTTGGAATAGGAAAGTGAGTGGATGAGTGGAAATGAGTAATTTGAAGAGTAGCTTATGAGAATCTGTGTAACTCAGTGCAATGGAGGGTTGGTGCAGTGATGAATTGAGTAACAAGTTGTTATAAGAAGGACGACTTTACTTTAATGATTTTAATGATTTTTCGATTAATTTGAATTATTTAAACGTTAAATTAATAAATATTATGTTAAAGATTATATGTATAAAATTTATTTTATTTATAACTTTGTAGATATATTTTTTAATAATTTATATATATATATATATATATATATATATATATATATATAATTCAACGAATATTATATATTAAATATAATAATTCGATAAAATTATAAATATGCATAATCTAATAAATAAATACATCAAATTATATAAATTGGATCAGGTAACAATTAATTGTATAAAAAATTACTTAAAAAAATATAAATCCACGAATTTTATATTTAATATTAATATACCATCCTTAAATATAAATAGAAATATGCTCAAGATATATATACAAATAAAATTTGTAGATATTGTGTTTTTAATCTTTCTTCTTCACAGATACATACACAGGTTGATCCAGTGGGTAGGAGGACTAACTAATAGATAAGAAAGACCACACGCTAATTAGTAATTAATAAAGAAATTAAAGTAAAACCTAGGCTCCATTAATTGAATTTATGGCACAACAGATATAAATGTTAATTGAAGTTAAACAAAGACAACGAAAAAACCACCATATTTGAAAGGAATCTTGAGCTTCTTTGTTTTTTAATAGTATTTTACTTTTAACGTGTTGTGATCTTAAAAAAATAAACAAAGACAGTCTTATTTGTGGTGATGTATAATTTATCATATTGGAAATAGACGTAGGATCCACCAATTCCATGATAGGGAATCACAAGAATGATACACAAACCAACAATTTTCATTGTTTAATTGTTCATATTTACCTAAACCTTCGTCTGTATCTAATGGGATGCTTCCTCCATAACCACTAGCAAACAACAGTGGCCTCACCTACTACATTATAATTTTCCTAAAGAAACTATCAAACTAATGAGCTCTATTTGTGAAACGTGTGAGTAAGAAATACTTAATACATTATTTGTTTATTTTGTGGCTTACGTAATTAATATATGTACTTATGTAATTAAAAGATAGTTTCAAAGACTTAGTCATAATATGCATGATTTCTTAAAACCTGTCATATGAATTTCCAAACAATACTGGAAAAAAAAATCAGTAGTGACATCTGGCTTGGTATTCTGAAACCAAAATTTGCTATGGGCATCGTAAACTTCAATTACTTGGATATATGTACATGCAAATTCGTACGATAGGTTAATTTGGATCATAGTTTAAAACATATGCTATGAAAAGTAAGTTAAAAATGCACTTAATTTTAAAAAATCATTGTGTCTAATAACAAATGGGAGTGTTTGAAAAATGATGTATGCTATACTGCGGCCACAAAGAATTTCTCCAAAGAAATGAAAGTTAGCAACAACAAAGAATTCTTCGTCAAAACCTATGCACAAAATGCACAATATGTAATTTCATTTGATGTATTAATTCACAAAACATTCGTCTAGTCACCTAATATAATTTACCATAATGAAATGACAGTTAAGTTCCGTGAGTTAGTATTTTTAATTTGTTTAATCAAGATTAAGAATTTTGCGAGCACCAGATGATAATGATATGACAAACTATGTTCATGAAATGTATTAGTACGTGATACGTTATTGAATGAAATTTAGAAAATTTAAAATCTCATATCACCTATTGCTTGCATGTATATAAATGAAGTACAAATCTCACCCAATAAATCGATTTTGTGAGGATTAAGTTAGACCCAACCCACAATTTTAAACATATATAACTGAGTTGAAGTTATAGCTAATCAAAAGTCAATGTCTTTATTTTTTTTTCCTCTTCAAAATGTGGTAATTATTCGTAATAAGATATTGAAAAAGTCTTATCCATCAAGTTTTCAATTAACCAGCTGTCTAGGCATAAATAGAAATTGACAAATAATTTCAAAATGATTTGGATGATAGTTTAAAACATTATGCTATGAAAAGTAAGCTAAAAATGCACTTAATTTTATGTATATCATTGTATCTGATAACAAATGGGAGTGTTTGAAATATATGTGTGCTATACTATGACTAGAAAAATATGTGTGCTATACTCTTTAAATGACATAACACAAATCTATATTTTTATTAGGAAAAACTTTTACAAATTTTAAAATAGGTTAATTTGCAAGTTTACCATATATTCTCTGTCTGTTGACTGTTTTTCTCCTTCATTCAACAACTTCAAAACAAAAATACATAGCTTGAACCCATAAAATAAAAATAAAATCAAAGGAGAATTTGAGGAAAATGATAAAGAGAATAATATATATAAAGCAAATTGATTATTCATCTTTATCCTAACTCAACTTATTATGAGTTTAAAAGCTCAGCTCGTTATTAGACAAATTCTATCCTACACTAATTTTTTAAGGGTTGAAATGTTTATTGATATGATATGTGTTTCGTTCTGCTTCCTTCTATGTATATTCTGAGTTTCTTAACATAAAATATATGATAAATAATTTTGGAAATTAATATTTATTAGAGCTAAATTATTAATTTATATATTAGAAATTAAAATTACTTAAAAATATATTATAAAATATTTCCTAAAAATAAGTAACTATCTATTTCTATTATATAGTGAGTGTCATCTTTTTATAAAATAATTATCATATTATTTTTGTCTATTTATCCCAATTAATTGATTAAAAATTAGGAAATATAATATAATCTTAAAAAATGTTATAATATTATAATATTTCTATGTCAGTTGTAAAATTTAGTCAAATAAAATAAATAAGAAATTGCTTGACCAAAATAGAGCTAAAATAAATCTTAATTAATTTAAAAAAATAAAGAAACGCTTCGTATCACATGGCATTGCGTTGGTGTTGTTGGTAAATTGTATACTAACAGAGAGTGAAATAATTACAACAAATAACAATGTAATTTAAAAAGATGTGAAAATATTGTGGAAAATCATCACCTGACTAGGAGGTACACATTTCAGAGTTAATTTATCTCATTAATTTAAATTATACCCACCTCCTTGACCGAATATTCAAATGTTGAATGTGAGCAATCTTTCCCCAGTCTTGGCCTTCTGGTTCCTGGCAACGCTGTTGTAGCAATGGACAATCCAAAATTTGAAGAACTGAGATGGATTTGGGGAGACCTTCCTCTGGTAAGCATTCCAGTTTGGGACATGAATCGAGAATCAAATTATGGAGAGTGGAGAGTTGGCATAGACCCAGCTTTTAAGACATGTGTTGACTCCAAAGCTCTCTTTCAGTGAAGCGATGAGTTTGTAACTTGAGAGATCCACGCCTCTTAGATTTGATGGCAAACCTCCTTCCAAGAGCATCTCCCCTTTTGGACAATCAATTATACGAAGGTGAGTAAGAGATGGAAGGAGGATGTCCATGCGTTTAGCAAGAAGTTGCTCTGACATATCCACTTTTGATGCGGCATGCCCAACAACAAGTTGCTCTGACAGCCCTTTCAGCTTCGGACAATTCATTATCTCAAGAGATTGAAGACGTGGAAAAGCATATGGACATTCCCATTCTTCCCATTCCTTCATATTGTAGAAGTCCAGTTCTTTCAAGGATGGAAATGGAGAAGAGCTACTCCCATAAAATTCAGCACCAACACTCACTATTCCATCAAACCCTGAAATAGTCAGCTCCTTGAGGGATGTAAGAAGTCCAAGGGGAGGCAAACATACGCAGTATTTACAGCCGTACATACGTAAGGACACTACATTTGATAATGAATTATTTGATAACCAACTCGGAAATTCTGTTCCACCATAGTTCTCAATTGATAAATCCTTCAAGTTCTTGGAAGGTAGTAGATTCTCAAGTACTTCCTTTTCTTTCCTCGGATCACCAGGGATGTGGTTCCACTCCCAATTTAACAGTAGCTTCTCAAGGCGTGTTTGGTTTATCAAATCAACAGCTAATGCATCTGACGGGTCTTCAATATTCTGCAACTCCTTAATTGATAGCTTTCCACGAAGATTGTATCCTCCTAGCTGCCGAATACTGAATTCACTGCTTTTGCCAGCACAGAACACATCCAATGTTTGAAGATTCTTCAGTTTTCCAAAATGCATTGGCATTCTTCTCACTCTAGTATATCTAAATTCAAGGCATCGCAGATTGGTGAGTTTATACAACTCCATGGGCAGCTCTTTCAATCTTCTACAACCTACCAGCTTCAGTATTTGCAAGTTATACAACAAACATGTTGAATCAGGTAGTTTTTCTATGCCAGTCCATGAAAGGTTTAATGAACGGAGATGTTTAAGTTCACCTAAAGAGTCAGGCAACTCTCTAAGGTCAGAACAGCGAGACAGAGATAAGACATGTAGGAACTTAAATTTGGAGAACAACTCATGTATCGAAATCCTACATTGCCAAACATCATTTCCCAAACTCCCTCGGCCAGTTGCTGGAAAAAATGTGCGCAGCCTTTTAGCATCAGGTAAACCGTCGAACACATCAAAATATTCAGCGTCCTTGCTTGCAATTAAAAAATGACGGGTTGTTTTTGGTACACCTCTTGCTTTACCAACTCCCAACCTGAAGCAGATGTCCCCACAAACATAATTTGCCAAATCATTTACAAGGTCATGCATCACGAAATGTGTTTCGTATCTGTATTTGCACGGTTGAAAGAAAGACTTAGATAATAAATCATCAAAATACTGTTCTCCAATTTCTTCTGGACTGTTGCTCTGTTGAGGAACTTGTAAGAAATTTTGAGCCATCCACAATTTAATTAAACGGTTCTTCTTAAACTCGTAATCTTTGGGAAATAAGGCACAAAAAGAAAAGCACCTCTTGAGATGAGAAGGAAGGTGGTGATAGCTCAATAATAGAGCAGGAATGATTTCATTATCTCCCGTAGGTAAGTCCCATAGCTTGCTTTTCAATACATTTTCCCATTCCGAAACAGATGGCTTACTGCGCAAAAGACTTCCAATTGATTTCAAGGCCAGAGGCAATCCTTTGCATTTTTCAATTATCTTTGTAGCAATCCTTTCCATTTCAGCATTCAACTGATGACCATGTTGAATTGCATGTTTAGCAAAAACTTGCCAGCAATTATCTTCTTCTAATTGCTTAAGGCGAAGCACTTTACAAGACCGCATGGTAGATGCAACTTTATCACTGCGTGTCGTCACAAGTATTGTACTTCCTGGAGCCCCATAATTGAGAGGAGTTTGGACAGCTTCCCATTCTTTTCGTCTTTCGTTCCAAACATCATCCAGAACTAGAAGAAATCTCTTCCCTGTCAATTCCTCTTTCAATCTTCTGTGAACCATTTCTAGGTTTCCGCTATCATCATTTTTTCCTGTGATTGCTTCAAGAATTGCTTTTGTCAGCCTCAAAACATCGAAATCATCTGAAACACAGACCCAACATTGGATGTCAAAATTGGCCTCCTTCATCCTTTCGTCGTTGTACACGTGCTGGGCGAGCGTGGTCTTACCTAACCCACCCATGCCCACAATAGAAAGAATCGATAGCTTGTTGTGATTGTTAGTTTCAGATTTAAGCCAATTAAAGATCATTTCCTTGTCTTCATCTCTGCCATAAATATCACTTTCAACCAACAAAGATGTTGTTTGTGTTTTACTACCCGATCCAATACTAGGTGAAGTAGCCCTTTTCAAACCAAGAGCATCCTTTTGGCTTGCAAGACATTCTAGTTTCTGAAGGACTTGTTTCATCTCCGAGTTAATTTTCTTGGTAAATGGACTGAAAGTAGTGTTGAAGAAATTTGATACCTTGTCAGTTAAGGTTTGAGATTGAGATTCAGCTTCCACTTGACATTTGATGACTTCATAGTCTATTTCATCCAGGAGATCCTCTGCGTCAAAAAGGGCATCCTTGACAGCAAAAAGCCATGCTTTTACTAGTGGATCATCGAACTGCTTTAGTTCTGCATCATCAGCCAGAGAATCCATGGACAGTATCGTGATTTTCAACTGACTGAGAAGTGTCTCATCAAGTTTTTTTTGACGGAAGAAGAATAGAACTTCTGGAGAAGCCAGTTTGTCAAATGCAACCTGAAGGAAGCCAGAAAGAAAAGCACTACCAACAAGAGCTCCTGCCATATTTGGGATCGGAAAATGAGTGGACGAATGGAAACGAGGAATCTGAAATGCAGATTATGAGAATGGTTGGTGTACTGATGAAATGAGTAACAAGTTGTTCTAAGAAGGATGACTATAATTTTTAAGGACACTGTTGAGTCTTTGATGATGACTCGACCAATATTCTCGGCTTTCTTTAATTGTAAACTGTGATCGTTAGATTATGAATGATGGCTCAAATTTTAGACACAATTTAAGTTTGATGAAATCTGATTTTTATTCAACGGCTTTGATTAATTGAAAGTGTGAATGTATGAAATCGTGAGTGTAGGAAATGTGTATCCAAAGAGGCTTTATGGTCAGTCAAGCAATAATTGTTTGACTAAATATTTTCTTCCATAAATGAATAGTAATTTTGAAGCTGAGGCATTATTTATGGTTTTGCTTTTATGTTAACAAACTTAAGAAGGTGTCTTCTTTCATTTGATGCATCAGTTAACTATCCTTCCCTTAGTCACCTATTCGACTATAATGAAATATTTGATCCAGTATAATATTTTTAATTTATTTAAGTTTAAGTATTTATTCCAGCACCAGACAATAATGATCGGTCAAATTCATCTGTAAAATATATATGACTGAGTTGAAGTCTTAATTGACTAATAAAAATTCATGACATCTAATTACCTAAGACGGTTACACAATGTGCATTTAGAAAAGCGATATTGATGATTTTCAAGATAATCATACAGTGTTTGGATAATAAGTAAGAATTTATTTTAACTACCCATACGGTGATTCCATAAGAAAAATAAAATAGAAACAACTATTTGTCAATTTACTCGTGACATGAACTTTAATCAACAATTCTATTAAAAGTGAATCTAAATGGAACATACTATTAGATTTGTCAGTCACAACTGTTCGAATTTTATGGAATCTAACCCTGAAGTTATTACAATGAAGAGATCTAACAATTATTACTTTATACACCATGAGCTTCAATTCTTTTGAAAAAACATGTAAAATAATTGATTTATCATGTAATGAATATTGATTTATTATGTAAAATAATTTTATATTATTAATATGTAATTATTAAAGTTAAATTGAATTGTCCATATTCGTACTCAATTAAATATTGAATTTATAGGTCGTTTAATTGGTTTACTCCTAAGGGTAAAAATAAGTTAGATCACCCTATTACTTAATATTTAATACTTGTTTTCTATTTTGTAGGTCTGATTTAATTTTTATTTTCTAAGTCTCTAGTTTATAATAGACTATTTTTTTGACTTGACATGTTCTATTTAAAAAGACTAGACTGGCTTGATAGATCAAATCTATTTATAGAAATTTATGTGTAAAACCTATTAAAGAAGTCATTGTCAATGTTAATTTATTTAATGATTTTTTATTTAAAACTTGATAGATGAGTTTTACTGCGTTCCCACCTTTATTCCTTGATTTGAGATATGTATATTATAAATTCAAGACTTTTATAAGTTAGGATGTAAAAATATAGTATTTTTTTTTAAATTAGAAATCATAAAACTCAGTCATATGTTCCAATTATTAATAAGGTCAAAATTAATGTCATTCCTCATGCTAACCAAAGGAAAATTAATTGATTAAGCACTAGTCCACTGCTCCTAAAAATGTCATGCATGATGTTAGTTTGGGCAGTGCGATTCCTTTTCATTCAACTTTTACTCTTTTTTTCTCAGTATTTAATTGGATTATTCATTATCCATTCAACCTTTGAATTATTCTAGCTTGCTTGACTTCTTCAAAGAAATTAAAGAAAAATAGTATTTTTAAAATACTAGCTATCCATACCACTGAATTCAAAATTCATACTAATAGCAATCATTATGTTAATATTTTATTTGATGACTAAAAATATAATATTAAAAAAATAGAAAATATACTTTATTCTTAAAATTATTTAGCAGCCACACTTTCACCGAGCACGTCATGCATGATACAATGTTCTTCGTGGATGTTAAGGATTTGTTAACAATGACAACAACAAAAAATAAAAAATTCAATCTCAAAATGTATTTTTGTTACATCGTGTTGCTTGTATACAAAGTACATGAATTAAATAAGTACATACAGATTCACTATTAATTAAACAGAATATGTATATGTTGACTTCACCTATATTTGATAAATTCAAGAATTTCACAAATTATGGTATAAAAATATGATTTTTTTTTTTTATGTAATATGTATGCTTGCTACATTATAAATACTAGGTAGCTAGCTAGTAACTCTCACATATCCTCTTAACTCTTTTTCCATTCAGATCACTCAGATATATAATGGCAAACACTTCTAGCATTCCATCACACATAAAAGGTTGGGTCTATTCAGAATATGGTAACATAGAAGAGATTCTCAAAGTTGAATCTAACATACCTACACCAGAAATCAAGGAAGATGAAGTGCTTATCAAGGTTGTAGCTGCAGCCCTTAATCCTGCAGATTATAAGTTGGCTCTTGGCTATTTCAAGGACACTGGTCCTTCTTTACCTGTAAGAATACAATTTTATTATTTTTTATTAATATAAATATCATATTATATATCCATAATATAAAATGATTTTACAAAGTTAATCCATCTTATATTAAATTTTGTAAGATTTTAAAATATTATCATATTTGTTAAGTTTGTGATTAATTAACTGTGTAAAATTTACTATGACATGGCTTCAACTTTTTATCTCTTTTTGTTTTGGGTGAAATTATTTATCAGAAGTATTATGTACTTTTATTTTCATTTTGCATTATTTGATGCTGTGTTTGTAATGGAAATTAAGGTTGTTCCAGGGTTTGATGTGGCTGGTGTAGTTGTAAGAGTTGGAAATAAAGTTAGGAAATTCAAGGTTGGGGATGAAGTTTATGGTGATGTCATTGAGTATGCTACAAATAATCAGCAGTCTATTGGGGCTTTGGCAGAGTATACTACTTCTCAAGAGAAATTATTGGCTCACAAACCCTCCAATTTGAGCTTTATTGAAGCTGCAAGCCTTCCTGGTGCCATCATCACTGCTTATAAAGGATTTGAAAAGGTTGAGTTTTCTGCTGGAAAATCTATACTTGTTCTAGGAGGTGCTGGTGGTGTTGGAACTCTTGTTATTCAGGTTTGATATCTTCCATCTCTATTGTTGATAAAATTATCAATACTCAAGTGGTACATTTGTAAAGTAAAACTTTCTACAAATTATATTAATTAAGATAATATAAGAAAACTCTAATGTAAATTTCACATTATTTCCCAAAAATAAGATAAAAAATTATACACATCACAATATTAATTTGCTGTGTATTTGTTTGATGGTGTAGATCGCCAAGCACGTTTTTGGGGCATCTAAGGTTGCTGCTACGGCTAGTACTGCCAAACTGGATTTGTTGAGGAACTTGGGAGCAGACTTGGCTATTGATTATACAAAGGAGAATTTTGAAGAACTTGATGAAAAGTTTGATCTAGTGTATGATACAGTTGGTAAGATCTTATATGTTAAATAATGTTGGTTTGATCCTGTATAACACATTATCATCAAAATATTAGTACTATTGAAAGCTAAAATTCAACATGGTTGATTTTGATTCCAAAAAACAGGGCAGAGTGACAAGGCTTTGAAGGCTATCAAAGAAGGGGGCAAAGTTGTGACAATAGTACCACCTCCAACTCCACCAGCTACTGCTTTCTTTGCCGTTTCAGATGGTGCTGTGTTGGAGAAATTACAACCTTACTTAGAGAGTGGGAAAGTGAAGGCAGTATTGGATCCTAAGAGTCCCTTTCCATTTTCTCAGACTGTGGAAGCATTTGCATACTTGAGGACTAATAGAGCCATTGGAAAATTGGTCATTCATCCCATCCCATGATCTTAGCTATGCATTGTGGCCTTCATTCGTAAGGCTACCAATATTAATATATGAGTAGCTATAAAGACAAATTAAGCGCAACATTTTATGTTCTATGTAATAATATATATAGTATTTCCTTATCAAGAGTATGTAAGTTGGTAATAATGAATGTATTTGTGACTTTCAAATTTGATTTGGATTTGGTTACAATGAATTTTAAGGGCTTGATAACAGTAAAAAAAATTAACAACCAAAAATTTAAAAAAGTTAGAATAATTTCTTCATAACAGGAAAATTAACAAAATTCAAAATTTGCAATACAATAATGTGGTGTACTTAAGAAGTGTTATGACATGATATGTTATGTTATGTTGTTACCTTTAGTACTCTGAAGAATATAATAAGCCAAAACTTTGAGAGGTTGGTTGCTTCTAAGGGTGTTATGTACAGATGAAGAGATATGGGTCAACATAGCTGTACCATTTGTGTTGGCATGCATTTATATATGTGCATGTGAGGGTGTGGAACACAACATACGTGTCAATTAATGAAATTTTTGATCAATGTGAAGGGTGTAATTTAGATTTTAGACACTTCAATGTTTTAAAATACTTTATTCACACTTTCTGTTTTTATTAATCTCTACTTGTTATATCATTAAATTTATTTTTTGTATATATTTTATTTAAATTAAGTGTGAAATAGTACAGGACAATGAGAAACGTTTCGTGGCCAACTACAATTCTAGTCAACTACCTCAAAATATAAAGAAAAAAATACGCATAGGTGTATAGTTCTATGAGATAGTTGATTCAACTTATATTGCAGTTGACCACTAAATATTTCTTAGGACACATTGCAATGCGGTGAGTTAGAAATGGTTGTTAATTAAAAAGAGCCAAAATGCAACTCTCACACAGGGTTATAATAACATGTAACCACTCTCTGTTTATGTATAAAAAAATATATATTTACTTTATATCTCTAACCTTTCCGTAAAAATTGTAACATTTCATCTAGGAAAAATATTATTGTAAAATGTTGGTTTCGGCCTAAAATTTTAACAGCATGTAAATACATAGATGATCGATTTTAGATAGGCATCCATTACAAACTTTGTTTTTCAGCATGATGAAACATGACAGTACATATTCTGATTCCATAGTATTTCAAAATCGACCACCTTAGTTATCATCAAAAGCATAACTGTAAAACAGATACTACATGATTAATTAGAATGTTATCTCAGCTATCACATGAGTCAGAAACAGCATCATTATTAACGAAATCTTGCTCACAAGATAACTCTCTGGCTGCTGCAACAATTTGAGCTATGAAATTAAACAAAGGCTTGGCATCCTTCATCTTGAGTCACCAATCATAACTGCATACTTCCCCTACTAAAGGCATCAACTAGCACCTCTGTGATTAAAGACATTGTAAATTAAGGGTGTGTGTCAACAACTTAAGTACTTATTCAATGTTATTGGAATGACAGAAACTTGATGATGAAACTTATCACAATAAAGTTTATTAAATTAAGATAAAAGAGAAGCATGAAGCATAGCTCTTCCAAATTCTTCCTAATATTCATATGAATTTCTTCGTTCATTATGGATTCGGAGAAGATAAATCATTTTAATAACAGGTAAAAGTATAGTCATTTGCCCCATTTCTCGGAGATAATGTTATGATCCCCATTTCTCAGAAACGGACCTTTGCAAAAGCTTGGTTGAGAGAATAATGCAAAAACTCCACCGGTCAAGTCATTAATAGTTACCAATTACTTAAAATTCCACTCTTTAAATGATTAGTGACATTTTAACAAATCAATAAATAGCATAATAATGTATCATATATAACTATTATAACTAGCTAATTAACTCAAAACAACTTAAATGAAATAATGTCTTAATTAAGTTTGTAATGTTTTCAACAAGTTACTTGATTGAAATATGGAATGATTTACTTTTTTTAAAAAAGTATACTCTCTTTAAATTAAGAATTAGTTGAACTTGAGTTAGCAGATACTGTGAAGAATACTCACCTGATGAGGACCCACACATTTCAGAATTAATTCATCTCAATCCCTAAATCTCTGAACTTGAATGTGAGCAATCTTTCTCCAATCTTGGCCTTCTGGTTTCTGGCAACTCTGTTTTAGCGATGGGCAACCTTGGATTGCAAGAGTTGAAATGGATTTGGGGAGACCTTCCTCTGGTAAGCATTCCAGCTTCGGACAATTCCAAAGACTCAATTCCTTGAGAGAGGAGAGTTGGATTAGACCCTTGTAGTCCAGTTTTTTGAGATTTAGGCAATTATTTATATAAAAAGTAAGAGAGGGTGGCAGAAAACCTTCCTCTGGGAAACACTCCACATCATCCCCTTTTTCAATACAAAATTTTTCAAAACATGTGTTGACCCCCAAGTTCTCTCTCAGTGAGGCAACAAGTTTGTAACTTGAGAGAGTCACCCGTTTTAGACTTGATGGCAAACCTCCTTCTGATAACATCTCCACTCTTGGACAATTAACTATCCTTAAACCAGTGAGAGTTGGATGGAAGATGCGCATGCATTTAGGCATTGATTTCAAATTCTCCAATTCTTCAATTTTAAATACATCCAGCTTGGGTGCATATAATCCTTCACTGGGAAATGATTCGAACTGATGGCACTCAACAATAGTCAGTTTCTCAAGATGAGTATGTGTGCGCTCCTGTGAAATCATCCGTAAATTACGACATCTCCGTAAGGAAAGCCAACAGAGTTTCGGAAACAAATCTAATGGAAACGTCGTTAGAGAGTCACAGCTACCACGGATTTCCAATTTTTGAAGGAAATCACCACAGAGTCTCATAGGGATATTAATATTTGAGCAATTCTGAATGTCCAATTGTTGAAGACCAGTATTTGACGCAGCATGCCCAACAAGAAGTTGCTCTGGCACTCCTTTCAGCTTCGGACACAAACGTACATCAAGAGATTGAAGACGTGGAAAAGTTACATTACATTCCCATTCTTCCCATTCCTTCATATCTTCAAAGTACAGTTTTTCCAAGGATGGAAATGGAGAAGAGCTACTCCCATAAAATTCAGCACCGATACACACTATCCCATCAAACCTTGTAATCCTCAGCTCCTTGAGAGACGGAAGAAGTCCAAGGGAAGGCAAACATACGCAATATTTACAGTCCTTCACATTTAAGGACACCACATTTGATAATGAATTATTCGATAACCAACTCGGAAATTGTGTACCTCCATAGTTCTCAATTGACAAACCCTTCAAGAGTTTGGAAGGTTGTAGTTTCTCAAGTACTTCCTTGTCTTTCCTTGGATCATCAGGGATGTGCTCTCTATTCCATTCTAAGTCTAGCTTCACAAGGTGTGTTTTGTTTATCAAATCAACTTCTAATGCATCTGAGGGGTCTGTAATATGCTGCAACTCCTTAATTAATAGCCCTCCAAAAAGATTGTGTCCTCCAAGCTGCCTAACACTGAATTCACTGCTTTCGCCAGCACAGAACATATCCAATACTTGAAGATTCTCCAGTTTTCCAAAATGCATTGGCATTCTTCTCACTCCAGTCCCAATAATTTCAAGGCAACGCAAATTGGTGAGTTTATACAACTGCATGGGCAGCTCTGCCAATCTCTTACAACGTACCAGCTTCAGTATTTGCAAGTTATACAACAAACATGTTGAATCAGGTAGCTTTTCTATGCCAGTGCGTGAAAGGTCTAATGAACGGAGATGTTTAAGTTCACCTAAAGTGTCAGGCACCTCTCTAAGGTCAGAACAACAAAACAAAGATAAGACATGTAGGAACTTAAATTTGGAGAACAGATCATGCATCGAAATCTTGCATTGCCAATCAGCACATCCCGAACCCCCTCTGCCAATTGTTAGAAAAAATGTGTGCAACCTTTTAGCATCGTGTAAACTCTCAAACACATCAAAATATTCCTTGTCAGTGCTTGTAATTGAAAAATGACGGGATGTTTTTGGTACCATTCTTGCTTTCCCAACTCCCAACCTGAAGCAGATGTCCCCAGAAACATAATTTGCCAAAACATTTAGAAGGTCATGCATCACAAAACATGTTTCATACCTGCTTGACAGTTGAAAGAAAGACTTAGATAATAAATCATCAAAATACTGTTCTCCAACTTCTTCTGGACTCCTGCTCTGTTGAGGATCTTCTAGAAAATTTTGAGCCATCCACAGTTGAATCAAATCCTCCTTGTTAAACATGTAATCTTTGGGAAATAAGGCACAAAAAGAAAAGCACCTCTTGAGATGAGAAGGAAGGTGGTGATAGCTCAATAATAGAGCAGGAATGATTTGACTATCTCCCATAGGTAAGTCCCATAGCTTGCTTTTCAATACATTTTCCCATTCTGAAACAGATGACTTCCGATTGATTTCAAGGCTAGAGGCAATCCTTTGCACTTTCGAACTATCTTTGTAGCAATCTCCTTCAGTTGTGCATTCAATTGAAGATGATCATCTTGAAATGCATGTTTAGCAAAAACTTCCCAGGAATGATCATCTTCTAATTGCTTTAGGCGATGCACTTTGCACGACCGCAAGGTAGATGCAACTTTCTCACTACGTGTTGTGACAAGAATTTTACTTCCTGGATCCCCATAACTTAGAGGAGTTACGACAGCTTCCCATTCTTCTTGTCTTTCGTTCCAAACATCATCCATAACAAGAATAAATCTCTTCCCTGTCAATTCTTCTTTCAATCTTCCATGAATCATATCTAGATCTTCACTATCATCGTATTTTGATTTAGTAATTTTTTCAAGAATTACTTTTGTCAGCCTCAAAACATCAAAATCATCAGAAACACATACCCAAGCTTTGATGTCAAGATGTGTCTCCTCCATCCTCGGGTCATTGTAGACATGTTGGGCGAGTGTGGTCTTACCCACCCCACCCATGCCCACCACAGAAAGAATCGATGGCTTGTTACGATTGTTAGTTTCAGATTTAAGCCAATTAAAGATCATTTCCTTGTCTTCATCTCTGCCATAAATAACACTTTCAACCACCAAAGATGTTGATGGCAATTTCTGTGACATTTTACTAGATCCAACACTGGGACAAGTAGCCTTTTTCAGACCAAGATCACCCTTTTGGCTTGCAAGGTATTCTAGTTTGTCAAGGACTTGTTTCATCTCTGACTCAATTTTTTTGTTAAATGGACTGAAAGTGGTGTTGAAGAACTTTGATACCTTGTCAGTTAAGGTTTCAACGTCAGACTCAGCTTCCACTTGACATTTGATGACTTCATACTCTATTTCACCCAGGAGATCCTCTGCATCAAACACGGCATCTCTGGCATCAACAAGCCATGCTTTCACAAGTGGATCTCTGAACTGCTTTAGTTCAGCATCAGCAGCAAGAGCATTAATTGACCGAACAACGATTTTCAACTTTCCGAGCAGCACCTCATCAAGTTTTCTTTGACGGAAGAAGTCAACAACTCGACGAGAAGACAGCTTGTCAACTGCAACCTCAACTAAAGCAGAAAGAAGAGCTTCACCAAAAACTCCCGCCATGTTTGGAATAGGAAAGTGAGTGGATGAATGGAAATGAGTAATTTGAAGTGCAGCTTATGAGAATCAGTGTGACTCAGTGCAATGGAGGGTTGGTATAGTGATGAAATGAGTAACAAGTTGTTCTAAGAAGGATGGCTATGCTTTATGTGGACACTGTTGAGTCTTTGATGATGACTCGACCAATATTCACAGCTTTCTTCAATTGTAAATTGTGATGGCTAGATTATGAATAGATGGTTCAAATTTTAGAAATGTTTTAAGATTGATTAAATTTGATTTTCATTCAAAGGCTTTGATTCATTGGAAGTGTAAATGTGTAGGAAATGTGCATCAAAAGAGGCTTTCATTATTCGATGAACAAAGGGTTGGACAAAATGAACCCTACTTTTCCCTTAATTGTCAAAAAGCTGTCATCACTACTTCTTGGCAACTTACTCATGACTTTGGCAAAAACAATAAAACAGAATGCTTTTATTATCCCTTTTTGTCTCTGCCGTGCTTCCTCTTCCTTCGTGGAAGACTACCAACCTTGACTGGAATGGGTAACATTTGTGGACTAGTTGAGCAGGAGAAGTTTCGTCCCAAATGTGTGATTGTTAAGAACAATTTTTAACAGTTAAATGTGTGAATGCCGAAATCACATGAAGCGCACTCAGAATCCCCTATATATAATATTGAATATTCCATCAACATTGCACCTTAAACTACTATATTGGGTGAGAATCAATGAATTGAATATTCACAACTGCACACAGTATTGTCCAACCATCCTTTTCACTTTGACAAAGAGACAACTTTCAATACGCTATGAATGAATCCCAACTTGCCAAGAATTTACTTATCATTCACACACACCAAAAAATGATACTTCCAAGTTACACTATTATGAAAAATGATAATTTGAGTAAAAAGTTGCTATAATAAAAATGTTACAAATAAAGCTTTAAGATAAACAAATACCATAGGAGATCATGTTATTTACACAATTTTGTGCAAATATGGAATAATTTTTCGTTACTACAGATAAGCCTGGCCACCTGATGTCAATGGAGACAAGCTTGGGCATAATGCAAGGCTTACTGCTAAAAGAACCAAAAGAAGTCCAAGAACAAGCCAAATTGAAGTAAAACACTTATAGCCTGGTAATTTTGTCACTCGAATGATAAATCAACACTGTCAGAAAGAACATTTTGATTAACTCAGTAAGAATAAAATTTTTGTTGAACACAATATACAAAATACTCTGAGAAATACCTAAACAAATTTAATAAGTATTTACGCAGAATTTTCTTGTACCGTCAGATTTATGGAAGTGAAAAATAACTCAAATTTTTGCACACACAAATTGATAACGGAGTTCGGCCAATAGTGCCTACGTCTCCGGACTGCTGCATATCTTTTACTGAAAAGGAAAATATACTCGGTGTTTACAGAATACTCAAAAGTAAATCAACACCACTTACAACACAGAACCCAATTACACCCGCAAGAACTAAACTGTTCTTACTCTCTAAGTGCTACTGCACTCTCCCTCTCTTCTACATTTCTCCTTTCTGTTGGTTGTTTGCTGTGTTTTTCTCTTCGTTGGTTTCCTCTTTTTATAGGCAAATGGTTTGCCTATTTTTAAGAAAAGAATCCATGCAAGCTGGCAACCAATGCACCGAAAGTTTCTCCTACTGCACCGAAAGCAGATTTTTTTTTCTTTCCACCGAAAGTCATTTTGTTGTTGGCTGAAAAGTTGATCCCACAATTGTAGGCTGGACATTTGGTCCAAGACATTACTTTTTCAACATTAACATAATATTGTAATTATCTCATGTAACCAATTTTTGGCATAGTTTCTTTCTTAACTGTAATCTCTTCTAACAAATATTCTTTTATGTAAATATGGAAATCAAAGAGCTGACAACACCCTCTTAATATTGGAATATGTGTGAAAAAACTCATAAAACCTCATTCACATGCTTACATCATTATTTGATTATTTTTGGAACTTCCATCTGAATATAAAAAAACATACATATAAGATATCTATTACTTTCTTTCATTCACAAAACAACCTTTTTTTACAACAATTCCACAAGCTTTACATAGCTAATCTACATCAGGAAACCGAAGGTGGAAAAGTAAAAAATGAAATAATAATATCTATTTGCAATGGTAGCTACTTCGATGCCACTTCCCCGTTAAATAAGAACTCGGTCAATTGTAATATGCAGTCAACCAGCCAACTCCCTCATTTTATAACTGATTGTTTGCGTATTGCATTTGTCTACAAGTATTTTTCTCATTTCAAATCCTAAGAATGTATATTTAGAAACATTTACATTCACAACTCCCTTTGCTTCAATCTCTCTCTCAGATGTATTAGTTTGCCCTGGACTTGTTTACGTAACTCATTGGATAAACCAAGTTCAAACCCTTCTACTTGTTTTCTTTCTGTGATATCATGGAACATTGGTAGAAACCGACTTTGGAAAGACCTATAGGAGAAATAGGGTAGAAGGACATACACAACAACCAAAAGGGTAACTACCAATAAAGACCATTGGGAGCACATGCTTCCACAATATAGTCCTGGCCTCTTCAAACAAATCTGCTGCCTCATTTATAGCATAACACTGCACACAGGCAAGCCCCATTTGGTTCAAAGCAATCCCAAACAAAGAAGATTTCTTCTCTCCGCTGCCACGAAATTTGGCAATGGCACTTTTGAATATTTTGTAAGAGTCAGAGTAGTTCCCTAACATGTAATACATAACCCCCATTTGTGCCTCAATTCCTGCCACAGTGCTTTGTTGACCAGGAGTATTGCTATATATCTTTAAGGCCTTTTTGAGAAACTTCAACCCTTTTTCTAAATCATTCATGGATTGATAGTGTTGGGATTTTAAAGACCTTCCAATCCCCTATGCGGAACTCACACCGGAATGGCGGTGGTAAAAGAAAATATTATTACCGACGGTAAAATTTGTAGCGCCGGTAAATGGTAAATTACAGTTACCACAGAAAGAACCAAAATCACCAGAATAGTAACCATGGTAAAACTGTGAATAGTAATTACCGTAAAAATAACCACGGTAAAAATAAATAGTAACCACAGTAAAACTGTAAATAGTAAATGACACCAGGATTTACGTGGAAAACCCTCTAAAATGTTTAGAGAGAAAAACCATGGACAGAGACGGAAAATTTCCACTAAGTATAAGAAGAAAATTTACAAGCACTCACTCAGAGATATTTTTCTCACTTAATTATTTTCTCTCTCACACTTCTCTCTCTCTTTTTTTTTTCTTCTCTCTCTCTGGTGTTCCTCTCTTCACCGGTGTCATTGAACCTCTGCTGGTTGCCCCTATTTATAATAGAGTTATACAGTCTTGGAGCAGCAACTTTTGAAAAAAAAAAAAATTCGGTGCAGTTTTCTGTGCAGCCTTCGGTGACTTTGGCTTGGCAGCAACAGTTGTAAACAAAACTTTCGGTGCAGTTTATTTTTGCATAATTTCAAAGGCTGGACCCCACAATTCTCCCCCTCCAGCCTCAACTGTCACATACTAGAGGAGGTCTTCAACTGGCTCTCAGTAAGAGCCCATCCCAGCAAGTCCGACACACAACTCGAACTTCTCCTTAGGGACAACCTTCGTCAGTTTATCAGCAGCATTCTTTTCAGTATGAATTTTCTTTAACTGAAATGTTTTATCTTCAATGGCAAGTCTGAGCCAATGATACCTTACATCAATGTGTTTTGTCTGTGCATGATACATAGTGTTCTTGCTTAAGTCTATAGCACTTTGACTGTCGCAATATACTATGTATTCTTCCTGTTGCACTCCCAATTCCTGAAGGAATCGTTTCAACCAAAGCATTTCCTTCCCTGCTTCTGTAGCTGCAACGTACTCTGCTTCGGTAGTTGATAATGAAACACATTTTTGTAACCTTGACTGCCATGAAATAGCTCCCCCTGAGAATGTAAATAAGTAACCTGATGTCGACTTCCGTTCATCAAGATCACCTGCCATGTCTGCATCTGTATAGCCTATCAATGCAGGTTTCTTCCCTCCAAAACTTAAGGATAACTTTGAGGTCCCTCTCAAGTATCTGAAGATCCACTTCACTGCTTCCCAATGCATCTTTCCTGGATTTGACAGAAATCGGCTCACTATACCAACTGCATGAGCGATATCTGGTCTCGTACACACCATGGCGTACATCAAACTTCCGACCGCTGAAGAATATGGAACTTTAGACATGTCTTCTCTTTCCTCTACTGTTGATGGACAGAGTTTCTTGTTCAATTTGAAGTGAGCGGCAAGTGGAGTGCTAACGGGCTTAGCATTCTTCATATTGAATCTTTGCAGAACTCGTTCAATATATTTCTCCTGTGATAACCACAACTTACAGGTCTTCCGATCTCGGATAATTTCCATTCCGAGAATTCGCTTTGCCGATCCCAAATCCTTCATGTCAAATGCCTTTGACAAATCGCCTTTTAACTTGCTAATCATATCTACATCTGGTCCAACGATTAGCATATCATCAACATACAAGAGAAGAATAATAAATTTACCGTCAGGGTATCTTCGGACATATACACAAGGATCTGCCTCCGTCCTTGTAAAATCTTGATTCTCCATGAAGGAATCAAACTTCTTATACCATTGTCGCGGGGCTTGTTTCAACCCGTATAAGCTCTTCCTCAAGCGACAAACCATGTCCTCCTTTCCCTTGACCTTGAAACCTTCTGGTTGTTCCATATAAATTTCTTCATCTAAATCCCCATGCAAGAATGCGGTCTTTACATCGAGCTGCTCCAACTCAAGGTTTAAGCTGGCTACAAGACCTAGCACAACTCGAATAGAACTCATTTTCACAACCGGTGAAAAAATCTCGTCAAAGTCAATACCTTTCTTTTGAGTAAAACCTTTGACGACCAATCGAGCTTTGTATCTGACTAGGTTATCATCATCTTTCTTCAGCTTGTACACCCATTTGTTCTTGAGTGCTCTCTTATCTTTTGGAAGTTTCACCTGTAACACTCCAGAAATTTAAATATAATTTGAAGAAGATTAAATTACTATGCAAATAGTAATTACTGTGTAAATAGTAAATTACTGTGCAAATAGTTAATTACTGTGTAAATAGTAAAATACTGTGCAAATAGTTAATTACTGTGTAAATAGTAAAATAATGTGCAAATAGTTAATTACTGTGCAAATAGTAAATTTTTGTGCAAATAGCAAAGAAAAAAAAAATAATAATCGAGTTACACGAATTTATTATTATAATGAAATCACTATGCAAATAGTAATTTCTACTGTATAAATAGTAACTTTTACTGTGCAAATAGTAACTTTTGAAATCCTATAAATAGGGCCTAAGGGTTTCAGTTATAATCACAAAATCAAGAACATTCTCTTAAACTCTCTCTTAGAAATCTCTCCAAATTAGATAGGAGCAAGTAAGTAGGGGAAGGAATAGAGAAGCTAGGAGAAACAGGTAAGGGGAGTTGTCCTTATCTTACTTTACTATTCATGTATATCGTATTTTACTATTCATGTATACCGTATTTTACTATTCATGTATGCCGTATTTTACTATTCATGTATACGTTATTTTACTATTCATGTATACAATATTTACTATTCATGTATATGGTACTATTCATGTATTCTTAGTATGCTTTGTGGTTGCGGTTTTGTCCGATCTTCCACATCAGAACAGAATTATTATTGTTGTTATGCTAAAGTGCTAAGAATATTCTTAGTATGCTCTGTGGTTGCGGTTTTGTCCGATCTTCCACATCAGAAAAGAATTATTCTTGTTGTTAGGAAAAGGGTGGTAGTGTGGAAGTGCATGTCTAGGAAAGTTCTGGCTAAGGAAAGACCTGGTTATTAAGAGAATCCATTTGTGATTTCACCACTCTTTCCTAGGAACTTACCTGGTGTACTATTCATGGACTACGGTCATTTTTCTAGCATACTGCACTATTCCTGTATACGGTACTATTCACGTATACGGTACTGTTTATGGGTGTTTCTTGATTTTTTATTGGTGGTTATTGATTGTTTTTGGTATTTTGAAATATGAATGATTTTAAATGATATTCTAGAAAGGGAGGTAAAATTTTCATTCATGCATACATGCCTCAAAAGAGGTGGCCTCGGTTAGAGGGACAGATAATAAACTTAAGCCGTGCGTCTTGGTGGGATGCCAGACTTGGGGGATTTTTATGGTGAGAATTCATTTAATTCATGATGATCACATGATTGTTTATGAGATTCTGTGCACCACTGGGAAATCCCAACTGGTCGGTAAAGTTATTCGATGATTATATCGTATTATCTATTATGGTACCACATTGCATATTTTTGGAGTTGAGGTTGGAGCATGCATCATATAGAAATTTCATTTAAGTCATAATTCATTATTTATTTATTTGATTTTGAAATATATCATATTAATATTTTATATGCTATTAATGGAAAGCTCACCCTTGCGTGTTTGTGTCTGTGGTTTGACACCTGTGATGATCCCGAATTTTATTCGAGGAGCAGATTGATTAGGTAGATTCAGAATGAAATGGGGAGATGTCAAGGAATGTTAGATAGCATGAAGATTGGAAATAATACTGTGTACATTAAAATAGTCACAATGTTACATAACTATGTGACGTTTTGTAAAATAACTTTTGATGTATGGTTATGGCATAATCTATGTGAAGTGGTTTTTTTTTGACATTTTGTTGGCAAGTAAAAGTATCTTTAAAATTTTATTTAAAGAAATTTAAATGAAGGGAAACAATTTCAAATAATAATAATAAATGAAGAAAATGAAAATATTTCAGCAATGAAATACGGCGGGGCGTTACAGTTGGTATCAGAGCAGGTCGAACCAGTTCGACTTGTGAGTTATGTGCTTACTATGTTTTTGTTGTGTGTTAATGATTGTTTGTTTGTTTGCTTGAGCGGTTGTTTGATTATTCATTGTGCATTCTGGTATAAAGTAGTAAGAGTAAGAGAAATAATTTTTTTAATATTAACAGTAATAGATGGCAGGAAGAGACGATAGAGCAATAGCTGAGGCACTTGAAAATCTTGCTCAAGCAATTGGAAATCAGAATAGGAACAACAATGAGCAAAATGGATATGGTGGTCTTGAGCGTTTTTGAGAAAAAAATAATCCACCTACTTTTGGAGGTGGATATGATCCCGAAGGTGCTCAACGATGGCTGAAAGAGATTGGAAAGATTTTCCGGGTAATGGAATGTTGTGAAGATAAAAAGGTAATTTTTGCAACTCATATGTTAGTGGAGGAGGCAGAATATTGGTGGGAAAATATCTGCCAGTATGTAGCAAAGGAGGGAGAAACAATAAAATGGGAAGAATTTAAGGAATTGTTTTTAGAAAAATATTTTCCTGAAGATATAAGGAATAAGAAAGAGATGGAGTTTTTGGAATTGAAACAAGGGAACTTAACAGTGGCAGAATATGCGGTTAAGTTTGAGGATCTAATTAGATATTCAAGACATTATCATGGAAAAGATGGTGAAAGGTCTAAATGTGTTAAATTTGTAAATGGTTTACGGCTGAAATAAAACAAAGGCTATAAATTATCAAGGTATTCACCAATTTCCAAGACTTGTAAATATGTGTAGAATATATGATGAGGATTCTCGGGCTAGAGCTGTATATTATAGAAATAAAAACAGTGGAGGACCCATTAAAAATAAAAGAATGGGGTTCGAAAATAAAGGGAAACCATACCAAGTTTCTCAAGGATTTAGGGAACGTCCTAATGGGAATTTCTCTAAAGCTCCTATAAGAAATCGTGAATATAATCCTGTCAATGTCAAGTGTTTTAAGTGTGGAGAATTCGGGCACTATGCTTCATCCTGTATCTTCATTACAAGTGCAACATCAAGGGCATCTAGCAAAAGACTCGTCCAAAGAAAAGGAAACCCGCAAGGAAAGCAACCCGAAAAACCTAAAGCTCAAGGAAGAATTTTTTTCTTAATGGGAATGAAATTTCGGAACCTTTGATTCGAGGTAAATGCTTCATAAGTGAAACTCCTTTAACTCGTATTATTTGATTCTGGTGCTACTCATTCTTTCGTGGCATATTCTTGTGTACAAAAATTGAAACTTCCTGTGTCTTCATTAAACTTTAACTTAGAAGTAAATACCCCAACTAGGACTTCAGTTTTAACCTCCGATATTTGTCTAAACTGTAAAATAAAAATTTGTGATAAAGCTTTCTGTGTCAATTTGATTTGTTTACCCCTTCAGCAAATTGACGTTGTTTTAGGTATGGATTGGTTGTCCACTAATCATGTTTTGTTGAATTGCTTTGACAAAACAATTATTTTTCGAGACCGGAGGTGAGTAGGGATGTTGAAATTATTTCCATAAATAAAGTTTTAAAATCTTTAAGGGATAATAATACCCAAGTATACCTGATCACCGCTAATAAAACTAAGTCCGAAAATGAAGTGAGTAGTGTCTTAGGTAGTAAAAGATTTTGTTGAGATATTTCAAGAAGTAGATAAGTTACCTCCTGAAAGAGAAGTTGAGTTTTCTATTGATTTAGTTCCAGGAACAGGACCAATTTCCATAGCACCATATAGAATGTCTCCTGTAGAATTAGCAGAAGTCAAGAAACAGATTGAAGAATTGTTAAACAAACAGTTAGTAAGGCCTAGTGTGTCACCATGGGGAGCTCCAGTTTTGTTAGTTAAGAAAAAGGATGGAACCATGAGAATGTGTATAGATTATAGACAATTAAATAAAGTAACTATTAAGAATAAATATCCACTGCCTAGGATTGATGATCTTATGGATCAATTAAGAGGGGCATGTATCTTTAGTAAGATTGATTTAAGATCAGGATATCATCAGATTAGGGTAAAATCCGAGGATATTCCAAAAACTGCTTTTAGTACTCGTTATGGGCACTATGAGTATTTAGTTATGCCTTTTGGGGTGACTAATGCTCCAGCAGTATTTATGGATTACATGAATCGAATTTTTCACCCTTATCTTGACCATTTTGTAATAGTATTCATTGATGACATATTAGTGTACAGTAAAACTAGGGAGGATCATGCCAAACACTTAAATATAGTATTACAAATTTTAAAGGACAGAAAACTTTTTGCTAAATTATCTAAGTGTGAATTTTGGATGGAGAAAATGAATTTTTTAGGTCATGTGATATGTCAGGGAGGAATATTTGTAGATCCATGTAAGGTACAATCTGTTTTGGAATGGGAGAGACCTAAAAGTGTAACAGAGATTAGGAGTTTTCTAGGATTAGCAGGATATTATAGGAGATTTATTAAAGATTTTTCTAAAATAGCTTTGCCTTTGACTACCTTGACTAAAAAGAATCAGGCATTTATTTGGACAACTCAATGTGAGGATAGTTTTCAAACTCTAAAGGAAAGATTGACCACTGCTCCAGTATTAACTCTACCTGATCCTAAAGAACCTTTTGTAGTGTATTGTGATGCATCTAAAATGGGTTTAGGAGGAGTATTGATGCAAGATGGTAAAGTGGTAGCATATGCTTCTAGACAACTTAAGATTCATGAGAAAAATTATCCAACCCATGATCTAAAATTAGCGGCTGTAGTATTCACACTTAAGATGTGGAGACACTATTTGTATGGAACTAGGTTTGAAGTATTTAGCGATCACAAAAGCCTTAAATATTTATTTAGTCAAAAAGAATTAAACATGAGACAAAGAAGATGGATGGAATTTTTAAAGGATTATGATTTTGAACTTAATTACCATCCCTAAAGGCTAATGTGGTAGCAGATGCTTTAAGTAGGAAGTCTTTGATTATGTCTTCACCGATGATTAGAGAAATGGATTTATTAGAACAATTTCGAGATCTTAGTTTAGTGTGTGAAACTACTAATACGAGTATTAGATTAGGAGCTTTACAAATTTCTAACATATTTTTGGAAGAAATTAGACAGAAGCAAGAATTGGATCCTTTTCTGAAAACCCAAATGGAAAATTTAAATCAAGGAAAAACTAGTGCATTTAAGATTGGAATGGATGGTATTTTGAGGTTTCAAGATAGAGTTTGTATTCCCAATATACCAGAAGTTAGAAAGACAATTTTGGAGGAAGCACATAAAAGCAAATTAAGTATTCATCCCGGTGCCACTAAGATGTACAAAGATTTGAAAACCATGTTTTGGTGGCCTCGAATGAAGAAAGAAATTTGTGAATATGTGTATTCTTGTTTAATTTGTCAAAAAGCTAAAATAGAACATCAAAAACCTTCAGTCACTACAACCTTTAGAAATACCACAATGGAAATGGGATAGCATATCCATGGATTTTGTGGTAGCTTTGCCAAGAAGCCCTAGGGGATTTGATTCAATTTGGGTTATAGTAGATCGTTTAACTAAGTCTGCACATTTTATTCCTATTAATATTAGGTATTCTTTAGATAAATTAACTAATTTGTACATAGGTGAGATTGTAAGATTACATGGTGTACCATCTAGTATTGTATCAGATAGAGACCCTAGATTTACTTCAAGATTTTGGGAGAGTCTACATAAAGCTTTAGGAACTAAATTAAAATTCAGTTCTGCCTATCATCCCCAAACCGATGGACAACCGAAAGAACAATCCAATCTTTAGAAGATTTATTGAGAGCTTGTGTTTTAGAACATAAGGGTAGTTGGGTAGACTTTTTACCTTTGATAGAATTTACCTACAATAATAGTTTTCATTCTTCCATTGGTATGACACCTTTTGAAGCCTTATATGGAAGAAAATGTAGAACCCCTTTGTGTTGGACCAATCAGAGAAAGTTTAATTTTAGGACTGAGATTGTACAACAAACCTCGAAAAGATTAAATTAATTCAGGAAAAGATGAGAGCGGCACAAAGTAGGCAGAAAAGTTATCATGATAAAAGAAGAAAAGATTTAGAATTTGATGTTGGTGATCACGTATTCTTAAGGGTAAATCCTTGGACCGGTATTGGGAGAGTTTTAAAATCCCGAAAACTTTCACCGCGTTTCATTGGTCCCTTTCAAATAATAAAAAGAGTAGGTCCTGTGGCTTACCAAATTGCTTTACCCCCAATTCTTTCTAACCTTCATAATGTCTTCCATGTTTCCCAACTTCGGAAATACATTCATGATTCATCACATGTAATTGAGTTAGATGATGTACAAATAAAGGATAATCTAACATATGAAGCATTACCAATAAGGATTGAGGATAGGAGTATCAAAACCTTAAGAGGGAAAGATATTCCTTTAGTAAAGGTTATTTGGGGAACAAATGATGCAACATGGGAACTGGAAAGTGAGATGCGGAAAAGCTACCCTGCACTATTTGAATGAGGTAAATTTCGAGGACGAAATTTTTTTTATGGGGGGTAGTATTGTAACACTCCAGAAATTTAAATATAATGTGAAGAAGATTAAATTACTATGCAAATAGTAATTACTGTGTAAATAGTAAATTACTGTGCAAATAGTTAATTACTGTGTAAATAGTAAAATACTGTACAAATAGTTAATTACTGTGTAAATAGTAAAATAATGTGCAAATAGTTAATTACTGTGCAAATAGTAAATTACTGTACAAATAGTAAAGAAAAAAAAAATAATAAACGAGTTACACGAATTTATTATTATAATGAAATCACTATGCAAATAGTAATTTCTACTGTATAAATAGTAACTTTTACTATGCAAATAGTAACTTTTGAAATCCTATAAATAGGGCCTAAGGGTTTCAGTTATAATCACAAAATCAAGAACATTCTCTTAAACTCTCTCTTAGAAATCTCTCCAAATTAGATAGGAGCAAGTAAGTAGGGGAAGGAATAGAGAAGCTAGGAGAAACAGGTAAGGGGAGTTGTCCTTATCTTACTTTACTATTCATGTATATCGTATTTTACTATTCATGTATACCGTATTTTACTATTCATGTATGCCGTATTTTACTATTCATGTATACGTTATTTTACTATTCATGTATACAATATTTACTATTCATGTATATGGTACTATTCATGTATTCTTAGTATGCTCTGTGGTTGCGGTTTTGTCCGATCTTCCACATCAGAACAGAATTATTATTGTTGTTATGCTAAAGTGCTAAGAATATTCTTAGTATGCTCTGTGGTTGCGGTTTTGTCCGATCTTCCACATCAGAAAAGAACTATTCTTGTTGTTAGGAAAAGGGTGGTAGTGTGGAAGTGCATGTCTAGGAAAGTTCTGGCTAAGGAAAGACCTGGTTATTAAGAGAATCCATTTGTGATTTCACCACTCTTTCCTGGGAACTTACCTGGTGTACTATTCATGGACTACGGTCATTTTTCTAGCATACTGCACTATTCCTGTATACGGTACTATTCACGATATACGATCAAGTTTATGGGTGTTTCTTGATTTTTTATTGGTGGTTATTGATTGTTTTTGGTATTTTGAAATATGAATGATTTTAAATGATATTCTAGAAAGGGAGGTAAAATTTTCATTCATGCATACATGCCTCAAAAGAGGTGGCCTCGGTTAGAGGGACAGATAATAAACTTAAGCCGTGCGTCTTGGTGGGATGCCAGACTTGGGGGATTTTTATGGTGAGAATTCATTTAATTCATGATGATCACATGATTGTTTATGAGATTTTGTGCACCACTGGGAAATCCCAACTGGTCGGTAAAGTTATTCGATGATTATATCGTATTATCTATTATGGTACCACATTGCATATTTTTAGAGTTGAGGTTGGAGCATGCATCATATAGAAATTTCATTTAAGTCATAATTCATTATTTATTTATTTGATTTTGAAATATATCATATTAATATTTTATATGCTATTAATGGAAAGCTCACCCTTGCGTGTTTGTGTCTGTGGTTTGACACCTGTGATGATCCTGAATTTTATTCGGAGGAGCAGATTGACAGGTAGATTCAGTAATGAAATGGGGAGATGTCAAGGAATGTTAGATAGCATGAAGATTGGAAATAATACTGTGTATATTAAAATAGTCACAATGTTACATAACTATGTGACATTTTGTAAAATAACTTTTGATGTATGGTTATGGCATAATCTATGTGAAGTGGTTTTTTTTTGACATTTTGTTGGCAAGTAAAAGTATCTTTAAAATTTTATTTAAAGAAATTTAAATGAAGGGAAACAATTTCAAATAATAATAATAAATGAAGAAAATGAAAATATTTCAGCAATGAAATACGGCGGGGCGTTACATCACCAGCTCGTACGTGTCATTCTTCTTTAAAGAATTCATCTCCTCTTGCATGGCCTTAGTCCAACAATCTCTATCTCTACAAGATTGTACATCCTGGAAGCTCTCTGAGTCCCCCTCATCAGTAATTAAAATATAATCAGAACTAGGGTACCTCGTAGATGGTTGATGCATTCTAGATGACCTTCTCAATGAAGGTCCATCTTCTTCTTCTGGTGGAACGGGGTTCTCTGGCTCCCCCTGCTCAACAACCTCCTCATCATCTACGGTTGACTCTTGATCCCCCATGACTGGCTCTTCTTCTTCTTCCTGTTCTGACTCTAGCATTCCTCCTCCTGTGGCACCATCTGTTGGAATGCTTACTGGTGTAAAATCAACACTGCCTCTTGTGGAACTTGCACCATCCACAATTGTATCCCCCACGATCTCATTCTCGTGGAACACCACGTCTCGACTTCGGACAACTTTCTTCTTCACTGGATCCCATAACCTGTAGCCGAACTCTTCGTTTCCGTAACCAACAAATATACAAGGCATTGACTTATCATCAAGCTTTGTCCGCTGCTCCTTCGGAACATGCATGAACGCCTTGCAGCCAAATACTCTTAGATGAGAGTATGAGATGTCCCTACCTTTCCAGACCTTTTCCGGAACGTCAAAGTCCAAAGGTACTGAAGGTAGTCTGTTGATTAGGTAGACAGCAGTACCGACAGCTTCTCCCCAGAATGACTTTGGTAAATTAGCCATCCTGAGCATGGATCTAACTCTCTTCATAATAGTCCGATTCATCCGCTCAGCAACACCATTTTGCTGAGGCGTACCAGGAACTGTCTTCTCATGCCTGATACCATGCTTACTACAATAATCTCTAAAATCCCTAGAGATATATTCACCACCATTATCTGTGCGCATACACTTCAACGGCATCCCAGTCTCTCTTTCCACCATTGCATGGAATTTCTGAAACTGCTAGAATACCTGATCCTTTGTGCGCAACAAGTATATCCATGTCTTTCGTGAGAAATCATCAATAAAGGTAAGAAAGTATTTGTTACCTCCAAGTGATTCCACCTCCATGGGACCACAAACGTCAGAGTGAACCAACTCCAATTTGTTGTCTCTCCTTCTCGAGCTCTTTTGAAATGAAACACGATGTTGCTTCCCAAATAAACAATAATCACAAGGGTTAATTTTACCTTTGGCTAATGGTATGAGGGACTTCTTAGCCAACACATTTAACCCTTTTTCACCAACATGCGCCAGTCGCTTGTGCCACAAATTTGGTGAAGCATCATCCTCAACTGCATTCAGTTGACCCGCACTTTAACACCGCTACGCGTCGCTTTGTACAAATGAGCAACATAATCTTCCTCTCGCCACCACCAAAGATCCATTGGTGAGTTTCCAGTTTCCATCACCCATATGATGGTGATATCCTTCCTTGTCCAGTATGCTTGCGGAAATCAGGTTCAACCGCAGATCGGGAACATGCCGCACATCGTTAAGTTTCAATGTGCTCCCAATACTGGTCTTCACACAGATGTCACTGATCCCCACTATTTGCGAGACACTATGATTGCCCATTCTAATAGTGCCATAATTTCCTGTTTTATAAGTGGAGAAGTATTCCCTTTTGGGAACACAGTGATATGACGCTCCAGAGTCTATTATCCACTCGGTATCTACATCTGAAACATGACAACAATCTACATCGTGAGAAACACACGTTACCTCACCATCTTCCGCCAAGGTCAGAGCGGATGTGTCATCATTCTGAACCTTCTTCCCCTTCTCCTGCTTGAGAAGGTAACAATTCTTTTTGAGATGGCCTTCCTTACCGCAATGGTAACACCGTCTCTTCTCCCTAGACTTGGATCTATCCCTGAACTGTACATGTCCTCGACCTATACTCTTACTCCGACCCCTATTCTCCGTGACAAGGGCTTGTGAGTTGGTGTTGGCAACATTCCTCCTTCTGAGTTCTTCATTGTCCATACTTTTCTTTACAGTATCCATCGTCACCACACCATCTGGAGCTGAGTTACTCAAAGATACAACAAGAGTATCCCAACTATCTGGCAGAGATCCTAACAGTAGACATGCTTGCATTTCGTCATCCAAGGACATACCTGTAACTGCTAACTCAGTTACTAGTCCTTCGAAATCGTTCAGGTGCTGTGAAACTGATCGTCTCTCAGACAGCTTTAAGTTCATAATTTTCCGAAATAGAAAAACCTTTCCTTGAGCATTCTTTTTCTCGTACATTGATTCTAGCTTCTTCCAGAGAACCTGGGGATCTGATTCCTTTTTCACATGATTGTAAATGCTAGAATCTACCCATTGGCGTATCGTACCCAATGTCTTTTTCTTCAACTTGTCCCACTGCTTCTGGGGCAATTCCTCTGGTTTTGATTCATCAACTTCTATTGGATCAAACAGATCTTTACAATAAAGGTAATCTTCCATTCTGGATTTCCACATGGAGTAATTCGACTCCGTCAATTTGATCATTGCTCCTTCGTCAGCCATTCCAAGCTCCCGGATTAAACCTAGAGCTCTGATACCAGTTGTTGGGATTTTAAAGACCTTCCAATCCCCTATGCGGAACTCACACCGGAATGGCAGTGGTAAAAGAAAATATTATTACCGACGGTAAAATTTGTAGCGCCGGTAAATGGTAAATTACAGTTACCACAGAAAGAACCAAAATCACCAGGATAGTAACCACGGTAAAACTGTGAATAGTAATTACCGTAAAAATAACCACGGTAAAAATAAATAGTAACCACAGTAAAACCGTAAATAGTAAATGACACCAGGATTTACGTGGAAAACCCTCTAAAATGTTTAGAGAGAAAAATCATGGACAGAGACGGAAAATTTCCACTAAGTATAAGAAGAAAATTTACAAGCACTCAGAAAAATATACTACACTCAGAGATATTTTTCTCACTTAATTATTTTCTCTCTCACACTTCTCTCTCTCTTTTTTTTTTTTCTTCTCTCTCTTTGGTGTTCCTCTCTTCACCGGTGTCATTGAACCTCTGCTGGTTGCCCTTATTTATAATAGAGTTATACAGTCTTGGAGCAGCAACTTTTGAAAAAAAAAAAAAAATTCGGTGCAGTTTTCGGTGCAGCCTTCGGTGACTTTGGCTTGGCAGCAACAGTTGTAAACGAAACTTTCGGTGCAGTTTATTTTTGCATAATTTCAAAGGCTGGACCCCACAGATAGATGGCAGCAACATCTATCAAACCGCTAGCAATCTTTTCTGAAGGAATCCCTGGCTTGATCTTTGTGAAAATTCTGAGTGCATTTTCACAGTAAGACTTAGATTCCTTGAATTTCCCTATCTTGTTGTACAAATCAGCCAACCTGACGTAGACTGAAGCAACTGTTGGATGGTTCTCTCCTTTGGTTGATTTGAACACAGTTAGTGCTTTCTGATAAGAAAATACTGCCTCATCATAGCGCGCCAATGCCAAATAGGCATCACCTATGCTGCAATCAACTGAAGCCACATCTGCTTCATGACCATTTGCAGCCATAGCCATGCTTGCTAAAACATAATGCTCTAAAGCAGCTTCATAATCACCCTTTGAGTCACAGATTAGCCCCATTAATCTTCTATCACCGCTTCCTCAATCGGCCGAACCCCATTTCCCCGTGAATATCAAGAGCCATCGACACAACTTCTTCACCTCATCAAACCGCAAGGTGCGGACATGAGCCTCACCACATACCGACAAGTCTCACCAAACCTCGGTCGGTTTCCCCAATACCCGACCTTGAATCTCAAGACCACCAGTATAAAACAAGAGAGAATTCTCAATCTGCCCCATCATTGCATAAGCATCACCTAACTGCATGCACCCTGCAAACTTGGAGATGTTCTCAGAAGGAGGTTTGCCATCAAATCTAAAACGGGTGACTCTCTCAAGTTACAAACTTATGGCCTCACTGAAAGAGAGCTTGGGAGTCAACACATGTCTTGAAAAATTGCGTATTGAAGAAGTGGATGAAGTGGAGTGATTTACAGAGGAAGGTTTTCTGCCACCCTGTCTTACTTCTTTAACAATAAGTGCTTGCCCAAATCTTAAAAAAGTGAACTACAAGGGTTTATGCCAACTCTCTGTGGGGTCCAGCCACAATGAAAAAAAAAAAAAAAAAATTCAAATTTTCCAGCATGCACACCAATCAACAAAATACTTTCGGTGCATGAGTGGAAAGAAGAAAACAAGACTTCTTTCGGTGCATGAGTGGAAAGAAGAAAACAACACACTTTCGGTGCAAAACAGTTTTTTCATACTCCTATAAATAGGAGCAAGGAATGAAGGCATAAGTACACCAGAGGACACCAGCAGCAAGAGAGAAACAGAGAAGAGAGGAAGAAAAAAGAGAGAGTGAGTAGTGTGAGAGAAAATTAGTGAGGGGAAAAATATCTCTGGAGTGTAGTATATTTTTCTGAGTGCTTGTAAATTTTCTTCTTACACTTAGTGGAAATTTTCCGACTCTGTCCGTGGTTTTTCTCTCTAAGCATTTTAGAGGGTTTTCCACGTAAATTAAAGTTGTCATTTATTTTATCTGGTTTTTTACAGTTTTACCGTGGTTACTATTTACGGTTTTACCGTGGTTACTTTCTACGGTAATTACTATTCACAGTTTTACCGTGGTTACTATTCTGGTGATTTTGGTTCTTTCTGTGGTAATTGTAATTTACCATTTACCGGTGCTACAAATTTTACCATCGGTAATAATATTTTCTTTTACCACCGCCATTCCGGTGTGGGTTCCGCATAAGGGGTTAGAGGCTTAAATCCCAACAACTGGTATCAGAGCTCTTGGCTTAATCCGGGAGCTCGAAATGGCTGACGAAGGAGCAATGATCAAATTGACGGAGTCAAATTACTCCATGTGGAAATCCAGAATGGAAGATTACCTTTATTGTAAGGATCTGTTTGATCCAATAGAAGGTGATGAAACAAAACCAGAGGAATTGCCCCAAAGCCAGTGGGACAAGTTGAAGAAAAAGACATTGGGTACGATACGCCAATGGGTAGATTCTAGCATTTACAATCATGTGAAAAAGGAAACAGATCCCCATGTTCTCTGGAAGAAGCTAGAATCAATGTACGAGAAAAAGAATGCTCAAGGAAAGGTTTTTCTCATTCGAAAAATTATGAACTTGAAGCTGTCTGAGGGACGATCAGTTTCACAGCACCTGAACGATTTCGAAGGACTAGTAACTGAGTTAGCAGTTACAGGTATGTCCTTAGATGACGAAATGCAAGCATGTCTACTGTTAGGATCTCTGCCGGATAGTTGGGATACTCTTGTTGTATCTTTGAGTAACTCAGCTCCAGATGGTGTGGTAACGATGGATACTGTAAAGAAAAGTATGGACAATGAAGAACTCAGAAGGAGGAATGTTGCCAAGACCAACACACAAGCCCTTGTCACGAGAATAGGGGGTCTGAGTAAGAGTAGAGGTCGAGGACATGTACAGTTCAGGGAAAGATCCAAGTCTAGGGAGAAGAGACGGTGTTACCATTGCGGTAAGGAAGGCCATCTCAAAAAGAATTGTTACCTTCTCAAGCAGGAGAAGGGGAAAAAGGTTCAGAATGATGACACATCTGCTACAGCCTTGGCAGAAGATGGTGAGGTAACGTGTGTTTCTCACGATGTAGATTGTTGTCATGTTTCAGATGTAGATACCGAGTGGATAATAGACTCTGGAGCGTCATATCACTGTGTTCCCAAAAGGGAATACTTCTCCACTTATAAAACAGAAATTATGGCACTATTAGAATGGGCAATCATAGTGTCTCGCAAATAGTGGGGATCGGTGACATCTCAGTGTGAAGACCGGATTGGAAGCACATTGAAACTTAACAATGTGCGGCATGTTCCCGATCTGCGGTTGAACCTGATTTCCGCAAGCATACTGGACAAGGAAGGATATCACCATCATATGGGTGATGGAAACTGGAAACTCACCAATGGATCTTTGGTGGTGGCGAGAGGAAGATTATGTTGCTCGCTTGCATAAAGACGCACGCAAGTTTAGCAGTTAGGCGGGTCAACCGAATGCAACAGGAGGATGATGCTTCACCAAATTTGTGGCACAAGCGATCGGGCGCATGTTGGTGAAAAGGGTTAAATGTGTTGGCTAAGAAGTCCCTCATACCATTAGCCAAAGGTAAGATCAACCCTTGTGATTATTGTTTATTTGGGAAGCAACATCGTGTTTCATTTCAAAAGAGCTCAAGAAGGAGAGACAACAAGTTGGAGTTGGTTCACTCTGACGTTTGTGGTCCCATGGAGGTGGAATCACTTGGAGGTAATAAATACTTTCTTACCTTCATTGATGACTTCTCACGAAAGACATGGATATACTTGTCTTTGCAAGACAAAGGATCGTATTCCGGCGGCTTAAATTCCATGCAATGGTGGAAAGGGAGACTGGGATGCCGTTGAAGTGTATGCGCACAGATAATGGTGGCGAATATATCTCTAGGGATTTTAGAGATTATTGCAGTAAGCATGGTATCAGGCATGAGAAGACAGTTCCTGGTACGCCTCAAATGGCGTTGCTGAGCGGATGAATCGCACCATTATGGAGAGAGTCGATCCATGCTCGGATGGCTAATTTACCAAAGTCATTTTGGGGAGAAGTCGTTCGAGATCTGTCTACCTAATCAACCGACTACCTTCGCACCTTTGGACTTTGACGTTCCTAGAAAAAGGTCCGACAGTAGGGACATCTCATACTCTCATCTAAGAGTATTTGGTCAAGCAAGGCGTTCATGCATGTTCCGAAGGAGCAATGACAAAGCTTGATGATAAGTCAATGCCTTGTATATTTCTTGGTTACGAGACGAAGAGTTCGGCTACAGGTTATGGGATCCAATGAAGAAGAAAGTTGTCCGAAGTCGAGACGTGGTGTTCCACGAGAATGAGATCGTGGGGAATACAACTGTGGATGGTGCAAGTTCCACAAGAGGTGGTGTTGATTTTACACCAGTAAGCATTCCATCAGATGGTGCCACAGGAGGAGGAATGCCAGAATCAGAACAGGAAGAAGAAGAAGAGCCAGTCGTGGGGGATCAAGAGTCAACCGTAGATGATGAGGAGGTTGCTGAGCAGGGGGAGCCAGAGAACCCCGAAGAAGAAGTTGTACCTCCATTGAGAAGGTCATCTAGAATGCATCAACCATCTACGAGGTACCCTAGTTCTGATTATATTTTAATTACTGATGAGGGGGAGCCAGAGAGCTTCCAGGATATACAATCTTGCAAAGATAGAGATTGTTGGACAAATGCCATGCGAGAGGAGATGAATTCTTTAAAGAAGAATGACACGTACGAGCTGGTGAAACTTCCAAAAGGGAAGAGAGCACTCAAGAACAAATGGGTGTACAAGCTGAAGAAAGATGATGGTAACCTAGTCAGATACAAAGCTCGATTAGTCGTCAAAGGCTTTACTCAAAAGAAAGGTATTGATTTTGACGAGATTTTTTCACCGGTTGTGAAAATGAGTTCTATTCGAGTTGTGCTAGGTCTTGTAGCCAGTTTAAACCTTGAGTTGGAACAGCTCGATGTAAAGACCGCATTCTTGCATGGGGATTTAGATGAAGAAATCTATATGGAACAACCAGAAGGTTTCAAGGTCAAGGGAAAGGAGGACATGGTTTGTCGCTTGAGGAAGAGCTTGTACGGGTTGAAACAAGCTCCGCGACAATGGTATAAGAAGTTTGATTCCTTCATGGAGAATCAAGACTTTACAAGGACGGAGGCAGATCCTTGTGTATATGTCCGAAGATACCCTGACGGTAAATTTATCATTCTTCTCTTATACGTTGATGATATGCTAATCGTTGGACCAGATGCAGATATGATTAGCAAGTTAAAGGGCGATTTGTCAAAGGCATTTGACATGAAGGATTTGGGATCGGCAAAGCGAATTCTCGGAATGGAAATTATCCGAGACCGGAAAAACTGTAAGTTGTGGTTATCACAGGAGAAATATATTGAACGAGTTCTACAGAGGTTCAATATGAAGAATGCTAAGCCCGTTAGCACTCCACTTGCCGCTCACTTCAAATTGAACAAGAAACTCTGCCCGTCAACAGTAGAGGAAAGAGAAGACATGTCTAAAGTTCCATATTCTTCAGCGGTCGGAAGTTTGATGTACGCCATGGTGTGTACGAGACCAGATATTGCTCATGCAGTTGGTGTAGTGAGCCGTTTTCTGTCAAATCCGGAAAGATGCATTGGGAAGCAGTGAAGTGGATCTTCAGATACCTGAGAGGGACCTCAAAGTTATCTTTAACTTTTGGAGGGGAGAAACCTGCGCTGATAGGCTATACAGATGCAGACATGGCAGGTGATCTTGATGAACGGAAGTCGACATCAGGTTACTTATTTACATTCTCAGGGGGAGCTATTTCATGGCAGTCAAGGTTACAAAAATGTGTTTCATTATCAACTACCGAAACGTAGTACGTTGCGGCTACTACGAAGCGGGGAAGGAAATGCTTTGGTTGAAACGATTCCTTCAGAATCGGGAGTGCGACAGGAAAGAATACATAGTTTATTGCGACGACACCAAAGTGCTATAGACTTGAGCAAGAACACTATGTATCATGCACGGACAAAACACATTGATGTAAGGTATCATTGGCTCAGACTTGCTATTGAAGAGAAGGCATTTCATATGAAGAAGATTCATACAGATAAAAATGCTGCTGATATGTTGACAAAGGTTGTTCCCAGAGAGAAGTTCGAGTTGTGTGTTGGTCTTACTGGGATGGGCTCTTACTGAGAGCCGGTTGAAGACCTCCTCCAGTATGTGACAGTTGAGGCTGGAGGGGGAGAATTGTGGGGTCCAGCCACAATGAAAAAAAAAAAAAAAAAAAAAAAAAAAAAAATTCAAATTTTCCAAAGATGCACACCAATCAACAAAATACTTTCTGCATGAGTGGAAAGAAGAAAACAAGACTTCTTTCTCGGTGCATGAGTGGAAAGAAGAAAACAACACACTTTCGGTGCAAAACAGTTTTTTCATACTCCTATAAATAGGAGCAAGGAATGAAGGCATAAGTACACCAGGAGGACACCAGCAGCAAGAGAGAAACAGAGAAGAGAGGAAGAAAAAAGAGAGAGTGAGTAGTGTGAGAGAAAATTAGTGAGGGGAAAAATATCTCTGGAGTGTAGTATATTTTTCTGAGTGCTTGTAAATTTTCTTCTTACACTTAGTGGAAATTTTCCGACTCTGTCCGTGGTTTTTCTCTCTAAGCATTTTAGAGGGTTTTCCACGTAAATTCTGGTGTCATTTATTTTATCTGGTTTTTTACGGTTTTACCGTGGTTACTATTTACGGTTTTACCGTGGTTACTTTCTACGGTAATTACTATTCACAGTTTTACCGTGGTTACTATTCTGGTGATTTTGGTTCTTTCTGTGGTAACTGTAATTTACCATTTACCGGTGCTACGAATTTTACCATCGGTAATAATATTTTCTTTTACCACCGCCATTCCGGTGTGGGTTCCGCATAAGGGGTTAGAGGCTTAAATCCCAACACTCTCCTCCCTTAAGGTTTTGAGTCTTGAGTTCTGCCCCAAGCTGGAATGCTTACCAGAGGAGGGTCTCCCCAATTCCATTTCAACTCTTGAAATTCGGGAATGTCCATTGCTGATACAGTGTTGCCAGAAACGAGAAGGCCAAGACTGGGGAAAGATTGCTCACATTGAACACCTGAATATTCGGTATATTCGACCATACGAGAGTGGGGAATTCTTTCGACAGTGGGGTATTTTTTCTGACAACTAGTATACATTTACCAACAACACAACACAATGGCAAAGGATAAGACACGTGTGATATAATTTCTTATCAGTGGAGTGTTACTTTTAGCATCTCCTTGTCATTTCATATTTCATTACTTATACTTTATTGCATGATAATTGACTGGAAGTTTGTGCATTTATCAGTGGTGATTTAATGTGCTTTTGTCATATTTTCCCAAACAAAAAGCCTGTCTGAGTATTGTGTGGGTGTGTGATTTGTATATGTATGTCATAAATAATAGAAAAATGACTAGTATCGCTTGTGGTTTCAAATTATTATAATCACAACAACCAAAGAAAAAATATGTAGGTTTACAACAGGGAAGATAACATTGTGTATGAGAAATGGGGCAAATGACTGTGCTTTTACCTGTTATTAAAATGATTTTTATTCTCCGAATCCATAATGAATGAAGAAATTGAAGTGAATATTTAATTCAACTTAGGAAGCATTTGGAAGAGCTATGCCTCATTCTTTTCTTTTATCTTATTTTAATAAACTTTATTGTAATAAGTTTCATCATCAAGTTTTTTTTAATTTCAATAAGATATTGAATGAGTACTTAATTAAGTTGTTTACACGAACCCGTAATTTACAATGCCTTCACTGAGAGGAGTTAGGTGCTGCCTTTAGTAGGGGAAGTATGCGGTTATGATTGGTGATTCAAGATGAAGGATGCCAAAGCTTTGTCTAATTTCATAGCTCAAATTGTTGCAGCAGCAAGAGAGTTATGTTGTAAGCATGATTTCATTAATGATGATGATGTTTCTGACTCAAGTGGTAGCTGACATCACATTCTAATTAATCATGTAGTATCTGTTTTACAGTATCCCGTTCTACAAGTAAAGTTCTTGAGTGATGCTCTTCTTGACAACTAAGGTGGTTGGTTTTTTGCATATTTTACAATGGTATTTTCCCTATATAAAGTTGTTACAATTTTTTACAAAATTATCTTAATTACAACAATTTCAAAGAAAAAATCATCACAAAATGTCTTATTTATAACGATTTTTCGCATGTGAGATAAGATTATAAAATTTTCAGAGTCATTATTCGGAAAAAAATATTAGAGTAAAAATTAGTCAAAATTTGAAATTTTAGATATATAAACTATAATTAAACTTATAATTTGTATTTCTTTTTCTTCTATATGTGAATTTTCTTTGAATAATTTATACATTACGAAGAATTAAACATGTATTTAATCACATCAACAACTAATTATTATATTTGAGTTTCTCACAATAAATATGATAAAAAATCTCACAATAAAGTGTTCAGCCTTGTTTTTAGTAAATTAAATAACTATAATTAAACAAATAAAAAAGAAAAAAAATTGGTCTATAAAGCTTGAAATAGTAAATTTTACAAATTAAATTCAGGATTGGTACAAAATTTAATAATTTCAAAACTTAATTAATAGATAGATTGAGTGTCATGAAAAAGAGAAAAAAGACTCGTGGAATTCAGTTTCTGCAAGTGTTAGAATTTCCCAGATTTAATTCTTAGACGTAAGATAATTCTAAAAATTAAATTTAAAAGTATTAAATTTTTCGCATGAATTTGGAATTTAATTTTTAAAATATTAGATCTAAAACTTATGGACATGATAATAAGTACTTTAAGGAAAAATAATTAAACATAAAAAAAAAAATTATGATATAGTCTTAAAAATGTAAATAGAAATCTATTATTTAAAGTTGATTATAACTTTGATAAATTTTATAGATGATTAATTTTGAAATTAAAATAATAATAAATTATGAAATTTAAGATTAAAATGATAATATATATTTTTGAAAGATTAAAATAAGAAATATGTTATACTTTAATTATTTTATCATTTTTATATTTTAAAAATTAAATTATTTGATCATATTAATTGTTAGGATCAGGACATAGTACTAGAGTGATATGAATTAACTCTGAAGTGTGTGTCTCCCCTCTGGTGCTAATTTTCCACAATAATTTTATAGCTTTTAAATTACATTTTTCTTTACTGCAGTTATTTCACACTCTATTCGCCGTTTACCAACGACACCAACAAAGTTACACCTAAATTCATGAATATATGCTAACGCATTGCATGCAAAAATTTCCAATAAATTTATTTTAGCTTTCTTTGGTCAAGCAATTATTTATTTATTTTATTTAACTAAGTTTTTCAATTGGTATAGAAATATTGTAAGACTATAGTATTTTTCAAAGTTATACTACATCTAATAATTTTAATAAACTAATTGCAATCACTGAAAAAACCCCAGAATAAAGTACAACAATTTTTAGATTAAAAATGACACTTATTAAAATATATAAGATAGTTAGACAATACTTTTTAGGGAATATTTTATAATAAATTTTAAGTAACTTAAATTGCTTTATTATAAATTACTAATTTAACTCCAATAATTATTAATTTAACACAAATAAGTTATAATATATTTTAAGTTAAAAAAGATTGCAATTGGGTTTACCTTCTTTTGGTCGAGGGATATGCTATTGTTTTTCTGGTCCAGTTGTTTACAAATGATTGGTACACGTAATTTTACAAATGTTTGGTACACGTAATTTTACAAATGTTTGGTACACGTAACATTCCTTCTATGAGACAATTATAAAGAGAGAAACATACTTTTTTTTTATATATATATATATAAAATATAAATAGAGAAATTTATTTATAATTGATTGGTTGACTGCTGAGATGACAGTGAAGTAATGTTGATACTGCAAACCCTAAATATATATACAAAGAGTAAAACGATTCATCATCAAAGAGTAAGGACAACAGGTTGGATTTTTCCCCCTTATATGTTTCTGTACAGTGTCAGGTGTCAAGTTGGATGTTTTAATGTGAGTTTGGCTGTGATTTGTTTCCCTGTTATACGTTTCTGTCAAGTGTCAGGTCAATTTCTTTAACAATTGTGGTTCACGGAATCACATTTCTATTAATCTGTTGTCTTTTTTTTTTTCCCTTTAAAAAGGGCAATGGAAACCTGTTCCAGGGACAGACAATGATCTTCATGGAACAACTATGATGAAGGATGGGAATGTGATGATAAAACATGTTTCTCCAGGTGATAACTATACTCAATAGAACTATGTCATTGCAATCAGTTTCTTTGAAGCTTATGTGTTCTGCATTGTTTCAAGTGTCAATAATTAATGGGTTTTTAATATCAACTTATGATTACTTTCAGATGGCTTCAAAATAGTTCCAGTTGATAATGCATCAAGGCATGGTATCTCTTTTGTTGCAGAGCAAGATGGGAACGAGAGGTTGGTATCAGCCAATTTGCCATCTTCTCCAAAATATACTATGTCAGAGAGATGGATCATGGATCACCCAATTTAGTTGAGCAAAATTGGGTGTAAACACAGCAGAAAACAAAGCAAACAATGGCGACAAATTTTCACAAGTTAAAGGTCAGAACAATTAGAGAAAGATAAGACATGTAGGAACTTAAATTTGGAGAACAAATCATGTATCGAAATCCTGCATTCCCAAACCTCGGCCACAAAACTCACTCTTCCAGTTGCTGGAAAAAATGTGCGCAGCCTTTTAGCATCAGGTAAACTCTCAAACACATCAAGATATTCAGCGTCCTTGCTTGCAATTAAAAAATGACGGGTTGTTTTTGGTACACCTCTTGCTTTACCAACTCCCAACCTGAAGCAGATGTCCCCACAAACATAATTTGCCAAATCATTAAGAAGGTCATGCATCACAAAACATGTTTCGTATCTGTATATGCTTGACGGTTGAAAGAAAGACCTGGATAATAAATCATCAAAATACTGTTCTCCAACTTCTTCTTGACTCTTGCTATATTGAGGACCTTGTAACAAATTTTGAGCCATCCACAATTGAATTAAAATCTCCTTCTTAAACTCGTAATCTTTGGGAAATAAGGCACAAAAAGAAAAGCACCTCTTGAGATGAGAAGGAAGGTGGTGATAGCTCAATAATAGGGCAGGAATGATTTCATCATCTCCACTAGGTAAGTCCCATAACTCGCTTTTCAGTACATCTTCCCATTCTGAAACAGGTACGTGGGCCAAGCCCGGGCCCACTTCCCAAAAGTTTATTCTCTTGTCAATATTAGGTGACAAATAAGAAAATATTTTATAAATAATTGTATTAAGTAAATAATAAATTAAAAAAATATATTTAATAAATAATTGAAATATGTCGATAATTAAAATTTCAATTATAAAATGTGAAAAATATGTATATATATATATATATATATATATATATATAAAATATAAAGAAAAAAAAATATGTATAAATTTTATGAATAAATTAACTAGTTAATGTGTATTATAGTTAATTGTAAAATATAAAATTAATAATTAAAATTTATAAAATAAAAAAAAATTAATAAAAAAACACTTATATATTTATGTCAGGTGACTAATTTATTACATATTGAAATTAATAGGCATGTCACATATACAATAGATAATATAATAATTTATATAATATTTTTTATTTGAGATATAATAAATTATATTTAAAATAACGATAAAAAATTGTATAAATTATATCTCATCAAATACTATATATGTTTATGTATCATGAGAATTTTGGTTAATTATTAGTGTTGAATATTAGTCATGGCTCATGTCACATTATAAAATAGGATTTAATCTGGAAATGCATGAATGAGTAACCACCTAATTCACTGTATATACACTAAACTACATGCTTCCTCTTATCTTTTTCTAAACCAAACATAGCATCTTCATGTCTCAATTATAGAAAGCCAGTAATCAATTTATTATTTTATCATATTGATTTGTTAGGGAAAGAGGTTGAGTGATTCCAAGCAAAGTCAAAGGAACCAAATCTAGGCAAATAAAATCATTGGCACTGTTGGGGAAACATGAAACTTAATTTGTGACCCATAGGATAAATTAAATAGTGGTTTGTATAATCATTTTATACCACTCAATAGTGCTTTTAACTTTGTGTTTTAATTAGATTATCACTTTATCAGTATATATAATTAAAAAATAAATACACCAAATTATGTAAATTATATAAAAATTCTTAAAAAGAGTAAAAATCACGAATTTTATACTTAATATCAATACATAATCTTCATATATATATAAATTTTAGAAATTTTGTTTTTAATCTTTTTTTTCTCACCACACATACACATATTTATACACAGGTTGATCCAGTGGGTAGGAGTAATTATTAGATAAAAAAGATCACACGCTAATTAGTGATTAACAAAGAAATTAAAGTGGCACATAGGCCCCATTAATTGGATTTATGGAACAACAGATATAAATGCTAATTGAAGTTAAACAAAGACAACGAAAACTTAAACACTACCATACTTGAAAGGAATCTTGGCCTTCTTTTTTATTTAATAATATTTTATTTTTAACGAGTTGTGATCTTAAAGAAATAAACAAACACAGTCTTATTTGTGGTTATGTATAATATTTTGATAGAGGAAGTAGACGTAGGATCCACCAATTCCATGATAGGGAATAACAAAAATGAAACAGCAACCAACAATTCTAATTTTTTTGTTCATATTTACCTAATTAAAACTTGTTATGTATTTAATGGGATGCTTCCTCCATAATCACTAGCAAACAACAGTGGCCTCACCTACTATACAACGTTTTATTTTGTTAATGAAACTCTCAAACTAACTCATTATTTGTTTATTTCGAGCTTACGTAATTAGTATATATACTTTGTTTAATCACAAACAAGAAATTAGTTGATAACATTGGTGATTAGAGATTTTAAACCGATGAAAGAATTAACTTGGTTAGATACTTAGATATCAGAGCTCTACACAAATATATATATATTCATCACCAGTCAAACTTCAACACTTGTCCTGAAATTTTTCATAGATAAAGAAATCGCAATAATTTTCTTTTTTCTAAATATATTTGCCTCTAAAATTTTATAATATCACGATATTTATTCTAACGTACAAAAATCATTATAAATAAGACATTTTATGGCGATTTTTTCTTTAAAATCTTTATAATTAAGATAGTTCTGTAAAAAATTTACATAGGAAAATATCATTATAAAATTTGTAAAAAAAAAAAAATTGAGAATAAAAATTGTCAGATTATAAAAAATTGAGGACACAAAACACAATTAAACCTAAATTACACTGCTCCTTGAGCATGGAATAAAAGTTGTTGGTTTCAACCTAAAATTATAACAGCATGTAAATACACAGATGATGAATTTTAAATAGGCATCCATTACAAACTTTGTTTTTCAGCATCATGAAGCATGAGAGTACATATTCTGATTCTAAAGTATTTCAAAATCAACCACCTTAGTTGTCAAGAAGAGCATCACTAAGAACATTGCTTCCTCTGCATATAGAAAGGGATACTGTGAAACAGATACTATATGATTAATCAGCTACCACTTGATTCAGAAACAGCATCATCAATAATGAAATCATGCTTACAAGATAACTCTCTGGCTGCTGCAACAATTTGAGCTATGAAATTAAGCAAAGCCTTGGCATCCTTCATCTTCTGTCACCAATCATAACTGCATAATATCAGCACACTTGAAATTTCACTCTTTGAATGATTAGTGACATTTTAACAGCATAATAATTTATCATATAACTAATATAACTAGCTAATTAACTCAAAATTACTTAAATGAAATAATGTTTTAATTTAGTTTTTAACATTTTCAACAAATTAATTAATAGAATTTGGAATGATTTACTTTTTTTAAAAATATATACTTTCTTTAAATTAAGAATTAGTTGAAGTTCAATTAGTAATTTTAAAATTATTATTTTTAATTAATTAGAAACGATTTTAAATGTTTTCTTTTAACTTTCAAAATTTGTAAATAATTTCTTAATTAAACACATGGAATTTAATGATTAAATATAAATTTACCAATTTCAAATATTTAAAAACTATTACAAATATATTCTGAGTTTCTTAACATAAAATATATGATAAATAATTTTGGAAATTAATATTTATTAGTGCTAAATTATTAATTTATATATTAGAAATTAAAATTACTTAAAAAATATATTATAAAATATTTCCTAAAATTTTTTAGGTAACTATCTATTTCTATTATATAGTGTGAGTGTCATCTTTTCATAAAATAATTATCATATTATTTTTGTCTATTTATCCCAATTAATTGATTAAAAATTAGGAAATATAATATAATCTTAAAAAATGTTATAATATTATAATATTTCTATGTCAGTTGTAAAATTTAGTCAAATAAAATAAATAAGAAATTGCTTGACCAAAATAGAGCTAAAATAAATCTTAATTAATTTAAAAAAAAAATAAAGAAACGCTTCGTATCACGTGGCATTGCGTGTTGGTGTTGTTGGTAAATTGTATACTAACAGAGAGTGAAATAATTACAACAAAGAACAATGTAATTTAAAAAGATGTGAAAATATTGTGGAAAATCATCACCTGACTGGGAGGCACACATTTCAGAGTTAATTTATCTCATTAATTATCTCCTGACCGAATATTCAAGTGTTGAATGTAAGCAATCTTTCCCCAATCTTGGCCTTCTGGTTTCTGACAACGCTGTTGTAGCAATGGACAATCCAAAATTTGAAGAATTGAAATGGATTTTGGGAGACCTTCCTCTGGTAAACATTCCAACTTTGGACATGAACCGAGAGTCAAATGACAGAGAGTGGAGAGTTGGCATAGACCTTTGTAATCCAGTTTCTTCAGATTTCTGCATCTCCATATTTCCAGAGAAGTAAGAGAGAGTGGCAGGAAACCTTCCTCTGGAAAACACTCCACTTCATCCACTCCATAAATACCCAATGTGTTGACTCCAAAGCTCTCTTTCAGTGAAGCGATGAGTTTGTAACTTGAGAGATCCACGCCTCTTAGATTTGATGGCAAACCTCCTTCCAAGAGCATCTCCACTTTTGGACAATCAATTATACAAAGGTGAGTAAGAGATGGAAGGAGGATGTCCATGCGTTTAGCAAGAAGTTGCTCTGACATATCCACTTTTGATGCGGCATGCCCAACAACAAGTTGCTCTGACAGCCCTTTCAGCTTCGGACAATTCATTATCTCAAGAGATTGAAGACGTGGAAAAGCATATGGACATTCCCATTCTTCCCATTCCTTCATATTGTAGAAGTCCAGTTCTTTCAAAGATGGAAATGGAGAAGAGCTACTCCCATAAAATTCAGCACCAACACTCACTATCCCATCAAACCCTGAAATCTCCAGCTTCTTGAGGGATGGAAGAAGTCCAAGGGGAGGCAAACATACGCAGTATTTACAGGAGCACATACTTAAGGACACTACATTTGATAATGAAATATTTGATAACCAACTCGGAAATTCTGTTCCACCATAGTTCCAAATTGATAAATCCTTCAAGTGCTTGGAAGGTCGTAGATTCTCAAGTACTTTCTTTTCTTTTCTCGGATCATCAGGGATGTGGTTGCAATCCCAATGTAACAGTAGCTTCTCAAGGCGTGTTTTGTTTATCAAATCAACTGCTAATGCATCTGACGGGTCTTCAATATTCTGCAACTCCTCAATTGATAGCTTTCCACGAAGATTGTATCCTCCTAGCTGCCGAATACTGAATTCACTGCTTTTGCCAGCACAGAACACATCCAATACTTGAAGATTCTTCAGTTTTCCAAAATGCATTGGCATTCTTCTCACTCCAGTATCTCTAAATTCAAGGCATCGCAGATTGGTGAGTTTATACAACTCCATGGGCAGCTCTTCCAATCTTCTACAATCTACCAGCTTCAGTATTTGCAAGTTATACAACAAACATGTTGAATCAGGTAGCTTTTCTATGCCAGTGTGTGAAAGGTCTAATGAACGGAGATGTTTAAGTTCACCTAAAGAGTCAGGCACCTCTCTAAGGTTAGAACAGCGAGACAGAGATAAGACATGTAGGAACTTAAATTTGGAGAACAACTCATGTATCGAAATCCTACATTGCCAATCATCATATTCCAAACTCCCTCGGCCAGTTGCCGGAAAAAATGTGCGCAGCCTTTTTGCATCTGGCAAACTCTCAAACACATCAAAATATTCAGCGTCCTTGCTTGCAATTAAAAAATGACGGGTTGTTTTTGGTACACCTCTTGCTTTACCAACTCCCAACCTGAAGCAGATGTCCCCACAAACATAATTTGCCAAATCATTTACAAGGTCATGCATCACAAAACATGTTCCGTATCTGCTTGACGGTTGAAAGAAAGACCTAGATAATAAATCTTCAAAATACTGTTCTCCAATTTCTTCTGGACTGTTGCTCTGTTGAGGAACTTGTAAGAAATTTTGAGCCATCCACAATTTAATTAAAATGCCCTTCTTAAACTGGTAATCTTTGGGAAATAAGGCACAGTAAGAAAAGCACCTCTTGAGATGAGAAGGAAGGTGGTGATAGCTCAATAATAGAGCAGGAATGATTTCATTATCTCCCGTAGGTAAGTCCCATATCTTGCTTTCCAATACATTTTCCCATTCCGAAACAGATGGCTTACTGCGCAAAAGACTTCCAATTGATTTCAAGGCCAGAGGCAATCCTTTGCATTTTTCAATTATCTTTGTAGCAATCTCCTTCAACTCAGCATTCAACTGAAGATGACCATGTTGGAATGCATATTTAGCAAAAACTTGCCAACAATTATCTTCTTCTAATTGCTTAAGGCGAAGCACTTTACACGACCCCATGGTAGATGCAACTTTATCACTGCGTGTCGTCACAAGTATTGTACTTCCTGGAGCCCCATAATTGAGAGGAGTTTGGACAGCTTCCCATTCTTTTCGTCTTTCGTTCCAAACATCATCCAGAACTAGAAGAAATCTCTTCCCTGTCAATTCTTCTTTCAATCTTCTGTGAACCATTTCTAGGTTTCCACTATCATCATATTTTCCAGTGATTGCTTCAAGAATTGCTTTTGTCAGCCTCAAAACATCGAAATCATCTGAAACACAGACCCAACCTTGGATGTCAAAATCGGCCTCTTTCATCCTTGCGTCGTTGTACACGTGCTGGGCGAGCGTGGTCTTACCTAACCCACCCATGCCCACAATAGAAAGAATCGATAGCTTGTTGCGATTGTTAGTTTCAGATTTAAGCCAATTAAAGATCATTTCTTTGTCTTCATCTCTGCCATAAATATCACTTTCAACCAACAAAGATGTTGTTTGTGTTTTACTAGCCGATCCAACACTAGGACAAGTAGCCCTTTTCAAACCAAGAGCATCCTTTTGGCTTGCAAGACATTCTAGTTTCCGAAGGACTTGTTTCATCTCCGAGTTAATTTTCTTGGTAAATGGACTGAAAGTAGTGTTGAAGAAATTTGATACCTTGTCAGTTAAGGTTTGAGATTCGGATTCAGATTCAGCTTCCACTTGACATTTGATGACTTCATAGTCTATTTCATCCAGGAGATCCTCTGCGTCAAAAAGGGCATCCTTGACAGCAAAAAGCCATGCTTTTACTAGTGGATCATCGAACTGCTTTAGTTCTGCATCATTAGCCAGAGAATCCATGGACAGTATCGTGATTTTCAACTGACTGAGAAGTGTCTCGTCAAGTTTTTTTTGACGGAAGAAGAATAGAACTTCTGGAGAAGCCAGTCTGTCAAATGCAACCTGAAGGAAGCCAGAAAGAAAAGCACCACCAACAAGAGCTCCTGCCATATTTGGGATCGGAAAATGAGTGGACGAATGGAAACGAGTAATCTGAGATGCAGATTATGAGAATGGTTGGTGTACTGATGAAATGAGTAACAAGTTGTTCTAAGAAGGATGACTATAATTTTTAAGGACACTGTTGAGTCTTTGATGATGACTCGACCAATATTCTCGGCTTTCTTTAATTGTAAATTGTGATCGTTAGATTATGAATGATGGCTCAAATTTTAGACACAATTTAAGTTTGATGAAATCTGATTTTTATTGAACGGCTTTGATTAATTGAAAGTGTGAATGTATGAAATGTAGGAAATGTGTATCCAAAGAGGCTTTATGGTCAGTGAAGCAATAACTGTTTAGTCCTTTCTGACATTCACAGCTGTATTCTATCTTAAAAGTTGAGTCAAGCAATATATATCCAACGGCTCTGATTAACTGAATGTATGAAATCGTGTGTAGAAAATGTGTACCAAAAGAGGCTTTATGGTCTGTCAGTGAAGCAATAATTGGAGTCCTTTCCGACCTTCACAGTTGTATACTATACACAACTTTGAAATAATAATTGGAATCCTTTCCGACCTTCACAGCTGCATTTTATAAATAATTTTATTTTATTAACATATGTAATATATAATTAATTAATTAACTCACTCATAAAATATATATATATTCTTTTAATTTTAACATTTTATATAAATACATATTTCTCTCTTTTCATATTTGATAACTGATTATCTATGTGTTCTTGGTAGAATCTGGGTGGCGGCCGAGGTGAGCTCGGCCTCTGTAAAATGAGGTGACGAGAGAATGGGTATCCTCCCTTTTTAGGTAAATTCTCTGATTTTAGAGTGTGATTATTGATTGTTCATTAGTCCATTCTCTTTGCTTAGTCCATGTTATTTATAGGACCGTTTTAGGGTTTTCTCCATGGATCTCGCAAGGGTAGTTACATAAGTCCATTAGATAGGTCCGTTAGTTCATAAGCTCCTATTTTTCAGGGAACGGTTATTCCGGCCGAGGTCCGGGTAAGAGGGAGAGGTGAGCTCTCCACTTCGGATCCTGGCCGGTACACCAGCCACCCGAGCTCGAAGCCCAGACTTGTGATTCGAGTTTATTTAATTAGCCGAGGACCGAGGTCGATCAGGTATACGAAACGGTTGATATTCAAGCCTCGATTTTTGAAATAAGTGGCAATGGGTCATCATTGTGGGTGCTGGCAGTTATGGGCCATGATTGCGCGTGGGTAAGTGCGTTATAACGTTTCATCTTCCCTTGCACTCTTCAACTGCCCTGTTGCTCTATAAATACCAGCCCCCATTCTTCGTTTTCTCTTTCTTCACTTCTTGCTCACTTCTTGCTCACTTCTTGCGAACTCCCTTACCTCTTCATTTCCTTGCTCACAGTGCCTCGGCCCTCGTTTTTTCTCTTTGTCCACACTTCACCATCCTTCTTCAGTATTTTCTTCTCGTTCGCGTCCCCTTTCCTAGGTATGTCTTCTTCATCCTTCTCTGCCGCAACTCGCGGCTCTGATAGCTTCATTGTAGCTTCGGCTGAGTCTACATTTTCCTCAGCGGAGTCGCTCTCCCGCGACATTCCCAGTGCGGAGGAAAATGTCACAGTGCCCGTGCCCATGGGAGCCTCCCCTGATGAGGCCGAGCATGAGGCGGAGGCGTCTTCCCGTAAGGGAGAGAGCCAAGCTCCTGTTGCCAGAGCAGCTGAGAGTGCTCGGCGGCGACCTGCGGGCACCTCTGGGAGGGACGAGGAAAGTCACGCTCGTCCTCTTCCTCCTGGGGCGGCCGAGCCCGACTTCTCTTGGTTAACGTCTGTCGTTTCAAATCAAGCGTCTATGTACGACGACCTTGAGAAGCTGGGACGAGTCATAGATTCTTGCAATATGGTCCGTCCACGTTATGTGGAGGTCGTCGAGTTTGGGGCCGCGGCGTCCTCTCATAGAGTGCACCAAAGGATTTTTGTGAATCGTCGTCCCGCCGTGTCTGTGTACGAGTATATGGTGGGCGAGTTTAGCATAGAGTTTCCGTTGACGAGGTGTGAGAGCGAGGTGCTCTCCTTCTTAAACATCGCCCCTAGTCAACTCCACCCCAATAGCTGGGCCTTTCTTCGGGCTTTCCAGCTTATTTGTCAGCTGTTAGGCATGAGGGCGACCTCTAGGTCCTTTCTTTATTTCTTTCAACTGAAATATGGTAAAAAGGTCGGCTGGGCCTCCCTTAGTAGTTCCCCACATGTCGGGGGGTCCCTTCTGACTCTATACACTTCGTCTTTTAAAAATAAGTACATGAATTAAATAAGTACATACAGATTCACTATTAATTAAACAGAATATGTATATGTTGACTTCAGCTATATTTGATAAATTCAAGAATTTCACAAATTATGGTATAAAAATATGATTTTTTTTATGTAATATATATGCTTGCTTCATTATAAATACTAGGTAGCTAGCTAGAAACTCTCACATATCCTCTTAACTCCTTTTCCATTCAGATCACTCAGATATATAATGGCAAACATTTCTAGCATTCCATCACACATAAAAGGTTGGGTCTATTCAGAATATGGTAACATAGAAGAGATTCTCAAAGTTGAATCTAACATACCTACACCAGATATCAAGGAAGATGAAGTGCTTATCAAGGTTGTAGCTGCAGCCCTTAATCCTGCAGATTATAAGTTGGCTCTTGGCTATTTCAAGGACACTGGTCCTTCTTTACCTGTAAGAATACAATTTTATTATTTTTTATTAATATAAATATCATATTATATATCCATAATATAAAATGATTTTACAAAGTTAATCCATCTTATATTAAATTTTGTAAGATTTTAAAATATTATCATATTTGTTGAGTTTGTGATTAATTAACTGTGTAAAATTTACTATGACATGGCTTTATCTTTTTTCTCTTCTTGTTTTGGGTGAAATTATTTATAAGAAGTATTATGTACTTATATTTTCATTTTGCATTGTTTGATGCTGTGTTTGGAATGGAAATTAAGGTTGTTCCAGGGTTTGATGTGGCTGGTGTAGTTGTAAGAGTTGGAAATAAAGTTAGGAAATTCAAGGTTGGGGATGAAGTGTATGGTGATGTCATTGAGTATGCTACAAATAATCAGCAGTCTATTGGGGCTTTGGCAGAGTATACTACTTCTCAAGAGAAATTATTGGCTCACAAACCCTCCAATTTGACCTTTATTGAAGCTGCAAGCCTTCCTGGTGCCATCATCACTGCTTATAAAGGATTTGAAAAGGTTGAGTTTTCTGCTGGAAAATCTATACTTGTTCTAGGAGGTGCTGGTGGTGTTGGAACTCTTGTTATTCAGGTTTGATATCTTCCATCTCTATTGTTAATAAAATTATCAATACTCAAGTGGTACATTTGTAAAGGAAAACTTTCTACAAATTATATTAATTAAGATAATATAAGAAAACTCTAATGTAAATTTCACATTATTTCCCAAAAATAAGATAAAAAGTTATACACATCACAATATTAATTTGCTGTGTAATTGTTTGATGGTGTAGATCGCCAAGCATGTTTTTGGGGCATCTAAGGTTGCTGCTACGGCTAGTACTGCCAAACTGGATTTGTTAAGGAACCTGGGAGCAGACTTGGCTATTGATTATACAAAGGAGAATTTTGAAGAACTTGATGAAAAGTTTGATCTAGTATATGATACAGTTGGTAAGATCTTATATGTTAAATGATGTTTGTTTGATCATGTATAACACATTGACATCAAAATATCAATACTATTGAAAGCTAAAATTCAACATGGTTGATTTTGATTCAAAAAAACAGGGCAGAGTGACAAGGCTTTGAAGGCTATCAAAGAAGGGGGCAAAGTTGTGACAATAGTACCACCTCCAACTCCACCAGCTACTGCTTTCTTTGCCGTTTCAGATGGTGCTGTGTTGGAGAAATTACAACCTTACTTAGAGAGTGGGAAAGTGAAGCCTGTATTGGATCCTAAGAGTCCCTTTCCATTTTCTCAGACTGTGGAAGCATTTGCATACTTGAGGACTAATAGAGCCATTGGAAAATTGGTCATTCATCCCATCCCATGATCTTAGTTATGCATTGTGGCCTTCATTTATAAGGCTACCAATATTAATATGTGAGTAGCTATAAAAACAAAGCGCAACATTTTATGTTCTATGTAATAATATCCGTAGTATTTCCTTATCAAGAGTATGTAAGTTGGTAATAATGAATGTATTTATGACTTTCAAATTTGATTTGGATTTGGTTACAATGAATTTTAAGGGCTTGATAACAGTAAAAAAGTTAACAACCAAAAATAATAAAAAGTTAGAATGATTTCTTCATAACAGGAAAATTAACAAAATTCACAATTTGCAATACAATAATGTGGTGTACTTAAGAAGTTTTATGACATGATATGTTATGTTATGTTGTTACCTTTAGTTCTCTCCGAAGAATATAAGCCAAAACTTTGAAAGGTTGCTTGCTTCTAAGGATGTTATGTAGAGATGAAGAGATATGGGTCAACATAGCTGTACCATTTGTATTGGCATGCATTTATATATCTGCATGTGGGGCTGTGGAACACAACACTTGTGCCATCTAATGAAATTGCTAATCAATGCGAAGGGTTATAATTTAGATTTTAGACACTTCAATGTTTTAAATACTTTATTCACACTTTCTGTTTTTATTACTCTCTACTTGTTATATCATTAAATTTATTTTTTTTATGTATATTGTATTTAAATTAAGTGTGAAACAATATAGGACATGAATTAGTGGCCAACTACAATACTAGTCAACTACCTCAAAATATAAAGAAAAAGAAAAAAAAAATACGTATATATATATATATATATATTTATAAGATAATTGGCTAATCGGCTTATATTAGAGTTGATCACTAAATATTTTTCACAACATATTCGGTGAGCTAGAAATGGTTGTTAATTAGAAAGAGCCAAAACGCAACTCTCATAAACGGTTATAATAACACGTAACACCTCTCTGTTTATATATTAAAAAATATAAATTTTCGTTATATGTCTAAACTTTCCGTAAAAATTGTAACATTTCATGTAGGAAAAATATCATTGTAAAATTTGTTAAAAATCAGAAAAATATTGAGAATAAAAATTTTCAGATTATAAAAAGTTGAGGACATAAAATACAATTAAACCTAAATTATACTGCTCCTTGGGCATGGAATAAAAGTTGTTGTTAGTTTGAGCCTAACATTTTAACAGCATGTAAATACATTGATGATGGATTTTAGATAGGCATCCATTACAAACTTTGTTTTTCCGCATCATGATACTTGACAGTACATATTCTGATTCCATAGTATTTCAAAATCAACCACCTTAGTTATCAACAAAAGCATCACTGTAAAACAGATACTACATGATTAATTAGAATGTGATCTCAGCTATCACATGAGTCAGAAACAGCATCATTATTAATGAAATCTTGCTTACAAGATAACTCTCTGGCTACTGCAACAATTTGAGCTATGAAATTAAACAAAGGCTTGGCATCCTTCATCTTGAGTCACGAATCATAACCGCATACTTCCCCTTCTAAAGGCATCACCTAACACCTCTGCTAGTACAGACATTGTAAATTAAGGGTGTGTGTCAACAACTTAAGTACTTATTCAATGTTACTGGAATGACAGAAACTTGATGATGAAACTTATTACAATAAAGTTTATTAAATTAAGATAAAAGAGAAGCATGAAGCATAGCTCTTCCAAATTCTTCTTAATATTCATATGAATTTCTTCGTTCATTATGGATTCGGAGAAGATAAATCATTTTAATAACAGGTAAAAGTATAGTCATTTGCCCCATTTCTCGGAGATAATGTTATGATCCCCGTTTCTCAGAAACGGACCTTTGCAAAAGCTTGGTTGAGAGAATAATGCAAAAACTCCACCGGTCAAGTCATTAATAGTTATCAATTACTTAAAATTCCACTCTTTAAATGATTAGTGACATTTTAACAAATCAATAAATAGCATAATAATGTATCATATATAACTATTATAACTAGCTAATTAACTCAAAACAACTTAAATGAAATAATGTCTTAATTAAGTTTGTAATGTTTTCAACAAGTTACTTGATTGAAATATGGAATGATTTACTTTTTTTAAAAAAGTATACTGTCTTTAAATTAAGAATTAGTTGAACTTGAGTTAGCAGATACTGTGAAGAATACGCACCTGATGAGGACCCACACATTTCAGAATTAATTCATCTCAATCCCTAAATCTCTGAACTTGAATGTGAGCAATCTTTCTCCAATCTTGCCTTCTGGTTTCTGGCAACTCTGTTTTAGCGATGGGCAACCACGGATTGCAAGAGTTGAAATGGATTTGGGGAGACCTTCCTCTGGTAAGCATTCCAGCTTTGGACAATTCCAAAGACTCAATTCCTTGAGAGAGGAGAGTTGGCTTAGACCCTTGTAGTCCAGTTTTTTGAGATTTCGGCAATTATTTATATACAGAAAAGTAAGAGAGGGTGGCAGAAAACCTTCCTCTGGGAAACACTCCACATCATCCACTTTTTCAATACAAAATTTTTCAAGACATGTGTTGACCCCCAAGTTCTCTCTCAGTGAGGCAACAAGTTTGTAACTTGAGAGAGTCACCCGTTTTAGACTTGATGGCAAACCTCCTTCTGATAACATCTCCACTCTTGGACAATTAACTATCCTTAAACCAGTGAGAGTTGGATGGAGTATGCGCATGCATTTAGGCATTGATTTCAAATTCTCCAATTCTTCAATTTTAAATACATCCAGCTTGGGTGCATATAATCCTTCACTGGGAAATGATTCGAACTGATGGCACTCAACAATAGTCAGTTTCTCAAGATGAGTATGTGTGCGCTCCTGTGAAATCATCCGTAAATTACGACATCTCCATAAGGAAAGCCAACAGAGTTTCGGAAACAAATCTAATGGAAACATCGTTAGAGAGTCACAGCTACCACGGATTTCCAATTTTTGAAGGAAATCACCACAGAGTCTCATAGGGATATTAATATTTGAGCAATTCTGAATGTCCAATTGTTGAAGACCAGTATTTGACACAGCATGCCCAACAAGAAGTTGCTCTGGCACTCCTTTCGGCTTCGGACACAAACGTACATCAAGAGATTGAAGACGTGGAAAAGTTACATCACATTCCCATTCTTCCCATTCCTTCATATCTTCAAAGTACAGTTTTTCCAAGGATGGAAATGGAGAAGAGCTACTGCCATAAAATTCAGCACCGATACACACTATCCCATCAAACCTTGTAATCCTCAGCTCCTTGAGAGACGGAAGAAGTCCAAGGGAAGGCAAACATACGCAATATTTACAGTCCTTCACATTTAAGGACACCACATTTGATAATGAATTATTCGATAACCAACTCGGAAATTGTGTACCTCCATAGTTCTCAATTGACAAACCCTTCAAGAGTTTGGAAGGTTGTAGATTCTCAAGTACTTCCTTGTCTTTCCTTGGATCATCAGGGATGTGCTCTCTATTCCATTCTAAGTCTAGCTTCACAAGGTGTGTTTTGTTTATCAAATCAACTTCTAATGCATCTGAGGGGTCTGTAATATGCTGCAACTCCTTAATTAATAGCCCTCCAAAAAGATTGTGTCCTCCAAGCTGCCTAACACTGAATTCACTGCTTTCGCCAGCACAGAACATATCCAATACTTGAAGATTCTCCAGTTTTCCAAAATGCATTGGCATTCTTCTCACTCCAGTCCCAATAATTTCAAGGCAACGCAAATTGGTGAGTTTATACAACTGCATGGGCAGCTCTGCCAATCTCTTACAACCTACCAGCTTCAGTATTTGCAAGTTATACAACAAACATGTTGAATCAGGTAGCTTTTCTATGCCAGTGCGTGAAAGGTCTAATGAACGGAGATGTTTAAGTTCACCTAAAGTGTCAGGCACCTCTCTAAGGTCAGAACAACAAAACAAAGATAAGACATGTAGGAACTTAAATTTGGAGAACAGATCATGCTTCGAAATCTTGCATTGCCAATCAGCACATCCCGAACCCCCTCTGCCAATTGTTGGAAAAAATGTGTGCAACCTTTTAGCATCGTGTAAACTCTCAAACACATCAAAATATTCCTTGTCAGTGCTTGTAATTGAAAAATGACGGGATGTTTTTGGTACCATTCTTGCTTTCCCAACTCCCAACCTGAAGCAGATGTCCCCAGAAACATAATTTGCCAAAACATTTAGAAGGTCATGCATCACAAAACATGTTTCATACCTGCTTGACTGTTGAAAGAAAGACTTAGATAATAAATCATCAAAATACTGTTCTCCAACTTCTTCTGGACTCCTGCTCTGTTGAGGATCTTCTAGAAAATTTTGAGCCATCCACAGTTGAATCAAATCCTCCTTGTTAAACATGTAATCTTTGGGAAATAAGGCACAATAAGAAAAGCACCTCTTGAGATGAGAAGGAAGGTGGTGATAGCTCAATAATAGAGCAGGAATGATTTGACTATCTCCCATAGGTAAGTCCCATAGCTTGCTTTTCAATACATTTTCCCATTCTGAAACAGATGACTTACTGTGCAAAAGACTTCCAATTGATTTCAAGGCTAGAGGCAATCCTTTGCACTTTCGAACTATCTTTGTAGCAATCTCCTTCAGTTGTGCATTCAATTGAAGATGATCATCTTGAAATGCATGTTTAGCAAAATCTTCCCAGGAATGATCATCTTCTAATTGCTTTAGGCGATGCACTTTGCACGACCGCAAGGTAGATGCAACTTTCTCACTGCGTGTTGTGACAAGAATTTTACTTCCTGGATCCCCATAACTTAGAGGAGTTACGACAGCTTCCCATTCTTCTTGTCTTTCGTTCCAAACATCATCCATAACAAGAATAAATCTCTTCCCTGTCAATTCTTCTTTCAATCTTCCATGAATCATATCTAGATCTTCACTATCATCGTATTTTGATTTAGTAATTTTTTCAAGAATTACTTTTGTCAGCCTCAAAACATCAAAATCATCAGAAACACATACCCAAGCTTTGATGTCAAGATGTGTCTCCTCCATCCTCGGGTCATTGTAGACATGTTGGGCGAGTGTGGTCTTACCCACCCCACCCATGCCCACCACAGAAAGAATCGATGGCTTGTTACGATTGTTAGTTTCAGATTTAAGCCAATTAAAGATCATTTCCTTGTCTTCATCTCTGCCATAAATAACACTTTCAACCACCAAAGATGTTGATGGCAATTTCTGTGACATTTTACTAGATCCAACACTGGGACAAGTAGCCTTTTTCAGACCAAGATCACCCTTTTGGCTTGCAAGGTATTCTAGTTTGTCAAGGACTTGTTTCATCTCTGACTCAATTTTTTTGTTAAATGGACTGAAAGTGGTGTTGAAGAACTTTGATACCTTGTCAGTTAAGGTTTCAACGTCAGACTCAGCTTCCACTTGACATTTGATGACTTCATACTCTATTTCACCCAGGAGATCCTCTGCATCAAACACGGCATCTCTGGCATCAACAAGCCATGCTTTCACAAGTGGATCTCTGAACTGCTTTAGTTCAGCATCAGCAGCAAGAGCATTAATTGACCGAACAACGATTTTCAACTTTCCGAGCAGCACCTCATCAAGTTTTCTTTGACGGAAGAAGTCAACAACTCGACGAGAAGACAGCTTGTCAACTGCAACCTCAACTAAAGCAGAAAGAAGAGCTTCACCAAAAACTCCCGCCATGTTTGGAATAGGAAAGTGAGTGGATGAATGGAAATGAGTAATTTGAAGTGCAGCTTATGAGAATCAGTGTGACTCAGTGCAATGGAGGGTTGGTATAGTGATGAAATGAGTAACAAGTTGTTCTAAGAAGGATGGCTATGCTTTATGTGGACACTGTTGAGTCTTTGATGATGACTCGACCAATATTCACAGCTTTCTTCAATTGTAAATTGTGATGGCTAGATTATGAATAGATGGTTCAAATTTTAGAAATGTTTTAAGATTGATTAAATTTGATTTTCATTCAAAGGCTTTGATTCATTGGAAGTGTAAATGTGTAGGAAATGTGCATCAAAAGAGGCTTTCATTATTCGATGAACAAAGGGTTGGACAAAATGAACCCTACTTTTCCCTTAATTGTCAAAAAGCTGTCATCACTACTTCTTGGCAACTTACTCATGACTTTGGCAAAAACAATAAAACAGAATGCTTTTATTATCCCTTTTTGTCTCTGCCGTGCTTCCTCTTCCTTCGTGGAAGACTACCAACCTTGACTGGAATGGGTAACATTTGTGGACTAGTTGAGCAGGAGAAGTTTCGTCCCAAATGTGTGATTGTTAAGAACAATTTTTAACAGTTAAATGTGTGAATGCCGAAATCACATGAAGCGCACTCAGAATCCCCTATATATAATATTGAATATTCCATCAACATTGCACCTTAAACTACTATATTGGGTGAGAATCAATGAATTGAATATTCACAACTGCACACAGTATTGTCCAACCATCCTTTTCACTTTGACAAAGAGACAACTTTCAATACGCTATGAATGAATCCCAACTTGCCAAGAATTTACTTATCATTCACACACACCAAAAAATGATACTTCCAAGTTACACTATTATGAAAAATGATAATTTGAGTAAAAAGTTGCTATAATAAAAATGTTACAAATAAAGCTTTAAGATAAACAAATACCATAGGAGATCATGTTATTTACACAATTTTGTGCAAATATGGAATAATTTTTCGTTACTACAGATAAGCCTGGCCACCTGATGTCAATGGAGACAAGCTTGGGCATAATGCAAGGCTTACTGCTAAAAGAACCAAAAGAAGTCCAAGAACAAGCCAAATTGAAGTAAAACACTTATAGCCTGGTAATTTTGTCACTCGAATGATAAATCAACACTGTCAGAAAGAACATTTTGATTAACTCAGTAAGAATAAAATTTTTGTTGAACACAATATACAAAATACTCTGAGAAATACCTAAACAAATTTAATAAGTATTTATTTTATATATATTTTAACAATTTGCATGAAAATCCCAAGGAGTTCTTTTGCAAGAAAGTGGTTTAAATAACACTTATCACCAATAATAAGAGTTGTCTATTTTATTTTGACGACCAAATCAAGAAATAATAGAATTAAAAAGGAGGGACTAATTTGATTTGTTAATTTCTAAATATCTGGGTTCAAAATAATACTACCAGCAAAAGGAATAGTACTTTACTTGTAATTTTAGTTTTCTTCCTAAAAAATAGGATAAATCGTAACTTTAATCCAAAGTGTGTAAAATACTATCACTTAATTCACAAAAGTAATAAATTTAAAAGTAGGTCCATGAAAGTTCAATTAATTTTTCATTTCAGTTACTGCAAATGTCCATTATCATTTCAGTATATAAAGGTGTCTACTTATTATCAGTGCTAAACTTCATTATCGGAAATTCCAAGGACTAAAATGACATTACTTCACACATTTTTAGGATCAAAATGAATGTTTACCTAAAAAATATTTTACCAACTTTAGTTATCTGCAATATTTATTTGTATTAACACAATTATTATGGGTCCAAAAATAGAACTTCTGTTGGAATGTAAGTCAAGGACACTCAATAGACACTCACAAAAAGAACGAGAGTAATTAGTTGTTGTCACACACACATAACTCTTAAAGAGTTAACAGTAAACTTCTATAGATAAAATCTTGGATTAATTTTGCGAAAGAAAAAAAGAGAGGAGAAGAAGAACAATGGAAACATGTATCAATTTCCTGCCATGTCACCCAGAGAAGACCAGTCTTAGCACGTTTCATGTTTTCAAGACTATAGTTTCATGTAATGCAAATGCAATGCATTTTTAAATTTATGTAGACGTTGAAATTTTGCACAAAAAGCAGTAGGCTAGCTAACATGCTAGACCATCAACAGGCAGGGTAAGGATAATACACCTTGAAAACAAAAACAGCTTGATTATTCTGTTACAATTTCATCCAATTTCAGCTGCACTTTAACATAACACCATGGTTAAATTTGAAGACAATGGAGAGCTTCTAGGAAGTATACACAATATCTCAGCATATTGCTTGCATTCTATGAAATACTTGCATGTCATTGTCTTTGGCCGCAAGTTCCAATGAAATTTGTATCCAAAGAGGCTGGATAGCCACTGCAGCAATAATTGTCTACTCTTAATATGTGAAAACACACAAGATATTCAAATCTGTGTTCCAAGAATGAATGTATGACAATGATTAAGCTGAGAATATCACTTATAAGAGGCTTTTCTGTGTCACGTTTTTATTTTATCAGTCAAGCACTACCTGAGATTGTACAACAATTCAGGATATTTAGATTTGTCCATCGCAACGTTTTGAATTGTATAGCTTCAGACTCTGCAGTTATTGAAATGAAAACATATAGCAACGATCTCTTCGAGCATCGTTGACTTCAAGTCTTTTTGCAGTTTATTGTGGTTGCGACAATGATCTTTCTTGAATATACGCAGAGTGTACAAGTTCTTATTCTTATATTACCAGTTTTAGAATTTGGATATAAGCATGTTGTGTACCCAAACATTGTTCGTCGAAAGTGGGAAGATGGGTCATGTGACAGTTGTAGAGTAAACTTCTAACAACTTCAAAAGAGAATCAAATTGCATAACATTGTGTTTATTAAAGTGTTGAGTTTTATTCCTGACATAAAGTAAATGTATAGGATAATTTGGTAATATTAAAAAAGAAATAGTAAATTAAATTATGATTAAATAATTGTAAAATATGTGTTGATGAAATAGAAAATGTGTAAGGTTTATGCATAGAAAATATATGTTTAATCACTGAGTACATGAAATAACCATCAAGTAGTTCCCTGTTTATCAGAGGTCTTGAGTTTAACTCTAAGGTACTAAGTGCATAACTGTATTATTACTTTGGAAGTGTTTGTTGTCTCCCACAATGATCTATGCATTTTAATTGCACCAATCTTCATTTCTTTTTGCTAAAATCAATTAGAAGTATGTTAAATTTTTAAAGAATTGACACAAATAAAAAAAAAATTGACATCCATAGAATGTGTCAGATTTTCCTCTGTCAAGCAAATCCTAGAATTTTAAAACTAAGTATAAACATTGTGGGAGTGCTACGCCACCAGTTTAAAGCTAACACCAATGACTATAGGGATGAAGAAAAAAGAGACCTGGTTTGGAATTACCAAAGTAATTATACCTCTTGAAAGTTAAAGGTTAAATAAAATTGCTTGGAACTTACTTTACAGAGGAATGTTAAACACTAGTAACCTATTTCACAGAACAAACTTAATTGCCCATATGAAACAGAATAACAAAAGATAATAACAATCCTTGTATTCCAAATCTTCAAGAAAAGATATAGGCTGAATGACTTTACTATCAAGTGAACAATTAAAATACCCAGCATTTTGTTTAAGACTTTTTGAAGACCTACCCAACAATAGAATATTTGAGAGCGAATCAATTCTTCTTTGGAAGATAATGTACTAGCTTACTGGTATAATTATAGTTGAATCCAATTAAGTTCAACCCTTACTAATAACCAACAGAATCAGCCAATATGCTAGAACTAAAAGAATATTAAATATAATATCCTGTCATATAGTTTTATGAATTAAAAGAATATTAAATAATAACATATAAATGATAATAAAACAGAGAAGTGATATCTCCTCAGCCATACATTTTATTTATATATTTTGCAGCAAAATCACAACTGTTCTGGGAGCAATAATTGAGGTTTGATTAGAACACAACTTATTGAATGGGATGAATGACCACTTTACCAATGGCTTATTAGTCTTCAAGTGTAAAAATGCCACAAATGCAAACAAAACCTATAATTAGATTCACAAACAACCACGTACGTTCTGAAAGAGATATTATGGGATGGGATGTATGACTACTTTTCCAATGGCTCTGTTAGTCATCAAATGGGAAAATGCCTCCACAGTTTGAGAAAATGAAAAGGGACTCTTTGGGTCCAATATTGGCTTCACCTTCCCACTCTCTAAGTATGGTTTTAGTTTCTCTAACACAGCACCATCTGAAATGCGTAGAAAGAAAATAGCTTCAGGAGTTCCAAATGGCACTATTGTCACAACTTTGCCATTTTCTGTAACAGCTTTCAATGCCCTCTCACTCTCTCCTGTTTTTCAAAAACATTCAATGATATATATTATATTATATTTTACATGACTAACTAACTTCCATTTAAACAAAGTAACGTTACTTCAATTCTTATATCTCACCTACTGTATCATACACGACATCAAATTTTTCTTCCAATTCTTCAAAATTCTCCTTTGTATAATCAATAGCCAAGTCTGCTCCCAAGTTCCTTAGCAAATCCAATTTTGCTGTACTAGCCGTGGCTGCAATTTTTGATGCCCCAAAAACGTGCTTGGCCAGCTACATCATCAAACAAATACTTAACATATTCAAGACTACTTTAACTTTTTAACTAGAAACTTTTTCTACTTTAAGATATATGTTACAGATATATATGACAATTTTTACTATAGTTTATATGACATCATTTGTATCTATTTCTCTATCAGTAGAATATGTTATAAACAAAGCACTTGAGAGAGATGCACACGAGAATATGTTGTTATAAAATATGTTGTGAGAACACTATTTCTCAATTTATAACTAATGAAAAAATTGAAACCACTTGGCAAACCAAAAGAGATGAAAGATATCAAACCTGAATAACAAGGTTTCCAACTCCTCCAGCACCACCTAGAACAAGTATTGATTTGCCAGCAGAAAACTCAACTTTTTCAAATCCTTGATAAGCAGTGAGGATGACTAAAGGAAGGCTAGCAGCTTCAATAAAGCTCAAATTGGAAGGTTTGTGAGCCAACAATTTCTCCTCAACCGCAGTGTACTCTGCCAAAGACCCTATGGCTTTTGGGCTATACAAAGGATCCTCATTGAGATCTCCATAAACTTCATCTCCAACATTGAATTTCATCACTTTACTTCCAACTCTAACCACCACACCAGCAACATCACACCCCGGAACAGTCTTATTTTCCAACACCAAAAATACAACAATATTAATTGAAAAATTTAAAACAAATATAAGTAAAAGTAAAACTTTGAACAAGGATGTAAAAAATACAGATCATATTCTTACAGGTAAGGGAGAGTCAGTGTTCTGCAAGAATCCAAGAGCTCTCTTATAATCTACAGGATTAAGGGCTGCAGCCACAACCTTGATGAGCACCTCATCTTCCTTGATGTCTGGTATAGGTATGTTAGATTCAAATTTGAGAATATCTTCTGTGTTTCCATATTCAGAATAAACCCAAGCTTTTATGTGTGATGGAATTCTGGGAGTAGTGCTTGCCATTTTTATCTCAGTGGCATCAAGGGAATAATAGAGCAAGAGAAAGTCAAAATTCCTAGGTTGTAGTTGAACTCAGTGGTGCAGATATTGTGAATTTTTTATGTTGCACCAGCAGACAATACTCATTTATATAGAGGGAAAAAAATGTCCCCACTTTACGTACCTTTCTAGTTTGTTTTTAAATATAATGGAATACAGTTAAAATTTGGTATTGGGAAAGTAAGGAAAGATAAAATATAAGATAAAAGGTAAACCCATCTCAACATCCAACCAGATGTAATTTCAATCGATAACGTATTTTCTTGCTAGAAAGAGCCAACATTATTAATTTAGACGATTTTCCAGAAAGGTTTCATGATGTTTTGTATGTTATATCAACGAAAAATATTTAGTAGACTGCAATACGCAGACAACCAGTTATAAAATATGAATAGAGAAAAATATATATATGTATAAAATGTGAAGGGAGAGAAATACATATTTACTATGTGAGTGAGTTGGCTGGGTATTAGTTGTTAACGAAGTAAAGTTGTATTTCAACACTCTTTGTCACTTTCTTTTTCACCTGTTAATTGTCCTTTCTTTTTTTTTTTATTAAGTTTAAACTCTCATGAGAAAAAACTGTAATAAGAGAAAACAATTTTTTTTTGTTAGATAATGCAGATGCTAAGACCAGTTTATTTACTGTTTTTAGAAACAATTTTAAGTTTTTTAAATTAAAAAATTAAAAACACAGAATAATCAAACATTTACTGTTTTTAGAAACAATTTTAAGTTTTTTAAATTAAAAAATTAAAAACATGTTTGATTATTCTGTTTTATAAATTTTGTTCTAAAATTATGTTTTTTTAAAAACTGCAAAATGAAAACTGCTCAGACTCGTTTAAGATACAATATTCATACAATGAAATTATATTATATTTTTATAACTGTGTTTTGAGAATATTAATTATCTTATTTCATATAACGTCACTTCTGTTACCTGTTTTACTATAATAATATGCTTCTTTTTCTGTATAAACTTAGTGTAGAATTATAGTTTCCTTATATTATGAAACTGTTGGTATATTGCTTTCAATCGCATACAAATATGTTATCTTCGTACAAATATATATGGGATCACTATATTTGAAGATTGCAAATTCAAACAATTTTCATAAGATGTTGTGCATTAATTCATTTTTTAGACTATAAAATTAAACTATGAAATATATCAATATATTGAATGTAGTAGTATGACACAAGCTACAAAGGTAATTGTAAATTCAAAACACAAGCAACAAATATATATGTATCTCTAAGATTTATTACAAGACAATCACCCAATGGTTCTATTAGTCTTCAAAAATGCAAATGCTTCCATTGTTTGAGAAAATGGAAAAGGGCTCTTAGGATCCAATATTGGCTTCACTTTGCCACTCTCCAAATAAGGTCTCAGTTTCTCTAACAAAGCTCCATCTGAAATGAGCAAGAAGGGGATAGCTGGTGGAATTCCAGGTGCCAAGAAGGGGAAAATACACTGAATTTGATATGTGAATATTGATTAATTAAATAATTTTATATTATTAGTACGAAATTATTAAATTCCTTAAAGTATCTGTATATTATCACTACTTTAGCATTTAACTCTATTTGTTTTTTTGAAGTCAAATGGAATTGTCCATATTCGTACTCAACTAAATATTGAGTTGAACAGGTCATGGTACTCGTCTAATTGGTTTACTGCTATTGATTTGAGATATGTATATTATAAATTCAAGACTTTTATAAGTTGTGATGTAAAAATATAGTATTTCTTTTTGTAAGTTAGAAATCATAAAACTCAGTCATAAGTTCCATTAATTATTAATAAGATCAAAGTTAATGTCTTTCCTTATGCTAACCAAAAGAAAATATATTGATTAAGCACTGGTTCACGGCTCATAAAAATGTCATGCATGATGTTAGTTTGGGCAGTGCGATTCTTTTTCATCAACTTTTACTCTCTTTTTTTCTCAATATTTAATTGAATTATTCATTATCAAGTCAACCTCGTAAAAATGTCATGCATGATGTTCTTAAAATGATTTATCAGCCACACTTTCACCCAGCACCTCATGCATGATGCAATATTCTTCGTGGATTGTTAAGGATTTGTTAATAATGACAAAAAAAAAAATATATCTTAAAGTGGATTTTTGTGACAGGATGTGGCATGTATACAAAACACATAAATTAATTAAGTACAAGATTCATGTAAATAAATATACATACATACATATAGTGTCGTTTTATTACATTGAAAAAATTAATTAAACTGACTACAGATTCACTATTAATTAAACAGAATATGTATATGCTTCACCTATTTTTTATAAATTAAAAAATTTTATAGATTAAAATATGATTTTTTTAAGTAATATGTACGCTTGCTTCATTATAAATACTAGGTATCTAGCTAGTAACTCTCACATATCCTCTTAACTCTTTTTCCCTTCAAATCACTCAGATATATAATGGCAAACACTTCTAGCATTCCATCACACATAAAAGGTTGGGTTTATTCAGAATATGGTAACATAGAAGAGATTCTCAAAGTTGAATCTAACATACCTACACCAGATATCAAGGAAGATGAAGTGCTTATCAAGGTTGTCGCTGCAGCCCTTAATCCTGCAGATTATAAGTTTGCTCTTGGCTACTTCAAGGACACTGGTCCTTCTTTACCTGTAAGAATACCATTTTATTAGTTTTTCTTAATATAAAATTTATACACTCGTAATATAAAATGATTTTACACAGTTAATCGATCTTTATGTTAAATTTTGTAAGATTTTAAAAAATTTTGTTATTTAAATTAATCAATTATCATATTTATTGAGCTGTGATATTGACTGTGTAAAATATTTCACCCTTTTTTGTTTTGGGTGAAATTATTTATAAGAATTATTATGCATTTTTATTATCATTTTGCTTTGTTTGATGTTGTGTTTCCTATGGAAATTAAGGTTGTTCCAGGGTTTGATATGGCTGGTGTAGTGGTAAGAGTTGGAAATAAAGTTAGGAAATTCAAGGTTGGGGATGAAGTTTATGGTGATGTCATTGAGTATGCTACAAGTAATCAAAAGTCTATTGGGACTTTGGCGGAGTATACTACTTCTCAAGAGAAATTATTAGCTCACAAACCCTCCAATTTGAGCTTTATTGAAGCTGCAAGCCTTCCTGCTGCAATCATCACTGCTTATAAAGGATTTGAAAAGGTTGAGTTTTCTGCTGGAAAATCTATACTTGTTCTAGGAGGTGCTGGTGGTGTTGGAACTCTTGTTATTCAGGTTTGATATCTTCCATCTCTATTGTTGATAAAATTATCAATACTCAAGTGGTACATTTGTAATTAGAGCCAAACTTTCTACAAACTTGTTATTGATGATGTAGATCGCCAAGCACGTTTTTGGGGCATCTAAGGTTGCTGCAACAGCTAGTACAGCCAAACTGGATTTGTTAAGGAACTTGGGAGCAGACTTGGCTATTGATTACACAAAGGAGAATTTTGAAGAACTTGATGAAAAGTTTGATCTAGTGTATGATACAGTTGGTAAGATCTTATATGTTAAGTGATGTTGGTTTGATCATGTATAACACATTAACATCAAAATGTTAATAAGGTTAAAAACTAAAACTAAACATGGTTGATTTTGATTCCAAAAAACAGGGCAGAGTAGTGACAAGGTTTTGAAGGCTATTAAAGAAGGGGGCAAAGTAGTGACAATAGTACCACCTCCAACTCCACCAGCTACTTTTTTCTCTCTCATTTCAGATGGTGCTGTGTTGGAGAAATTACAACCTTACTTAGAGAGTGGGAAAGTGAAGGCAGTACTGGATCCTAAGAGTCCCTTTCCATTTTCTCAAACTGTGGAGGCATTTTCATATTTGAGGACTAATAGAGCCATTGGAAAATTGGTCATTCATCCCATCCCATGAAATTAACTATGCATTCTGACCTTCATTTGTGAGGCTACTGATATTAATACATAAGTAGCTATAAAGACAAAGCACAACATTTTATGTTCTATGTAATAATATCTATAATATTTCTTATCAAGAGTATGTAAGTTGATAATAATGAATGTATTTGTGACTTTCAAATTTGACTCGGATTTGGTTACAATAAATTTTAAGGGTTTGATATCAATAATGTGGTGTACTTAACAAGTGTTATGATATGATATGTTATGTATATATTTAGATTTTAGGTAGTGTTTATCAAACACCAGAGTATTTTCCATTATTTTGTCTCAAGTAGAGCATTTTTTTTTGTAAATTCTTGTATAGAAGCTCCTTTGTTGTAGTCTTCGACATTTTTTATAGTGGAATTTTTTAGGACTAGGTCTGTTGGTTTTTTTTTCCTCTCATTGGAGTTTTCAAGTTAAAATTATTTGTGTTCTTTTGCTCCTGCATTCTCATTTTTCTTTCTCCCTATAATTTTGATGTGTATTACGTTCTTCGTAATTCAATCAAGGGAGAAAGATTTTATTTTACACGTACCTTCGAATTTGTGTGTAATTTTTCCGTTGCATACTCGTGTCTTTCTAACATATAGAACATGAGAAATGCTTGGTGGCTAATTACAACAGTAGCCAATTACCTCAAAATGTAAAGAAAAAGAAGAAAGAGAAAAAAAAAACTAATAAAAGAAATATGTATATATACAGTTTTATGAGATAGTTAACTAATCGGGCATGTTGCAATGTCATGAGCTAGAAATGGGGGTTAATTAGAAAGAGCCAAAATGCAACTCGCACAAAGGGTTATAAAAGTTATTATTTTAAATTAATTAGAAACTATCATAAATGTTTTCTTTTAATTTTTCAGTTTTCATAATTTGTAAATACTTTCTTACTTAAGCAGTGGGATTAAATGATTAAGTATAAATTTACCAATTTCAAATATTTAAAAACTACTATATATATTCTGACTTTTTTAGCTTAAAATATATTAGAAATCATATTTTGAAATTAATATTTATTAAAGTTAAATTAGTAATTTATATTACTTAATATAGATAGTGAAATAATTGCAATAAAGAAGAATGTAATTCAAAAGGTGTGTACATGTCGTGGAGAATTCGCAACTGACCACGACTCACATTTCAGAATTAATTCATCTTATTCCCTAAATATTGAATGTGAGCAATCTTTTCCAGAGTCTTGGCCTTCTGGTGTCTGGCAACGCTGTAACAGCAATGGACAATGACAAATTCGAAAGAGTTGAAATGGATTTGGGGAGACCCTCCTCTGGTAAGCATTCCAGCTTCGGACAGCGATAAAGACTCAATTCCTTGAGAGAGGAAAGTTGGCATAAACCCTTGTAGTCCAGTTTTTCGATATTTTGGAAATTATTTATGCACAGAAAAGTAAGAGAGAGTGGCAGAAAACCTTCCTCTGGGAAACACTCCATGTCATCCAATTTTTTAACACAAAATCTTTCAAGACATGTGTTGACTCCCAAGCTCCCTCTCAATGAGGCGACAAGTTTGTAACCTGAGAGAGTCACCCGTTTTAGATTTGATGGCAAACCTCCTTCTGAGAACATCTCCACTTTAGGACAATCAACTACCCTTAAACCAGTGAGAGTTGGAAGGAGGATGTTCATGCATTTAGACATTGATTTCAAATTCTCCAATCCTTGAATTATAAATATATCCAGGTTGGGTGCAGATAATCCTTCACTGGGAAATGATTCAAACTCATAGCATTCAACAATAAACAGCCGCTCAAGATGAGTATGTGTGCGCTCCTGTGAAATCATCCATAAATTATGACACCTCCTTAAGGAAAGCTAACAGATTTTTGGAAAGAAATCCAACGGAAAGGTCATTAGAGAGTCACAGCTACTACGGATGTCCAATTCTTGAAGGAAATCACAGCAAAGTCTCATCGGGATATTAATATTCGAGCAACAACAGATGGACAATTGTTCAAGACAAGTGTTTGATGCGGCATGCCCAACAAGAAGGTGCTCTGACAGCCCTTTCAGCTTCAGACACGAATCTATACAAACAGATTGAAGACGTGGAAAAGTTACCTTACATTCCCATTCTTCCCATTCCTTCATATCTTCAAAGTACAGTTTTTCCAATGATGGAAATGGAGAAGAGCTACTCCCATAAAATTCAGCACCGATACTCACTATCCCATCAAACCTTGTAATCCTCAGCTCCTTGAGAGATGGAAGCAGTCCAAGGGAAGGCAAACATACGCAATATTTACAGTCCTTCATATTTAAGGACACCACATTTGATAATGAATTATTCGATAACCAACTCGGAAATTGTGTACCTCCATAGTTCTCAATTGACAAACCCTTCAAGAGTTTGGAAGGTTGTAGATTCTCAAGTACTTCTCTGTCTTTCCTTGGATCATCAGGGATGTGCTCTCTATTCCATTCTAAGTCTACCTTCACAAGGCGCGTTTTGTTTATCAAATTAACTTGTAATACATCTGATGGGTCTTCAATATTCTGCAACTCCTTAATTAATAGCCCTCCATGAAGATTGTGTCCTCTAAGCTGCTGAACACTGAATTCACTGCTTTTGCCAGCACAGACCACATCCAATACTTGAAGATTCTTCAGTTTTCCAAAATGCATTGGCATTCTTCTCACTCCAGTCCCTATAATTTCAAGGCAACGCAAATTGGTGAGTTTATGCAACTTCATGGGCAGCTCGGCCAATCTCTTACAACCTACCAGCTTCAGTATTTGCAAGTTATACAACAAACATGTTGAATCGGGTAGTTTTTCTATGCCAGTCCGTGAAAGGTCTAATGAACGCAGATGTCTAAGTTCACCTAAAGAGTCAGGCACCTCTCTAAGGTCAGAACAACAAAACAAAGATAAGACATGCAGGAACTTAAACTTGGAGAACAAATCCTGAATAGAAATCCTGCATTGCCAATCATTACATCCCAAACCCCCTCTGCCAATTGTTGGAAAAAATGTGTGCAACCTTTTAGCATTGTGTAAACTCTCAAACACATAAAATATTCCGTGTAATTGCTTGCAAATGAAAAATGACGGGATGACTTTGGTACCCTTCTTGTTTTCCCAACTCCCAACCTGAAGCAGATGTCCCCACAGACATAATTTGCCAAATCATTTAGAAGGTCATGCATCACAAAACATGTTCCGTATCTGCTTGACTGTTGAAAGAAAGACTTAGATAATAAATCATCAAAATACTGTTCTCCAACTTCTTCTGGGCTCCTGCTCTGTTGAGGATCTTCTAGAAAATTTTGAGCCATCCACAATTGAATTAAATCCTCCTTGTTATACATGTAATCTTTGGGAAATAAGGCACAGTAAGAAAAACACCTTTTGAGATGAGAAGGAAGGTGGTGATAGCTCAATAATAGAGCAGGAATGATTTCACTATCTCCCATGGGTAAGTCCCATAACTTGCTTTTCAATACATTTTCCCATTCTGAAACAGACGACTCACTGCACAAAAGACTTCCAATTGATTTCAAGGTAAGAGGTAATCCTTTGCACTTTTCAATTATCTTTGTAGCAATCTCCTTCAGTTTTGCATTCACCTGAAGATGATCATCTTGGAATGCATGTTTAACAAAAACTTCCCAGCAATGATCATCTTCTAATTGCTTTAGGTGATGCACTTTGCATGACCTCATGGTAGATGCAACTTTCTCACTGCGTGTTGTGACAAGAATTTTACTTCCTGGATCCCCATAACTGAGAGGAGTTAGGACAGCTTCCCATTCTTCTCATCTTTCGTTCCAAACATCATCCAGAACCAGAATAAATCTCTTCCCTGTCAATTCTTCTTTCAATCTTCCATGAATCATGTCTAGATCTTCACTATCATATTTTGATTTTTAGTAAATTTTTTGAGAATTACTTTTGTTAGCCTCAAAACATCAAAATCATCGGAAATACAGACCCAAGCTTTGATGCCAAAATGTGCCTCCTCCATCCTCGGGTCATTGTAGACATGTTGGGCGAGTGTGGTCTTACCCATCCCACCCATGCCCACCACAGAAAGAATTGAAGGCTTGTTATGATTGTTAGTTTCAGATTTAAGCCAATTAAAGATCATTTCTTTGTCTCCATCTCTGCCATAAATAATACTTTCAACCACCAACGATGTTGATGGCAATTTCTGTGACATTTTACTAGATCCAACTCTAGGACAAGTAGTCTTTTTCAGACCAAGATCACCCTTTTGGCTAGCAAGATATTGTAGTTGCTCAAGGACTTGTTTCATCTCTGACTCAATTTTCTTGTTAAATGGACTGAAAGTAGTGTTGAAGAAATTTGATACCTTGTTAGTTAAAGTTTGAGAGTCAGACTCAGCTTCCACTTGATATTTGATGGCTTCATACTCTATTTCACCCAGGAGATCCCCTGCGTCAAACACGGCATCTCTGACAGCATCATCCCATGCCTTCACACGTGGATCTGTTAACTTCTTTTGTTCAGCATCATCAGCCAGAGCATCAATAGACAACAGCTTCAACTTCAATTTTTTCAGCAGTGTCTCATCAAGTTTTCTTTGACGGAAGAAGTATAGAACTTCTGGAGAAGCCAGTCTGTCAAATGCAACCTGAAGGAAACCAGAAAGAAAAGCAGCACCAACAAGAGCTTCCGCCATGCTTGGAATAGGAAAGTGAGTGGATCAATGGAAGCGAGTAATTTGAGGTGCAGTTTATGAGAACCAGTTTGACTCACAATGCTTTTATTATCCCTTTTTATGTCTCTGCCGTGCTTCCTCTTACTTCGTAGACGACTACCACCTTTGACCAGAATAGGTAACCTTTTTGGGCCGGTTGAGTAGGAGAAGTTACCTCCCAAATGTGTGATTGTTAGAACAATTTTTAATAGTTAAATGTGTGAATGCCGAAATCACATGAAGCGCACTCAGAATCCCACATATATAATATATAATATTCCATTAACAATGTGAGAACCAATGAATTGAATATTCACAAGGAGTAAATATGTAAATATGCATGAAAATTCCTAGGAGTTCTTTTGCAAGAAAGTGGTTCAAATAACACTTATCACCTATAATAAGAGTTTTCTACTTTATTTTGACGACCAAATCAAGAAATAACAAAATTAAAATGGAGGGATAAATTTGATTCGTTAATTTCAATATATCTGGGACTAAAATAATATTACCAGCAACAAGAATAGTACTTTAATTATAATTTTAGTTTTCTTGTTAAAAAATAGGATAAATCGTCACTTAAATCCTAAATTTGTAAAGTATTATCATTTAATTCCTAAAAGTAATAAAATTAAAAGTAGGTCTATGAAAGTTCAATGAATTTTTCATTTTACTAATTGGAACTGTCAATTATCATCTCAGTTTCAGGAAGTGACTATTTATTATCATTTCAGTGTCTAAAGGTGTCTACTTATTATCATCTAGTGCTAAACTTCTCGACAGGAAATGATTACATATGGGGATACATTTGTGTAACACCGATTGAGGAAAAGATGACAGGAGATGGTTTAGGTGGTTTAGACATGTACAAATAAGACCAATAGCAGCATCAATTAGACTATTATATTGCATGATTTGTAGTCTTGTAAAAAGTGGAAGAAGGAAACCAAGGACACTGGGAGAAGTTGTTATGAAGGATCTAATGGTACTTATAATATCTCCGAAAATTCGGTCCCAGAGTTAAATGGTGTCTCATGATCCTTGAAAACCGACTTCTCCTACAGTAGGAAAAGGCTTTTATTTTTGTGGTGTTGAAGGATATATTTGCTGATAAAGAATATGTTATTTGTGCCAACACATGTGAACTTTGTGCCCGTGCTCGTGAACATGGCACACATGTATAGTTTGAGAAACTCTACTATAATGGTCCATATGGATGCAAATAGTTTTCTTCCAAAAAAAAAAGGATAAGTTATTTTTGATATTGTTAACATTAAACTCGTCATTATTAATACTATGTGATTATTTGACATGTTGATTTGTGTATTCACAAGGCCATTATTTTTAAAAGTTAATTTTACTTTAATTCATGAAAGTAGCCTTGGCACTAATTAATTAGTGAAGCTTGAAACAATGCTCGCTTCTCGTGAGGTGGAATAAAAAAGAGAGAGGTGCATGAGTATTATCATGTTTAGTTTAAGGATAGAGCTGTGTTATCTGCAGGAGCTTTCATTTTATTATGAGTTTCTACTATGCTATTAGAATCCCAGTAGCATACTATTTTTGGTGGGTACCTGTTTTGTATGAGTCATGTGTTAGGAACATTCTGTGCTTGATACAAGAATTATATTATTAGTGAATGTCTTTGCTCATAAAAAACGTTACTCAAATCCTTTTGTTGAAATCTAATATTTGACGAAATCTCGAGGATGTGAAGTCCCACATCACTTAGAGATACGGACCTGTTGCATGTATATAAGTGGGGCAAATCTCACTTTATAAGCCGGTTTGTAAGGTTGAGTTAGGCCCATCACCCGGGGCCTATCTCTAGGATTGATGAAGATGTTGGGTCACCCGTCGGGCTGATATTGGATCACCCTGGGAAGGGTGTGGGGTCTGGGTACATGGAATATAAATGAGGTGCAAACCTCACATTATAAACCGATTTTGTGGGGTTGAGTTAGGCCCACAATTTCTAGACCTTTATGGTTTAGCCTGAAATGTATTAAAGGATATTTACTTGGAGGGCTAAATAAATGACAGCCAGAGTTAGAAACGGTAATTGTTGTAAGTGTAGAGCGGAGCATAGTGATATACTGAGGAATAACTAGGTTTTAAATTTTTCCAGTGTAGCAAGTGGAACATGTTATGCTAGAATTTGTTCTTAACTATTTTTGAATACAGGTTCTTCATAATCTGCTTTAATGTGAAAAAATCTCATTGACTATATCCGCATATATACTTCGTACAAATTAAAAAATATATATTTATTTATTTTAACAAAATCTTATTATCTAAATCTATAAATTAACAGCAAAATCATAACATTTGACAATTGAGGCATAAAGAATAAAAATACACTAATCATGCTATAGGCTTCAAGAATAAAAAGCATCTAAGGTTGTTGCTACGGCTAGTACTGCCAAACTGGATTTGTTAAGGAACCTGGGAGCAGACTTGGCTATTGATTATACAAAGGAGAATTTTGAAGAACTTGATGAAAAGTTTGATCTAGTATATGATACAGTTGGTAAGATCTTATATGTTAAATGATGTTTGTTTGATCATGTATAACACATTAACATCAAAATGTTAATATAGTTAAAAACTAAAACTAAAAATGGTTGATTTTGATTCCAAAAAACAGGACAGAGTGGTGACAAGGCTTTGAAGGCTATTAAAGAAGGGGGAAAATTTGTGACAATAGTAACCACTTCCAACTTCACCAGCTACTTCTTTCTTTGCCATTTCAGATGGTGCTGTGTTTGAGAAATTACAACCTTATTTATAGAGTGGGAAAGTGAAGCCGGTATTGGATCTAAGAGTCCCTTTCCATTTCTCACACTGTTGAAGCATTTGCATACTTGAGGACTAATAGAGCCATGGGAAAATTGGTCATACATCCCATAACATGAACTTAACTACGCATTCTGACCTTGATTTTGGAAGGCTACTAATATTAATATTGAGTAGCTTTAAAGACAAAGGACAACATTTTATGTTCTATGCAATAATATCTAAAATATTGCTTATCAAGAGTATTGAAGTTGGTTATAATGAATGTATTTTTGTCAACACCTTGAATTTTTTATGACGTCAAAGCGTATCAATGTTACTTTCCTAAAGAAATATTTACACTCTATTCTGCACTAGTCCAATAAATCTTCTCGGGATACGATGAAGTTCCTATTTACACTTGCAGACGTGAAAACAATTATACAAAGTTTTCTGATACATTTTTCTGCAAATTGTTTGGATATATATCATGTTCGAATTTTCAGAAACGGTCAAAAATCGATTCAAAAACTTTCAACGGCCAAAAGTCATTTTTGTAACCGCCATCTCATTTTACTATTGAAAATGATCTAACATCTCCCCTGCCCAATCCCTGTTCAGCATAGTTTCGGTTTTTACATCTTCCCACGGTGACTTAGAGGGTATCTTAGTTTAATTCTATGGAATTTTAATATTCTATTCTAGTCCTAATGCTCAAGTTTGTTTTTGCTATTGTACTTGTAGGAACTTTAGCTCTCACTATGGATGATTGATGCAACGAACCATTCTATAAAATTACCTTGTCTCTTATTTAGGATTAAAAAGGCATCATCCATTCTTGAGTTCTTTTAGAAAGTGATAATCCCTCTATCCTCTATTCTGATTCAAGCTGCATTCATGAAACAACAATGTGAGATTTTGAAATTCTTGTGTAGTGATGTCTCAATGTTTTCTAATTGTAATTTCTACTTTCATAACATATGAATAAATTGCTTGAGAAGTTAAACTAGTATCACTTGGTCTGTTTTTTATGTCAAAAACAGCCCATGACATTTGGAATTTAATTTCACCTTTTTCATAAATAATGACATTCTATTGTCGTATCATTTTTGCATGCTATGGAGCTCTATCCACTCTCATTTGAGAACATTTTGACATAAAAGTTTTCACAAATTGCAGATTTGGAATGATGTCATGGATGTTCTTGCAATGACCTATTGCATAAAGAATGTTTAGTCTCAAACTCTTTATTCTTTGTATGAATATTGAAGCCAATTAATACCAATATTCATATACATATATTAGTATATAAATATTGAAAACTGTTGTAAAAATACAAATTATACCCTATTTTCTGCTTTTATCACAAATTAAAATGAAATATTTAAAATATTTTACACATATGTTAAATAATTTCTAATAGTTCCAAAAATTTGACTACGAAGTGTTTTTAAAATTTACCCAAATTATATCATACATAAATATTATTATATATTTTTTATATTTCAAATCTAATACATTTATTTATAAACTCAAACAAATTTGTTAATACCCATTTTTGTGTATGAACCATGTTAATAGTAAGTTACTATTTTTCTCCTCAACTTAAACTAATATTATTGACAAATTATGCTTTCAATTACATATTTATAATTTCTTTTTTTAATTTTAGATATTATATATGATCCTGTCATATAGTTTTATGAATTAAAAGAATATTAAATATGAATATATATTAATATAAATGATAATAAAGCAGAGAAGTGATATCTCCTCAACCACACATTTTATTTATACATTTTGCAGCAAAATCACCACTATTCATGGAGCAATAATTGAGGTTTGATTAGAACACAACTTATGGACTGGGATGAATGACCACTTTCCCAATGCCTAATAAGTCTTCAAGTGTGAAAATGCCACAGATGCAAACAAAACCTATTATTAGATTCACAAACCACAACGTTCTGAAAAGATATTATGGGATTGGATGTATGACTACTTTTCCAATGGCTCTATTAGTCTTCAAATGGGAAAATGCCTCCACAGTTTGAGAAAATGGAAAGGGACTCTTTGGGTCCAATATTGGCTTCACCTTCCCACTTTCTAAGTATGGTTTAAGTTTCTCTAACACAGCACCATCTGAAATGCGTATAAAGAAAATAGCTTCAGGAGTTTCAAATGGCACTATTGTCACAACTTTGCCATTTTCTTTAACAGCTTTCAATGCCCTCTCACTCTGTCCTGTTTTTTCAAAAACATTCATCTATTAGTTTTCAATAATATATTATTATATTATATTGTACATGACCAACTAAGTTTCATTTAAACAGAGTAACATTACTTCAATTCCAATATCTCACCTACTGCATCATACACGACATCAAACTTTTCTTCCAATTCTTCAAAATTCTCCTTTGTATAATCAATAGCCAAGTCTGCTCCCAAGTTCCTTAGCAAATCCAATTTTGCAGTACTAGCCGTGGCTGCAATCTTTGATGCCCCAAAAACGTGCTTGGCCAGCTACATCATCAAACAAATACACAACATATTCAAGACTACTTTCACTTTTTAACTAAAAACTTTTTCTACTTTAAGATATGTTACACATATATAACATTTGTGTCTATTTCTCTATCATTAGAATATGAAATAAACAAAGCACTTGAGAGAGAGACACACAAGAATATATTCCTATACAAGATGTTGTGAGAACACTATTTCTCAATTTATAACTAATGAAAAAATTGAAACCACTTGGCAAACCAAAAGAGATGAAAGATATCAAACCTGAATAACAAGGGTTCCAACTCCTCCAGCACCACCTAGAACAAGTATTGATTTGCCAGCAGAAAACTCAACTTTTTCAAATCCTTGATAAGCAGTGAGGATGGCTAAAGGAAGGCTAGCAGCTTCAATAAAGTTCAAATTGGAAGGTTTATGAGCCAACACTTTCTCTTCAGCCGCAGTGTACTCTGCCAAAGACCCTATGGCTTTTGGGCTATTCAAAGGATCCTCATTGAGATCTCCATAAACTTCATCTCCAACATTGAATTTCCTCACTTTACTTCCCACTCTCACCACCACACCAGCAACATCATACCCCGGAACAGTCTTAATTTCCACCACCAAAAATACGACATGACAAAATACAAAATTAAAAACAAATAAAAATAAAACTTTGCACTAAGATGTAAAAATTAAAAATCATATTCTTACAGGTAAGGGAGAGTCAGTGTTTTTCAAGAATCCAAGAGCTCTCTTATAATCTATAGGATTAAGGGCCGCAGCCACAACCTTGATGAGCACCTCATCTTCCTTGATGTCTGGTATAGGTATGTTAGATTCAAATTTGAGAATATCTTCTGTGTTTCCATATTCAGAATAAACCCAAGCTTTTATGTGTGATGGGATTCCAGGAGTAGTGCTTGCCATTTTTATCTCAGTGGCCTTCAAGGGAGTAATATAGAGTAAGAGAATATATGTGAGAGTTTGTAGGTTGTAGTGGAACTCAGTGGTGTAGATATTGTGAGTATTTTATGTTGCACCAAACAATATTCATTTATATAGAGGGAACGAAAATTGTCACCACTTTTACTTACCTTTCTAGTTTGTTTTTTTTTCTTAATACAATTTAAACGTATTGGAATAAAGTCAAAATCTTGTACTGAGAAAGTAAGGAAAGAAAAGATGTTAGATAAACCCACCCCAGTATCCAACCAGATGTAATTTCAATTAGGAACGTATTTTCTTGCTAGAAAGAGCCAACAATATTCATTTAGACGATTTTCCATCTAGGTTCGTGATGTTATATATATGTCATGTCAACACTCTCTGTCACTAATTCTTTTTCACTTGTTAATTGTCCTTTCTCACATTAGAAAAAACTGTAATAAGAGAAAACAATTTTTTTTTTGTAAGATAATGCAGATGCTAAGACCTGTTTATTATTGTTTTTAACAACAATTTTAATTTTTTAAAATTTAAAAATAAAAACTTGTTTGATTAATCTGTTTTATAAATTTTGTTCTAAAACTATGAATTTTTAAAAACTGCAAAATAAAAACTGCTCAGACTAGTCTTATTCTCTCTTTTAAATTTTCAATTTTGAAAACAAAGAAATTTGAAAATATACTTGTTTAAGGTGCATTAATCATATACTATATTTTTATGATTGTGTTTTTTAGAATATAAATTATCTTATTTCATATACTGTGACTTCTGTTCCCAGTTTTAATATTATATATTTCATTTTCTGTATAAATTAGTTCAGCCTTAGTCAAGCAAAAATAGAAAAGCAAATGTACTAGTTCATTTCAATTTTATAGACTATAAAAGCAAACTATGCAATATTATATTGCATGTAGTGTGACACAAGCTAACATGGTAATTGTAAATTCATAACACAAGCAACAAATATATATGTATCTCTAAGAGATTTATTACAAGACAGTCACTTAAAGTAAATGGGAAATAGCCAAAGTAGAAAGACTTAAAAACAGAGAGATAGGCATGCACATTAATTATGGGATGGGATGAATAACTATTTTTCCAATGGCTCTATTAGTCTTCAAATATGCAAATGCTTCCACTGTTTGAGAAAATGGAAAAGGGCTCTTAGGATCCAATATTGGCTTCACTTTGCCACTCTCCAAGTAAGGTCTCAGTTTCTCCAACAAAGCTCCATCTGAAGTGAGCAAGAAGGGGATAGCTGGTGGAGTTCCAGGTGCCAATATTGTCACAACTTTTCCTTCTTCATTAACAGCCTTTAATGCTCTCTCACTTTGCCCTGTTTTAATTTGGAAAATCAATAATGTTTAAGACATTAAATAATTTTGTTCAACAATCAATTAAAGTTTACAACTTAATGTAAAACATATGAACATACATAGGATAAATTCATGAATGCAAAAGTAACTTACCTACTGCATCATACACCACATCAAACTTCTCTTCCAAATCTTCAAAATTCTCTTTTGTGTAATCAATAGGCAAGTCTGCTCCTAAGTTTCTCAACAATTCAAGTTTTCCAGTACTAGCTGTAGCTGCTATCTTAGATGCCCCAAACACATGCTTGGCGAGCTATCTCATCCATCACATACATGCACATCAAAATGTTAGCTCTCCATTAGAGGCAGATCAAGAATGATATAGAAATGAGAATAAATATGAACTACAAATACAAATGAGAACAAGAATGATATATAAACTTTTTGGAAGATATTAAAACCTGAATAACAAGGGATCCAACACCACCAGCACCTCCTAGAACAAGTATTGATTTGCCAGCAGAAAACTCAACTCTTTCAAGTCCTTGATAAGCAGTGATGATTGCCAAAGGAAGGCTAGCAGCTTCAACAAAACTCAAATTGGAGGGTTTGTGAGCCAATACTTTTTCTTCAACAGCAGTATACTCTGCCAAAGATCCAATTGTCTTTGGATGGTCCAAAGTAATCTCATTGACATCACCATAGACTTCATCTCCAACCTTAAATTTCTTCACTTGATCTCCCACTTTCACCACCACACCAGCAACATCATACCCTGGTACAGTCTTCTCACCACCCCCACAAAATCAAATAAATGAACAACACTTTATGTAAATGAGATTAAATTGAAAAACAAAATGTTGGACTAGCATAATACATAAGAGTTTGATTCTTATGTATATAAGACATTTCATATAACCAATTACAAATAGTTATGAGAGTTTGGTGTAAAGTTACAAAGAGTTAAGATACTTACGGGTAAAGGAGAGTCGATGTGCTTGATATGGCCAAAGGCCCTCTTATAATCGACGGGATTAATGGCTGCAGCCACAACCTTGATAAGCACTTGATATTCCTTGATGTGTGGTGTAGGTACATTTGGATCAAACTTGAGAACCTCTTCTATGTTCCCATACTCAGAGTAGACCCAAGCTCTTATGTGAGATGGAATGCTAGGATTATTGCTTGCCATGATATTTGTGGGATGAAATGATGAATAAGTTCCTTGCAAAAAGAGTGTTATAATTCAAATGAAATATGAAAGAGTAAGAGGAAAGGTTAAGAGACTCTAGAGTTGAACTGAATGATGAGGGTGGGAAGATTATGGTTATTTATAGATTGTGATGTTACGTTGCATGATTTTTATTTTTGGAGTTGAGGGATGCATAAATAAATAAATGAGTGATGGGTTGCCATGATGTATCGTTTTAGAGAAAAAAAAATATTTTCTTTTCTACTCTCTTCTTGTGTAATAGATTGTAGGACAACATGAGCATGTACATAGATGATTTTCAAGCAAAATTCATGATGTTTGGCATAACTTCTTTGACCGATATTTGTCCTTTGTTCCTATGAAAATCTTAGTTTAATGAGAGAGAATAAGGAAGTTGGGGTATAATTGGTTATGTAAGGTGTGACGAATGAATGGAAACAAGTGGATTCATTTATTTATTTTTTGTAGATAATATGAATTTTTTAACTAATGATAACGAATTATAGTTATAATTGTAATATATAAGTTTATATTTTTGTAGTCCACCAGATAAAATGCTAGTTATTCTTAACATAATCATAAAAGTATTGATGATTATGAAAACAGATCTATTGTTCTATAATTTATTTTCTTTTATTCTGAGTTTATATTTTTAGGATGGAAGTAAAATCAAAATAATTTCATCTCATAAAAAATGAAATCAGATTTGGAAATAAGAATTCAATTGGACAACAGAAAATCAAATTTTGTTTTTTTTTTTTTCCTTTGACAACCAGGAAACCAATTTTTTTTTTTTCACCCCAATCATGAATTGCATTGTGTCACACCTTACATCACAAAGTCAATGCATGACTGTAATTCATTCGTAGTTTCTTATCGGCATTATTTGATCTTCTATTTTGAAATTCAGTTCAAGATTAGTCAAATAAAACGTACTAGCACAACATCACATTCTCTGTTTCTAAGTTCTTCTTCTACTTTGGTTATTTCCCATTTTCTTCGAGTTTCTATCTTGTGATAAATCTCTATGTTAGTTTGCTTGAGTTATAATTTACATTTAACTACCGAAAAATATTTAGTAGACAACTGCAATACGCATACAACTAGTTATAAAATATGATAAAAGAGAAATATGTATATTTTCATTAAATGAGTTGGCTAGATGGTTGCGTATTGGAGTTAGACTGCGAAGTAAAGTTGTTAATTACCCTATACTGCTATAGTTTGTGCTACACAACATGAAATACAATGATATTTTGCATATGGTCAAGAAAATTGAAACATACTAGTAAAATTTGCTTTTCCATTTAAGTTTGAATTAAAGCAGAATACATCTCATGAAAAATAAACCTTGTTTCTGAAAATTCAAGCACTTGATAATCCGGAAATGGTAAAATTTCATCAAACTTCATACATGCATAATTAAGTTGTGTTCTTGACACATGATAGTGTATATAATATTACTAACTAGGCCAAGAGTGTGGCCTAATTAAAATACTAGAATCTACAAAAAAAGAAAGCAGAAACAATGGAGGAAGAGGCAAAGGCCACAAATGCAACGAAAGAGAGAGCAACAGATGCATTTGCCATTTCCACATACTTGTCTGTTGATGAAGTAAGGTCTGTCCAATAACGTGCTATAGTGGCTGCGGATGATGCTGCTGACATTAGAAGAAATGCCAAAGCCTGCACTTGAATTAAACCCATATATGAATTATGATCCACGCAAGTATTAGAAGTAACACTGTAACATCATGCAGCATTATGTCATCATGTCTGGGGTAAATCTCATGAGTGTAATTTACTTAAATAATTAAACTTACCATTTTGTATACTAAATTTAATAATAATAAAAATAATATTTCACCTATTAATATTACAAAATGGACAGTGATTAAATCCAAAATCCAAATAAGGCTACATTTAATAGAATGAAAATCCATGACCAATCATTGGATTTCTGCATTCTACAAGCACCAATAAAAAAAATATTGATAGACAATTGTAATACGCAGACAATCACATATAAAGAGAGAAAAATATAGAGAGAAATATACTCTCTGAATGAGCTGGCTGATTAACTACGTATTACAGTTGATTTTGAAGTAAATTCATAGAGTATAATGTAGAGGATACATATAATACCTGATCCATAGCAAAGTTGAAGTAACCCCGTAGCTTGGGGTTGAGTGTGTGTCTTTTAGTGACAAAGTACTTCACAAGATCACATATTTGGAGTCCAGAATACACAAATCCAATTATATTCACTGACAAACAGTACCTGCATGCCCAAACCAAAACCATATGCATTAACAATACCTATACGAAGCACAGTACTAACCATTGCAAATAATTTAAATGAAATTAATTTCCAAAAATGATATAAAAAATAATTAAAATTAAACAAATAATAGCTAAAATGAAATAAATTTTTGACATGGACACATTACTAAAGTAAAGCATAAGTATATTTATGTGTGTTTATAAACTAACGTGGTAACATTTGTTATTTCGACGTGACATTTGCATCCACAAAATGTTATATTTTCAAAAAAAAAAATTAGCTTATCTAATTATCTTAAAAATATGTGTCATGCTATGATCGGTTAATTACATATAATTTTATAACAATGGTATATACTCTAAAATTTAAAGTGAAAAGGTTGAAATAAAAACTACATGTGTTTTTCTGGAAAGGTTGTTTACTAGGGTGATAATTCTGAACTTTAGCCAAATAAATCACATCAATTGTACATGGGAGTTAATATCACTCTCAAAAACAAATAAAGAAACACTTTGAACATGAAGTGGAGATTAGGAGAAACTTACTTGAATTCTCTATAGTTATACCAATGTATTTCTTCAGATGATGATTCTATGTAGTAATCAAACCATTTGCTTGTGGATGATCCTCTGGTACTCACTTTCTTTCTTTGATCAGCAGCCAACAGAGAAAATGATAACTTGCAAAGCACAAAAGCAGCAATTCTTAGTGCCAACAAAACAATGTACCAATTCTTACCCTCTATTTTAGCCACCCCATCCTTAAGTATCCCTCCAGTCTCTTCCACATCCATCATGTCTGCCATTGTCATCATCGTTGTTGTCATCGTCTTAGTTGGTTCTTCGGTCTTGACGGCCTTAATGGTACCGTCACTGACCGAGGAAGAGTGAGAGTGGCCAGTCACCGCCATTTGAAGGTCTCTATTACTGAGGGAGAGATTGAGTGAGTCCTGTAGTGTTGGAGCTGAACCAAGCTTTGAAGCAATATTGGAAGGGATTGATCTTTGTAAGTTTGAAATTGGCTGGAGTTGTTGTTCATTCTTCTTTGAGGGTTTTTGTGCATCTTCTTCTTTGTTGTCTGAGAAGTTTTTCATTTTGTTTTCTCCTTTCTTTTCTTGAATAGGGTTTTCACTTTTCGTTGCGGTCATGGTGGGTGCGTTATAGGGTTTTGGATTTAACTAGATGTTTGCACTTAGAGTAGTTACTCACCATAAATGCATGGTAACTTATATATATACACATTACTTGTGCTTGTGCAAGTTAGCTAGATTATTTAACTAATCAATTGACAATGATGTGTGCTTGAGTTTAGTATATGATATTATTGAGTATTCATCACTAACTATTGTGTCCATAATATTTGATTAAAAAATTAAATATACAACTTACCTTGTAATTATTTAAATTGATAAAATAAAACACCAGTGTGAGTTGATTTAGAAAATAGTGTTAGTTAGAGGCTTGGTTGAGTCATTATAATATTCACTCGATAATAATAATAATAATAATAATAATAATAATAATAATAATAATAATAATAATAATAACCATGGTAATAATAATAATTAGTGAATATAAATCAACTAGAGTGATAAAAGAATTTGCTCTCTTATTTTTTAAAACATAAACTAAGTGCGAAGTACATATAATCTTGTCGATGTCTAATTTCTATTCTTAATGAACTAATTTTTAGTTAATTTTTTTCTATTAATCACATGTTTTCATCTATAAAACTCATATACAAGACTTACATTGTCTAAGGATATATTCAAAATCAATTTTATTGAGACTGAGAACATATTAGTAAATGTGTTTTCATTAATTAAGACAAATTTTTTTCAAAAAGAGTTTAAAATAATGATTAAAAAAGGTATTTTGCTTCAAACTCACATGTTTGAGGTTGCAGTTATAAAAAAAAATTGAGTTTTGAGCTATTTTTTGGAACATTAATATAGATTATTATGAATCAATTCTTTTTATGAAAGTATTCAAATCTAAGTTGTTTTGTGAATATTACTTCTTCAATTTGTTTAAGTGAAATGGATCAACATTGTATTTATTATTTGACACAGAAATGGACTATTTCAAATTCAGCCAACTTGTAGAACTAATCAAGTGAAAGCCCATAACAAATGATACTTCTTGTTAAATTAATAAGTTTTCTGACCTTTAGAATTAGTGAAATTACATAAAACAAGTGAATGACTTTTTTTGCATAGAGTAGGGCATTGAGCTTTTGGTTCATATCTATCACACTGCTTAATGCTTGTTATTGGTTAATCTGAAGCCGGCCTTAATTTGGTTAAATCATTGCATTTGATGCTTCCATTTCTTCAATTGAAACTGTTATTGAGAAATATGTAAAATTTCTTTTCAATCCTTGGCTTCTCTTATGCTTCAAACTTTAAAAATTTCAATTTACAGAGGTCAAAGGGATAATGAACTGTTACATTTTACCCTTTGAACAAGGATTCATAAAACACTACCTCCATCTTCAAATATATATTATTCACTTTTAAAAATATCTTATCCCTTTTTATAAGAATTTTTTAGTCATGTCTTGTATTAATTTTTTTTTTTACAAAAAAAAATCCCTTAAATTCTCTATAATTTATTTTCTTTATTGTAATATGAGATAATATGACTTGCACACAAAAAATATACTTTTTTTTTAAACAATTTAATGTTTTTAATTAAATTAATCAATTTTTACATGAGTGAGAAATAGGAAAACAAATGTCTTATATTTAAGGACCAGAACTAATGGGAAATGATTTGATAGACAACTGAAATACGCACACAATCAAACAAGTTATAAAATGTGAAGAGAGAGAATTGTGTATATGTATAAGATGTGAAGAGAAAATATTCTATAAGAAAGTTGGCTGGTTGGCTGCGTATTGTAGTTGTTAGCGAAATAAAGTTTGAAGTAATGTGTTTATTATTTATTACAACAACTTTACTTCGAAGTCAACTACAATAAATCAACCAGTCAACTCACTCACAAAATTTATATTATTTCTCTCTTCACAGTCTCTTCAAAATTTATACACTTAAATATTTCTCTTTTCACATTTTATATTAGTTATTTGAGTATTACATGAGCAAAGTAGTTGTTTATACATACATTGAAGCCATCTAATTAATCCAACACTACTGCTTTAGAGAATTGTATCTAGTGAAATGATGTACAACTAACATGAGTATAAGAATACACATAAAATATAAATACATAACCAATTAGTCATCTCGTGTCAAATCTAAATTTTTATTCTAACAAATTAAAAATACCAAACAATAGAAGAGTAGAAATCCAAATTTGGCAGACTAATTGTCTATGTAGCATTTCGGTCGTATTAATTATAAACACACTTTAATGTCATTGTAAATCTCCATTAATTGACTCTAAACTTTTTATGATCAAAGTTGCCTTAATGATGCTGCGGTGAGTTGCATAATGAGAGTCAACACCTCGAGAAATGTAGGTGACAATTACCATGATTTACGGTAGACAAGAAGACCCCATAAAAGAAGAAAATATTTGAAAATTGATGTGAGACCAACCCCTTGTTTAACGGTGCTTTCATTTAAATATTTCTCCTTTCTTCTCACTCGACCCTTAAAAGAACTTGACGTGTATTTGTTCATCAAGAGATGAAACTGGATTGGGCAGTATTTGGAGATAAGGTTTATCAAGATAAAGTGTATTTTATTGTTTGATTTTCAATCAATGTTTACAAAACCTCAAAAGAAAAAGACATAAATCTTATTTCATGGTATATTAATAAAGGGTCTTTTGTTGTTTGATTTTCAAACAATGTTTACAAAAACTCAAGAGAAGAAGATATAAATCTATTTTCATGGTATATTAATCACAATCTATGATATATTATGTATAGCTAAGTTTAAATTTATGGTTTTAATAATAAATTTTTTAAAAATTATATTAAATTTTAATTTTTTTGATTAATTATGTAAAACTATTTCTTATTATTAATACATAGTTTTTAAACTCTAATAATGTATTCGGATGCCATGATTCCAGCATAATGGAATGAAAAAATTCCAAAATTTTAATGAATCTCATGGTTTTTGTTTCTCTACTTTAATTTAAATATCTCTTCTCTGATACATTCTACCTTAACAAACAAAATAAGTTTAAATCCTAAGTTTAGACCTTATTTAAATAAGTTTTGCTATAGGCATTTGAAAGAAATATCAAAGAAGTGTATACCCAAAATTAAAATTAATTTATTCAAGTTAAATAGTATACTTGAGAAGCTGAAATTGCTCCCAGGTTTCAAGAAACATAATTAACTTGGTGCTGTATCGAGCTAAAATAATTTTATGTCATAGATTAAAATCAATTTCTTCATAAATTTAACGAATGAAAAACTAGTATAAAAAACTAGTCTAAGGTTCTTCGTAACATAACAAGGTATTGATAAGTGAGAATTGAAGACAAGTACAAGGTTTACAATATTGACGTACCCTACTCATACAAACAATCTAAAACATAATAAGGAATTATATCATTCACAAATTACAAAAATATCTAGTTGATAACAATTTCTTTTCGTCATTAACAACGAAGAAATTTAAGTTATTTTCTCGTGCGTAAACTTTAATCATATAAATAATAAAAACTATTAACTATTTTTTATTTTAAATATTTTATGCCTACTCTTTAATAGGATTGAGCAATAAAATTGGATATGCTTGCTCTGTCTAGGATTTTATATGGATGAATTGTTATTTATTTTATATATGTTTGTTCTACCTTTAACAAAAAGTAAGGAAGTTAATTATACATTGTGTTGGTTCAAACCTCAACATGAATGAAAACATGTTTTACGATTTATATTTGTAGTGTTGATGATTTTATTTAGATGAATTAATGTTTATTTATAATCCCAAACGTTCTACTAAACCCTGATTTCTTGATGGTTGCAATGTAGTTTGCAAATAAAATATAAAATTTCACATCCTATTTAATAATATCCTAATTATCATACCATAGTTTAAGACAACTGAGTTGAACTTGCGAAATCATACTTATTAAAATTTTATGTAATCCAACATGCATTATTATTTGAAATTGTAGGTTAGGCCTAACCCAACCGTACAAAATTAGCTTATAAAATGAGATATATCTTATCTCTAGGCGATGTAGGATTTTATTCCCTGGAATTTTCATCCAATATTAGATTTTTAACACACCCATTCCACGCCGATAACTGGATTTTTCGAACATGGAGACTGTTCATCCAATGGTCCAATATTTGACCTACAACGAGTGGGTGACTCAATATCTTCTTTGATTCTAAGCGATGATACCAACTTAAAATTACCGGTTAGACCTAACTCAACCCTACAAAATCGACCTATAAAATGAGATTTACATCTTATTTATATTCATACAACAAGTTCTTTCTCTAGATATATTCACTCTCTCGGTATTTTATCCAAGATTTTCAACGTTATTTTATCCTTCAAATGTTATTATTGTTACTTCTACTTTGCTTAACCGTTTGCAAATTATTGTTATCATAGATGTTTTACTCCTAAACATCGCAGTAGCAGCCTTAACGTTGTATAAATTTTCCTATCTCTACTTGATTATCTTTCTCCATCATTATTGTAATTATTAAAAGTTAAAATCAACCGGTGTTAAATGTGTTTTTTTAAAACGAAAGAAAAATAATAATAAAATAATTCTTAAATGATATTATTTTCATCTTAATTCCTGAATTTAACCATTAATAATTTTCTTGATTTATGTTTCTTTACGCACTTAGTTTGATATATTTATCCCTTTAACTTTGATTTATTACACTTGGTTTATTTTGTATTTATTTTTACTTTTATTTACGGTACAAACTAAATTATATAATTATAGATGTCATTGTGATATAACAACTTATAAATGTAATATAAAAATGTCATTGCTTTTATGAGCATTTACATGGAAATAGAAAGTTAAATGGTGATATTAACTGCTATTGTTATATTAACCATAATCATGTAACCATAAATTTATAATTTTGACTATAGTTATTATATTAACCATAATCATATATGACAATGAATTTAATTTACTACTAAATGTTTATTTAAATGATAACCAATCTATGACATTTAACAACTATACAATATGCATAAATGGTGATAGTTTATTACTATTATTAAAAAACCACTAAACTACTGAATTATCACCATTTGTTAATTTTCTTCTACTTAATTATTTATTAAAAGAGTTTCAAAGGTTATACATTTAAATTATACATATGTATCAAATTTTAAAAATTTATTATAAAAATTAATAAATTCACGATAAATTGTAATTAATTTTCTTAAAATATATTATATCGTTGAGTAGGTGAGCATTTTTCTCTGGTTAAAATATAAAAATACACATTCTGTAAACAATCCCATAATAGAAAACGCACGTCACGTTCGACCACTGTATAAGACAGAAGTCACCAATAGCAGCTGCAAGAGTGTTTGTTTTATAATTCAGCAAGCTTAATGATACACTATGGTGACCAACTTGTGTAGTACCTAATCAAATTCAAAACAAAACAAAACTGAATTATAATAAAAAAAAATATATTTATCATCATATTTTTTTAAGGGATGGAACAGTATTATTTTTATTTTATAAGTCTGAACTGACTTATGAACTGTAATAAATGGGATCGAGTCATTGTCATATTTTTAATATCAACAGTTCCATCAAATAGACCAAACTGGATTAGGTACAAGAGAATATGGTAATTGAAGACTCTACTCTAAGTACATCCGCTAAATTATTTCAAATTATTTTTGGCAAATGACTAAAATATATTTACTTTTTTTTTTAAATTAGAAATTTATAATTTGCAATTATTTTAAAATATATTGATAATAAAACTTGTTAACATATTTAAACTAAAAAAAAGTAAATATAGGCTAACAAGTATTTATAAAATTTGATAGTTTACATTAAAAATACTACACTGAATTATGTCGTAAAATGTTACTAGAAATTTGTTATTTTTTTTTATTAATATATTTCCTTAAAGAAGTATTATAAAATATAATATATAATAAATTTTTAATATTAATAAATAAATATTATTAAATATAAAAAAATCTAGTAATAATATTATTTGTTTTTACATTAGATTAATAAGATAAGATTGCAACAAAAAAAGAAGTGCTTATGAACACGTGAATAACATTAAAGGCTGCTCTTCAGTTCGTCCCTTCCCTAGTTGCCTAGAAAAATAAGTCCTTTCACCTTTTCATATGTACTATTTTGTCTGCGGATATTATCTGACAATGATTTTATAACTTTTATTATTTCTATATAAATTAAGCTCACCTCACTCTACTTCTCCACACATCTCTTCTCTATGTTCATATTCTTACAATCAATTTCAGTTTTGTTTTGGTGAATTACATTTGCAACACATCATCATCATCATGGCCATGAAACGTGTTGCTTCCTCTGTTGTTCAATCTCTACATGCCTCTTCTTCCACCTTCACCAGAAACCTTCATGTAAGCTCATAATTGCATCTTCTTATTTTCAATTTTGGAATAAATATACAAAAAAATATTTAGTATACATCTCCAATAGGCCATAAACCAGTAAATTAATTATAAAATATGATGAGAGAAAAATATACATCTATTTATATATATATTATTTGAGTGAATTGAGTTGGCTGTATACATATATGTTCTGTAATTTAATTGGGTTAGTTATATACGTATATATTTTATGAATGAATTAGATTGATTAGTAATTTCTTGCAAAATAATGTTATAAAGATATCAAGTCACAAAAGTAATTCCGTTTCTAGATGAGTGGAAAGATCTCAATCCAGTCTTAGTTTTCATGACGAGAAAATACTTTGATATATGAAAGGAAGATATATAATTGTTTAATAACTTTATTTCACTACAACGGTAATACGTAGTCAATCAATCAACTTCCTCATAAAATATATACATATTTATCTTTTTTCACCTTTTATACCCATACGTATTTTTCTCTTTTCACATCTTATAACTAGTTATTTAATTATCTGCGCATTGTAGTTGTCTACCAGATATTTTTCATTTTTTAATCATTAGTACAAGTTTACTTTACTTTTGCATCAAAAGAGAGCTAAATATGATTGTTACTTTTGCTTATGCAAGACCATGGTTAATATTTAGTTCTTGAATTTTGTTTATGCATCATGACCATGATCAAATGTTTATTTTTTACACTATGATTGAATAGGTCCCAGGTGAAAAGAAGAAGATTGTGGGAGTGTTCTACAAAGGGAATGAGTATGCTTCATCTAATCCCAATTTCGTTGGATGTGTTGAAAATGCATTGGGTATACGTGACTGGCTGGAATCTCAGGGTCATGAGTACGTTGTCACTGATGACAAAGAAGGACCCAATTGTGGTTAGTTCTTTGCTAACTTAATACAAGTTTCAATAACATTATCTAGAGACTTGAGAGTAGTTTAATGAATTCGTTTACTCAATGAGTAGATTTCAAAATTTCTGAATTAATTTTAGCTGAATGTAATTATCTTTTCAAGTTTATGATTGCTTGAACTTATGGCAATTTGTTGTGTTAATGCAGAACTTGAGAAACACCTTCATGATGTGAATGTGCTCATATCTACTCCATTTCACCCTGCCTATGTCACAGCAGAAAGAATAAAGAAAGCCAAAAATTTAGAGCTTCTTTTAACTGCTGGAATTGGTTCTGATCACATTGATCTCAAAGCTGCAGCTGCTGCTGGTTTAACTGTGGCAGAGATCACAGGAAGCAATGTGGTTTCAGTTGCTGAGGATGAACTCCTCAGAATCCTTGTTTTAGTGAGAAATTTCTTGCCAGGGTACCATCAAGCTGTTAATGGGGAATGGAATGTTGCTGGCATTGCACATAGAGCTTATGATCTTGAAGGCAAGACAATTGGAACAGTTGGTGCTGGCAGAATTGGGAAGCTTTTACTTCAAAGGTTGAAACCTTTTAATTGTAATCTTTTGTACTATGATAGACTTAGGATGAATCCTGAAATTGAGAAGGAGATTGGAGCAAAGTTTGAAGAGGAACTTGATGCTATGCTTCCAAAGTGTGATGTAATTGTTATCAACATGCCTCTCACCGAGCAGACAAGGTATACTTCTAATATCCCTAGTTATTTATAAGGATAGCATAATCATTGGTTATTACAAGGAATTAACAATTTTACTTTGCGGCTAATGGCAACACACAGTCAACTAGCCAATTCACTCATAAAATATATATGTATTTTTTCTCTTTTTTGCATTTTGTATATCTACGTATTTCTCTCGTTTCATATTTTATAATTGGTTGTCTGGTTATCTGCGTATTTCAGTTGTCTATCAAATATTTTTCAATAATTAGTTATCTGGTTATCTGCATATTCCAGTTGTCTACCAAATATTTTTCAGTAATTAATTCCTTGTTAATCCAACTTAGAAATGACTAGTATTTGGTTTGTATGATGAATGAGTATATTCTATGCATTTTGTTGTTGTTGTTGAGACATGGGTTATGCATGAATATCCAAATTCTCTGATCATTTTCTAGTGATGAGTAGTGATCAAAGTTTTTTGTGATACAGAGGATTGTTTGATAAAAGTAGAATTGCTAAGTGCAAGAAAGGTGTTGTGATTGTTAACAATGCTCGAGGGGCAATTATGGACACCCAGGCAATTGCTGATGCTTGCTCTAGTGGTCACGTTGCAGGTAATTCTAAACCTAGATGAAAGAAAAAAAATAAATTGTGTTTCTAGTAACAAAACATGAAAAATTCTATCAAATTAATTAATAACATAATTACGTAGATATTAGATTCATCAGTCTTTTTAGATCATGTGACAGGTCTTTTTAGACTACATGTCACATACACTGATTATTGGGATACAATCAAAGTTTCACATCAAAAAATATGAATAATATAGAATTTACAAATACACAATACCTCTATCAACAAAAGACTATTTTGACCAAGTTGATAAAATCATGAAAGTTTAGACGAATCAGCATCTTAAGAACTAGTGTCCGGAGGTGGCATTCGAATATTGGTTAATATATATTTGTCTAAATTAATTTACGTGGCTAACATTTTTGTTAGAAGTCTCACATCGCCCTCGTAGATGTGACATGTTGCATATATATAAGTGGGAAACAATTCTCACCTTATAAGTCAGTTTTGTAAGATCGAGTGGGATCTATCATTCACATTCTAACTAAAGATAAAACTATGTATAACCTCGTCAATACGATATAATTCCAGTACAAACTTTACATTAATATTTAATAATTTTGGATTACTTTGTTCAAATATTGATTATTATTAATATTCCTGCATAAGTAATTTCTTTATCATCCTTGCCATAGCTAATAATTTTTTAATCTCCCATTGAAATCTCTTGTTTGCATAGGTTATGGTGGGGATGTTTGGCCCATTCAACCAGCTCCAAAGGATCATCCATGGCGCTACATGCCAAACCATGCCATGACTCCTCATATTTCTGGCACCACCATTGATGCACAGGTACTTCAAATTTCTATCTCTTTTTCAAAAAAAAATTAGTTTAGATTTTATAACACTAAACTTCACATTTTTGTGCCCAAGTCATTTAACTTAGAGTAATAATACTAACATCAATATTGAACCAAACTTGTTTAGTTACGTTATGCTGCTGGGGTGAAAGACATGCTTGATAGACACTTTAGAGGTGAAGCATTTCCAGAACAAAACTACATTGTCAAAGAGGGTCAACTTGCAAGCCAATACCGTTGAAGTGTTGAGTGTATCAATGTGAACTTTGAATGTTTCATTTCAATGTCCAATGGATGAGCAAATAAAGATTTACAAGCCATTTTATCTTGGTTGAATTTGAACTTGTTTAATTCATCACAGAAATAAATTGTAAGGAACAATGTTCCATGTTTTCATCTTATGTTTTTAGAATTTGAATGTCTCATTTATAAAAATCTCCTTTTCCATTGGTTAAGATATATTTATGGTGCCCAAGAATTTATCTATATTCATGCCTTTTGTCATGGAAATTATTATAATGCATGCAAAATTAATTAAGATGAGTATATGGCTAATAAACATGTAATTCAAAGTTGATCAACAAATAAAATATCCACCAGTAATTAATTTTAAGATACAGCAGTAAAATTTACAAATTCCTGTATATTTTAATTTAATTGTACAAATCACATGCATGACACAAAATGATATTAGTTACAACATTTTTTATTTCCTGTGATTTAGACAAATTAATTTCTAAAATGGTAACAAATTAATGAAATATATTTATAATTATTTTAAAGATCAAACTGGTAATAAATATTTTAAATTAATGAAAGATATTTTTAGTTATTCTAAAGATCAAAATGGTAATTAATATTTTTAAATTAAAACTGTAAATATATTAAATTTTCATAATTATTTTAATTCTAATTTTTAAAAATTAAATTATCTAATTCATATAAATTTTTATTAAAAAGATGAAAAATGATTTAGTAATGTCTGTGGCGACTCGTTCCTAATATCAGACCAGAACAAAATTCAATTTGGATCTGTACTCCACTGAATATTGAAGGGGCCCACCACAAAAGAATTAATATTTTTTGTTTTTAATAATATCCTTTCACTTTATACTTATCATCATAATTTTGGTTTTTTGAGTATTTTTGAAAAATAATTTACTGAAGTAGTATTAGTTATAAAATATTTACGAGTTTGGCGTTATTTTGAGAAACTGTAAACCAGTTTGGGACAATGAAATCACACATTTTCTTGTGATTTTACAAGAATATGACACGTGTCTCGTTTATTCTGAGCTGAACACTGAAATCGCAGTTGTTTATGTAGTTTCACCTTGTTGCAACACGTGATCTTTTAAAGCTAGTGTGGAAGTTGATTGGGGTCTGTACATGATGAAACCGCAAATGAGTTTGTGGTTTCAAAAAAAGGCGTCACATCCATAAATTGTTGACCGTTTATCTGAGGGATTTGAAAGGGATGTGGAGCCGCAAATGGGCATGCGGTTTGATTATGAAACCGCAGACTGTGCTACGGTTGAGTTATTTTTAAATTGTTTGATTTAGTTGTTATGTTTGTGGGTAGTTACGAAATGTTTTAGTTGAGTTTTATTGATTTGTGTTTTGTATTTACATGTTATTTTGTTGTTGGTAGTTACGGATTGCACATTTTTTAATTTTTTTTATTAGTTTAGTTTAATTTTATTCATATGTATTTACAGATGGTTTTGTTTTTGGAAGTTACAGATTGCAACACTGTTCGTAGTTACGGATTTTTTTTTTATTAAGTTTTTTTAATTTTATTGATTTGTTTTTGTAGTTAGTGATTGTTTTGATTTTTTGGTAGTTACGGATTACACTATTTATTGCAGTTACGGAATTTGCATTGAAACCGCATGTCCATTTGCGGCACTACCAATTTGTGAACACGTGGCACGCGTCTGGGTGAAACCACCCTTCTATTTTTTCCCCACATCTCGCATAAACAGCTGCAGTTTCAGTGTACGGATCTCAGTCAACTTCCACGTTAATCTTGGAAGACCACGTGTCGCAACGAGGTGAAACCGCATAAATAACTGTGGTCTCAGTGTCCAGCTCAAAAAAAAAAATGAGACAAGTGTCATGTTCTCATAAAACCGCAAGAAGAGATGCAGTTTCCTTGTCGCAAGCAAACCTCGTATGCAATTTCTCAAAACAACACCAAATTCGTAAATACTTTGTAACTTTACTTGAGTAAATAATTTTTTAAAATTATCTATATTTGTCAAAAAAAAAAACCCATAATTTTAAGGTTGAACCATGTGGGGACCATGCTTGCTATTATTTGACCATTATTAAATAAAACAACTTTTATTTAAATAATAATAATAATAATCCATGAATATGTCAATTTTAAACAAAAATATATATATAATGAGTACTTTATAAATTATTAAAATTAATATTTAATTATTAGATTTAAAATTTAAGTTTTATTTAATTTATTCTTGAACCAGTCTTGAATTCTATAAAAAAATATAAATCGATAATAATTGAAGCTTTACTATAATAAAATAATTAAATATTTAACTCTAATAACCCCTACTATACTTATCTTAATTTTAATTATTTATTTCTATATCTATAACTTTAATTTATAGTCTCTAAACTTAAATATTATTTATTTTAATATTTACATAGAAAATTTTAATTTCATTTTAGTTTCTATATAAATACATAAAACAAAAACTAAACAAGTGTTAAACCTTTATTTTATTTAGATTAAATTCATCATTGGTAAATATAATAAGAATAGTTATATTTAAATTAAATATTTAATTAATATATCCATACAACCGCAATTATTCACAAATTTTACATTATTAATCATTTCTCTATCAATCTTTCTTTACCAACTTCTTTCAATTATTAATTATTTTTCTTTTATACCATTCAAAAAAATTTACACACACACGTGTGAAGTGAGAGAAACGCACACGTGCCATCCATGCATAATAAAAACGAAACAAAAACACAAATAGTAGCAACGGAAAAAGACAAAGAGTAAAAGCTTCGTCTTCTTCTTTCTTCATTCATTCATCGTTTCCCGAGGTATCATCTTTCCACTGTTTCGCTTTTTCTTTTTTACTTTTTTTTTTATTATTTGTATATAAAATCTCACTGTTCTTCTTCTTCTTCTGATCCTTCACGCAACTCTTCGAATTACTCAATTTGATAGATGATCATGAAACGTGCTGTTTCCTCTGCGTTTCGATCGCTGGTTACTTCTTCTTCAACCTCCACCACAAGGAATTTTCATGTAAGTTCAATCGTAATTATATCTTCAACACCTTAATTAATTTTTTTTTTCTCGATTTTACTTTACTGCACGAATTTTTCGGAAATGAATAAAAATTAAAACAATTTTTTAGCATTGGATCTTTGTTTTTTGTTCTTCCGTAATCGGACTTTGAAGTTGTGGTCCTTTCTCTTCGTTGCGTGAGTTATCGTCACCATCACGAGATGCCAGAGTTTTTTGTTCTTTTTTTCGTTTTTCTTCTGTCTCTGTGATGTGCGTTTGTGATTTTGCCACGTGGCGTTGCAAGTACACGTGGTGGAGTATAAACAATTCATGAATTGATGTTTTATTTTTCGTTTTTTTTTCCATTTTATAAATATAAAAAAATTAAAATGTAAATTTATATATAATCGGTGGTTATAGGTATTGTCTTGTATCGTTTATAAGAGGATTTAAGTAAATGATAAATTATTAATATAGAGATTTTTTTTTTCTATTGAAAATTAGAATGAAAATGCTTATTTTATTCTTGGAGCAAAATTATTTTAGGTTTATGATTGTTGATGCGATTTTTAATGTAATTTTATAAAAGTTATTAAACTTTTAAAAGATGTTTATGATTGAATAATAACATAAAATTATTTATGTATGACCTTTTTCTCTTTTTTTTAAGAAAATAGTTTTAAAAAATTAATTTAAACAAAAAAAAAACTATTTCTAAGGAGTAGTTAGGCTTTACTTAAGAAATCGTTTAAATAAATACTCTAAGAAAAGTATAATGTTATTTATTTTATTAAAAATAGTATTTTTTAAATAAATAAGTTTAAACAAATGAATACATGACTAAATTTTCAAGAGATTGGTACTAAGGAGGAGTTGGTAAAAATGATTAAAAGTATGGTAGAAAATCTCAACTTTTTCATTTTTTTTTCATGAGTTCAAATCCTTTTGACATTATTTTTCCTCATTGGTGAATAACTTGGGAGTTTTTTTGACACCTACAAATTAGTTTTTAACTGTGTGAAACTATAAACAGGGATTATTATTGAATAGAATTCCTACAATTTTTTATTTCTTAATAAATTTCACTATTGTTCTCATTTGTCTGTCACTATTTGTGGCAGCTACTTTAATTTTTGTGGTGTATCTTAGCCTAGGCCAAACTGCAACATGTTCATCATGCAAAGGCCTACTTCACCATGTCACATGTACGTGTCATAACACAGCAACCCCATTTCTCTATATAACACACACTCCCTCTCTATCTAAGACACACCCTTGTAACAAATCTTTCACTAGTTGCTCTTCTCAGTTCCCTGTTTTATCAATTTTATTGCTTCCTACACTTCACCTTCAACCATGAGTGATCATACACAAACACAATCATACCAAGTCCACACAACAACAACAACAACACACCATTACGAAACTAATGTTAGCCCACACAACAACATACACTCAACAAATGTGTGTTAGTCAATATTTAATTTATACAACTAACCTGACCGTGCTTAATTTTTGAGCTTTGTTTATGCATGATTGTGATTAATTTTTGTTTTTAATATTGTGATTGAGAATAGGCCCCGGCTGAAAGGAAGAAAATTGTGGGGGTGTTTTACAAAGGAAATGAGTATGCTAAATTGAATCCAAATTTCGTTGGGTGTGTTGAAGGAGCATTGGGAATTCGTGAGTGGCTGGAATCACAGGGCCATCAGTACATTGTTACTGATGACAAAGAAGGACCCGATTCTGGTTAGTATCTTTTCAAAGTAGCTTAATGAAATAGAGTACAGTCATTTTAGCACATGTTATTAGTTATATTTCAAATGTACTTCTGTAATGGTTTTCCAAGCATAGCCTGAATATAAGTATCTCTTCAAGTTTATAATTGCTTGAACTTATGGCGATTTGTTTCCTGTTGCAGAACTTGAGAAACACATTCCTGATCTCCATGTGCTCATATCTACTCCATTTCATCCTGCCTATGTCACGGCTGAAAGAATAAAGAAAGCGAAAAATTTAGAACTTCTTTTGACTGCTGGCATTGGTTCTGACCACATTGATCTCCAAGCTGCAGCTGCTGCTGGTTTAACTGTGGCAGAGGTCACAGGAAGCAATGTGGTGTCAGTTGCGGAGGACGAGCTCATGAGAATCCTCATTCTGATTAGGAATTTCTTGCCAGGGTACCATCAAGCTGTTAATGGGGAATGGAATGTTGCTGGCATTGCACATAGAGCTTATGATCTTGAAGGCAAGACAATTGGAACTGTCGGTGCTGGACGAATTGGGAAGCTTTTACTCCAGAGGTTGAAACCTTTTAACTGTAATCTTCTGTATTTTGATCGACTTAGGATGGATCCTGAATTGGAGAAAGAGACTGGAGCAAAGTTTGAGGAGGAACTTGATGCAATGCTTCCAAAGTGTGATGTAATTGTTATCAACACCCCTCTCACTGAGCAGACAAGGTATACTTCTAATAACAAAACTTACAAAAAGAAAATTGCACTTGTACATTTATGATTTTCAAAACTATTATGAGCGGTGCATGATCAATATTTATCACAAGGAACTAATTCATAGCTAATCCTGCGCATAAATGACAAGTAATTTGTTTGAGTGATGTATATGTACAATTGTACATTCAAATATTCAATGGTTTTATTGTACTTGTTAAGACATGAGTTATGCATGAATATTCAAATTCTTTGTGCATTGCTGAGTGAATAGTAGTGACCAAAGATTTTTTTTTTTTTTTTTCTATTCAGGGCATTGTTTGACAAAAATAAAATTGCTAAGTGCAAGAAAGGTGTGTTGATTGTTAACAACGCACGAGGAGCAATTATGGACACCCAAGCAGTTGCTGATGCTTGCTCAAGTGGCCATGTTGCAGGTAATTCTACAATCTGTTGATGAAAAATACCCTGTTTCTACTAGCAAAACATGAACCTGTTGTTGAATTAATTTTATACGATAATTTTGTAAAGATATTAATAACATTCATTTGTTTTCACCTAGTCAAATAAGATTCTGGATTTGGCCTCTCTAAAATGAATAATATAAAATAAGTAATCTCAGTAGTTGATAGTTGATAAGAAAATCAAAGACTGATATTCTAACAGATCCTTATTTTATTATGCATGTCATATCAAGTTATCAACTATTGATTTTTGGTTTCTCTGCCATGTCCTTTTGATATATAGTTGTTTCATGGCAATATTTATCTTAGAAGCAAAGAATCGAGATTGTTGTTTCATTGCTTGTGACTATTCCTTATTAAAATCTTTATAAGAGAAATCTACACACCATCCTTTCTATGCTAATATTTTTCGTCACATTTCCAAATATCTTATCTCTATAGGTTATAGCGGTGATGTTTGGTTTCCACAACCAGCTCCAAAGGATCATCCATGGCGCTACATGCCAAACCATGCCATGACTCCTCATATTTCTGGCACCACCATAGATGCACAGGTATTTTAATTTTTTGTAACACTACTTTGTAACGCATTTTGTTCCTAAGTTATTTCACTTGGTGGAATACTAATTAACAAACCAAACTTATTCAGTTACGTTATGCTGCTGGAGTGAAAGACATGCTTGATAAGCACTTTAGAGGTGAAGCATTTCCAGAACAAAACTACATTGTCAAAGAGGGTCAACTTGCAACCCAATACCGTTGAAGTTTTGTGAGTAACAATGTCACTGAGGCCTTTGAATCTTTCCAATTTTAAGGCCATGGGATGAGCAAATGAATATCTTGTGGGTACTTTAATGACATGTTTTTGCTTTGTTGAACTTTTCTTTTTGATCCGTTTCTCTGCTTTGTTGAATTTGAACTTGTTTAATTGAAAGGAACACTCTCCATGTATGGATTTTGTGTTTCTGTAATAATCCCTTGTAATGCGAGTAGGAATGGTTAATAAACAGGTCATTGAAAATTGTTCTCCATCATCATTATATTATCTTAAATTTGCAAAATAGTTTATTTTATAAATATTCATTGTTTTCAAATCTCTCAATCATTATCTACCGAAACTTCTCAAGTATATTAAGACATCATGAATAATCTAAAAAGGAATAATCCAAAGAAATAATTAGAAAAATGGTAGAAGGCTGAAGCTTTCTGTTTTTATTAATCCAAAGAAATATATATTTTTAATATTTTGTTTGTTTTTAATCAAAGAAATAATTAGTATATAATAGCTTTTATAAAATATATACAATATTTAATAGCACATATTTTCTTTGAATGCCTTAAACTTTTTCGGAAATATTAAATTATTAGTCTTTCTAATACTAATGAGATGGGCTATATTTAAATCTATATCTGACAAAAAATAATATCTAATATATTCACCTAATTATTTTAAATTTATAAAAAGAACGTACTTAAAATTATGTGTGTTAATTTTATGTATGAAAAAATAAAATTAAATATTTTTTAAATAGGAGGATCAAATTTAAAATATGAAGATTGATTGAATTATATGATAACAATATTTAAAGACTGTTCCTTAAAATTTACATAAAACGAAATTACATTAGTGGCAAAACATTTTAAAATGATTTTCAGAAATCATAATAAAATTTAAGTAATGAAATATGAAATAAATTAAAACTCCACTATTCACATAATTAATAGTAATGAATTACTTAAAAAACCAATCTTTTAATGAAATTGAAATGTCATTTTATAACTACCTACCTACTAAAGATTATAAAATTATATGATTGTCAAATCTCACAACTTGATATTTTAATCAATTATTTCAATTTTTTGGATAAATTAACTGTATTAAAACTGATACGATAGAAAGTCAGACTTACAGATAAAAATTAATCATAATTTTTTAAAAAATATTTTATTGTAATATAGCACATTTTTCGAATGATTTGAACTAAAATAATGAAATAAAAAAGTTTTTTAATTATATATATTTATAAAATTAAAACAGTTAACATTACACTCTTTAAATAATTAGTGACTATTTTGAAAACATAAATTTATGATCACTTCTAAAATATGACTTAAACTAAATATCATTTTAATTAATATTTTAATATTTTCATCAAAATACTTAATTGAAATTTGGAATATTTTCCTTTTAAAAAATATTATGGCTATTTTCTCTAAAGTGAGAATTAATTGAGGTTAAATTAGTATTTTAAAAATTGTTGTTTTTAGTTAATTAGAAACTATTGTCACATTTTTTCATTCTAAATTTTCAAATTTTACAAAGAGAGTGGGCGGAGAAACAGGTGCCCGGAAGTAAATTATCATTTCATCTTAAAATTATGACAAAATAATACTAACTAGAGACCCACACACATTTCAGAGTTAATTCATCTCACTAATTCAAATTATACACACCTTTCTACTTAATAACCTGGTATTGAATGTGAGCAATCTTTCCCCAGTCTTGCCCTTCTAGTTTCCGGCAACGCTCTTTTAACAATGGACATTCCACAATATAAAGAGTTGAAATGGATTTGGGGAGACCCTCCTCTGGTAAGCATTCCAGCTTGGGGCAGATCATAAGCCTCAATACCTTGAGAGAGGAGAGGTAACATAGACCCTCATAGTCTAGTTTTTTAAGATTTCTGCAACACCATATTTCCAGAATAGTAAGAGAGGGTGGCAGAAAACCTTCCTCTGGAAAACACTCCACTTCATCCACTCCTTCAATACACAGTCTTTTAAGACATGTGTTGACTCCAAAGCTCCATTTCAGTGAGGCAATAAGTTTGTAACTTGAGAGATACACACCTTCTAGATTTGATGGCAAACCTCCTTCCAAGAGCATCTCCACTTTTGGACAATCATTTATACGAAGGTCAGTAAGAGATGGAAGGAGGATGTCCATGCGTTTAGCAAGAAGTTGCTCTGACATCTCCACTTTTGATGCGGCATGCCCAACAACAAGTTGCTCTGACAGCCCTTTCAGCTTCGGACAATTCACTATCTTAAGAGATTGAAGACGTGGAAAAGTATATGGACATTCCCATTCTTCCCATTCCTTCATATCTTCAAAGTAGAGTATCTCCAAGGAAGGAAATGGAGAAGAGCTACTCCCATAAAATTCAGCTCCAACACTCACTATCCCATCAAACCCTGAGATCCTCAGCTGCTTCAGAGATGGAAGAAGTCCAAAGGAAGGCAAACATACGCAGTATTCACAATTCTTCAAGTGTATGGACACCACATTCGATAATGAATTATTCGATACCCAACTTGGAAATTGTGTTCCACCATAGTTCTTAATATACAAATGCTTCAAGTGTGTGGAAGGTTGTAGATTCTCAAGTATTTCCTTTTCTTTCCTTGTATCATCAAGCAAGACGTGCTCTCTATTCCATTCTAACACCAGCTTCGATTTGCTCTTCAAATCCACTGCTAACGCATCCATTGGATTCACAATATTCTGCAGCTCCTTAATTTCCAGTTCTCCATGAAGATTGAGTCTTCCTAGTTGCTGAATACTTGACTCGTCACTACTTTTGGCAACGCAAAACAACGTACTCAATACTTGAAGATTTTTTAGTTTTTCCAAAGGCACGGGCATCCTTCTCACTTTAGTGTTGAGAAATTCAAGGCAACACAAATTGGTGAGTTTATGCAAATTCAAGGGCAACTCTTCTAAACGCCAACAAGAGTTTAACTTGAGTACTTGCAAGTTATACAGCAAACATATTGAATCAGGCAGTCTTTTTATTACAGTACATGAAAGGTCTAATGAACAGAGAAATTTGAGTTCACTGACAGATTCAGGCAACTCTTCAAAGTCCCGAAAACGACACAAAGATAAGACACGTAAGTGTTTAAACTTGGAGAACAACTCATTTACTGAAATACGAAGATCACGATAAACCCAACGTGTTGCTGGAATAAAAGTACGTAGCCTTTTAGCATCAGTTAAGCTCCCAGAACCATTCCAATATTTAGGGTCAGCACTTGCAAATGAGAAATGACGGGTGGTTTTTGGCATACTTTCTGCTGTATCAACTCCGAACCTGAAACAGATGTCTCCACAAACATATTTTGCCAAATAGTTGACAAGGTCATGCATGTTAAAATACCATTCGTACCTGCCTGATTGTTGAAAGAAAGACCTTGACAATAGATCATCAAAGTATCTTTCACCAACTTCTAGTGGACTCTGATTCTGTTGAGGACATTGTAGAAAACCTTCAGCTATCCACAACAAAATCAATTCTTTCTTGTCAAAGTCAAAATCTTTGGGGAACAATGCACAGAAAGCAAAGCATCTCTTGAGATAAGAAGGAAGGTGGCAATAGCTCAAAAATAGAGCAGGGATAATTTTGCAATTCAAGTCCCATATGTTGCTGCTTAATACACTTTCCCATCGAGTAGCGGGCTCTCTGCGTAGAAGACATCCAATTGATTTCAACGCCAGAGGTAAGCCTTTGCACTTTGCAACTATCTTTTTAGCAATCTCCTTGTCACGATCATCCAACTGAGGAGGATCATCTTTGAATGCATGTTTAGCAAATACTTTCCAGCTTTGATCTTCTTGTAATTGTCCAAGGCGATGCACTTCATTAGACAGCATGATACGAGCAACATTCTCACCACGAGTGGTAACAAGAATTCTACTCCCTGGAGCCCCATGACCTAGAGGAGTTTGGACAGCTTCCCATTCTTCTTCTCCTTCGTTCCAAACATCATCCAGAACAAGAAGAAATTTCTTTCCTGACAATTTTTGTTTCAATCTTCCATGAACCATTTCTAGATTTGTACTATCATCTTTTGAATTAGTGAATGCCTCAAGAATTGTTCTTGTCACCTTCGAAACATCAAAATCATCTGAAACACAGACCCAAGCTTTCATATCAAATCTAGCCGCCTCAATTTTTGAGTCACTATATACATGTTGGGCAAGCGCAGTCTTACCCAACCCACCCATTCCCACAACAGAAAGTATCGATAACTGGTTATGGTTGTAAGTTTCAGATGTCAACCAATTAAAGATAATTTCTTTGTCATAATCTCTGCCGTAAATATCAACCGCCGAAGATGTTGATGGCAGTTTCTGTGGCATTTTACTGCCGGATCCAACACCAGAATGAGTAGCTTCTTTCAAACCAAGATCACCCTTTTGGTTTGCACAATACTCTAGCTTCTCGAGGACTTCTTTCATCCTTGAGACAATTTCCCTGTTAAAAGAACTGAAAGTAGAATTTAAGAGATTTGATACCTTGTAAGTAAAGGTACCAGATTGAGATTCAGCTTCCACTTGGCATTTGGTGAGTTCATAGTTTATTTCAGTCAAGAGATCCTCTGCATCAAACACAACATCCTTGACTGCAAAAAGCCATTCTCTGACAAGTGGATCTGTTAACTGTTTTAGTTCAGCATCATCAGCCAGAGCACCAATGGACGACAGTTTCAGCTTCAATTTGTCCAGCAGTGTCTCATCAAGTTTTCTTTGACGGAAGAACTCAAAAACTTGACGAGAAGCCAGCCTGTCAACTGCAACATCAAGGAGAGCAGAAAGAAGAAGAGCTTCGGCCATGTTTGGATTGGAAGGTGAGTGGATGTGTGGAAATGAGTAATTTGAAGTGCAGCTTATGAGAATCAGTATGACTCAGTGCAATGGAGGGTTGGTACAGTGATGAAATGAGTAATCTGGAGTGCAGCTTACGAGAATCAGTGTGACTCAGTTCAATCGAAGGTTGGTATAATGATGAAATGAATAACAAGTTGTTCTAAGAAGAATGACTTTACTTTTAAGGACACTGTTGAGTCTTTGATGATGACTCGCCAATATTCACAGCTTTCTTCAATTGTAAATTGTGATCATTAGATTATGGATAGATGGTTCAAATTTTAGACACAATTTAAGTTTGATTAAATTCGATTTTCATTCAACCGCTTTGATTAATTGAATTTTATTAAATTTTGAGTGTAGGAAATGTGTATCCAAAGAGGCTTTATGGTCAGTCAAGCAATAATAACTGTATTTTAATTACAATAAGATTGTGACATAATGGTAGACTTGTTCTCACGTAAGATTTTGATAATTTATATATTTTAATGATTTTTCTATTAATTTAATTATCTAATCGTTAAATTAATAAATATTATTTTAAAGATTATATGTATAAAATTTATTTAATTTATAACTTTGTAGATATATTTTTTAATAACTTTTATTCACACACACACACACACACACATATATATATATATATATATATATATAATTCAATGTAATATTATATATTAAATATAATAATTCGATAAAATTATAAATATGCATAATCTAATAAATAAATACATCAAATTATATAAATTGAATCAGGTAACATAACATTAATTGTATAAAAAATTACTTGAAAAATATAAATCAATGAATTTTATATTTAATATCAATATATCATCCTTAAATATAAATATAAATATGCTCAAGATATATATACAAATAAAATTTGTAGATATTGTGTTTTAATATTTCTTCTTCACACATACATATTTATACACAGGTTGATCCAGTGGGTAGGACTAACTAATAGATAAGAAAGACCACACGCTAATTAGTAATTGACAAAGAAATTAAAGTGGAACCTAGGCTCCATTAATTGAATTTATGGCACAACAGATATAAATGTTAATTCAAGTTAAACAAAGTCAACGAAAAAACCACCATATTTAATAGTATTTTACTTTTAACGTGTTGTGATCTTAAAAAAATAAACAAAGACGGTCTTATTTGTGGTGATGTATAATTTATCATATCGGAAGTAGACCAATTCCATGATAGGGAATCACAAAAATGTACACAAACCAACAATTTTTATTTTTAAATTGTTCATATTTACCTAAAACTTGTTCTGTATCTAATGGGATGCTTCCTCCATAACCACTAGCAAACAACAGTGGCCTCACCTACTACACTATAATTTCCTTAAAGAAATTGTCAAACTAATGAGCTCTATTTGTGAAACTTGTGGGTAAGAAATACTTAATACATTATTTGTTTATTTTGGGGCTTACGTAATTAATATATGTACTTATGTGATTAAAAGATATATTCAAAGACTTAGTCATAACATGCATGATTTCTTAAAATCTGTCATATGAATTTTCAAATAATACGGAAAAAAAAATCAGTGTTTAATTCATTAGATAATCAGCGTATTATTAGATAAGAAAGACCAATTCCATGATAGGGAATCACAAAATTGACACACCAACCAGCAATTTTCATGGTTTAATTATTCATATTTACCTAAAGTTTCGTCGTATCTAATGGCTCACAGACTTACTATTATACCCTAGATTTTTCTGCAAATTGTAGATTGCCCATGCTGCGGGTTTGGTCTTCAAAGCATTATGGTTAGGCATGGCGGAATTGTACGGACTATACCCCTATAATTTTCTAAAACCTGACCTTGCAGGTCACCCCACGGATGTCGCGGGTTTGAGCCACAAAGCCCACAGGTTGAGCAGAGCGGACTTTTACGGATTATATCCCTAGAATTTTCTACAAAACCCGCATCAGATTTCTCTTATTTCAGAGCAGTTAAAAATATTGAGGAAACTAAAACAAGACACCATGAAAAACATTGAGTATGTGAACACTGTATCTACAGTGGTAACGCTTGAAGAAATAGATGGATGCAACATTGATATACTCCATAACACCACTGACCATGGACTAACAACAAACGCTCCAGATCTCGAAATTGTGATATTGCAAAATCACTTGCCATTACCTATAGACACCATTTAAAAAGAAAAAAAAAATCAGAATATGGGACAACCAGACATTCAAATTAATTCAATTGGCACTGCACATGTAGAAAGAAAAAGTTACTAGAAAAATGCAGTGGAGAATCATCAATGCCAATGTGACTGGTAACAGTAACAGAAATATGTCAAAACACAAGTATAGAAGCTTCGCACATTAAACAAGTATGTGTTGAACAATTCTTTAACATGTAATATAAGTCAGCGATTTGATCATGTGTACCTGACAGTCCCATGAATGTAGTGAGAGATGAGACCATGATTTCGATGATGATCGAGTTCCCGTTTAGGGTGTATTGTTATGATGGTAGATTTGAGGTGACAGATGAGAGAATAAGATTGGTATGTGTCTTTACCTCTGCCTAATAATCTCTTTATATATACACCCAAGGGGAAACCCTGATTAGGTCATGAGGATAATTATGTCCATCAAATAATTATCAATTAAATATGTAGGTATTCATAAGGTCAATGATCAATTAATTAGATAAATGATAATTTGGGCCACATAATAAACAACGAGTCTTACATTCTCCCACTTGGCCGAGTAATCATTTATGATGAGCATTAGGTAAGTCTGATCAGATTTTAATACTCATTTTAGTTTTAAACCGAAACTGTAGCAGAGAAATACAGTCATTGAATCGATATTCAATTCAAGACCCCCATTAATCATACTACAATACCAAATTTAAAACTTAAGTAGATTAAGGATCAAATTGACAAATAAGCCCTCAACAATATTTTGTGTATAGTTGTTGTCTATATGTATTTAGGCATGCATAGACATATTTAGAGATAGACAAAACAAAATAATGAGGAAATTTTACTATTAAACGTAAGCAAGTACAATATGCAATTAAATAAGGTCTTTAGAAAAGCTCATCTTTGAAACATGTTCTTCAAAAACTTTAGAAGGGAGACCTTTAGTCATTGGATCCGCAAGCATATTTTTAGTACTTATATGCTCAATACAAAGTTTATTTTCCTCAACTCGTTCATGTACGAACAAATACTTTGTATCAAGATATAAAGCAGCGCCAGTCGAACTGTTACTGTTCGAGAAACTAACGGCAGCTGAATTATCACAGTAGATCTTCAATGGTCGAGATATGGAATTAACTAATTTGAGTCCAGTGATGAGATTTCTAAGCAACATCCCATGACAGGTTGCGTTGTACAACGCAATATATTCTGCCATTATTGTGGAAGTTGCAGTCAACCCTTGCTTATGACTCTTCCATGAGATAGGTCCGCCTGCTAACATAAAGATATACCCCGAAGTGGATTTTTTGTCATCTTTGCACTTGGCAAAATCAGAATCAGAATAACCAACCACTTCTAAATTATCACTTCTTTTGTAAGTCAGTTTATAGTCTTTTGTCCCTTGTAGATATCGAAGAACTTTCTTAGCCGCTTTCTAGTGGTCAAGACCAGGATTAGTCTGATAACGGCCTAACATTCCAGCAATATAAGCGATATCTGGATGAGTGCAGACTTGTGCATACATAAGGCTTCCAACCATTGACGCATAAGGTATCATTCTCATCTGTTCTTTTTCAACCTTTGTTTTCGGACATTGAAATAAACCGAAAACATCTCCCTTAACTACTGGAGCTACAGAAGGAGAGCAACGTTGCATGTTATAACGTGTAAGAACAAGCTCAATGTAGGTCTTTTGAGATAATCCTAAAACCCCATTGACTCTATCTCGGTGTATTTCGATGCCAATAACATAAGAAGCCTCTCCGAGATCTTTCATGTAAAAATTACGTGAGAGTAAACGCTTAGACTCATGCAACATGTCTAAACTATTACTTGCCAATAGAATGTCATCTACGTAAAGGACAAGTATAGTAAAGTTGCTCCCACTCATCTTGAGGTAGGTACATTGATCCACTTGGTTTTTTACGAAACCTTCCGACTTCAAGACTTGATGCAACTTTAGGTACCATTGACGTGATGCCTGCTTCAACCCGTATATGGATTTCTTCACCTTACAGACTAGATGTTCTTGACCTTCAGATTTGAAACCTTCAGGCTGTTTCATGAACACTTCCTCATCCAAATCGCCATTCAGGAAAGCTATTTTGACATCCATCTGATGTAGTTCTAAATCAAAGTGAGCTACTAGGGCCATAACGATCCTTAAGGAATATTTAACGAGAGACAGGAGAAAAGGTCTCTTGATAGTCAATTCCCTCTTTCTGAGTGTAGCCCTTTGCAACCAATCTCGCTTTGTATAGTTCAATGTTTCCATTTGGATCCAGTTTTGTTTTGAAGACCCATTTACATCCTATGGGTTTTACGCCATTAGGTAATTCAACCAAATCCCAAACATCATTTTTCTTCATAGAGTCAAGCTCGTCAATCATGGCTTTATTCCATTCAGGAGACTGATCACTGCTAATGGCTTCATTATAAGAGGTAGGATCAGTAAACTTTCCAGCATCCATTTCTTCTTCAGTCAGGTAGGTAATATAATCATCAAAAGTTAGTAGGCCTTTTGAACCTAGACGACCTCCTGAGTAGATTATCGGGTTGAGCATTGTCAGCATTGTCTTGATGATGGTGTGCCTTCATTTCTAAGTACATTCGGAGTGGAAGGTGGTGCAATGTCCAGCGGAGTGGTGTCGAGATAAGAGGAATAATTGGAGGTAAAATAATCGACAAGTCTCTCCCTCCCGTATCTTGTACTTCTTGCAATTCATCATAAGGGTCTTCACTGCTCCCACTGACCTTAAAGTCCTCAAGGAAATGAGCATCTTTGGTTTCTACGATACGACTGACGTGGGAAGGACAATAAAATCTGTAACCCTTTGAGTGAGAGGGATAACCAATGAAGTAACAAGTTACAATTTTCATGTCGAGTTTCTTTAAGAAATGATTATAAAGTTTAGCTTCGGCGAGACAACCCCATACTTTCATATATTTTAGACTCGGTTTCCTTCCTGTCCAGAGTTCATAAGGAGTTTTAGGGACAACTTTAGAAGGAACCCTATTGAGTATATGAACGACTGCTTTTAAGGCATCAGTCCAGAGGAATAGGGGTAAACCTGAGTTGGCTAACATATTGTGTACCATGTCCATTAGGGTTCTATTTCTTCTCTCAGCAACACCGTTCTGTTGAGGAGTACCAGACACAGTATATTGGTTCACGATCCCCTGGCCCTTACAAAACTCATAAAATGGACCAGGAGCTTGACCTACATCAGTATGTCTACCATAGTATTCACCTCCTCTATCTGATCTCACAACTTTTATTTGACGATCAAGTTGTTTTTCAACTTCAATTTTATAATCTTTGAAAGTTCTAAGTGACTCAGATTTTTCCTTAATAAGATACAAGTACATATAACGAGAATAATCATCAATATAAGTGATAAATGAATTATGTCCAGTTATGCCAGTGATAGAGTAAGGACCACTAATGTCAGTGTGGATGAGCTCCAATAAATTTGAACTCCTGGTGGTACCTTTTTTATTTACTGATGTCATTTTACCTTTGAGGCATTTGACACATGTTCCAAAATCATTGAAATCGAGAAATGGTAACACTTCATCCTTCACGAGTCTAGACAAACGTTCTCGTGAAATGTGGCCTAAACGTTGATGCCACAACATGGACGAAGTTTCTAAGTCTCACTTTCATTTTCTCTTTGATAATGTCTGGTTGATATTATACGACAACAAAGATTTGGAAAAATCATCATCTAGTTCTAATTTATAGAGACCACCATCCAGATAACCATAACCAAACACTTGAGAATTTAAACTAATAGTAAGTCTGCCATGACCATGAGAAACATCAAAACCGTCTATGTCTAACTTTGGCCCTGATACTAAATTCCGAGTAATCTCAGGAATATATAAGGTATCATAAAGTTTAATACACAAACCAGTTTTCATTATTAATTCTAAGGTTCCCACGACTTCGACAGCTAGTTCATTTCCATTCCCCAATTTAAGCGTTCTTCGGTTTCTTTCCAGCTTCTAGATTGTAAGGAATCCCTGAAGTGAGTTGGTTACATGAACCATAGAACCAGAGTCAAACCACCATGTATTAGTTAGAACATTTAAATTAAAGGACTCAAGTATCATGTAAAGATGATTACCTTTCTTAGTCAGCCACTCCTTAAAGTCTTGGCAGTCTTTCTGTCTATGTCCTTCCTTACGATAGAACTTACAGTAAGACTTCCCTTTGGAGTTCTTAGAGCTGGAAGCAGTAGTTGCATCATGTTTCTGGACCTTAGAAACTTCTTTCTTATCGACAATGTCCTTCCTCTTCTTTGGATTAGTAGTCATGAGATAAGCCACATCCGGTTTGTCCAACTTCAGACGCTCTTCTTCTTGTACGCACATAGCAATCAACTCATTCATCGACCACTTAACCTGTTGGGTGTTGTAGTTGACCTTGAAAGCTTCAAAAGATGCTGGAAGAGAAGTCATGATGAATTGCACTAAGAAACCCTCACTGATTTCCATGTCTAATCCCTTAAGCTTGTGGGCCATGTCGTTCATCACCATGATGTGCTCACGAATGCCGCTATTCCCGTCATATTTCGTAGTCACCATCTTCAAAATAAGAGTACTGGCATGTGCCTTAGAAGTTGCTTTGAATTGTTCCTCCATAGAAGCCAGAAAAGTTTTAGCATTAGTTGAATCTGGAATAGCTCCCCTGATGATTATGCTGATGGAATTTTTAATGAGCATAAGAGCCATTCGGTTGCATCTCTCCCATCTCTCATGTACTATTTATCTTCAGCAGTACTTTCATCAGTGAGAGCAGGAGGGGCATCCTCTCTCAGTGCATAATCAAAATCCAACATGCCAAGAGTTAGCATAAGTGAATCCTTCCATGAAGAAAAGTTCGCACCATTCAAAGTTTCAATTCCCATATTTGGGGCTGATAGTGAATTTAGATGAGAGAAATAAGACACTTAATTAGACAAGAACTTATGGTGATCTGAGGGGTAATGAATTAAGGTAGACGAAGATAAGGACCATTATATTCTAATGAAGCTGTGATAAGAGTCTATTATAACACCAAAACAATAGACTAAATTAAATTCTACTTAAACAAATAGCTTTCACTTTGGTTATGACCAATTATTTAAGTATTATGAATAATAAAATTATAACGTGCAATTTGAATGTAACACATCACCTTTGGGCAGAAATGAGATATCCAAATTTTAATGCACACATATGCATATATATACTTAGTTCACAATACACAATCATAGCACATCATCTTTGGACAGAAGTGAAAAATCATGTATTTAAGGCGAACGTCATGCAAATATCTGTTTAAGGATATGCACTAAGTGAAAATGCTTAATCAAACTTGAATAAGTTTTTACAAATGTAACGCATCACCTTTGGGCAGAAGTGTACTCTAGAGTATTATTCAAGTCAAGAAGAATAAATCAAAGATTTCATCAAAATAAGGATGAATAATATGAATACATATTTTTCTGGAATCAATAAAACCATAAAACCATAATGTTTTGATCGGAAACATATCCTTTTTGTTAAAACCCATAATACTCGAACAAATCGGAAACAGAGTGGAGAAACACAAAATCAATTTTAGTTAGGGTTAAAACATGTTTCAGATCTGAATTCCAGTATTTAGAGAATAAAACAGAATTAATTAATCAACATAATGCTCTGATACCAGATGTTGAACAATTCTTTAACATGTAATATAAGTCAGCGATTAGATCATGTGTACCTGATAGTCCCGTGAATGTAGTGAGAGATGAGGCCATGATTTCGATGATGATCGAGTTCCCGTTTAGGGTGCATTGTTATGATGGTAGATTTGAGGTGATAGAGGAGAGAATAAGATTGGTGTGTGTCTTTACCTCTGCCTAATAATCTCTTTATATATACACCCAAGGGGAAACCCTGATTAGGTCATGAGGATAATTATGTCCATCAAATAATTATCAATTAAATACGTGGGTATTCATAAGGTCAATGATCAATTAATTAGATAAATGATAACTTGGGCCACATAATAAATAACGAGTCTTACAGTATGCTGCAACTATGTGACTAATGACTAAAAAGTAATAGTAAATACAGTTTGTATCGTTCAAAATTTCAATGTGTTAACCTCTGTTGAATTTTATTTTAGATACTATAAACGGAAAGGAAAGGAATTGTAAGGAAAGCCAAGGACAAGAATAACAAATTACATGAGTTTTTCTTATCAACATTTAGGGATAAAAACTAAGAATAGAGAAACAAATGATGAAAAAAGATGAATTAGCATAGTCACTTCTAACAATTTTGTTCTGTACATCACAATATCACTAATAACCTATGTTGCATGCATATGGGTATGACATCTTGGTCGTTTTGTATAATTCAATTACTCCATAATTTTATATAATCTACCCAGACCATGATCACATATATAAGAACATAAGGACATGTTTGATTAAGGATGCATTTGGGTAAAAAGCTTAGTAAAATACGTATTCAACAAGTTATTATTAGTCCATAAGATATCAGTCTTTAAAGAAATAATTTATATATAATAACTTTTATAAAATATATATAATATTCATTAGCACATATATATTTTCCTTGAATGTTAAACTTTTTCAGAAATATTCAATCATCAGTCTATCCAATACTAACGAGATGGGCTATATTTAAATCTATATCTTACAAAAAATAATATCTAATATATTCACCTAATTATATTAAATCTATATCTTACAAATCTATATCTGAAAGTGGAAGAAAATGCATACAACACATTCATTCTGCATTCCTACGCATTAAACTGATAAAATTATATGATTGTCAAATCTCACAACTTCATATTTTAATTAATTATCTGTATTAAACTGATACGATCGAAAGTCAGACTTACAGATAAAAATTAATCATAATTTTTTTAAAAAAATATTTTATTGTAATATAACACATTTGTCAAATGATTTGAACTAAAATAATGAAATAAAAAAAATTAATTATAAATATTTATAAAACTAAAATAGTTAACATTACACTCTTTAAATAATTAGTGATTATTTTAAAAAAATCAATTTATGATCACTTCAACAAAATATGACTTAAACAAAATATCATTTTAATTAATATTTTAATGTTTTCATCAAAATACTTAATTGAAATTTGGAATATTTTCCTTTTAAAAAATATTAAGGCTATTTTCTATAAAGTGAGAATTAATTGAGGTTAAATTAGTATTTTAAAATTTATTGTTTTTAGTTAATTAGAAACTATTATCACATTTTTTCATTCTAAATTTTCAAATTTTACAAAGAAATGACAAAATAATACTAACCAGAGACCCACACACATTTCAGAGTACCAAATATCCAGGTGTTAGGTGTTGAATGTGAGCAATCTTTCCTCAGTCTTGGCCTTCTGGTTTCTGGCAACGCTTCTCCAGCAATGGACAATTCCAAATATAAAGAGTTGAAATGGATTTGGGGAGACCCTCCTCTGGTAAGCATTCTAGTTTGGGGCAATTCAAAAGATTCAATACCTTGAGAGAAGAGAGTTGGCATAAACCCTTGTAGTCTATTTTTTTAAGATTTCTGCACTCCCATATTTGCAGAGCAGTAAGAGAGGGTGGCAGTAAACCTTCCTCTGGAAAACTCTCCACTTCATCCACTCCTCGAATATGCAAGCTTTCAAGACATGTGTTGACTCCCAAGCTCCCTTTCAGTGAGGAAATAAGTTTGTAACTTGAGAGACTCACGCTTTTTAGATTTGATGGCAAACCTCCTTCTGAGAACATCTCCACTTTTGGACAATATCTATACAGAGGTGAACAATAGATGGAAGGAAATCACACGAAAGTCTCATGGGCATATTCAGCTTCGGACATTTCCGTATGTCAAGAGTTTGAAGACGTGGAAAAGTTACATTACATTCCCATTCTTCCCATTCCTTCATTTCATCGAAGTACAGTTTCTCCAAGGATGGAAATGGAGAAGAGCTACTCCCATAAAATTCAGCACCAACACTCACTATCCCATCAAACCCTTCAATCCACAACTTCTTGAGAGATGGAAGAAGTCCAAGGGAAGGCAAACATAAGCAATATTTACAGTTGTACATCATTAAGGCGTGATGGGTCTGAAGGGGAGGACTACACACACACATCTCCACAATAGTAAGATATTGTCCACTTTGGGCCCAAGCCCTCATGGTTTTGTTTTTGGACTTCCTCCAAAAGGCCTCTTACTAATGGATGCATTATGTGTGTTTATAAACTAATGTAGTATCACTTGTTTCTCCAATGTGGGACTTTGTTTGCATCCCAACAAACCTCCCCTCAAACAAAGGACCACTACACTTCCTCCCTTACAGCGGAAGTCATTTTCAATGATGCCATTAGGGCTTCCATCACCGCGACAATTCTTGAGCTTCACATTGTCGTCGATATGCCCTAGTCTTGTACCGCCGTTCTGATAGCTCACATCTACGGAACACGCAGCCTAGCCAAACCTGCTAGGGAGACTTTCGACACAAGGGATCTCCACCAAGTAGGTCCACCTGACCTTCAATTAGATCCACTCCTATCATTGCATCATTCTGAGCCGGTCGCCAAGTCGAACCATCGGCTCTGATACCACTTGTTAGGTCTGAAGGGGAGGACTACACACACACATCTCCACAATAGTAAGATATTGTCCACTTTGGGCCCAAGCCCTCATGGTTTTGTTTTTGGACTTCCTCCAAAAGGCCTCTTACTAATGGATGCATTATGTGTGTTTATAAACTAATGTGGTATCACTTGTTTCTCCAATGTGGGACTTTGTTTATGGAATACTTTTCTTCTAAAGCTTTCCACAATGAGTCAGCAGTCTTTTCTTCCATAACCTCTCGCAGCACGTTGTCTGCCAAGCTGAGTTGTATTGTACTCCGTGCTTTAACCATTGCCTCCTCCTTTTTGTCAGGAGTCAATGTTGCCGACAGCTTGCTTGCGCCTTCCAATGCCTTTGCTATACCTTGCTGGTCTAGCAATGCCTGCACTTTCAGTTTCCATAATCTGAAGTCACCGGATCCGTCGAACTTCTCCACTTCAAATTTTGGCACTGACATCTTGGATCAAAATACGGTATACTGGATTTCTCAAAATTCTTTTTCTGATGTGGAAGATCAGACAAAGTTGCAACCACAGAGCATACAAAGATTTTTTTTTTTTCTGATGTGGAAGATCAGACAAAACTGCAACCACAGAGCATACTACGAATTCAGTATCCCAAACCAAGTGGCTCTGATACCACTTGTTAGCAATATCAGAGTTGAATGTGAGCGGAAGCGTGCCCAATTGAAGTGAAAATTTAAAGTACGTAAATAGTACCCTCACATAGAAAGAAAACTGCACACCAATATTAACGTGGAAAACCCCACGGGACAAACTCCGAAAGTATTCACTATATTTAAAACAATTATAATATAGTAAACCCCAATGGTATCCCCAGTAAAATACTAGAGTCCCAAAATTCCCAATGTATCCTCACAATACTCTTGGAATTTCTCACACACTCTATATAACTCTTACTAAAAACACTTGGAAATGCTTCAAGTGTGGGATGATTAAACCAAGGCCTTAAGCCTTTATTTATAAGGCTTAAGCCTTCCTAGAAAAACTAATCCCACCAATGTGGGACTTCCTAAGGCAAGGCAAAAAACTAACAATTCTCCACCTTGACTTGCCTTGTGGAATAATCTTCAAGCTCTGTAAATATTGATCAAGTCTAAGCAATGTTTAAACTTATCAATTAGCAATGCTTTTGACATCATGTCTGCTGGGTTTTCAGTTATAGCTATCTTCTGAACTGCAACAGTGCCATTGCTAACACTTTCTCTAACAAAGTGAAGTCAAATATCGATGTGCTTTGTCCTTTCATGATATACTGGGTTCTTAGCCAAATGAATTGCACTTTGACTATCACAATATACAATTGGTACCTGTTGATTCAACCCAAAGCTATCCAAAAGACCATGCACCCAAATGCTTTCCTTTACAGCCTCAGTCAATGCCATATACTCAGCTTCAGTAGTTGACAATGCCACTGTGGTTTGCAATGTGGCCTTAAAGCTAGTAGTACATCCAAAGACTGTAAAGACATAGCCTGTCAATGACCTCCTTTTGTCTAAATCTCCTGCATAATCAGAATCTACATAGCCCACAATGTAACACCCTCAATTTCTACATCTAAATACTATAATTTCTCTATGGTAATTGAATATTCATTCGGTAAATAAACCAAATCTTATTTCATAGAGTAATAAAGTTTCTTCAACTACAATTGTAACTTTATCATAAAATAAAAGGTCTTAAACATTTAACATTCCTATAAAATAGAAATGTCTAAAAACACAAAAGGGAAAGTAATGACATCCTAATGTCTTCACGAAGTCAGGTTCTCCTCTATCCTACAGCGTAGTGTCTCCAAGCAACTGCTCATCTGCTCGCCCGTTCGTGGGGTCATCACAGGTGTCAACCACAGACACAACCATAGGGTTAGCTCATAATTTAATGATAATAATAAAATCATAGGAACAATACACACAAACAACAGATATCAAGAAAACATGAAATTTCAATTAACAATTCATCACAATTAACTATGCAACCCAATATGATGCATGCCACTCACATTTCACTCTTATGTCATGTGGTACCATCAAAACCATTGAGCGATGCTAGGAGTACATGTCACCTCTGACACTCTCACTAGAAATACTAGACAGTTACAGTTAGGGCAACCAGTGTTGCAACAAGAGTCACTTCCACTCATGGTGATCGGCCATAGTGGAAGCTTTCCCCACCACGAATACCTTCAAAGTCCTAGGCCATTAAAATGACCCGTCAGGGACCAACTGTACTAGTTCCCTTCATCCTCACCTTTCGAAAACATTTTCACCTCGTTTAGCATTCACGATAATCTCTCACTCTTACAACACAATGTTTCGAAAGAATATTCATCAGGGACAACCTCACCGCTCATTCTAACGGTAGGCATCCATCCCTCTCATAAAAAAACATTTTTAAAACAGATTATCATGAACCTAAACTTCTCGTCAATGCAATATGACCCGCATAATTAGTCTCTTAATCCATATCAATCATTTCCCCATAACAGAATATTTTATTTAACAAAACATTAAGATCAACATATAATTAATTAAACATGAGTAACATCGTATAGCTAGAAGGACTAAGCACATATTAAATGACAATTATCACAATCCAATTAACTTATAAACCCAAATAAATAGTCATTACAAGAGAATTACCAAACAAAAGACAAAACGATACAAGAAAGGATGTAGATATTAAGAAACTAGTAAAATAGTAATTGACGAAAATAATTAAACTCCTTGAAATTTTATTGGAAAATATAATACAATAACAAAAGGAATAATTACTAATTAAATAATAATTATCACAATATAATAATGAATCATAAACCAAATAAATAACCAATTAAGATGGACAAAATACGAGAAAGATATCAATAGAGTAATAAATATTAAAATCGAACTAAGCAGCATAACCTAATAAAAAACAAAAGAACAAATTCTAAAAAAGGTAATCAGCAAGGATATTTACTAATATTCTAAGACTTTCTTTTTAAATATTCACCCCTTTATTTTTCGATAATTATTCTATAAATATTTTCTAAATATGCATAAGTACACAAAATAATTATTTAAAAATTACTTGAATCCATTCATTGTCACCGTATCTTTTAAATAATGTACATATGTACCGGGCTGGGAGTGAGCACCGAGCTCACCCCGGTAGGCCGGGCTCTCCCCACTGACCGGCCGAGTTGGACATAAACATACCGAATCTGGACAAATATGGACATGATCTTTTCCCTGATATTTCGGGATTCTTGGGCCTGAACCCACGAAATCCACGATAAGGAACCCTAATTGCGATCCCTATAAATACTAATAGAGGACTCAATAATCACACACGAAACAAAACCTAAAATCACCCACACATCAACGAGGGTCCCAACCCCTCACGCCGCCGGAATTCTCAGGGCCGAGCTCAGCTCGGACCACCTCAAATTCCAGCGAGAACAACATATAAATAAAATACATTTTCAAAAACAACGTATATCCAAATATATTATTCAAGGCATAACATTAAATCAATATAAAAATAGGTTTTTATCTCTCAATTACGTTAACGAATAGTGATAGGATCGCAACATATATTCATTTCAATATCACAAATAAAATAGTGATAACACCTAAACAATCCCAAATAATAATAATAATTCACAAAAGTGAGAAAGGAGGAATTAACATTCAGCCAAAGGATACCTATTCAGTCCAAATAAACAAAAGCAAGGAAAAGAGAAACATCTCATCATTATCATTTAATTTAGAACTACCCTAACCTGAATTCGAGACAACTCTATGTGAAGAAAAATTGATGTTGGTAGAGTTCCAATCTCCGCCCTCTCATCAGGAACTTCAATCTCCTTTTAGGGGGAAAGACAATACTAGAGTGTGAAAGAAAGAAAGGAAAGAAAGGAAGAATGAGGAAGAATGTGTGATTAGAAAGTGCAGCATACTCGCCCTTTTATAGCTGCTCAACCACCCATGGACATTTATTACTCATTAAAATTATAATGTTACACAATCAATTTTCATTAATTTGAAGATAATTATTTCCTTAATTAGTATAGATTCTGCTTCCTAAAAGATTTGGTGGTGATTTGGGACAGATTTTGTGGTGATTTGATTGTATCACCTTAATTACTTATTTCCTATTTCCTTAATTAAGTTGTACCTAGTCTATAAATTTATATTGTATTCATTCCTTAAATAAGATACCTAAATAACATAAAATCTGTTCCTCAATTAAATTGAGACATTATAATTTTATTATTATTATTATTATTATTAATAAAAAAATTGGGCTGTTACAATTCCACCCTCCTAAAAAAATTTCGTCCCCGAAATTTACCTGATGTAAACATTCTAGGATGATCTTGTTTTCACTTTGTCCTCCAACTCCCATGTTATTTGTTCACCAGATTCTCCACCTCAGACCACCTTTACCAGAGGGATTTCTCTATCTCTTAACTACTTTACATCTCTATTAATAATTCTTAACGGATAGGTCTCACACGATAGGTTGTCTCTTACAAATACATCATAATCCTCAAACTCTATATTGTTTCTACTCTTATCATGTTAACTCTTCTGCCTATTCTGAGCCACTTTCATCATTTCTTGGATAAACCTAACCTTACTTGTAATTTGTTGAATCACATCTAGACTTAAGGTAGGACTATCCCCCAATTCAACCTAGCATGACAGGGTCTTATATATTTTATCGTACAATGCTTCGTATGGTGTTATACCGATAGAGGAAAGATAGTTGTTATTATAGATGAACTTAACTAGAGGCAAAAAAGTATCACAATTCCCTTTGTGTTCTAAAACACATGGTCTTAAAAGGTCTTAAAGTGAACGAGCACTGCTAATCTGCTGACTATAAGCCATAAAGAAGCAAAACCTTTAGAAGTTCTAAGCAACTCCTCTAAATCCTTAAACTTGTATCTAGGCCTAATAACCATTTTATACCTATTAACATCTCTCAATTTTAATATCATTGCAACTTCTAAAGTTCATTCTTATTCCTTACTTTTTAACCGTCTCGAATGTCAAAGAAAGACAACTACATAAAATATTCATGTTTTTCAAGAAATCTGCAACTAATAAAAAAATAATTTTGATATAGTCCTGAGGTACTTCTCACAACTCTTCCAAAAAAAATCATTTTTTTTTCTAAACAACTATTCACCCTTATCGAGCACATGTATGATACTAGGTTAACTTTTCATACCCGGTCAAGGATCTTGATATGATTAAACATTTTTGCAGAAAGCATGGGTTATATCCATGAGGTGTCATCTTAGATGGATCACAAAACACTACAAACGGCTTACTACGGTCAAGCAATACTAAAATTAGGGTTGTATTAAAACTCTCCTTGAGGGTCTGTAAATTACTCGCACACCTATCATCTGAAACAAGAGGTTAACCTTTCTAAGTTAAGGTGGTCAGGGTAAGACTAGTCTAAAGAAGTTTTGTATGAACCTGCGATAGTATCCAACTAAACCCAAAAATAATTATCAATCTCAAAACTGACTTAGGACTTTCCAGTTAAACAATATGAGTACCTTAGAACGATTTACAATTATTCTCCCTTTAGGGTCTTACATGATCTATCCTCACTAAACCAAAACTCACACTTAGACCACTTGGCACACAATTTATTATAGCTTAGAGTCAGAAACACTATCCTCAAATATTTAGTATGTTCCTCCATAGTCTTAGAATACACTAGGATATCATATATGAAATCACTACACATGTATATAGGTAGGAATGAAAAATGTAGTTCATGTGGTCTATAAACATACTAGTGACATTGGTAATTTAAAATAGCCTAACAAAATACTCGTAGTGGCCATAAGATCTATTTTGCCAAACATATAAGTTCTTAACAACTCGTCAATCAAATCATTTATCCTAGGTAAAGGTACTTATTCTTAATGGTATTTTTATTCAACTGCCTATAGTCTACACACAACTTCATAGAACCATCCTTCCATCCTTTTCGCTAACCACATAGGAGTTCTCTAAGGTGACACATTAACTCTAATGAACTATATAACGAAGAAGTATTCTATTTGATTCTCTGACTCAGCTAACTCTATTGGAGACATTCTATAATGAGCTATAAATATGGGTCCAGTTCCTAACACTAGATCTATACCAAAATCTATCTCACTATTGGGAGGCAAGAAAAATATGTGTTCAGAAAGTATCATAGAACTAACGTGCTACAGATACCTCAACAAAAGTCACTACTCACAACTTCTAGGTTGGCTAATATCACATATACTTGAACTGTCTTTCTTAAAGAGAGACAATGTGTTTGACAAATGTGAAAGTTTTATCTCTACTTACTTCCACACTATCAAATCAGTCAATCAAAACAATCCTAAAGAACATGATTGGAGGATAACTAGTTCACATCAAGAATAACATCTATATCATGTGAGGATAAACAAATCAAATCAACAGAAAGACTAATCAACTATTTTCAAGCATGTTTTAAATAGATCAGTGGAGTAACAACACAATTACTAGTTGGAGTAAAAACTAATAAATCAATCTTTAAAATGGGAAATGGTCAATTCTAATTGATTTTATTTATTTATTTTAAAGGAGTAAGCTATAAAGGAGTTTGTTACACTAGAATCAAAAGATACAATTAGAGGAATACTCTAGATGAAATCTATACCTTGAATTTAATATGTGGAAGTAGGGGATCTTTATTGAAAATAAAGACCTTCCGTTCTAATTTTCTATAGTCTGGGTTAATGTCTGTAGGGCATGAGTTATAACCCTAATCATTCCTTTTAGTCATCACCAACGATAAACAAAGAAGATGAAAAACTTAGAGGGAAGATGGGCACAACGTTCACATCGAATCGATAAACATATCAAACACATCAAAACACCTAGTCTAACCCTAGTGGGCATAAGCTCATATGTCAAACTGAGGTCTCTAAACTAGGCTAAGAGATCTATCTCCCTAACCATCAATGTATACCGATGCATGGATTTCCTACTAAGAGGATCAACCACTACATTAGCTATATCAAGGTGATGACTAAGTTCAAAATCATAGTCCTTAAGAAACTCTAAGTATCTCTTTTGTCTCATATTTACCTCTCCTTGATCAAACCAATATTTCAAATTCTAATAGTCCCTAAAAACCTCAAATTGAGAGGGTAACAAATAATACCTCCAAATTTTAACCACAAACACTACTGCTGTCAATTCCAAATCATGGGTAGGATAGTTTCTCTCATGGACCTTAAGCTGCCTAGAAGTATACGCCACTATCTGTTTTCAGTGCATTAATACAACACCAAGTCCTAGCTTAGAAGCATCGTAATACACTACAAGGCTCTCATCAAGGTCAAGGAAAACTAATACAAAAGGTTGTGGTCAACTTTTCCTTAAAGGTATACAACTATCCATCGAGATCATATGTCCTAATAAGCTAACCTCACTATCCAGATAGCATACCTATAGAAACATACTAAGAAGCTCACACTATCTTATCTCATCTTTCAAAGTAAACAAATCAGTTCCTAATCACAATACATCTCAGAAATGAGGTAGTCCCCATAATCCACAAGCCGAGAAAGATAAACCTCAGCTCTGATACCACAATTGTAACACCCTCAATTTCTACATCTAAATACTATAATTTCTATATGGTAATTGAATATTCATTCGGTAAATAAACCAAATCTTATTTCATAGAGTAATAAAGTTTCTTCAACTACAATTGTAACTTTATCATAAAATAAAAGGTCTTAAACATTTAACATTCCTATAAAATAGAAATGTCTAAAAACACAAAAGGGAAAGTAATGACATCCTAATGTCTTCACGAAGTCAGGTTCTCCTCTATCCTACAAATAGTAGTGTCTCCAAGCTGTCTCCAAGAATCTCATCCGTCGCCCGTTCGTGGGGTCATCACAGGTGTCAACCACAGACACAACCATAGGGTTAGCTCATAATTTAATGATAATAATAAAATCATAGGAATAATACACACAAACAACAGATATCAAGAAAACATGAAATTTCAATTAACAATTCATCACAATTAACTATGCAACCCAATATGATGCATGCCACTCACATTTCACTCTTATGTCATGTGGTACCATCAAAACCATTGAGCGATGCTAGGAGTACATGTCACCTCTGACACTCTTACTAGAAATACTAGACAGTTACAGTTAGGGCAACCAGTGTTGCAACAGGAGTCACTTCCACTCATGGTGATCGGCCATAGTGGAAGCTTTCCCCACCGTGAATACCCTCAAAGTCCTAGGCCATTAAAACGACCCGTCAGGGACCAACTGTACTAGTTCCCTTCATCCTCACCTTTCGAAAACATTTTCACCTCGTTTAGCATTCACGATAATCTCTCATTCTTACAACACAATGTTTCGAAAGAATATTCACCAGGGACAACCTCACCGCTCATTCTAACGGTAGGCATCCATCCCTCTCATAAAAAAACATTTTTAAAACAGATTATCATGAACCTAAACTTCTCGTCAATGCAATATGACCCGCATAATTAGTCTCTTAATCCATATCAATCATTTCCCCATAACAGAATATTTTATTTAACAAAACATTAAGATCAACATATAATTAATTAAACATGAGTAACATCGTATAGCTAGAAGGACTAAGCACATATTAAATGACAATTATCACAATCCAATTAACTTATAAACCCAAATAAATAGTCATTACAAGAGAATTACCAAACAAAAGACAAAACGATACAAGAAAGGATGTAGATATTAAGAAACTAGTAAAATAGTAATTGACGAAAATAATTAAACTCCTTGAAATTTTATTGAAAAATATAATACAATAACAAAAGGAATAATTACTAATTAAATAATAATTATCACAATATAATAATGAATCATAAACCAAATAAATAACCAATTAAGATGGACAAAATACGAGAAAGATATCAATAGAGTAATAAATATTAAAATCGAACTAAGCAGCATAACCTAATAAAAAACAAAAGAACAAATTCTGAAAAAGGTAATCAGCAAGGATATTTACTAATATTCTAAGACTTTCTTTTTAAATATTCACCCCTTTATTTTTCGATAATTATTCTATAAATATTTTCTAAATATGCATAAGTACACAAAATAATTATTTAAAAATTACTTGAATCCATTCATTGTCACCGTATCTTTTAAATAATGTACATATAAATAAAATATTACATTTTCAAAAACAACGTATATCCAAATATATTATTCAAGGCATAACATTAAATCAATATAAAAATAGGTTTTTATCTCTCAATTACGTTAACGAATAGTGATAGGATACCTATCACTATCACAAATAAAATAGTAATAACACCTAAACAATCCCAAATAATAATAATAATTCACAAAAGTGAGAAAGGAGGAATTAACATTCAGCCAAAGGATACCTATTCAGTCCAAATAAACAAAAGCAAGGAAAAGAGAAACATCTCATCATTATCATTTAATTTAGAACTACCCTAACCTGAATTCGAGACAACTCTATGTGAAGAAAAATTGATGTTGGTAGAGTTCCAATCTCCGCCCTCTCATCAGGAACTTCAATCTCCTTTTAGGGGGAAAGACAATACTAGAGTGTGAAAGAAAGAAAGGAAAGAAAGGAAGAATGAGGAAGAATGTGTGATTAGAAAGTGCAGCATACTCGCCCTTTTATAGCTGCTCAACCACCCATGGACATTTATTACTCATTAAAATTATAATGTTACACAATCAATTTTCATTAATTTGAAGATAATTATTTCCTTAATTAGTATAGATTCTGCTTCCTAAAAGATTTGGTGGTGATTTGGGACAGATTTTGTGGTGATTTGATTGTATCACCTTAATTACTTATTTCCTATTTCCTTAATTAAGTTGTACCTAGTCTATAAATTTATATTGTATTCATTCCTTAAATAAGATACCTAAATAACATAAAATCTGTTCCTCAATTAAATTGAGACATTATAGTTTAATTATTATTATTATTATTATTATTATTAATAAAAAAATTGGGTTGTTACACACAACTCCATGATTCTTTCGTCCTTCAAACACTAAACAAACATATGTAGAACCTCTCAAATATCGCATGATCCATTTCACAGCTTCCCAGTGTACTTTTCCAGGATTACTCATGAATCTGCTTACTACACTTACCGCATGTGAAATATCCGGTCTAGTGCACACCATGGCATACATGAGACTACCAATTGCACTAGAATAAGGTATTTGAGACATCTGCTCCACCTCTTTCTCAGTTCTCGGACACTCCTTTGAGGATAACTTAAAATGTGCGGCCAAGGGAGTACCAACTGACTTGGACTGATCCATATTAAAGCGTTGTAGCACCTTCATAATGTAGTTTTGCTGCGATACACATAGTCTACCACAATGTCTTTCCCTATGAATCTCCATCCCCAGAATCTTCTTTGCTGCACCTAAGTCCTTCATCTCAAACTCCTTTCCCAACTGAGTTTTTAACATACTAATTTCAGCCTTATTCTGAGCTGCAATTAGCATATCATCTACATACAACAACAAATATATTCAAGAACCATCTGGAAGCTCCTTAGAGTAGATACAATTATCATATTGGTTTCTACTGTATCCATTACCAATCATAAACGCATCAAACCTTTTGTACCACTGCCTTGGGGATTGTTTCAAGCCATACAATGACTTCTTTAATAAGCACACCTGATCTTCCTTGTTAGAAATTACGAACCCCTCTGGTTGACTCATGTAGATTTGCTCCTCTAGCTCTCCATGTAAGAATGTCGTCTTCACATCAAGCTGTTCCAGCTCTAGATCAAACGTACTCACAATAGCCAATAGGATTCGAATAGAACTATGCTTCACCACAGGAGAGAAAACTTCATGGAAGTCAACACCCTCCTTCTGAGTATAACCCTTCGCTACCAGTCTTGCCTTGAACCTTGGAGGTTCAACACCAGAGATTCCTTCTTTCCTTTTGAAGACCCATTTGCAACCTACTTTTCTTTTCCCCTTTGGAAGTTGTACCAGCTCCCATGTTTTATTTTTCTGAAGAGATTCAATCTCCTCATTCATTGCTGCTAGCCACTGTTTTGACTCCTTAATTTCTACTGCATCACGATAGGTACATGGTTCATCTCCAACTGCACCATCCGCCATAGCCAATGCAAAGGCTATAGGATCTGCATCTGTTGAGTCAAGTGTACAGGTAACATAATTCAGATATCTTTGTGGTTTCTGAATTTGTCGTCTCTCTCTCGCGCAGCAATACTCGTATGGTTACGTTCGGTTCCTCACTAGCATTTCTTTCACCAGGTTCATCTTGTTGTTCTACTTCAGGTTGAGCATTACCTGAAGTACTCGGCTGATCTTCTTCTTCTTGCTTTTTCTTTCCCAAGTCAATCTCCAGCTCCACCTGCTTCTTAGCACCATGATCTGTTACTGCCTGATCTACATTAGATTCTTGCTTCTGATTTACCATTGCCATCTCATGAAAGGTGACATCTCTGCTGACAATGATTTTGGGTGAACTTGCCTTTTCTGTACACCACAATTTGTAGCCTTTCACCCCTCGTGCATACCCTAGAAATATACACTTTCTTGCCCTTGCCTCAAGTTTACCATCACTCACATGGGCATATGTAGGACAACCAAATATCTTCAAATCAGAATAATTTACGGGTCGACCGGACCATACCTCTTGTGGAATCTTCAGATCAATTGCAGTTGATGGAGATCTGTTTACCAGATATACAGTTGTATTGACTGCCTCAGCCCAAAATGTTTTGGGAAGTGCAGCGTTGATTCGCATGCATCATGCACGCTCCAGAAGTGTTCTTTTCATTCGTTCTGCAACGCTCCAGGTATAGTATGGTGCCTCACTATACCAGCCTTCCTGCAGAACTCTACAAATTCTTTGCTGTAAAATTCTCCGCCATTGTCAGTTCTCAGTCTCTTGACTGATCGCCCGGTTTGCTTCTCGACCATGGCCTTCCATTGCTTGAATTTGCCAAATACTTCATCTTTATTCTTCAGGAAATAAATCCAGATTTTTCTAGAATAATCATCTATCAGATTAAGAAAGTAACGAGCTCCACCTTAAGAGTGAACAGGGGCAGGACCCCAAACATCTGAGTGAACATACTCCAATATCCCTTTGCTATTGTGTTTACCGTACTGAACTTCACTCGTTTCTGCTTTCCAAAGACACAATTTTCACAAAAATCAAGTTTACAGTTCTTTAAGCCTTTCAGTAGGCCTCTACTAGCAAGAATGGACATTCCTTTCTCACTCATATGACCAAGCCTCATATGCCACAATTTTGTAGCATCGTAATCACCTTTTTCAGAGGAAAGAACAAGAAATTGTTCCATTAACCGTGCTTCCCAAAGAATAGATAGATCCCTCCTTGCATCTTTCCTTTCATTATCACCATTGAACCTTTGACCACCTTTAAGAAACCTCCCTCTCCAGAGAACTTGTACCCCTTTTTGTCTAGGGCACTCAACGAAATCAAGTTTCTGCTCAGTTCCGTTACATGCCATGCGTGAAAAATCCTTTCAGTATCATCCTCCATTCTGACTCGTACCTCGCCTTCACCAACAATAGAAATTATTCTATTATCACCTAATCTGACTTTTCCTTCCCTGATTTGATAGGAAGTGAAAAAACCTCTATTAGGTGTCATGTGAAAGGATGCACCAGAATCTAGGATCCACTCATTTCCCGAGTAACTAGTGGATACTGTTAGGACAGAACCAGCATCACTATCTTCAGAAGTTTCTACCGTTACATTAGCAGAATTTCCTGATTTCTCCTTCCTCTTCGGGCAATGTCTCCTGATATGTCCTGTCTCGTGACAATGAAAGCACTTCACAGATATGTGCTTTTTGGACTTGGATCTGCTCTTGCTTCCTGGTCCTCTTTCTTGACTACGCCCTCTAGACACGAATAACCCATCTGTAAATTTATCAGCACTGGGTCCAGCTACTAACTTCTGTTATTCCTTTTTCATCAATGACTCTTTGACATTTTTGACTGTGACATCGGATCTACCATATAATATGGTATCACAGAAATTATCATAGGATGGAGGTAGTGAAGTCAATAAGATCATAGCTTGATCAACATCTTCTACTTTTATTCCAGCTGCTCCAACATCAGAAATCATCTTGTTGAAGTCATCTATGTGGTCTCGCATTGATTTTTCTCCTGAATATTTGAACGTGTACAGTCGCTTTCTTTGATAAAGCTTGTTGGATAGAGTCTTTATGGAATACTTTTCTTTTAAAGCTTTCCACAATGAGTCAGCAGTCTTTTCTTCCATAACCTCTCGCAGCACGTTGTCTGCCAAGCTGAGTTGTATTGTACTCCGTGCTTTAACCATTGCCTCCTCCTTTTTGTCAGGAGTCAATGTTGCCGATAGCTTGCTTGCGCCTTCCAATGCCTTTGTTATACCTTGCTGGTCTAGCAATGCCTGCACTTTCAGTTTCCATAATCTGAAGTCACCGGATCCGTCGAACTTCTCCACTTCAAATTTTGGCACTGACATCTTGGATCAAAATACGGTATACTGGAATTCTCAAAATTCTTTTTCTGATGTGGAAGATCAGACAAAGCTGCAACCACAGAGCATACAAAGAGACAAAGCTGCAACCACAGAGCATACAAAGAATTTTTTTTTTTTTTTCTGATGTGGAAGATCAGACAAAACTGTAACCACAGAGCATACTACGAATTCAGTATCCCAAACCAAGCAATGTCAGAGTTGAATGTGAGCGGAAGCATGCCTAATTGAAGTGAAAATTTAAAGTACGTAAATAGTACCCTCACATAGAAAGAAAACTGCACACCAATATTAACGTAGAAAACCCCACGGGACAAACTTCGAAATGATTAAACCAAGGCCTTAAGCCTTTATTTATAAGGCTTAAGCCTTCCTAGAAAAACTAATCCCACCAATGTGGGACGAATCCTAAGGGTGACGCTGGATTAATTCCAACAATCTCCGCCCAGTGTCAGCCGGGGGATTCGAACCCATGACCTTGCTTTGATACCACTTGTTAGGACCAAGCGCTTACCACTACACCAAAAGCAATTGTTGTTAGTGAGGGCGCAACTTAATATACTTATAGTATAGAGTTGTTTAAGGGGTTGCGCCTTTAAGCGCCATGGGTTGGGATGTTAAGCCCATCGAATCCTAAGGGTGACGCTGGATTAATTCCAACAGGTCCAACCAACAGAGATATTTGAGTTCACTAACAGATTCAGGCAACTCTTCAAAGTCCCGATAACCACACAAAGATAAGACACGTAAGTGTTTAAACTTGGAGAACAACTCATTTACTGAAATACGAAGATCACGATAAACCCAACGTGTTGCTGGAATAAAAGTACGGAGCCTTTTAGCATCAGTTAAGCTCCCAGAACCATTCCAATATTTAGGGTCAGCACTTGCAAATGAGAAATGACAGGTGGTTTTTGGCATACTTTCTGCTGTATCAACTCCGAACCTGAAACAGATGTCTCCACAAACATATTTTGCCAAATCGTTGACAAGGTCATGCATGTTAAAATACCTTTCGTACCTGCCTGATTGTTGAAAGAAAGACCTTGACAATAGATCATCAAAGTATCTTTCACCAACTTCTAGTGGACTCTGATTCTGTTGAGGACATTGTAGAAAACCTTCAGATATCCACGACAGAATCAATTCTTTCTTGTCAAAGTCAAAATCTTTGGGGAACAATGCACAGAAAGCAAAGCATCTCTTGAGATAAGAAGAAAGGTGGCAATAGCTCAAAAATAGAGCTGGGATAATTTTGCAATTCAAGTCCCATATGTTGCTGCTCAATACACTTTCCCATCCAGTAACAGGCTCTCTGCGTAGAAGACATCCAATTGATTTCAATGCTAGAGGTAAGCCTTTGCACTTTTTATGCATGATTTTGCTTTTACATTTAGGAGAAAACTTGCTTTTACATTATTTCTTAAAACCTGTCGTATGAATTTTCAAACAATAAGAAAAAAAAAATCAATTGTGAGATCTGGCATGGTATTCTAAAACCAAAATTATGTATTGATATCTTAAACTTCATCTATATATATATATACATCCAAATTCATTTGATGTATAATTAACAATCCTTCCTTCACTAACTGACTTAAATGAAATATTTGATCCAGTTTAGTATGTTTATTGAGCATTTTGTCCAGATGACAATGACCTGTCAAATTCTTCCTTTGATATACATGCAAATTCATTTGATATATCAATTAACAATCCTTCCTTTACTCACCTAACTGACTGTAATAGAATATTTGATCCAATGTATGTTTATTGAGTATTTTGTCTAGATGACAATGATCTGTCAAATTCATCTTTAAAATACTGAGCTCAAGTCACGGTTGACAAATAAAAATTCATGCCCAATATACTAAAGATATGAGTTGAAGTCACCATCTTAAAATTATATTATAAAAATCAAAAACATGTTACATGTGACTGTTAAACAATATATGCAATTATAAAAGTGAGATATATGATATTTAGGATAATCAAGTGTGTTTGGACAAAACAATATACAGTTATTACAAGGAAGATATATAAAAATTATCACTTTGCATATCATGAACTTCAGTTATTTTGAATAACATGCTTTATTATAGTTGGGACTATCATCTCTCTTGAATGTGGACATATTGTAGAAGTTTTTATTCTTTTTTACCCGTGCCAGAGCTAAGTTCAATCCTCACAGATGATCAATTAAGAGAAAGATAGAAGGTGAAATTAGATTTTGGATTTAAGAATGTTGTGTAAAAAGCAAGAAGATGGTTCTGTGATGGCTGTAAACTTTTGAAAACTTACAAAAGAACCATATTGTATGTGAAGTATATTGAAGTGTTGGTTGTGTTTTTCATTATCTGCACCTATGCATTACTATTAATTTCTTAACATTCTATTGTAACTATGTCATATAAACAATTTTTGACATAGTTTCTGTCTTTTAACATTAATCTCTTCCAACAAATATTTTTTCATACAAATCAGTCTAAAATAAAAGAGCTGACAACACCCTCTTTATATTAGAACATGTGAAAACGTTATATAACCTCAGACATAAGCGCGCATCAAGTTTTAATTGCTTTTGGAACTTCAATCAGAAAATAAAAATCATACATATATCTAATACTTTCTTCCATTCACAAATACAATGGCCTTTTTTAGTACAACAATAACACAAACTTTACATAGCTAATCTACATCAGCTGACAACTACACAAGTCCTACCTCTGCTCTCTTATAAACAAATGGAAACTGAAGGAGGAAAAGTAAAAAAAAATAAAATAATAAAATCTATTTGCAATGCTCACTACTTCAATGTCACTTCCCCACCCAACAAGAACCCTAGTACAATTTAAAGTCCTACAAATGTATGTTTAGAAACATTACAACTCCCTTTGCTTCAATCTCTCTCTCAGATGTATTAGTTTGCCCTGGACTTGTTTAGGTAACTCATCAGATAAACCAAGTTCAAGCACTTCTACTTGTTTTCTCTGTATAATATCATGGTACATTGGTAGAAACCGACTTTGAAAAGACCTATAGGAGAAATAGGGCAGAAGGACACACACAACCACCAAGAGGGTAACTAGCCAATAAAGACTTGCTTCCACAAAAACCTTGTAAGCTGTTGTGGATATTGCTGGAGAGAGATAACCATAAACCAACACAAATACATACCAAAAGGCGATGCTGCCCCATATAAAAAAATGTTGTATCCAAGTGAAATAGTTGATGGAAAGAGCCATTTGACAATTCACAGTCCACACTACACATGTATACATAGTCACCCCAAGTATTTCAAATCGACCACCTTACCATCATTTCTGAAGGCTTGATTCAAGACAGAGTTAGTGGTCAAGAAGAAGATCACTAAAGAACTAAGAACTCCGTTCAACATCCATCCGAGAATCCGGGGCCAGCTGAAAAGGATGTCCTCTACTCCCTCTAGATATAGAAATGGATACTGTAAAAAAAGAGGGTGCGATTAGCACAAGATCTCATTAACTTTCAACTAATTGTTAACTTAAAAGCAAGAGACACAAAGTAAATCATTTTTAAAATATTAAAAAACATCTGAAATCAGTGGTGGCGTGCTTTGAGTGATAAAAGTTAACAATTTAGTACCTTCAGGCAAAGTTTTGCAGAAACATCCTGATCAAAAACGCCTAGGGCGATTACTGGAAGTGAAGTGAAGAAGACTTGTAAAATGACATGTACCAATCATTGTAAGCAGCTTGACCAGAGAAAGAAGCATATGCCTCAAACCAAAATAGGGTAAATCCAAATGCAATGTTTTTATAGAAAAAATAGCATATCTGCAAGAAAAATAAGACAAGTTATCAATGACAAATTTTTTGATGGGTGAAGTTGCCTAAATTTTTATCTCAGCCTGATACAGTTTAATACATTTCTAAACATTGTACCTGTAGTACTCAAAATGTAAACAAAAAATAATTCTGCAAGAGTAACCAATCAACTCACAATTAAGGAATAAAAAATATGATAAATAAGAAAAAAGTTTAAGAATCTGTTTGATTTCCTTCTCAGTTTTTGATTTAAAAAATTGTTTTGCAAAATAATTATGTTTTACGCAGGGAAGGGAGAGATCAAACTCTCGAATTTTTGGTAGGGAAAGTCTTTGTAATCCATCCTAATTCACTTAAACTCATTCTTTCTCTTTGTAATCCTGACATTATAATTCAGGGAACTTAGCCAAACCCAAACTCTAGAGACATGCACTTCGTTTGGCCTTAGTATATGGTTGATATTATTCTTTGCTGCAACAAGGAATACAGAGTAACATGAGATTCATTGTGTTTTTTGAGGGCTATGTATAAAAAGAAAGCAAATTGTTCACTTATAAGTGCTGTCTTGGGATTGATCTCCCATTATTATATTTAAGTAATTCTAATGGTTATATGTATATGTGTATTTCTAAGTTCTGACATTTATTATAGTATTTTTAAATTGCATAGATGTATGTACTGTCTCTTAAGGCAACATGACTTGGAGTGTTTATGTTTGAAAACTAAATTGGATTACATAGATGTCTTATGAACAAAATGACATGAAACGATCATTGTAAGCAGCTTGAGCAGAGAAAGAAGCATATGCCTTAAACCAAAATAATGTAATTCCAATTATCCAAGTGCAATGTCATTGAAAAAAAAAAGAGCATGTCTTAGTAAAAAAAATAAAACAACTTTATTACGAAGCCAAATGTAATACGCAATCAACCTGTCAACTCTCTCACAAAACATATACGTATTTATCCTCTCTCTTCACATTTTACAATTGATTGTCTGCTTATACCAAATATTTTCAAGATAAAAACAAGTTATCGTGACAAATTTTTGAAGCTGCATGTGATGAGAGGATTTTTAATGTAATTTTATAAAAGTTATTAAACTTTTAAAAGATGTTTATGGTTGAATAATCACATAAAATTATTTATGTATGACCTTTTTCTCTTTTTTTTTTTAATAAAAAATAGTTTTAAAAAAATAATTTAAACAAAAAAAAACTATTTCTAAGGAGTACTTAGGCTTTACTTAAAAAATCATTTAAATAAATACACTAAGAAAAGTATAATGTTATTTATTTTGTTAAAAATAGTATTTTTTTTAACAATAAATAAGTTTAAACAAATGAATACATGAATAAATTTTGGAGAGATTGGCACTAAGGAGGAGTTGGTAAAAATGATTAAAAGTATGGTAGAAATTCTCACCTTTTTTTCATTTTTTTTTTTTTGCATGAGTGTGAGTTCAAATCCTTTTGACATTACTTTTCCTCATTGGTGAATAACTAGGGAGTTTTTTTGACACCTAGGAATTAGTTTTAACTGTGTGAAACTATAAACAGGGATTATTGAATAGAATTCCTACAATTTTTTATTTCTTAATAAATTTCACTATTGTTCTCATTTGTCTGTCACTATTTGTGGCAGCTACTTTAATTTTTGTGGTGTATCTTAGCCTAGGCCAAACTGAAACATGTTCATCATGCAAAGGCCTACTTCACCATGTCACATGTACGTGTCATCACACAGCAACCCCATTTCTGTATATAACACACACTCCCTCTCTATCTAAGACACACCCTTGTAACAAATCTTTCACTAGTTGCTCTTCTCAGTTCCCTGTTGTATCAATTTTATTGCTTCCTAAACTTCACCTTCAACCATGAGTGATCATACACAAACACAATCATACCAAGTCCACACAACAACACACCATTACGAAACTAATGTTACCCCACACAACAACATACACTCAACAAATTTGTGTTAGTCAATATTTAATTTATACAACTGACCTGGCCATGCTTAATTTTTTAGCTTTGTTTATGCATGATTGTGATTAATTTTTGTTTTTAATGTTGTGATTAATTTTTGTTTTTAATGTTGTGATTGAGAATAGGCCCCGGCTGAAAGGAAGAAAATTGTGGGGGTGTTTTACAAAGGAAATGAGTATGCTAAATTGAATCCAAATTTTGTTGGATGTGTTGAAGGAGCATTGGGAATTCGTGAGTGGCTGGAATCACAGGGCCATCAGTACATTGTTACTGATGACAAAGAAGGACCCGATTCTGGTTAGTATCTTTTCAAAGTAGCTTAATGAAATAGAGTACACTCATTTTAGCACATGTTGTTATTAGTTATTGTTCTCACTGGATTCTGAGGTGGTCCGAGCTCAGCTCGGCCCTGAGAATTCAACGGCGTGAAGGGTTGGGACCTTCGTTGGTGAGTGTGAGTATTTGGGTGATTATTCGATATCACGTGATAAATCCTCTATCAGTATTTATAGGGATCAAATTAGGGTTCCAGATTCGTGGATTTCATGGGGAAGATTACTTCAGACCCAAGAATCCTGAAATATCAGGGAACAGTTATTATACAGATTTGTTTCTGTTTTAGCCCAGCTCAGCTCGGTCAGTGAGGTGAGCCCGGGTCAGGGTGATGAGCTCGGTGCTCATCCCCAGCCCGGTACATAAGCCCCCCAAGCTCAAGCCAGAGCTGGTAATGGATTGAGTTTTAAGTCCTGAGTTCGGCTCCCGAGGTCATTGCAACGGGGCATTCATGGGTCGGTTGGTATTCCTTTATTATTTTTGCATTTAATTGTTTTAAGTTTTTGGGGAGACTTTATGGGGGGTTACTCAACGGTTGCGTTTTGGGTAACTTCCACTAACGGCTCTTTTTTCCCTTATAAATACCTTTTGCCTTCCCACTGCATTCACTTTGCTTTCTTGAATTGCTCTTCACGCTTCTTGCTTTTCTTGCTCCTAAGTCTTTGATGTACCGGGCTGTGAACTCCGAGCTCAAGTTGGTCGAGCTACGGGAGAAGCTGGAGCGGGCGGAGAAGATTGTGGCGCAACGAAAGGCCACAATGGTGGAGATGGAGGAAGCCGCAGTGTCCGGCTTCTGCAGTGGTTTTGACGGGGCTGTCCGTCAAGCCCGCTTCTTGGCTCCAACCTTAGATCCCGAGTCCTTTGACTATGTGAAGGACGTCGTGGATGAGGAGTGGGTGGACCGGGCTGAGTAGCTTTCATCTCCTCCTTTTCTTTCTTTTTATTTTTTGTATTGTACCTTGCCGACCTCTAGGTCGGTCTTCGAAAAGTAACTAAGGCTAGTTTGGCCGAAAAATGTCTTTGCTTTATACAATGTTCAACTTTGAATGCTTGATCTCTCCATTTCTTTATAATGTTTTTCCTCGTCGGCTTATTTCCACCCGATCGACCTCCAACAGGTTTTGAATCTAGGTTATCTTGCATTTCTCGTTCATTGGCAAGGACTAATGAGTCCTATAAAGGGACCGGGGTCTCCTTTAGCTAGGTAGTCGCCGAACGCGGTTAAGGACTTAAGGGTCCTGTAAAGGGACCGGGGTCTTCTCTAGCTCGGTAGTCGCTGAGCGTTATTAAGATTAAATAGGTAAAGGGACCGGGGTTTCCTTTAGCTCGGTAGGTACCTAGCACGGTTAAGGACTTAAGAGTCCTGTAGAGGGACCCGGGTCTCCTCTAGCTCGGTAGAGGGACTGGGGTCTCCTCTAGCTCGGTAGTCGCTTAGCGTGATCAAGGACTTGAATCCTGTAGAGGGACCGGGGTCTCCTCTAGCTCGGTAGTCGGGTCTCCTCTTGCTCGATAGTCGCCGAGCGTGATCAAGGACTTAAGAGTCCTGTAGAGGGACCGGGGTCTCCTCTAGCTCGGTAGTCGTAGAGCGCGATCAAGGACTTAAGAGTCCTGTAGAGGGACCGAGGTCTCCTCTAGCTCGGTAAAGGGACTGGGGTCTCCTCCAGCTCGGTAGTCGCCGAGCGCGATCAAGGACTTAAGAGTCCTGTATAGGAGATCGGGGTCTCCTCTAGCTTGGTAATCGCTGAGCTCGGTTAAGGACTTAAGAGTCCTGTAGAGGGACTGGGGTCTCCTCTAGATCGGTAGTAACCGAGCGCGATCAAGGACTTGAGTCCTGTAAAGGGATTGGGGTGTCCTCTAGGTCGGTAGAGGGACCGAGGTCTCCTCTAGCTCGGTAGTCACCGAGCGCGATCAAGGACTTAAGAGTCCTGTAGAGGGACTGGGGTCTCCTCTAGCTCGGTAGTCGCCGAGCGCGAACAAGGACTTAAGAGTCCTGTAGAGGGACCGGGGTCTCCTCTAGCTCGGTAGAGGGACCGGGGTCTCCTCTTGCTCGGTAGTCACCGAGCGCGATCAAGGACTTGAGTCCTGTAAATGGACCGGGGTGTCCTCTAGCTCGGTAAAGGGACAGAGGTCTCCTCTAGCTCGGTAGTCACCGAGCGCAATCAAGGACTTAAGAGTCCTGTAGAGGGACTGGGGTCTCCTCTAGCTCGGTAGTCGCCGAACGCAAACAAGGACTTAAGATTCATGTAGAGGGACCGGGGTCTCCTCTAGCTCAGTAGAGGGACCGGGGTCTCCTCTTGCTCGGTAGTCGTCGAGCGTGGACAAGGACTTAAGAGTCCTGTAGAGGGACCGGGGTCTCCTCTAGCTCGGCAGAGGGACCGAGGTCTCCTCTAGCTCGATAGTCACCGAGCGCGATCAAGGACTTAAGAGTCTAGTAGAGGGACGAGCGTCTCCTCTAGTCCTATAGAGGGACCGGGGTCTCCTCTAGCTCTGTAGTCGCCGAGCGCGATTAAGATAAGACTGGTAAAGGGACCGGGGTCTCCTTTAGCTCGGTAGAGGGACCGGGGTCTTCTCTAGCTCGGTAGCTGCTGAGCGCGATTAAGACAAGACTGGTAAAGGGACCTGGGTCTCCTTTAGCTCGGTGATCAAGCTGTGAGGTATACCATGGCTCCAAACAAATTTTTGAACTTGTTTTGCCAATATCGTGGCTACGGGCTCGGCCTCGATCCATTTGGTGAAGTAGTCGATGGCCACCGGTAAGAACTTGATTTGTCTCTGCGCTGGTGGGAACAGACCAAGGATGTCCATTCCCCATTAGGTGAATGGCCAAGGAGAAGGGATGAGCTGGATCTCGGCCCAAGGTGAAGCTGGCAATGAACCATGCTCTTGACATCGCTTACATCTCCTGACTTAGTCCTTTGCATCTTTCTTCATTGTAGGCCAGTTGTAACCGGCTCGGACCAACCGGGCCGCCATGTTCTTGGCCCCGAATGCATTGCTGCAGATGCAAGTGTGGAGCTCATCCATCACATATCGGGCCTGGTCTTTGGTTAGGCTCTTGAGCAACCAAGTTTTTAACTCGGTGGTAGTATTGTTGTAGTAGGGGCTCCTTGACTTGGAATTCTTGTCTAACTTGGGAGGTGACCAACTGAGAGTCACTCAGGCACCTCAAGTGCCGAACACCCATGTCCCGAGCCAACCTGAGGTCAGCTAGGAGGGTTCTTTTTGCTTGGATGGGTTGATCTGTTCTCGAGATCGGCGCTTAACTTCAGCATTCTCTTCAATGCTCAGAAGAGTGAAACTGAGAATGGACTAGGTTTGAGGCCGGCCTGGACGGCGTGTAAGGTAACCGCTGGGTGGAGATTGGGTATAGTTTGACAAGTCGTGGCGAAGCGTGCCACGTACTCCCTGAGGGATTCCTTGTCCCCCTGTATGATGGTTCATCATATTTGTCATGAGCCGACCACCTCAATGACTCAGGGATCCGAGCTGAGCTAAGAATGCGCAGAACATGGTGTACCGGGCTGGGGATGAGCACCGAGCTAAATCACCCTGACCCGGGCTCACCTCACTGACCGGGCCGAGCTGAGAGGATGGCTGGGGTGAAAGGATGAAGAGCCGAATGTTTACCGACCCCGTTAAGAGCATGACGGGGGGTGCCCAAGATCAGTGAATGGCTGGATCTGGGAGGGGTTATGTCGGGAGGTCGCCCCACGCGCGTCTTCTCCCGGGTGCGGTGGCGAGGCTGGCCTATGCGTGAATTAGAGCGAGTTTGCTCATCATTGCGGGGGCCTCCTTCCTCATTCTGGCTGGGGTATACCCTGTTAGAGGTCGGTTGGACCCTCTGGCGCAGTGTTTGCAACTCCAAGGCTTCCTCTTTTCTCAAGCGTCGGATGGTACGTAGCTCCGTTTCGGTCTTCTACAACGCGCGATGCGTTTCTCTGTGCTGCATTCGCAGTGTTTCCAAACGGGCCTCCATCCGGTTCTGTGTTTCCGCCACAGCCGCATCAACACGTTCCTTAATCAGTTCTTGTATGTCTAGGTCAATTGTTGTGTGCGAACCATCGTTGCTCTGTGATTGTGGGATGAAGAATTATCTTGTCCCACGGTGGGCGCCAAATGTTCTCGCTGGATTCTGAGGTGGTCCGAGCTCAGCTCGGCCCTGAGAATTCAGCGACGTGAAGGGTTGGGACCTTCGTTGATGAGTGTGAGTGTTTGGGTGATTATTCGATATCACGTGATAAATCCTCTATCAGTATTTATAGGGATCAAACAGATTCGTGGATTTCATGGGGAAGATTGTTTCAGGCCCAAGAATCCTGAAATATCAGGGAACAGTTATTATACAAATTTGTTTCTGTTTTAGCCCAGCTCAGCTCGGTCAGTGAGGTGAGCCCGGGTCAGGGTGATGAGCTCGGTGCTCATCCCCAGCCCGGTACAGTTATATTTCAGACGAACTTCTGTAATGGTTTTCCAAGCATAGCCTGAATATAATTATCTCTTCAAGTTTATAATTGCTTGAAGTTATGGCAATTTGTTTCCTGCTACAGAACTTGAGAAACACATTCCTGATCTCCATGTGCTCATATCTACTCCATTTCATCCTGCCTATGTCACGGCTGAAAGAATAAAGAAAGCGAAAAATTTAGAACTTCTTTTGACTGCTGGCATTGGTTCTGACCACATTGATCTCCAAGCTGCAGCTGCTGCTGGTTTAACTGTGGCAGAGGTCACAGGAAGCAACGTGGTGTCAGTTGCGGAGGACGAATTGATGAGAATCCTCATTCTGATTAGGAATTTCTTGCCAGGGTACCATCAAGCTGTTAATGGGGAATGGAATGTTGCTGGCATTGCACACAGAGCTTATGATCTTGAAGGCAAGACAATTGGAACTGTCGGTGCTGGACGAATTGGGAAGCTTTTACTCCAGAGGTTGAAACCTTTTAACTGTAATCTTCTGTATTTTGATCGACGTAGGATGGATCCTGAATTGGAGAAAGAGACTGGAGCAAAGTTTGAGGAGGAACTTGATGCAATGCTTCCAAAGTGTGATGTAATTGTTATCAACACCCCTCTCACTGAGCAGACAAGGTATACTTCTAATAACAAAACTTACAAAAAGAAAATTGCACTTGTACATTTATGATTTTCAAAACTATTATGAGCGGTGCATGATCAATATTTATCACAAGGAACTAATTCATAGCTAATCCTGCGCATAAATGACAAGTAATTTGTTTGAGTGATGTATATGTACAATTGTACATTCAAATATTCAATGGTTTTATTGTACTTGTTAAGACATGAGTTATGCATGAATATTCAAATTCTTTGTGCATTGCTGAGTGAATAGTAGTGACCAAAGATTTTTATTTTTTTTTCCTATTCAGGGGATTGTTTGACAAAAATAAAATTGCTAAGTGCAAGAAAGGTGTGTTGATTGTTAACAACGCACGAGGAGCAATTATGGACACCCAAGCAGTTGCTGATGCTTGCTCAAGTGGCCATGTTGCAGGTAATTCTACAATCTGTTGATGAAAAATACCCTGTTTCTACTAGAAAACATGAATCTGTTGTTGAATTAATTTTATACGATAATTTTGTAAAGATATTAATAACATTCATTTGTTTTCACCTAGTCGAATAAGATTCTGGATTTGGTCTCTCTAAAATGAATAATATAAAATAAGTAATCTCAGTAGTTGATAGTTGATAAGAAAATCAAAGACTGATATTCTAACAGATCTTTATTTTATTATGCATGTCATATCAAGTTATCAACTATTGATTTTTGGTTTCTCTGCCATGTCCTTTTGATATATAGTTGTTTCATGGCAATATTTATCTTAGAAGCAAAGAATCGAGATTGTTGTTTCATTGCTTGTGACTATTCCTTATTAAAATCTTTATAAGAGAAATCTACACACCATCCTTTCTATGCTAATATTTTTCATCACATTTCCAAATATCTTATCTCTATAGGTTATAGCGGTGATGTTTGGTTTCCACAACCAGCTCCAAAGGATCATCCATGGCGCTACATGCCAAACCATGCCATGACTCCTCATATTTCTGGCACCACCATAGATGCACAGGTATTTTAAATGTTTTGTAACACTACTTTGTAACGCTTTTTGTTCCTTGTTATTTCACTTGGTGGAATACTAATTAACAAACCAAACTTATTCAGTTACGTTATGCTGCTGGAGTGAAAGACATGCTTGATAAGCACTTTAGAGGTGAAGCATTTCCAGAACAAAACTACATTGTCAAAGAGGGTCAACTTGCAAGCCAGTATCGGTGAAGTGTTGTGTGTAACAATGTCACTGAGGCCTTTGAATCTTCCAATTTTAAGGCCATGGGATAAGCAAATGAATATCTAGTGGGTACTTTAATGACAAGTTTTTGCTTTGTTGAACTTTTCTTTTTGATCCGTTTCTTTGGTTTGTTGAATTTGAACTTGTTTTATTGAAAGGAACACTCTCCATGTATGGATTCTGTGTTTCTGTAATAATCCCTTGTAATGCGAGTAGGCATGGTCAATAAACAACAGGTCATTGAAAATTATTTTCCTTCGTCATTATCTATCATTATCTTAAATTTGCAAAATAGTTTATTTTATAAATATTCATTGTTTTCAAATCTCTCAATCATTATCTACCGAAAGAAATAATCCAAAGAAATAATTAGAAAATGGTAGAAGGCTGAAGCTTTCTGTTTTTAATCCAAAGAAATATATGTTTTTAATATTTTGTTTGTTTTTAATCAAAGAATAATTAGTATATAATAGCTTTTATAAAATATATACAATATTCAATAGCACATATTATTGCAATCAATGCTACGTGATTTGATAATTATCTTATTCAATTAGTTAATTATTCATGTGTTTTTGTAAAACATTTGCATACCCTTCTTTTACATCTTATTTTCACCTCCTTTTTCGATGAATGGTAAAAATAAAAATGAAAAAGTTATACAGAATTGTTATAAATTGTTTATACGTAGTTGATTGAATTATATAATAACAGTATTTAAAGACAGTTCCTTAAAATTTACATAAAACGAAATTACATTAGTGGCAAAACATTTTTAAATGATTTTCAGAAATCATATTAAAGTTTAAGTAATGAAATATGAAATAAATTAAAACTCCACTATTCACATAATTAATAGTAATGAATTACTTAAAAAAATCAATCTTTTAATGAAATTGAAATGTCGTCATTTTATAACTACCTAACTATTAAAGTTTATAAAATTATATGATTGTCAAATCTCACAACTTGATATTTTAATTAATTATTTCAACTTTTTTGGATAAATTAACTGTATTAAACTGATACGATCGAAAGTCAGACTTACAGATAAAAATTAATCATAATTTTTTTTAAAATATTTTATTGTAATATAACACATTTTTTAAATGATTTGAACTAAAATAATGAAATAAAAAAATAATTATAAATATTTATAAAATTAAAATAGTTAACATTACAATCTTTAAATAATTAGTGACTATTTTGAAAATATTAATTTATGATCACTTCAATAAAATATGACTTAAACTAAATATCATTTTAATTAATATTTTAATGAAAATACTTAATTGAAATTTGGAATATTTTCCTTTTAAAAAATATTATGGCTATTTTCTCTAAAGTGAGAATTAATTGAGGTTAAATTAGTACATTAAAATTTATTGTTTTTAGTTAATTAGAAACTATTATAACATTTTTTTTCATTCTAAATTTTCAAATTTTACAAAGAAAGTGGGCGGAGAAACAGGTGCCCTGAAGTAAATTTCATTTCATCTCAAAATTATGACAAAATAATATTAACCAGAGACCCACACACATTTCAGAGTTAATTCATATCACTCATTCAAATTATACACACCTTTCTATCAAATACTTAGGTGTTGAATGTGGGCGATCTTTCCCCAGTCTTGCCCTTCTGGTTTCCGGCAACGCTCTTCTAGCGATGGACAATTCCGAATATAAAGAGTTGAAATGGATTTGGGGAGACCCTCCTCTGGTAAGCATTCCAACTTCGTGCAGTACCCAAGACTCAATGCCTTGAGAGAGGAGAGGAAACATAGACCCTTGTAGTCTAGTTTTTTAAGATTTCTGCAATGCCATATGTGCAGAGAAGTAAGAGAGGGTGGCAGAAAACCTTCTTCTGGGAAACACTCCACTTCATCCACTCCTTGAATCCACAAGCTTTCAAGACATGTGTTGACTCCCAACCTCCCTTTCAGTGAGCCAATAAGTTTGTAACTTGAGAGACTCACGCTTTTTAGATTTGATGGCAAATCTCCTTCTGTGAACATCTCCACTTTTGGACAATCCATTATACTAAGGTGAGCAAGAGATGGAAGGAAATCACAAGAAAGTCTCGTGGGCATATTCAGCTTCGGACATTTCTCTATCTGAAGAGATTGAAGACGTGGAAAAGTTACATTACATTCCCATTCTTCCCATTCCTTCATATCTTCAAAGTACAGTGTTTCCAAAGATGGAAATGGAGAAGAGCTACTCCCATAAAATTCAGCACCGATACTCACTATCCCATCAAACCCTGAAATCCACAGCTCCTTGAGTGATGGAAGAAGTCCAAGGGGAGGTAAACATATGCAGTATTTACAGCCGTTCACATTCAAGGACACCACATTTGATAATGAATTATTTGAAAACCAACTCGGAAATTGTGTTCCACCATAGTTCTTAATAAACAAATACTTCAAGTGTTTGGAAGGTTGTAGATTCTCAAGTATTTCCTTTTCTTTCCTTGTATCATCAAGTAGGACGTGCTCTCTGTTCCATTCTAACCACAGCTTCAAAAGGCGTGATTTGCTCTTCAAATCCACTGCTAACGCATCCATTGGATTCACAATATTCTGCAGCTCCTTAATTTCCAGTTCTCCATGAAGATTGAGTCTTCCTAGTTGCTGAATACTTGACTCGTCACTACTTTTGGCAACGCAAAACGTACTCAATACTTGAAGATTTTTTAGTTTTTCCAAAGGCACGGGCATCCTTCTCACTTTAGTGTCGAGAAATTCAAGGCAACACAAATTGACGAGTTTATGCAAATTCGAGGGCAACTCTTCTAAACTCCAACAAGAGTTTAACTTGAGTACTTGCAAGTTATACAGCAAACATACTGAATCAGGCAGTCTTTTTATTTTAGTATCCGAAAGGTCCAACGAACAGAGATATTTGAGTTCACTAACAGATTCAGGCAACTCTTCAAAGTCCCCATAACCACACAAAGATAAGACACGTAAGTGTTTAAACTTGGAGAACAACTCATTTACTGAAATTCGAAGATCAACATAAAGACAAACTATTGCTGGAATATATGTACGTAACCTTTTAGCATCAGTTAAGCTCCCAGAAACATCCCAATATTTGGGGTCCGTAGTTGTTAAGCAGAAATGACGGGTGGTTTTTGGCATACTTTCTGCTGTATCAACTCCCAACGTGAAACAGATGTCTCCACAAACATATTTTGCCAAATCGTTGACAAGGTCATGCATGTTAAAATACTCTTCGTCCGTGCCTGATTGTTGAAAGAAAGACCTTGACAATAGATCATCAAAGTATCTTTCACCAACTTCTAGTGTACTCTGATTCTGTTGAGGACATTCTAGAAAACCTTCAGCTATCCACAACAAAATCAATTCTTGCTTGTCAAAATCAAAATCTTTGGGGAACAATGCACAGAAAGCAAAGCATCTCTTGAGATAAGAAGGAAGGTGGCAATAGCTCAAAAAGAGAGCAGGGATAATTTTGCAATTCAAGTCCCATATGTTGCTGCTTAATACACTTTCCCATCCAGTAACAGGCTCTCTGCGCAGAAGACATCCAATTGATTTCAATGCTAGAGGTAAGCCTTTGCACTTTCCAACTATCTTTTTAGCAATCTCCTTGTCACGATCATCCAACTGAGGAGAATCATCTTTGAATGCATGTTTAGCAAATACTTTCCAGCTTTCATCTTCTTGTAATTGTCCAAGGCGATGCACTTCATTAGACCGCATGATACCAGCAACTTTCTCATTGCGAGTGGTAACAAGAATTCTACTCCCTAGACCCCCATAACCGAGAGGAGTTTGGACAGCTTCCCATTCTTCTTGTCCTTCGTTCCAAACATCATCCAGAACAAGAAGATATTTCTTTCCTGACAATTTTTGTTTCAACCTTCCATGAACCATTTCAAGATTTCTACTATCATCTTTTGATTTAGTGATTGCCTCAAGAATTGTTCTTGTTACCTTCAAAACATCAAAATCATCTGAAACACAGACCCAAGCTTTGATATCAAATTTAGCCGCCTCAATTCTTGAGTCATTGTATACATGTTGGGCAAGTGTTGTCTTACCCAACCCACCCATGCCCACAACAGAGAGTATGGATAATTTGTTATGGTTGTCAGTTTCAGATGTCAACCAATTAAATATAATTTCTTTGTCATAATCTCTGCCATAAATAACACTTTCAACCACCAAAGATGTTGATGGCAGTTTCTGTGACATTTTACTGCCGGATCCAACACCAGAACAAGTAGCCTCTTTCAAACCAAGATCACCCTTTTGACTTGCATGATACTCTAGTTTCTCGAGGGCTACTTTCATCTCTGAGACAATTTTCCTGTTAAATGAATTGAAAGTAGAATTGAAGAAATTTGATACCTTGGAAGTAAAGGTATGAGATTGAGATTCAGCTTCCACTTGGGATGTGGTGAGTTCATAGTTTATTTCAGTCAAGAGATCTTCTGCATCAAACACAACATCCTTGACTGCAAAGAGCCACTCTCTGACACGTGGATCTGTTAACTGCTTTAGTTCAGCATCATCAGCCAGAGCATCAATGGACAACAGCTTCAGCTTCAATTTGTCCAACAGTGTCTCATCAAGTTTTCTTTGACGGAAGAAGTCAACAACTTGACGAGAAGCTAGCCTGTCAAATGCAACTTGAAGAAAAGCAGAAAGAAGAGCACCACCAACAAGAGCTTCTGCCATGTTTGGAAAAGGAAAGTGAGTGGATGAATGGAAATGAGTAATTTGAAGTGCAGCTTATGAGAATCAGTATGACTCAGTGCAAAGGAGGGTTTGTATAGTGATGAAATGAGTAACAAGTTATTCTAACAAGGATGACTTTACTGTTGAGTCTTTTCAGTAGACCTATAATACAGTTGAGTCTGTTCTGACAAGACAATATTTACAGCTTTATTCAATTGCAAATTGTGATCGTTAGATATAAATGGATGGTTCAAATTTTAGACACGATTTAAGTTTGATTAAATCTGATTTTTATTTAATGGCTTTGATTGATTGAAAGTGTGAATGTACGAAATCCTGAGTGTAGGAAATGTCTATCCAAAGAAGCTTTTATGGTCAGTCAAGCAATAATTATTGAGTCCTTTCTGATATTTACAGCTGTATTCCATCTTGAAAATAAATGGTTATGAGAAGCTGAAGGTACATTTTGAAAGATATTTTTGAAAGACTTGGCATATTTTGCATGATTTTGCTTTTACATTTAGGAGAAAACTTAAAAGAATGGCTCGTTATTATTTCTTAAAACCTGTCGTATGAATTTTCAAACAATAAGAAAAAAAAATCAATTGTGAGATCTGGCATGGTATTCTAAAACCAAAATTATGTATTGATATCTTAAATTTCATCTCTATATATATACATCCAAATTCATTTGATGTATAATTAACAATCCTTCCTTCACTAACTGACTTAAATGAAATATTTAATCCAGTTTAGTATGTTTATTGAGCATTTTGTCCAGATGACAATGACCTGTCAAATTCTTCCTTTGATATACATGCAAATTTATTTGATATATCAATTAACAATCCATCCTTTACTGACCTAACTGACTGTAATATAGAATATTTGATCCAGTGTAGTATGTTTATTGAGTATTTTGTCCAGATGACAATGATCTGTCAAATTCATCTATAAAAATAAAAATTCATGTCCAATATACTAAAGATATGAGTTGAAGTCACCATCTTAAAATTATATTATAAAAATAAAAAACATGTTACATGTGACTGTTAAACAATATATGAAATTATAAAAGTGAGGTATATGATTTTTAAGATAATCAAGTGTGTTTGGACAAAACAATATACAGTTATTACAATGAAGATATATAAAAATTATCAGTTTGCTTATCATGAACTTCAGTTATTTTGAATAACATGCTTTATTATAGTTGGGACTGTCATCTCTCTTGAATGTGGACATATTGTAGAAGTTTTTATTCTTTTTTACCCGTGCCAGAGCTAAGTTCAATCCTCACAGATGATCAATTAAGAGAAAGATAGAGGGTGAAATTAGATTTTGGATTTAAGAATGTTGTATAAAAAGCAAGAAGATCAATCGAGAAAAAGATAGAGGGTGAAATTAGATTTTGGATTTAAGAATGTTGTCTAAAAAGCAAGAAGATGATTTTGTGACGGTTGTAAACTTTTGAAAACTTACAAGAGAACCATATTGTATTTGAAGTATATTGAAGTGTTGGTTGTGTTTTTCATTATCTGCACCTATACCTTTTTGAGAATGCATTAATATTAATTTCTTAACATTCTATTGTAACAATGTCATATAACCAATTTTTGACATAGTATCATCTTTTAACATTAATCTCTTCCAACAAATATTTTTCCATACAAATCAGTCTAAACTCAAAGAGCTGACAACACCCTCTTTATATTAGAACACGTGAAAAAAGTCATAAATCCCCACGGACATACGCACACATCATGTGTTAATAGTTTTTGGAACTTCCATCAGAAAATAAAAACCATACAAATATCTATTGCTTTCTTCCATTCACAAATACAATGGCCTTTTTTAGTACAACAATAACACAAACTTTACATAGCTAATCTACATCAGCTGACAACTACACAAATCCTACCTCTGCTATCTTATAAACAAATGGAAACTGAAGGAGGAAAAGTAAAAAAATAAAATAATAAAATCTATTTGCAATGCTCACTACTTCAATGTCACTTTCCCACCCAACAAGAACCTGTACAATTTAAAGTCCTACAAATGTATGTTTAGAAACATTACAACTAACTTTGCTTCAATCTCTCCCTCTGATGTCATCAGATAAGCCAAGTTCAAGCCCTTCTACTTGTTTTCTCTGTATAATATCATGATACATTAGTAGACACCGACTTTGAAAAGACCTATAGGAGAAATAGGGCAGATTGCCCAGTATAGGCCGGTTACGGACAGGTCTGCTTAGAAATTTATTACGGGAGGGGGCTGTTTTCAGACATAGGCACCGAAGCCAATAGCGCCACAAGCCACGTGGCAAGTGGGGGCGCTTACAGCCTGAGCGCCAAACGCCACATGGCACTTGGTGCGCTTGCTCGTAGGCGCCATAGTCAGGCAAACTGTATCTTCCACTTTCCCATCTCCATTACACTTTATCCCCAACCATGGACCACCACAAGGATCATTCCCACTCCACGAAATCAACCAAAACCTGTGGATAACCCAACCCCCCAAGAAACTCCAACAACACCATCACTTGAAACTCACACACAACCCCAGGTTTCGAAACACAAAACCCATTGTTCTCATAACTCACTTCCCTCGCTACAAATTCAGGGATCGGACCCATAAAATGGTTATTATTCAAATCCAACTTTTCCAACTTCATCTCACTCAAACCACGTGGAATCAACCCAACAAACTCATTCCCATTAAGATCCAAATCCTTCAAGGAAACCAAATCCCCAATGTTCACAGGTACAGTCCCTTCAAACTTATTCCCATGAAGCCACAAACTCGTCAACGAAACCATCGTAGCCACAACATCAATTCTCCCACCGAGTCCATTTCCACGTTGGTTATTAACCCAAAAAACCTCCATGGCCGGAGCTTTGTCAAACGTCGCCGGAATCTCGCCGGATAAATTATTCCCGGAGAGTTGAAGCACCGACAGACAAACCATGTTTCCCAAAAACTCAGGAATGGGACCCACCAAGTTGCAACTCATGCAAGAGAGGTTCCTCAACTGTTGCGAACTTTCCAACGTTGTCGGAAAGGTCCAGCCATTAGTACTTGCATTGAGGTTAGTGTTGTAATCCAAAGCGAGAACTTCAAGACTCGAAAGGCCTAGAAAGAAATCATGTGGGGAGAACGGAATCAAATGTTTTCCTCAGCGCTTAGGAGCCAGGCGCACCAAGTGCCATGTGACGCTTAGCGCTCAGGCTGTAGGCACCCCCACTTGCCCTCATGGCCTCAGCGCCAACATATGAAAACAGCTCCCCTCTCATAATAAGTTTCTAACCAGACCCGGCCTATACCGTTCAATCTGCCGAGAAATAGAGTAGAAGGACAAAAACCTATAGGAGAAATAGGGTAGAAGGACACACACAACCACCAAAAGTGTAACTAGCCAATAAAAACCTCAGGGAACCATTTTTTTTTTTTACTTAAATGGGGTAATTTGTATTTTTTTTAATAATTATAGAAATTATTTCTCCATTGTTTACGACAGAAATAAAAATATAACTTTGAACTAATCCGGACATAGACTCCACATATTAACTTTGAACTAATCCTTAATTTAACAAAGGAGGAACTTCACCAAGACAAATAGAGTAAACTACCAACAATTTGGTTTCTGACTTTGAGAGACATTGCCATATTAATTCTTAACATGGTTTTATCATCATTGACATACGTCGATAATACCAGTGGCCATGTACCAACAACAAGCGATCCAGAAACCGAAATTGAGCTATTGCAAAATCACTTGCCATTAAAAAGAAGAAAAAAAATCAGAATATGGGATTCAGCCATTCAAACTCTTTCAATTTGCATGCACATGTAAAAAGAAAAAAGGTAATAGAAAATTGCAGTGGAAAATCGTTATATTATGAATGGATGGTTCAAATTTTAAACACGATTTAAGTTTGATTATATCTTCTGAATTCTATTCAACGGCTTCGATTAACTGAATGCATGAAATCCTGCGCGTAGGAAATGTGTAGCCAAAGAGTCTTTATGGTCAGTCAAGAAATAATTGTTTGGTCCTTACTGACATTTACAGATGTATTCAACTTTGAAGTTGGGTCAAGCAATGTATATCCAGTGAATGGTTATGATGAAGCTCAGGGTACATCTTGAAAGATATTTTTCAAAGACTTGGCATATCATGCATGATTTTGCTTTTACACCTTTACGTATTGCAGATATTTTCAAATATTTTCTAAATTTTTTTTAAGAAGAATGGGTCGTTACTTTTTCTTAAAACATGACATATGAATTTTCAAACAATAAAAAAAAAATCTGATTATGAATGGACGGTTCAAATTGTAAATTGTAATAGTTAGATTATGAATGGACAGTTCAAATTTAGACACGATTTAAGTTTGATTAAATCTGATATTTATTCAACGGTTTGATTAATTGAAAGTGTAGAAAATGTCTATCCAAAGAAGCTTTTATGGTCAGTCAAGCAATCAATGTTGGGTCCTTTCTGACATTTACAGCTGTGTTCCATCTTAGAAATGAATGGCTATGACGAAGCTGAAGGTACATCTTGAAAGATATTTTTCAAAGACTTGACATATTATGCATATTTTGCTTTTACATGTATGAGACAACTTAAAAAGAAGGGGTCGTTATTATTTCTTGAAAACTGTCATGAATTTTCAAATAATAAGAAAAAAAAACCTGTCATATGAATTTTCAAACAACAAGAAAAAGAAATCAATTGTGAGATCTGGCATGGTATTCTAAAACCAAAGGTAATTTGACTTATATGTACATTTAAGAATGGACAAGTTAAGCATGATCTTGCAGAATAAGCTTAAGTTTGTGACAAAGTCAATATATTAATCTAAGAGGTTAGATTTTTAAAGTTTAATTTAGTTTAAATTTTAATATTATTGTAATTTTAGTATATAATGTTAATTTAGGGATTTATTAAGAAATTAATAAATAATATTTTTTTAGAAACTTAGATAGTTAATTAAAAAAATTATAGGTGGTTAAAAAAATTATATTATAAGTAAAAATAGAATTTTAGAAGATTTTATTAGTATAGGAATATTGTTTAGATTTTCAATTTTCTTTAGTATTTATTTCTTTTGTTATGTATAGTCATTATTTAAATTTAAAAATATTTTTACGTAATAATTATTATAGGTAATTTTTTTTATGAAATACTTATTATTTAAATTTAAAAATATTTGTACGTATAGTTCTTATAGTTAATTTATATTTTATGTAATACACTTAAAGTATATTTCTATCTTCATGTAATGTTTATTATTTAATATTACTTTTAATTTTACCTAATAGTTATGTTAATTTTTTTTATGTAATGATTATAGTTAAATTTATATTTCTACCGTAATACTTATTATTTAATTTTTTTTAACATAATAGTTATAATTAAATTCATATTTTTACATAATACTTATGATTTAATTTTATTTTTATTTTTATTTTTATGTAATAGTTGTTATAGTTAATTTATCTTTTACGTAGTTAATTTTTATTTTTACGTAGTATTTATTATTTAATATTAATTTTATTTTTAACATAATAGTTATAGTTAATTTTTTTTATATATTAATTTTATTTTTTACGTTAACTTTTTTACGTAATGGTTATAGTTAAATTTGTATTTTTACATAATATTTATTGTTTCTTTTATTTTTTTTCACGTAATACTTATAGTTAATTTGAGTTTTACGTAACACGTTAATTTTATTTTTAAGTAATAATTATAATTAATTTATTTAAGTAATATTTAAAGTTAAGTTTTAGTTTTATATTATGTTTAATTTTTAATAATTTGAATTGGAGGAGTCACGTAATATAGAAGATTTAATTTTTTTTTAACGTTATGTTTATAATTGAGTTTATTTGAATCACCTTATCAATGTTTAATATTTAAATTATGATTCTTTTATGTAATTAATTTGACGTGTTTAATTATTAAATTGTTGACATTTAATATTTTTTATGTATATATCACATCTGTATGATGGTGTTTTCATCGTCTGCCAATTAGATTAAGATTGATTCAGGTTTCAACGTTGAAAGAGATATTCTATGGGTGTAATCTTATCATGTCTTTGAGTATATATGGAACTCAAGAAAGAATCGAAAGGTTAAATTCAGACTGACAATACTTATGTACGGGGCAGCATATATTTCCTCTTTTGGGTGAAGTTGCCTAAATTTTCATCTCCAGCCTGACACAGTTTAATACATTCCTAAACATTGTACCTGTAGTACTCAAAATGTCAAAAAAAATAAAAATTATTCTGCAGGAGTAACCAATCAACTCACAAAAAGGAGTAAAAATATGAGAATAAGGAAAAATAGTTTAAGAATCTGTTTGATTTCCTTCTCACTTTTTGATTTTAAAAATTGTTTTGCAAAACAAATATTGTAAAAACCAAAAAAAAAAAAGAAAAAGAAAAACACAGAATCAGTTGATAGATGTTTTCTCATTTTTGCATTTGAGTATGTGAACAGACTATATTTTAGCGGTAATTCTTCAAGAATAGATGAATTAACTTATTAGACTTCTTATTAGTAATTGTTATAAGAGGACACCTAGGACAAATTATTTTTGTGAGTTATTATTATAACTAACTATTATAATTAGGCTGTCAATTAATATTATTAGTATTGTCAAGTCTGTCTATGAATAAATAGAGAAAGAGAGGGGTGGGTGGCTCTTTCATTCTTTCTCTTTGTAATCCTGACATTATAATTCAGGTTCTGGGTAGTAATATAGATCTGAATAGTTTCATTCCTATTAATTATAACCAGTTTCTAACAGCATGGTTTTACCATCATTGATATACGTCGATAACACCAGTGGCCATGTACCAACAACAAGCGCTCCAGAAACCGAAATTGAGCTATTGCAAAATCACTTGCCATTACAGCCTGTTGACACCATTTAAAAATAAGAAAAAAATCAGAATCTGGAATCCATACATTCAAACTAATTCAATTTGCATGCACATGTAAAAAGAAAAATGTAACAGAAAAAATGCAGTGGAGAATCGTCTATACCAATATGATCAGGTAACAGTAACAGAATGATGTAAAAAATAAAAGAGTATAGAAGCTTCATACATTAAACAAGTAAAATACTGCAATGCTGCAACTCTTAAATGAATGCTCTGTAACTACTGACTATAAAGTTAAAAGTAAAAACAATATTGTATCATTCAACTCAAATTTAAACTTGTTAACCTCTGTTGAGTTTTATTTTAGATACAACAAAAGGAAAGGGAAGGAATTGTATGGGAAGAGAGACAAGAATAACCAATTAAAATAGTGTTTATCAACATTTAGTGATAAAAACTATTATTGCAAAGTATAACCAACTCTCTCCTCACAAGGCTTAAATTTTCCCAGTTTAGGCACAGTCAACATGGCAGTTTGATTGTTATCAAACATCTTCATGAGGATTTGTTATCTTAACACACTTATTGTGACTACAGTTTCTTAAAGATAAATGTTTATCCCAACAAAAATCATCCTAATGGCTTTAATACATATTAAGGTTTTATCTAAGAGGATTGATGAAAAAAGAGGATTAGTATAGTCACTTCTAATAATTCTGTTCTGTACGTGACAGTGATATTAATAATCCATGTAGCATTAATATGGGTTTGATAACTTTGTAGCATTAATATGGGTTTGATAATTATGTTTAATTCAATTTCTCCATTATTTTATATAATCTACCAAGACCATGATCACACATTATAAGAACATAAGAAAATGTTAGATTAAGGATGCATTTGGGAAAATGCCTTAGTTAAGTACTTATTCAACAAGTTATTATTACCCCAGAAGAGCTTATGCCATAAATTTCATCTTAATCTCATTGGAATAAGCTAAAAAGAATTTATAAGTTATAAGTTATTTTAGACCTTAATCTCTTCCAAATGCCTCCTTAGTTAAATTAAAACATTTTCTTCAATTGCTTCGATTACTGTAAACATGGAATATAAAAATCTTTTTCAAGGACAGGTAAAAGCACAGGCCAGACAGGAAGAATCAAATGTATGTTTAGACCTGCATCCCTTCAGCACCGCTAATGCCAACTCCAATATCAGCCTCCTGAAGCATGCCAACATCATTTGCCCCATCCCCTATAGATAATATTGTCTTCCCTGTTTCCAATTTCACCAATCTTGTAACCTGCATATTTTTTTCTTTGCTGATGTGATCATAATGTTTTGCACCACAGACATCAATTATATACAAAGAATTTCTGTAATTTATATGACAGAAATTCCAATTGCACACCTATGGTACTTACACGAGCTTTTTGTTTGGGTGAAGATCGGCAACATATGACAGAAGCACGGTTAATCGCCAGCTCAAAGAAGGACCTTTCGAATATCTTCTTAAGAGAATAATCCAAGGACTTCCCATCAATTATCAAGCCAAATCCAGAAGAACTTCCTTTTTTTGTATTAGAACTCTCTTTCGCAGCCTTGATTTGAGAGATCCCTTCTCCAATTTGCTTCTTAATGCTTTCAAGAGAGGCCTATGCAATTGTTGTATCAAAGATTTATAACAGTGAAAGAAAACTAAATGCAAGAACTTCCAAGGTCAATTACCTTTGCTAGAGCCTCCTTGTCCCCTTGTTTTTCCAAGGATAGAATATCTGGTGAATCAAGAGTGATCACTATTTGTTTCATGTCTTGTCGAAGTAAACTACAAGCATACCTGTACATGAAAATGGGGGAAAACTAACTTAAATTCAATGAAACATCCTTAGAAACAGAATACAGAACAAGCCTTGTTAATATACCCTATGTTGATTGCAGTTTCCATCTTGTCTCCTGTCAATACCCATAACTTGATTTTTGCTTGGGCAAGCTTTTCGATACATTCCGGAACCTGTACTTTCAAGTAAACAGAATAAATTTTATTAACTAATCAGGAACATATAATTGGTGTCAATAACTGATTTTCTTAGGGTCACTGTTTCCATAGTTTAAGTGGTCTATTTCTGAAGCAGAAAGTCATTTTTTGTAAGAAACTTCTAGTTTAGTATCACTGTGTATGAAAATTAGTACCAGATGTCAAGTTGTAAAATGTACACTATAATAAATGTAAAAATTGCATAGTTAAATGTAGAATGATTAAAAAGTTTATACTTACCCCCTTTTGCAGTCTATCCTCAACTGCAGTAGCACCAAGAAGTATCAAATCTCGTTCCATCTTATCAGCAGCTGCATCCACCAGTGCATCTCGGTCTTCTGTTACGGTAGTTTTGATATTTGAAACCTGTCTGCACCCTTGCATAAGAGCAATAATTGATTTTCCTCATTCCTCACTATCACTGACATTCTTTTGCGGGAACTGCTGAACTCTAAGACATGCAGAAGCTGGTACACTCTACACATCAAAAATTAACCCAATGAACAACAAACAACAAATTAAACACGAATTTTCAAAAGAATGAACATGCACCAAAATTATATCATGGATATAAAGACTTACTCAAAGCATTTAAGTCACTTTCTCTCAATATTGACCAAAGTTATCAAACAGGTTCTAACCCATCGACAGAATTCATCAGAAATAAAGGCAATGAATACAAACTAGAATATATCACTCTATTGCAATATATGAACCAGATAATTCACAAAATTTCAAGTTGAATTTTCACTTATTGAGGGACAAAGGTGATTTTTTTGGAAATTTTTTTCACACTTATTTGTTTCCCTATTTTAAGATATTAAACTTTAAGACCTAATGACCAATACTATCCTCCATTTTCAGACCATATTTTTCACAACATGAAAGACTTAAAAAAAAAAAATTTCTTCCCCTCAATATTTCATCCTAAAACAAGGTTTATGAAGACACACATTCTGAAAATCTTCCCCTTTACTGATTATTATGCCAAAGAAAATTTTCCTGCTATGATTAAACTTTGTTGACAATAGAGGCTGAACTACTCTATTAAATGAAAATGATATAATCTAACTGCTGAGGTGACAATTTCAGCCACCAAATTTATTGGAGAGTATTAGAAAATAGGGCTGATATGTATAACTATAACAAAAACATGGCAAAAGAGCTAGCCAACCTGTCAACCTTTTTTCCACTTTCATAATTCAGTTCATGCAGTGATATGCTTGTTTGTGTCCTTGCAAAAAATTCAAAACCAAGCTCCCTTGCAGCTATGACAAAAGCCGCTTCATCTGGTGACTCGGCTTCATATGAAATTTCTCCTGACTCTTTATCTACATCTGGAATAGCAGAGTGACAAATAGCTAATACTCGAAAGAATCTTTGTATGAAGTCTGGACATTGTTCATTGACCCATTGTCCGTTCATTATGCGCTCATCTCTAAAGTTAAATCCCTTAATTGGATGCCGAGAGTCCACTGCCTCGTTATTCAGGCCTGAAAAGTCAGATGATTCGCCATCAACTTCAGATTCCTCATCTTCTCCTCTTCTAGCAAGTGCCTTCTCCACTTCTGTCATACCACGGCCATATGGAATGCCCCTTATTGAACATTTGACAAACTCCATGGAGTTACATGTCAAAGTACCAGTTTTGTCACACAATATTGTATCAACCTGACCAAGTTCCTCGTTCAGATTAGATGTGCGTGCACGAGCTGGCCTATCTGTTTCTTCATAATACATTTCCTGGTCTTGGTTGATGAAAATGCTCTGTAGAACTTTCACAAGTTCTATGGACACATAAAGTGATATCGGAATTAGATATCCATACAACATAAGGGCTGTCAAAAAATGAAGAATAGTAGCAAGTGTGGCCCTGCTAGGATCATAAAACACCGTTGTATTGTCGGGGCGAAGATACCATCTTCTATACCTTCCAGCACTAATATCCCTTTTGGTCACAACACCAAAAAAAAAAAAGAACCAATAAAGGATATTAAAATCAAGGTACTGAAGAGGATATAGATTATCTTATCCATTTTTCTCTCAATTTTGCTTCTCTTGGAAGGAGGAGGATCAGTGGAATTCTATATGACTTTCGTATCATGGCCAGTAAAGATAACAAAACCATAGATATAATCAGTGTTTTTCAGCTTAGAATGTCTCAAGAGGATCTGCTGCAAGGAAAGAGGATGTTCTTTACCATCATATTGTAAAGTTCCGATAAATGAGTACAGATTTTCATTAGGATCCTCACATTTAACCACAGCCCTGAACTTTTGGAGAGATTTTTCATCATGAAGATGAGTTGTCACCTCCAAGGCATGCTTTAATTTTAGATTAGTTTCACCATCAAGATTCATAGTCTCTACATAACAAACCCCATCATCATAGCTTGATGAAAGCAGAAGAAGATCGGCAGGGAAGTATTCATCTTTACACACTCTAATGATATCACCAACACGGAGTTTCTTCCATCTAGTCTCCACAAATGTATAATTTCTACCATATACCTGAGCCTTTCGGTTGTTTGCCTCTATATCCTGAAGGAACAAAAGAGATTTAGCTGGGAAAACTTCTAGTCCAGAAATTTATGCAGGATATATCAATGTAAAAAGGAAAAAGAAAACTTTCCAGCACACATAAAAGATTTAAATAAAAATCAATTCAAAAAGGTGATTCTTAACAGAACACAGAAAAAAGTCACTAACAGAAAAAAGAATATGCCAAAAGCAAGCAAACAAGTTACTTGAGCATAAAGCAGCACTCTATTACATCACAGAATAATATGAAAGTGTGTCATTTCCTAGAATCGTCTTATCAAGAAGGAAGATGAACAATCTCTCAAAGCAAATTTACACAAATTACATTATATTAGATGTGTTCAAATAGAAAAGAAAGTTTCGCAATACCCATTTCTTTTTCCACAAACAAAATAGCATTAAAATATACTGATATGTCAATAAAACTCTAACATTTTTCTAATCTCAGAGCATTATAAGATAATGAAGCTTCTCAACCTACACCATGATCATCAGCAGTATTAACTTGTAAGGGGAAAACTACTCCATTTCTCTATTTGTTCGTAACTTCTTCAATTTAAAACCACAAAAACAAATGCAAGCTTACTCATAACAGCATAAGGCCAATGGAACCTTTATAAACATGAACCTTTGTAGAAAGTACCACCACACCACTCCAGGGAAAGGGGAAATTGATACTTTTGCAAGGCATTATGAAAGGATATAAAGTACACAAAAATTGAATGAAAAAACAGCATTTAAAAATAAAGAGAAAATAGTCTATGCACCAACATCCGAAGAAATGGAATGATAAATTTATTAACTTAAAAGAAAAACACTACTTAAAAATCATACATGTTATGATTTCTGATTAGTTGACAGTGTAAAACTCTATCAGGTGAATAGAAATTATAGTCAAAAGAATTTTTTTTTAAAAAAAAAAAAAAAACCCGAAAAAAGTACCTGCTTTCTCCTCCTCCAATCTTCCACAGCTTCCTTGGCCATAGTAGCTCCAATCACAACCAGCAAAGGAGCAACAATACTTAGAGGAGTAAAAGGTGCCAATGGGCTAAAAGAAACACAAGCAACAACAAGAAAGTAGATATTTGCAACCCTTATGAACTGCTCAAACAAAGACTTGGGGATAAAATTAACGGCAGTATACTTTGTTGTTGAAACATAATTGCCTCCATAACTCAATGTTGTTATTAGTTATATTTCAAATGTACTTCTGTAATGGTTTTCCAAGCATAGCCTGAATATAAGTATCTCTTCAAGTTTATAATTGCTTGAACTTATGGCGATTTGTTTCCTGTTGCAGAACTTGAGAAACACATTCCTGATCTCCATGTGCTCATATCTACTCCATTTCATCCTGCCTATGTCACGGCTGAAAGAATAAAGAAAGCGAAAAATTTAGAACTTCTTTTGACTGCTGGCATTGGTTCTGACCACATTGATCTCCAAGCTGCAGCTGCTGCTGGTTTAACTGTGGCAGAGGTCACAGGAAGCAATGTGGTGTCAGTTGCGGAGGACGAACTCATGAGAATCCTCATTCTGATTAGGAATTTCTTGCCAGGGTACCATCAAGCTGTTAATGGGGAATGGAATGTTGCTGGCATTGCACATAGAGCTTATGATCTTGAAGGCAAGACAATTGGAACTGTCGGTGCTGGACGAATTGGGAAGCTTTTACTCCAGAGGTTGAAACCTTTTAACTGTAATCTTCTGTATTTTGATCGACTTAGGATGGATCCTGAATTGGAGAAAGAGACTGGAGCAAAGTTTGAGGAGGAACTTGATGCAATGCTTCCAAAGTGTGATGTAATTGTTATCAACACCCCTCTTACTGAGCAGACAAGGTATACTTCTAATAACAAAACTTACAAAAAGAAAATTGCACTTGTACATTTATGATTTTCAAAACTATTATGAGCGGTGCATGATCAATATTTATCACAAGGAACTAATTCATAGCTAATCCTGCGCATAAATGACAAGTAATTTGTTTGAGTGATGTATATGTACAATTGTACATTCAAATATTCAATGGTTTTATTGTACTTGTTAAGACATGAGTTATGCATGAATATTCAAATTCTTTGTGCATTGCTGAGTGAATAGTAGTGACCAAAGATTTTTTATTTTTTTTTTTCTATTCAGGGGATTGTTTGACAAAAATAAAATTGCTAAGTGCAAGAAAGGTGTGTTGATTGTTAACAACGCACGAGGAGCAATTATGGACACCCAAGCAGTTGCTGATGCTTGCTCAAGTGGCCATGTTGCAGGTAATTATACAATCTGTTGATGAAAAATACCCTGTTTCTACTAGCAAAACATGAACCTGTTGTTGAATTAATTTTATACGATAATTTTGTAAAGATATTAAAAACATTCATTTGTTTTCACCTAGTCATATAAGATTCTGGATTTGGTCTCTCTAAAATGAATAATATAAAATAAGTAATCGCAGTAGTTGATAGTTGATAAGAAAATCAAAGACTGATATTCTAACAGATCCTTATTTTATTATGCATGTCATATCAAGTTATCAACTATTGATTTTTGGTTTCTCTGCCATGTCCTTTTGATATATAGTTGTTTCATGGCAATATTTATCTTAGAAGCAAAGAATAGAGATTGTTGTTTCATTGCTTGTGACTATTCCTTATTAAAATCTTTATAAGAGAAATCTACACACCATCCTTTCTATGCTAATATTTTTCATCACATTTCCAAATAACTTATCTCTATAGGTTATAGCGGTGATGTTTGGTTTCCACAACCAGCTCCAAAGGATCATCCCTGGTGCTACATGCCAAACCATGCCATGACTCCTCATATTTCTGGCACCACCATAGATGCACAGGTTTTTGAATTTTTTCTAACACTACTTTGTAACGCTTTTTGTTCCTTGTTATTTCACTTGGTGGAATACTATTGGAATTCAAACCAAAAAGAAAGTTGGTCAAAAAAAAAAAAAAAAATTAGAGCAGAAAAGTGAGAGAAAAATATTTGTGAGAGTTGCTATTTTTTGTGTTGTAATAGTTTGCTCCTTGTATAATAAAATACTATCTTTGGTCCATTACGTTTCCAACAACAAGGTGGTATCAGAGTTGCAAGGTTCGTGATCAGAGCAGCAAGGTTTGTGAAAAAAATCACAATGTCAAATATGTTTCAGTTACAGGTCCCTAAATTGACAAAGTCAAATTATGGGAATTGGAGCATCCAGATGAAAGTCTTACTCAGTGCAATTGGTTGTTGGGATATGGTTGAAACCGGTTATGATATCCCAACAGATACAGCAGCTGAGGCGATTTTATCAGATGAAAAAAAAGAAGTATTACGGAAAAAACGAGAAAGAGATAGCAAGGCATTGAATGCAATTCATCAAAGTGTTGATGAATCAACCTTTGAAAAAATGGCTGATGCCACAACATCAAAAAAGGTGTGGGAGATTTTGCAAAAATCTCTTCAAGGAGCAGAAAAAGCTAGAAGGGTACGCTTGCAAACCCTTAGAGCTGAGTTTGAGACGTTAAAAATGAAAACGTCTGAAAGCATAGATGAATATGTCACTCGAATAAAATCAGTGGCAAACGAGATGAAGAGAAACAAAGAACCACTTAATGATGTTCGAGTGATGGAAAAGATTTTGCGGTCACTGACACGCAAATTCAATTATGTGGTTGCCGCCATCGAAGAATCAAAGGATTTATCAGAAATCTCCTTTGATGAACTTGTGGGTTCTCTTCAAGCCCATGAGCAAAAGATGAAGCAATATGATGACTCTGAAAGTTTGGATAAAGCCTTACAAAGTAAGTTATCCTTAATCAAGGCGAATCAGAACAAAGAACTCGACAAAGCTTTAATAATCGTGGAGGATATCGTGGAGGATATAGAGGTGGAGACAGAGGTAGAAACAGAGGTGGTCGCGGACAACGTGGACGAGGATATCAATATGGTAGAGGACAATCAAATGAAGATCATCGTGGAGCAAATTATGGACGAAGAGATCGAGGCAGAGGTAGTCCTCAACAAGGATTTAAATCTCAGGTGCAGTGCTATAATTGTGACAAATATGGTCACTACAACAATGAGTGTAGATCGACTCCTAAACAAGAAGAAAGAAGCCATGTAGCAGCTGTTGAAGATGAAATTGGGGAATCTCATATATTCCTTACTTACAAAGGAGACCAAGGATCCAAGAAAAATATTTGGTACCTTGATAATTGTGCAAGTAATCACATGTATGGTCAGAAGGAATTGTTCATGGAGATGGATCATTCTATTAATGGATGTGTAACTTTTGGAGATGATTCACATGCCAATGTCAAAGGCAAAGGCAAAGTTATGATTACTCTGAAGAACGGAGAGAAGAAGTACATAACTGATGTCTATTATGTACCAGCTTTGAAAAGCAACATCATCAGTCTTGGCCAACTCAGTGAACTAGGATACGAGGTGGTCATAAAGGATTGTTCATTAACCTTGAAAAACAAAAACGGAGAGGTGGTTTCCAAGGTTAATATGACACGAAATCGTCTCTTCACTATTGACATCGAATCTGGAAAAGTGAAGTGCATGAAGACATCTATAAAAGATGACTCATGGCTTTGGCACTTGAGGTATGGGCATCTTAGATTCTCGGCCTAAAGGCTGCTGGCGAAAGAAAATATGGTGAATGGACTACCAAAGATAAATCCACCAGATCAATTGTGTGAAGCCTGCATCAAAGGAAAATAACACAGACAAAGTTTTGAAGTTGGAAAATCTAGGAGAGCTAGAAGGCCGCTTGAGATTGTGCACTCGGATTTAGCTGGTCCATTTGATATACCATCGCTGGGAGGAAATAGGTATTACCTAACTTTTATTGATGACTACAGCAGAAAAAGTTGGGTATACTTTCTTAAAGAAAAATCTGAAACTTTTGATAAATTCAAAGAGTTCAAGGCGATGGTGGAAAAACAAAATGCGTATTATACTGCAAACTTATTTGAAGAATTTGTTAAGGAGCATGGGATAATTCATCAGTTGACGGTTAGATACACTCCTCAACAAAATGGAGTCACAGAAAGAAAGAATCGTACCATTCTCGATATGGCAAGGAGCATGGTGAAAGGTAAACATTTACCAAGAAATTTCTGGGCTGAAGCTGTTCAATGTGCAGTTTACCTGTTAAATCGTTGTCCAACAAAGAGTGTTCAGTATATGACACCAAATGAAGCATGGAGTGGTCAAAAGCCTAGGGTTGGACATCTCAAGATCTTTGGGTGTATTGCATATGCCCATGTCCCTGAACAGTTGAGAAAGAAGCTTGATGACAGAGGTGAAAAATGCATATTCATCGACTATGATAAAAGAAGCAAAGCTTATAGGTTGTATAATCCACTCACCAAGAAGGTCATCATCTCAAGAGATATTGAATTTGATGAAGCAGATTATTGGAAATGGAATAAAGAAGAAAAGAAAATTGAAGAATTATTCTTTCGCGATGAGGAAGATGATGAATCTGGCATCCAAAATGAAGAAGGCAATGGACAAAGTCCTCCACAGAGTCCAGGCGCAACAACTCCTTCAACAATTGCATCACCAAGTAGCAGCAGCTCAAGTGAAGCTCCATCGAAAACACGAAGTCTTCGTGAAATTTATGAAGATATTGAACCAATTGAAACAACACTTGATTATTCCTTATTTTGTTTGATGGCTGAATGTGATCCAATCACTTATGAAGAAGCAAATAGAAATATGAAATGGAAAAAGGCGATGGATGAAGAGATTACAACAATCAGAAGGAATGACACATGGGAACTAACAAATTTGCCAAAAGAACACAGTCCTATTGGAGTCAAATGGGTGTACAAGACAAAGACCAACAAAGAAGGAAAGGTGGAAAAATATAAAGCGAGGCTCGTTGCCAAAGGATACAAACAAAAATATGGAATTGATTATAATGAAGTGTTTGCTCCTGTTGCAAGGATTGATACTTTAAGGCTTCTCACGACTCACAGAGCCAAAAATCGGTGGAAGCTTTATCAAATGGATGTGAAGTCAGCATTTCTGAATGGTTATCTAGAAGAAGAAATTTATATTGAGCAACCGCCTGGATATATGAAGAATGGACAGGAGGACAAAGTCTACCGTCTGAAGAAAGCTTTATATGGATTAAAGCAAGCTCCACGAGCATGGAATACTCATATTGATAACTATTTTCAAAAGAATGGATTCGTGAAAAGTCCATACGAGCATGCCTTATACACGAAGAAAAACAAAGTTGGTGACATCATGATTGTGTGCCTATATGTGGATGATATGATTTTTTCAGGAAACAATCCAGGTATGTTCGATGACTTTAAGGAAGCTATGACTAAAGAATTTGAAATGACGGACATAGGTGAAATGTCATACTTTCTTTGAGTCGAAGTGAAACAAATGGAGGATGGCATATCTATTTCTCAAAAGAAATATGCAGAGGAGATTCTGAAGAAATTCAGAATGCAAGATTGTAAGCCGATATCTACACCAGCAGAACCAGGCATAAAGTTAAGTGTTGACTCCACAAGTGAACCAGTAAATCCAACATTGTTCAAAAGCATTATTGGAATTTTGAGGTACTTGACTATCTCTCGACTAGATATTATGTATGCAGTTGGACTCGTCAGCAGATTCATGGAAAAGCCAAAGCAAGATCATTGGAGTGCTGCAAAGAGAATATTGAGATACATCAAAGGTACTGTGAATCATGGTCTATTTTATACACACTCAGAAAAATCAAAGTTGATTGGTTACTCAGATAGTGATTATGGGGGAGACTTGGATGATCGAAAAAGTACATCCGGTTATCTATTTCATCTTGGCTCGGCAGCATTTTCATGGTCATCAAAAAAGCAGCAAACTGTTGCTCTTTCAACTTGTGAAGCGAGATACATAGCAATGCTAAAAGATGTACTGTCAAGCAATTTGGTTGAAGAATATTTTGGAGGAATTATCTTTTGCACAAAAAGATCCAATTACAATCTATGTTGACAACAAGTCTGCTATATCACTATCAAAGAATCCAGTATCACATAGCCGCAGCAAACATATTGATACAAAATATCATTTTATCCGTGAGCAAATGAAGAACAAGACAGTGGAGTTAGTTTATTGTCACACAGATGATCAATTGGCAGATATCTTCACAAAGCCATTGAGAACAAAATTTCACATATTCAAAGAGAAGCTTGGAATTAGAAATTTGGTTTGAGGGGGAGTATTGGAATTCAAACCAAAAAGAAAGTTGGTCAAAAAAAAAAAAAGAAAATTAGAGCAGAAAAGTGAGAGAAAAATATTTGTGAGAGTTGTTATTTTTTGTGTTGTAATAGTTTACTCCTTGTATAATAAAATACTATCTTTGGTCCATTACGATTTCCAACAAATACTAATTAACAAACCAAACTTATTCAGTTACGTTATGCTGCTGGGGTGAAAGACATGCTTGATAGGCACTTTAGGGGTGAAGCATTTCCGGAACAAAACTACATTGTCAAAGAGGGTCAACTTGCAAGCCAGTATCGGTGAAGTGTTGTGTGTAACAATGTCACTGAGGCCTTTGAATCTTCCAATTTTAAGGCCATGGGATAAGCAAATGAATATCTAGTGGGTACTTTAATGACATGTTCTTGCTTTGTTGAACTTTTCGTTTTGATCCGTTTCTTTGGTTTGTTGAATTTGAACTTGTTTAATGGAAAGGAACACTCTCCATGTATGGATTTTGTGTTTCTGTAATAATCCCTTGTAATGCGAGTAGGCATGGTCAATAAACAGGTCATTGAAAATTATTTTCCTTCGTCATTATCTATCATTATCTTAAATTTGCAAAATAGTTTATTTTATAAATATTCATTGTTTTCAAATCTCTCAATCATTATCTACCGAAAGAAATAATCCAAAGAAATAATTAGAAAATGGTAGAAGGCTGAAGCTTTCTGTTTTTAATCCAAAGAAATATATGTTTTTAATATTTTCTTTGTTTTCAATCCAAGAATAATTAGTATATAATAGCTTTTATAAAATATATACAATATTCAATAGCACATATTATTGCAATCAATGCTACGTGATTTGATAATTATCTTATTCAATTAGTTAGTTATTCATGTGTTTTTGTAAAACATTTGCATACCCTTCTTTTACATCTTATTTTCACCTCCTTTTTCGATGAATGGTAAAAATAAAAATGAAAAAGTTATACAGAATTGTTATAAATTGTTTATACGTAGTTGATTGAATTATATGATAACAGTATTTAAAGACAGTTCCTTAAAATTTACATAAAACGAAATTACATTAGTGGCAAAACATTTTTAAATGATTTTCAGAAATCATAATAAAGTTTAAGTAATGAAATATGAAATAAATTAAAACTCCACTATTCACATAATTAATAGTAATGAATTACTTAAAAAAATCAATCTTTTAATGAAATTGAAATGTCGTCATTTTATAACTACCTAACTACTAAAGTTTATAAAATTATATGATTGTCAAATCTCACAACTTGATATTTTAATTAATTATTTCAACTATTTTGGATAAATTAACTGTATTAAACTGATACGATCGAAAGTCAGACTTACAGATAAAAATTAATCATAATTTTTTTAAAAATATTTTATTGTAATATAACACATTTTTTTAAATGATTTGAACTAAAATAATGAAATAAAAAAAATATTTATAAATATTTATAAAATTAAAATAGTTAACATTACAATCTTTAAATAATTAGTGACTATTTTGAAAAAATTAATTTATGATCACTTCAATAAAATATGACTTAAACTAAATATCATTTTAATTAATATTTTAATGAAAATACTTAATTGAAATTTGGAATATTTTCCTTTTAAAAAATATTATGGCTATTTTCTCTAAAGTGAGAATTAATTGAGGTTAAATTAGTACATTAAAATTTATTGTTTTTAGTTAATTAGAAACTATTATAACATTTTTTTTCATTCTAAATTTTCAAATTTTACATAGAAAGTGGGCGGAGAAACAGGTGCCCTGAAGTAAATTATCATTTCATCTCAAAATTATGACAAAATAATATTAACCAGAGACCCACACACATTTCAGAGTTAATTCATATCACTCATTCAAATTATACACACCTTTCTACCAAATACTTACGTGTTGAATGTGAGCGATCTTTCCCCAGTCTTGCCCTTCTGATTTCCGGCAACGCTCTTCTAACAATGGACATCTCCCAATTTCAAGAGTTGAAATGGATTTGGGGAGACCCTCCTCTGGTAAGCATTCCAGCTCAGGGCAGAACCAAAGACTCAATTCCTTGAGAGAGGAGAGTTGGCTTAGACCCTTGTAGTCCAATTTTTTAAGATTTCGGCAATTCGATATTTTTAGACGAGTAAGAGAGAGTGGCAAAAAACCTTCCTCTGGAAAACACTCCACTTCATCCACTCCTTTGACCCACAAGCTTTCAAGACATGTGTTGACTCCCAACCTCCCTTTCAGTGAGCCAATAAGTTTGTAACTCGAGAGACTCACGCTTTTTAGATTTGATGGCAAATCTCCTTCTGTGAACATCTCCACTTTTGGACAATCCATTATACTAAGGTGACCAAGAGATGGAAGGAAATCACAAGAAAGTCTCGTGGGCATATTCAGCTTCGGACATTTCTCTATCTGAAGAGATTGAAGACGTGGAAAAGTTACATTACATTCCCATTCTTCCCATTCCTTCATATTGAAGAAGTCCAGTGTTTCCAAGGATGGAAATGGAGAAGAGCTACTCCCATAAAATTCAGCACCAACACTCACTATCCCATCAAACCCTGAAATCGTCAGCTTCTTGAGAGATGGAAGAAGTCCAAGGGGAGGCAAACATACGCAGTTTTTACAGCCGTACATACTTAAGGACACTACATTTGATAATGAATTATTTGAAAACCAACTCGGAAATTGTGTACCACAGTAATTCCAAATTGATAGATACTTCAAGTGTTTGGAAGGTTGTAGATTCTCAAGTATTTCCTTTTCTTTCCTTGTATCATCAAGCAAGTCGTGCTCTCTATTCCATTCTAACACCAGCTTCAAAAGGCGTGATTTGCTCTTCAAATCCACTGCTAACGCATCCATTGGATTCACAATATTCTGCAGCTCCTTAATTTCCAGTTCTCCATGAAGATTGAGTCCTCCTAGTTGCTGAATACTTGACTCGCTACTTTTGCCAACACAAAACATACTCAATACTTGAAGATTCTTCAGTTTTCCCAAATGCACTGGCATCTCTTTCACATTAGTTTCTTCAAATTCAAGGCAACACAAATTGGTGAGTTTATGCAAATTCGAGGGCAACTCTTCTAAACTCCAACAAGAGTTTAAATTCAGTACTTGCAAGTTATACAGCAAACATATCGAATCAGGCAGTCTTTTTATTATAGTATCCGAAAGGTCCAACGAACAGAGATATTTGAGTTCACTAACAGATTCAGGCAACTCTTCAAAGTCCCTAAAACCACGCAAAGATAAGACACGTAAGTGTTTAAACTTGGAGAACAACTCATTTACTGAAATACGAAGATCACGATAAACCCAACGTGTTGCTGGAATAAAAGTACGTAGCCTTTTAGCATCAGTTAAGCTCCCAGAACCATTCCTATATTTAGGGTCAGCACTTGCAAATGAGAAATGACGGGTGGTTTTTGGCATACTTTCTGCTGTATCAACTCCGAACCTGAAACAATTGTCTCCACAAACATATTTTGCCAAATCGTTGACAAGGTCATGCATGTTAAAATACCATTCGTACCTGCCTGATTGTTGAAAGAAAGACCTTGACAATAGATCATCAAAGTATCTTTCACCAACTTCTAGGGGACTCTGATTCTGTTGAGGACATTGTAGAAAACCTTCAGCTATCCACAACAAAATCAATTCTTTCTTGTCAAAGTCAAAATCTTTGGGGAACAATGCACAGAAAGCAAAGCATCTCTTGAGATAAGAAGGAAGGTGGCAATAGCTCAAAAATAGAGCTGGGATAATTTTGCAATTCAAGTCCCATATGTTGCTGCTTAATATACTTTCCCATCCAGTAACAGGCTCTCTGCGCAGAAGACATCCAATTGATTTCAATGCTAGAGGTAAGCCTTTGCACTTTTTAACTATCTTTGTAGCAATCTCCCTGTCACGATCATCCAACTGAGGAGGATCATCCTCGAATGCATGTTTAGCAAATACTCTCCAGCTTTCTTCTTCTTGTAATTGTCCAAGGCGGTGCACTTCATTAGACCGCATGATACCAGCAACTTTCTCATTGCGTGTGGTAACAAGAATTCTACTCCCTGGAGCCCCATAACCGAGAGGAATTTGGACAGCTTCCCATTCTTCTTGTCCTTCGTTCCAAACATCATCCAGAACAAGAAGATATTTCTTTCCAGACAATTTTTGTTTCAACCTTCCATGCACCATTTCTAGATTTGTACTATCATCTTTTGAATTAGTGAATGCCTCAAGAATTGTTCTTGACACCCTCAAAATATCAAAATCATCTGAAACACAGACCCAAGCTTTCATATCAAATTTAGACGCCTCCATTCTTGAGTCATTGTATACATGTTGGGCAAGCGCTGTCTTACCCAACCCACCCATGCCCACAACAGAAAGTATCGATAATTGGTTATGGTTGTCAGTCTCAGACGTCAACCACTTCAAGATGATTTCTTTGTCATCATCTCTGCCGTAAATATCAACCGCCGAAGATGTTGATGGCAGTTTCCGTGGCATTTTACTGCCGGATCCAACACCAGAATGAGTAGCCTCTTTCAAACCAAGATCACCCTTTTGGCTTGCATGATACTCTAGCTTCTCGAGGACATTTTTCATCCTTGAGACAATTTTCCAGTTAAATGAACTGAAAGTAGAATTGAAGAGATTTGATACCTTGAAAGTACAGGTATGAGATTTAGATTCAGCTTCCACTTGGCATTTGGTGAGTTTATGGTTTATTTCAGTCAAGAGATCCTCTGCATCAAACACAACATCCTTGACTGCAAAAAGCCATTCTCTGACGCGTGGATCTGTTAACTGCTTTAGTTCAGCATCATCAGCCAGAGCATCAATGGACAACAGCTTCATCTTCAATTTGTTAAGCAGTGTCTCATCAAGTTTTCTTTGACGGAAGAAGTCAACAACTTGACGAGAAGCCAGCCTATCAACTGCAGCCTGAAGGAAAGCAGAGAGAAGAGCACCACCAACAAGAGCTACTGCCATGTTTGGAATAGGAAAGTGAGTGGATGAATGAAAATGAGTAATTTGAAGTGAAGCTTATGAGAATCAGTATGACTCAGTGCAAAGGAGGGTTTGTATAGTGATGAAATGAGTAACAAGTTATTCTAACAAGGATGACTTTACTGTTGAGTCTTTTCAGTAGACCTATAATACTGTTGAGTCTGTTCTGACAGGACAATATTTACAGCTTTATTCAATTGCAGATTGTGATCGTAAGATTATGAATGGATGGTTCAAATTTTAGACACGATTTAAGTTTGATTAAATCTGATTTTTATTCAACGGTTTGATTAATTGAAAGTGTGAATGTATTAAATCCTGTGTGTAGAAAATGTCTATCCAAAGAAGCTTTTATGGTCAGTCAAGCAATAATTGTTGAGTCCTTTCTGACATTTACAGCTGTATTCCATCTTGGAAATGAATGGTTATGAGAAGCTGAAGGTACATCTTGAAAGATATTTTTGAAAGACTTGGCATATTATGCATGATTTTGCTTTTACATTTAGGAGAAAACTTAAAAGAATGGCTCGTTATTATTTCTTAAAACCTGTCGTATGAATTTTCAAACAATAAGAAAAAAAAAAAATCAATTGTGAGATCTGGCATGGTATTCTAAAACCAAAGTTTTTATTCTTTTTTACCCGTGCCAGAGTTATCTAGTTAGGAGCTAAGTTCAATCCTCACATATGATCAATTAATAGAAAGATAGAGGGTGAAATTAGATTTTGGATTTAAGAATGTTGTGTAAAAAACAAGATGGTTTTGTGAAGGTTGTAAACTTTTGAAAACTTAGAGAGAATCATATTATATGTGAAGTATATTGAAGTGTTGGTTGTGTTTTTTTGAGGATGCATCAATATTAATTTCTTAACATTCTATTGTAACTATCAATATCAATGGTTTAATTGTTTTTGGCACTTCCATCAGAAAATAAAAATCATACATATATCTATTGCTTTCTTCCATTCACAAATACAATGGCCTTTTTAGTACAACAATAACACAAACTTTACATAGCTAATCTACATCAGCTGACAAATACACAAATCCTACCTCTGCTATCTTATAAACAAATGGAAACTGAAGGAGGAAAAGTAAAAAAATAAAATAATAAAATCTATTTGCAATGCTCACTACTTCAATGTCACTTTCCCACCCAACAAGAACCCTAGTACAATTTGAAGTCCTACAAATGTATGTTTAGAAACATTACAACTCCCTTTGCTTCAATCTCTCTCTTAGATGTATTAGTTTGCCCTGGACTTGTTTAGGTAACTCATCAGATAAACCAAGTTCAAGCCCTTCTACTTGTTTTCTCTGTATAATATCATGGTACATTGGTAGAAACCGACTTTGAAAAGACCTATAGGAGAAATAGGGTAGAAGGACACACACAACCACCAAAAGGGTGACTAGCCAATAAAGACCACTGGGAGCACATGCTTCCACAAAAACCTTGTAAGCTGTTGTGGATATTGCTGGAGAGAGATAACCATAAACCAACACAAATACATACCTGCCCCATATAAAAAAATGTTGTATCCAAGTGAAATAGTTGATGGAAAGAGCCATTTGACAATTCACAGTCCACACTACACATGTATACATAGTCACCCCAAGTATTTCAAAATCGACCACCTTACCATCATTTCTGAAGGCTTGATTCAAGACAGAGTTAGTGGTCAAGAAGAAGATCACTAAAGAACTAAGAACTCCGTTCAACATCCATCCAAGAATTCGAGGCCAGCTGAAAAGGATGTCCTCTACTCCCTCTAGATATAGAAATGGATACTGTAAAAAAGAAGGTGTGATTAGCACAAGATATCATCAACTTTCAACTAATTGTTAACTTAAAAGCAAAAGACACAAAGTAAATCTTTTTTAAAATATTAAAAAACATCTGAAATCAGTGGTGGCGTGCGTGCTTTGAGTGATAAAAGTTAACAATTTAGTACCTTCAGGCAAAGTTTTGCAGAAACATCCTGATCAAAAACGCCTAAGGCGATTACTGGAAGTGAAGTGAAGAAGACATTGTAAAATGACATGTACCAATCATTGTAAGCAGCTTGACCAGAGAAAGAAGCATATGCCTCAAACCAAAATAGGGTAAATCCAAATGCAATGTTTTTATAGAAAAAATAGCATATCTGCATGAAAAATAAGACAAGTTATCAATGACAAATTTTTTGATGGGTGAAGTTGCCTAAATTTTTATCTACAGTTTAATACATTTCTAAACATTGTACCTGTAGTACTCAAAATGTAAACAAAAAATTATTCTGCAAGAGTAACCAATCAACTCACAATTAAGGAATAAAAAATATGATAAATAAGAAAAAAAGTTTAAGAATCGGTTTGATTTCCTTCTCAGTTTTTGATTTAAAAAATTGTTTTGCAAAATAATTATGTTTTACGCAGGGAAGGGAGAGATCAAACTCTCAAATTTTTGGTAGGGAAAGTCTTTGTAATCCATCCTAATTCACTTAAACTCATTCTTTCTCTTTGTAATCCTGACATTATAATATAGGTTCTAGGCAGTAATATAGATCTGAATAGTTTCATTCCTATTAATTACGACCAGTTTCTAACAGCGTGGTTTTACCATCATTGATATACGTCGATAACACCAGTGGCCATGTACCAACAACAGGCGCTCCAAAAACCGAAATTGAGCTATTGCAAAATCACTTGCCATTACAGCCTGTTGACACCATTTAAAAAGAAGAAAAAAATCAGAATCCAGGATCCAGACATTCAAACTATTTCAATTTGCATGCACATGGAAAAAGAAAAAGGTAATAGAAAAATGCAGTGGAAAATCGTCAATGCCAATACAGAATGATGTCAAAATGAAAAAAAGTATAGAAACTTCATACATCAAACAAGTAAAATGCTGCAACTCTTAAATGAATGCTCTATAACTACTGACTATAAAGTAAAAAGTAAAAACAATATTGTATCATTCCACTCAAATTTCAACTTGTTAACCTCTGTTGAGTTACATTTTAGATACAACAAAAGGAAAGGGAAGGAATGATATGGAAAGTCAGGGACAAGAATAACCAATTAGTGCAGTTTCCACCACTAAAAACCAATTAGCATAGTTTTTATCAACATTTAGTGATAAAAACTCTCTCCTCACAAGGCTTAAATTTTCCCCGTTTAGGCACAATCTACATGACAGTTTGATTGTTATCAAACATCTTCTTAAAGATAAATGTTTATCCCAACAAAAATCAGCCTAATGGCTTCAATACATATTAAGGTTTTATCTAAGAATAGAGAAACAAATGATGAAAAAAGTGGATTAGCATAGTCACTTCTAACAATTCTGTTCTGCACGTAGCAATAATATTAATAATCTATGTAGCATGAATATGGGTTTGATAACTTGGTCAATTATGTTTAATTCAATTTCTCCATTATTTTATATAATCTACCAAGACCATGATCACACATGGAATATAAAAATATTTTTCAAGGACAGGTAAGAGCACAGGCCAGACAAGAAGAATCAAATGTATATTTAGACCTGCATCCCTTCAGCACCGCTAATGCCAACTCCAATATCAGCCTCCTGAAGCATGCCAACATCATTTGCCCCATCCCCAATAGATAATATTGTCTTCCCTGTTTCCAATTTCACCAATCTTGTAACCTGCATATTTTTTTCTTTGCTGATGTGATCATAATGTTTTGCACCACAGACATCAATTTTATACAAAGAATTTCTGTAATTTATATGACAGAAATTCCAATTGCACACCTATGGTACTTACACGAGCTTTTTGTTTGGGTGAAGATCGGCAACATATGACGGAAGCACAGTTAATCGCCAGCTCAAAGAAGGACCTTTCCAATATCTTCTTTAGAGAATAATCCAAGGACTTCCCATCAATTATCAAGCCAAATCCAGAAGAACTTCCCTTTTTTGTATTAGAACTCTCTTTCGCAGCCTTGATTTGAGAGATCCCTTCTCCAATTTGCTTCTTAATGCTTTCAAGAGAGGCCTGTGCAATTGTTGTATCAAAGATTTATAATAGTGAAAGAAAATTAAATGCAAGAACTTCCAAGGTCACGTACCTTTCCTAGAGCCTCCTTGTCCCCTTGTTTTTCCAAGGATAGAATATCTGGTGAATCAAGAGTGATCACTATTTGTTTCATGTCTTGTCGAAGTAAACTACAAGCATACCTGTACATGAAAATGGGGGGAAAACTAACTTAAATTTAATGAAACATCCTTAGAAACAGAATACAGAACAAGCCTTGTTAATATACCCTATGTTGACTGCAGTTTCCATCTTGTCTCCGGTCAATACCCATAACTTGATTTTTGCTTGGGCAAGCTTTTCGATACATTCCGGAACCTGTACTTTCAAGTAAACAGAATAAATTTTATTAACTAATCAGGAACATAAAATTGATGTCAATAACTGATTTTCTTAGGGTCACTGTTTCCATAGTTTAAGTGGTCTATTTCTGAAGCAGAAAGTCATTTTTTGTAAGAAACTTCTAGTTTAGTATCACTGTGTATGAAAATTAGTACCAGATGTCAAGTTGTAAAATGTACACTATAATAAATGTAAAAATTGCATAGTTAAATGTAGAATGATTAAAAAGTTTATACTTACCCCCTTTTGCAGTCTATCCTCAACTGCAGTAGCACCAAGAAGTATCAAATCTCGTTCCATCTTATCAGCAGCTGCATCCACCAGCGCATCTCGGTCTTCTGTTACGGTAGTTTTGATATTTGAAAACTCCTTGTCCCACAACTTATATTCTTCTTCATCAAGTTCGCGGTATGTGACAACAAGGGTTCTTAAACCAGCCTCAGCATATCTTTTGATATGATCCCTGGTTTCAGCCTCAAACTGTCTTCCATGTTGCGAGAGCCTTTCGAACATTACACTGAATATATGCAAGGAAATGTACAATTTGACATCACTATATACAACTTATTACTAACAAGTAACATATCCATTATTTAAAAAGCATGTAGCTATTAATTGAAACCTGTCTGCACCCTTGCATAAGAGCAATAATTGATTTTCCTCATTCCTCACTATCACTGACATTCTTTTGCGGGAACTGCTGAACTCTAAGACATGCAGAAGCTGGTACACTCTACTCATCAAAAATTAACCCAATGAACAACAAACAACAAATTAAACATGAATTTTCAAAAGAATGAACATTTACCAAAATTATATCATGGATATAAAGACTTACTCAAAGCATTTAAGACACTTTCTCTTAGTATTGACCAAAGATATCAGACAGGTTCTAACCCATCGACAGAATTTATCAGACATAAAGGCAAAGAATACAAACTATAATATATCACTCAATTGCAGTATATGAACCAGATAATTCACAAAATTTCAAGTTGAATTTTCACTTATTGAGGGACAAAGATGAGTTTTTGGAGCTTGTAATTTTTTTCACACTTATTTGTTTCCCTATTTTAAGATATTAAACTTTAAGACCTAATACCAAAACTATCCTCCATTTTCAGACCATATTCTTCACAACATGAAAGACTTACAGAAAATAATTTTCTTCCCCTCAATCTTTCATCCTAAAACAAGGTTTATGAACACACACCATCTGAAAATCTTTCCCTTTACTGATTATTCTGCTAAAGAAAATTTTCCTACTATGATTAAACTTTGTTTACAATAGAGGCTGAACTACTCTATTAAATGAAAATGATATAATCTGACTGCTGAGGTAACAATTTCAGCCACCAAATTTATTGGAGAGTATTAGAAAATAGGGCTGATATGTATAACTATAGCAAAAACATGGCAAAAGAGCTAGCCAACCTGTCAACCTTTTTTCCACTTTCATAATTCAATTCATGCAGTGATATGCTTGTTTGTGTCCTTGCAAAAAACTCAAAACCAAGCTCCCTTGCAGCTATGACAAAAGCCGCTTCATCTGGTGACTCGGCTTCATAGGAAATTTCTCCTGACTCTTTATCTACATCTGGAATAGCAGTGTGACAAATAGCTAAAACTCGAAAGAATCTTTGTATGAAGTCTGCACATTGTTCATTAACCCATTGTCCGTTCATTATGCGCTCATCTCTAAAGTTAAATCCCTTAATTGGATGCCGAGAGTCCACTGCCTCGTTATTCAGGCCTGAAAAGTCAGATGATCCGCCATCAACTTCAGATTCCTCATCTTCTCCTCTTCTAGCAAGTGCCTTCTCCACTTCTGTCATACCACGGCCATATGGAATGCCCCCTATTGAACATTTGACAAACTCCATGGAGTTACATGTCAAAGTACCAGTTTTGTCACACAATATTGTATCAACCTGACCAAGTTCCTCGTTCAGATTAGATGTGCGTGCACGAGCTGGCCTATCTGTTTCTTCATAATACATTTCCTGGTCTTGGTTGATGAAAATGCTCTGTAGAACTTTCACAAGTTCTATGGACACATAAAGTGATATCGGAATTAGATATCCATACAACATAAGGGCTGTCAAAAAATGAAGAATAGTAGCAAGTGTGGCCCTGCTAGGATCATAAAACACCGTTGTATTGTCGGGGCGAAGATACCATCTTCTATACCTTCCAGCACTAATATCCCTTTTGGTCACAACACCAAAAAAAACAGAACCAATAAAGGATATCAAAATCAAGGTACTGAAGAGGATATAGATTATCTTATCCATTTTTCTCTCAATTTTGCTTCTCTTGGAAGGAGGATCAGTGGAATTCTGCATGACTTTCGTATCATGGCCAGTAAAGATAACAACACCATAGATATAATCAGTGTTTTTCAGCTTAGAATCTCTCAACAGGATCTGCTGCAAGGAAAGAGGATGTTCTTTACCATCATATTGTAAAGTTCCGATAAATGAGTACAGATTTTCATTAGGATCCTCACATTTAACCACAGCCCTGAACTTTTGGAGAGATTTTTCATCATGAAGATGAGTTGTCACCTCCAAGGCATGCTTTAATTTTAGATTAGTTTCACCGTCAAGATTCATAGTCTCTACATAACAAACCCCATCATCATAGCTTGATGAAAGCAGAAGAAGATCGGCAGGGAAGTATTCATCTTTACACACTCTAATGATATCACCAACACGGAGTTTCTTCCATCTAGTCTCCACAAATGCATAATTTCTACCATATACCTGAGCCTTTCGGTTGTTTGCCTCTATATCCTGAAGGAACAAAAGAGATTTAGCTGGGGAAACTTCTAGTCCAGAAATTTATGCAGGATATATCAATGTAAAAAGGAAAAAGAAAACTTTCCAGCACACATAAAATATTTAAATAAAAATCAATTCAAAAAGGTGATTCTTAACAGAACACAGAAAAAAGTCACTGACAGAAAAAAGAATATGCCAAAAGCAAGCAAACAAGTTACTTGAGCATAAAGCAGCACTCTATTACATCACAGAATAATATGAAAGTGTGTCATTTCCTAGAATCGTCTTATCAAGAAGGAAGATGAACAATCTCTCAAAGCAAATTTACACAAATTACATTATATTAGATGTGTTCAAATAGAAAAGAAAGTTTTGCAATACCCATTTCTTTTATAGCATTAAAATATACTGATATGTCAATAAAACTCTAACATTTTTCTAATCTCAGAGCATTATAAGATAATGAAGCTTCTCAACCTACACCATGATCATCAGCAGTATTAACTTGTAAGGGGAAAACTACTCCATTTCTCTATTTGTTCGTAACTTCTTCAATTTAAAACCACAAAAACAAATGCAAGCTTACTCATAACAGCATAAGGCCAATGGAACCTTTATAAACACCACACCACACCAGGGAAAGGGGAAATTGATACTTTTGCAAGGCATTATGAAAGGATATAAAGTACACAAAAATTGAAAGAAAAAAACAGCTTTTAAAAATAAAGATTAAATAGTCTATGCACCAACATCAGAAGAAATGGAATGATAAATTTATTAACTTAAAAGAAAAATACTACTTAAAAATCATACATGTTATGATTTCTGATTAGTTGACAGTGTAAAACTCTTTCAGGAGAATATAAATTATAGTCAAAATAATTTTTTCAATACGATATAATTCCAGTACAAACCTTACATTAATATTTAATAATTTTGGATTACTTTGTTCAAATATTGATTATTATTAACATTCCCTATATAAGTAATTTCTTTATCATCCTTGCCATAGCTAATAATTTTTTAATCTCCCATTGAAATCTCTTGTTTGCACAGGTTATGGTGGGGATGTTTGGCCCATTCAACCAGCTCCAAAGGATCATCCATGGCGCTACATGCCAAACCATGCCATGACTCCTCATATTTCTGGCACCACCATAGATGCACAGGTTTTTGAATTTTTTCTAACACTACTTTGTAACGCTTTTTGTTCCTTGTTATTTCACTTGGTGGAATACTAATTAACAAACCAAACTTATTCAGTTACGTTATGCTGCTGGAGTGAAAGACATGCTTGATAGGCACTTTAGGGGTGAAGCATTTCCAGAACAAAACTACATTGTCAAAGAGGGTCAACTTGCAAGCCAGTATCGGTGAAGTGTTGTGTGTAACAATGTCACTGAGGCCTTTGAATCTTCCAATTTTAAGGCCATGGGATGAGCAAATGAATATCTACTGGGCACTTTAATGACATGTTTTTGCTTTGTTGAACTTTTCGTTTTGATCCGTTTCTTTGGTTTGTTGAATTTGAACTTGTTTAATTGAAAGGAACACTCTCAATTATATTATCTTAAATTTGCAAAATAGTTTATTTTATAAATATTCATTGTTTTCAAATCTCTCAATCATTATCTACCGAAAGAAATAATCCAAAGAAATAATTAGAAAATGGTAGAAGGCTGAAGCTTTCTGTTTTTAATCCAAAGAAATATATGTTTTTAATATTTTGTTTGTTTTTAATCAAAGAAATAATTAGTATATAATAGCTTTTATAAAATATATACAATATTCAATAGCACATATTATTGCAATCAATGCTACGTGATTTGATAATTATCTTATTCAATTAGTTAATTATTCATGTGTTTTTATAAAACATTTGCATACCCTTCTTTTACATCTTATTTTCACCTCCTTTTTCGATGAATGGTAAAAATAAAAATGAAAAAGTTATACAGAATTGTTATAAATTGTTTATACGTAGTTGATTGAATTATATGATAACAGTATTTAAAGACAGTTCCTTAAAATTTACATAAAACGAAATTACATTAGTGGCAAAACATTTTTAAATGATTTTCAGAAATCATAATAAAGTTTAAGTAATGAAATATGAAATAAATTAAAAATCCACTGTTCACATAATTAATAGTAATGAATTACTTAAAAAAATCAATCTTTTATCCTGTGTTTGGATGAGGTAATTGATTGGAGCAATTCATTTGTTCTGAGGAATTGAATTACTGTCAATTCAATTGACTTGTTTGGATAAAACATTTTGAAGAATTTAAAATGATGTCATTTTGAGAAGGAATTTCAAAGGAGTAAATTTGGGGAATTTTAAATTCCATGTAAAAGTGAGGCATTTCAATTCCTTTTGAGTCATTTCACGATTCTCTCTCAACTCTTCAGTTCCTCACACATTTTCTAATCATTTAAAATTATTTCACGATTATCAAATTATGTAATTATTTATTTCTAATAATTTTTAAAATTATTGCGAGACTACGCAATTCAAAATTTTTAATTAAGTTACATTTAATTATTTATTAAGTTTTTAATTATTTAATATTAAAAAATTAATTATTAAATATTTTGAAACATTAAAATTCATCACGTAACATTAAAATTATTTTGAATATTTAAGTATTTAAAAATGATTAATATTTGTTTTTATTCAGTATTAAAATTTAATTTTTAAATAAATATTTAAAAATGAAAATTTGAATTTCTTGAAAATTAAATTACTTTATCCAAACAAAGAAATTAAAATGTAAGAAATTGAATTGATTCATCCAAACAAGATGAATACAAAATGAAAGGAATTTAAATCAAGACAATTGAAATGCTGGGTATTTAAATTTCTTGAAAATTTTGAAATTCCCCATCCAAACACAGCCTTAATGAAATTGAAATGTCGTCATTTTATAACTACCTAACTGCTAAAGTTTATAAAATTATATGATTGTCAAATCTCACAACTTGATATTTTAATTAATTATTTCAACTATTTTGGATAAATTAACTGTATTAAACTGATACGATCGAAAGTCAGACTTACAGATAAAAATTAATCATAATTTTTTTAAAAATATTTTATTGTAATATAACACATTTTTTAAATGATTTGAACTAAAATAATGAAATAAAAAAAATAATTATAAATATTTATAAAATTAAAATAGTTAACATTACAATCTTTAAATAATTAGTGACTATTTTGAAAAAATTAATTTATGATCACTTCAATAAAATATGATTTAAACTAAATATCATTTTAATTAATATTTTAATGAAAATACTTAATTGAAATTTGTAATATTTTCCTTTTAAAAAATATTATGGCTATTTTCTCTAAAGTGAGAATTAATTGAGGTTAAATTAGTACATTAAAATTTATTGTTTTTAGTTAATTAGAAACTATTATAACATTTTTTTTCATTCTAAATTTTCAAATTTTACAGAGAAAGTGGGCGGAGAAACAGGTGCCCTGAAGTAAATTATCATTTCATCTCAAAATTATGACAAAATAATATTAACCAGAGACCCACACACATTTCAGAGTTAATTCATATCACTCATTCAAATTATACACACCTTTCTATCAAACACTTAGGTGTTGAATGTGGGCGATCTTTCCCCAGTCTTGCCCTTCTGCTTTCCGGCAACGCTCTTCTAGCGATGGACAATTCTGAATATAAAGAGTTGAAATGGATTTGGGGAGACCCTCCTCTGGTAAGCATTCCAGCTTCGGACATTTCCAAAGATTCAATTCCTTGAGAGAGGAGAGTTGGCTTAGACCCTTGTAGTCCAGTTTCCATATTTGCAGACGAGTAATAGAGAGTGGCAAAAAACCTTCCTCTGGAAAACACTCCACTTCATCCACTCCTTTAATACACAAGCTTTCAAGACATGTGTTGACTCCCAACCTCCCTTTCAGTGAGCCAATAAGTTTGTAACTTGAGAGACTCACGCTTTTTAGATTTGATGGCAAATCTCCTTCTGTGAACATCTCCACTTTTGGACAATCATTTATCCTTAAATTAGTGAGAGATGGAAGGAAATCACAAGAAAGTCTCGTGGGCATATTCAGCTTCGGACATTTCTCTATCTGAAGATCTTGAAGACGTGGAAAAGTTACATTACATTCCCATTCTTCCCATTCCTTCATATTGGAGAAGTACAGTGTTTCCAAGGATGGAAATGGAGAAGAGCTACTCCCATAAAATTCAGCACCAATACTCACTATCCCATCAAACCCTGAAATCCACAGCACCTTGAGTGATGGAAGAAGTCCAAGGGGAGGTAAACATACGCAGTATTTACAGCCGTTCACTTTCAAGGACACCACATTTGATAATGAATTATTTGAAAACCAACTCGGAAATTGTGTACCACAGTAATTCCAAATTGATAGATACTTCAAGTGTTTGGAAGGTTGTAGATTCTCAAGTATTTCCTTTTCTTTCCTTGTATCATCAAGCAAGTCGTGCTCTCTATTCCATTCTAACACCAGCTTCAAAAGGCGTGATTTGCTCTTCAAATCCACTGCTAACGCATCCATTGGATTCACAATATTCTGCAGCTCCTTAATTTCCAGTTCTCCATGAAGATTGAGTCCTCCTAGTTGCTGAATACTTGACTCGCCGCTACGTTTGCCAACATAAAACGTACTCAGTACTTGAAGATTCTTCAGTTTTCCCAAATGCACTGGCATCTCTTTCACATTAGTTCCTTCAAATTCAAGGCAACACAAATTGGTGAGTTTATGCAAATTCGGGGGCAACTCTTCTAATCTCCAACAAGAGTTTAACTTGAGTACTTGCAAGTTATACAGCAAACATATCGAATCAGGCAGTCTTTTTATTTTAGTATCCGAAAGGTCCAACGAACAGAGATATTTGAGTTCACTAACAGATTCAGGCAACTCTTCAAAGTCCAAATAACCACGCAAAGATAAGACACGTAAGTGTTTAAACTTGGAGAACAACTCATTTACTGAAATTCGAAGATCACCATAAAGCCAACGTATTGCTGGAATAAATGTACGTAACCTTTTAGCATCAGTTAAGCTCCCAGAAACATCCCAATATTTGGGGTCCGTAGTTGTTAAGCAGAAATGACGGGTGGTTTTTGGCATACTTTCTGCTGTATCAACTCCCAACGTGAAACAGATGTCTCCACAAACATATTTTGCCAAATCGTTGACAAGGTCATGCATGGTAAAATGGCTGCCTGATTGTTGAAAGAAAGACCTTGACAATAGATCATCAAAGTATCTTTCACCAACTTCTAGTGAACTCTGACGAGGAAATTGCAGAACACCTTCAGCTATCCACAACAAAATCAATTCTTTCTTGTCAAAGTAAAAATCTTTGGGGAACAATGCACAGAATGCAAAGCATCTCTTGAGATAAGAAGGAAGGTGGCAATAGCTCAAAAAGAGAGCAGGGATAATTTTGCAATTCAAGTCCCATATGTTGCTGCTTAATACACTTTCCCATCCAGTAACAGGCTCTCTGCGCAGAAGACATCCAATTGATTTCAATGCCAGAGGTAAGCCTTTGCACTTTGCAACTATCTTTTTAGCAATCTCCTTGTCACGATCATCCAACTGAGGAGGATCATCTTTGAATGCATGTTTAGCAAATACTTTCCAGCTTTCTTCTTCTTGTAATTGTCCAAGGCGGTGCACTTCATTAGACCGCATGATACCAGCAACTTTCTCATTGCGTGTGGTAACAAGAATTCTACTCCCTGGAGCCCCGTAACCGAGAGGAGTTTGGACAGCTTCCCATTCTTCTTGTCCTTCGTTCCAAACATCATCCAGAACAAGAAGATATTTCTTTCCAGACAATTTTTGTTTCAACCTTCCATGAACCATTTCTAAATTTGTACTATCATCTTTTGAATTAGTGAATGCCTCAAGAATTGTTCTTGTCACCGTCAAAACATCAAAATCATCTGAAACACAGACCCAAGCTTTGATATCAAATTTAGCCGCCTCCATTCTTGAGTCATTGTATACATGTTGGGCAAGCGCGGTCTTACCCAACCCACCCATGCCCACAACAGAAAGTATCGATAATTGGTTATGGTTGTCAGTTTCAGATGTCAACCAATTAAAGATAATTTCTTTGTCATCATCTCTGCCGTAAATAACACTTTCAACCACCAAAGATGTTGATGACAGTTTCTGTGGCATTTTACTGCCGGATCCAACACCAGAATGAGTAGCCTCTTTCAAACCAAGATCACCCTTTTGGCTTGCATGATACTCTAGTTTCTCGAGGACTTCTTTCATCTCTGAAACAATTTTCCTGTTAAATGAACTGAAAGTAGAATTGAAGAGATTTGATACCTTGAAAGTACAAGTATGAGATTTAGATTCAGCTTCCACTTGGCATTTGGTGAGTTTATAGTTTATTTCAGTCAAGAGATCCTCTGCATCAAACACAACATCCTTGACTGCAAATAGCCATTCTCTGACGCGTGGATCTGTTAACTGCTTTAGTTCAGCATCATCAGCCAGAGCATCAATGGATAAAAGCTTCAGCTTCAATTTGTCCAGCAGTGTCTCATCAAGTTTTCTTTGACGGAAAAACTCAAAAACTTGACCAGAAGCCAGCATGTCCAATGCAACCTCAAGGAAAGCAGATAGAAGAGCTTCGGCCATGTTTGGATTGGAAGGTGAGTGGAAATGAGTAATTTGAAGTGCAGCTTATGAGAATCAGGAGGGTTGCTATAGTGATGAAATGAGTAACAGGGTTGCTAACGATCACAATTCTAACAAGGATGACTTTACTGTTGAGTTTTTCAGTAGACCTATAATACTGTTGAGTCTGTTCTGAATGGACAATATTTACAGCTTTATTCAATTATAAATTGTGATCGTTAGATTATGAATGGATGGTTCAAATTTTAGACACGATTTAAGTTTGATTAAATCTGATATTTATTCAACGGCTTTGATGAATTGAAAGTGTGAATGTATGAAATTCTGAGTGTAGAAAATGTCTATCCAAAGAAGCTTTATGGTCAGTCAAGCAATAATTGGAGTCCTTTCCGTCATTCACAGCTGTATTCCATCTTGGTAGTTGAGTCAAGCAATGTGTATCAAATGAATGGTTATGATGAAGCTGAGGGTACATCTTGAAAGATATTTTTCAAATACTTGGCATAGTATGGATGATTTTGCTTTTACATTTAGGAGACAACTTAAAAAGAAGGGGTCGTTATTATTTCTTAAAACCTGTCATGAATTTTCCAACAATAAGGAGAAAAAAATTCAGTTGTGAGATCTGGCATGGTATTTTTAAACCAAAATTATCTATTGATATCTTAAACTTCTATATATATATATATATATATATATATATATATATATATATATATATATATATATATATATATATACACATCCAAATTCATTAGATGTATCAATTAACATCCTTCACTAACTGACTTAAATGAAATATTTGATGAAGTTAGGATGTTTTTGTCCAGATGACAATGATCTGTCAAATTCTTTCTTTGATATACATGCAAATTCATTTGATATATCAATTAACAATCCCTCCATTGAGTATTTGATCCAGTTTAGGATGTTTATTGAGTATTTTGTCTAGATGACAATGACCTGTCAAATTCATCTTTAAAATACCGAGTTCAAGTCATGGTTTGACTAATAAAATTTCATGCCTAATATACTAAAGATTTGAGTTGAAGCCACCATCTTAAAATTATATTATAAAAAACAAAAAGATGTTAGTAGAATTCTTTTAATCTACTTATTGAATAGCATCTTGGTACCTGTGACTGTTAAGCAATATATGCAATTATAAAAGTGAGATAGATGATTTTTAAGATAATCAAGTGTGTTTGGACAAAACAATATACAGTTATTACAATGATGATATATAAAAATTATCACTTTGCTTATCATGAACTCCAATTATTTTGAATAATATGCTTTATTGTAGTTGGGACAATCATCTCTCTTGAATGTGGACATATTGTAGAAGTTTTTATTCTTATTTACCCGTGCCAGAGTTATCTAGTTAGGAGCTAAGTTCAATGCTCACATATGATCAATTGAGAGAAAGATAGAGGGTGAAATTAGATTTTTGATTTGAGAATGTTGTGTAAAAAGCAAGAAGATCAATTGAGAGAAAAATAGAGGGTGAAAGTAGATTTTGGATTTAAGAATGTTGTGTAAAAACAAGAAGATGGTTCTGTGAGAATCATATTGTATGTGAAGTATATTGAAGTGTATATTGTGTTTTTCATTATCTGCACCTATACCTCTTTGAGGATGCATTAATATTAATTTCTTAACATTCTATTGTAACTATATCATGTAACCAATTTTTTACATAGTTTCTATCTTTTAACATTAATCTCTTCCAACAAATATTTTTTCATATAAATCGGTCTAAAATCAAAGAGCTGACAACACCCTCTTTATATTAGAACATGTGAAAAAAGTCATAAAACCTCACAGACATACGAGTTTTAATTGTTTTTGGAACTTCCATCAGAATATAAAAATCATACATATATCTATTGCTTTCTTCCATTCCCAAATACAATGGCCTTTTTAGTACAACAATAACACAAACTTTACATAGCTAATCTACATCAGCTGACAAATACACAAATCCTACCTCTGCTATCTTATAAACAAATGGAAACTGAAGGAGGAAAAGTAAAAAAATAAAATAATAAAATCTATTTGCAATGCTCACTACTTCAATGTCACTTTCCCACCCAACAAGAACCCTAGTACAATTTGAAGTCCTACAAATGTATGTTTAGAAACATTACAACTCCCTTTGCTTCAATCTCTCTCTCAGATGTATTAGTTTGCCCTGGACTTGTTTAGGTAACTCATCAGATAAACCAAGTTCAAGCCCTTCTACTTGTTTTCTCTGTATAATATCATGGTACATTGGTAGAAACCGACTCTGAAAAGACCTATAGGAGAAATAGGGTAGAAGGACACACACAACCACCAAAAGGGTAACTAGCCAATAAAGACCACTGGGAGCACATGCTTCCACAAAAACCTTGTAAGCTGTTGTGGATATTGCTGGAGAGAGATAACCATAAACCAACACAAATACATACCAAAAGGCGATGCTGCCCCATATAAAAAAATGTTGTATCCAAGTGAAATAGTTGATGGAAAGAGCCATTTGACAATTCACAGTCCACACTACACATGTATACATAGTCACCCCAAGTATTTCAAAATCGACCACCTTACCATCATTTCTGAAGGCTTGATTCAAGACAGAGTTAGTGGTCAAGAAGAAGATCACTAAAGAACTAAGAACTCCGTTCAACATCCATCCAAGAATTCGAGGCCAGCTGAAAAGGATGTCCTCTACTCCCTCTAGATATAGAAATGGATACTGTAAAAAAGAGGGTGTGATTAGCACAAGATATCATCAACTTTCAACTAATTGTTAACTTAAAAGCTAAAGACACAAAGTAAATCTTTTTTAAAATATTAAAAAACATCTGAAATCAGTGGTGGCGTGCTTTGAGTGAATGGAGGAACTTCACCAAGACAATTAGAGTAAACTCCCAATAATTTGGTTTCTGCCTTTGAGAGACATTGCCATATTAATTCTTAACATCCAAAAAATGATAAATAAGTCCCTCATTTTATAATGATAAAAATTAACAAATTAGTACCTTAAGGCAAAGTTTCGCAGAAACATCCTGATCAAAAACGCCTAGAGCGATTACTGGAAGTGAAGTGAAGAAGACATTGTAAAATGACATGTACCAATCATTGTAAGCAGCTTGACCAGAGAAAGAAGCATATGCCTCAAACCAAAATAGGGTAAATCCAAATGCAATGTTTTTATAGAAAAAATAGCATATCTGCAAGGAAAATAAAACAAGTTATCAATGACAAAATTTTTCGTGGGTGAAGTTGCCTAAATTTTTATCTCAGCCTGATACAGTTTAATACATTCCTAAACTTTGTACCTGTAGTACTCAAAATGTAAACCAAAAATTATTCTGCAAGAGTAACCAATCAACTCCTAAAAAGGAGTAAAAAATATGAGAAATAGGAAAAAAAGTTTAAGAATCTGTATGATTTCCTTCTCAGATTTTGATTTAAAAAAATGTTTTGCAAAATAATTATGTTTTAGGCAGCATTTTATTCTCATACAAATTTATTAAGTTTTCAAATTTTTTTCCTGAACAAATTTTCATAATCCATCCTGATTCACTTAAACTGATTCTTTCTCTTTGCAATCCTGGGATTATAATTCAGGTTCTGGGCAGTAATATAGATCTGAATAGTTTCATTCCTATTAATTATAACCAGTTTCTAACAGCATGGTTTTACCATCATTGATATACGTCGATAACACCAGTGGCCATGTACCAACAACAAACGCTCCAGAAACCGAAATTGAGCTATTGCAAAATCACTTGCCATTACAGCCTGTAGACACCATTTAAAAAGTAGAAAAAAGTCAGAATCTGGGATCCAGACATTCAAACTTTTTCAATTTGCATGCACGTGTAAAAAGAAAAAGGTAATAGAAAATTGCAGTGGAAAATCATCAATGCCAATACAGAATGATGTCAAAAAGAAAAAAAGTATAGAAGCTTCATACATTAAACAAGTAAAATGCTGCAACTCTTAAATGAATGTTCTATAACTACTGACTATAAAGTAAAAAGTAAAAACAATATTGTATCATTCCACTCAAATTTCAACTTGTTAACCTCTGTTGAGTTTCATTTTAGATACAACAAAAGGAAAGGGAAGGAATGGTATGGTATGGAAAGTCAGGGACAAGAATAACCAATTAGTGCAGTTTCCACCACTAAAAACCAATTAGCATAGTTTTTATCAACATTTAGTGATAAAAACTATTATTGCAAAGTACAACCAACTCTCCTCACAAGGCTTAAATTTTCCCCGTTTAGGCACAATCTACATGACAGTTTGATTGTTATCAAACATCTTCTTAAAGATAAATGTTTATCCCAACAAAAATCAGCCTAATGGCTTCAATACATATTAAGGTTTTATCTAAGAATAGAGAAACAAATGATGAAAAAAGTGGATTAGCATAGTCACTTCTAACAATTCTGTTCTGCACGTAGCAATAATATTAATAATCTATGTAGCATGAATATGGGTTTGATAACTTGGTCAATTATGTTTAATTCAATTTCTCCATTATTTTATATAATCTACCAAGACCATGATCACACATGGAATATAAAAATCTTTTTCAAGGACAGGTAAGAGCAAAGGCCAGACAAGAAGAATCAAATGTATATTTAGACCTGCATCCCTTCAGCACCGCTAATGCCAACTCCAATATCAGCCTCCTGAAGCATGCCAACATCATTTGCCCCATCCCCAATAGATAATATTGTCTTCCCTGTTTCCAATTTCACCAATCTTGTAACCTGCATATTTTTTTCTTTGCTGATGTGATCATAATGTTTTGCACCACAGACATCAATTTTATACAAAGAATTTCTGTAATTTATATGACAGAAATTCCAATTGCACACCTATGGTACTTACACGAGCTTTTTGTTTGGGTGAAGATCGGCAACATATGACAGAAGCACAGTTAATCGCCAGCTCAAAGAAGGACCTTTCCAATATCTTCTTAAGAGAATAATCCAAGGACTTCCCATCAATTATCAAGCCAAATCCAGAAGAACTTCCTTTTTTTGTATTAGAACTCTCTTTCGCAGCCTTGATTTGAGAGATCCCTTCTCCAATTTGCTTCTTAATGCTTTCAAGGGAGGCCTATGCAATTGTTGTATCAAAGATTTATAACAGTGAAAGAAAATTAAATGCAAGAACTTCCAAGGTCACGTACCTTTGCTAGAGCCTCCTTGTCCCCTTGTTTTTCCAAGGATAGAATATCTGGTGAATCAAGAGTGATCACTATTTGTTTCATGTCTTGTCGAAGTAAACTACAAGCATACCTGTACATGAAAATGGGGGGAAAACTAACTTAAATTTAATGAAACATCCTTAGAAACAGAATACAGAACAAGCCTTGTTAATATACCCTATGTTGACTGCAGTTTCCATCTTGTCTCCGGTCAATACCCATAACTTGATTTTTGCTTGGGCAAGCTTTTCGATACATTCCGGAACCTGTACTTTCAAGTAAACAGAATAAATTTTATTAACTAATCAGGAACATAAAATTGGTGTCAATAACTGATTTTCTTAGGGTCACTGTTTCCATAGTTTAAGTGGTCTATTTCTGAAGCAGAAAGTAATTTTTTGTAAGAAACTTCTAGTTTAGTATCACTGTGTATGAAAATTAGTACCAGATGTCAAGTTGTAAAATGTACACTATAATAAATGTAAAAATTGCATAGTTAAATGTAGAATGATTAAAAAGTTTATACTTACCCCCTTTTGCAGTCTATCCTCAACTGCAGTAGCACCAAGAAGTATCAAATCTCGTTCCATCTTATCAGCAGCTGCATCCACCAGCGCATCTCGGTCTTCTGTTACGGTAGTTTTGATATTTGAAAACTCCTTGTCCCACAACTTATATTCTTCTTCATCAAGTTCGCGGTATGTGACAACAAGGGTTCTTAAACCAGCCTCAGCATATCTTTTGATATGATCCCTGGTTTCAGCCTCAAACTGTCTTCCATGTTGCGAGAGCCTTTCGAACATTACACTGAATATATGCAAGGAAATGTACAATTTGACATCACTATATACAACTTATTACTAACAAGTAACATATCCATTATTTAAAAAGCATGTAGCTATTAATTGAAACCTGTCTGCACCCTTGCATAAGAGCAATAATTGATTTTCCTCATTCCTCACTATCACTGACATTCTTTTATGGAACTGCTGAACTCTAAGACATGCAGAAGCTGGTACACTCTACTCATCAAAAATTAACCCAATGAACAACAAACAACAAATTAAACATGAATTATCAAAAGAATGAACATTTACCAAAATTATATCATGGATATAAAGACTTACTCAAAGCACTTAAGACACTTTCTCTCAGTATTGACCAAAGATATCAGACAGGTTCTAACCCATCCACAGAATTTATCAGACATAAAGGCAAAGAATACAAACTATAATATATCACTCAATTGCAGTATATGAACCAGATAATTCACAAAATTTCAAGTTGAATTTTCACTTATTGAGGGACAAAGATGAGTTTTTGGAGCTTGTAATTTTTTTCACACTTATTTGTTTCCCTATTTTAAGATATTAAACTTTAAGACCTAATACCAAAACTATCCTCCATTTTCAGACCATATTCTTCACAACATGAAAGACTTACAGAAAATAATTTTCTTCCCCTTTCATCCTAAAACAAGGTTTATGAACACACACCATCTGAAAATCTTTCCCTTTACTGATTATTCTGCTAAAGAAAATTTTCCTACTATGATTAAACTTTGTTTACAATAGAGGCTGAACTACTCTATTAAATGAAAATGATATAATCTGACTGCTGAGGTAACAATTTCAGCCACCAAATTTATTGGAGAGTATTAGAAAATAGGGCTGATATGTATAACTATAGCAAAAACATGGCAAAAGAGCTAGCCAACCTGTCAACCTTTTTTCCACTTTCATAATTCAATTCATGCAGTGATATGCTTGTTTGTGTCCTTGCAAAAAACTCAAAACCAAGCTCCCTTGCAGCTATGACAAAAGCCGCTTCATCTGGTGACTCGGCTTCATAGGAAATTTCTCCTGACTCTTTATCTACATCTGGAATAGCAGTGTGACAAATAGCTAAAACTCGAAAGAATCTTTGTATGAAGTCTGCACATTGTTCATTAACCCATTGTCCGTTCATTATGCGCTCATCTCTAAAGTTAAATCCCTTAATTGGATGCCGAGAGTCCACTGCCTCGTTATTCAGGCCTGAAAAGTCAGATGATCCGCCATCAACTTCAGATTCCTCATCTTCTCCTCTTCTAGCAAGTGCCTTCTCCACTTCTGTCATACCACGGCCATATGGAATGCCCCCTATTGAACATTTGACAAACTCCATGGAGTTACATGTCAAAGTACCAGTTTTGTCACACAATATTGTATCAACCTGACCAAGTTCCTCGTTCAGATTAGATGTGCGTGCACGAGCTGGCCTATCTGTTTCTTCATAATACATTTCCTGGTCTTGGTTGATGAAAATGCTCTGTAGAACTTTCACAAGTTCTATGGACACATAAAGTGATATCGGAATTAGATATCCATACAACATAAGGGCTGTCAAAAAATGAAGAATAGTAGCAAGTGTGGCCCTGCTAGGATCATAAAACACCGTTGTATTGTCGGGGCGAAGATACCATCTTCTATACCTTCCAGCACTAATATCCCTTTTGGTCACAACACCAAAAAAAACAGAACCAATAAAGGATATCAAAATCAAGGTACTGAAGAGGATATAGATTATCTTATCCATTTTTCTCTCAATTTTGCTTCTCTTGGAAGGAGGATCAGTGGAATTCTGCATGACTTTCGTATCATGGCCAGTAAAGATAACAACACCATAGATATAATCAGTGTTTTTCAGCTTAGAATCTCTCAACAGGATCTGCTGCAAGGAAAGAGGATGTTCTTTACCATCATATTGTAAAGTTCCGATAAATGAGTACAGATTTTCATTAGGATCCTCACATTTAACCACAGCCCTGAACTTTTGGAGAGATTTTTCATCATGAAGATGAGTTGTCACCTCCAAGGCATGCTTTAATTTTAGATTAGTTTCACCATCAAGATTCATAGTCTCTACATAACAAACCCCATCATCATAGCTTGATGAAAGCAGAAGAAGATCGGCAGGGAAGTATTCATCTTTACACACTCTAATGATATCACCAACACGGAGTTTCTTCCATCTAGTCTCCACAAATGTATAATTTCTACCATATACCTGAGCCTTTCGGTTGTTTGCCTCTATATCCTGAAGGAACAAAAGAGATTTAGCTGGGAAAACTTCTAGTCCAGAAATTTATGCAGGATATATCAATGTAAAAAGGAAAAAGAAAACTTTCCAGCACACATAAAAGATTTAAATAAAAATCAATTCAAAAAGGCGATTCTTAACAGAACACAGAAAAAAGTCACTAACAGAAAAAAGAATATGCCAAAAGCAAGCAAACAAGTTACTTGGGCATAAAGCAGCACTCTATTACATCACAGAATAATATGAAAGTGTGTCATTTCCTAGAACCGTCTTATCAAGAAGGAAGATGAACAATCTCTCAAAGCAAATTGACACAAATTACATTATATTAGATGTGTTCAAATAGAAAATAAGTTTTGCAATACCCATTTCTTTTTCCACAAACAAAATAGCATTAAAATATACTGATATGTCAATAAAACTCTAACATTTTTCTAATCTCAGAGCATTATTAGATAATGAATCTTCTCAACCTACACCATGATCATCAGCAGTATTAACTTGTAAGGGGAAAACTACTCCATTTCTCTATTTGTTGGTAACTTCTTCAATTTAAAACCACAAAAACAAATGCAAGCTTACTCATAACAGCATAAGGCCTGGAACCTTTATAAACACCACACCACACCAGGGAAAGGGAAAATTGATACTTTTGCAAGGCATTATGAAAGGATATAAAGTACACAAAAATTGAAAGAAAAAAACAGCTTTTAAAAATAAAGATTAAATAGTCTATGCACCAACATCAGAAGAAATGGAATGATAAATTTATTAACTTAAAAGAAAAATACTACTTAAAAATCATACATGTTATGATTTCTGATTAGTTGACAGTGTAAAACTCTTTCAGGAGAATATAAATTATAGTCAAAATAATTTTTTTTTTAAAAAAAAAAAAAAAAAAAAAGACTCGAAGAGTACCTGCTTTCTCCTCCTCCAATCTTCCACAGCTTCCTTGGCCATAGTAGCTCCAATCACAACCAGCAAAGGAGCAACAATACTTAGAGGAGTAAAAGGTGCCAATGGGCTAAAAGAAACACAAGCAACAACAAGAAAGTAGATATTTGCAACCCTTATGAACTGCTCAAACAAAGACTTGGGGATAAAATTAACGGCAGTATACTTTGTTGTTGAAACATAATTGCCTCCATAACTCAACTGAACTGCTTCAGGGTTATCTGGATCATTGCAGTGGACAACCCTTGAGTACCCCTTCTGCCCAATTTGGGAATGGCCATCTCTGAATGGAGATTTCAAACAAGAAAAACTGTACAATTTGCTCAAATGTATCCTTCTTTTATTGCTCCCTTCAGGCATTTTCCAAATGGGGTGTTAAGTTTTCCTTCCCTTCACACACAAAATCCAACTAATCATCTAATTCTCCAAGGGATCACAGAATCACCCATCATTCATAACCCCTTCAAGCTAAGATCTTTGATCCTCATCATGAACACCCTCACCTACTCTAAGCAGAATGAAAGCACCAAAGTACAAGGCCAAAACAAAAACTATTTTTTTAATACTGATATAAAAAATTAGGCCAACCCCTTCACCTAAAAATGGCCACACTCAATTAATAAGAAAAAGAACCCCCCAACATGGCAAGTCAACAAAACAAAAAAATATAAAAGCAAAAAAAAAAATTGATTTACAAATAACCTTTGATCCCTTCAAATTCCCACTTCAAAGAAGAACACAAAGCCTCAATTGCACCACAATCACAGCCAAAATGAGCTTGAAAAAAAAAACTGTGTTTGAACTTTGCAAACCCCTTAAGGTAGAGCTTTTGGTAATTAATTCCTTGCTCTCAATGGAAGCTGCAGATGTCTCTTCCTTGCAGGTTCAACCAAATTGTAGAGTGATAGAGAAAAAAAAAACAAAAAACAAAAACAAAACAAAGAGAGAGATGAAGAGAGAGAAAGGATCAAAAAGTAAGAGCTTGGTATGAGTAACAGTTAACTTTGCCGCTTCTAAAAGCAAACAAATGAAAGAGACAGAGAAACATTGATAGAACCGACTACACTGCTAAGTAAAATTACTGCCTTCACTTCTTCACCTTTCATTCATTTTCAATGAAAAATTAAAAAGTATATGAAAAACAGAAAGAGACCAAAACAGAAAAACGGGTGAATACAGAAGAGTGAATAATAATGGGAATAGTATAAATATAATAGTGTAGCATTTGTTTGCATGAAGTGAAGGAAGAGAAAAGGGAGTTAGATGGAAAAAGTTGGTGTAATCTACAAAACACTTTTGACGTTTTTGTTTGTTGCTTTGTTACACGTGTTGTTACTTTGACAACAACAAAGCCTCATACAGATAGATACTTCTTCCTTTGTCCTAGCTAGCAGCTAGATGCATCTCCCTTTTTCATGTGCCACAACACTTCTTAACTCAATTCATATTTTATTCCCTTAATTTCATTTTTTATTTTGTCATTTTATTATCATCAAAATGTTAAGAATTTTTTTTTAATTTTATCACTAATTTATATCTCAAAACATAGATGGGATGCAGATGTAACAGTCCAATTTTTTAATAATAACAATTATTATTATAATTAATTAGGTAACGCCTCAACTTAGTATAATTATATAATAATTAATGAAATGTTTCAATTTATTAATATTAACAATGATAATTAATTATATGGTATCCTAATTTAATAATATTAATAATAAAAATTGTGGTTTTTAATAATCTTTTTCACTCTACTCTTTCTTTGATTTAATAAAAGTATATTTCATGATTAACTTTTATGATTATGTGAATTTTTCACTTAATTTTTATTTTATTTATAATTTTTTTATTCAATTTTTGCGATTTTATAAATTATTTTATTTGTAATATTTTTCATTCAATTTCTTAAAATTTTCGAAATTTATCTATTTATTAATTATTAATTTTGAGTGATGAAAATTGTATGATTTTAAAGTTTTGATGATAAAAATTGTAAATAAAATAATTTGGTGACACATAAAAATATTCAAATTGAATGGTAAAAGGTGCAATTAACTTTTATTATTATTTATTATGAGACAAGGTCAACTCATAGTCGGGCTATTTTAACTATATAATTTTATTTAATAAATATTAAATATTACATGTCAAGTTAATAAATTGGTTTAATATTTTACAGTTAAAATATTAAGAAAAAAAATTCAAGAAAAAAAAATACAAGAGTTAAAGTTGTGAAATGATGATGATGACAATAATAGTTAAAAAAATATGTAATTAAGTTTGTTTTATTTTTTAAATTTTTTGGCATCTCTTCCTTTCTCTATATTTTGAAGGCAAATGGATAGTGTTGTGTATGTTGAGGCACAAGAACCTTCAAATAAATTGTCAAATAATTTATAAAATCATTATTGTTAACTAAAATGTACCTAGAATAAAACTCACATAGAATTAGTAGTTAGTGTGTGAATTTTTCTTTCTTTCTTTCTTTCTTTTTTCTATTTCTTACGTTAAAAGTAGAAGACAAATTCATGAATTTGTTTGGAGTAGTTTAGAGGTAGCCATGTTGATACCAACCGTAAGAAACAAGAAAAGAAGTCACATCGATCCCACCCATAAAAAAAAAACCTAGAAATAGACATGCATGGTGATAACGTTTGAATATGAATAGAAAGTTCCAAAGGTTACCATGACAAAACTATTAGCATCATGTGACCATGCACAACTTCTCAAGTGTTTGGCATGTGCCTATGTATCTTCTTCCATTAATGTGTAGTGGGAAACCATGTCATTTCTTGCTTCCTACAACCTTGATTCATTAGTTTCTCTCTATAAGAATTAATGTTCTTATTTTCTTGCTAGATTTTGGGACTTTGACACTTAACACTCTACACATGTTTTTAGGGTTTATTGTATATTTTGGTTCATGTAATTTGACTTTTTTTGTCCCTAGCTATAAGTTCTTTCTTTCAGTTTCAGTCTTTGCAATTTAACATATTTTTTTAAAAAAAAATATTTCATTTTTTCCTCTTTAATTATTATTTGTCTTATACATATTTTTAGGGTTTATTGTATATTTTGGTTCATGTAATTTGACTTTTTTTTGTCCCTAGCTACAAGTTCTTTCTTTCAGTTTCAATCTCTCTAATTTGACATATTTTTTTTTATATTTGTCCCTAGCTACCATGACTTTTTCATTCCTATAATTGTTATTTTTATATTTTTTTGTCCTTATAAATTATTTTCTAAAATGATTAAAACAAAAAATATATATATAATTTACAAGGACTAAATGTGAAAATAAATAAATTATAAAAAAATATTAAAAACAAGGACTAAAAATATTTAAAAAATAACAATAACTAAAAATAAAAACATTGAATTAAAGGGACTAATATGGATATGCTACTTTAGTGTGAACTTTTGAAAGAAAACTATTCCAAAAAGTATGACGTTAATATCACCTAGGTAGCAATTCTTTTGCTTTAACTTTTCCATAGATTTTGTGGCAGAGCTTTTCCATTTGAATATACTTTTAAAAAGTTATTTCTCATTTTTCAGTTAATAAATATTTCAGTGTATTTTTTTTCAATCGCATCTTTTTTCAGAAGAATTTGTCTTTCAAAAAATTGTATTTTGGTAGAGTACTTTATAGTAGTTGGTTAATATGTTCTTATATAACCTTTTTTTTACTATAATATATAATTTTAAAAGTTAAGGAATTAATTTCTCTCACATAGCCCCACATATCTCCCATTCCTGTGTATGACAATAACACAACCCCAGATTCTTCCCTTATCAAGTTAAGTAAGACTTCCATTCATGATGTTAAAGAAGAATGAATAATGGTATATAACATATATGAATGAGTTTTTTTGGTCTTGAGTCAACAATGTTTTGAATACTATAAACATGATTTGGATAATATATAAATTCTTAAATTCAAAGTTTGTTACATCAGTATAAAAAATCATAAATATTATTAACTAACATTTGTAATTAAATTGTTTTATTAAAACATTTGATTGATGAATAATTAAAAATAATGTTCAATTTTTTTTAATTTGTGTGAAAAAATATTTATTAAAATATTTTTTAAGTAAATTTAAAGAGAACTATTATACATGAATTAGCATTTTTCTCGGATCATAAAAAAAACATTTTTAATAAATAATTACAATCAAAAGAAAAAAATAATATATATATATATATATATATATATATATATTTATAAATGGATTAACTGTATATTGTAATTAGATACGAATTAAAATTGAAATTATGTATACTTAAACTTGCTCTAGCATTATAGCCATTTAAACAAAAAAATATTTCTTATATTAGTTAAGTATTTTAATTATATTTCTTATATTTCTTATTTTAATTGTCCACCAAACATTTTTCCTTGAATCATGATATTTAAACAAAAAATATTTCTTATATTAGTTAAGTATTTATGATAAAAGAATTATTTTATGGGAAAAGAAAGTTAAGAACTTGTATTGTGACCTTACTATATTTATATCACAATTCAACAGGAGAATCAAGTAATGTTGGTGACATGTGGTCCTCTCCTAAAATTGAGGGCAACTTGGCAGTTGGCACTTTTGAAGAGTTGGGAAAATCCCAAACATGGCACAACACATGCCATGAGACCATCTTGGTCAGCTTCATTTCCCAATCAATAATGGTTATCTCTTCCAATAGTAAAAGTGCTAAAGGAATTTAAATATAGATGGTGTTATTTATATTTTGAGATAAATTAAATGGTATACATTTTTATTAATATAGAAGAAAATAAGGTGTATACATATTATATGTATATAGAATCAGACAAGACATTTTGCCCTCCTAGTATTTGTCATTTTTTTTTGTTTTGTTTGGTTGTTTTGTTGTGCTCATATTATTCCCACAACAACAAAAAAAATATTGTGAGATCAAGCAAGTTAACTTGTGATTAAGATAAAGCAAGTTCTGTGGTAAATATATTAATAAATTAACTTCTTTATTATTTATTTTAAAATTCTCTGTTTATACGATATATAAATTAGTAGAGCACAATTATTCTAGAATCTAAATAATGTAAAATTTTATCTTCTAAAATTCCTTAAAAATACAATAATAATGATTGAACATTATTTTTTTTTCATTTGATATTGTATTGTTCACCATCTTTTAAGTTAAAAATGTTGTACACACCTTTTTAAGTCATAGAAATATGATAGAAGATGTATACAAACCCTTTATATTTTCCTCCTTATTTTCAACACAAATTTATCTAAGTTTTATCCTTCTTCTTCTTGTAAAGGTACTTGAAAAGTTTTATATTTGGATCAATAATCAAACATTTTGACTTTTCAGGATCACAATAATCTCATAAAAAAATTATTTGAAAATTTAATGAGACTTTATATAGTTTATTTGGTAGAGATAAAATATAAAAAAAATGAGAAATAAAAAACTCTCTTTATTTAATAAATATGTGGAAAAAAACATACTGCAACAACACGTTTTTTATTTTCTTGTCTCATGTGCAGAAAAAATAAATAAATCATTTTCACATTTTCCTAAGATATTTTTATTTCATATATTTTTACAAAACTAGTTGCATAATTATTTATTTAATGAAAAATTATTTTATTTCTCTTAATTTTTATTTACATATTTTCCAAGCAATATAAAAATCTTTTATAGTATTATGTAATCACAAATTATAACACTCTCTTTCACAAGAATCATAAATATCACATTTAATAAATTAATTAAATTTCAAAATAGCTATTTTATAATTATATAATAACAAAAAATGTTATTATTTAACTTAAAATTAATACATTAATCTATTTTTTATTAATTAAATAACATGTACTTTTTATTAAACAGCAAAAGATAACCTGAAAATTAACCCACCCAATACAAAGAACAGAGATGCTCATACACAATAGCTAATAACACACTAATATGCTAATAATAGAAGTTAGGACAAATACACACACTTGTCAACAATAAACAATAATGGAACCTAACATCTATTTCTTCTAATCTTTATTATGAGAAAATCTTATCATATCCTCTCTACAAACAAATATGAATTACATAATGATTCTTCCATTTTCCTCTTAGTAGGACTCATTTGATATGGAGAAACCAACATGAACTTTCACATGCCCTTTTGTGCTATCTTAAGATGTAATGACTAATAGTAATAGAAATGTGCACATTCAAGATCCAACTTTAACATGCTCTAACATTTTTTGGAGTTTACATAATCCTCTTTGAAAATAATATCATTTCAATCTATTTAACCACACTATAGAACACAAACATTCTTAACAAGAGAGTCACATATTATATAAAGCATTTTGATGATCAAAATAAGGTGTATATGAACTATTATAATTTTTTTCATATTTATATTTAATTATCATAAGATAAAAAAAATATTTATCTATTTTCTATTCAATCTTTTCTTTTTATTTTTTGTCTCTTTTTTTTTTTTCAAATTATAGCATAAAAGATATTAATAGAGTTACCAGGTTTACTAGATAAAAAATTTATCTTATCCATTCTTGTTTTAACTCAATTTTTGTTTCTTTCATTCATTCTTTTTCAAACCTAACATAAAAGGTACAGGTACAGGTTGGAGCTATGACCTATGAGATTTAAAATAATAAATATGATGAAGGGTACTATGCTATACATTGTGGTGAGAAAGAAGCCACGTGTAAATGGCCCCTAACAGGTAGGGCCACATGACCAAAAAAAACAGAGTAGCAATAAAAGGTGTCCAATCCAATGAGACCACAACTTAGTAGAAATAACCTGCTACACAAGTTGATGTAATGTACACCAAACTCACACACATAATTAAATTCATTTCTTTCAACATTTTTATTTAATATACCAAAATATTTCATCATGAAATTTTTTTCAACATTTTTATTTAATATACAAAAATATCTCATCATGAAAGTAGACCGACAGAAAATGGAAAATAAAACAAGTTTTCTTGCAGCTGTTTGTCGTTTATTTTGTTTCTATCTATATATATAAAGGTACGGAAAAGTATGTTTCATCACAGCAACATAAAATAAATTAATTAATATGGAGTGTATTTTGTAATGAATAATATATGTAGTAATAATATAAGAAAAATTTGCTTAAAAAATATATATAAAATTTAAAATGTTTTTTATCTATCATTAAATTATAAATTATCATGTAAATTGAATAGTTACCTAAAACTCGTATATATATTAATATTTTATTCATTGAAAATGTAAAAAAAAATAAAAAATTACAGTGATAATAAATAAAAATTAACCCAAATTTTTATATAATTATTTAGTAGAATTATTTTTTGAAAGATCTAATATTAGGAGAATTGATTGTTTTATTATGTATTTTTACATAATATTATTGGATTTTTATATAAAATTTTTACATTAGTATTATATATAAATTAAAATAAAATAAAATGCATGCATATATACATGTATGATAAAATCTTTAATTGTTTGATGGGGAAATATATATAATTATATCATATAAAAAGTTATATCATCAATAAGTTAGAATTTAAATTATATATAATTTTTAAGATATTATTATAAAAACTATCATACATAGTATATGAAAATTTCAATTTATAATAACAATAAATATTCTTTACATCATCATAGTGTATAATTTTTTTTTTCCTGAATTATATATATTATAATTCTTAATAAAGTCGCTTATGGACACACATGCATGTTTAATTCTTTTGACTGTGAAGGAGATTCAAAAGTGAAATTTTAATTGGAACACACATTCTCATGATGTGCATGATGTCTTGCTTCACTCTTTCAGTCATATATGGTGTGTTTATGAAAAGAAGAATTTTCTGTACCTAACGTGTACTCTAGAGTTTCTAAGATTTCAATCTTTTAATCTTTGGTGTTATATAATTACAACAAGTTATCTCAATCTTTGTATGCATGTTCAAGGAAAAGTATATTACTCTATCTTTTCAATCACAAGGACACATGCATCCACGTGATGGGAAGATAAATTATTTTTTATTTTATATAATAAATTTCTCTAAAAGAGAGGTAAGAATTAAAAAATATATATGACATGATTAAAATAAATGATATGATTGAATAAAAAATACAAATGTTTGCGTAAAAATTAAAATGAATGTTTTTTTAGTATAAAGACTAAAAAAAGTTTTACATTTGTAAATACATGATGAGTAATATAATTAAACCTATGAACAATTGCCAAACATAAAACTAATTAAAGTTGGTATGGAAAAACATTTTGGTGAAGTCAATGATTGGGGCCTTAGGTATATTATTGGGTGGTTCCATTGTTTATATGCATGTGGCATAGTGAGGTGGTTGGGTTTACTTGTGGATGAGAGGAAGATGCAAATTCTATCATTCAATTATTTGTCAAAATCTTGTTAAACTAATTGTTGCATAATGTGACACTCAACTATATCCCCTCCTACTATCATGTTTGGTAGAGAAAATTGTTTACTTTTGATTAATTAAGTCATTGTGAATTAAAAAAATATTTTTAAATAAAAATTAATTATTAGTAAAGTTGACAAACATTTTCTATTAAAAAACAAAAGATGCAATGATTTCTTACATGTATGCATTGTAATTGTATTCATGTTTGGGAGTTTTGAAAATTCCTAGGAATTTATTAGTCAACTAGACATTGTTACACGTAATAAAAATCCACCCTCTTGTGTGCTGCACATCAAACTGCAACAATCATCTGAAAAGAAAGGAAAAACTATTCAACTTTCACTCTGTGGATAAATGAAATGATATTTGATTGATTTAGATCTAATTTTATATTGGTGTTACATTGTTCATTCATCTGAATTGGGAAATTTTGTTTCAATAATTCATATTGACTTTAATGATTATTGAGGTGAAAGTATGATTCAAACAAAAGAATGATATGATAAAGAATGTGATAAGATCAATATACATGATAGTTTTATGTTGGTATTATATTGTATAGATTTATTTACAAAATAATAAAATTAAATATATTTTTAGTCTTTAAATTTTTTGATGGTCTGTATTTAATGATTTTATAAAATTTTGATTGATACTAGTTTTTGAACTATTTTATTATTATATTTTGAACAAATTTTTTATTAGGTTTATAATTAAATATTTATTTTGTCAATATTCCTGGTCAATGTAGTAAATCTTTTAGTTTAAATCTATAAAAATTATGATCACCTTAATTACCAAAATACTAAAAGTATTCACTAAATAAATTAAGTGATTATTAGTTTAAATTTAAACATTATACAATAAAATCATGATAGAGGAAAATAACAGTCATAGTAAATAGTACATTTGAGAAATAATTTTTTCTTGTTGTGGGCTACTATTTATCACTCAATTGATAGTGACAAAATGCGACTAATTTTGGATGTATTCCAAACTTATAATGCACTCCACTAATTAATGTACACAATTAATTTCATTTGAATTAAAAGTCTTTGTGAAGTGGCTTTCAAATAGTTGCAAGCATGGAAATTTTCTTTGGATGATATGGAAGATGTAAGTGACAAGATTTTGGACCAACAACATTGGGTAAGATTAAGATGTATATTAATCAATGTCTCTATTTAAAGCGTAAATCTCACGACTTTATAGGGAAAAAATAATAGAAAAAGAAAAAGGGTTTTGATGATTACAGTTGAAATTACTTTTTGAGAAAATAAAGAAATTGCTTTGAAGCTTTGAAGTTGTTAGAATTATGCTTTCAATATGTTTTTTTTATGCTTTTACTTTCCAAACATGTGGTGACTGAAGTTTGCATAGAAATATACCATTTTGGAACTTTGATCATAACCCTATTCCAAAGTTTATTGAAAATAATAATTAAACTTAAAATTTATTAAATGAAAAGTGAAATCTATAAAATTTTATGGTAAATATTAGTGTAAATCAATTAAAGTAAAGTTATTTGAATTTAATTCATTGCTTTATATATTTAGAGGAAGGGTTTTTTTTGTTTATAATAATCCTTCAACTCAAATAGGATGAATGTAGTTTAGTCCATTAAAATTGATCAATTTTATTTTCACAACTAACTCTAGTCTCCAATCAGTCTATTCATTCGCAAAATTCACTCACAAAATATATTTATATGCATTTTTTTATTAATTTTTTTTTGTCATTTTATAACTAATTATTTGATTGTTTGCATCATTTAGTTGTTTACCAATTATTTTTCAAAATTGAATGTGGTCATTAGTTACTGATATTTCTTTTTAGAAAATTGCTTAAAATAACATTTCCATGGATTTTGTTTTTCAAAATTGAATGTGGTCATTAGTTACTGAGATTTCTTTTAAAAAATTGCTTAAAATAACATTTCCATGGATTTTGTCACTTATAAATTCAAATCTTTCCATTGATCTATTTCTTTAGCCCAGCCCAAGTAGTTGGGTGTCTTGTCTTCTATTTTTTTTTCTTTCAAAAAGGCTTTTTGATTGTTCACACTTCACATGGAAGCAAAAGGCACAAAGCAAAAATGACAAACTCTAATTAGATAATTTCTTTTAGCATCATACAAAATGTTGTTGCACCCTTTCTTTCAATTTCCAGAAAGTCTAATTCAAAAGGCAGAAAAATGAGAGTGCACGCTACAGAAAGTAATTCTTCTCTAATCATGAGATTAGACATAAAGATGTGGATTTGTTTCCTAAAACTTCTAAATTTCAATTCCCACCCTTTTCTCATTCCAGAGAAAATAATCCAGAATGTATAACTTTGAATCCTCTTGTACATTTTAGAAAGTGTATTTCAGAACATAAATTACAATTCAGAATGACTAAATGACTAATTGACTAAAGGGTATAGAGCAAAATTTATAAAGTATAAAAATGTTTGGGTCATAGGACAAAATCCAGGACTAGTAGTATTGTATAACACCAAGGAGCAATGCATATTTTGTTATAATTGGTAGGACTATGCTATCAAATATTCTTTGGGAAATTTAATTCTGAAATATTTTACAAATTACATTTAGATCTGAGAGTCATCCATTATATTTAAATATGAATGATTTTAGAATGGCAAATAAAAAATCTTAAAAGTGTAATTAACCAATAATAAATAAAAAATTGTGCAAAAATTAATTAGTCCAAAAATAAGAAAACATTTTGTACTCTGTGAACAGAGCTCCCTTTGTCTTGGTTGTTTGGGCCTTCAGCCTTTTTGTGTTTTTATCCTTTGGGCCTTCTGTCTTTGATATTTTTTATCCCTTTTTCACCATTCTTTTTTATTATTCAACTAATTTTTAAGAACTAACATAATACTTATTATTCAATTGCCATCAGTGAATTATATATATATATGTGTGTGTGTATGGAAGGATATTGCAACCATTTACAAATATACATTAATAATACTTCATTTTTCTGTTCCATATGGTTTCTAATAAACCAACAAAAGACGTAACAGTAGTTCATGACCCACACACGTAAACAAACTCTTATGTTGACTCATGTACTCACTCGTACCAAATGCACTGATTTTTATTAAAAATATATTAAAATGACTTATTAATATAACAATATTTATCAAAATTATAAATTGATATATACCAAATTTATTCATATGATTCATATATAAGCATTATATTTAAAATGAATTGGAGGCCTTTTTATACACCTCCCATTGAAGAGGAGAAATTGAACAATTGTTAACAGTTGGATATGTATTAATTCAGCTAAAAATAGTGTCAAATGTTGACATGTGTCTGATAAAGATATTATTTTAAATAGTTTAATTTGATATGTTGTTAATGTAATAATTTTTTTAATGCTAAGAAAGAGATAAAAAGAGAATGAATAAAAGTACAAAATCATGTTACATTGATTGGTAGACACCGAATTTGGAAACGCAAAGGTGAATGAAAATAAGATAAAAGAGAAGCATGAGGCATGGCTCTTCCAAATGCTTCTTAAATTGAATTAAAATATTCACTTCTATTTCTTCATTCATTATGGATTCAGAGAATATAAATATTATTGTCTTCTTTGTTCTAAACCTGCATATGTTTTCTTTGGCTGTCATGATTATAATAATTTGAAACCACAAGAGTCAATTCTATTATTTATAACATACATACAAATCATACAACCACAATACTCACACAAGCTTTTTGTTTGAGAAAGATTAGCAAAATATGACAAAATCACTATAAATCTCTTTTTGAAATTAATATTTATTAGAGTTAAATTAGTAACTTATATCTTAACAATTTAAATTACTAAAAATCTTTATAAAATATTTCCTAAAAACTGTTAAGTAACTGTCTATGACAAAAGCACTATAAATCTTTTTTTGAAATTAATATTTATTAGAGTTAAATTAGTAACTTATATCTTAACAATTTAAATTACTAAAAATCTTTATAAAATATTTCCTAAAAACTGTTAAGTAACTGTCTATTTCTATCATACAATCTGAGTGTCATCTTTTTATCTAAAAATTGCCATTTTATTTTTGTCTGTTTATCCCAATTAAATGATTAAAAATTAGGAAATATAATATAATCTTGGAAAATATTATAATATTAAAATATTTCTATGACAATCGAAAAATTTATTGAAATAAAATAAATAAAAAATTGCTTGACCAAAAGAAAGCTAAAATAAATCATAATTAATTTAAACATATAAAGAGATCATATCAGATTGGTGTTGTTGGTAAATAGATACTAATAAAGAAGAATGTAATTTACAAGGTCTGAAGATATTGTGGAGAATTCGCACCTGGCCAGAAGCAACACATTTCAGAATTGATTCGTCTCTCTACCAAATATCCAAGAATTGAATGTGAGCAATCTTTCCCCAGTCTTGGCCTTCTGGTTTCTGACAACACTGTTTCAGCAATGGACAACCACGAATACTAAGAGTTGAAATGGATTTGGGGAGACCCTCCTCTGGTAAGCATTCCAGCTTCGGCCAATTCCAAAGACTCAAAGACTCAATTCCTTGAGAGAGGAGAGTTGACAGAGAGCCTTGTAGTCCACTTTTTAAAGATTTTTGCAATCAATTATTTGCAGAGAAGTAAGAGAGTGGCAGAAAACCTTCCTTTGGAAAACACTCCACTTCATCCACTTTAGAAATACACAATGTTTCAAGACATGTGTTGACTCCCAAACTCCCTTTCAGTGAGGTCAAAAGATTATGACCCGAGAGTTCCAAGCGTTTTAGATCTGATGGCAAACCTCCTTCTGGGAACTTCTCCACTCTTGGACAATACGAAGGTGAACAAGAGATGAAAGAAGGATGTCCATGCATTTCGGCAATGATTTCAAATTCTCCAATATTAAGATTACTAATGTCTCCAGCTTGGGTGCAGATAATCCTTCACTGGGAAATGATTCAAACTGATTGCACAAAAGAATAGACAAATCCTTAAGATGAGTATGTGTATGCTCCTGTGAAATCATTCGTAAATTACCACAACCATTGAGATGAAGCGAACAGGGTTTTGGAAAGAAATCTAACGGAAAGGTCGTTAGAGAGTCACAGCTACGAGAGATCGACAAATGTTGAAGGAAATCAAAGCAAAGTCTCACAGGGACATTAATATTCGAGCAATCACGAATGTATAATTGTTCAAGACAAGTATTTGATGCCGCTTGCCCAATCGTTTCGAGAGACAATCTTTCTTTTACATTAAGAAGTTGCTCTGGCACCCCTTTCAGCTTCAGACATTCCTCTATAGAAAGAGATTGAAGACGTGGAAAAGTTACATTACATTCCCATTCTTCCCATTCCTTCATATATTCAAAGGACAAATTTTTCAAGGATGGAAATGGAGAAGGGCTACTCCCATAAAATTCAGGACCAACACTCACTATCCCATCAAACCCTGAAATCTCCAGCTTCTTGAGAGATGGAAGAAGTCCAAGGCAAGGCAAACATACGCAATATTTACAATTCTTCAATCTTAAGGACACCAAATTTGATAATGAATTATTCGATAACCAACTCGGAAATTGTGTACCACCATAGTTCGCAATTGACAAATCCTTCAAGTGTTTGGAAGGTCGTAGATTCTCAAGTACTTCCCTGTCTTTCCTTGTACTATCAGGGATGTGATTTGAGATCCATGCGAAGTCTAGCTTCAAAAGGCGTGTTTTGCTCTTCAAATCCACAGCCAACGCATCCATTGGATTCACAATATTCTGCAGCTCCTCAATTGATAGTTCTCCACGAAGATTGAGTCTTCCTAGCGACTGAATATTACAAGACTCACTACTTTTCCCAACACAAAAAGTACTTAATACTCTAAGATTCTTCAGTTTTTCCAAAAGCACTGGCATCTCTCTCACTTTAGTATATCTAAATTCAAGGCAACACAAATTGGCGAGTTTATGTAAGTTTGAGGGCAACTCTTCTAAACTCTCACAAAAGTACTTGCAAGTTATACAGCAAACATGTTGAATTAGGCAATCTTTTTATTTTAGTATCTGAAAGGTCTAACGAACAGAGAAATTTGAGTTCACTTACAGATTCAGGCAATTCTTCAAAGTTGGAGTAACCAGACAAAGATAAGACACACAAGTACTTAAACTTGGAGAACAACTCCTTTACTGGAATAAGAAGATCCCCACTAATCCAATTTCTTGTTCGAATAAAAGTACGTAACCTTTCAGCATCAGTTAAGCTCACAGAACCATCCCAATATTCAGGGTCTGCAGTTGCAAGTGAGAAGTGACGGGTGGTTTTTGGCATACTTTTTGCTGTATCAACTCCCAACCTGAAACAGATGTCTCCACAAACATATTTTGCCAAATCGTTCACAAGGTCATGCATTTTAAAATAACCCTCAAGGACAGGCATGTTAAAATACCCATCGTACCTGCCTGATTGTTGAAAGAAAGACCTTGACAATAGTTCATCGAAGTACATTTCACCAACATCTAGTGGACTCTGACTCTGTTGAGGACATTGTATAAAACCTTCAGCTATCCACAACAAAATCAATTTTTCCTTGTCAAACAAAAAATCTTTGGGAACAACACACAAAAAGCAAAGCATCTCTTGAGATAAGAAGGAAGGTGGCAATAGCTCAAAAATAGAGCAGGGATAATTTCGCTATTTCCTTTCTTCAATTCCCATATGTTGCTTAATAATACACTTTTCCATTCAACAACAGATGACTTCGTGCGTAAAAGGCATCCAATTGATTTCAATGCTAGAGGCAAGCCTTTGCACTTCTCAGCTATCTTTATAGCAATCTCCTTGATCTCAGAATCCAACTGAGGATGATCATCTTGGAATGCATGTTTAGCAAATATTATCCAGCTTTGATCATCTTGTAGTTGTTGAAGGTGATACACTTTATTAGACTGCATGATAGAAGCAACACTCTCATTGAGTGTGGTAACCAGAATCCTACTCCCTGGAGCCCCATAATTGAGAGGAGTTTGGACAGCTTCCCATTCTTCTCGTCTTTCGTTCCAAACATCATCCAAAACAAGAAGAAATTTCTTTCCTGACAAATTTTCTTTCAATCTTTCATGAACCATTTCTAGATTTCTACTAAAATCTTTTGAATTAGTGATTGCCTCAAGAATTGTTCTTGTCACCGTCAAAACATCAAAATCATCTGAAACACAGACCCAAGCTTTGATATCAAATCTGGCCTCCTCCATTCTTGAGTCATTGTATACATGTTGGGCAAGCGTGGTCTTACCCAACCCACCCATGCCCACAACAGAAAGTATCGATAATTGGTTATAGTGGTCATTTTCAGATGTCAACCAATTAAAGATAATTTCTTTGTCATAATCTCTGCCGTAAATAACACTTTCAACGACCAAAGATGTTGATGGCAGTTTCGGTGACATTTTACTGCCAGATCCAACACCAAAATAAGTAGCCTCTTTCAAACCAAGATCACCCTTTTGGCTTTGTTGAAAGTTCTACAAATTTCTAAGAAATAAAAAGAAAAATCTAGATTCATATGAATAGTACTATTCATATGAATAGTACTGTTCATATGAATAGTCAAACGTTTCTGCAAGTTTCCAGCATAGGCGGTGAATCTGCTGGTCAAAGATGGCTGCTGACAAATATGTCAAACATTGCTGCACGGCAAAAGAAAAATCTAGATTCATATGAATAGTACTATTCATATGAATAGTACTGTTCATATGAATAGTCATAGGCGGTGAATGTTTTCTATAAATAGGTGTTTGATAGATCAGAAAATGTAGAAGATGTAGAGAAAAAAAAAAAAAAACAATCAAGTTCTACTTCTCAATATCAAGAGCTACACGGTCAACTACTATATCTACTTTTTCCTACTACATCTATTAAAATTCTCCTTCAACATAACATACTTACTATCACACTACAAATCATCCCAACTTCTATCTATATCTATCTCAAAATACTAACAGTGGTATCAGAGCTACGTTCGATCATACATTGGGCGTAGTTATATTTTTCACCTATTGTTCCAAAAATTTCCCAAGTACTTCTAAACATTTCCCTTGTTTTCTTTAACCCACTTCTATATATTTCTAAGCTATGGCTAACACCTCGCAACCCTCATCTATCATTGTCCCTATTTTTAATGGCGAAAACTATGATTTTTGGAGCGTAAAAATGAAGACATATTTTTGCTCCCTAGATTTGTGGGACATTGTAGAAGAAGGATTTACTACTCCTACAGAAACTACAACTCTTAATACAGCCCAAAGAAAAGAGTTGAAAGAGAATAAACGAAAGATTCCAAGGCGTTATTCACTCTACAACAAGCGATTAGTCGATGCAATTTTTCCAAGAATAATAGGAGCTACAAGTGCGAAGGAAGCATGGGCTACACTACGGGAGGAGTTCCAAGGAAGTGACAAGGTACGTGTCGTTAAACTTCGACTCTAAGACGAGATTTTGAACTATTGAAGATGAAAGAGTCCGAAACTCAAAAGATTATTATTCTAGAATTAAGGAAATCGTAAATCAAATGAGAGCCTTTGGGAAACTATTCTTGATAAGAGAATTGTCGAGAAAATTTTAATTACTATTACCCCAAAGTTTGACCGATCGTGACAACGATCGAGCAAACGAAAGATCTGTCTACTCTATCTGTGATAGAATTAATGGGATCTCTTGAGGCATTTGAGCAAAGATTGTATAGGCGTGATGAAGATACACTTGAAAATGCCTTTCAATCTAAGTTCAAATTTCGACCTCAAAATAAAGGTGATGGAGAAAAGAAAAATCATAGAGAAACTTCTAGAACAAAAGAATCTTAGAAATTTCTTCAAGAACCGTCAAGATAGAAATCCTCCATGCAACATTTGCAAAAAGTCTGGTCACGCGGAGAAAGATTGTTGGTTCCGTGAAAGGCCACAATGCAACTATTGCAAGAAGTTTGGGCATGTAGAGAAAAATTGTCGCAACAAAAATCGACATCAAGCAAACTTTGTCGAAGAGCATAATGATGAACATCAACTTTTCTATGCTACTCAATATTCAACTGATGAAAGAGGAGGAAGTTGGTACTTGGATAGCGGGTGCAGCAATCACATGGCCAAGGATGAGAGTATCTTCAAAAGCATTGACAAATCTGTCAAGGTGAAAGTTCGATTGGGAAATGGCACCGTGGAAGAGTCAAAAGGCAAAGGCACTGTCATGGTGGAGACAAAGAAAGGGACGAGACTCATCCATGATGTTTTGCTAGTTCCAAGCCTAAAAGAAAATCTTCTAAGCATTGGCCAAATGATGGAGAGAGGCTATGTTCTTCATTTTGAAGGCGATGTATGCCAAATCTATGACAACCACAATAAAATGGTTGAGATAGGCCAAGTGAAGATGGAGAAAAGTAATAGAAGCTTCCCGCTAAATTTGAAATATACAAATAACATGGCCATGAAAGTACAAGTTGATGATTCATGGCTTTGGCATAGAAGATTTGGCCACTTCAACTCACACGCCCTGAAGATATTATACCAGAAGAATATGATGAGAGATCTCCCATGCTTAAAGGAGAATAACGAAGCATGTGAAGGATGTCTCCTCGGAAAGCAACACAGATTACCGTTCTCTGCCGGAGCAAAACGTGGCGAGCAAAAGACGTGTTGGAGTTAATCCATACTTGATGTATGTGGACCGATGAGGACACCAACATTCGAGAACAACGGTACTTTATCCTTTTCATTGACGACTTCTCTAGAATGACATGGGTCTATTTCTTGAAAGCAAAATCGAAGTTTTTGAAATATTCAAGAAGTTCAAGGCCCTTGTTGAAAAACAAAGTGGAAAACACATTAAAGTACTTAGAAGTGATCGTGGCAAGGAGTACACATCGCACGAGTTTGACAAATTTTGTGAGGATGAAGGCATAGAGCGGCAACTAACAGTTGCCTACACTCCACAACAAAATGGTGTGTCCGAAAGAAAGAATCGCACGGTCATGGAGTTGGCTAGATCGATGTTGAAAGAGAAAGGGTTGCCTAATATTTTTTGGGCGGCGAAGCGATCTACATCGCTGTCTACATACTTAATAGATGTCCAACAAAGGCGTCCCGGATAAGACACCAATTGAAGCATGGAGCGGGAAGAAGCCATCGAAAAACACCTAAAGGTCTTTGGATCTATATGCTACATCCATGTTCCCGATATTAAAAGACATAAACTAGAAGACAAGACAATTCGTGGAATCTTTTTAGGATATAGCACACGATCTAAAGGCTACCGTGTCTACAACCTGCAAACTAAGAAGTCGACAATCGGTCGAGATGTTGAAGTTAATGAGAATGCTTTGCTTGGCCAGGAAGAAGAAAAGGTGGAGCAAAAGAACCCTATATCAATACAACTACCTCAAGGAGAAGTAGAAGAAGCAGTAGAAGACCCAGGTGAGCCTCATTCACCAGACTCTACTCCGAGACGAGAAAGATCATTGGCAGATATATACGAGTCTTGCAATTTAACCATACTTGAACCTGAAAGCTTTGAAGTAGCATCAAAGCAGGAAGTATGGGTCAAGGCAATGGAAGAAGAGATAAAAATGATTGAGAAGAACAACACATGGGAGTTAGTTGATCTTCCACATGGAAAAGATATTATTGGGGTTAAGTGGGTCTACAAGACAAAGCTCAACCCTGATGGAACCATACAAAAACATAAAGCAAGACTTGTAGCAAAGGGTTACTCACAGCAACCCGGGATTGACTACAACGAGACATTTGCTCCAGTTGCTCGTCTAGATACGATAAGAGCTCTAATAGCTCTTGCGGCACAAAAAGGTTGGAGCATCTATCAACTAGATGTTAAATCAGCATTCCTCAATGGCGTGCTTGAAGAAGAGATATATGTGGAACAACCACAAGGGTTTATGTGCGAAGGCAAAGAAAACAAAGTATTAAGACTGAGAAAAGCACTCTACGGCTTGAAGCAAGCTCCTCGAGCATGGTATAGCAGAATTGATCAGTACTTCGTTGATCGAGGATTTAGGAGGAGCAAGAGTGAGCCTACACTTTACATTAAGACTCAAGGTCAGTATGATACTCTCATAGTCTCCCTATATGTTGATGATCTTATATATACGGAACCAATACAAATATGATGGTGGAGTTCAAAGAGGACATGATGAAGTCCTTCGAGATGACCGACCTTGGCTTGATGAGTTACTTTCTCGGCATAGAGGTAAATCAAAGAAATGATGGGATATTTATCTCACAAAAGAAATACACAGAAGGCTTACTCAAGAAGTTCAAGATGTACGGATGCAAGCCTGTCACTACTCCGCTAGTAACAAATGAAAAACTACAAAAGGATGATGGAGCACCAGAAGCCAATGCATCACGATATAGAAGCTTAATTGGAAGCTTGCTATATCTAACAACTACACGACCGATATAATGTATGCTACCAGGTTTCTTATCCAGTTCATGCAAAGCCCAAGTCAAATACATCTTGGAGCGGGAAAAAGAATTATAAGATATCTACAAGGAACAAAAGAATTTGGCATATGGTACACTGTCGCAGCCAACTCAAGGTTGTTCGGCTATACTGATAGTGATTGGGCAGGCTCGGTGGATGACATGAAGAGCACCTCCGGCTATACTTTTTCACTTGGTTCAGGATTTTTCTGCTGGGCATCAAAGAAGCAAGCAACAGTTGCACAATCAACAACGAAGCGAGTATGTAGCACTTGCGAAGCAACAAGTCAAGCTATATGGCTACGGAGAATACTACATGATATGGGCGAAAATGAAAATGGGCCTACTACAATTCACTGTGACAACAAATCAGCTATCGCAATAGCAAAGAATCCAGTGCATCACAATAGAACAAAACATATAGCAATAAAGTATCATTTCATTAGAGAAGCAGAGGCAACTAAGGAGATCAAGCTTGAATATTGCAGGACAGAAGAACAAGTAGCAGATATATTCACGAAGGCATTACCAAGACCAAGATTTGAAGAACTGCGCAAAATGCTTGGAGTTAGAGAAATTTGTATCAAGGAGGAGTGTTGAAAGTTCTACAAATTTCTAAGAAATAAAAAGAAAAATCTAGATTCATATGAATAGTACTATTCATATGAATAGTACTGTTCATATGAATAGTCAAACGTTTCTGCAAGTTTCCAGCATAGGCGGTGAATCTGCTGGTCAAAGATGGCTGCTGACAAATATGTCAAACATTGCTGCACGGCAAAAGAAAAATCTAGATTCATATGAATAGTACTATTCATATGAATAGTACTGTTCATATGAATAGTCATAGGCGGTGAATGTTTTCTATAAATAGGTGTTTGATAGATCAGAAAATGTAGAAGATGTAGAGAAAAAAAAAAAAAAAACAATCAAGTTCTACTTCTCAATATCAAGAGCTACACGGTCAACTACTATATCTACTTTTTCCTACTACATCTATTAAAATTCTCCTTCAACATAACATACTTACTATCACACTACAAATCATCCCAACTTCTATCTATATCTATCTCAAAATACTAACAGGCTTGCACGATACTCTAGTTTCTCGAGGACTTCTTTCATCTCTGAGACAATTTTCTTGTTAAATGAACCAAAAGCAGAATTGAAGAGATTTGATACCTTGTAAGTAAAGGTATGAGATTGAGATTCAGCTTCCACTTGGCATTTGGTGAGTTCATAGTTTATTTCAGTCAAGAGATCCTCTGCATCAAACACCACATCCTTGACTGCAAAAAGCCATTCTCTGACACGTGGATCTGTTAACTGCTTTTGTTCAGCATCATCAGCAAGAGCACCAATGGATGACAGCTTCAGCTTCAATTTGTCTAGCAGTGTCTCATCAAGTTTTCTTTGACGGAAGAAGTCAATAATTTGACGAGAAGTCAGCCTGTCAACTGCAACCTCAAGGAAAGCAGAAAGAAGAGCACCACCAACAAATTCTACAGCCATGGTTTGAACAGGAGAGGGAGTAGATGAACGGAGATGAGTAAGTTGAAGTGAAGCCTATGCTAATGGCTCGTGCAGTGCAGAATTGGTATAGTGATGTAATGAGTAATAAGCTATTCTACAAAGGATGACTTCATTTAGCTAATAGTGTTGAGCATTTCAAACACTACAGCTGTATTCCATGAATGAATCACGTATGCTTCAAATATCAGATAAATTCTTTTGAAGTTTGAATAACTAACACAAAATATTAAGCTCGTATTTTAATGCAACAGTTTTATATAGTTAAATGAGTGAAGGTGTTAATTCCGAAATATGGAACCAATCACTCTTGAGTGAGTCACATGCTTGTTTGTTTGATCGATGAATGAATCACGCGCTATGATTCCCTGCATTCACATAATCCATTGTATATTTCAATGTTTCAATGTTATATATATATATATATATATATATATATATATATGTGTGTGTGTGTGTGTATTCTCCGTCTTATCTATGTTTTGATAATATTTTCATAACTTATTAAAAGGATTTGATCATTCTTCACAAATACGCGTTGATACATGAAACAAAATGATGTATAGGTACTTCACACAATTCCTTGTTGGACCATGGCTCATCATGAACATGTCTTCAACTAATTTTAGATTATTTATTTATATTTTAGTATTAATGAGTATATTATAAATGGACTACTCGGATTTTAGAGCTGGCCATAACTGTGTTGCAAGTTGACTGATGAAATTTCTTCGGTATTTGTGCTTTGCACAATGATATGAAAATTTTATTTGTTTGTACGAAGGAGAAATTGAGCAGTTGATTGTTAATGAACTAAAAGAGATCAAAACAAATATCTACAAGGGTCATTGGTAATTTGAGGATCCATTGACAGTGCAACCAATGACTTGAAATCTGAAAAGCTTCAACCAAATCCTTGTCAGTAGTAATAAAGCTATAAATAAAGCTATAAGGATCATGTAACAATGCCATGCCATTGATCAGTTCCGTAAGTCACCAAAGAAATATCTGTATATTAAACAGTAAAGTTTTGAAAAGAAGAGTAAGTGAATCACACTCATATGTATATGTGCACACAAATAATAGTTCAAAGTTATTTAACATAAGGTGAGAAAAGGAAAGTAGTACAAATATGAACCCCACCCACCAACCAAAGCAAGATGGTGTGTATTCCTTTTGACCTTCCGGCAAAAAACTGAAACACAGTTTCCAAATTCGAAGAGTTTAAATGGATGTGGGGAGACCCTCCTCTGGTAAGCATTCCAGCTTCGGGAACTCATAAAACTTCAATAACTTGAGAGAGGAGAGTTGGCATAGACCCTTTCGACGTTTCCATATATCCAGACAAGTAAGAGAGAGTGACAGTAAACCTTCCTCCAGGAAACATTCCACATCATCCACTCCTTCAACCACAAGCTTTTTGGATTTGATCCTTCAATCCACAAGCTTTTTAGATTTGATGGGAAACCTCTTTCTGAGAACATCTCTACTTTTGGACAATCCATTATCATTAAATAGGTGAGAGGTAGAAGGAGGATGTGCATGCCTGTTTATAGACATTCAAGGATTTTCTAAGATGCTATAGTTTACAATTTCTAAAATTTTTTAGCATGTTCAGTAGGTCTTATATATATAAAATATTCAGTGTATATTGGCTCTAATACCAGTTGTTAATACCAATTGTTAATAACAAAGCAAGAATTAATATAAAAGAAGAATACAATAATGAGAGGAAAAGAGAACTTAAAAGATTAATGTGATTTGACAAATTGTCTACGTCCACAGACACACAATATATCTATCTATTATATTTCTATCTATTGTATTTGTTGGTGCATATTTAGAAGCTTTACATGCAATTATTTACATAATCTTTCTCATTGTTTATTCGACATGATACTATTAATTAAAATCAAATTATATATTCCTAACCATCTTATATATAATAAAAATTCAATGTACAGTGAAGATAGCTACATTAAATGATTATTTACATTGGTCACCTTGTGTTTTTCTTACCTTTAATGTATGGTGGCGGTATGAGGCAATGTATTTAAGGAAAATGTGTTTTCTGTGTGTGTGTGGGAGGATATTGCAACCATTTACAAATATACATTAATCATACTTCATTTCTAGTAAACCAATAAAAAACGTTTCTAATATCGTCTCTAATAAACCAATAAAAAACGTAATAGTCTTTCATGACCCACTCACACAAACAAACTCTTATGTTGAGTCATGTACTCGTACCAAATGCACTGATTTTTATTACAAATATATTAAAATGACTTATAAATATAAGAATACTAAACAGATATACATCAATTATTCTCAAAGTTATAAATTGATATATACCAAATTTATTCAAATGATTCATATATAAGTATTATATTTAAAATGAATTGGAGGCCTTTTTATACACCTCCAATTGAAGAGGAGGAGTTGAACAATTATTAACAGATAAAAATAGTCGATGACGAAGATGAGATAAGGAAACCAGGAAATAATAGTGTCAAATGTTGACATGTGTCCGATCAAGATATTATTTCAAATAGTGTAATTAATTTAATTAATTTGTTATGTTCCTAGTGTTATAATTTTTTTAATGCTAGGAAAGAGATAAGAAGAGAATGAATAAAAGTATAAAATCATGTTACATTGATTTGTAGACACCGAATTTGGAAAGGCCAGCAATATGTTGGGGCAGTATTAGTTTTACCATCTGAATTATTCACAACAATAACATCACAGTCCACACACCACACATGTATATATTCTGATCACAAGTATTTCAAAATCAACCACCTTAGTGGTAAGGAAGAACATCACTCAAAAACTTATTAGGATTCTGTTCAACACCAGCTGAGATTCCAGGGCCAGCTGTAAACGGTGTCATCTACTTCCTCTACATATAGAGCTGGATACTGTAAAACAGATACTGTATGATTAGAGTATAAGATATCAATAGACACATCATGGATATATGCATTAACATAAGAAATTTTATAGAGCTGCATGTATATGTAGATTGAAACAAGTGTAAGATCAAACAAATTTCAGATAAATTATAGTTTAATCATATTGCTTTAATGACATTCTTCTATCAAAGAGGATCTTCTATAATATTGTTTAATATATACAAAAGCAATTTAAAAGAAGACAATTTAGTACCTTTAGGCAAAGATTGGCAGAAAAATCTTCTGATTGAAAACGCATGGAGCAATTACTGAAAGTGAAGTGAAGAAGACATTGTAAAATTACATGTACCAATCATTTGTAAACAGCTTGACCAGAGAATGAAGCATGTCCCTCAACCAAAAGAAGGTAAATCCAAATGTAATGTTTTAAAGGAAAAAAAAAATCCACATCTGCGTAAAAAAAAATTGAAAATCAGCACCAAATTTTTTGTTGATGAAGGTGCCTAAGTTTTTATCTGATGTCTGAACAGATATGATAAGTTTAATGGATTCCCAAACTTATGTAGTATTCTTAAAATGCAAACAGAAGATTATAAGATTGTTTTCAGCAGGAGTAACAAATTAACACACGAAGGGATAAAAAGCATGAGGCAATATTTGAGTTTTGGTTCATCAATATTGAGGCAAAACTAAATTGGACAGTGAAAGCATTGTATGAATGAACACTAAATCTTTAGTGGTAAAACTTTTGAGTCAGAAACTTCCATAGCATAAATTGAGAAAAGTATGAACTAATAAGAGAAAAAGGAGTATCTGAGGAAGAAAACAAATTTACCCAACTGGGAAGATAATGCCACCATAACTCCCAATGACAGACTACTTTTCTACAGAACGGATGCTACATGCCACCAGAACTTCTGCACTTCACTGCCTTCACGATTTTCATGGTGTCCTAAATGTAAGAAACACATTTGATTGAAATTCAATTTCAACAGTGGACCTTTGCAAAAGCTTGTTAAGAGAATAATGCAAGGACTTCCAGTCAATTATCAAGCAAAAGCCAGGATGTGTGTAACAATCTGGCTGCTGCAACAATTTGAGCTATGAAATTAAGCAAAGCCTTGGCATCCTTCATCTTCAGTCACCAATCATAACCGCATACTTCCCCTACTAAAGGCATCACCTAACTCCTCTGTGAGTAAAGACATTGTGAATTAAGGGTGTGTGTAAACAACTTAATTAAGTTTATGATGAAACTTATTACAATTAAGTTTATGAAAACAAGATAAAAGAGAAGCATGGGGCACAGCTCTTCCAAATTCTTCTTATGTTAAATTAATATATTCACTTCAATTTCTTCATTCATTATGGATTTGGAGAATATAAATCATTTTGACTTAAATGAAATAGTGTCTTAATTAAGTTTTTAATGTTTTCAACAAGTTACTTGATTGAAGTTTGGAATTATTTACTTTTTTTAAAAAATATATACTGTCTTTAAGTTAAGAATTAGTTGAACTTAATTTATTATTTTTAATTAATTAGAAAATATCATAAATGTTTTCTTTTAATTTTCAATTTTCAAAATTGGTAAATACTTTCTTAATTAAACACATGGGATTAAATGATTAAATATAAATTTACCTATTTCATATATTAAAAAAACTATTATAAATATATTCTGACTTTTTTTAACTTAAAATATATTATATAAATCATCTTTTGAAATTAATATTTATTAGAGTTAAATTAGTAACTTACATCTTAACAATTTAAATTACTTAAAATATTTGTAAATTATTTCCTAAAAATTGTTAAGTAACTATCTTCTATTATACAACGTGAGTATCATCTTTTATCTAAAAATCGTCATTTTATTTTTGTCTATTTATCCCAATTAAATGATTAAAAATTAGGAAATATAATATAATCTTGGAAAATATTATAATAGTATAATATTTCTATGCCAATCAAAAAATTTAGTGAAATAAAATAAATAAAAAATTGCTTGACCAAAAGAAAGCTAAAATAAATCATAATTAATTCATCTCAAAATTAACACAAAATAATTCTAGGAGATTTCGCAACTCACCAGGAGAGCCACACAATTCAGAATTGATTCATCTCATAATCAAATTCACTGAATATACAAGTTTTGAATGTGAGCAATCTTTCCCCGGTCTTGGCCGTCTGGTTCCTGGTATCGCTGTGTTAGTAATGGACACCAACTCATTTCAAGAGATGAAATGGATTTGGGGAGACTCTCCACTGGTAAGCATTCCAGCTTGAAGCAGAACCTAAGCTGCAATTGTTCGAGAGAGGAGAGTTGGCATAGACCCTTGTAGTTCAGTTTTTTAAGATTTTGACAATTCCATATGTGCAGAGAAGTAAGAGAGAGTGGCAGAAAACCTTCCTCTGGAAAACATTCCACTTCATCCACTCCTTCAATTAACAATCTTTTTAGATTTGATGGCAAACCTCCTTCTATGAACATCTCCACTCTTGGACAATGACTTATACCAAGTTCAGTGAGAGATGGAAGGAGGATGTGCATGCGATTAGGCATTGATTTCAAATTCTCCAATCCATAAATATAAAATATAACCAGCTTGGGTGCAGCTAATCCTTCACTGGGAAATGATTCAAACTGATGACAGTTCACAATAGACAGTTGCTTAAGATGAGTATGTGTGCGCTCCTGTGAAATCATTTGTAAATTACGACAACTCGTTAAGACAAGCAAACTGAGTTTTGGAAAGAAATCTAACGGAAATGTCGTTAGAGAGTCACAGCTAGTATTTATCTGCAAATCTTGAAGGAAATCACAGCAAAGTCTCATGGGGATATTAATATTAGAGCAAGAATAAATGTACAAATGTTCAAGACAAGTATTTGATGCGGCATGCCTAACAAGAAGTTGCTCTGACAGCCCTTTCAGCTTCGGACACGAAACTATACGAAGAGATTGAAGACGTGGAAAAGTTACATTACATTCCCATTCTTCCCATTCCTTCATATCTTCAAAGTACAGTTTTTCCAAAGATGGAAATGGAGAAGAGCTACTCCCATAGAATTCAGCACCAACACTCACTATCCCATCAAACTGACAAATCCTCAGCTTCTTGAGAGATGGAAGAAGTCCAAGGCAAGGCAAACATACACAATATTTACAGTCCTTCATATTTAAGGACACCACATTTGATAATGAATTATTCGATAACCAATTTGCAAACTCTGTACCACCATAGTTCTCAATTGACAAATACTTCAAGTGTTTGGAAGGTTGTAGACTCTCAAGTACTTCCTTTTCTTTCATTGAATTATCGAGCAGAATGTGCTCTCTATTCCATTCTAACTTTAGCTTCAAAAGGCGTGTTTTGCTCTTCAAATCTACTGCCAACGCATCCATTGGATTCACTATATTCTGCAGCCCCACAATTGATAGTTCTCCATGAAGATTGAGTCTTCCTAGTTGCTGAATATTACAAGACTCACCACTTTTCCCAACATAAAACGTACTCAGCACTTGAAGATTCTTCAGTTCTCCGAGATGCATTGGCATTCTTCTCACTCCAGTACTTCTAAGTTCAAGACAACACAAATTGGTGAGTTTATGCAAATTCGAGGGCAACTCTTCTAAACCGTAGCAAGAGTTTAACTTGAGTACTTGCAAGTTATACAGCAAACATGCTGAATCAGGCAGTCTTTTTATCTTAGTATGTGAAAGGTCTAACGAACGGAGATATTTGAGTTCGCTTACATATTCAGGCAACTCTCCAAAGTTCACATAACCAGAAAAAGATAAGACACATAAGTATTTAAACTTGGAGAACAACTCATTTACTGGAGGAAGAAGATTACCCCTAATCCAAGTTGTTGTTGGAATAAAAGTACGTAACCTTTTAGAATCAGTTAAGCTCCCAGAAACATCCCAATATTTAGGGTCTGCAATTGCAACTGAGAAATGACGGGTGATTTTTAGCATACTTTTTGCTGTATCAACTCCCAACCTGAAACAGATGTCTCCACAAACATATTTTGCCAAATCGTTCACAAGGTCATGCATGTTAAAATACCTTTTGTTCCTGCCTGATTGTTGAAAGAAAGACCTTGACAATAGATCATCAAAGTATATTGCACCAACTTCTAGTGGACTCGGACACTGTTGAGGCAGAAAACCTTCAGCTATCCACAACAAAATCAAATTTTCCTTGTTAAACTCAAAATCTTTGGGGAACAATGCACAAAAAGCAAAGCATCTCTTGAGATAAGAAGGAAGGTGGCAATAGCTCAAAAATAGAGCAGGGATAATTTCACTATTTCCTTTCTTCAAGTCCCACACGTTGCTTAATAATACACTTTCCCATTCAGGAACAGATGACTTCGTGCGTAAAAGACATCCAATTGATTTCAATGCTAGAGGCAAGCCTTTGCACTTCTCTGCTATCTTTATAGCAATCTCCCTGATCTCAGAATCCAACTGAGGATGATCATCTTGGAATGCATGTTTAGCAAACACTATCCAGCTTTGATCATCTTGTAATTGTTGAAGGTGATGCACTCTATTAGACTGCATGATAGAAGCAACACTCTCATTGCGTGTGGTAACAAGAATCCTACTCCCTGGAGCCCCATAACTAAGAGGAGTTTTGACAGCTTCCCATTTTTCTCGTCTTTCGTTCCAAATATCATCTAAAACAAGAAGAAATTTCTTTCCTGACAATTTTTTTTTCAATCTTCCATGAACCATTTCAAGATTTGTACTATCATCTTTTGAATTAGTGATTGCCTCGAGAATTGTTCTTGTCACCGTCAAAATATCAAAATCATCTGAAACACAAACCCAAGCTTTGATATCAAATCTAGCCACCTCCGTTCTTGAGTCATTGTACACATGTTGGATAAGCGTGGTCTTACCCAATCCACCCATGCCCACAACAGAAAGTATCGATAATTGGTTATGGTTGTCAGTTTCAGATGTCAACCAATTAAAGATAATTTCTTTGTCATCATCTCTGCCGTAAATAACACTTTCAACCACCAAAGATGTTGATGGCAGTTTGTGTGACATTTTACTGCCGGATCCAACACCAGAATGAGTAGCCTCTTTCAAACCCAGATCACACTTTTGGTGTGCACGATACTCTAGCTTCCCCAGGACTTCTTTCATCCCTGAGACAATGTCCCTGTTAAATGAACTGAAAGTAGAATTGAAGAGATTTGATACCTTGTTAGTAAAGGTATGAGATTTAGATTCAGCTTCCACTTGGCATTTGGTGAGTTCATAGTTTATTTCAGTCAAGAGATCCTCTGCATCAAACACAACATCCTTGACTGCAAAAAGCCATTCTCTGACGCGTGGATCTGTTAACTGCTTTAGTTCAGCATCATCAGCCAGAGCATCAATGGACAACAGCTTCAGCTTCAATTTTTCCAGCAATGTCTCATCAAGTTTTCTTTGACGGAAGAAGTCAACAACTTGACGAGAAGCCAGCCTGTCAACTGCAACCTGAAGGAAAGCAGAAAGAAGAGCACCACCAACAAATTCTGCAGCCATGGTTTGAATAGGAAAGGGAGTAGATGAACGGAAATGAGTAAGTTGAGGTGAAGCTTATGCTAATGGCTGGTGCAGTTTAGAATTGATACAGTGATGTCTTGAGTAATAAGCTATTCTACAAGAAGTGTTGAGCATTTCAAACACTACAGCTGTGTTCCATGAACGAATCACATGCCATGATTCCCTTCATACATATGCAGTCATAAATTGTGACTGTTGGATTAAGAACATATGCTTTAAATATCAGATAAATTCTTTTGAAGTTTGAATAACTAAAATAAAATATTATTCTGGTATTTTAATGCAACAGTTTCATATAGTTAAATGAGTGAAGATGTGAATTCCGAAATATGGAACCAATCAGTGTTGAGTGAGTCACATGCTTATTTGGTTTGATCGTTGAATGAATCACATGCTATGATTCCCTGCATTCACATAAACAATTGTATGCATTCCGAAATCATCATGTACAGGATTCACGCCAGTTGACTAATTTTAATTTTCGCTTGATCAAGGGATAATATTTCCATGTTTCTATAGTATATATGTTTCTACATCTTATCTATGTTTTTATAATATTTTCATAACTTAATTAAAGGATTTGATCGATACTTCACGAATACGTGTTGATGAAGTATCGGTAGATTTATGTATCAGATACATATACATGAAACAAAATGAACATATTATAAATGAACATGGCTCATCATGAACATGTCTTAGACTAATTTTAGATTCTTTTATTATTTTTTTAGTATTAATGAGTATATTATAAATGAATTACTCTGATTTTGGAGCTGGCAATAACTGTCCTGCAAGTTGACTGAAATTTCTTAGGTATAAATGAACTAGTCTGATTTTGCACAATAATAGAAAATATTATTTATTTGTATGAAGGAGAAATTGAGCAGTTGATTGTTAATGAATTGAAAGAGATAAAATAATATTATAGGACAAAAGCATAAAATAGATATTTTACAGTGACAAAAAAAAGTTACATCAAAACGGTTTACATTCTTATTGTCAAGCCAATGTTGCAAACTCGTAAGAATTTTGCAAAATACTAGACAGCAGTAGCAACACCAAAGCAATATAGATTTCTAAGAAACAATCACTGTCATGTGTTATACACTCTAGAGAGAATAATCGGAAAGACACGTGTGTGTTTATATACTCATGTGGTCATCTTTATTTTTCTGTGGGACTTTGTTTGCGAACAATATTTCAACAATAGGTTGTAAAGGAAGAAGAACAAAGAAAAATAAATTAATAAAACAAATACATTTATTTTTCTGTGGGACTTTGTTTGCGAACAATATTTCAACAATAGGTTGTAAAGAAAGAGGAACAAAGAAAAATAAATTAATAAAACAAATACATATATATACATATAGTTTTTTGAGTTAAATGACTGGATGACTGCAAATTATAATTAAATTTTCTGTTAAACATATTTTAAAAAGAAGATTAAGTGAATCACACTCTTATGTATATGTGCACACAAATAATAGTTCAAAGCCATTAACATACGGTGATAAAAGGAAATTAGTGCAAATATGAACCCCACCCACCAACCAAAATAAGATGATTGGTGTGTATTCCTTTTAACCTTCCAGCAGGAAACTGAAACACAGTTTCCAAATTCGAAGAGTTGAAATGGATTTGGAGAGACCCTCCTGTGGTATCTTAAACTTGAATTGCATGGATATACAAACAAATTCATTTGTTGCATCCATTCACCATCCTTCCTTTACTCACCTAACTCTTATAATAAAACATTTGATTCAGTTTAATAAGTTGGTGGATATTTTGTCCAGCTATCTGTTAAATGTATAGTTGATTAATAAAATAATTTTATTTTACATAAACTGTTGTAACTCAGTCAATCAACTAATTTATTTATATAATATTTATTTATTTTTTTCTCTTCATAATTTATAACAGATTATCTGTATATTTCAATTATATACCAAATCATTTTCTTAATAAAAATTCATATCCATTATACGTAATATATGAGTTGAAGTCACCATCTTAAAATTATATTATAAGAAATACGTCCATGGAATTCTTCTAACTACTTCTTGAATGACATCTCCCTACATGAGATGAGACTGTTAAACAATACATGCATTTGTAAAAGCGATATTCAATTAATCAAATCTGTTTGCGCAAAACAATACATAGTAATTACAATCAAGATATATAACAATCAATACTTACACATCATGAACTTCATAATGTTAAGATTTTTTATTTTAATTTGGTCACTAATTTATATCACTAAAAGTAGAAGGAATGACAATATATTGGGGTTTTTTATAATCCTTTTCACTTTACACTTTCTTTAATTTAATTAAAGTATATTTTATGATTAATTTTTATGATTATATGATTTTTTTCACTTAATTATTATTTTATTTATAATTTTTTATTCAATTTTCACAATTTTATAAATTCTTTTAGTTGTAATATTTGTTACTCAATTTTTAAAATTTTCAAAATTTATCTATTTATTAATTATAAATTTCAAGTGGCAAAAATGATATGATTTCAAAATTTTGATGAAGAAAATTGTAAATAAAATAATTTGGAGATAAAAATATTAAAATTGATAAAATGTGAAATTAATTATTGTTATCATTTATCATAGTCTGGTTATTTAAAAATACTCTTACATAAGTATTGTTTTAAAATTTTAATTTTGAAATGCATATCAAACATTCTTTCAGAAATTTAATTCCAAAATGTATTACAAATTACATCTAGATCTGAGAGTCATCCATTATATTTAAATATGAACAATTTTAGAATGAAAAATAAAAAAGCTTAAAAGTGTAATTATCCAATAATAAATGAAAAAAATTGTGAAAAAATTAATTAATCCAAAATAAGAAAACACGTTGCACTCTGTGGACAGGGTTCCCTTTGTCTTGATTGTTTGGGCCTTCGGCCTTTTTGTCTTTTTATCCTTTGGGCCTTCTCTCTTTGAGTTTTTTTATCCCTTTTTCATCATTCATTTTATTATTCAACTATTCTTTAAGAATTAACATAATACTTATTATTCAATTATTCAGTAACACTATGCACATTCATGCAAAAATACAATTTAAATCTTAATTTATTACTTTTTCAAGAACTAATTTCTTTTATCAGCTCAATTGTTGTTGGTCTTCTTAATGTAATTAAGTAATTGTACTAAGTGCACTCATTATTACTTAATTATTTTCTCTATATATATTAATTGTCTCTTTTTACTAGCTTAACATTTATGATCACTTGTATTCCTCAAGACAATAAGATGGTATGTAAATATTTTAAGGACAGATTGGAATAGAATATAAAAAGTTATCAATTAAATATTAATGTTTTTAAAATGCTATTTAAGTAGTGTATAAAAAATGCTAGAAATTATTAAAATAATTTATTTTATGTTTATTTATTAAATAGTTTACAAAAAATTTAATAAAAATACAAAAATAGCTGAAATATTTTAACAAATATAATCGTAATAACTATTAATTTATACTTATAATTTTTTTTCACTTCTTAAGAAATTTTCTAATACATGCTAGTACTATTACCTGATTTATATTTTTCCTTGAAGATACTTGATTGTTGTCTTCTAGAAGATGAATAAATTTATTTAGACATTAGATAAAAAGAATATTTAAATACCTTTAGTTCTTTCAACTCTATAAATTCTTGTTTCTTTGAATCTATGGGTTACAAAATTTTCTTGTCAATTCTGATTCCTTGATTTCATCAAGATGATATGTGATAGGAGAGAGAGAGAGAAACTTTAAAAAAATAAATTTACTAATGTAACAAGCATAAAACTACTTTCTTTTTAAATTATTAAAAATAATCACTAAATTATTTTATACCAAATTTACTTATTTTTAATCTCAAATCAAAAGTATGCATAAAAATCTAAACTTCCTCAAAATATTTATCATAAACATTGATGGGCTTTTTTTCCAAATATATATTTTAACCACCCTTCTATCTCATAGAATTGTGACCAATCATTAACATTTTATAAGATAATGAAATTATCAATCCTATTTCCTACCTTTATTTAATAGGAAACAACTTCAAAATGACCAAAGATATAATAAGGAAAAGTCAAAGTGTATAAACCATTACCTTAAGGTGATATCATTGTTATAAAGTTTTGTCCGGTGAAGGTAGAGTTTAAGGAAGAATACATTTGGAATTGAGAAGACCCTTGTGAAATCATGTCCTCATATGTTGTCTACCCATAATCACCCACAAAATAATGTTACATGCAAATTTGTTTTTACTTTTACTATAAAAACTCACTCTTAATTATTTTCTTTGACATTTGAAAATTGTTGAAACAACACTAAGTGCATGAGATTTAGTCTTGATTAGTTTTTAGGGTTTGTATTCATAGCCGTTTAAAAGCCTAAGAACACAGTGCCGGTGAGACAGGGACATATGAATGAATAGACATGTTTTGTTTGGTCATCAGTAATGGTTCCTCTATGTTTCATGATGTTAACTTGAATAATAGAGATCCAATAATAATGATGTTAATATGTCATAAAAACATCATTTTTTTTTTTTACAATTTATGCCTTAAAAGTTGTTAATAAGGTCAAGTAACATTTTAGTAATGATTGATTAAGAAAAATTAATCAATAATTTATATAAAACTCTTAATTCTCTTCATGGATATGAAATCCTTCATAAAAATGACTTTTTGCATGCTTATAATATTCACTTTTCCTTTTGTGTCACTTGATTTAGGGTATCTTCTTAAAATGCTCAATCTTGTTATTTTCCTTTAGGATTACTATTTGTTATTACTAAAACAAGAAAACTTTCGATAAAATCAAGAAAGAAAATTCACTTAAATTGAAATATCTTGATAGACCCCACTATGATACTTATTTATTTTTGGTAAATACTAACAGAGTGAGATAATTAAATTATAGTAACAAAAAATTAATCCAATATTTAATAAAAATTATATATTAAAAACTTAAAATTAACATTCTTAATTAAATTAATATATCAGTTAATTTAATAATTTAACAACATTATATACAATTTTATTTCACAGCCAACTATATATATATATATAATTTATAATTAATTATTTTGTTATTTAAATATTATATTTATCTATAAAATATTTTTTCTCATATTTATTTTTTATTTTTTTTCATTTATCTATCAAAATTTTAATATAAATTAAAATTGAAATAAAACAATTATTCTGTGCTAGAAAGCAAAGGCCAGAACCAATCTGGCAAATAATTATTTATTTATTTATTATTTTGATTAATTTGTGTCTCGAAAATAAAACGAGACCTGTGACTGTGAGATTGAATCGAGGTTGAAGTGTATTGTGGCACAGAAAAAGAAGCTAAGAAAGAGTTTTAGAGAGAGAGAAGAAGAGATTCATGTGAAACTCAGACTGAAACTGAAAAGTGAAAATCGAAAATCAAAATCAAAATCAATCTATGGTTGTGCTTAGTTTGTTTGGTTAATTGGTGAAGGAGCAGTTGAATTTGAGCTGAATCGGCGTCGTTTTGATTTCTCATCACTCACACTGTCTCTCTGACTCAGTCAGATTCAAGTAAACGCTCATTCTTCGTAAACCCTAGGTTCGTCAATTTCTTTGTGAAATTCAATTGTTTTTTTTTTTTTTTTAGATTCTTAATTCGTCTCTTTCCGTTGTTGAATGTTTCGTGTTTTCCGATCATTGATTGAGTTGATAATATCTATTTTTTTTTCCTTTCCGACAAAGTTGGCGATGTTACTGCTACTGCTCTTTAATCTGTTGCTCTTTCAGTGAATTGCGTTTATTGATTTCGTTGATCAAATGTTTGATGGAAAGATTTTGCTTGTTGAATTTCGTGATTTTGTTGCTGTTTTAAAGAGTTGATAAATGTTGAAAATCATTGAAAATGTTTTTTTTGTTCTTCCGTAATTGGAGATTTGGTGGTTTATTAGTAGAGAGTTTCTGATTTTTTTTGGTTTATGCATCGATATTGATGGCTAAAAGTGTAGTTAGAATAACTATGTTCTGGCTTTTGACTAGTGGAGTACTGATGCTGTGCTGAATTTGGTTTGAGTTTGTATTGGGTCACTTGAATTCTGACCGTAGATTCCATAATAAAGGTAATAGAAGCAAGATTCTTCTTGTGAAAAAGGCATGTTTCATGAGGAAGATGCGCCTTTTTCAATCTCATTAGTAGTTAGGGGATTAAATTTATTAGTGTTAATTTAGCAATATTTGACTCGTATTCTTTGGGTAATCAATCCCTAGAGGATGGTGTAAAGATTTTATTTGGGTTTAATAGCCTTGCTGATTGCTGAGTGTGTCAACCAAGGCTTGAATATGAAGGAAGTTCACAGAAGGTTGATTTTCAGTGCTGTGCTCCTAAGCTCATTTCCCAATTGTCGAGCCCTAGCATTGGTGTGTGAATGAAAGAACACACAAATCTTGTCCCAAAGTTGCAACAGACTTTTGTAGCCAACAACTTGAGTTAGCATTTTACGAGAAATCGGGGATTGAAACGACGAGATTACCAGTTGATCTTGCCACTCCCAAGCGAGAAACTCATTTGAAATGCAACCAACCTCACGATCTTCGACAGTGAGGAATTTTTGTGGTATCATCGTATTTATCAAGTAATTTGGCGGTAGGTTTGAATTGTTGACACTGAAGATAATTCTGTGTCAGGCTTTTCAGAAATCACAGTTGAGAATGTTACAGGTGCAGAGGATATAGATGACGTTGTTGACGAATTGAAGGTAGAGGGAAAGATTGCAGCGGTTGAGCATAGGGAGGGTTGGAGAAAAACAATGCTATTTGTTAGGGTTTGATCCTTCCTTTAGTTACACCATGTTGAATTTAGGTAGAGAGAGACACAACCATGACAGAAACTAACTGAATGCTAACTTAATTCATTATGAATTGAGAGTTTACTATGATGATGAGTCACCTATTTATAGATAATGTAGACTAACGGAGGATAGCTAACTAACTCAGTCCAAACACAAACAGGGGACCACAGCCCAAATTAGAGAGGAAGTACAAAAGAGAGATTTTCTAACATACATCTTTCTACTAATAACAGTTGAATTTTTTTCCTGATTTTCATTATTGTATTTCTTCATGCAGAACAACTATGATTCTCACAAATCACAACCTCATACACATACAATAGTCAATTCATTACAGAAGTTCTTCCTAAAAAGATTCTATCTGCACTATCTTAGATCTAATTCGAAACTTTGTGTTGAGAACCTCCATAAACTTGGGGCTCCTTTTGGTTTTGCTTTCTGCCTTATCTTCACAGTGAATGCTGTGTGTTAAAAATCTACATCTTTATCCTAGTGAAGATGGCCCAATTATACATGAGAACAGGGGGGCATGTAATGAAAGATATCTGTTTGGAGCATTGGAACTTTATTTGTCAAATAAAATATAAGAAAAAAATAAATGTTTCTATGATTTTCATTAAAAGGAAGAAAGAAAATGGTATTTTCATCTTTTAAACAAATTACAATCCAGCTTTAAGGAAAGAAATTTGAATCCAACTTATAATTTTATATTTTTTCAATTTCTTTACCTCCTGCGTCCTGACTAGGAAAGTAAATAAAACAAGGCCTTTGGGATGTATCCTCCTGGGATTTGGAATACATAGATGACAGTTCTCTAATTCTTGTGGCGATTTGCTTGACCCTTGTTGGAGGGGTTGAAACTCTATTTATAAGCACCGATGGCAAGATGTTTTGAAGTTCTTAATTATGACTGGGTCCTTTATGTTTAATGGTTTTAAACAAAAATTAGGTAATGTCACCTTGCTTTCATTTTCAAAAACTGAGTTACATTGTTGATTTTGATAATGGAAAGTTTAATCTAGTTACTGGCCTCCTAGTTTAGATATGTTGAAAATAAGAGGAACAACCGAACAGGATGATAAGATCCTCGGGAGGGTCCAATAAAATTAAGTTAAGATGCATTTTTTAAGGCCCCTTAACAGTTTTACCATGGTCCACAGATGCTAGCTGTAACCTCTGTTTATACTAATCCTACATCTATATTAAAAAATATATACTCTGATTTTGGTGGACAATGTACTATTACATCCTACTCAAATACTTTCTAAATGCTCTAGAGTTTCCTAAATATTTTCGACTCCTAAACAAAAAGTGAGAGACAGAGACTAGTTTACTGTTTTTTTAAATGCTATTAAATTTCTGTATGTGCATATAATTAGAGATATAATATGAAACCATTTATATGTATTTACCTAACAAACATCATGAGCTTTTAGGATTTTTAATTTATGACACGGTATTAGAGCCTCTATGATCAAGTGGTCTAGGGTTTGATTCTTGCCGGCCCCATTTTCAGAATTTAAATTTTTGTACAAGGTAGCTTGGCCTGTGCATTTTCTATGCTTAGAGCAAAAAAAAATAAAAATTCTTGGCTTTGGGAGTGTGTTAGAGATGTATTATAAACCCATTCACGTGTCTTCACCTAATAGCTTAAGCTTTTAGCATTGCTGGTTCAAGACACATGTATGTAATGGATATCATCTTTTTGTGTTATTATTGCATTGACCTATGGATCTCACTTCTAATTCTGTTCTGTAACACACACACATATTAATTGAGGAGAGATCCACTTGCTCCATGAGTAAGTTTGAGAGACTTACTCTTCATCATGATCATTCATATTCTCTTATTTTAATGGTGAAAGATGAGTCACCCATTACAACTATTAGATTAAGAGAAAATAAATGGTAAAGATGAAGAGTATGTCTCTTAAACTTATTCTTGGAGTAAGTGGATCCGTCCTCATTAATTTGTAGGAACAATTTTTTTAATTTTCTTGAGTATTGAATTTGTCCTTTCTGACCTTTGCTGCAGATATTGGAGATTGATGTGATGTCATCTTCACCTACCTATTTGTGTACCATGCGGAATCGATACCTCTGGTTCTTATCTCTTGCTATTTAGTTGTGATCAGTGCCTGTTTAATTTGTTAACACCTTGCTGGCTAATAAGTAGATGAATATACTCAAAATTCAAGTTGGTCAATATTAATAATTAGCATTGAATAAGAGTGGTTGTCAGTTACATTATCAGTGTAATTGAAAGGAACATTTTGATTGGAGAAAGAAAGCATCTTCATAAAGTTGTTGGATGCACATTTTCTAGTTTTGTTCGAGGAAAGGGGAATTGCTACCATCCTGGAAGTACTATAACATTGATTTCACCCTTCATATGTGATCTATGTTTTCTTCCAGTGGCGCATTTAATGATAAACATTGATGTTATGGTATAAGAAGAAAAAATGGAGCATGTTTTGGAAAAAAGATTTCCTCTTAATGCAGAAGATTACAAGTTGTATGAAGAAGTTGGTGAAGGCGTCAGTGCCTCCGTATATAGGGCTCTTTGTGTTCCACTCAATGAGATAGTTGCCATCAAGGTTCTCGATCTAGAGAAGTGCAATAATGATTTGGTATGTGGACTATATATTGTTTACATATTTAATATTTTATAGTACTTGGACTGTGTTTCTAGTTGCTACATGCTTGGATTAATGGCTTATGAATTTATAAAAAGGATGACTGCAATTATAATGGCAATGTTTGGTGCTAATTTATTTATGTATTCATGACTTCTCAGTTTGCTCTTTTAAGTCTGTTGAATCAATAAGTGGGTTGCATTTTATATGCTCCAATACAAGGATAATTTGAATCACATGTTCATTGTTTGATAATAAATTGTCCATTCATTCATGCGACTATGTATTCCATAGCTGTTATATTGGATACATTCTCATTGATTGCTGTGCAAATTATGCAGGATGGCATTCGGAGAGAGGTACAGACCATGCACTTGATTGATCATCCAAATGTTTTACGGGCACATTGCTCTTTCACTGCTGGACACAGTCTATGGGTTGTGATGCCATACATGGCTGGGGGGTCTTGCCTTCATATAATGAAATCATCCTATCCGGAGGGTTTTGAAGAGCCTGTTATTGCTACTTTATTGCTGGAAGTTCTCAATGCTCTTGTCTATCTTCATGCCCATGGTCACATACATAGAGATGTCAAGGTATTGTGCATCAACTATCTGTCCTTTTATTTTCAAAAAGCCATGCACCCTTTTAATATTAAAAGTTGAGAACGTTGTAGCTAGATTTCTTAATCATAAAATCTACATTGCATTGTATGATTGAACCTGAGGTTTTGTTAGAGATCAGTTTTCTGCTTTTGTGGTGCTTCTATAGCTGTATTTGAACCCAGGCACTATTTTGTTTTATATGCATATTATTTCTTTCCCTTTCCTCCATGCTTTTATGTTTTTGGTCTTCACCTCTTTTAATCATTTTTAACTATGCAGGCTGGAAATATTCTGCTTGATTCTAATGGTGCAGTCAAACTAGCTGACTTTGGAGTGTCAGCATGTATGTTTGATACTGGAGATAGGCAACGCTCAAGAAACACTTTTGTTGGAACACCTTGCTGGTACTATTCTATTAAGCCCTCCTTCATTGTGTTTTTTCTAATGAAGTCTGGTTACTATATTATGAATGACTTTTGAAGCTATGAAATGTGTTTCTTTTCAACAGGATGGCTCCTGAAGTCATGCAGCAGTTACATGGATACGATTTTAAGTAAGTGTTTTCTACTCATCCCTTCCCTCTTGGGCAGAATTTTATAATCATCATTGTTTTGCACCTTGATAGTCTTTGCTGAGTTATATATTTTTATTTACTCTATAAACAGAGCAGATATATGGTCATTTGGTATAACAGCACTTGAACTTGCTCACGGCCATGCCCCATTTTCCAAGTATCCACCAATGAAAGTAATTTACTTGTCTTCTAATATTTGCATTTACCTACTTGCTGCACTTCCTTGTTTCTGCAAGCTCAAGGTTGAATTCTTTCCCTTAATATTCTGGATGCAGGTTTTGCTTATGACTTTACAGAATGCCCCTCCAGGTCTTGATTATGAAAGAGACAAGAGGTTTTCAAAGGTTTGTGATGTTCACTAAACACATTGTAGCACTAGCATCTATTACTTTTATTGGTTATTTACATCTAAAGTGTTCCTCATCTCTTCCCAGTCTTTCAAAGAGTTGGTTGCCACCTGCTTAGTAAAAGACCCAAAAAAACGTCCAAGTTCAGAAAAGCTTTTAAAGCACCACTTTTTTAAACATGCACGTGGAACCAAATATCTAGCTCGCACCATTCTAGAGGGCCTTGCTCCTTTAGGAGATCGTTTTAGAATGCTGAAGGTTCGCTGTTGATTCGCAAATTTTTCTTTTCTGTACATATTGTTTGGGTTTTGTTGTCATTCCTCTTGCTTGTGTTCCAGGCTAAAGAGGCAGATTTATTGGTACAGAACAAGGCTCTTTATGAGGATAAGGATCAATTATCTCAGGTGGGTTCATTTTAAGTTCTGTGTAGTTAATGCTTGCTTCCGGCATGGGCTATGCAGGGTGATGATTTTTATGAGTGCAGTTTCTCATTATGTCACTTTCCTGTATTCCTGTGACTGTTGTATCCATGCTTCATTTGTAATTAGACCTGGGGGATTAATAATTAAGAATATGCTACATTTGAGCAACTATTCCATTTACAGAAAGAATATATTCGAGGAATTAGTGCCTGGAATTTTAACCTGGAGGATTTAAAAAGTCAAGCTGCTCTTGTAAGTTATTTCATCTTCCTACTCTGTCTTATTTATTTATTTTTAATTAGGTGGGAAAGTTATGCATTACCCGGCATTATTAACTTTCTTGTAAACATTTTTATGTTGCCAACAGATTCAAGATGATGACATGTCTAATGCAGAAGAGCCACATAGGGATAAGAAGCAAAAGGACCCATTGGATGACTTCAGGGTTCCTGCAGAGGGGCTATCATCTGTAGCAGTTAATCATTCAGATGATGCACCTGCACAGGACAAGGAGGTACTGTTATTGTCCTAAAATGATCTAATGCTTTCTGTACCTTACATTCTTTTGGAACTATAAACCCTTTTTTTGAGTATACCGGACAGGATTTACATCACATCCCATCTCAGGATGGATTCAACAATTTTCAGGATTTGGAGGGTTCACTTGCTTCATTTCCTAGCAAACCTCTTCAAGCACTTAAGTATGGCTATCTCCTCCATTATTTCCTTTTCTACCTAGAAAACTGTTTTCAAGTTTTAATATTGTGTTGGGGTTCTGATGTCATATAGGTTCCCAGCTATGTGGAGGCTTGTATTATAAATATGACACACTGTTGGTTGTAGTTAGAAACTCAGTTGTTTATCAATATTGTTTTTTATTTAGTTATAATAGTACAACACACATAAGCTAGAACATATTTATCTCATCTATTCTTCACAAAATCTTAGGGTATAGCGTATGTGGAAGTTTATGCAATAATCTTTCAGATTCATTTTATTTCTCCATTCATCTATAGAAACATAGCATGCTATACTTTTTTGGGGGGCCTCATAAAGAACTAGAGAAATTTTGGATGTGATATGGGATTTATGCAATTGAATTATCAACTGATTTTTCTTTTTTGGTGACTAATCTAAATTCTTACTTGCATTTTCTAAAATTATGCTCTGGTTTTTAGCAAATAAAGATGTAGTCTCTTATAGAGAATATTTTCCTTATTTATTTGCAAATTATGCAGAGGATGTTTTGATATGTGTGAGGATGACCCTAATAACATCAGTCCAAGAGATTTAGATAATGATTATGGAAGAATTGACAATGAAAGCTCTGGGCCAAGCATTTCATTACAACAAAATGCTATCTCTCAACAAAAGAAGTTTCCGAGTGGTTCTTTGCTGCCTGATAATTTTCATTTTCCCAAAAAGGTTCTTACTGATGGGGACAGGTACATTTTTTTTTTACGCCTATTTTTTGTAGCTTCATTTTCCTTTCCATTTTCTTCTGTGGACTTGTTAATTGACAAACTTCTCAGATACTTTCTTTGAAATGATTTTTGTAAAGGATTTGAGCAATCTGAAGAAATGTCTAAGATTTGTAAAATTTTTGCATGCTTTGCAATGTCTCTGTCACTTGTTTTGTTGTTGTCATGCCCATCTTTCATCACTCTTATTTGTTGGAATTTTTTAAACAAATTGTGCAATTGCATTGGTTGCATCTGAAAATGAAACGTTGCTGAGAAGTAATGAATATTTGATACCTGTGGAACGCATGGTTTTATAATGATCTCATACTGAGTGGATTTGGATTTTTTTTTTTTTTCCCTAGTAGACGCTCTTGTTACTTTACTGCTGCTGCATATTTGGCTTGCACTACTAATATACTATCATATGTTCTGCTTATCTTAAAAGGGATTATCTACAACAAAAATATCCATCAGAGAGGAATCACAGTGGTCCATTGCAATATCGGCAGAAGAGGGATACCAACAACACTCCACTGGGTATGTGTATTTTTCTTGTTAATCTGGTTGGTATTTGATGTTCTTTATCATTTTCTTTCTCGTTTTTCAGCTAGATTTGTACTTTCTCTCAAAGTAAATGCATTGGAAATGGCTCTTACATCTAATTTTTTAATGCCTTTTTCTTTGTACAGCGGATGACACATCAGACGGAGCATTTGTGCAGCGTAGGGGGAGGTTTAAGGTCACATCGGCAGATCTGAGTCCAATGGTATGTACCAAATGGCAGATCTCTTTTCCTCCACTACTTGTATCCTTTAGCAATTTTTCGGTGTTGAGTTTAGCAAAACACTGTTTTTGAGACACTTTATTATTGGATGAAAGTAATGTGGAACCTGCTAAATATGTGGGTCCTATTTTCTTTAGTAGGACCCACATGAAATTCACCTTATAATGAAGAGTTTGCTGGAATAAGTGTGTATTTTCATTTTTCGTCTGTGTTTGGTGAATCATCAAATGGTGCAATCATGTATCTGAATTCTGCATCTTCCTATTAATTTCTGGTTAGTTTGCTAGTATAATTTATTCAGACTACTGAATATAAAATTTATTAAAAATTCTACCTTGGGACATCATAAAATTTGTGGTTGGATTTATGCCTGCTTGAATGTTTGACTTCATTAATATCAATTATTGAGGATGGAACTTAGGTTATTTATGTTTTAGGCAATGGCTTTGTAACCATTGCCATTTCTTTTATTCATTTAGGGTCCTTCAAACTGCACTTCGGGCCCAGTTGTTAGTCCTACCAGTCCACCAAATCAAAATTTCATGGCTGCTGCTATTCTTCCATCATTGCAGTGCATCTTGCAACAGAATGGTTTGCAGAGGGTATCTTTCTGTAGTATTTCTTAGTTTTCTCTTTTTGAAATGACAAGTCTATGGCATAACCTTGTTTCCCCAATGGGTTATGACAGGAAGAGATTATTAAATTAATAAAATATGCAGAGCAATCTTCTGGTAATCTCTCTCTCTCTCTCTGTGTTTGTTTTGGCAATTCAGTTCGTTTGATTTTAATTTCTTCACTTGTTACAGGCAAAAATACAGAATCAGTGGAGGCAGGGGCAGGTGATATTTCACAGGTATATTACTCTGATACAAAATTCTCTTATCATGGATGATAAGATGCATTGATTACTTTAATTTGTAAATTTCTGAGATCATAAGTATGGATGTAGTAAAATGATAATTTTTTTATACTAAATTTATTGTGGATTCTAGTTTAGTTTTTTTACTCTCCCAAGTCCTTATTTTAAGGTCCAAATAACTATTTCATGAGGGTTAAGAAAATTAGTTAATTAGTTGAAAGCATTCAATCTGTCTTGAATTTGTATTTTTCTTTCTTCAAACTTACCCCTATGAATAACATCAACATTAATTAGTTATGTTTCGCTCACTCTACCCCCCAATTAATGAAGTAAGAAATAACTTTAATAAAGTCTGTTTTTGTAAAAGAGTAATAAATGCATGAGCCATTTTAGCTTGGGACTTATTAAAAGGACCAACCCACATTTTAAACTTGAACCTATAATAGGACTGGAGGGGATATTTAATATATAAAGCATAACATATACTATAATAAATTAAATAATATTAATAGAAACTAGATAAAGCATAACACTAATGTAATAAACTAGATAATAGTAATAAAAATTTTCAGAGTGCTCATCACACTACCCACAATAGCAGTTTTGGGGACTGGCACTCCAAGCCGCTGTGGTATGTACCAAACTAGATAATTATGATCTGAACCCTATCCATTGTCGTCCTTGTTTCCTCTTTCTATGGTAAATCTTCATTAGAGGCCTAGGATGAGACTCGTGAAAAATATTAACTGAATTTAATCATTGAATTTTCGAAAAATGGTTCTGTACAAATTAGTGTATGGAATTAAAACTAAGTTGAAGTTTAAATACCAAAGCAATTAAACAGCTTTTTTTTTAAAAAAAGATGGGCAGGGGAGGAAGGGGGAAAATACTTTAATTACCTGTGCAATAGTTTGCTACTTCTCTTATTTGTGCAATTTACAGGTACCTGCAACAACTAGGGAGCGGGATCTGCATTTTCAAGTGATTCAACTCCAACAGAGGTATATGGATAAAACGGAGTTTCTTGATTCTTTGATCTTTAAATTTAAGTTCCACATACTTATTTTCGGCTCATATCTCAGCATTGTGAGCCTTGTTGAGGAATTGCAAAGACAAAAGATGAAAAATGTCCAGGTATGCTTTAATCTTAGATCTGTCATGCTTGCTGTTTTTTCCATTGAGTATTGTTTTCTTTGCACGAGCTCTTGTTTCAATTACAAACATAAATGACTAATTGTACTGTTTTTCTTTCTTTTTTTCTCTTTAGTATTAGTTAAAAAATATTTCTTATTAGTTTCTTTGGTATATAGATTCATCTAAATTCACGACTCAATGTAGATTTTAAGTACTCTAGTCATTATTCACAGGCGTAGAAAAATGACTTTCTTAGTTTATGAGGACATTTAAATGTAGATAGTGCATTGTTGACTCATAATTTTTGGCCCCCCAAAGGAAAAACATTACCAATGTGTGACCAAAATGAATTTTCCACCGGTAGTATAGTATTGTATTTTCTGGACTAACAACAAGACACATTTGTTGTCTAGAATTTTGCAGAGTCTTCATGTAGGGTATATCTCACCTTCTGTTTGGTTTGCAGTTAGAAAAACAGTTGAACAGTTTAGTTAATAAAGTGGAGAAGTGAAGCAACAAGACATGAATCTCGTCATGGTATGACAAATATTGAACAACTCAGTAGTAACCTTCAATGATGGTTCGAGACATATACTTGAGGGATGGTGGAGCGTCTCAGTTGTATTACCATGTGTGAACTTTTGTTTCCGGCATACACTAATTTTTGAGATGCTATTCCTTGAGTTGCCTGTAAAATGTAATTTATTGACAAGACAATGAGATATGTAATTTAAACCCCTCTTTATCTCCCTTCAGAATCCAGGTTAATGCATATAACTATATAGCTCAGATGTAGCAATTTATGTCTCCTGTGTTTCAATAAATTCATATCACATGACATCCAAATCATTTCTTGACACATACATGAAGTGTTGATTGGATTGACTAGTGTTGAAGTGTAAATTTCCAATGGTTGATGGAAATTAGAAATTTCATTGATATTGCTGACAATAAATTCCCCATATAGATTGTATTTGTTAATATAATCTGCAGTTGAACTTTGCATTTACATAATAAGACTTCGGTTTTTATGATTTTTGAAATTGTTTAGTCTAGATATTTACCCTCTATTAGATTTGGCATTTGTCATGCAGCTTAATTGGATAGTTATTATTTTCATTAGTGTTAAAGGAAAATGGGACTTGTTAATCATGTCAAAGGGTAGAATTGTAACAAAAATTCTTTAACCTCGTTGGTTGGTATATATTAATGAATTTTTTTTCAATTAATAGTCATTACTATCTTCTAATCAACAAGAGTATTCTTTTAGAAATTAAATCCTTTGTAATGATACTTGTACGATGATATTTTCACGCACTTTTTATGATACATTTTTCTTATTATCAATTAAAATTTACATAGATTTATTAAATAAAACTATTATTTTAAAATGATAATGAGATCTACTAGCTTAATTTAGTTGGTGAATTTCTCACTTGAATGATACTTACACTCTATTATCATGAACCATTAAAATATGTAAAGGTGGTTTGTGTGGTGAATATTAAGGTGAACTTTTACAAAATAAATTAATCATAAGAGCCAACTAACCATCTATATAGACATTTCTAAGAAAACCAGCTAAAATCATAATTACTTTCTCTTGATATTCAGAATCACCTGATTTCATATAAACAGTCATATATAAATTGCTTCATATTGTTTTCTCTTGAGATCAGAACAGTGTAATTTCATTCTCAAACTAAGTGTGATGGTCAAATGTGTGAAATAGAAGAGTTTAAACGAGGACGAGTAGGTTTGACTGGTTTCAAATAAGTGCTTGTTTCCTTTCCTTTTGTTTCATATTACTTTCCTTTTTGTTTCTTGGCCAATAGATTTTGCATAAATGACGGCAATGTGGGCAGTGTGAAATGGATCAATATTCTTCTTGATCCGTGGAAGAGCAATATCCACTAAAACTTAACCCAAAATATGACCACTTTTCATTGGAGGAGATAAAGAAACTAAACAACATGCAATGCACGAGTGTTTGGATTTTCCTAAAGAGAATTAACACGGGAGACTTGTTATCAAGTAAACAGTAATACACTGTTAATTAGTCAAAAAAATATGTTAAATCTATATTTTCATTTTTTATATTTTTATATTTTTATTTTTTAAAAAAATATAAATTTAGCATAAAATGATTTATTGATTGTGTATTTCTATTAGTTGTGTAGCATATAATAAATCACTGATCAAAGTATGTTAAATTTTATTTTGATATTTTTAAATTTTGTTAAAAACACATATTTAACATCATATGATTAGTTAACTATGTATTTAGTCGTGTAGCATATAATAAACAAATGTCAATTATACTAATTACCATGTCAATTATGCTAATTACCATGTCAATTATGCTAATTACCATCCCTTTTCCTTTGGTAAATGAAGTTAAGATACATTGTTACAAAATCGGCAAATGATTATATTAGGGTTGCCCTTTAAATGGCTATACTATGTTTGAATACAAATATTTTTGAGTTCTTCTGTTAGAATTAAATTCTCATCTATAATTAAAATTTTCATTAAAAATTAATATCATTTTTTGAAGTTAAAAGTTGATTCAGCATCAATTAATCCAACTCAATACATCATTAAGATTACCATCTGCTAATTCTTTCAAGTATTTTCATTTAATTAGTTCTCCATGTATATCAACGGAGTTGAGTATTTCTAATGGTATAATCTAAGAGTAATTAAATTATAATAATAGTTAAGATTTCATATAATTATGCAACTACTCTTTATTTTTTACCACCATATCAGGAGTGTTAGTGTAAGATTTTAAGGGAACATCAATGTCATATTTTTAACATACAAGATGTTAGTGTAATATTTTCTCATTGAAATGAAAGTTAGTGAAAGAAAATTAAAAAGTTTGAGTATTAAATGGACTTTTTAAAAAATTTTGTTAGGAAGAAAATTGGTTGGTTGATATTATCAATCACTAAAATTCCAAACAAAACAAAGATAGCACATCAAAGATGACAGATGAGCATAAAAGTCCCAACACTCAGTGTCATCCTTTGCGTTATAAAGAAGAATATTCATTCTTAAAGCTAAATATTATCATTTAGTCTACGTCTACCTTTGAATTTTCTCTGGAAATATTATCATGAACACAAATTTTCTGTCTTAGGAATCCATAGAATTTAATCCCATTTTCTAAACAATTTTTTCATAAATTTTCACTGTTCAGTCACTACTGAATAAGTAACTAACAATTTTCCATTACAGAACAATATAATCATCGACTTTTACCGACAATTCGGTATTGCCGCAAATCTTTACTCAAATATATGTAGTCGAACATGGTTTTGATACTAAAGCACTCTTAATTATTTTATTTTAGGGTTGAATTATCTTTTAATTATTTTAATATTTATTATTAAATTTTAGTTTTTCATTTATTTTTCTGTAAATTTAGTGTATAGAATTAAATTGAAACCATTAGAATTAGTATAGAAATAACGTTATAGAATTAGCATAAAAATATTATTCCATGCTTTCATGCATTGATATGTTAGAGTTTAATAGTTCTAATTTAACATTAAAAAAAATATTGATAATAAATAAATAAATAAATAATTGATAAAATATTTTAGAAAAATTAAAAGTAAATTTTTTAAAGAATATAACATGAATGCACTGACAATATAAACAGTCCAACGTCTAATAATTACATTATTGTTAATATGATTATTAATAAAATATTAGAATAATTAACCAGTTTTTCATGCATTTAGATGTTAGAATTTAATAGTTTTAATTTAACATTAACAAATAAAAATATTGGTAAAAAATAAAAAAGAGATTCAAAATTGGTAAAATATTTAAAAAAATTAAAAATAAAATTTTTAAAAATATAACATGAATGTACTGACAATATAAACAGTCCAATTAACGTCTTTCAGTGACATTATTGTTAATATGATTGTGAATAAAATATTAGAATAATTAACCAGTTTTGAATGTAGGGTGATTTATCATTCGATCACAGTATAAATTTTTCTTTTCTCAAATTTAAGACAATCGAAATAGTTTAAGAATGAAAAGCATTTTTATTTTATTTTGGTCAATGCATGTATATCATGTAAAGGGTGCATGAACTGATTTTGGAGAGAAAGCTTCCACGAAATCCATCGTTTCCAAAAACATGTTTTGTAAATCATTATTATATTGACGATTAACTACAAAATTGGGTGTAAAGTCACCATGAAAAAAAGTTTCTTTCATATTTTTTACTTGTCGTTTTCAAAGGTTGGAGTCTTCCACCATTTTTTCTTAATTAGAAGGTCAAATATAACCTTATCCTAGGGTTGCTAGTGGATTATTAAACAAATTGTTTATATGTTTTCTATGCATCTTTTGATCTTATTTTTCTCATAAATTATGATTGTGTCATTTGATAAGAGTTGTATTCTTTTTAGTTATATTATAAATAGTATAATAATATCTATATAGTTATTATTTTTTCAAATAATTAAGATTTACTTTTAATTTTCACTTTGTTTCATCATATTTACTATTATATTTATTATTATGTTTCTTTCTCCATCATTCTCTTTTAAAATATACATGCCCAGAAAAATTGAATTTTTTTTCTTTCTAGATTTTGTTTTGGATTACATTTTACTCTAATGATTAATCAGTTATAAGTAATTTAATTTTTATGATTAACATTTATTTTATTTTTTATGTTTATTTTGGCATGGTTTTAAATTAACGGGTTTTAATTTATAAATATTTCAAAAAATAATTACAACTTTATCTTAACAAAATTTTAAAAACTTTTCTTTTCATTCTATCTCATAATACATATAGTTCGAATTCATGATCAAGTAAAATTTGTACAAAACAAAATATTTAAAATAAAAGTTGAGTGGCCTTATAAATCTTTTTTTATTTATTACTAGCTTAGTAAAAAAAAAAATTGAATAATTTATATGAAACTTGTTCAAATATCATTTATCATTATTTTCTATATCTAAAAATTGCATAACATTAATTATTCACATACATGATAAGATGATAATCTGACGTAATTAAAGAAATTATCTTTTTACTTATTTCTCTTTCTCATTTTTTGTTTTACCCAAATCTCATTTCTCTAACATGTGGATAGGATTTCGTAAAATAGAAATTTGCTACAAAGAAAAATTGTATTTTGATCTAAAGCACTGAAACTTGTTAAAATGCATTACTAATGAAATTAAAAATATCCAAACATAATTTTAAAATATCCAAGAAACAGTCATAACTGAAAAATAAATAACACTAATTAGGTTAATATTCAAAAATATTTTTAATATATAATATATTTTATTTAAAACATTGTATATATAAAGAGGGACTTTTCTACAGGGTTTGAGTCTAATTGTGATCCCTGATTATAATTATATAGAGAAATTATTTATTGGTTTAGAATTTAAATAATTTTAAAGATAAAAATATAAAAAAATTAAGATATTTATTATGATTTTAATTCTTAAATTTGGTTATTTATTATTATTTTAGTTTTATAAAAATATAAAAAAATTTAAGATATTTATTATGATTTTGATTCTTAATTTTGGTTATTTATTATTATTTTAGTTTTATAAAAATATAAAAAAAAATTAAGATATTTATTTTGATTTTAATTCTTAAATCTTGGTTATTTATTATTATTTTATTTTTTAAATTTAACTATTTAATCTCATTATATTTTTAAATTAGAGATTCTTACTACTAATAAAATGTATAGATTAAAATAATAATAAACATTTTTAAGAGATTAAAATGATAAATATATTATATTTTTAAAAATTATCCCACTTTTTATGTTTCAAAAATTAAACTATCTGCGTATTTATGGTTCCAAAATATAATGATAGATAATTTGTAGGAAATCATGGTTAGATAAAAAAAAAAAAAAAACTACAAGTGTATTAGAATCATTCATGCAATATATATATATATATATATATATATATATATATATATATATATATATATATATATATTAATATTAAGGGTACCTTTAATATAGACATTATTGTATGTGGCGTTGGCATTGTGGTAGATGTGTGCACGTGATTTCATCACTTTCCTTTCTATATCCATTATTCAATATCTAATCTCATGTAAGACAAATTTTTAAATTCATGATTAAGAAAGAAAGAGACATTTAAAACAACTTTTAACTAATTCTTCTTCTTCTTCTTATCTTTCCAAAACCCAAAATGGTATTAGGCATCCCTATTCAAAACAAATTGTATCGACATTTTGGTGTCAATAATAATAAAATATATAACCACTCACGTAACGTTAACCATTGACTTAGAACCAACTCATTATTGTGATGTTTAGATAATGCTACATGACTAGGAAGTTGGACCTGTTTGGTTTATATTTCGAATCAATTTCTTACTTTATCTTCAATCTTCGTGATTTAAAATGAAAAAAATTAGATATACTTTTAATTCCAATAAAATGAGTATTGAATGTAAAGATTAATTGACATTTAATATTATTTCAGTTTAAGTAGTAAACTCAAACTCAAATTCAAATTCTAAAATGTATAATTATGTTAAATATTCAACGAAAAAAGTTTACTATTTATGGTAATTAATTCTAACTTATTCAAACAAAATTAATATTATAAAAATATTTGCAATCTCTATTAAAAGAATAATAAAAGAAGAAAAATTCTTGAAACTATACAATTACAGGAAAACGGTGAAGATTTAACAATTTAAAAAGGTCGCGTAACTTTGTTGTTTTAAGATATGATTTAGATCTAATCTCATTGTTTATTTATTCTACTTTGATACAAAATTAAAAAACCTTCTTACCAATTGTACATAGCATATCATGTGAGCTAGAGTGTAAAATTTAAATTTGTTTTTAAGGTTTCGAAAACGGGTTAGATTTGAGGTGTTTTTTTTTTCTCTAGTCAAGTTGAAAATATTTACAAAGATTATTATGCTTAAGTCAATATAATAAAAATTGATATAAGGAAAAACATGAATAAGAGTTTATATTTATTCCTTGTTAGATAAAAAAAATATTTATATAAACATGTAAAGAAATATTGTTAGATCATATATTAATAGATACATTTAGATTTAGATGAGACAAATATATCAAATAATTTTATTTAATTATATTATAAATAATGATGATGTCTGAATTTTCGACGGTCATGATGATTTCGATTGACCTAACAATATAAAAATTAATTAAAATAATCTTTATATATGATTATTTAGTTAAAATTAATTTTTTTAAGCTCTAACTACGTACTTATGTATATTATATGTTATCATTACAGCGGTATTATATTATATTATTCAATAGAAAAATATTTTGTGGTATATTAATGCAAGTTTTATGCCAACAAAATTTAAAATATAGATAAATTAAGCTTAAAATAATCTTGATACTGTCATAAATAAATAATTTCTCATAATATTGTATACCAAAATCATTAGTCTTTTAGCAAATCTTTCCGATGACTAGTCATAAGAAAAGTGGAGGTTAAATATTATATCACAATCTTCCATATTATTTTCAGTAATCAATATATATTTTAATATGACTCATGAATTAGAGGGATTCTTTGTATGAGTCCACGAATGTTGAAAACCCGTTGAAGAAAATATCAAAAAAGTGAGTATCATTCATCCAAACCCTATAGAGAAAAAGTTACATAGAAATTCGGTTTTTATAACCTATGTTTATATAATTCCTGACTTTGGTTTCGGTTATATAATTAATAATTAATATAGTAATGATAATTGTAGTCAAATATTATTAAACTCTTCTTTCAACCCACCCTAGTTAGTCATAATAATTAATAAATATGTTATACAGTGATATAATTTAATCCATCAGTATTCTCTACTCTTTTAGAGTACTGTTGAACTTAGAACTCATAGGTGTTTCTTAAGTCAATTTATCCAAACACATAATTAATGTTTTACATATATATATACATATATTATTACATCCAACTTTTAGATGATTGATTAAATTTTGTATAATATTGTTTTATTTTGAGTGATTATTTCTATTGTATTTATATTAATTTTGTGGTACTTTTGGAATATAATCACTTGCCAGATAATTCTAGAATCAAACTCATAGTACTAACTTTGCTACCAATAAATAAGCATTTGTATGTTAGTTGTAATAAACAATTCCTACATAAATAACATATAATAGATAATAAGTATATATAACCATTTTAAAATCTCTACATTTATCATCAATCCCTCGTGAATTTTCTATTAAATAATAAATTCATTTTATCTTCCATAGAGTATAAAATATACCTGGAATATGATAGAATATGCATCAAAAGTCAAATACACTATTATAGAATATATAATTCGTAGATATCATAGATATATAGGACTTTTAAGGGTGTCAATTAATTAAATGAAGGGTAGCTTTTGATTTTCATCCTTCAAGTTGGATGTAGGGAGAAAAATGGCATGTAGAAGAAAATTTCTAAGTTTTTTAAGGTCTTTTAATATTTATTTATAATATTTTATTATTTTTTCATTTTAGTTTATGAAAAGGATACTTACTAAAACAACCAATTTTAAGTGTTTTAATGAACTCTAAAAGAAAATTCTTATTTTAGACTTTGTGGTCATATTGATTTTTTTTGTCTTAATTATCATTATCATCACGTCTTTTGGATATATAAATTTTAGAAGATGAATATATTATAAAAGGGATATCGTAGTGAAGAATAAAATATTTTATAAAAATAAATATGAAATTAAATTAATTCTTAAATATTATTATAAGGAATATTAGAATAAAAATAATAATTTAAATATTAAAATGTCATAAATAATTTATAGATTTAAAATAATGAAAATATCTAATAAAAATTAAGATGAAAAACAATTATAGAAGAGAAACCTCTAATAATATAGTTATAATATAGTTAGAGATTATGGTTGCTATATTATATTATATTATTTCAGTGTTATTATTGTTGTGATTATTTATTGTTGCTATTATTATATTTTGAATATTATCTCTTAATTAATTTATATTTAAATTATAAATACTATTTCTTAGATATTATTATCGTATTATTATTCCATTTTAAATATTATTTCTTAATTACTTTATATTTAAACTATAAATAATACCTCATAAATATTATTATTATTATCTATTATTTTGAGAAAAGATAATAATTCTTAAATATTGGAAGTGTGTTTGAAATCCTAATTAAACTAGTAAAGATAGTAAAAATTGTAACACAAGGAAGTTATATTAATGAGAAATATGAGTTATAACCATGACTGAGTTATTTTTAGGTGTCTTCATAGTAAATATAGTTCTTGATGTTAGTTAGCTAATTAACTAATATCTTTGATATTACTTCATTTTGGAGTTTCATATTTCTTAAAAGAGTCAAATTACTAAATGTAGGTCAAATAATTAAGATTAGGTGACGATTATTTGTCCATACTAATTTTATAAAAGTTATATAATTATCTTAACTTTTAAATAAGATAAAGATCAACTATATAAAATTAAATACTTCCTAAACTTACATTTACATTTTATAAAGATCATGATAACATAAGAGAAAATGTGTTTATATGTTGTGAAAATTGTAATGAATTATTATGTAATATGTGAGATATTTGTTATATGAAGTTACAAGAGATATATCACTATGAATGTTATAAGATGAGATGAATTGAATCAGACCCTATCAACTGTTGAATACAAAGAAATATATTATACATGTGAATGCATATGCAAGTGAATGATTTTTTAAATATGTTTATGAACATAACATGGTAGAATATGAATAATTGTATAGCTCTAACCTTAGAAGTGTATTTAGTATAAATATTTGTCTGCTTACACTAATCTCATGGGTTGGAGTATCCTTGCAACATAGGATACCACCAATAATGTCACCTCAATGAGAATTATAGCAGCAAATCATCTTTGATTTTTATTAAACCCACGTATATATGAGTCTATAGGTAATTAAACATTATGTGTAAGTATTGAACATTAGTGTATTTATATAGATTTTGGTAAATAATTGTAATACGCAAAAAATTAAATAATTAATTATAAAATATAAAGAAAAAAATATGTATATATTTTATGAGTGAGTTGACTTATTAACTGCATATTATATATTTCAGTAGTAGTAAAATAAAATTGATGTTTAATGTATGTTAATATGTTACCTGTGAGTTATTTCCCTTAAATTGAATGCTAATGGTTCAGACTTTGTAAAAGATATGATACAGGTTTCTTCTTTTAGTTTTAACATAAATTTTTGAATGACATTTGGATTGCGAAAAGTATTTTATTTTCCTTTACATTTATGATTGAAATGAAATGTTATGTGATATGTATCTAGCTATCACTGAAAAAGTTAAGAAAAATTATTTATTTCCTTATTTTAATTTTAATACTTATATTTACAAGTGATGGATGACATTTATCAAGATTTTTTCTTTAAAGATTTCAATTTACAAAAGAATATAATTATCTTAAACTTTTCATATTTTATTTTTATATATATATATATATAATAAAATAAATATAACATAGTTTTATTATTAAAAAATGCGAACGTGTGTAACCTATGCCTAATATTCAAAATAAATAATAATAATAATTTTATATATTTGCCCTCACATACAAAGATGATTCATGATTGCAGCTTTAGATTAGTTTATTTTGACTATGCAATAGTTTTAATGCCTGTTTTGAATATTGAAAAAAATAATTATTTATCCAGATTGACGTCAAAATGAAATGCAATAAATCATTAGATATGATTTTACTATAAAATATTTTCATTGTGAAGAGTGACTTTCATGTGTACTGTACCACGTAGATCTGCATTGACAATCCATTTATATTAGCATTTAACACTTTAGTTTAATATTGAGATTAAAATTAATAACAAGAAATAAATAAGAGACTAAAAATTAATAAAAAATTAAAAGAGACTAAAAATTAAAGTTTGAAATATTGAGGGATTAAAAATTTTATTAACTCATTTTTCTTAAGTAAATTCCCTTTATTTGTATATTATGAATTTTATCAACTTAAGTTATTGAATATTTTGATAATAACTCAATAATTATGCATATTAAATTTTAGAGATGGATCTTATATAAAAATCTATATTTATTTAATATTATAGTTGATGTCTATTTATTTATTTTAAATAGTATTGCGTATATATTAAATTGAACTAATTAAATTTAATATCAAATAATTTTAACTTGTCAAATGAAATTGTAGTTCTAATTGATCTATTCACTAATTTTTTTTGATTATACAATTAAATTTATAAAATTTTATATATATAAAAAGAATGAGAAAAAAGTTATTACACCGACACCCAGTTTTCTATGCAATACGTCAATCGAGATATACGATATATAATAAATTTATTAGCTTTAATAATAAATATTTTAAAATCTTATCAACGTGTAATGTCTAATCTTTCAATTCAGTTTTTTTAAAATTACCAAATTCTCCTTTTAATCTTCTTTAGTATAAGTATTATTTAATATAAAATCTCTAAAATTTAAAGATTATATTGTAACAATGTAAAATAATTTTATATAATTAGTCAATCATAAATTAAATTTTATTATCAAAAAGCTAATACTTGAAATTGTAAACCCATTGTAAATAATTTATTATCAAACCGATTGTTCTTACAAATTTTAATACTTAATAATTTGTCATAAAAAGCTAATAAACCCATTGTAAATAATAAATCACAGGAATTAAAATTATATAACCCATTTGATCAAATATTTATTAATTTTTAAAAAATAATTAATATACCATCATAATATATAATTAACTAATCAAAGTATAAAATTACATATTTTTTTATATTTTATAATTGACTATTCAATTATGTATTTATTACAATTAACCACGAAATAAATTAAATTTTAAAATCATATAAATTATCTATTTATTAAAATTAACTACTAACTAAGTTAGATTTTAAAAATTTTAAAATCATATAAATTGTCTATTTATTACCATTAACTACTAACAAAGTTAGATTTTAAAATCACATGGAAGAAAAGAAGATACTAAGAAATTCATTGATAAAGGTGGACTTGTATGTGTGCAGTATTCTATTCTCCCTTTGAATGATTTATTTTAATATTAACATGGCATACCCACCAAGCTGGACTTTGACGGTAATGTAACGCAACACGTTTCACTATTCTCTCTCTCTCACTCACTTCACCTTTTGAACTTCAATCTTCTCTTTCTCACACACACACACACATTCAATCCTTCTATATATTCCTCTTTCCATTTCTTCCATTTTGCTTCCATCAAACACACCCCAACTTCATCAACCTCTTTTCACTCTCAATTCTCCCTCAAACCTTTCCTCTAAATTACTCACAACACCTTCTAACTTTCATATTGGTGTATATATTATATCCACCATACATTATATTATACTATATAGTATAATATATCATATTATTGTTACACACACTTTGTTCTATAATGGGTGTTGTGACCACATGGGAGAGTAATAGGGTGGAGGTGGAGGCTTTTTGCCGGAATCTAGTGGCGGCCGCCGGCATCCAACGGCGGAAAGACGATGAGGGGCTAAGAAAAAACACATTTGATTATAGTAATGAAGAAGATGATGAAAAGGGTAGTTGGATTTGTGTGACAAGTGGTGTTTCATATTTTGGCCTTGCCTTGGTCAACCATCTCTTGCTCTTAGGTTATTCTGTCAGAATCACTGTTGATAACCCAGGTACTTCTTCAATCATTTTTCTTATGTCTTTTTTAATTTTTAAAAGATAAATTCTACATCTTTTTGTTTAATTATTCCTCTACTAAATTTTGTATTTAAAAAATTGAAAAGTTTTTCAAATAATTAATAAAGAAAGTTGAGTATTGTAATCCACACCATAATTTTACACAATAAATTAATTCTATGAATTAATTACAAATTAAATTTATATAATTTTTGAAATTTTTATTATTAAAATTTAAAAGTTAAGAAATTTATTACATTTATATATAATAGCTCGCTTCAATATTTTTTGTTATCTTTTAAAATGTTTCTATTCTGATCTCCAGCATAATAACATTTAAGATTCTTATTTTTCTTTTTAAGATATATTATGTAAAAAATTCAACTCAATTTAGTGTATTGTCCAAGTTTAATGCAATCATGAACACTTAATAAAAGAAAATAAAAATACTGTAAAAGTTAAGGTTTTTTTTAATAAAGGTTGATATGTGTAATATAAACTTAAAAAAAAAAACTTATAATAAGATTATGAGCTTTTTTGGAACTAGGTAAATTCAAGGTGTGAACTAACTTGGATTCTTTGAATAACTATAGTACATGAGTTGGTGGAGATGGTAGTTTTCTTGCTAACTTAAGGTCGAAAACATCAAAAAAAATTTATGCGGGTAGGTATGATTGAAACAGGGGGAAGAGAGAGGGAATATTCAATAAAAGATACACAATTTCAATGCTAAATTTTTTTAATTTCTTTTTTCTGGTTTAAAAAGTATTGCACCCTATATTGTTCCAAAATTTGGTTAAAAACTGTGACACTAATTTTTTGGTACATTTAATTCATGTTTTGTATATTTAAAAAAACTTCTGCTCATAAAAGTAATCTAAATAGAGTTTAACGAAATAAAAAAAAAAACACAAAATTCAGTATAAAAATCAGATTTTTAGGGGTTAGCTCAACTTTTTTTAGATGCATTTTTATTAAATATATATTTTTTAGGTTAATTAAGCTTTTAGTTTCTTTAGAATAATTTATGAACTTTTATTCTGTTGTTTACCTAAAAAATGTAACTAACCCTAATTTTATTTAGTTTTATTTGTTGTTTTATAAGATTAAAATAAACTATTCAAATAATTTAACGTAGTAATATAAAAGATGCCATTGACAATTTTTTTTTTTAATGAATACTGTGCATGTGAAATGATTCGGTATATTACTTGATTGTTTTCCTTATTGACAAAGTTTAGAAAATTATGCTAGTTGTCAATTTAATGGTCATGTTTACTGTGCCTAATGCCTATCCAATCAAATATTCTCCAAAATAGTAATTAATTTGGTAAGATTTTGCTAGATGTTGTTTGTGTATATATAGAAAATCAAAATTGACAACTTGATTTGTATAATGAAGACTAGATTCAATATTCAAATGTAAAATTTTGAATAAGGAATTGGTCATACATGGGAATAGCCGACTCAACATATAATAATAACAATGATAACATTGAGATTTTGGTTTATTTTAATTATATATTCAATATCTTTATTTATATGATTAGATATTGATTATTAATTACTAGTTTGATGTGGTGTGATTACGTGTATCGAGTAAGCTCACAAAAAGCAAAAGAGTGCTTCAAGAAAGCTATAGTTAAAAATAACATGTTCTTTTTGCTCCATTATTTTATAGGAAGGAGTTTAATATGGTTTATTAACCTTTCTTAATTTAATTTATAGAAAAAATTCAATTCACACTTTTTTTTAAAGATTATATGTAGTATTTTTTAATTTTTTAAACTTTTTTTTTCGTCTTATAAGAGATATTAGAGTAATGTTTTTAAAAAATAAAGAAATAGTGTAATGTAAGAATGAAGTATCAAGTTTTTTAAATAATTAATGATTTTTGTGTGGAGATAAAAGAAGTATGAGTATTTATAAAATATTGAAAAAATATTAGTCTAATTTACTTTAATTTATATAATAATATTATTAAAAAAATTCTTCATTTCTTACGTAGGTACACAAATAAAAAATACACTAAAATAATGTTAAAAAACTAAAATTTAATTTCATTTAACTTAAAGCATGATATCTATTTTTTCTTTACTAATTCACTTTATATATATATATATATATATATATATATGTATGTATGTATATATATGTATGTATGTATGTATGGTTCACATTTGTTTACGTCCCTTATGTAAAGAAGTTGATTAATGTTTAGTATAAAGAATTAAAATTATAGATTTAAAATAAAAAGTTGTGATGATTAAACCAACCCCAAAAGTGTGGTAGAGTGAAAAACACATAGCATACATTAATGTTGTTTTGCTTTGGTCTACGATTGTTTAATTTCTACCTTAAATCTAGCCAACAATGATATAAATGTACAGTAACTTGTCCAATTGTTACAAATTTAAAGCCACGTGACCACATCACCTTTTTTTTTTTTTTCTTAAGTAACTACAATACAATATAATGGATATATAATCTCTTATCATATTTTTGGCTGGGAGAAAGAAGGTAGATAGAAAATAATAAACTTTTTTTTAAGAAAACAAAAGAAATATTGATTTTTATGAATAAAATTTCTTTAATTTTCTTTTTAATATAAATTTTAATTGTTTTTTTCTTTTTTTATATGTTGCTTTCCTCATTTTTGAACATTGGAGTTGAATTTTATATTTGTTCATATGAAAAAATATTCTTAAATGAATATTAATCTCTTACCTAAATCAATTATCTAAAAAAATAGTTTTTAACTCAAATATTGTAAATTTGAAAAGAAATAGAATATATGAACCGAGTAATTTAATTTTTGAAGGATTAAAATGGTTAAATAATTTATAAAAATGTAATGCGTTTTATATGTTTTGTTTTTAAAATATATTTATCTTTATTTTAATTCTTGAATTTTATTATTTTATTATTATTATTTTTTCTAAAATTTAGTTATTTATTTTTATTCTAAAATTTATGAGTCAAAATGATAATAAATATTTTTTATAAATTATATAATAAATATATTATATTTTTAAGAATTATTTTAAAATTAAATTATTTTACTTATATAATTTTTAAGGACAAAATGATAATTTAATTGAGAAAAAAAGGAAACACGAAGAACATACATTCTAGAAGATTGTGATAAACTTCTCTTTATTTTTTTTATGTTTTCTTTCCATCTTTTTAAACATAGGAGTTGAATTTTAAACTTGTGTAAAAGAAAGACATTTTTGAAAAAATATTAACCTCTTAACTAAATCAACTATGTTAAAAAAAAAATAAATTAGTTTTTTAACTCTAAAATGTAGTAAATTTGAAAGTTAAAAAAGTTGTTGTAGAATACATATTCTAGAAGATTGTGATGGATGGTAAGTTGGTAACTATTAAATTGGTGCAGATGACACAGAGAAGCTAAGGGAAATGGAGAGGCGTGGTGAATTGAGAACAACAGATGAAAGAAAATTGCAAGTAATAATGGCAAAGCTAACTGATGTTGATGCTTTAGAGACTGCTTTTCATGGCTGTCGTGGCGTCTTTCACACCTCTGCTTTTACTGACCCTGCTGGTCTTTCTGGCTACACTGTCAGTATTCATTCATTACTCTATCTTTTCTTTCATATTCATCACTTTTTCCTCTTCTTTTTGTTAAACCTTTTTAATCATTTTAGGTTGGTCCATGCCATTGGATTGGTGTCACTTATTGCATCAAAAAGTATTACATGTGGAAAATATTTGATAAATATGCCATATATAAATAATAAATAACTAAATAATTAGTCATGAAATATATATATATATATATATATATATATATATATTATAAATGAATAATTGATTAATTAGAGTTAATTAGGAAATAAAATTGATTTTATTTTGTGTAGTGACATGTTATAAGTGATTAGTTACATAAATTTACACTCTCTTGTTCTGATAGGGTAGTTTATATCTTTAACACTTTCTTGGATTTTTTCTTCTCATCTTCTTTTCATCTTTACCTTTCTTTTTCATTTGGTTAAGGCATATCTTTAATTTTTATATTGTTTTCTTATGTTTGATTTAATTATTATGTTTTGAAAATTTTAATTTGATTCTTATATTTTTAAAAATAATTCAATATTTACTTGAACAGCTAATTAAAAAGAATAGGGACCATACTTTTATTGGTTTTGATATCAATTTCTTTTTCTCAATTCCATCCACTCTCACACCCAAGATGTTATATACACCCAAAATGTTATATTGGTATTTAACACCTTTATTTTTAACCTTAATATTTATATAATTTAATAACTATACATTGTTTAGAACTATTTTACAATCTAATATTTTATTTTCATGATATTTTTATAGTAATTTTATTTTGCAGTCAATTGTAATACATAACTAATCAGTTAATTCATTTTTTCTTTTCCTATATTTTATAATTAGTTGTTTCATTTATTATCTGTTACACTATCTTCTTGATATTTTTCAATTTTATAGTAAGATAAACTCAGATAAATTCTGCAAAAGCTGCATCCCCTTTAGTGATGCCTGGCCTTATTAGCCATGCCTTGTGAAAGGTGGCAAAATCATCATCACATATGTAGTGCATTGCATGATTACTTGTATGAAATTGGTCCCTTCACGTGTTACATAGTACTATGTATCTTATATATGTGTATGCTGAAAATTGTTGTACAATTGATTCCTAGGCCTACCACTTATATTATGATACTATGATGCACATCATATGATAAAAGTTACATATCTATGATTTCAACTATTGAGTCATGCTATGCTTTTATGCATAGGGTAAGTTCAAATTATTGTTGTGACAATAAGATGATAAATATGTAAACAATTTCCTCTGTCTTGTATCTAGAAATCCATGGCTGAGATTGAAGTCAGGGCTGCTGAGAATGTGATGGAAGCATGTGCAAGAACACCTTCCATAAAAAGATGTGTGTTCACATCATCACTATCTGCTTGTGTTTGGCAAGAAAATGCACAATCAGACCTTACCCCAGTTATTAATCATGGCTCTTGGAGCACTGAATCATTCTGCATTGACAAAAAGGTAACTTTTTCATAAAATTTATTTTATGAATTTAGTATATATTTAGTTAGTGTAAATTTTTTTAACAAAACCATATCATCCATATCAGATAATGATGTAAATATTTAACAAACTATTTACTCTTATTTTATTATATTCGAAAAATATTTGATAAACAACTGTAATAAACATACAACCACATAACTAGTTATAAGATGTGAAGAGAAAGAAATATGTGTATATATATATTTTCTGTGAGTGAGTTAACTGGTTGACTGTATATTACGATTGATTGCGAAGTAAAGTTGAACGTATTCATGCAGTTGATATGTTACGTGACTCTGCCTTTGCTTTTAAATATATGACAGCTTTGGTATGCATTGGGCAAGACGAGGGCAGAGAAGGCTGCTTGGAGAATAGCTAATGAAAGAGGTTTAAAACTCACCACCATTTGTCCAGCTCTAATTACAGGTCCTGAATTTTGCCATAGGAATCCAACAGCAACAATTGCTTATCTCAAAGGTACTAACTACTATTAACCAAAAGAGTAAAATGTGTTTTTTTGATCAAACTTGATATTAGTTCTTTCACTTTAAAATAATTGAATTTGAAGATTAGTGAACAAAATCAATTGATTTTGAAGTATAAATACTAAGATAAAATTTGACTGAAAATAGAGGTACCTAGAATCTAGAATCAATGGTCAAATTTCTTTTACCATTTGATGTTGATGTAATAGAATCTAAAATTTTATACAATTGCAAATGTAGGTGCTCAAGAAATGTACTCTCATGGTTTGTTAGCAACAGTTGATGTGGCCAAATTGGCTGAAGCTCATGCATGTGTATTCAAGGCAATGAACAAAAATGCTTCTGGTAGATACATTTGCTATGACAGTGTAATTGATACACAGACTAAGGCAGAGAAACTTGCCAAGGAGACAGGAATGCCTAAGGAAAAGATATGTGGAGATGCCTCAAACAATTCTTTACAAAGATTTGAACTCTCTAAAGAGAAGTTATGCAGACTTATGTCTAGGCCACTTAGGTGCTATAGTGAATTTTAGATAAAATCATGTTATATATACTATTGCTTGGTTTATTTATGGCATGCCTTAGGCTTAGGAGAGTAGTGGAGAAAAAAAGATGAGCCATGTTTATTAGTTTATTGGTTTATTTAGCTAGTAATTAGTAATTTCTGTGTTCTTTTATGGTTTAATTATGATCTCTATATATATATATATAATTCTATTCAATTTTGTACCAAACCATGCAAATTATCTGACTGCTGAGCTTGGTGATCACTGCAAGTAAGTAACTAAAATCAGCATGCTGAGCTAAATTTGAAGAAAATGTCAACTATTACACTATGCATGTTAAATGTCAAAGATTACAATAATTAAATTGCTAAACTAACCTGAAAATTAGCATCACTTTCAGGAAAGTTAAGGATTAATGTCTTCTCAACAAAGTGACTTTAGTAGGCCATATGTGAAAAGAATAATAATGACAACAGAAGATCAAAATTAGGTGCACAAAATGAACTTTTGAGAGATTATGTTACTACATATCAGAGTTAATTTCAACACATGGAGAAATCTCAAAATGATAATAAAGTCAATATTTCCTTCACTCACTCTTTCTATATATAAAATAATTTAACAAAATAAAGTCAATATTTCCTTCACTTACTCTTTCTATATAAAAAAATAATTTAACATAACCACTTGTAACTTTTGTCTACAATCCAACCAACATCTTCAATCATTTCTTAAAATGGAAGTTAAGTCTAAAAATTCTTCAATCAATATTGTCAAATGTTCCTTTGAAGTTGGTCCTGAAATTCTTCAATCAGTATTATCAAATCCACAAGCTTCTATCATTGATATTTGGTTTCACTATTCTGAGGCTAAGAAAATTAATGACCTTATGCTTAATTATGTAGATACATTTAAACTATGGGTGCCCTTACAAAATAATCTGTAGAAAAATTAAGCTAAGCTTTATTACTCAAATAGTTTAAGACTTTCAGAAATGTCAAGAAAACTTAATTATAAGTAAACAATTGATGGGGTGGTTTGAATTTTATTTTTGTGTAAAAAACAACTTGGTCAGGAGAAGATAACTCACTTTTGAATATTCTTAAGAACATTGATTAAGAAATTATACAAATCATGGATGAGCACAAAAAGATGTTGTGTAATTTTTATAAATCTCAATAATAAAAAAAATTTCTCATTTTGTTCTTTCTAACCAACTAGCATTTGCCTATCTTTAAATTCTCTGAAGAAGATTAGTCTTGCTAAATAATCATAGATACTTTTTACATGTATATATTAAAAGTTAGAACATAAATACTGTAAAAACATAAAATAATTAATATGGTATGTGTGTTGGATTGACCCAACACCTATATTAACCCAAAACCCAGGTCCATATGAGGCCCAACAAGAACACATGCCCTATAACATGTATGAACTAGCAGGATCACAGAAAAACTCATACATGAACCACATTCTTTATTCAACAAATTCTTGTCTAGCTAGGTCACATGCATACAGAATACCTAGATATATAGAGAGAGCATAGCCTATGAATAGTGAGATAGAGACAAGAAATAATAGTTATAGTGATAGACATTCAAAATGGAAGCATCACTGTTGAGTGATTGAAGTTAGTGACACAACATATAAATTACTTTTGCATGTAATTTCCAGTGCAGGGAATATATATGTATATATATATATATAGGAAATTTATATCTATACATAAAACAAATTCTTCTTATTTTGGATAATAACTTTATCCTTTTTATAAAATAGTTTTTTCTTTTCAATGTTATTTTTAATAAAATTTAAGAATTAATTTAATTTCATATTTATTCATATAAAATTATTCTTTATAACTCAATTTATTACAAATTTTTAATTTATTTAAAAACTAAAACTATTAAATCTATTATCTTTATCTATTTTAGACATGAGAAAATATAAACTCAGATACATATTGGCGCATGTGTTTTCTAACTAAGAATAATCAAAAAAAAAAAAAACTACTGTTACAGTGTTTTAATTGCACGTCCTTGTGTTAAATTTAATATTAATATAATTATCTTTAATAAATGAAAAAAAAATTATAATCAGAATAGAATAGAGATTTTTTTCCCTCTTCAACCGAATTTATTACATATTTCAACATAGATTAAGGTTAAAGAATACAGTATTGATAAAATGATTATAATTATTATCAAATAAGAATTATGATAATAAAATTAAATTTAATTTAGCCAAGTAGACTAAGAAGTATGAAAATGAAAAATAGACATTATTAATATTATAATTGGTAGAAATCTTATTATAGTCAAAGAATTATTTATTGACTATATCAAGAGTCAGATCATAAAAAAGTTATGATTCTTATTATTGTGGAAAATGGAAAATATACAAACTACATTCCGATGAAATATTTTAATAATTTAACATAATAATTCAATCAACTACTATTAGTTACATAATAACACATAAATAAAATATTTACATTTGTAAATTACTTTTTACTGTGTTTATTAATTATTATAATGTTTCTAATTATTTATGTTTATTTTTATTTTTAAAAAATAAAACTTTGTAAACCGATCTAATCCATATCATTTGTGATTGAATTGAATCAGTTCAAATTCAAACAATAAATCTAACTTATTGAATAATAAATTAAAAAAATAAAAAAATTTGTTAAATTAAATGATTTTTAATTTCTGCTAATTGTCTGAATTACTATCATTTTCCATAAACACTTTGTAATAATACTATAAAGTTATCATCACTTTAAGCAAACAAACAAAACTATTGCAACCCTAAACTTTAAAACCGTCCAAATCTCTCTTTTGAATAAATAAAAAACAAAACATAAATTGAGATCTCTTATCTTACTTTAGTTTACTTTCCTTTGTTGGTGTCTGAACTAAAATCTTAAGTTTTTTGTTGTGTCCATCAAACATAGCAAAAGTGCATCTGTGTATTAATTACTATACACACATCTTAATTGCTTTGGTGTGGACTTTACAAAAGCCAATGTATTTACACGTGCATTCTGCCTCTCACGTGCCTCAGTGTTACTCAGTTCAGAGATGTAAGAAAATCAAACATATGATATATACATGTTCAGACTCATTCTGGAAAAAGAGCAATAAAAAATTATGATTACTAACACTCTTTCTAACCCATTCCAAACATAAAATTATTAGTAAAGTTATAAAATTAAAAATAGATCTTCCAAATTTTATGTTTTAAAAGATTCAATGAATAATACATAGTATATAGGTTATAAAATAAAATAAAAAAACTAACTAGCAAAATTCAACACTGTTAACAAATAGTTCAACTTTTCTTGTTTTAATTAGAGTATTTTTGAATAGTTGTGAAAGACTAATATTGAAGTATAAAGATTCATTTACTAAAACCATTTTTTTTAAATAATTATATATATATATATATATATATATATATATATTATATTCAAATATAACCATGACAAGTAGGCTAGGTGAGGATTTATAAATTTAAAATTTTGAAACTCATTTTATTTTTGTCTGAGATTTATCATATTGGTAGAAAATCTATTTTAGAAAAATATTTATATGTATTTAAATACATGAAATCTAAATTAGCAATTATATTTTAAATAAAATAAAATGTAAAAATAATAAATATAAATTTAATAATAAAAGTTTTAAAATTAAATAAAATATTCAGTTAAATATATAATTTCATATATTATATTATAATTAATTTATAAATATTTATCTATTTGAGTTCAAGTGAATTATGATAGGATCCTCTTTGACTTTACTTAAAAAAGTAAAAAATCCATAATAAATAAATTAACATTTTTACTTCGTTCAATTTCGTACATAATTAATTAGTCAATTCACTCATAAAATATTATTATAAATATTTCTTTAATTAATTTTTAACTAGTTAATTCACTCATAAAATATATATGTATAAATATTTTTTAATTAATTTTTAATTTTTCTTTTTTTTATATATTTTATAATTAATTATCTATGTATTACAATTGTCTACTAAATATATTTCGCTTAGAAAGGTTAAAATAAAATAGATTTTCTATAATTTTCTGTTATTCAATCTCTTTAATCTTTCACAACTAACTAGTTTAAGTTTTTTTATTCTACCTATCAAAAAGAATTAACTTTCAAATTATATGTCGAAGAATATGGTTTTGTTTACACCAAAAAATTTATATTAGAATTGTTTCACTAATATTAATATATATATGAAAAGCAGAATGAGTTACCCATATTCCCTTTCATTGGGACTCTTGAACACACAAGCTTGCTTGATTCTCACCTCACTCTCATTCTCTCTTTCTGAGACAGTTTTTCTACACAAAGCTTATATATATTGTTGTTCTGAGCTTTGATGATTATAAAATATGGTTTGGCTTTTAATTAAATAAAGTTTTACAGACTACGATAAAAATAAATTATAAAGCAGGCAGAGAGTCACAGAGTGAGAGTGTGTGTGAGAGAGAGAAAGAGAGATTCCTCTCTTAGATTATAACCTTTTGTTGTTTGCACATTAAATGGGTGTTTCTTATATATCATCACATCAAGTTTGTGTTTTTTGCAACACCTCAAACAGATTCATTTTCATCTTATCAGAACCAATTTTGGAGTTTAACAAGTTTCATTTTCTACCTCTCATTCTGTCTCTCAAGAGTCATCATCATCATCATCAATCTTGCACTGAGGTAACCAATTACCAACACTCTTTGAGTTTAGTTTCATGTCTGTCCTTTCTTCAAGTTAATTAAGAATGCAGAAACATACATGCAACCCTTGTTTATGATGTTTTCAGTTGAAATCTCTGCTTATTTTTCTATTGAAATTTGAAAGTTAGATCTTACATTTACATGATTGATATTTATATTAAGCTTTTTCTGCTTTTCCATCAATAACCTCTTAATTGCATTTTGGATCTTCATTCCTCACTCTATGTACTTCATTGCATGTGAAACTTTTCTATATATCCACCAATCTTGACAATCATTAAAATGTTAAGAAGGGTCTTCTATTTTTCTGTTTTTGAATTAGATTTGAGGGAGAGTGGCTTTGCAACTTGGCATTCACAACATGCTCCAATTATAAATAACAATAGTAACATGATATATGATATGTGATATATATATATAATAATATAGAGGGAATCAACTTATTACTCCATAATGTAATATTAAGAAAGTTACTTTGAATATGTATCCTTTATTCTTGTATTGGTATTGTACATGTGATCATTATTAGATGAAGAAAAATTAAAAGATGAAAGATGTTATTTTTAGAGAAAGTTAATCTCTCTTCTCTCTATGGATATATGTATACATTTTTTTTTGTGGGGTAAATTTGATCATTTGATTTGGGTGACTAAACTGCTTGTGTCAAGAAATGGACCACACCTTTGTTGAAATTTTCATAGAACCTTAAAGCATGTGCATTGATAGAGAATATACTTTTGAAATGATCAAAAGATAAGATATGTGTAGCATGCAAATCCTACTGAATGTAGGGAAAGTGTTGGCAGTTAAACTCCCTTAGAACTCTTCAAAAATCAAATTTAGACTTCAATTAAAGAATTTTTTTTTGTATATACTGGTTGAAGAATTATAAAAAAAATATATTTAATATATAAATTTTAAGTAAACACAAAAAGAATTTAATTATTGTAATTTTTGTATATTTTAGTAAAAAAAAAAATTCTCATCTCTATTCTAATAAATATTCTAGACATAAGTTAACATAGAAATTATCCATAAAAATTAAATTCAAATTTCCCACCCATTCTATTCAACTAATTATGATTCTCTTAATTAACAAATATGAACTATGAAATTATGTGAAAATTAAATGATCTTATTAGTAGTAGTGGGACTATCTCAGGTCTAGTGTCATTGCTAAATGTGGATTCACTTTTGTAGAACAGCTTTAATATATAGGTTATAGAATTTGGGCCAAACTCATTTTTAAAAAATTATAATCAAGTTTAAATATATTTGTCTATTAATATAATTTGATTTGATTTTTTTTATCTTTTTCATTCATTTTGACCTAGATGATTTTCCATCATTCTTATTAGTGAGATAACATACGTTTAGTCAAGTTATTAATTTATATTAATAAACTATTTTAAAATGAAAAATAACATGATATAATTAAATATATAACTTGGGTAAATCTGTTTTGGATTTACCTTTAACTTATAATAGTGATCAATACATGTAAAGATTAGAACTTATAGGGTTATTAGATATTAACTTTCAGCAATATTAATTAGTAGATCTGTTTTCTCTTTCTCCTCTGTTTTCTATTCTAATTTTTAATTTTACTAGCAGATCTCTTGGAGAACGAGCCAATATTAAATTTTTCAGCAATATTAATTAGTAGATTTCTATTACGTTTAATTTTTTAATCAAACCTAACGTTAACTTTCTATTTTGCTGAATATCTTGATAATAATTAATGTTTTCATAGAGAATATAATAATAATAATAATAATAATAATAATAATAATAATAAGTTTAACGCTTGCAAAACTGTGAAAGAAACTTAGTTGTTTATTAATATATACCATTTTTTTAATGTTATAATTACTTCTTTGTATCTCATTTTTGTTTTCTAATATTTTATATCACATTATTTATTTTATTATCTTTTATTCTCTAGATTTTTTTTTCCCTTTATTTCTTTCTTCTTTAATCCAAAATCGGTATTTATGGTTCTCTTTAATTTAATCATTTTAATAGATCAATCTTATTACAAATACGTTAGGTTGTTCCTAAACATGATAAGATTACAATTTCTTGTTGTTAAAAAAAAAATAATCAAACTAAAAATTTTGGTCAAAGGGGATCGTGGATCTCTTAAGACTTGTATATATATAAATGATTCACTACAAACTAGAATATTTGAATATGCACATGTACAAGTTGATCAAACCTATATTCTCTCACTCAAAACCAAGTTAATTACTACCAATTGTTGAGTATCTTTGTGCCACTTAAAATGTGTTAGGTTTTTAGATATACAAATATGAAAGTATAATTTTTTCATCTTCTTTTCTATAATATTCTTTTTCCATTTCAACATATTCAATTATTTATTTTTCAATTTTATTTAACTATTAATTACAATATGCAATCAACTAATCAATTTATATGTATTTCTCTCTTTACATTCTATATATATATATATATTTTTTTTTTCTTTAAATTTTATTACCAATTATCTAGATATTATAATTATTTATTAAAATATTTTTTTTAAAATGTAATTTTTTTACAACACAGGTATCATATACATAAAACTTATTCAAATTAAATATACAGTGAGTGATGTTATGCAATTGATTTGACCGATTTTACCCTTTTCTATGTCATTTTCATTCACATCAAATTTCAATTGGACATGAATGATTTTACTGTAATTACTTTTGTCTCATTTCTTGTCTCTCTATTCATACATATACCACAAATCATCATCATGCTTTTTTATTATTATTATTTTTTTAAAAAAAGTAGGACATATAACAAGAGCCTGCACAGTGCATATAGACAAGGTAGCAGTTGCAAATTAAACCAAAATAGAAAAAAAGAGATCAATTAATCATTCTGTTTCATCACAATCACATATCAATTCCAAGGTTTACCTTTTTTTATTTTAGGTAAAAACATGTTACACTCTGTACTATGTCAGCACATTGCTTTTACTACCATAACCCTTGTCATTTACTATATACTGTTTTTCTCATACCCTTATAGTTGAAGGCATTTATGTAACTTGATTCCATTTTCTCATGTACTATCATAGCCATCACAATTGCACAACAGAGGTGAAAATTCCCTAATTTTAACCTAAAGCTAAAGGTTTCACTAACCAGCAAAAGCTAAAGTGAACTTCATGCAATTTTAATTATTTTTAAAAGTATATGTTAAATTATTTTTCTATTACATTTATATATATATATATATATATAAAGTATTGTTGTAATAAATTAAAAAAAAATTATACTATATATTTGCATAGATTTCTTCTAAAACTTCAAGTTAGTTGGTCTATGAGATTAAGGATTTGAATTTACACAAAACTTTTAATTATATATAGTTTAGATCATTATTCTCAACTTAAAATTAAAGTTTATATAACTTTCTTCTTGTCGCTAACTGTAATATGCAATCAATCAACTCATTAACAATATATGTTTACTTACGTATTTCTTTCTTATCACAATTTATTATTAGTTTACTAACAATATATGCTTACATATTTCTTCTCGTCATATTTTATTACAAACTTTCGAGTTGTATACTTATTGCAGTTGTTTACTAAATGTCTTTTATTTAAATAATACTTCAATTTAAAATTTAATTTTGATGTACAATAAACATTTCAATTCAAAAACAATATAAATAGCATTTGTAAAATGGTATTAAAATTTTCTACAATTTGAACTTTAAGAAAAGACTCAACTCTGAATTTTGTTACTGAAAAGAAAATGTTAATTAAGTGAATTGACTTGAATAGTGATGATAAAATATTGTGAATGGGGCCTCATAGTGAATAGCAATGGCAATAAACCACTTCCAAAAACAGTCAAAAAGAGTCCAAGAGCCAAGTCAAGAGTAGTGCCCCATTCAAAGGGACAGTGTGCCACACAGCCTCACACACAAAACACAAGTACCAAGCCACTGTATCCTTAAACCAAGACGAGTACTTAATTTCCCTATCTCAGTGGCTGTTGGACTAAATCTAGAACTAGTGAATTGAATGGCCACAATGCTCTCAACGTTCCTCTCATTAATTTACTTTCACCAATTTTCAAACTTTTTCTTCTGCAAAGCTTCACAATTCTTCTTGTAACATTATTTTTTCCCCTCACAATTACTCTTTTAACTTCACATTTTCATAATTACATTTATCTTTTCTCTTTTCTTCTGTCCTACCATTTTCATAATTACATAATTTTATCATACAAAAGGCATTTGTCTTTTATTTTTACCAAGACACATTGCTTATTTTTTTTAGGAAAAGGGTTAGAGACACGTCTCATTAACACAATATTTTTCATTGATAAATTTGATTAAAAGTACAAAATCATAAGAATGCTTTATTGAACAAGAATGATATTTTATAAAATTAATATTTTTAATAAATTTTAAGTATATTGTTATCATTTTATTTAGTAATAATTTTTTTGCTATTGGTTAAATTTTATTGAAAATGATACTAAAACTCTTTACTTAAAAGATTCACTAATAATTTTACAATTTTAATAAACTTTAAGTTAACAAATAATAATGGAAAAAAAATGAAAATGAATGGAAATTGGTCTAACTAGTTCATCTATACAAAAAGTACATAATAGCAGTAGTACATAGATATATAGAGGCATAGGCTATTAGTCTATGAATAAGGAGACAGAGAGAAGAAACATGTGTATTGTGTATGTATAGTGATGGTAAGAGTCATAGAAAATGGAAGTGAGTATTGAGTGATTGAAATTGGTGATAGAAAGACATAACATATATAAAAGGCTTTTGCATATTTGCAGGGACAAAACATTGAGAATGGTAAATCATCATCATAATCATCATGATCATCATGATGATAAGAAGAAGAAGAAGAAGAAGCCACGTGGAAGATTTGAGAAGGAAGAAGAAGGTGGTGAAGGAGGGGATTTGGTGAAGTGTTCTGGCAAGTATTGCAGGTCATGCTGTGGAGGGTACATAGCTGATTGTGTGGCAGTGTGTTGCTGCCCTTGTTGGGTGTTGCATTGTTTTATTTTGGCCATTGTTAAGGGGCCTTGTGTGTTGGGAAGAAAGTGTTTAAGGTTAGGAAAGAAAAAGAATAACATGAAGAACATGAAGAATGAGAAGAAGGAAAAAGGGTATGATTATTATGAAGATGTTGTTGTGGTTGAGAGGAACATTATTGAAGAAGAGAGTAATAGTAGTAGTACTAGTAATGTTTTTGGTTCTATTGGAGATTTCAATGCTGGTTTTGATGCTGAAAAAGTTTGGAAAGATCTCTATCAAATTGGTCATTTGGATTTTGGGAGGGTTTCTTCATCACATGATGATGATTGATTAATTAGAGCAATATTGAGTTTTCACTCATCAATTTCTGGGGAGCACAATCAATCCAATTCCAGAATGATGGAAAATGAGTGGTGGTGTTCAACCTGGTAAATTTCAATTGTTTTAATTATTCATTTGATGTATGTGGGTGTATAAATTTTACTTTTCAATTTTTATACATGAAAATCATGCTTTTTAGTCTATACAAATGTTTTTATTTAGTTATGTTTAAACTTTTATTATTGAAGATGATAAGATATCAAATTAGGGAACGATTGTTTAGGAATATGATATTAATTAAAAATCATATTCCTGAAAATATTGTGTCACGTAAATATAAAATACTTATTTACTAGGAATAAATACTAATATATTATTCTCTAAAATTAATTGTTATTGGGAATGATAATTTTTAAAATTATAACAAATATGAGTATGTAATAGTCTCTTGATCATGTTCCTCCAAATTTTAAGTATGAATTTTAAGTATAAAAGCTATTTTTTTTTTTATTTTTTGCATGAATATAATTAAATCATTAAAATTCAGACTTAGATTTAGGCTCCATAGCTAAACATATTTTTAGTCCCTTGTAAAACATTACAATATTCATTTTTAAGTCTCTCAAAATAATACTGTCTTGTATTTTATCATATATAGTAATGGGTCAGGTGTTTCTTAATTTTTTTTTTATAAAAAAATCTCTTTTTTTAATATATTGTTTATGAAAATAAAATAACACATGATATGTTTAGAGGAACTAAAAATGAATATTATTTTATTTACAGATTTGCCCTAATTTTTAGGAGGCTGAAAAATGTTGATGTGCAATTTAACATTGTACATGTAAATAGTCTTCCACTTCCATGATTCAAATGCACACCAAGTGAATTATTTGGAATTGTGTAAAAGACATGTATTTGTAACTTTGATCCGTGACCTTTGTCTATACATTGTTGTCTTTGTTTTATGTGTGGGATCTTTAGAGCAAAGTGCGATGTAACATTTTGTATGTAGTGCCCTTAGCTCTTTCAAGACATTTTGTTTTAAGGTTCAATTAAGATTGTAATTTTGGGATCATATTCAATAAAAAACTAAGGTTACACTGTCAGGTCAAGTCTTACTTGTTCCATGTGCTTGGACAACTTTGAGTTGTCTTTACTCTTTATAGTTGGTTTACTTTTTCTGTTCAAGACATTGGAAGTTTGAGAGATTTTTCATTTTTTTTTTCTAATGTTATGCTTTATTATGAATATTTAAATTTAAAAGTGTTTCTACTAAGACCAATGTCTAGATTTTAGTATACAATTTTATTCTGCAGTTACATGTAATATGCAGTTAATTAACTAGTTTACTCATAAAATATATACATACATGTATTTCTCTTTTTTCACAATTTATAACTGATTATCTGAGTATTATAATTATCTACCAAATATTTTTTTTTAGTATATTAGTATATGTCCTTTCATTTCTCATTTTCCCTCCATTAGAGTGTTTAAACCATTTTGTTTGGATTGGAGTTTTGCTTTACCAATTTATAAATGTAAAGAGAATAATGGTTTAAAACTACATTCAACTAAATTAGTTTTCAAACACAACCTTAGTTATTATTATATTTGTCTGTTTTAATCTATTATTAATTTGAGCAGAAGACAAAGATCGAAACTAAGATCTTAGATATACTATTACTCCAACCTCCACTATTAAATCAACTCTAATTGTTCATAAAATTGAAGTTGTGGTAATATTAGATATAGACAACAAATGACAAGAGTAATGTAAGATTATTTTTTTTTTCTCTTCAAATGTTAATTTTGATGTCAAGAAATGATTCTATAGCTGTCTTTAACCAAGAACCATCATGTAGTAATTAATGTATTGCATTATTGGGGGGCAACATAGTAAAACATGCAAGAAAATAAGGTAATGTACTGCCAAATTTTTTTAAAGAGGGGCATTTCTCTAGTACTCAAAATAGAAGTTAGGATGTCCCGGATTTTGAGTCAAGGAGGCACCTTTTCAAAGACAAGTGGTGTACAATTCAGAACAATGTTTGGTTCTTAACAACACAACTCAAAACTCATGTTTTGTTTTTGGGCCCATACCATCCTCCACTAGTTACTACTACACACTCTTCAATAATGTGAATTTGGTTTTTGATCATTCAATAATGTGAATGTGTGTGAAGATCTAAAGGGACCAACTATATATTTTCTTGTCTTACAAATTCAACTTCTAAAAATTTTAGTTTAGTATTTAGGAACTCTTTCTAGTAAAAATATGACACCACATTCATAAGCATCATTTTCTCATTTAACTTTACTTCGCAACTAATTCCAATGCACAATCAACTGATCAACTAATTCCAATGCACAGTCAACTGATCAACTCACTCACAGAACATATACATATTTTTCTATCTTCATATTTTATGACTAGTTGTCTAATAACATACATATTGCAGTTGTCTAATAGATATGTTTCTTTCTCATATCCATGGAGATAATTCTATTAACCACAATTTTGAACTCCAATTTAAATCATACATGTTCCAAGCTCATCTCTATGACTCTTTTGCTCTGCTTTTAACAAGCTCGTAACCTTAACCTCTTGATTCTCCTGAACCATTAACTTGGACACAAATCAATTAGTTTTGGCCAAGACATTAACCTTGACCATTCCTCAAGCATATTCTAAAATAATCTTCCATATATCTTGATCACTGATATATGCAGCATTTGTGTTACATTCGAGTAGTAAAGAAATGTTTTGGAACAAGTTATGCAATGACTTAAAAATTGACAAATTGCAAGTTCTGATTAATTTTCCTAGCATTAAGCTCATGTGTTACTCTAATCAAGATTGGTATTGTTTCATTTTTATCCTCCCACAACTTCCAAAAACTTAATGCCAAAAACAACTTCCAAAAACTTAATGCCAAAAAGGTGAAGTGCATGCCAAAAACTTACTCCAAAAATTCATGAATATAAGTTTCAAAAGTAGATATCACTTATTTGTTGCAAAACTTGATCAGATTGAAATACTAATAAATTAATTTTACTACGCTAACAACTAAAATATACAGTCATCCAGTCAACTCACTCACAGAATATATACATATTTTTCTCTCTTCATATTTCATATACATATATATTTTTCTTTCTTCACATTTTATTTTATAACTGATTGTTTAGTTGTTTGTGTACTACCAAACATTTTTCTTAATAAATTCAACTAACTAAATGCAAAATCACACTTCAATGCTGCAAGCAATTCTAACATCTACGTGTATAAAACAAAGATGAATAATCATCCTATCATGCAAGGCAAGCTAAGAATTGCACTCACAAATAGAAACTAAACAAAAATAGAATGATTGTAGAGACCAAATGAACCATTATTAGTCTCAAATAAGTGGCTATAAGTTAGGTGGAACATCTATCTATCAACCACGAAAAAAAAAATCATAAATAATTAAAACAAGAAATACAAGAACCAGCCCAAGACACGTGCGTGTGTTTTTTTTAGTGTAATTATTTGAAAAATCTTACATTGTGACTCTCTCGTAATAAGGTTGATGTAAATGCTAGAAAAAGAAACAACTTGTACCATTTCACAAAACTTGAGGAATATTTGTACATTTTATTTCTTTTAAAATAATAAAAATTAATTTAATCAAAATTATTTGCCTATTTTTGGTTTTTTAGATGTAAAGTACTTATTGTTAATTAATATTATTATCTATTATTAAAATTTAAACTCCAAATATTATGATATATTTGATTAAGAATTTTTACTTTAAATGTGAAAAATCTATAAAATAATATTTATTTTGAAATTTTTTAATATTATAAATTATGATAGTATATTATATTAATATTGTATTATTATTATTATATCAAACACAATTAAATTAATATTAACCTTGTATCTTGATCACTTTCATAACAGTTCCAATTTTAAAAACATCAACTTTTTAGAAGAAGCTTAAGCGATAGAGCCTGGATTATTTTCACCATGATCACTAAATTAAATTTTAATATTTTTTAAATAAATTTTCAATAATTGAAAAGTAATTCTATATCATAAATTATTTATAATAAATCTAAAATATAATTTATATGTATATTTTTTATGAACTTTTATTTACTTGAATGAACGAGTGCATAGAGAGTTGTCGTTTCTTGCATTGTTCTCGATGTTTCGGGCCATAGAATAATAGAAAGGCCTCAAGGCCCGGTATCGGGCCCAGGGCCCACTAACTTATGGGAAAACGACAGCACTACATTCGAAGTATCGGTCGAGTGCGCAGTTTAGCAAAGTTATAGAAAATCGTACTATCCTACGCACCGGTGGTAAATACGCTCGAGTCTCCGCGGTTATTGCATATAAAAGTGCAGCGAGTTGAAGTGAGTCGGAAGGAATCGGAAGAGAGTTGACTCAGCGATGGGTGAAGAGGTGACTCGGGTAATGGTTGCAGTGAACGAGTCGAGTTTGAAGGGTTATCCACACCCTTCGATTAGTAGCAAAGGGGCTTTTGAATGGACACTGAGCAAGATCGTTCGCAACAACGTTTCTGCTTTTCACCTTTTGTTTCTTCACGTTCAAGTCCCCGATGAAGATGGTTATCCCTTTCTCTCTGTTTTTTTTTTTTTTTTTGATATTTTTTTTGTTGCTTTTGATTGAATGAAGAATATTATGATTAGTTGTGTAAAGTTTTGATTTTGCATAAGGGTGTTGTTTGAAAGGAAAGTTGAAGAAGGGGATTGATTAATTGATCATTAGAATTTGTGGTAAAGTGGGTCCCATATTGGTGAAATTAAAAATTTGTGAAATTGAAATTGCTTTTGATTAAATTTGATTTATGTTTTTGTTCTGATACATGGTAGTAGTTAAACCATGGTTTTAAATATTGATTGTGGTTTCATGATGTTTATTGATATTGCTGATGTCGATTTTGATTAGAATTATTTGGAAGTGACGTAATTTATGTATGAATATTTTTATTCTTGATGCAAGGTACTAGTAAAACTGGTGTTTTAAATTTTGGATGTGAATTTTTTTTTTTTTTTTTTGTGTGTTCGTTGATATTGTGGTGAAATGAAACATTTGTGAAATTGATTTTGTTTAATATTGATTTTGAAGAAGTTTTCTGGATGTAAGTTAGTTGGAAAAGGTGGTTGTAGTTTCATGGTGTTTGTTGATGTTGGTGAGGTTGCACATTTGTGAAATTGATTGTTTGGTTTTGGTTAAAATATGATTTGAAGTGACTGATTTGTGTTTGAATGTTTCATGACTGATTTGTTGGGTTTTGGGTTATTTTTAAGGTCTAATGTGCAAATGAAAAAAGATTGTGTATTTGTGTCATTGAGTGTAGATAGAGTTTCAGAATAGTGTGATGATACTTGGAGTTGTTCTTGTTTTGTGATTTTATTGATTCTTTTTCTTTGATTTTGTAGCTGACGCTTGTGTTCTTTTATTGTTTTTTGCTAGGTTTTGATGACATGGATAGTATCTATGCATCGCCTGATGATTTTAAGAACTTGAAACAGAGGGATAGAGTTAGAGGGATGCATCTGCTGGAATACTTTGTAAATAGGTGTCATGAAATTGGGGTAATGATTTCCCTCTTCAACTTCTGCATGATTAGGAAGACTTATAATAATGAACAGGGTTTTACTTCGTAGCCAACTAAAATACAAAGTCAACCAGCCAATTTACTCACCTCTCTCTTCATATTTTATAACTGATTGTCTAATTATCTGTGTATTGTAGTTGTTTACCAAATATTTTTCTAATGAATAGGATGATGTAATAGAAAATCTTATTAGATTTCTATGTCAATGCATATAAATTAAGGAACAAACCATTATTTTCGCCATTGGACTATTACTCTTTCCCCTAAAGTAATAAAACTATTTAATTAATTTCTTAAGTATCGAAGATGCATCATCATTCATCACTTTAGCCCCTTAGTTGATGATGTAAATTTGACACCCCAAAAATTTGTAATACTCTTTTCCACAAGCTAAATGGTGATGTATTTGTAGGTGGTGTGTCAAGCATGGATAAGGCAGGGTGATCCCAAAGAAGTAATATGTCATGAAGTGAAACGACTAAGCCCAGATCTTCTGGTTGTGGGTAGCCGAGGTCTTGGACCTTTTCAAAAGTATGCATGCTCAATTGCTTGAACTTTTTATGAAATATTGAGATTGTGAGAGTGCATTAAAGATCCAAGAATTTAATTTGGTTTGAAATGTATAGCTAAGGAATGGTGAACATGTTCTGCAGGGTTTTTGTTGGCACTGTGAGTGAATTTTGTTGGAAGCATGCTGAATGCCCTGTTATTAGTATCAAACGCAAGGCAGATGAAACTCCCCCGGACCCTGTTGATGACTGATATTTTGTTACGCAAAAGATATTGAAGATATATTACCTATGTTCTTATGCTTATCTAGTTAAAAGGAATTGAATGGAGATTTTCAATGTGGGAACAGGAGCAGAAACTCCAAGTTTTGGTGCTTTTTTGCCCATGTTCTTGTTATATGAAGTCTGTAATTCTAAGATGTGTTTATTTATTTTAGTGTACAGTGCTTATGTTCATGTTGTTTGTAATTCTGAGAGTAGATGAGGTAATATTGCTCTTCAATGTGATGCATGCATTACTTTGCCAAGCCAAAATCTTCAGTTCTTCACTGTGTCGACTTAATACAAACCACTTCTTTTTCTAAAATTTACTGAGATTATTGCCAACAAAAATCATAAATCATAAAATCTGAAGCCAACCAGAAAATTTGTTTTAGAAAAAAACCAATAAAATATGCTGAGTCTATTTATCAACGCAATCATCAGAAGTTAATTTCATCCACAAACTAAGTATTTAAAACGAATTTATACGAAAAGGAATATAATTATACTTTCTTATCATTAAAAGCTGTTCGCATATTACTGCCATAAGAGGCTGAACAGTCCAAAGATGCTGATTTCTGTAAAACTATGCATGCAAAAGGAACATACATATCCTGGACAAGTACCTAATAATTTTAATATGACACGATTAAACTACACCAACTAACTTTATCTCCAATAAAGCTAGGCCAAAAGGTCAAACAAAAAGAGTCCCATAAAGACAGATCAGAAAAAGAGCATATTATCACTAAACCTACCCTAATCATTGCAACATAATCACTATTCTCCCATCTGTTATCTAAAACAAAGAAGCTTCAACCATTTTGTTAACATCAGCCAAAAGGGCCTTCATCTCAGTCTCTAGTTTTGCAATCATGTCAGGAGATTTGTCACTCGATGCTTCAATCATCATGGTCAGACCTTGAAGCTTCTGCTGAATGAAGATTAATTTGGATGCTTCATTACCCTGTGACAGAGAAATAGATGGTGTGGCTGCTGGAGACGGTTTGTGCTTTGATCTTTCACCATGTTGAACAGACTGGGATCCATCAGAGGGATACTGGAGCTCAAAAGTGACAAAAGGTCCAAAAGGGTCATTGTTTTTTGAATGGTTTAGTGCATTTTCTGCATCAGAAGTTCTTAGGAAGGACACTCTAGCTGTGTAGTTGGTGCGGAACATATTTGTTTCCTCTTCATTCAGTTCTCCAAACTTGCTATACAATGAGATCAGATCAGATCTTGAAGGCATAGTGGATCCTGCATAAAATGAAGCAAATAGAACAGCACCTGCAGCATTTTCATTGCTACCCTTCTTGCCTGGAGCTGCTTCCTTTCTCTTCTTTCTTGGACCAGAATTTTGCTTCAGTGATGATATATGATCACCAGACAGATTAAAATCTTTCAACAGTCCATCCTCAGCTTCTGGATTCTTTCTCTTCCTTCCAGATTGCCTTTCCTCGTATACTTCACGTAAAGATCCTTGGCAATACAAGGAACTTCTCAAGACATAAGTGAAGTCCACAAATTGGTCAAGCAAATCACTTTCCCTCCGAATTTGTGGACAAATAGCTGCATAGTAGACTTGAGACAGAACTTCCTCCACGGGAGCCCGGATTTTCTTTGGATCAATAATCTTTTTCCCATCTTCTTGTGTTTGGTAACTTGTGCTATCAAAAAACCTACCCTTATAAACTGGAAGAGAACGCAGGCCAGCAGATCCTGCTTTTCTCTGTGATACTTTAACTTTTCTGGACACATCAAGGTATTCTAGTTCTATAATTCCCTCCCTTTGCCCCTTGGGTGTAGTGAAAGGAGGGGACAAATACTTGCTTTTCTTCCTCTCTCTTGACAAATAACCCTTCTCAGTACGTTCCGCACTCTTCTCTTCATCAGCATCCTTTTGGTTCTCACTGCTAGTGTTTTCATTGTCAGAAGCTGCTTTCTTCTCTTTTGAATGCATCAGTGCACCAATGTTGCTCTCTTCCTTGCCCCCATAGCCATTGTTGTCAGCAGATGGCAAACCTCCATCGGAGTCTAGAAGCAACTGTTTTTTCTTTTGAACAGGTTTAGACACCACTCCAAACTCTCCACCTTTTCTCTTCTTTCGACCATTTGACCCAATTGGTGTCACCATTTCATCAGTTGCATCTCCTTCCATATTTTCTGTATGAACATCCCTGTCCTCCCCCATAATTTCAGCCATGCTTTTCTGCTTTCTAATAGGGTTTGATGTGTTCCCTGAAAGCCCTGGAGAATGACCCAGTTCATCAAATGGCCCTTGGATTGGTGCTTCAACAGTACTTATACTGTGTCCTACAGCAACTGTTTCATCCATAGGACGATCTTCAACTCCAGAAACTGGCTGTGGATCCACATAACTGGGTAACGTATAGCCCCCTTTTGACAGATAAAATGTGGAAAGCTGAGCCTTTAATACCCCAAGCTCCAGAATACTAACAATATTAGTAGTTTTTCCAATTTGTTTGACATAAGAAAGTAATTCTGCTGGGTCGATTGGAACATCTATAAGTATCTCAGGCACAACAACACCTTCCTTGATTCCAGAATTTTTCACCAATGGGAGAGTGGATTCTGAATCAGTTTTGTTAGCAGCAAAAGGATGACTCATCTTCATATACAGAAGCCTTCCAACCTCATTTACAGCTTCTTGTACAGCACTGACAAAAGCGATGGACTTACTCTGTTTAACCATGTCATCAAAGTTATCCTCAAAAGGCTTCAATTGTGATGGATGACACCACGCGAATGATCCAGTCCCAAAGTAGGCAACCAGAAGTTTATTCTTTTGTTTCAGCTTCAATGCAGAGTGTGATGCATCAGAAGGGTTATAAACCCGGCCAGGCCACCAAGGATGACCCTCAATTTGACCCCAAACAAAATCACCGGCAGCAAAAAAATACCCATCATCACTCAAGTCCTCCACATCTACATTCATGTTTACACTTGCCTCCGGAATTGGAACCTCGACAGTTTCAATGCCCCCATCACAACCTTCACCATTTTTCCCATTTCTTACGACATCCCCACCAACCCCTACTGATCCATCAGTACCCAAAACAGCAGCTTCTTCTACTCTACTCTCAGAAGCAATACTCACAACATCTCCATCACAATATTGTTCACTTTTCTCCCCATGTCTTTGATTCTCCTGACCGACCCCTACTGAACCATCCACACCCAAAACAACAGCTTCTAGTTCTCTAATCTCAGGACTGACAGTCACAACATCTCTTTCACAATCTTCAACTTTTTCCCCCACTTGACTTTTTTCCCTATCTACTCCTTTCTCACCGAGCCCTACTGAACCATCCACACTCAAAACAGAAACTTCTGCTATTCTACCCTCAGAAGCAGTAGCTACAACATTCCCATCATAATCTTCATCTTTTACTGCCTCTTCACTTTTCTCCCCATCTCCTCCATCTTCCCCACCAACAGCTACCAAGCCATCTACACTCAAAACAGCAGTTTCTGCCATTCTACTCATGGAAGCAATAGTCACATTGTTCCCATTACAATCTTCATCTTTCACCCCATCTCTTTTGTCTTCCCCACCAACCCCTACTGACCCATCTAAACTCAAACAAGCATTCTCTGCCACTACACTCTCAGAAGCAATAGTCATCAAAATGTTCCCATCACCATCTTCATTTTTTCCTTCCTCTCCATTTTTCCCCCCATCAACCTCTAACACACTATCCACACTCAAAACAGCAGTTTCTACAACTCTGCCCTCAGAAGCAATAGTCACAACGTCCCCATCACAAACTTTATCTTTCCCTTCCCCTTCACTTTTCCCTCCATCTCTTCCATCTTCTCCACTAACCCCTACCAAACCATTCACACCCAAAACAGCAGCCTCTGCCACTCCACTCTCAGTAGCAAACATATCATCCATCTTCTCAGAACCATACACAAAATCCAACTTCTCAGCAACATCACTAGAAAACACCATGTTTACATCACCTCCTCGCATGTTTAACCAAGAGGACATCCCATTCATCTCAGAATCAACCAAAACTTCACCATCATGTTCACTCGGAACCAAAACCTTGGTCTCCAAGATACTACTACTACCATCTCCACTCTTAACAACTTCAACAACCCCATCATCACCCAACCCTTGGTTTTCCACACTAGAAAACCCAGCCCTATTCATAGTAACCCCACAACCGCCAAGAACGTCACTAAACTCCTTCTCCTGCTCTGAACCCTTAACCATATTGTCACTTTCTGGCACAGGAATCGAACCTCGAACCATGCAATCACTTTCATCCATGCCCATTGAAAAAGATCAAATTTTTCTCAACCTATTCTGAAATAAACAAAACAAAGAAAACCAAAAGCCACTTAAAAAATAGAAACAAACACATACAACCAAACACATTCACCACATTTCTAGGGCTTGAGGTTCCATGAAATGAAAACACTGAAATGAATAAACACAACTCAAAAATGGGAATTTTGAAGCAAGAACAATACCCCACTAATGGAAAACAAAAAAAAGGTTCAACACTTCAACAAATAACAAAAGAAGAGACAAAAAAAGAGTATAGTACTAATTTTTTATACAATCAAAAGGGATACATATAAACAGAAGAGAATACCTGAAGAATGAAAAAGTAGTGTAGAAAGCTTTTACTTTGTGCCCTGAAAACCCCCAATATTCACCTGAGAAGAAGAATGTGATTGTGGGGTATTATAAAATATAAAATACCATAAAAACTATAAATATTAACATTTAAGTATTACTCAGCAATATAAAAAAATAAAAAAAAAAGTGATGAAATTTACATTAAATAGGGTGAGAGAGTAGATATGGAAAAAATTGCTTTTTGTGGAATGTGTTTGAAAATATCGAGGATATCCAAGATGGTGACAGGTTAAGTGTTCAAACTTCTCTTGGTACTGTTAACATCATTATTGCAGCATAAGACTCCATCAAATAGTGAGTGGCGAATGAATAAGGTTGTCGTTGTCTTTAACCATTTCATTTTTACATGAAATGTTGTGTTATGTTGTAGTGTTGTGTTGCATTAAGAGATGATTCAACACGCGCGAGAGTACAGAAATAACTCTACGCGCTTCATTTTCACGCCATCTTTGTCCTCACACAAATTGAATGTGCAACAAGTTCTATGATTTAGGATATTGGAATAAATTAAAAAATTGATTTGTTCATGATTTTTATTTTCTTCTCTTCTTTAATTTATTTATTAATTTTTTTCTTTTTAATTTTTTTAATCAATATCTGGATACTAATTAGCAAGACATAGAAAAATTACTTTTGTCTTAAACTTGTTATATCTGAGTTGTTAAATCTAATTTTTTTTTTTTTTTTAGTTTCAGAATGCATTTTAATATTATTTCTTAAATTTTGTGTTGCATATAATCGGATTAATGTGACTAAAGAATTACAGCTTCACATAGCTTTTTTTTTTTCCCAAGAGAATGGTTATATATAGTATAAATTGAAAATTTTAAATTTTGTCTTATTTAATAAATCTCTTTCTTGATTTTAGTTTTCAATAAAATTTAATTATGTAAGAGTGAATATTTCTAATGATTTTATTTTATTTTTGTTTATTTTTTTACATTGTGATTGGCACAACAAAGAGAAATGTGATATATTGAAGTAGGGAAAAGAGAAGGCAACAATTTTGAGGGCTTATCCCATCGACTATTAAATTAAGTTAAATTATCTCATTTCATTTTACAAATGTAAAACCAATCATGTAAGAAATAAGTCAAGTAATTTTTAAGGAATTTTCTTTAAACATCCTTAAAGAATTTCTTTTAGAACGTTTTTTTTTTAGCTTCCGAGAAGCTTAATTCCAAAGATAAAAAATTGAAGATGCAGGAAGTAAAAGCCAGTTTTTTAGCTTAAAAGTCATTGATCTAACATGGTCTATAAGTGTAATGGGAAAATAAAATACTAAATTTTGTTCTCACATCAAGATATACAAATTTAAATTTGATAAATGGAAATGAAAGTGTTGAATCAATGAAACATGGAGTATATTTTATGTAAAATATTAATAATTAATGTGTATATTATGTAATATGTATTTAGTATTTAATATAGTATATAAGAATTACGTCATATTATTTATGATTACCAACTCACTGGTCGGTCACGTGAAGGTGATATGTGTATTAAGTGTCATGTTACATTATTTATAACTATCAACTTATTGATCGGGTGATGTGAAGTAACACGCGTATTAAGTAATTGACAAATGTCAACATTCAAGTTTTATTATTATATAAAGATCAGTTAAGATTTTACTTGAAAGACTTCTCACCTTGACACTAGAAAATCATACATTAATAATTTAATAGTAATAATAATAATAATAGTAATAATAATAATAATAATAATAATAATAATAATAATTGAATTATTATGTCTTAATTTAATAATATTGAAGAACAGATTTTATGTTGTTTCTATATCTTATTTTAAGAATGAATACAATATGATTTATAGACTATGTACAACTTAATTAAGGAAATAAGAAAATAAGTAATTAAGGTGATACAAATCAAATGACCACAAAATCTGTCCTAAATCATCACCAAATCTGTTAGAAAGCAGAATCTGCACTAATTAAGGAAATAGTTATCTTCAAAATAATGAAAATTGAGTATGTAACGTTATAATTTTAATGGGTAGTAAATGTCTGGGGTGGTTGAGCAGCTATAAAAGGGCGAGTCTGCTGCACTTTCTAATCACACATTCTTCCTCATTCTTCTTTTCTTTCCTTTCTTTCTCCCGCGCTCTAGCATTGTCTTCTTCTTTGAAAGGAGATTAAAGTTCCCGACGAGAGGGTGGAGATCAGAACTCTACCAATTTCCTTTTCTCCTTCACATAGAGTTGTCTCGAATTCATGTTAGGGTAGTTCTTAATTTGATGATAATATTGAGTATGAGTGATTAATTGTTCCTAAATATTATTTTGTAATTTTGATGATTAAATTCATTGGGTATGATGATTATGGTTCTATTATTGGATTATTTTTATTATGAGTTCCTGAGTATTGTTAGTTTGACAATTGTGATTAATTATGTGATTGTTTTATTGAATGAAATTGGATTATTGTGCTTTAAAGGTAGATTTTGTGATGGGATTGGTATATTGTGGATGAGTGAGCGAATGAGGGTTAGGAAAGTCAGATAATTGAAATTATAAGATACGAGACTTCTAGGGATTGGAGATTGACTTTTTGAATTACAATAATTTTATATTAAGAAACCTTTGTGAGAAGCTTGGTTAATTAGACAATCCAGAGGATAAGTTACGCTTATTTAGAACCCTTTAAGTGAGAGTAGTTATAAGAATTCAATGATACTGAGTATGTTGAGAGTGATGATTTCTTTATGGATAATTAAGTGACTAACATGATTGTTCAATGTAATTAATTTTCTGATTTCGGTATTAGATTTCCATGATATCTTATTACTCATAGGGTTTGAATAGAGTTGAAAGGAATACAGAACTGTCAATGTGTTCCTAACATTGTGATAAATATGTTTAATACAAAGGTAAAGGGTATTTACTGGATGACTGGATCTTATTTAGGATAAAAGGATATGGTTAGGTATATATATAAGGATGGCAAAATGAGGAAGACCGAATACATATGCACAGTTGTCACTGAATATTTTGATGATCTGATCTAATAGTGTTTTAATTCAAGGTTATTGTAGTGTTTCATTTGGTGAGTGAGACATTGTAATAAGTGCTAAGAGACTGCCTAAATGTATGAGGTTAGATAAATGGTAAGAGAAATTGAGACAATAACTAGGTATTTGGACTTTGGAGGTATGAAGGTTGACTTTGGTAAATTGGGCTTGGTCAAACATTGGTCAATGTGAAAATAAATAAATAAATAAATAAATAAAACTATAGGTTAGATTTTGATTCATTAGAATTCCACGAGTTATTATTTGGGTTCCTTTAGTGTATTCATTCTTTTTTGTATTGTTGTTGGTGATAAATTACATTTGTGATGATGTGTGAATGACATGTGGACTACATTTATTAATGTTAAGGGAAATGATTGATGTGGATGGAGAGATTAATTTTGTGGGTCATATTGCATTGATGAGTCGTTTAGGTTCATGATAATCAGTTGAAATTATTTGAAAGTGAAAGGGATGGATGCCTACTCCTATGGAAGTGGAGTGAGGTTGCCCCTGGTGAATATGCTTGTAAAGCATTGTGTTTTAAAAAGGAGATAGATTATCATGAACGCTAAATGAAAGGGAAATGTTTTCGAAAGGTGGGGATGAATGGAACTAGTACGGTTGGTCCCTGATAGGTCGTTGTAATGGCCTAAGACTTTGAGGGTATTCGCGGTGGGGAAAGCTTCCACTATGGCCGATCACCATGAGTGGGAAGTGACTCCTAGTGCAACACTGGTTGCCCTGACTGTAACTAACTAGTGTTTCTAGTGAGAGTGTCAGATGTGACATGTACTCCTAGCATCGCTCAATTGTTTTGATGGTACCACATGGCATGAGAGTGAACTGTGAGTGACATGCATCATATTGGGTTGCATAATTAATTGTGATGAGTTGTAAATTGAGTTTTCTATGTCTTATTTATATTTGTTGTGTATATTGTTCTTGTGGTTCTATTATTATCATTAAATTATGAGCTAACCCTAGAGTTGTGTCTGTGGTTGACACCTGTGATGACCCCACGAACGGACGAGCAGATGAACAGTTTGTTGAAGATACAAAGGGCATAGGCTAAAAGAGAACACGATTTTCTGAAGACGTTATAATGCTATTACTTCTGTGTTTGAGAAATTTCTATTATATAGGAATGTAGTAGTGTAAAACATTTTGTTTTAGGAAAAATTTATATTTGCAGTTGTAGAAACCTTACTTGAGAAATTACTCTATGAAATAAGTTTTAGTTTGTTATCAAATGATGTATTTAATTACCATAGAGAAATTAGAATATTTAGGTGGAGAAGTTGAGGGCGTTACACTTATTCACATATAGGAGAAACATTATTCTAAATAATAGAATTTTATATATAATTATATTTTATGAATAATATAAATATAAATAATTAACAATTTGTAACATGGAAATTTGAATAAACATCATTCATCTTTAAAATGTTTAAATGGTTTATATTGATAAATTTAAAATGAATTTTACTCAATATTATATGACTTATTTAAAAGGTCAAGTAGATTTATAAATGTTGTTGTTCACTCGTGATCATTATATAAGAATAAGAAGACATGATTATATTAGTAATAACGTAAATAAGAACAAGTAAAATAAAAAAATACTTTTTTTTAAAATAACAAATTTTATTACTAATCAAAATTTAGGATATGAGTTTGATACGTACCCTATTTAAGTATCTAACTTTTATTAAAAATACATTTTTTGTACGTACTGGATATATACCCATGAATACTAAATATTGATTTATACCCAATACTTGTATGATATGCTTTTAGAAATATTTATGCTTTATAGCTATCAACACATTTTAAAAAATCAAATTCGTGTGATACTTGAATTTATTAATTAGCAATATTATTCACTAATGAGTTATGTTAGAGAAATATCAATGCAAAATCCTATCCACAATGTATCACAAATATAAATTGGACAAAATTTATATTTTCTTCTGAACTTAACTTTAAACAAATAAATACACCATTTTGATGAATTAAAAAATATAAATTGTAGAGTTTTTTTCATCAAACTGTTTTTAACTATAGACTTTAATAAGTTCCATTGGACCTAAATATGTAACTGTTTTTAACTGTTTTTGATGCATTATGGTCCAATATTAATGTGTTTCTTATACTTGGGTGGTGAAGTGTACAAAGTTATGGTATTCTGAAGAGACTACTCTGTAGTTGGGAGTTAATATGCAGAAGGATACTTAGGCAGTAACTTATTGGATGCATGCAATCATGATGTTTGCTTTGTGTATCATTGATACTTATTATTAAGACACTATGTTTTTCTTGATGATAAAAGTAAAAGAAAATGGAGGTATGATGTTGTGAAAGACTAATATTTTAGATCAAATTTTCAGGTTGTGTTACATTTTCTATTTACTTATTTGACTTAAAATTACAAGTTTTGTTATGTTTATATGTTTAAAGGTATTTTCTGGCACATGTAAAAGAAGTAACTCCAACTAGCTACATAACTCCCTGGCACGAAAAAAAGAATAAAGCATGTTATACAAAAGAATTGAAGTTCATGATGTGCAATATGATAATTGCTATATATCTTCATTGTAATAACTGTATATTGTTTTGTCTAACGAGACTTTATTATCTTGAAAACCATTAATTCAAGAAATAGATTACTACAACATGTTTTTTATAATATAATTTTAAGATGATAACTTTAACTAAGATCTTACATATATTGAGCATGAATTTGCATATTTAAAGATATTTGACAACATGTTTAAAGGTATTTTAAAGATGAATTTGACATATTAGTTAATCATGACTTCAACTCAGTTGTATTTTAAAGATGAATGTCACATATTATTGTCACATGAACAAAACACATAATGAAAGTATTAAACTGGATCAAATATTTGATTATAGTCAAGTAGGTGAGTAAAGAAGGGATTGTTAATTGATACATCGGGTGAGTTTACATGCAAAAGTTTAAGATACCAATAGACAATTTGATTTCAGAATACCATGCCAGATCTCACAATTGATTTTTCAAATTCATGACAGGTTTTAAGAAATAACAAAGACCCCTCCTTCCCAAGTTGTTTCCTAAATGTAAAAGCAAAATCATACATAATATGCTAAGTCTTTGATTGTAATCATACCCTCAGCTTCATCATAACCATTCATTGGATACAAATTGCTTTACTCAACTTTCAAGATGGAATACAGCTATGGATGTCGGAGGACTCCAATTATTGCTTGACTGACCATAAAGCCTCTTTGATATATATTTCCTACACTCAGGATTTCATACATTCACACTTTCAATTAATCAAAGCCGTCCAATAAAAATTAGATTGAATCAAACTTCAATCGTGTCTAAAATTGAACTGTCCATTCATAATCTAACGATCACAATTTACAATTGAATAAAGCTGTGTAAATATTGTCCATTCAGAACAGACTCAACAGTATTATTGGTAAGTGAAAAGACTCAACAGTAAAGTCATCCATCCTTCTTAGAAGAACTTGTTACTCATTTCATCACTATACCAACCCTCCATTGCACTGAGTCATACTGATTCTCATAAGCTTCACTTCAAATTACTCATTTCCATTCATCCACTCACTTTCCTATTCCAAACATGGCAGGAGCTCTTGTTGGTGGTGCTTTCCTTTCTGGTTTCCTTCAGGTTGCATTTGATAGACTTGCTTCTCGTCAAGTTGTTGACTTCTTCCGTCAAAGAAAACTTGATGAGACTCTGCTCGGAAAGTTGAAAACCATGCTTCGGTCAATTGATGCTCTGGCTGCTGATGCTGAACTAAAGCAGTTAGATCTACCTGTCAAAGAATGGCTTTCTGATGTCAGAGATGCCGTGTTTGATGCAGAGGATCTCCTTGGTGAAATAGAGTATGAAGTCATCAAATGTCAAGTGGAAGCTGAGTCTGAATCTCAAACATTAATTGGCAAGGTATCAAGTTTCTTCAACACTACTTTCAGTACATTTAACAAGAAAATTGAGTCAGAGATGAAACAAATCCTGGAGAAATTAGAATATCTTGCAAGCCAAAAGGATGCTCTTGGTTTGAAAAACGCCACTTGTCCTAGTGTTAGATCAGGTAGTAAAAAGCAAACAACGTCTTTGGTTGTTCAAAGTGATATTTATGGCAGAGATGAAGACAAAGAAGTGATCTTTGATTGGCTCACATCTGAAACAAGCAATCATAAGCAGCTATCGATACTTTCTGTTGTGGGCATGGGTGGGGTGGGTAAGACCACCCTTGCCCAACATGTGTACAATGACCCAAGGATGGAGGCCGCAGATTTTGGCATCAAAGCTTGGGTCTGTGTTTCCGATGATTTTGATGTTTTGAGGCTGACAAAAGCAATTCTTGAAGCAATCACTGGAAAATATGATGATAGTCCAAACCTAAATACTGTTCACACAAGATTGAAAGAAGGATTGACAGGGAAGAGATTTCTTCTAGTTCTTGATGATGTTTGGAACGAAGGAAAAGAAGATTGGGAAGCTGTTCAAACTCCTCTCAATTTCGGGGCTCCGGGAAGTAGAATTCTTGTAACCACACGCAGTGAGAAAGTTGCATCTACCATGCGGTCGTGCAAAGGGCATCGCCTACAGCAATTAGAAGAAGACCATTGCTGGCAAATATTTGCTAGAAATGCATTCCAAGATGATCATCTTCCGTTGAATGCTGAGTTGAAAGAGATTGCCACAAAAATAGTTAAAAGGTGCAAAGGATTGCCTCTGGCGTTGAAATCAATTGGAAGCCTTTTACGCACAAAGTCATCTGTTTCAGAATGGGAAGATGTACTGAAAAGCGAGTTATGGGACTTACCTATTGGAGATAATGAAATCATTCCTGCTCTATTATTGAGCTATCACCACCTTCCTTCTCGTCTTAAGAGGTGTTTTTCTTTTTGTGCCGTTTTTCCCAAAGATTACGAATTTAACAAGGACTTTTTAATTGAGTTGTGGATGTCTCAAAATTTTCTACAAGATCCTCAACAGAGCAGAAGTCCAGAAGAAGTTGGACAACAATATTTTGATGATTTATTATCCAAGTCTTTCTTTCAACAGTCAAGCAGATACAGAAACGAAACATGTTTTGTGATGCATGACCTTGTAAATGATTTGGCAAATTATGTTTGTGGGGACATCTGCTTTAGGTTGGGAGTTGGGAAAGCAAGAAGGGTACCAAAAACATCGCGTCATTTTTCAATTGCAAGCAATTATAAGGAATATTTTGATGTGTTTGAGAGCTTACATGATGCTAAAAGGTTGCGCACATTTTTTCCAACAACTGGAAGAGTGAGTTTTTGGACCGAGTCTTGGGAATGCAGGATTTCGATACTTGAGTTGTTCTCCAAATTTAAGTTCCTACATGTCTTATCTTTATCTCATTGTTCTGACCTTAGAGAGGTGCCTGACTCTTTAGGTGAACTTAAACATCTCCGTTCATTAGACCTTTCACGGACTGACATAGAAAAACTACCTGATTCAACATGTTTGTTGTATAACTTGCAAATACTGAAGCTGATATATTGTCAGAGATTGGCAGAGCTGCCCATGAAATTGTATAAACTCACCAATTTGCGCTGCCTTGAATGTAGAGGTACTAGACTGAGAAGAATGCCAATGCATTTTGGAAAACTGAAGAATCTTCAAGTATTGGATGTGTTCTGTGCTGGCGAAAGCAGTGAATTCAGTGTTCAGCAGCTTGGAGGACACAATCTTCATGGAGAGCTATCAATTAAGGAGCTGCAGAATATTGAAGACCCCTCAGATGCATTAGCAGTTGATTTGATGAACAAAACACACCTTGAGGCGCTAGACTTGAAATGGAAGTGGAACAATATCCATGATGATCCGAGGAAAGAAAAGAAAGTACTTGAGAATTTACAACCTTCCAATCACTTGAAGAAATTGTCAATTGAGTACTATGGTGGTACACAATTTCCGAGTTGGTTATCGAATAGTTCATTATCAAGTGTGGTGTCCTTAAATATGAACGGCTGTAAATATTGCGTATGTTTGCCTTGCCTTGGACTTCTTCCATCTCTCAAGGATCTGAGGATTTCAGGGTTTGATGGGATAGTGAGTATTGGTGCTGAATTTTATGGGAGTAGCTCTTCTCCATTTCCATCCTTGGAACAACTGTACTTCTTCGATATGAAGGAATGGGAAGAATGGGAATGTAATGTAACTTTTCCACGTCTTCATTCTCTTTGTATAGTTTTGTGTCCGAAGCTGAAAGGGCTGTCAGAGCAACTTCTTCTTCATGCAAAGGGACTATATATTGGACACCGCATGAAAGCACGGTCTGTCAAGACGATTGGGAATACTTGTCTTGAAGATCAATTGTCCATTTATTGTGGATCAAATATTAATATCCCCATGAGACTTTGCTATGATTTCCTTCAAACTCTGAAGATCGATAGCCATGACTGTGACTCTCTGGCGACCTTTCCGTTAGATCTCTTCCCAACACTCGGTTTACTTCAACTCAGCAGATGTTGTAATTTACGAATGATTGCACAGGAGCGCACACATAGTCATCTTAAGAAGCTGTCTATTAGTGGGTGCCATCAGTTAGAATCAATGCCTAAAGGCATGCACATCCTCCTTCCATTTCTTGCTCACCTTTGTATATATGATTGTCCAAAAGTGGAGATGTTCTCAGAAGGAGGTTTGCCATCAAATCTAAAAAGCGTGAGTCTCTCAAGTTACAAACTTATAGCCTCACTGAAAGGGACGTTGGGAGTCAACACATGTCTTAAAACATTGCTCATTGAAGGAGTGAATGAAGTGGAGTGTTTTCCAGAGGAAGGTTTTCTGCCATCCTCTCTTACTTCTCTGCTCATATGGCATTGCAGAAATCTTAAAAAACTAGATTACAAGGGTCTATGTTTCCTCTCCTCTCTCAAGGAATTGAATCTTGGGTACTGCACGAAGTTGGAATGCTTACCAGAGGAGGGTCTCCCCAAATCCATTTCAACTTTTCTATCTGCGAATTGTCCATTGCTGAGACAGCGTTGTCAGAAACCAGAAGGCCAAGACTGGGGAAAGATTGCTCACATTCAAAACTTGAATATTGGGTGATCTGTGAGATGAATTAATTCTGAAATGTGTGGGTCTCCTTGTGAGTATTATTTTGTGGGTCTCCAACTCTTGGTATTGGTTTTTGTCCATTGCTGAAAGCCAGAAATCAGAAGGCCAAAACAGGGGAAAGATTGCTCACATTCAATACTTGGACATTTTTTTTTAGTGAGGTGTGTATAATTTGAATCAGTGAGATGAATTAATTCTGGGAAGTTTGTGTGAATATTCTTTTGTCGTCGTGATCTTGAGATTTAAATGATATTTTAGTTCCGGTCACACCGATAACCTGCTTCTCGATCAACTTTCTTTATAAATTTTGAAAATTTAAAATTAAAAAATGTGATAATATTTTCTAATTAATTAAAAATAATAAATTTGAAAATACTAATTTAACTTCAATTAATTCTCACTTTTAAGAAAATATCCATAATATTTTTTAACAGGAAAATATTCCAAATTTCAATCAAGTATTTTGATGAAAACATTAAAATACTAATTAAAATAATATTTAATTTATGTTATATTTTATTGAAGTGATCATAAATTGATTTTTTTCAAAATAGTCACTAATTATTTAAAGAGTGTACGTAATGTTAACTGTTTTAATTTTATAAATATTTATAATTAAAAAACTTTTTTATTTCATTATTTTTGTTCAAATCATTTGAAAAATGTGCTATATTACAATGGAATATTTGAAAATATTATGATTAATTTTATCTGTTAATTCAATCTTTATATTTTAAATATTTTTGATCTAATCCTCATATTTAAAAAATATTTAATTTTATTTTTTCACATTCAAAATTAATACACACATAATATTTAGATACATTCTTTTTATAAATTTAAAATAATTAGATGTATATATTAGATATTATTTTTTGGCAGATATAGATTTAAATATAGCCCATCTCATTAGTATAGAAAGACTGATGATTGAATATTTCAGGAAAAGTTTAAAACATTGAAATAAAATACATGCTATTAAAATTATTTATATATTTTATAAAAGCTATTATATATAAATTATTTTTTCAAAACAATTTTCGCACTCATATGTTAGTTATATATAATTTATTACATATTAATTCATTAAACATTCATAAATTATATAATCCATAAAAATGGAAAGTGTATTAATTTTACTATCAGAAAATTTAAGGGTGTTTCAAGTCATACACTAAGAGTATTGATAAATTATTTCAAAAGAATATTAAATGAGTTGTTCTCCAAGTTTAAATACTTATCTTTGTCTGGTTATTCGGACTTTAAAGAGTTGTCTAATATTTCTGTTGGTCAGAGCTTTCATATACTAAAATAAAAAGACTGTCTGATTCAACATGTTTGCTGTATAACTTGCAAGTACTGAATTTAAACTCTTGTAAGAGTTTAGAAGAGTTGCCCTCGAATTTGCATAAACTCACCAATTTGTGTTGCCTTGAATTTAGAGAAACTATAGTGAGAGAGATGCCGGTGCCTTTGGAAAAACTGAAGAATTTTCAAGTACTGAGTATGTTTTGTGTTGGGAAAAGTAGTGTCTTGTAATATTGAGCAACTAGGAAGACTCAATCTTCGTGGAGAACTATCAGTTGAGGAGCTGCAGAATATTTTGAATCCAATGGATGCGTTAACAGTGGATTTGGAGAGCAAAACACGTCTTTTGAAGCTAGCCTTTGTATGGATTTGGAATCACATCCCTGATGGTTCAAGGAAAGACAGGAAAGTTAATGCATAAATTTTCGATACTGTTGGAAATCTCACGTATATAAGTGAGTAGCAGTCCTCACCTTACAAGCCGGTTTATAAAATTGAATTAGACTATCGTCTAAATATCTAACATGGTATTATGGACTCTTTGCAAGGGATGTTACAATGTATCTTTCTTTGCTTGATCTTTTCTCGTTTGCTTTGTATTCATGGAACCATCATAGATAAACTCTTATTTTAGTTTCTAAAATTTACTTGTAACTTTACCAACTCTCCTTAATATAACCAAAATCACGAACTTAACTTTGAATAAATATTGGACAAAATTTGAGATGAATTAAAATTTATATTTTTTATTTTGGACAAAATTTATATTTTCTTCTGAACTTAACTTTGAACAAATAAATACAAAACTTTAAACAAATAAATACACCATTTTGATGAATTAAAATATATAAATTGTAGAGTCTTTTTTTTTTTCGAACCTTTTTTAACTATAGACTTAAGTAAGTTCTTTTGGACCTAAATGTTTAACTGTTTATAACTGTTTTTGATGCATTATCTTCCTATTTTAATGTGTTTCTTATACTTATCTGTTTTCTGAAGTGCAAAAGTTATGGTATGGAGCATCCACTCTGATTTCTGAAGAGACTACTTTGCAATTGGGAGTTATGGTGGCATCATCTTCCTTTATCTGTTTTGAAAAAAAAAAAGAGGCTTTTTTGAGACCGATAATGATTCTTATTATTTTAGGGAGTTTCTATTTGAATTGGTTACGATTGTTACTGGAAATTGATTCAATCAGAAACAGAGGAAGTGGAATTTAGTCACTGGAGAGTTGGTCTAGGAAACTACTAAATGATAGGGCAGTGATTACTGTTTATTTACTTCTGCTATAGGGAGGTTAATTTGTAGTAACTGATATGCCGTTGGATGTATGCAATCATGATGGTTGCTTGTGTATCATTGATACTTATGATTAATACACAATTGTTTTTCTTGATAACAAAAGAAAAAGTAAATGGAGGTATGAAGTTGTTAAGACTAATATTTTAGTTCAAGAGAGATGACTGTCTCAACTACAATAAAACAATTTAATAATGAATTAAATTGAAAGATGATGCTCTCACTATAAATATTAGGCAGTTATAGTTAAAGGGAAACCAATGTTGCAGCAGAGTCACTTCCCGGAAAATCAATGTTGCAGCAGAGTCACTTCCCACACTTATGGTGATTAGTCATAGTGAGAGTTTTTTTCACCGTGAATACCCTCCAGTCATTGACCATTATATCGACCCATCATCGACCAACCATCCTAACTCTATTCATCCTTACTTTTCACAAACATCTTTTAGTTTATCTGACATTCATGATAATGCTTATCTCTTTTCAAATCCCATGCATCACACACATGACTTTATCTGACATTCATGATAATGCTTATCTCTTTTCAAATCCCATGCATCACACACATGACTACCAGCTCAACCTCACCGCTCCCTCAGGGCGGGCAGACATGCATCCTTCTCGTTCAACAAAATTACCATTGATTATCATGAACCTAGGGGTGATTCATGCATTATGTCACATTATATTAGCTTTCATCCACACACATTATTTTGCCATTACGAGACTCTTCACGCCAAAACACCAACTAAAAGTCAATCTATAAACAACACGTGTACAGTATACAATGATTCAAACAGAGTAACAAAAGGAATAACAAATAGAAGAGGTTTAATGCAATATTCAGTTATAGTGAGATGTAATGCAATACAAGGTTTAGTTTTCGTTCAGTAAGTTTGTTATTAGAAGGGCTGTTGATCAAGTTCCTTCTCAAACTTTGCTCGAGTCTCTTTCTCCAATTCAGGATCCGTCCTGAGTCGATCAAAATACAAGAGATTATAGTTAAAAGGTTTCAACCTCTGGCGTAAAAACTTCCCAATTCGTCCAGCACCGACAGCTCCAATTGTCTTGCCTTCAAGATCATAAGCTCTATGTGCAATGCCAGCAACATTCCATTCCCAATTAACAGCTTGATGGTACCCTGGCAAGAAACTCCTAATCAGAATGAGGATTTTCATTAAGCTACTTTGAAAAGATACTTCTCTAGCAATAATTGGTTGCCTAAATCTGAGAAAACTGGACTCCAAGGGTCTATGCCAATTCTCCTCTCTCAAGGTATTGTGGCTTTGGGAATGTCCAAACCTGGAATACTTACCAGAGGAGGGTCTCCCCGAATCCATTTCAACTCTTGGCATTTGGAGATGCCTATTGCTCAAACAGCTTGTGGTAAATGGTAATCAATGGACGTTTGTGTATATACAACAATTAATCAACATATGGTACATTAACAAAGTTTATCTGTTTGTAAGTATAGACACAGTGTTATCAGTACCTGATCATATTTGTTTTTCATCATTTGTCAAGGGGCTTTGGACTTTTCCTTTGTTGATTTTCTTTTCTTTCACTGAATGACCACTGACAAGTTTGATATGTGTGGTTATATATGTGTGGTTATATAATTATATCACATTGTTAAAGTAATCAAATCTTTGCAGCAATTTTACCAAATAAAATCATGTGTGAATTTAAACAAATGAACTACTTGCATATGTGCGCACATTTATAAATACACCATTTTGATGAATTAAAATATATAAATTGTAGAGATTTTTTTCGAACTTTTTTTAACTAGACTTAAATAAGCTCTATTGGGCCTAAATATTTAACTGTTTTTGATGCATTATAGTCCCATTTTAATGTGTTTCTTATACTTAGGTGGTGAAGTGCAAAAGTAATGGTATGGGGCATCCATTCTGATTTCTGAAGAGATTACTCTGTAGTTAAGACTAATATTTTAGCTCAATTTTTCAAGTTGTGTACAACATGTCTATATTTAAGAGAGATGATTGTCCAAACTAAAATAAAACATGTTATTTAAAAGAATTGAAATTCATGATGTGCAACGTGATAATTGTTATATATCTTCATCATTGCAATAATGGTATATTGTTTTGTTCAAAGAGACTTGATTATCTTGAAAACCATTAATTAACTTTTAAATGCATATATTGTTTAACAGTCTCAATGCCATTCAAGAAGTAGATTAAAAGAATTCTACAAATTATTTTTTATAATATAATTTTAAGATGATGACTTAAACTGAGATCTTACATATACTGAGCATGAATTTTATTAATCAATCATGACTTCAACTTAGTTATATTTTAAAGATGAATTTGACGTATCATTGTCATTGGGACAAAATACTTACTAAAATACTAAACTAAACTGGATCAAATATTTAATTATAGTCAATTAAGTGAGTAAAGAGAAGATTGTTAATTGATACATCAAATGAATTTGCATGCAATTGAAGTTTAAGATACCAATAGATAATTTGATTTCAGAATACCATAGCAGATCTTACAATTGATTTTTAAAATTCATATGACAGGTTTTAAGAAATAAAATAGACCCCTCCATTTTAAGTTGTTTCCTAAATGTAAAAGAAAAATCATGCATAATATGATTAGTCTTTGAAAAATATCTTCCAAGATGTACCCTCAGCTTCATCGTAACCATTCATTGGATACACATTGCTTTACTCAACTTTCAAGATGGAATACAGCTGTGAATGTCACAAAGGAGTAAAAAATTATTGCTTGACTGATCATAAAGCCTCTTTGGATACACATTTCCTACACTCAGGATTTCATACATTCACACTTTCAATTAATCAAAGCCGTTGAATAAAATCAGATTTAATCAAACTTAAATCGTGTCTAACATTTGAACCATCCATTCATAATCTAACGATCACTATTTACAATCGAGTAAAACTGTAAATATTTTCCATTCAATACAGACTCAATAGAAAAGTCATTCATCTTGAATAACTTGTTACTCATTTCATCACTATACCAATCCTCCATTGCACTGAGTCATACTGATTCTCATAAGCTCCGCTTCAACTTACTCATTTCCATTCACCCGCTCACATTCCTATTCTAAACATGGCAGGAGCTCTTGTTGGTGGTGCTCTTCTTTCTGCTTTCCTTCAGGTTGTATTTGACAGGCTGGCTTCTCGTCAAGTTGTTGAGTTCTTCTGTCAAAGAAAACTTGATGAGACACTGCTGGACAAATTGAAGCTGAAGCTGTTGTCCATTGATGCTCTTGCTGATGATGCTGAACAAAAGCAGTTAACAGATCCACGTGTCAGAGAATGGCTTTTCGCAGTCAAGGATATTGTGTTTGATGCAGAGGATCTCTTGGCTGAAATAAACTATGAACTCACCAAATGCCAAGTGGAAGCTGAATCTCAATCTCATACCTTTACTTACAAGGTATCAAATTTCTTCAATTCTACTTTCAGTTCATTCAACAGGAAAATTGTCTCAGGGATGAAAGAAGTCCTTGAGAAACTAGAGTATCTTGCAAGTCAAATGGGTGATCTTGGGTTGAAAGAAGCTACTTATTCTCGTGTTGGATATGGCAAAATGTCACAGAAACTTCCATCAACATCTTTTGTGGTTGAAAGTGTTATTTACGGCAGAGATTATGACGAAGAAATTATCCTTAATTGGTTGACATCTGAAACTGACAACCATAACCAATTATCAATAATTTCTGTTGTGGGCATGGGTGGGTTGGGTAAGACCACGCTTGCCCAACATGTATACAGTGACTCAAGAATAGAGGCGGCTAAATTTGATATCAAAGCTTGGGTTTGTGTTTCAGTTGATTTTAATGTTTTGACGGTGACAAGAACAATTCTTGAGGCAATCACTAATTCAAAAGATGATAGTAGAAACCTAGAGATGGTTCATGGAAGATTGAAAGAAAAATTGTCAGGAAAGAAATTTCTTCTTGTTTTGGATGATGTTTGGAACGAAAGACGAGAAGAATGGGAAGCTGTCCAAACTCCTCTCAACTATGGGGCTCCAGGGAGTAGAATTCTTGTTACCACACGCAATGAAAGTGTTGCTTCTATCATGCGGTCTAATAAAGTGCATCAGCTTCAACAATTACAAGAGGATCAAAGCTGGAAAGTATTTGCTAAACATGCATTCCAAGATGATCATCCTCAGTTGGATTCTGAGATCAAGGAGATTGCTACAAAGATAGTTGCGAAGTGCAAAGGCTTGCCTCTAGCACTGAAATCAATTGGATGTCTTTTACACACAAAGTCATCTGTTACTGATTGGAAAAGTGTATTATTAAGCAACATATGGGACTTGAAGAAAGGAAATAGCGACATTATCCCTGCTCTATTTTTGAGCTATTGCCACCTTCCTTCTTATCTCAAGAGATGCTTTGCTTTTTGTGCATTGTTCCCCAAAGATTTTGAGTTTGACAAGGAAAAATTGATTTTATTGTGGATAGCTGAAGGTTTTCTACAATGTCCTCAACAGAGTCAGAGTCCACTAGAAGTTGGTGAAATATACTTTGATGATCTATTGTCAAGGTCTTTCTTTCAACAATCAGGCAGGTACAAAAGGTATTTTAACATGCATGACCTTGTCAATGATTTGGCAAAATATGTTTGTGGAGACATCTGTTTTAGGTTGGAAGTTGATAAAGAAAAACGTACACCAAAAACTACCCGTCATTTCTCATTTTCTATCAAAGACATTGTGTATTGGGATGCTTTTGATAGTTTACTTGAAGCTAAAATGTTACGTACCTTTATTCCAACAACAACTGGGATAAGTGGTGATCTTCTTATTCCAGTGAATGAGTTGTTCTCCAAGTTTAAATTCTTACGTGTCTTATCTTTTTTCGGTTATTCTGCCCTTACAGAGTTGCCTGAATCTGTAAGCCAAGTCAAATATCTCTGTTCGTTAGAGCTTTCATTTACTAAAATTAAAAGACTGCCTGATTCAATATGTTTGCTGTATAATTTGCAAGTACTCAAGTTAAACTCCTGTGTGAGTTTAGAAGAGTTGCCCTCGAATTTGCATAAACTCACCAATTTGCATTGCCTTGAATTTAGAGAAACTAAGGTGAGAGATATGCCAGTGCATTTGGAAAATCTGAAGAATCTTCAAGTACTGAGTACGTTTTGTGTTGGCAAAGGTAGTGAGTCTTGTAATATTCAGCAACTTGGAAGACTCAATCTTCATGGAGAACTATCAATTGAGGAGCTGCAGAATATTGTGAATCCCATGGATGTATTAGCAGTGGATTTGAAGAGCAAAACACTCCTTGGAAAACTAGAGTTACGATGGAAGTGGAACCACATCCCTGATGATCCAAGGAAAGAAAAGGAAGTACTTGAGAATCTACAACCTTCCAAACATTTGAAGTATTTATCAATTTGGAATTATGGTGGTACAGAATTTGCAAGTTGGTTATCGAATAATTCATTATTGAATGTGGTGTCCATATGCTTGGAGAACTGTAAATATTGCATATGTCTGCCTTTCTTTGGACTACTTCCATCTCTCAAGGAGCTGACAATTTCAGGGTTTGATGGGATAGTGAGTGTTGGTGCTGAATTTCACGGGAATACCTCCTCTCCATTTCCATCCTTGGAAGAACTGTACTTTGAAGATATGAAGGAATGGGAAGAATGGGAATGCAATATAACTTTTCCACGTCTTCGATCTCTTCGTATATATTCGTGTCCAAAGCTGAAAGGCCTGCCAGAGCAACTTCTTGTTGGGCATGCCGCATCAAATACTTGTCTTGAAGAATTGCACATTTATTATTGCTCGAATGTTAATATCCCTACGAGACTTTGCTGTGATTTCCTTCAAAAATTGGTGATCCATAGTAGCTGTCACTCTGTAACATCCTTTCCGTTAGATTTCTTTCCAAAACTCTGTTCGCTTGTCCTCAGGAGATGTCGTAATTTACAAATGATTTCACAGGAGCGCACACATACTCATCTTAAGGAACTGGCTATTGAGAAGTGTCATCAGTTTGATTCAATGCCTAAACGCTTGCATATCCTCCTTCCATCTCTGACTGGTTTAACGATAAATGATTGTCCAAAAGTGGAGATGTTCACAGAAGTAGGTTTGCCACCAAATCTTAAAAGCTTGTGGATTCAAGGAGTGGATGAAGTGGAGTGTTTTCCAGAAGAAGGTTTACTGCCACTCTCTCTTGCTTGTCTGGAAATATGGAATTGCCGAAATCTTAAAAATCTGGACTACAAAGGTCTGTGCCAACTCTCCTCTCTCAAGAAATTGAGTCTCATGTTCTGCCCTAAACTTGAATGCTTACCAGAGGAGGGTCTCCCCAAATCCATTTCCACTCTTCGAATTTGTGATTGTCCATTACTCAAACAGCGTTGCCGCCAGAAACCAGAAGGCCAGGACTGGGTAAAGATTGCTCACATGCAATATCTGACAATTGAGTGAGATGAATTAATTCTGAAATGTGTGCCTCTTCTTCACGTGCGAATACAGCACAGTATCTTCACATCTTTTGATCCCTGCTATTTTGTTTTAGTCATTGTATAATTAGTATTTTTTATCTATTTAATTTATTATTATTTAATATAAAATAATATTTATTATCAATAATTATTATTCTGATTAAATGTTTACATTTATACTTTTAATAATTTTACAAAAAAGGTGACATTAACTAAAGTAAAAGAGACATGTGACAAAAATGAAGTTATCTAATAAGTAAAGAGATAGATTAGAACTTTTGCAGAACTAATATGTATCATTAATAAATATGTATATGTAGAGGAGGAGTACATCCCTTATTTTAAGAGTAAGAAATTTACTCATTTACTTTTTCTTGATTTATTGATTACAATGAATGACACCATTAGATTAAGAAAAGATAAAAAAAAAAAAAAATACAATTCAAAAAGTAGATTAAAAGAATTCTACAACATGTTTTTTATAATATAATTTTAAGATGATAACTTTAACTAAGATCTTCCATATATTGGGCATGAATTGTATTAGTCAATCATGACTTCAACTCAGGTATATTTTGATATGGGCATCCATTCTGATTTCTGAAGAGACTACTCTGTAGTTGGGAGTTATAGTGGCATCATCTTCCTTTATCTGTTTTGAAAAAAAAAAAAAAAAAAGGCTTTTTTGAGACCGATAATGATACTTATTACTTGAATTGGCAACTATTGTTACTGGAAATTGATTCAATAACAAACAGAGGAAGTGGAATTTAGTCACTGGACAGTTGGTCTGGGAAACTACTAAATGATAGGGTAGTGATTACTGTTTATTTACTTCTGCTATAAGGAGGTTAATATGTAGTAACTGATATGCAGTAGGATACTTATGCAGTAACTTATTGGATGCATGCAATCATGATGTTTTGTTTGTGTATCATTGATACTTATTATTAATACACAATTGTTTTTCTTGATGATAAAAGTAAAAGAAAATGGAGGTACGAAGTTGTTAAGACTAATATTTTAGCTCAATTTTTCAAGTTGTGTACATTTTCTGTCTACTTATTTGGCTTAAACTTACGTTATGGGTATATGTTTAAAGGTACTCTCTGGCACATGTAAAAGAAGTATCTCCAACAAGCTATATAACTCTTTGGCACTGACAAAAAAGAATATGAATTTTTACAACATGTCTATATTTAAGAGAGATGATTGTCCAAACTACAATAAAACATGTTATTTAAAAGAATTGAAATTCATGATGTGCAACATAATAATTGTTATATATCTTTATCATTGCAATAATGGTATATTGTTTTGTTCAAAGAGACTTGATTATCTTGAAAACCATTAATTAACTTTTAAATGCATATATTGTTTAACCGTCTCAATGCCATTCAAGAAGTAGATTAAACGAATTCTACAAATTATTTTTTATAATATAATTTTAAGATGATGACTTAAACTGAGATCTTACATATACTGAGCATGAATTTTATTAGTCAATCATGTCTTCAACTTAGTTATATTTTAAAGATGAATTTGACGTACCATTGTCATTGGGACAAAATACTTACTAAAGTACTAAACTAAACTGGATCAAATATTTAATTATAGTCAATTAAGTGAGTAAAGATAAGATTGTTAATTGATACATCAAATGAATTTGCATGCAATTGGAGTTTAAGATATCAATAGATAATTTGATTTCAGAATACCATAGCAGATCTTACAATTGATTTTTAAAAATCATATGACAGGTTTTAAGAAATAAAAAAGACCCCTCCATTTTAAATTGTTTCCTAAATGTAAAAGAAAAATCATGCATAATATGCTTAGTCTTTGAAAAATATCTTCCAAGATGTACCCTCAGCTTCATCGTAACCATTCATTGGATACACATTGCTTTACTCAACTTTCAAGATGGAATACAGCTGTGAATGTCACAAAGGACTCCTTTGACAGGTTGGCTTCACCAAAAGTTCTTGACTTCTTTCGTGCAAGAGAACTTGATGAAACGTTGCTCAGAAAGTTGAACATCATGCTTCTGTCAATTGATGCTCTGGCTGATGATGCAGAACTAAAGCAGTTCAGAGATCAACGTGTGAAAAAATGGCTTGCTGCTGTCAGAGATACCGTGTTTGATGCAGAGGATCTCCTTGGTGAAATAGAGTATGAAGTCATCAAATGTCAAGTGGAAGCTGAATCTGAATCTCAAACCTTTACTGGAAAGGTATCAAATCTCTTCAACACTACTTTCGGTACATTTAACAAGAAAATTGAGTCAGAGATGAAACAAATCCTTGAGAAACTAGAATATCTTGCAAGCCAAAAGAATGCTCTTGGTTTGAAAAACGCTACTTGTCCTAGTGTTAGATCAGGTAGTAAAAAGCAAACAACGTCTTTGTTGGTTCAAAGTGGCATTTATGGCAGAGATGAAGACAAAGAAGTGATCTTTAATTGGCTCACATCTGAAACTGGCAATCATAAGCAGCTATCTATACTTTCTGTTGTGGGCATGGGTGGGGTGGGTAAGACCACCCTTGCCCAACATGTGTACAATGACCCAAGGATGGAGGCCGCAGATTTTGGCATCAAAGCTTGGGTCTGTGTTTCCGATGATTTTGATGTTTTGAGGCTGACAAAAGCAATTCTTGAAGCAATCACTGGAAAATATGATGATAGTCCAAACCTAAATACGGTTCACACAAGATTGAAAGAAGGATTGACAGGGAAGAGATTTCTTCTAGTTCTGGATGATGTTTGGAACGAAGGACAAGAAGACTGGGAAGCTGTTCAAACACCTCTCAATTTCGGGGCTCCGGGAAGTAGAATTCTTGTAACCACACGCAGTGAGAAAGTTGCATCTACCATGCGGTCGTGCAAAGTGCATCGCCTAAAGCAACCAGAAGAAGACCATTGCTGGCAAATATTTGCTAGAAATGCATTCCAAGATGATCATCTTCCGTTGAATGCTGAGTTGAAGGGGATTGCCAGAGACATAGTTAAAAAGTGCAAAGGATTGCCTCTCGCCTTGAAATCAATTGGAAGTCTTCTCCGCACAAAGTCATCTATTTCAGAATGGGAAGATGTACTGAAAAGTGAGTTATGGGACTTACCTAGTGGAGATAATGAAATCATTCCTGCTCTATTATTGAGCTATCACCACCTTCCTTCTCATCTCAAGAGGTGTTTTTCTTTTTGTGCTGTTTTCCCCAAAGATTACGCATTTAGCAAGGACTTTTTAATTGAGCTGTGGATGACTCAAAATTTTCTACAAGGTACTCAACAGGGCAGGAGTCCAGAAGAAGTTGGACAACAATATTTTGAAGATTTATTATCTAAGTCTTTCTTTCAACAGTCAAGCAGATACGGAACATGTTTTGTGATGCATGACCTTCTAAATGATTTGGCAAATTATGTTTGCGGGGACATCTGCTTCAGGTTGGGAGTTGGGAAAGCAAGAAGGGTACCAAAAACATGCCGTCATTTTTCAATTGCAAGCAATTACAATGAATATTTTGATGTGTTTGAGAGTTTACATAATGCTAAAAGGCTGCGCACATTTTTTCCTGCAACTAGTATAGAGAGTTTTGTGACCGTGACTTTGGAATGCAGGATTTCGATACATGATTTGTTCTCCAAATTTAAGTTCCTACATTTCTTATCTTTGTCTCATTGTTCTGACCTTAGAGAGGTGCCTGACTCTTTAGGTGAACTTAAACATCTCCGTTCATTAGACCTTTCAAGGACTGGCATAGAAAAACTACCTGATTCAACATGTTTGTTGTATAACTTGCAAATACTGAAGCTGATATATTGTTGGAGATTGGCAGAGCTGCCCATGAAGTTATATAAACTCACCAATCTACGATGCCTTGAATTTAGAGGTACTAGAGTGAGAAGAATGCCAATGCATTTTGGAAAACTGAAGAATCTTCAAGTATTGGATGTGTTCTGTGCTGGCAAAAGCAGTGAATTCAGTATTCGGCAGTTAGGGGGACAACACAATCTTCATGGAGAGCTATCAATTAAGGAGCTGCAGAATATTGAAGACCCTCAGATGCATTAGCAGTTGATTTGATGAACAAAACACACCTTGAGGCGCTAGACTTGAAATGGAAGCGGAACCATATCCATGATGATCCGAGGAAAGAAAAGGAAGTACTTGAGAATTTACAACCATCCAATCACTTGAAGAAATTGTCAATTAAGTACTATGGTGGTACACAATTTCCAAGTTGGTTATCGAATAGTTCATGGTTATCGAATAGTTCATTATCAAGTGTGGTGTCCTTAAATATGAAAGGCTGTAAATATTGCGTATGTTTGCCTTGCTTTGGACTTCTTCCATCTCTCAAGGATCTGAGGATTTCAGGGTTTGATGGGATAGTGAGTATTGGTGCTGAATTTTATGGGAGTAGCTCTTTTCCATTTCCATCCTTGGAAGAACTGTACTTTGAAGATATGAAGGAATGGGAAGAATGGGAATGTAATGTAACTTTTCCACGTCTTCAATCTCTTCGTATAGTTTCGTGTCCGAAGCTGAAAGGGCTGTCAGAGCAACTTCTTCTTCATGCAAAGGGACTATATATTGGACACCACATGGAAGCACTGTCTCTCAGAATGATTGGGAATACTTGTCTTGAAGATCAATTGTCCATTTATTGTGAATCAAGTATTAATATCCCCATGAGACTTTGCTATGATTTCCTTCAAACTCGGGGGATCGATAATAGCCGAGACTGTGACTCTCTAACTACCTTTCCGTTAGATTTCTTTCCAAAACTCTGTTCGGCTTCATCTCAAGTGTTGTCATAATTTACGAATGATTTCACAGGAGCGTACACATACTCATCTTAAGGTGCTGTCTATCAGAGGGTGCCATCAGTTTGAATCAATGTCATGCACATCCTCCTTCCATCCCTTTCTCACCTCCGTATAAATGATTGTCCAAAAGTGGAGATGTTCTCAGAAGGAGGTTTGCCATCAAATCTAAAATGGGTGCATCTATCAAGTTATAAACTTATCGCCTCACTGAAAGGGAGCTTGGGACTCAACACATGTCTTGAAAGCTTGTCTATTTGTAGAGTGGATGAAGTGGAGTGTTTCCCAGAGGAAGGTTTACTGCCACCCTCTCTTACTACTCTGCAAATATGGGATTGCAGAAATCTTAAAAAACTGGACTACAAGGGTCTATGTTACCTCTCCTCTCTCAAGGAATTGAAGCTTGGGTTATGCCACAAACTGGAATGCTTACCAGAGGAGGGTCTCCCCAAATCCATTACAACTCTTGAAATTGGGAGATGTAAATTTCTAAAAGAGCGTTGCCAGAAACCAGAAGGGCAAGACTGGGGAAAGATTGCTCACATTCAACACCTGACAATTTTGAAGATTTGATAGTGAGACTAATGAATTCTGAAATGTACTGCTCTCCTGGTGAGGTGCGAATTCTCCTGGTGAGTATTATTTTGTGTTAATTTTGAGATGAAATTATATTTAGTTCCAAGAAAAATGTTTGGTAGACAACTGCAATACGCAGACAACCAGACAACCAGACAACCAGTTATAAAAATGTGAAGAGAGAGAAATACGTATACGTATAAAGTGTGAAGAAAGAGAAATACGCAGATATTCTGTGAGTAGGGTGACTGGTTGGCTGCGTATTGCAGTTGTTAGCGTAGTAAAGTTGTAGTTCCAATACTTCTCCACCAACTTTTTATCTGAGCAACACGTCCCGAAATGAAAACTTTTAGTAATAATAACGGGTGTCTGTGTTTATATTTCTAATTAAAATGAACAAATGTAATAAATTTAATAGTTTTAATTTTTTAAATAAATTAAAAAATCATATTAAATGAAGTTTTTTAAAAAATAAAATATTTTATAAAAATATATGGAATTGAATTAATTCTTAAATTTTATTAATGATAATGTGAAAATAAAAATATAATAATTTAAATATAGAAATAAAATAAATAACTTTACAAAATTTAAGTTGTATATATACAATAGTAACTTTACAATTGTTATTATTAACCTTTTGCTATATAGTTTAAATATAACATTTGTTAAATTGTTATTAAATTTAATAAATAATTATTTTTATATTTTTCAATATTTTATAAATATTTTCAATAATTAAATATGTAGTAATTTTTAGATTGTTTTCTTTGGAAACATTGAATCAAAGCCAATAAAATGCGATATTGGATTTGATTATTTTCCACTGAAATTTTCGTACGTAGGGTGAATTCTAGTTTGTCTTTATATCTTGGTCTACATACAAAACAAAAACAATATTCTATTTTGGATTGTGATGTGAAAGAATACTATTTTTAAGAATCAATTAATTCAATTCTGATGCGATTTATCTTTCTTAATATTAATTAATTTTCAGTCAAAAAAATAAATTGTAACACCCCTCCACTCCTCTAAATATAACATCATAATTTCTCTTTATGATTTACAGGACAATATACACCATTCGGTGAAGTAAATTAAATCTTATCTTGAATTAATTTTTAAAGTAAATTTCTAAAATTATATATTTTTTATAAAATAAAAGTCTTGAACTTCTTCTAAGATTCCTATATAACATAAATTACTCAAGCACGAGAAAAGGAAAATAATAGCATCAGGACGTCTTCAGAAAATTCAGGTTCTCTTCTTGCCTACGACCTGATATCTTCAAGCAACTGCTCATATACTTACTCATTTGTGGGGTCATCAAAGGTGTCGACACAGACACAATCACATGATTAGCTCATAATTTAATGATAATAATAAGAACAAAGTAACAATACATACAACAGATATAAAGAAGACATGTGAAACTCAATTTACAACTCATCACAATTAATTATACAACCTAACATAGTATGATGCATGTCACTCACAATTCACTCTCATGCCATGTGGTGCCATAAAAACAACTAAGCGATGCTAAAAGTACATGTCACCTATGACATTCTCACTAGAAATATTAGATAGTTAGGACAACCAGTGTTGCAACATGAGTCATTTCCCACTCATGGTGATCAATCATACTGGGAACTTTCCCCACCGCGAATACTCTCCAAGTCTTAGGCCATTATAACAACCTGTCAGTACCAATCGTACTAGTTCCATTCATCCTCACCTTTTGAAAATATTTTCACTATGTTTAACGTTCATGATAATCTCTCTTGTAACAGCCCAATTTTTTGAATAATAATAATAAATTGTCTAATGTCTATTTTAATAATAATAATAATAATTAATTGTGTAACGTCTTATTTTAATTATAATAATTAAATTATAACGTTTCAATTTAATAAGATTGAAGAACAGATTTTATGTTATTTCTGTATCTTATTCAAGGAATGATACAATATGAATTTATAGACTAGGTACAACTTAATTAAGGAAATAGGAAATAAGTAATTAAAGTGATACAAATCAAATCACCACAAATCTGTTCCAAATCACCACCAAATCTGTTAGGAAACAAAATCTGCACTAATTATGGAAATAATTATCTTCAACAAAATAATGAAAATTGATTATGTAATGTTATAATTTTAATGGGTAATAAATGTCCATGGGTGGTTAAGCAGCTATAAAAGGGCAAGTCTACTACACCTTCTAAACACACATCCTTCATCATTCTATCTATCTTTCCTTTCTTTCTCTCAAGCTCTAGTATTGTCTTTCCCCCTAAAATGAGTTTGAAGTTCTTGATGAGGGGATGAAGATTGGAACTCTACCAACTTCAATTTTTCTTCACACGGAGTGTCTCGAGTTTAGGTTAGGGTAGTTCTTAATTTGATGATAATATTGAGTATGAGTGATTAATTATTTCTAAATATTGTTTTTGTAATTTTGATGATTAAATTTATTGGGTATGATGATTGTGGTTCTATTATTAGATTATTGCTATTATGAGTTCCTGAGTATTGTTAGTATGACAATTGTTATTAATTATGTGATTGTTTTATTGAATGAAATTGAATTATTGTGCTCTAAAAGTAGATTTTGTGATGGGATTGGTATACTGTGAATGAGTAAACGAATAAGAGTTAGGAAAATTAGATAAATGAAATTATTAAATATGAGACTTCTAGGGATTGGAGATTGACTTTTTGAATTACAATATTTTTATACTAAGAAATATTTGTGAGAAGCCTTGGTTAATTAGAAAATCCAGAGAATAAGTTTTGTTTATTTATAACCCCTTAAGTGAGAGTAGTTATAAGAATGCAATGATATTGAGTATGTCGAAAGTGATGATTTCTTTATAGATAATTATGTGATTGACGTTTCGATATAGTTAATTTTCTGATTTTGGTATTAGATTTTCATGATATCTTATTACTCATATGGTTCGAGTAGAGTTGTAAGGAGTATAGAATTGCCAATGTGTTCTTACCATTGTGATAAATATATGTTTAGTACAAAGGTAGTGATATTTATTGAGAAGGAATACGATGACTTAAAATATATCAATATTATTAAGGATAAAAGAATATGATTATGTATATATAAAGGTGGATGTAAACATGATATGGACAGTTATTGTACTATTTCATTTGATGAGTGAGGCATTGTAATTGAAGTGGTAAGAGATTGACTAAATGTGCGAGGTGAAAGAAATAGTAAGAGAAATTAAGACAATAAGTAGATATTTAGATTTTTGAGGTACGAAGGTTGACTTTGGTAATTTCGGGCTTGGTTAAGCATTGGTCAATTTAAAATAAATAAATAAATAAAACATTTGGATTTTGATTCTTTAGAACTCTAAAAGTTATTCTTTTGTTCCCTTAGTGTATTCTTCCTTCTATGTATTGTCGTGGACAATAAATTACAATTGTAATGATGTGTTGAATGATATGTGAATTACATTCCTCAATGTTAAGGGAAATGGTTGATGTGGATTGAGAGATAAATTTTGCGGGCATATTGCATTGATGAGTTGTTTAGGTTCATGATAATCAATTGAAATTATTTGAGAGTGAAAAGGGATGGATGCCTGCTCCTATGGACGAGGAGTGAGGTTGTCCCTGGTGAATATGTTTGTAAGGCATTGTGTTTTAAAAATGAGAGAGATTATCATGAATGCTAAACGAAGTGAAAATGTTTTCGAAATGTGAGGATGAATGGAACTAGTACGGTTGGTCCCTGACGGGTCGTCGTAATGGCCTAGGACTTTGAGGGTATTCACAGTGAGGAAAACTTCCACTATGGCCGATCACCATGAGTGGGAAGTGACTCCTTTTGCAACACTGGTTGCCCTAACTGTAACTGACTAGTATTTCTAGTGAGAGTGTCAGATGTGACATGTACTCCTAGCATCGCTTAATTGTTTTGATGGTACCACATGACATGAGAGTGAAATGTGAGTGACATGCAGCATATTGGGTTGCATAGTTAATTGTGATAAGTTGTTAATTGAAATTCCATGTCTTTTTTTATATCTGTTGTTTATGTGTATTGTTCCTATGATTTTATTATTATCATTAAATTATGAGCTAACCCTAAGGTTGTGTCTGTGGTTGACACCTGTGATGACCCCGCGAATGGGCGAGCAGATAAGCAGTTGCTTGGAGACATCAAGTCGTAGGTTAGAGGAGAACTTGATTTGTTGAAGACATCATGATGCTATTCCTTTCTTTTTCGTGTTTGAGAAATTTATATTATATAGGAATGTTAGAAGTTTAAGACTTTCTATTTTATGAGAAATTTACATTTGTTGTTGTAGCAATTTTATTTTGAAAATTACTCTATGAAATAAAATTTGGTTTGTTTACCAAATGAATATTTAATTACTGTAGATAAATTAGAGTATTTAGATGGAGAAGTTGAGGGTGTTACATCTCTCATTTTCAAAACACCATGCTTTACAAGCACAAGCACGTTTACCATGGGCAACCTTACTCCTCACCCCCCATATGAGGAGTCATTCATTCATTTCACTTTCAAATAATTTCCAACGATTATCTTCATCAATGCAACATGACCCGCAAAATTAATCTATCAAATCACATCAATCATTTTCATTAACATTAATAAATGTAATTTCACATGTCATTCACACACATATTATTACAATTGTCAGCAATACAAAGAAGGAATAATGGACTAAGGGAACCAAAAATAATAATTTGTGGAATTTTATAGAATCAAAATTCAATCTGAAGTTTAATCACACAATTAATCACAATTTCCTAAACTAACAATATCCAAAAACTCGTAATAACAATAATCCAATAATAAACCACAATCATCATAACCAAATTTAATGAATTCAATCATCAAAATTACATAAACAATATTTAGAAACAATTAACCACTCATACTTAATATTATCATGAAATTAAAAATTATCCTCACCCGAATTCGAGACAATCCTGCATGGGAAAAAAATTGAAAAAATTGGAAGGGTAAGATTTCAATCTACCCTCTCGTTAGGAATCTCTGTGGGGAAGAACGAGAAAGGATGTGTGATACAGACAACACAATCACCATTTTATAATTGCTCAATCACCCCTGAACATTTACTATTTATTATTATTATTAAAATTATAACGTTATAAAATTAATTTTCATTATTATTATTAATAAATTGAGACGTTACATAATCCATTTTAATTATTATTATTATTATTAATAAATTGAGACGTTACATAACCAATTTTAATTATTATTATTATTATTATTATTATTAAATTGAGACATTACAAAATCAATTATTATTATTAATATTAAAAATGGGCTGTTACATAAATTAATTTGATTACTATACAAGTCAAAAATATATAATTGTAACGGAATTAATTTTGATACAATTATATATTTGAATAATAATATGTGATATAATTTAGATTTTTCAAAAATAATCAATTAAATGAATTACTATATAAGTTATTATTTTAATAGAAATTAAACTAAAAACAATATACACTAACCTTTGTAATATTAATCTAATTACGATATAAGTTACTATTTTTAATATTTTAATAGTAATTCGATTAATTATGTTATAAGCTTACACGTTTTAATTAATGATGAAGTAATTAGGATAAAATTTCCCATTTTTAACAATTGTGTCAAATTTCAAAATACAAAAACAACAAATAGTTTCCGTTTTGCATCTTTCCGATATACAAGTACTCTTTTCATATTTCGGACAGAAAAAAAAATTGCATTACAAGGAATTATTACATTCAAATTCGAAACACAAAATCCATACATGACAGTGTTCCTTTCGATTAAACAAGTTCAAATTGAACAAAGCAAAATAACGGATAAAAAAAAAAAGAAAAGTTGAACGAAGCAAGAACATGTCATTAAAGTGCCCACTAGATATTCATTTGCTCATCTCATGGCCTTAAAATTGGAAGATTCGAAGGCCTCAGTGACATTGTTACACACAACACTTTCACCGATAGAGTGCATCACCTTCAACATTTACAAAAGGACCAAAGCTGGAAAGTATTTGCTAAACATGCATTCCAAGATGATCATTCTCAGTTGGATTCTGATATCAAGGAGATTGCTACAAAGATAGTTGAGAAGTGCAAAGGCTTGCCTCTAACATTGAAATCAATTGGCTCTTTTTTATACACAAAGTCTGTTATTGAATGGAAAAGTGTATTATTAAGCAACATATGGGACTTGAAGAAAGGAAATAGTGAAATTATCCCTGCTCTATTTTTGAGCTATTGCCACCTTCCTTCTTATATCAAAAGATGCTTTGGTTTTTGTGCATTGTTCCCCAAAGATTTTGAGTTTGATAAGAAAGAATTGATTCTGTTGTGGATAGCTGAAGGTTTTCTATAATGTCCTCAACAGGGTCAGAGTCCACTAGATGTTGGTGAAATATACTTTGATGATCTATTGTCAAGGTCTTTCTTTCAACAATCAGGCTGGTGCGAAGGGTATTTTAACATGCATGACCTTGTCAACAATTTGGCAAAATATGTTTGTGGAGACATCTGTTTCAGGTTCGGAATTGATACAGCAAAAAGTATGCCAATAACCACCCTTCATTTCTGATTTGCAATTGCAGACCCTAAGTATTGTGATGGTTCTGGGTGCTTAACTGATGCTAAAAGGTTACGTACTTTTATTCCAACAACAATTGGGAATATTCGTGATCTTTTTATTCCAGTAAATGAGTTGTTCACCAAGTTTAAATACTTATGTGTGTTATCTTTGTTTGGTTATTCGGACTTTAAAATTTAGAGAAACTAAAGTGAGAGAGATGGGAGTTGTAACAGCCTAATTTTTAGTAATAATAATAATAATAATAATAGTAATAATAATAATAATAACAATAATAATTGAATTATTATGTCTCAATTTAATAATATTGAAGAACAGATTTTATGTTATTTCTATATCTTATTTCAAGAATGAATACAATATGATTTATAGACTAGGTACAACTTAATTAAGGAAATAAGAAATAAGTAATTAAGGTGATACAAATCAAATCACCACAAAATCTGTCCTAAATCATCACCAAATCTGTTAGAAAGCAGAATCTGCACTAATTAAGGAAATAATTATCTTCAAAATAATGAAAATTGATTATGTAACGTTATAATTTTAATGGGTAGTAAATGTCTGGGGTGGTTGAGCAGCTATAAAAGGGTGAGTCTGCTGCACTTTCTAATCACACATTCTTCCTCATTCTCCATTTCTTTCCTTTCTTTCTCTCACACTCTAGTATTGTCTTTCCCCCTAAAAGGAGATTGAAGTTCCTGATGAGAGGGTGGAGATTGAAACTCTACCAACTTCAATTTTTCTTCACATAGAGTTGTCTCGGATTCAGGTTAGGGTAGTTCTTAATTTGATGATAATATTGAGTATGAGTGATTAATTATTTCTAAATATTGTTTTTGTAATTTTGATGATTAAATTCAATGGTTGTGATGATTATAGTTCTATTATTGGATTATTTTTATTATGAATTCCTGAGTATTGTTAGTTTGACAATTGTGATTAATTATGTGATTGTTTTATTGAATGAAATTGGATTATTGTGCTCTAAAGGTAGATTTTGTGATGAGATTGATACATTGTGGATGAGTGAGCGAATGAGGGTTAGGAAAATCAGATAGATGAAATTATAAAATATGAGACTTCTAGGGATTGGAGATTGACTTTTTGAATTACAATAATTTTATATGAAGAAACCTTTGTGAGAAGCTTGGTTAATTAGACAATCCAGAGAATAAGTTATGCTTATTTAGAACCCTTTAAGTGAGAGTAGTTATAAGAATTCAATGATACTGAGTATGTTGAGAGTGATAATTTCTTTATGGATAATTAAGTGACTGAAGTGATTGTTCAATGTAATTAATTTTCTGATTTCGGTATTAGATTTTCATGATATCTTATTACTCATAGGGTTTGAATAGAGTTGAAAGGAATATAGAACTGTCAATGTGTCCCTACCATTGTGATAAATATGTTTAGTACAAAGGTAAAAGGTATTTACTAGATGACTAGATCTTATTTAAGATAAAAGGATATGGTTAGGTATATATATAAGGATGACAAAATGAGGAAGACCAACATGAATACATATGCACAGTTGTCACTGACTATATTGATGATCTGATCTAATAGTGTTTTAATTCAAGGTTATTGTAGTGTTTCATTTGGCGAGTGAGACATTGTAATAAGTGCTAAGAGACTGCCTAAATGTATGAGGTTAAATAAATGGTAAGAGAAATTGAGACAATAACTAGGTATTTGGAATTTTGAGGTATGAAGGTTGACTTTGGTAAATTGGGTTTGGTCAAACATTGGTCAATGTGAAAATAAATAAACATATAAAACTATAGGTTGGATTTTGATTCATTAGAATTCCACGAGTTAGTATTTGGGTTCCTTTAGTGTATTCCTTCTTCTTTTTATTATTGTTGGTGATAAATTACATTTGTGATGATGTGTGAATGACATGTAGACTACATTTATTAATGTTAAGGGAAATGATTGATGTGGATTGAGAGATTAATTTTGTGGGTCATATTGCATTGATGAGTCGTTTAGGTTCATGATAATCAGTTGAAATTATTTGAAAGTGAAAGGGATGGATGCCTACTCCTATGGACGAGGAGTGAGGTTGCCCCTGGTGAATATGCTTGTAAAGCATTGTGTTTTAAAAATGAGATAGATTATCATGAATGCTAAATGAACGGAAAATGTTTTCGAAAGGTGGGGATGAATGGAACTAGTACGGTTGGTCCCTGACGGGTCGTTGTAATGGCCTAGGACTTTGAGGGTATTCGCGGTTGGGAAAGCTTCCACTATGGCCGATCACCATGAGTGGAAAGTGACTCCTATTGCAACACTGGTTGCCTTGACTGTAACTGACTAGTGCTTCTAGTGAGAGTGTCAGAGGTGACATGTACTCCTAGCATCGCCCAATTGTTTTGTTGGTACCATATGACATGAGATTGAACTGTGAGTGACATGCATCATATTGGGTTGCATAATTAATTGTGATGAGTTGTAAATTGAGTTTTCCATGTCTCCTTTATATTTGTTGTGTGTATTGTTCAAGTGATCTTATTATTATCATTAAATTATGAGCTAACCCTATGTTGTGTCTGTGGTTGACACCTGTGATGACCCCGCGAACGGGCGAGCAGATGAGCAGTTTCTTGAAGATACAAAGGGCATAGGCTAAAAGAGAACGCGATTTTCTGAAGACGTTATAGTGCTATTACTTCTGTGTTTGAGAAATTTCTATTATATAGGAATGTAGTAGTGTAAAACATTTTGTTTTAGGAGAAATTTATATTTGTAGTTGTAGAAACCTTACTTGAGAAATTACTCTATGAAATAAGTTTTGGTTTGTTATCGAATGATGTATTTAATTACCATAGAGAAATTAGAATATTTAGGTGGAGAAGTTGAGTGTGTTACAGGAGTCACTTTGGAAAAATTGAAGAATCTTCGAGTACTGAGTACGTTTTGTGTAGTGTGTTGTAATATTCAACAAGAAAAATATTTGCTAGACAACTACAATACATAGACAATCAGTTATTATGCATTGTGAATGAGTTGGCTGGTTAGCTACGAAATAAAGCCCATTCAACAACTCAGAAGATTCAATCTTCGTGGAGAGCTATCAATTGAGGAGCTGCAGAATATTGTGAATCCAATGGATGGGTGGATTTGGAGAACAAAACAAGTCTTTTGAAGCTAGCCTTTGTATGGATCTAGAATCACATCCCTGATGGTACAAGGAAAGACAGGGAAGTACTTGCATAAACCTTCGATACCACTTGAAGGATTTGTCAATTGAGAACTATGGTCGTACATAATTTCCAAGTTGGTTATAGAATAATTCATTATCAAAATGTGGTGTCATTAAATATGAAGGGATCGTTTGGTTTGTATTCATGGAACCATCATAGATAAAACTCTTATTTTAATTTCTAAAATTTACTTATAACTTTACCAAATTTTCATTTAAATCACGAACTCTCGTTAATATAACCAAAATCTGAACTTAACTTTGAACAAATATTGGACAAAATTTAAGATGAATTAAAATTTATATTTTATATTTTGGACAAAATTTATATTTTCTTCTGAACTTAACTTTGAACAAATAAATACAAAACATTAAACAAATATATACACCATTTTGATGAATTAAAATATATAAATTGTAGAGTGTTTTTCTTTTGAACTGTTTTTAACAATAGACTTAAGTAAGTTCTATTGGACCTAAATATTTAACTGTTTATAACTCTTTTTATGCATTATCATGATGGATGCTTATGTATCATTGATATTTATTATTAATACACAATTTTACTTTATTAACAATGATAATATGTTATAGCAAATCACCTAACTCATTTATAGGATTTTTTTTTTCTTCACATTTTTTTATATGTATATATTTTTCTTTCTTCATATTTTATAATTAATTATTTGGTTATCTGTTTATTGTAATTGTTTACTAAATATTTTTTAAAAGAAAAAGCATATAAGGAGGTATGAAGTTATGACTAATATTTTAGCTCAAATTTTTAAGTTGCATTACATTTTCTGATTACTTATCTAGCTTGACACATGTTCAAGAGAGATGACTGTCTCAACATTAATTCACTTTTATAAATGCATATATTGTTTAACAATCTCATGTAGCAAGATGCCGTTCAAGATGTATATAAAAAGAATTTTACAACATATTTTTCATAATATAATTTTAAGATAATGACTTTAATCGAGATCTTATATATATGAAGCATGAATTTTATTAGTCATTCATGACTTTAACTTAATTATATTTTAAAGATAAATTTGACTTATCTTTATCATTGACACAAAATAGTTACTTAACATACTCAACAGTATCAAATATTTGATTTTAATCTATTAATCGAGTAAAAAAGGTAATTGATTCATCTCGTGAATTTGCATGCAGTTGAAGTTTGAGATACCAATAGATAATTTGATGTAAGAATACCGTGCCAGATCTCACAATTGATTTTTAAAATTTATAAGACATGGAGTAAACAATTATTGTTTGACTGACCATAAAGCCTCTTTGGATACACATTTCCTACACTCACGATTTCATATATTCACACTTTCAATAAATCAAAGCCGTTGAATACAAATCAGTTTTAATCAAACTTAAATCGTGTATAAATATGAACCGTCCACTCATAATCTAACGATCACAATTTACAATTGAATAAAGCTGTAAATATTTTCCATTCAATGCGGACTCAAAAGAAAAGTCATCCTTCCTAGAATAACTTGTTACTCATTTCATCACTGTACCAACCCTCCATTGCACTGAGTCATACTGATTCTCATAAGCTTCACATCAAATTACTCATTTCCATTCATCCATTCACTTTCCTATTCCAAACATGGCAGGAGCTCTTGTTGGTGGTGCTCTTCTTTCTGCTTTCCTTCAGGTTGCATTTGACAAGTTGGCTTCTCCAAAAGTTCTTGACTTCTTTCGTGCAAGAGAACTTGATGAAATGTTGCTCAGAAAGTTGAACATCATGCTTCTGTCAATTGACGCTCTGGCTGATGATGCAGAACTAAAGCAGTTCAGAGATCAACGTGTGAAAAAATGGCTTGCTGCTGTCCGAGATGCCGTGTTTGATGCAGAGGATCTCCTGGGTGAAATAGAATATGAAGTCATCAAATGTCAAGTGGAAGCTGAATCTGAATCCCCAACCTTAACTGGCAAGGTATCAAATTTCTTCAACACTACTTTCAGTCCATTTAACAAGAAAATTGTGTCAGAGATGAAACAAATCATTGAGAAACTAGAATATCTTGCAATCCAAAAGGATGCTCTTGGTTTGAAAAACGCTACTTGTCCTAGTGTTGGATCAGTTAGTAAAAAGCAAACAACTTCTTTGGTGGTTCAAAGTGTTATTTATGGCAGAGATGAAGACAAAGAAGTGATCTTGAATTGGCTCAAATCTGAAACTGGCAATCATAAGCAGCTATCTATACTTTCTGTTGTGGGCATGGGTGGGGTGGGTAAGACCACCCTTGCCCAACATGTGTACAATGACCCAAGGTTGGAGGTGGCAGATTTTGGCATCAAAGCTTGGGTCTGTGTTTCCGATGATTTTGATGTTTTGAGGCTGACAAGAGCAATTCTTGAAACAATCACCAAATCAAAGTATGATGGTAGAGAACTAGAAATGGTTCATGGAAGATTAAAAGAAGAATTGGCAGGGAAAAGATTTTTTCTTGTTCTGGATGATGTTTGGAACGAAAGACTAGAAGATTGGGAAGCTGTTCAAACTCCTCTCAATTTCGGGGCTATGGGAAGTAGAATTCTTGTAACCACACGCAGTGAGAAAGTTGCATCTACCATGCGGTCGTGCAAAGTGCATTGCCTAAAGCAACTAGAAGATGATCATTGCTGGCAAACTTTTGCAGAACATGCATTCCAAGGTGATCATCTCCCGTTAAATGCTGTGCTGAAGGGGATTGCCACAAAGATAGTTGAAAAGTGCAAAGGATTGCCTCTGGCCTTAAAATCAGTTGGAAGTCTTTTACGCACGAAGTCATCTGTTTCAGAATGGGAAGATGTACTGAAAAGCGAGTTATGGGACTTACCTAGTGGTGATAATGAAATCATTCCTGCTCTATTATTGAGCTATCACCACCTTCCTTCTCATCTAAAGAGTTGTTTTTCTTTTTGTGCCGTTTTCCCCAAAGATTACAGATTTCACAAGGACTTTTTAATTGAGTTGTGGATGACTCAAAATTTTCTACAAGGTCCTCAACAAAGCAGGAGTCCAGAAGAAGTTGGACAACAATATTTTGATGATTTATCATCTAAGTCTTTCTTTCAACAGTCAAGCGAAGACGAAACACATTTTGTAATGCATGACCTTGTAAATGATTTGGCAAATTATGTTTGTGGGGACATCTGCTTCAGGTTGGGAGTTGGGAAAGCAAGAAGGGTACCAAAAACATGCCGTCATTTTTCAATTGCAAGAAATTACAAGGAATATTTTGATGTGTTTGAGAGCTTACATGATGCTAAAAGGCTGCGCACATTTTTTCCAGCAACTGATGGAGCGAGTTTTCTAGTCGGGCCTTGGGAATGCAGTATTTTGATACATGAGTTGTTCTCCAAATTTAAGTTCCTACATGTCTTAACTTTGTCTCATTGTTCTGGCCTCAGAGAGGTGCCTGATTCTATAGGTGAACTTAAACATCTCCGTTCATTAGACCTTTCACAGACTGACATAGAAAAACTACCTGATTCAACATGTTTGTTGTATAACTTGCAAACATTGGGGCTGTTTGGCTGTTGGAGATTGGTGGAGCTGCCCATGAAGTTGTATAAACTCACCAATTTGCGTTGCCTTGACTTTAGAAATACTGGAGTGAGAAGAATTCCAATGAATTTCGGAAAACTGAAGAATCTTCAAGTATTGGATGTGTTCTATGCTGATAAATGCAGTGAATTCAGTATTCGGCAGTTAGGAGGACTTAATCTTAAAGGATGGCTATCAATTAAGGAGTTGCAGAATGTTGAAGACCCCTCAGATGCATTAGCAGTTGATTTGATAAACAAAACACGCCTTGAGGAGCTAGTGTTAGAATGGAATAGAGAGCACATCCTGGTTGATGATCCAAGGAAAGAAAAGGAAGTACTCGAGAATCTACAACCTTCCAAACGCTTGAAGTATTTATCAATTTGGAACTATGGTGGTACAGAGTTTGCAAGTTGGTTATCGAATAATTCATTATCAAGTGTGTGTTAGGAGTATGTGTAGTTTGATTAGTCCCACATCATGTAAAAAGATCCATTTAGACTTTAGTCCCACATCGTTTAGAAAAGTGAGAGAGAGTGTCTTTTGTCTCTATATAAAGAACTCCCTGTAAAGCTTGAAAGACACACCAAGAATAAACTGTTCCTAGTGTAGTCGTGGACGTAGGCAAATTGCTGAACCACGTTAAATTCTTGTGCCTTTTTCTCTCTTCTTTATTTCCTTATTTATTTTATTTATTGCTTTGTTCTTAACAATTGGTATCAGAGCCAATTTCTTAGTATGCTCTGTGGTTGCGGCTTTGTCTGATCTTCCACATCAGAAAAGATTGGTTTATCCTCAGGGTAGAGAAACAGTGGGAGCTTTCTTGGAAAGCGGCAAGAACATGGCGTTGGAAGAAGGAAAGGTGAAGATCGAGAAGTTTGATGGCAGAGACTTCGGATTCTGGAAGATGCAGATAGAAGACTACCTGTATCAGAAGAAGTTGTATCAGCCCTTGACGGGTGAGAAGCCAGAAGACATGGAGCAGTTAGACTGGGAGCTGCTAGATCGGCAGACGCTTGGTGTGATCCGTTTGACGTTAGCCAAAAACGTCGCGTTCAACATTATGAACGAGAAGACAATTGTAGGTCTGATGAATGCATCAAACATGTACGAGAAGCCATCTGCAGCCAACAAAGTGTATCTAATACGGAGGCTAGTCAACCTTAAAATGGGCGAAGGTAATTCTGTTACTAATCACATTAATGAATTTAACGCAATCCTTGCCCAGTTGGCCTCAGTGCAGATCAACTTTGATGATGAGGTGAAAGCATTGATTCTGTTATCATCCCTTCTGGAAAGTTGGAGTGCAACAGCATGTAGCTTAGTAATTACACAAGAATAACAAGTTGAAGCTTGATGACATACGAGACTTGATCCTAAGCGAAGACGTTCGCAGGAGAGGTTCAGGTGAGTGTTCTAATTCTGATTCCAGTTCTGCGTTGAGTATTGAAACTCGAGGAAGAAGTAGCCAGAAAGGTCAGAATCAAGGACGGGGCAGATCAAAATCTAGAGGGAGACAGGCAAAATTTGCTTGTTGGAACTGCCAGAAAAAGGGTCATCTTGCTCATCAATGTAAGGCTCCAAAATGGAAGAACAAAAAGAAGAAAGATGATGATGAATCTGCAAATGCTGCATCAGATGAGACTGGAGATGCATTAATATGCAGTTTAGATAGTCCTGTTGATTTATGGATAATGGACTCAGGTGCGTCATTCCACACTACACCTTCCTTAGAACTATTTTATAACTATGTTTCAGGGGAATTTGGGAAGGTTTACCTTGCAGATGGAAAATCCCTTGATATTGTGGGAAGAGGTGATGTTGACATTAGAACCTCTAATGGTGCCCTATGGACTCTGCACAATGTCAGACATATCCCCGCCTTAAAGAGAAACTTGATATCTGTGGGACAGTTGGACAACGAGGGGCACTACACTACATTTGGGGATGGCTCTTGGAAGGTAATGAAAGGCAGTTTGGTTATTGCTCGTGGAAAGAAGCGAGGGTCTCTTTATATGCTTGCAGATGAGGATATGGTAACCGTCGCAGAGGCTGCCAATAGTTCTAGTCTATGGCATCAGAGACTTGGGCATATCAGTGACAAGGGGATCAAGCTCATGGTGTCAAGAGGTAAGTTATCTGACATAAAACATATTGATATTGGACCTTGTGAACACTGTATTTTTGGAAAGCAGTAAAAGGTCAGTTTTTCTAAGCCGAGAATGAGATCTAAAGTTGAAAGGCTAGAATTGGTGCATACAGATGTCTGGGGACCCGCTCCAGTGAAATCTCTTGGAGGCTCACAATATTATGTAACCTTCATTGATGACTCTACAAGAAAGGTATGGGTCTATTTCCTTAAAAATAAATCTGACGTGCTTTCTGTGTTCAAAAGGTGGAAAAGGGAGGTTGAAAATCAAACAGGTCTAACAGTGAAAAGTCTGAAATCTGATAATGGTGGAAAGTATGATAGCAGAGAATTCAGGAATTTTGTTCGAGAGAATGGGATCGAATGATCAAGACAAAGGTCTTGGGACACCAGAGCAAAACGGTGTGGCAGAAAGAATGAACAGAACCTTGAATGAGAGAGCTAGATGCATGAGAATCCAGTCAGGCCTACCTAAGGTGTTTTGGGCAGAGGCGATAAACATAGCCGCCTATCTCATAAACAGAGGTCCATCAGTTCCTTTAGACTATCAATTACCTGAAGAATTATGGTCTGGGAAGGAGGTAAATTTTTCACATTTGAAAGTCTTTGGTTGTGCCTCATATATTCTGATAGACTCTAATAGTAGAGATAAATTAGACCCCAAGGCAAAATTATGTTATTTCATTGGTTATGGATCTGACATGTATGGCTACAAATTCTGGGATGACAAAAACAAGAAAATCATCAGAAGTAGAAATGTTACTTTTAATGAAAGTGTGTTCTACAAAGACAGGTCTACAGAATCCGCAAGCGCAAACAAACAGTCAGTGGCCTGTGAGAAAGTAAAGACTAAGAAATCTCGAAAAGGGACGTAGTCAACAGAAGACAGGATCCTGAGTCTGAACCAGAACTAATAACAGAACCAGAACCAACAACAGAGGTGGAACCTTTTGAGACCCAAGTAAGAAGGTCAAGCAGAACGATAGTAGCACCACAAAGGTATTCCCCTTCATTACATTATCTGTTGTTGACTGATGCTGGTGAGCCAGAACATTTTGCTAAAGCTATGCAGGGAGATAATTCCGTCAAGTGGGAGCAAGCAATGGAAGATGAGATGAAATCCCTCCAAAAGAACAAAACTTGGTCTCTAACCAAGCTACCAGAAGGGAAGAAGGCTCGCGAAACGTGGGTCTATAGGATAAAGGAAGAACCGGATGGAAGTAAAAAGATATAAGGCGAGACTCGTAGTGAAAGGATTTCAGCAGAAACAAGGAATCGATTTCACAGAGATCTTCTCTCCTGTTGTAAAGATGACTACCATTAGAGTTATCTTGAGTATTGTAGCTGCAGAAAATCTTCATCTTGAGCAGTTAGATGTTAAAACTGCATTTCTGCATGGGGATCTAGAGGAGGACATCTTTATGAAACAACCAGAAGGTTTTGAAGTACAAGGCAAGGAGAATCTTGTATGCAAGCTCCATAAAAGTTTGTATGGCCTGAAACAAGCACCGAGACAGTGGTACCAAAAGTTTAATGAATTTATGAGCAGCGCAGGGTTTCATAAATGTGAAGAAGACTACTGTTGTTATGTTAAGAAATGTGTTGGCAGTTATATTATTCTTGCTTTATATGTTGATGACATGTTAATTGCAGGGTCTAGTATGACAGAAATTAACAAGTTGAAGAAACAGTTAGCAGGAAACTTTGAGATGAAGGATCTTGGTCCAGCCAAACAAATTCTTGGCATGAGAATCTCTAGAGACATATCAGAAGGTACTTTGAAGTTGTCTCAGGAGAATTATATTAAAAAATTGCTTGACAGGTTCAATGTTGGAGATGCAAAGACCAGGGATACCCCTTTGGGAACACACCTAAAACTTTCAAAAAGGCAATCTCCTCAGACTGATGAAGAAAAGGATTACATGTCTAAAATACCATATGCTTCTGCAGTAGGGAGCTTGATGTATGCTATGGTGTGTACCAGATCAGACATAGCACATGCAGTGGGAGTTGTGAGCAGGTTTTTATCCAGTCCTGGAAAGGAGCATTGGGAGGCTGTGAAGTGGATGTTGAGATATTTGAAGGGTACTTCAAGGATGCACTTATGTTTTAAAAGAAGTAATCTCACTTTACAGGGTTTTTCTGATGCAGACTTAGGAGGAGATCTAGATGGTAGAAAGAGCACAACAGGCTACATATCTTTGTTGGGCGATCTTTATCGATTGGAAGTCTAAACTTCAAGGTAGAGTTTCTCTTTCAACCACCGGTTTGAGTATGTGGCAATTTCGAAGCAGCCAAGGAGATGATATGGTGAAGAATCTTCTCGAGGACTAGGAAAAGAACAAGATGATGCTCCATTATTCAAGATAGCCGAGTGCAAGATACCTTGCTAAAAATCCAATCCTTCATTCTAGATGCAAGCATATTGAGATAAAGTATCATTTTATCAGAGACTTGATCAGTAATGGAGAGCTATCTTTGTTGAAGGTCACAGGGTCAGAGAATCCAGCAGATATGTTGACCAAGACAGTTACAATTGATAAGTTGAGGTTTTGTGTTTCCTCAACGGGCCTTCGAGAGTGATTGATGACGAAGGCACTACACTAGGTTGTGATGTGAATCAAACTCCAAGTGGGAGAATTGTTAGGAGTATGTGTAGTTTGATTAGTCCCACATCATGTAAAAAGATCCATTTAGACTTTAGTCCCACATCGTTTAGAAAAGTGAGAGAGAGTGTCTTTTGTCTCTGTAATAAAGAATCCCTGTAAAGCTTGAAAGGCACACCAAGAATAAACTGTTCCTAGTGTAGTCGTGGACGTAGGCAAATTGCTGAACCACGTTAAATTCTTGTGCCTTTTTCTCTCTTCTTTATTTCCTTATTTATTTTATTTATTGCTTTGTTCTTAACAGTGTGGTGTCCTTAGATATGACGGACTGTAAATACTGCATATGTTTGCCTTCCCTTGGACTTCTTCCATCTCTCAAGGATCTGTTGATTAGAAGGTTTGATGGGATAGTGAGTATTGGTGCTGAATTTTATGGGAGTAGCTCTTCTCCATTTCCATCCTTGGAAAATCTGCACTTTGAAGATATGAAGGAATGGGAAGAATGGGAATGTAATGTAACTTTTCCACGTCTTCAATCTCTTGAGATAGAGAAATGTCCGAAGCTGAAAGGGCTGTCAGAGCAACTTCTTAATGTAAACGAACTATATATCAGTAGACCCAGCTTGGAAGCATCGTCTCTCCAAACGATTGGGCATGCCACATCAAATACTTGTCTTGCACTATTGTTCATTTATTATTGCAGGAATATTAATATCCCCACGAGACTTTGCGGTGATTTCCTTCAACATTTGGTGATCCACAATAGCTGTGACTATCTAACGAACTTTCCGTTAGATTTCTTTCCAAAACTCTGTTCCCTTCGACTCGAGAGTTGTCGCAGTTTACAAATGATTTCACAGGAGCGCACGCATACTTATCTCAAGGAACTGTCCGTTAAGGAGTGCCATCAGTTTGAATCAATGACTAAACACATGCACGTACTCCTTCCATCTCTCACTTATTTAATGATATATCATTGTCCAAAAGTGGAGATGTTCACAGAAGGAGGTTTGCCATCAAATCTAAAAAAGTTGTTTCTCACAAGTTACAAACTTATCGCCTCACTGAAAGGAGGGTGTTTGGGAGTCAATACATGTCTTGAAACATTGTGGATTGAAGGAATGGATGAAGTGGAGTGTTTTCCGGAGGAAGGTTTACTGCCACTCTCTCTTACTTACCTGGAAATAGTGAATTTAAAAAATCTTGAAAAAGTGGACTACAAGGGTCTATGCCAACTCTCCTCTCTCAAGGCATTGAGACTCCTGGGCTGCGGCAAGCTAAAATGCATACCAGAGGAGGGTCTCCCCGAATCCATTTCAACTCTTCACATTTATGGTTCTGGATTGCTAAAAGAGCGTTGTCAGAAAGGAAAAGGTCAAGACTGGGGAAAGATTGCTCACATTCAAGACTTGTATATTCAGTGATGTGAGATGAATTAATTCTGAAATGTGCTGCTTTCCTTGTGAGTATTGCCCTGAGATGAGATGATATTTAGTTTCTGTACTTCTTGAACAACTTTCTTTCAATCCATTATCTGCTTTTTTTTTTGTTACAAAATTTATTGTCATTTTTATGATACATAATATTATATTATTTTTCAACCTTTACCTCATATTGTAGTTATTTCACTGTCTATTTACCATTTACCAACAACACCAACACAAGATACTCCTGAATTCATCAATACACGTTAGTTTATCAATTTTTTAATATTCCTATCTATATGCAAGGATTTCAAATAAATTTATTTTATTTTTCTTTGCTCAAGCAATTTTTTTATTTATTTTATTTAACTAAGATTTTCAATTGGCATAAATATCATAATATTATAATATTTTTCAAGGTTTTTTTTTATTGAGATAAATAGACAAAAACAAGATTGAAGTACAATGTGAAAATTTTTAGATAAAAATAAGAAACTTATACTATATAATAGATAGTTGTAAAACAATTTTTAGGAAAAAAAACTATTATAGATTTTAAGTAAATTAAATTGCTAAATTATAAATTACTAATTTATCTCCAACCTTTATTAATTTAACAAAATAATTTATGATATATTTTAAGTTAAAAATAGTCCGGATATTTTACAATATAGTCTTTAAATATTTAAAATTGGTAAGTATATATTTAATTATTTGATCCCATCTGTTTAATTAAATAAAGTATTCATAAATTTAAAAATATGATAATAGTTTCTAATTGATTAAAAATAATAATTTTGAAAATACTAATTTAACTTCAATTAATTCTCAATTTAAAGAAAATATCCATAATATTTTTAAAATTCCAAATTTCAATCAAGTAATTTGATGAAAACATTAAAAAATAAATTAAAGTGATATTTAATTTAAGTTATTTTAAGTTATATTCTGTTGAAGTGATCATAAATTAATTTTTTCAAAATGGTCACTAATTATTTAAAGAGTGTAATGTTGACTGTTTTAATTTTAAATATAGCCCATCTGATTAATATTTGAAAGACTGGTGATTGAATCTTCAAGTACTGAGTACGTTTTGTGTTGGCAAAGGTAGTGAGTCTTGTGATATTCAACACTTGAAGTATTTATCAATTTGGAATTATGGTGGTACAGAATTTGCAAGTTGGTTATTGAATAATTCATTATCGAATGTGGTCACCATATGCTTGGAGAACTGTAAATATTGCGTGTGTCTGCCTTTCTTTGGACTACTTCCATCTCTCAAGGAGCTGACGATTTCAGGGTTTGATGGGATTGTGAGTGTTGGTGCCGAATTTTATGGGAATAGCTCCTCTCCATTTCCATCCTTAGATGAATTGTACTTTGAAGATATGAAGGAATGGGAAGAATGGGAATGTAATATAACTTTTCCACGTGTTCAGTCTCTTCGTATATATTCATGTCCAAAGCTGAAAGGGCTTCCAGAACAACTTCTTGTTGGGCATGCCGCATCAAATACTTGTCTTGAAGAATTGCACATTCATTATTGTTCGAATGTTAATATCCCTACGAGACTTTGCTGTGATTTCCTTCAAAAATTGGTGATCCATAGTAGCTGTCACCCTGTAACATCCTTTGCGTAAGAACATTGCTTTACTCAACTTTCAAGATGGAATACAGCTGTGAATGTCGGAAAGGACTAAACGAATATTTCTTGACTGACAATAAAGCCTCTTTGGATACACATTTCCTACACTCAAGATTTCATACATTCACACTTTCAATTAATCAAAGCCGTTGAATAAAAATCAGATTTCATCAAACTTAAATTGTGTGTAGATTTGAACCATAATCTAACGATCACAATCTACAATTGAATAAAACTGTAAATATTGTCCATTCAGAACGAGTGAAAAGACTAAACAGTAAAGTCATCCTTCTTAGAACAACTTGTTACTCATTTCATCACTATACCAACCCTCCATTGCACTGAGTCATACTGATTCTCATAAGCTTCACTTCAAATTACTCATTTCCATTCATCCATTCACTTTCCTATTCCAAACATGGCAGGAGCTCTTGTTGGTGGTGCTTTCCTTTCTGCTTTCCTTCAGGTTGCATTTGACAGACTTGCTTCTCGTCAAGTTGTTGACTTCTTCCGTCAAAGAAAACTTGATGAGACTCTGCTCGGAAAGTTGAAAACCATGCTTCGGTCAATTGATGCTCTGGCTGCTGATGCTGAACTAAAGCAGTTAGATCTCCCTGTCAAAGAATGGCTTTCTGATGTCAGAGATGCCGTGTTTGATGCAGAGGATCTCCTTGGTGAAATAGAGTATGAAGTCATCAAATGTAAAGTGGAAGCTGAGTCTGAATCTCAAACCTTAATTGGCAAGGTATCAAATCTCTTCAACACTACTTTCAGTACATTTAACAAGAAAATTGAGTCAGAGATGAAACAAATCCTTGAGAAACTAGAATATCTTGCAAGCCAAAAGGATGCTCTTGGTTTGAAAAACGCTACTTGTCCTAGTGTTAGATCAGGTAGTAAAAAGCAAACAACGTCTTTGTTGGTTCAAAGTGACATTTATGGCAGAGATGAAGACAAAGAAGTGATCCTTAATTGGCTCACATCTGAAACTGGCAATCATATGCAGCTATCTATACTTTCTGTTGTGGGCATGGGTGGGGTGGGTAAGACCACCCTTGCCCAACATGTGTACAATGACCCAAGGATGGAGGCCGCAGATTTTGGCATCAAAGCTTGGGTCTGTGTTTCCGATGATTTTGATGTTTTGAGGCTGACAAAAGCAATTCTTGAAGCAATCACTGGAAAATATGATGATAGTCCAAACCTAAATACGGTTCACACAAGATTGAAAGAAGGATTGACAGGGAAGAGATTTCTTCTAGTTCTGGATGATGTTTGGAACGAAAGACAAGAAGACTGGGAAACTTTTCAAACTCCTCTCAATTTCGGGGCTGCGGGAAGTAGAATTCTTGTAACCACACGCAGTGAGAAAGTTGCATCTACCATGCGGTCGTGCAAAGTGCATTGCCTAAAGCAACTAGAAGAAGACCATTGCTGGCAAATATTTGCTAGAAATGCATTCCAAGATGATCATCTTCCGTTGAATGCTGAGTTGAAGGGGATTGCCACAGAGATAGTTAAAAAGTGCAAAGGATTGCCTCTGACGTTGAAATCAATTGGAAGTCTTTTACGCACAAAGTCATCTGTTTCAGAATGGGAAGATGTGCTGAAAAGCGAGTTATGGGACTTACCCAGTGGAGATAATGAAATCATTCCTGCTCTATTATTGAGCTATCACCACCTTCCTTCTCATCTCAAGAGGTGTTTTTCTTTTTGTGCTGTTTTCCCCAAAGATTACGCATTTCGCAAGGACTTTTTAATTGAGCTGTGGATGACTCAAAATTTTCTACAAGGTACTCAACAGGGCAGGAGTCCAGAAGAAGTTGGACAACAATATTTTGAAGATTTATTATCTAAGTCTTTCTTTCAACAGTCAAGCAGATACAGAAACGAAACATGTTTTGTGATGCATGACCTTCTAAATGATTTGGCAAATTATGTTTGCGGGGACATCTGCTTCAGGTTGGGAGTTGGGAAAGCAAGAAGGGTACCAAAAACATGCCGTCATTTTTCAATTGCAAGCAATTACAAGGAATATTTTGATGTGTTTGAGAGTTTACATAATGCTAAAAGGCTGCGCACATTTTTTCCTGCAACTAGTAGAGAGAGTTTTGTGACCGTGACTTTGGAATGCAGTATTTCGATACATGATTTGTTCTCCAAATTTAAGTTCCTACATTTCTTATCTTTGCCTCATTGTTCTGACATTAGAGAGGTGCCTGACTCTTTAGGTGAACTTAAACATCTCCGTTCATTAGACCTTTCAAGGACTGGCATAGAAAAACTACCTGATTCAACATGTTTGTTGTATAACTTGCAAATACTGAAGCTGGTAGGTTGTAGAAGATTGGAAGAGCTGCCCATGGAGTTGTATAAACTCACCAATCTGCGTTACCTTGAATTTAGAGATACTGGAGTGAGAAGAATGCCAATGCATTTTGGAAAACTGAAGAATCTTCAAGAATTGGATGTGTTCTGTGCTGGCAAAAGCAGTGAATTCAGTATTCGGCAGTTAGGGGGACAACACAATCTTCATGGAGAGCTATCAATTAAGGAGCTGCAGAATATTGAAGACCCCTCAGATGCATTAGCAGTTGATTTGATGAACAAAACACACCTTGAGGCGCTTTGCTTGAAATGGAAGCGGAACCATATCCATGATGATCCGAGGAAAGAAAAGGAAGTACTTGAGAATTTACAACCATCCAATCACTTGAAGAAATTGTCAATTGAGTACTATGGTGGTACACAATTTCCGAGTTGGTTATCCACTAATTCATTTTCGAATGCGGTGTCCATATGGTTGAAGGACTGTAAATATTGCGTATGTTTGCCTTGCCTTGGACTTCTTCCATCTCTGAAGGATCTGAGGATTTCAGGGTTTGATGGGATAGTGAGTGTTGGTGCCGAATTTTATGGGAGTAGCTCTTCTCCATTTCCATCCTTGGAAACACTGTACTTCTTCAATATGAAGGAATGGGAAGAATGGGAATGTAATGTAACTTTTCCACGTCTGCAATCTCTTAGTATAGATTTGTGTCCGAAGCTGAAAGGGCTGTCAGAGCAACTTCTTCTTCATGCAAAGGGACTATATATTGGACACAACATGAAAGCACGGTCTCTCAAGACGATTGGGAATACTTGTCTTGAAGATCAATTGTCCATTTATTGTGGACCAAATATTAATATCTCCATGAGACTTTGCTATGATTTCCTTCAAACTCTGAAGATCCATGACTGTGACTCTCTTGCTACCTTTCCGTTAGATCTCTTCCCAAAGCTTGGTTTACTTCAACTCCACAGATGTTGTAATTTACGAATGATTGCACAGGAGCGCACTCATAGTCATCTTAGTAGGAAGCTGTCTATTATTGGGTGCCATCAGTTAGAATCAATGCCTAAACGCATGCACATCCTTCTTCCATCTCTTGCTCACCTTTGTATATATGATTGTCCAAAAGTGGAGATGTTCCCAGAAGGAGGTTTGCCATCAAATCTAAAAAGCTTGAAACTCTCAAGTTACAAACTTATCGTCTCACTGAAAGCTACGCTGGGAGTCAACACATGTCTAAAAATGTTGCATGTTGGAGAAGTGGATGAAGTGGAGTGTTTTCCAGAGGAAGGTTTTCTGCCATCCTCTCTTACTTCTCTGCACATATGGCATTGCAGAAATCTTAAAAAACTAGACTACAAGGGTCTATGTTTCCTCTCCTCTCTCAAGGCATTGAGTCTTGGGTACTGCACGAAGTTGGAATGCTTACCAGAGGAGGGTCTCCCCAAATCTATTTCAACTCTTCAAATTTATGATTGTGGATTGCTGAGACAGCGTTGCCAGAAACCAGAAGGCCAAGACTGGGGAAAGATTGCTCACATTCAAAACTTGAATATTCAGTATATGTGATCTATGAGATGAATTAATTCTGAAATGTGTGGGTCTCCTTGTGAGTATTATTTTGTGGGTCTCCAGCTCTTGGTATTGGTTTTTGTCCATTGCTGAAACAGCATTGCCAGAAATCACAAGGTCAAAACCGGGAAAAGATTGCTCACATTCAATGCTTGGACATTTTTTTAGTAAGGTGTGTATAATTTGAATTAGTGAGATGAATTAATTTAGGGAAGTTTGTTTGAATATGTCTTATGTCAAAATCTTGAGATGAAATGATATTTTAGTTCCGGTCACACCTATAACCTGCTTCTCGATCAACTTTCTTTATAAATTTTGAAAATTTAAAATTAAAAAATGTGATAATATTTTCTAATTAATTAAAAATAATAAATTTGAAAAAACTAATTTAACTTCAATTAATTCTCACTTTTAAGAAAATATCCATAATATTTTTTAACAGGAAAATATTCCAAATTTCAATCAAGTATTTTGATGAAAACATTAAAATGCTAATTAAAATAATATTTAATTTTTGTTATATTTTATTGAAGTGATCATAAATTGATTTTTTCAAAAAAGTCACTAATTATTTAAAGAGTGTACGTAATGTTAACTGTTTTAATTTTATAAATATTTATAATTAAAAAACTTTTTTATTTCATTATTCTTGTTCAAATCATTTGAAAAATGTGCTATATTACAATGAAATATTTGAAAAAATTATGATTAATTTTATCTGTTAATTCAATCTTTATATTTTAAATATTTTTGATCTAATCCTCATATTTAAAAAATATTTAATTTTATTTTTTCACATACAAAATTAATACACACATAATATTTAGGTACATTCTTTTTATAAATTTAAAATAATTAGATGCATATATTAGATATTATTTTTTGGCAGATATAGATTTAAATATAGCCCATCTCATTAGTATCAGAAAGACTGATGATTGAATATTTCAGGAAAAGTTTAAAACATTGAAATAAAATACATGCTATTAAAATTATTTATATATTTTATAAAAGCTATTATATATAAATTATTTTGTCAAAACAATTTTCGCACTCATATATTAGTTATATATAATTTATTACATATTAATTCATTAAACATTCATAAATTATATAATCCATAAAAATGGAAAGTGTATTAATTTTACTGTCAGAAAATTTAAGGGTGTTTCAAGTCATACACTAAGAGTATTGATAAATTATTTCAAAAAATTATTAAATGGTCAATTCCAATTTATTTTATTTATTTATTTTAAAAGAGTAAGACATAAAGAATTTTGTTACACCAGAATCAAAAGATACAATTAGAGGAATACTGTAGATGAAATCTATACCTTGAATTTAATTTGTGGAAGTAGGAGATCTTTATTGAGAATAAAGACCTTCCGATCTAATTTTCTATAGTCTGGGTTAATGTCTGTAGGGCATGAGCTATAACCCTAATCATTCCTTTTAGTCATCACCAATGATAAACAAAGAAGATGAAAAATTTAGAGAGAAAGATGGGCACAACGTTTGCATCGAATCGATAAACATATCAAACACATCAAAACACCTAGTCTAACATTAGTAGGCATAAGCTCACATGTCAAACTGAGGTCTCTAAACTAGGCTAAGAGATCTATCTCCCTAACCATCAATGTAGACCCATGCAAGGATTTTTTACTAAAGGGATCAACCACTACATTAGCTATATCAAGGTGATAACTAAGTTCAAAATCATAATCCTTAAGAAACTCTAACTATCTCCTTTGTCTCATATTTAACTCTCCTCGATCAAATCAGTATTTCAACTCTTATGGTTCCTATAAACCTCAAAGTAAGAGCGATACAAATAATGTCTACAAATTTTAACCACAATCGTTATTACTGTCAATTCCAAATCATGGGTAGGATAGTTTCTCTTAAGTTGCCTAGAACCATACGACACTACCTGTTGTATATGCATTAATACAACACCAAGTCCTAGCTTAGAAGCATCATAGTACACTACAAAGCTCTAATCAAGGTCAAGGAAAACTAATATAAAAGGTTGTGGTCAACTTTTCTTTAGAGGTATACAACTATCCCTCGAGATCATATGTCCTAATAAGCTAACCTCACTGTCCAGATAAAAATAACAAACCTACAAAAATAAAAAATACTAAGAAGCTCACACACTATCCTATCTCATCTTTCAAAGTAAGCAAATCAGTTCCTAATCGTAATACATCTCAGAAATGAGGTAGTCCCCATAATCCACAAGCCGAGAAAGTTAAACCTAAGCTCTGATACCACAATTGTAACACCCCTCAACTTCTCCACCAAAATATTCTAATTTCTCTATGGTAATTAAATACATCATTCGATAACAAACCAAATCTTATTTCATAAAGTAATTTTCAAATTAAATTTCTACAACTGTATATTCTTTACAAAAGAAAAATCTTAAACTTCTAACATTCCTATATAATAGAAATTTCTCAAACACGAAAATGAAAGCAATAGTATCATGATGTCTTCAACAAACCAGGTTCTCCTCTAGCCTACGACCTGGTGTCTCCAAGCAACTGCTCATCTGCTCGCCCGTTCGCGGGGTCATCACAGGTGTCAACCACAAACACAACCATAGGGTTAGCTCATAATTTAATGATAATAATAAAATCATAAGAACAATACACACAAACAACAGATATAAAGAAGACATGAAATTTCAATTAACAAATCATCACAATTAACTATGCAACCCAATATGATGCATGTCACTCACATTTCACTCTCATGTCATGTGGTACCATCAAAACAACTGAGCGATGCTAGGAGTACATGTCACATCTGACACTCTCACTAGAAATACTAGATAGTTACAGTTAGGGCAACCAGTGTTGCAAAGGGAGTCACTTCCCACTCATGGTGATCGGCCATAGTGGAAGTTTTCCCCACCGCGAATACCCTCCAAGTCCTAGGCCATTACGACGACCCGTCAGGGACCAACCGTACTAGTTCCATTCATCCTCACATTTCGATAACATTTTCACTTTGTTTAGCATTCATGATAATCTCTCTCATCTTTAAAACACAATGCCTTACAAGCATATTCAACAGGGGCAACCTCACTCCACGTCCATAGGAGTAGGCATCCATCCCTTTCACTTTCAAATAATTTCAACTGATTATCATGAACCTAAATGACTCATCAATGCAATATGACCCACAAAATTAATCTCTTAGTCCACATCAATCATTTCCCTTAACATTAATAAATGTAGTCCATATGTCATTCACATTTCATTACATTACAAATGTAATTTATCACAAACAACAATACAAAGAAGAAAGAATGCACTAATAATAATATGTGGAATTCTACATAATCATAATTCAACTTAAAGTTTTATTTATTTATTTATACATTGACTAATGTTTAACCAAATCCAAATTACCAGAGTCAACCTTCATACCTCAAAATCCAAATGTCTAGTTATTGCCACAATTTCTCTCACTGTTCCTTTCACCTTACACATCTATTCAATCTCTTATCACTTTAATTACAATGTCTCACTCACCAAATGAAACACTACAATAGCTATCCATATCATGTTTACATCCACCTTTATATACATCTAACCACATCCTTCTATCCTTAATAAGATTTCGTCATCATATTCCTTTGCAATAAATATCACACCACCTTTGTACTAAACATATTGATCACAATGATAAGAACCTATTGACCGTTCTATATTCTTTTTATTTCTACTCAAACCCTATGAGTAATAAGATATCATGAAAATCTAATGCCAAAATCAGAAAATTAACTACATTAAATAATCATGTCAATCACATAATTATCCATAAAGAAATCATTACCCACGACACTCATTATCATTGAATTCTTATAACTACTCTCAATTAAAGGGTTCTCAATAGGTAAAACTTATTCTCTGGATTTTCTACTTAACCAAGGGTTCTTACAACTATAAAAGTGTAACACCCCTAGTTACTACAAACGCCACGACATAAAATCTCCATGATTCGGGAAAAATAAATACGCCATTAAACGAAGGGAATTAACTTCATTTCATAGAGTAATTACTAGAGTGAGATCTCACAACTACGTATGTCTCCACAATTCAAAAACTCTCAAATAACGAAATATCTAGAGAATATTTAACATGTATAAAAGAAGCAACCACTGAAAATCAAAAAAGGAAAAACAAGGATCACTGTATGCCAAGTCCTCAAGCAATCGAGCTCCTTTCCTAGCCTACGTTATTTTTGCCTCCAACAAACTGCTCATCTGCTCACCCGTTTGCGGGGTCATCACAGGTGTCAACCACAGACACAACACAGGGTTAGTTCACATTTTAATAATAATAACAAGACCAACAAGAACAGCTCAACACAAGGAACATAAGAAGGTACAAAATTTATCAAAACCAATCATATCATGCAACCCAGTATGATGCATGCTACTCACAATTCCCTCTCATGCCATGTGGTACCATTAAAACCATTGAGCGATGTCTAGGAGTACATGTCACCTCTGACACTCTCACTAGAAATACTAGACAGTTACAGTTAGGGGGCAACCAGTGTTGCAAAGGGAGTCACTTCCCACTCATGATGATCAGCCATAGTGGAAGCTTTCCCCACCGCGAATACCCTCAAAGTCCTAGGCCATTACATCGACCCGTCAAGGACCAACCGTTCTAGTTCCATTCATCCTCATTTTTCGAAAATATTTTCGTTTCACTTAGTATTCATGATAATCGTTATCAATTTCCCAAAACAATGTCATGCCTCTTAAGCATGTCCACCAGGGGTAACCTTATTGCTTCTCCACCGCAGTAGGCATCCATCCCTCTCATTTTCAACAAACACAACTGATTATCATGAACCTAAGCAATTTATTAATACAACATGCCCCCACAAAATTAATCTCTCACCCCATATAACTCAGCTCACATAACAAAATATTTAATACAATAAAATCCAATAAGATCATCATACACAAATAATCATATGTAAAATCAGTGTAAATAAGGAAATGGAAACAGTTAAGTAAGAAATATGACATATACTTTATCATAAAAACAAAAACAAGAATTAAATTAAACCTCGTACACTTCCAATCGCCAATTAAATTAAATCAAATAGACACAATACAATAATTACAATAATAATACACACAAGAATTCAATTCACTAATAAAGCTAATCTAAACGACTAAAATAACCAAAAAATGAATCGTTACTAAAATGACTTGCCAAGATTAAAATAAGTGTTAAAATAAAATAATTTAACTTTTATATAATATAAAAGGGAACAATTACTCCTGTGTAGTAATGTATTTCTTCCACAACTTGGAACTTTGCAATTAAAATAATAGAAATAAAAAGATAAGGCTAAAGTGAAATCAAAACAACATATAAATGTCTAGAACATCAGAGTATACGACGAGGGAAATTAGTTTTCTTTAGGGATCTAATTAAAGTTTGATTGCCTTCGGTAACATTTAATTTCATTAGTGTAACTATTTGCACTACAAAATTCCAATATTATTTGACAATAAACTAAAAGGCGTAACTCATGATCTATCACTACAATAAACTAAAAGGCCTAACTTAGGAGAAGACAAGTTTCCTATTTTTATTTTTTCACTATCTTCTTCCTTATCCTTTCCTCGCTTTCCTCGCCGAGTGTCTTTCTAGCCTCTCCTTACCACCACAACCATACAATTATCAAATAACAAAATCAACGGATGCACAACAAAAAAATAAGAAGAAGGAAATCACCATGAACAAACCAAACACAAAGGTAGTGTAGTAGAGGCACCATGTTTAAGCTATCGAGAAGAAAATAAAATAAAAAGGATCTAGCCACTAAAACGTTGATCCAAAGCAATAAACAATAAGAAAAACTGAGCATAAAAAAATAAAAGGAGCACCGTAGTAGAGAAGACGCAGAATTAACCTTGATAGCAAAAAAATAAAATTAATAATTATTATTAAAATAGAGAACACCCTGACCTGAAAGTAAGTCGATCACGTGCAATTGAAAATCTAGGTATTGATCTATGTTCACAATCAGAAATTTGATCTCCTTGTTTTTTGTTTTGGAAGGTAGGTTTGAAACACATGAACAAAAAGAGATATCCGAGGATGGGGAAAAGATATAAAAGAGATTTGATTTGAATAGATTTTCTGATGAGAATTTGCAGCAACTCACTCACCCATTCCCTTCTATTTTATTTATCTACCAACTCTCGTGAAACCTAACCACTCCTTTAAGATATTTTGATTTTACTTTATTTTATTTATTTTATTTTATCTTATTTTCAAAAAACCAGGGTGTTACAAAAAGGATTCAAGGTTTCTTAGTATAAAAATATTGTAATTCAAAATGTCAATCTTCAATCCCTAGAAATTTCATATTTTATAATTTCATTTCTCTGATTTTCTTAACCCTCATTCGCTCACTCATTCACAATATACCAATCCCATCACAAAATCTACCTTTAGAGCACAATAATCCAATTTATTAAATAACAACAATCACATAATTAATCATAATTGTCAAACCAACAATACTCAGGAACTCATAATAGCAATGATCTAATAATAGAACCACAATCATCATACCTAATAAATTTAATCATAAAAATCACAAAAAAAAATATTTAGAAACAATTAATCACTCATACTCAATATTATCATCAAATTAAGAACTACCCTAACCTGAACTCGATACACTGTGTGTGAAGAAAAACTGAAGTTGGTAGAGTTCCAAATCTCCACCCTCACATCAGGAACTTCAATCTCCTTTTAGGGGGAAAGACAATACTAGAACTTGAGAGAAAGAAAGGAAAGATAGATAGAACGAGGAAGGATGTGTATTTTGAAGGTGTAGTAGACTCGCCCTTTTATAGTTGCTTAACCACCTATGGGCATTTATTACCCATTAAAATTATAACATTACATAATCAATTTTCATTATTTCGTTGAAGATAATTATTTCCTTAACTAGTGCAGATTCTGTTTCCTAACAGATTTGGTGGTGATTTGGAACAGATTTGTGGTGATTTGATTTGTATCACCTTAATTACTTATTTCCTATTTCCTTAATTAAGTTGTAACTAGTCTATAAATTCATATTGTATTCATTCCTTGAATAAGATACAAAAATAACATAAAATCTGTTATTCAATCTTATTAAATTGAAACGTTATAATTCAATTATTATAATTAAAATAAGACGTTACATAATTAATTATTATTATTATTAAAATAGACATTAGACCATTTATTATTATTATTCAAAAAAATTGGGTTGTTACAATTCCACCCTACTAAAAAAATTTCGACCCCGAAATTTACCTGATGTAAACATTCTAGGATGATCTTGTTTTCACTTTGTCCTCCGACGCCCATGTTATTCATTCACTAGATTCTCCACCTGAGATCACCTCCATTAGAGGAATCTCTTTGCCTCTTAATTGCTCTACCTTTCTATCAACAATCCTTAATGGATAGGTCTCATATGACAAGTTGACTCTTACAGATACATTATAATCCTCAAACTCTCTATCATTTCTACTCTTATCATGCTTATTCTTCTATCTATTCTGAGCCACTTTCATCATTTCTTGGATAAACCTAACCTTACCTGTAATTTGTTGAATCACATCTAGACCTAAGGTAAACTATTTCCCAATACAACTTAGGATGACAGGGTCTTATATATTTTGTCGTAATATTTCCTATAGTGTTATATCCATAGAGGAAAGGTATTATAGGTGAACTTAACTAGAGGCAAAAAGGTATCACAATTCCCTTTGTGTTCTAAAACACATGGTCTCAAAACGTCTTAAAGTGAACGAGCTTTGCCAATCTGCTGACTATAGCCCATAAAGAAACAAAAACCCTTAGAAGGTCTAATCAACTCCTCTGCATCCTCAAAACTTGCATCTAAGCCTGATAGCAATTTTATACCTCTTAACATCTCTCAACCTTAAGATCATTGTCACTTCTAAAATTCATGCTTACTCCTTACTCTATATATTTTTTTTTATATATATATATTTTTGCAGAAAGCAGGGGTTATATCCATGAGGTGTCATCTTAGATGGATCACAAAACTACAAACGGCTCACTATGGTCAACCAATACTAAAATTTGGGTTGTATTAAAACTCGTCTTGAGGGTCTGTAAATTACTCGCACACCTCTCCTTTGAAACAAAAGGTTAACCTTTCCAAGTTAAGGTGGTCAGGGTAAGACTAATCTAAAGAAGTCTTGTATGAGCCTACGATAGTATCCAACTAAACCCAAAAATAATTACCAATCTCAAAATTGACTTAGGGCTTTCCACTTAAGCGTTGCGAGTACCTTAGAACGTTTTACAATTATTCTCCATGATTTATCCTTACTAAACCAAAACTCACACTTAGACCACTTAGCACACAACTTATGACATCCTAGAGTCAGAAACACTATCCTCAAATATTTTAGAACGCACTAGGATATCATATATGAAATCATTACACATCTACCTAGGTAAGAGTGAAAGATGTATTTCTTGTGGTCCATAAACATACTAGTAGCGTTGTTCTTTTAAAATAGCCTCACAAGATACTTATAGTGATCATACTTCGAAATGTCCTTAGGCTTAACCTAGACCTGCGGGTAACTTAACTTAAGATTTATCTTGCCAAACACATAAGTTCTTACCAATTGGTTAATCAAATCATTTATCCTAGGTAAAGGTACTTATTCTTAATGGTATTTTTTATTCAACTACCTATAGTCTACACACAACTTCATAGAACCATTATTCCATCCTTTTCGCTAACCACATAAGAGTCCTTTAAGGTGACATGTTAGCTCTAATGAACTATATACTGAAGAAAACCTCTATTTGACTCTCTAACTTCGCTAACTCTATTGGAGACATTCTATAATGAGCTATAAATATAGGTCCAATTCTTGACACTAGGTCTATACCAAAATCTATCTCACCATTGGGAGGTAAGAAAAATATGTCTTCAAGAAAGTATCATAGAACTCACATGTTAGAGGCACCTTAACAAAAGTCACTTGACTCACAGCTTCTAGGTTGGCTAATATCACATATACATAAACTATCTTTCTTAAGGAGACACAATGTGTCAGACAGATATGAAAGTTCTATCTCTACTTACTTTCACACTATCAAATCAGTGGTCCAATAAAAAAAACAATCCTAAAGAACATGATTGGAGTATAACTAGTTCACACCAAGAATAACATGTATATCATGTGAGGATAAACAAATCAAATTAACTGAAAGACTAACCAACTATTTTCAAGGATGTTTTAAATAGCTCAGTGAAGTAACAACAAAATTACTAGTTGGAGTAAAACTAATAAATCAATCTTTAAAAATGGAAATGGTCAATTCCAATTTATTTTATTTATTTATTTTAAAAGAGTAAGACATAAAGAATTTTGTTACACCAGAATCAAAAGATACAATTAGAGGAATACTGTAGATGAAATCTATACCTTGAATTTAATTTGTGGAAGTAGGGGATCTTTATTGAGAATAAAGACCTTCCGTTCTAATTTTCTATAGTCTGGGTTAATGTCTGTAGGGCATGAGCTATAACCCTAATCATTCCTTTTAGTCATCACCAACGACAAACAAAGAAGATGAAAAACTTAGAGAGAAAGATGGGCACAACGTTTGCATCGAATCGATAAACATATCAAACACATCAAAACACCTAGTCTAACATTAGTAGGCAAAAGCTCACATGTCAAACTGAGGTCTCTAAACTAGGCTAAGAGATCTATCTCCCTAACCATCAATGTAGACCCATGCAAGGATTTCTTACTAAGGGGATCAACCACTACATTAGCTATATCAAGGTGATAACTAAGTTCAAAATCATAATCCTTAAGAAACTCTAACTATCTCCTTTGTCTCATATTTAACTCTCCTCGATCAAATCAGTATTTCAACTCTTATGGTTCCTATAAACCTCAAAGTAAGAGCGATACAAATAATGTCTACAAATTTTAACCACAATCGTTATTACTGTCAATTCCAAATCATGGGTAGGATAGTTTCTCTTAAGTTGCCTAGAACCATACGACACTACCTGTTGTATATGCATTAATACAACACCAAGTCCTAGCTTAGAAGCATCATAGTACACTACAAAGCTCTAATCAAGGTCAAGGAAAACTAATATAAAAGGTTGTGGTCAACTTTTCCTTAGATGTATACAACTATCCCTCGAGATCATATGTCCTAATAAGCTAACCTCACTGTCCAGATAAAAATAACAAACCTACAAAAAAAAAAGAAAAATACTAAGAAGCTCACACACTATCCTATCTCATCTTTCAAAGTAAGCAAATCAGTTCCTAATCGTAATACATCTCAGAAATGAGGTAGTCCCCATAATCCACAAGCCGAGAAAGTTAAACCTAAGCTCTGATACCACAATTGTAACACCCCTCAACTTCTCCACCAAAATATTCTAATTTCTCTATGGTAATTAAATACATCATTCGATAACAAACCAAATCTTATTTCATAAAGTAATTTTCAAATTAAATTTCTACAACTGTATATTCTTTACAAAAGAAAAATCTTAAACTTCTAACATTCCTATATAATAGAAATTTCTCAAACACGAAAATGAAAGCAATAGTATCATCATGATGTCTTCAACAAACCAGGTTCTCCTCTAGCCTACGACCTGGTGTCTCCAAGCAACTGCTCATCTGCTCGCCCGTTCGCGGGGTCATCACAGGTGTCAACCACAAACACAACCATAGGGTTAGCTCATAATTTAATGATAATAATAAAATCATAAGAACAATACACACAAACAACAGATATAAAGAAGACATGAAATTTCAATTAACAAATCATCACAATTAACTATGCAACCCAATATGATGCATGTCACTCACATTTCACTCTCATGTCATGTGGTACCATCAAAACAACTGAGCAATGCTAGGAGTACATGTCACATCTGACACTCTCACTAGAAATACTAGACAGTTACAGTTAGGGCAACCAGTGTTGCAAAGGGAGTCACTTCCCACTCATGGTGATCGGCCATAGTGGAAGTTTTCCCCACCGTGAATACCCTCCAAGTCCTAGGCCATTACGACGACCCGTCAGGGACCAACCGTACTAGTTCCATTCATCCTCACATTTCGAAAACATTTTCACTTTGTTTAGCATTCATGATAATCTCTCTCATTTTTAAAACACAATGCCTTACAAACATATTCAACAGGGGCAACCTCACTCCTCGTCCATAGGAGTAGGCATCCATCCCTTTCACTTTCAAATAATTTCAACTGATTATCATGAACCTAAATGACTCATCAATGCAATATGACCCACAAAATTAATCTCTTAGTCCACATCAATCATTTCCCTTAACATTAATAAATGTAGTCCATATGTCATTCACATTTCATTACATTACAAATGTAATTTATCACAAACAACAATACAAAGAAGAAAGAATGCACTAATAATAATATGTGGAATTCTACATAATCATAATTCAACTTAAAGTTTTATTTATTTATTTATACATTGACTAATGTTTAACCAAATCCAAATTACCAGAGTCAACCTTCATACCTCAAAATCCAAATGTCTAGTTATTGCCACAATTTCTCTCACTGTTCCTTTCACCTTACACATCTATTCAATCTCTTATCACTTTAATTACAATGTCTCACTCACCAAATGAAACACTACAATAACTATCCATATCATGTTTACATCCACCTTTATATACATCTAGCCACATCCTTCTATCCTTAATAAGATTTCGTCATCATATTCCTTTGCAATAAATATCACACCACCTTTGTACTAAACATATTAATCACAATGATAAGAACCTATTGACCGTTCTATATTCTTTTTATTTCTACTCAAACCCTATGAGTAATAAGATATCATGAAAATCTAATGCCAAAATCAGAAAATTAACTACATTAAATAATCATGTCAATCACATAATTATCCATAAAGAAATCATTACCCACGACACTCATTATCATTGAATTCTTATAACTACTCTCAATTAAAGGGTTCTCAATAGGTAAAACTTATTCTCTGGATTTTCTACTTAACCAAGGGTTCTTACAACTATAAAAGGATTCAAGGTTTCTTAGTATAAAAATATTGTAATTCAAAATGTCAATCTTCAATCCCTAGAAATTTCATATTTTATAATTTCATTTCTCTGATTTTCTTAACCCGCATTCGCTCACTCATTCACAATATACCAATCCCATCACAAAATCTACCTTTAGAGCACAATAATCCAATTTATTAAATAACAACAATCACATAATTAATCACAATTGTCAAACCAACAATACTCAGGAATTCATAATAGCAATGATCTAATAATAGAACCACAATCATCATACCTAATGAATTTAATCATCAAAATTACAAAAAACAATATTTAGAAACAATTAATCACTCATACTCAATATTATCATCAAATTAAGAACTACCCTAACCTGAACTCGATACACTGTGTGTGAAGAAAAACTGAAGTTGGTAGAGTTCCAAATCTCCACCCTCACATCAGGAACTTCAATCTCCTTTTAGGGGGAAAGACAATACTAGAACTTGAGTGAAAAATAGGAAAGATAGATAGAACGAGGAAGGATGTGTGTTTTGAAGGTGTAGTAGACTCGCCCTTTTATAGTTGCTTAACCACCTGTGGACATTTATTACCCATTAAAATTATAACATTACATAATCAATTTCCATTATTTTGTTGAAGATAATTATTTCCTTAATTAGTGCAGATTCTGTTTCCTAACAGATTTGGTGGTAATTTGGAACAGATTTGTGTTGATTTGATTTGTATCACCTTAATTACTTATTTCCTATTTCCTTAATTAAGTTGTACCTAGTCTATAAATTCATATTGTATTCATTCCTTGAATAAGATACAAAAATAACATAAAATCTGTTATTCAATCTTATTAAATTGAAACGTTATAATTCAATTATTATAATTAAAATAAGACGTTACATAATTAATTATTATTATTATTAAAATAGACATTAGACCATTTATTATTATTATTCAAAAAAATTGGGCTGTTACACAGAATATTTTGAATCCAATGGATGCGTTAACAGTGGATATGGAGAGCAAAACACGCCTTTTGAAGCTAGCCTTTGTATGGATATGGAATCACATCCCTGATGGTTCAAGGAAAAACAGGGAAGTTATAAATTTTCGAAACGGTTAGAAATCTCACGTCGCCTAAGATATAACATGTTGTATGTATATAAGTGAATAACAGTTCTCACCTTACAAGCTGGTTTATAAGGTTGAGTTAAGTTATCATCTAAATTTCTAACATGGTATTATGACTCTTTGCAAGGGATGTTACAATGTATCTTTCCTTGCTTGATCTTTTCTCGTTTGCTTTGTATTCATGGAACCATCATCGATAAATTCTTATTTTAGTTTCTAAAATTTACTTGTAACTTTACCAAATTTTCATTTAAATCACGAACTCTCGTTAATATAACCAAAATCTGAAGTTAACTTTGAATAAATATTGGACAAAATTTGAGATGAATTAAAATTTATATTTTATATTTTGGACAACATTTATATTTTCTTCTGAACTTAACTTTGAACAAATAAATACAAAACTTTAAACAAATAAATACACCATTTTGATGAATTAAAATATATAAATTGTAGAGTCTTCTTTTTTTTCGAACCTTTTTTAACTATAGACTTAAGTAAGTTCTATTGGACCTAAATGTTTAACTGTTTATAACTGTTTTTGATGCGTTATCTTCCTATTTTAATGTGTTTCTTATACTTATCTGTTTTCTGAAGTGCAAAAGTTATGGTATGGAGCATCCACTCTGATTTCTGAAGAGACTACTTTGCAATTGGGAGTTATGGTAGCATCATCTTCCTTTATCTGTTTTGGAAAAAAAAGGGGCTTTTTTGAGACCGATAATGATTCTTGTTATTTTAGGGAGTTTCTATTTGAATTGGTTACGATTGTTACTGGAAATTGATTCAATCAGAAACAGAGGAAGTGGAATTTAGTCACTGGAGAGTTGGTCTAGGAAACTACTAAATGATAGGGTAGTGATTACTGTTTATTTACTTCTGCTATAGGGAGGTTAATTTGTAGTAACTGATATGCAGTTGGATGTATGCAATCATGATGGTTGCTTGTGTATCATTGATACTTATGATTAATACACAATTGTTTTTCTTGATAACAAAAGAAAAAGTAAATGGAGGTATGAAGTTGTTAAGACTAATATTTTAGTTCAAGAGAGATGACTGTCTCAACTACAATAAAACAATTTAATAATGAATTAAATTGAAAGATGACGCTCTCACTATAAATATAGTTAGGGGAAACCAATGTTGCAGCAGAGTCACTTCCCACACTTATGGTGATCAGCCATAGTGAGAGTTTTTTTCACGGCGAATACCCTCCACTCATAAGCCATTACATCAACCCGTCATGAACCAACTATCCTAGTTCTATTCATCCTTAATTTTCACAAACATCTTTCAGCTCATCTAACATTCATGGTAATTCTCATCTCTTTTCAAATCTCATGCATCACACACATGTCTACCAGGGCAACCTCACCGCTCCCTCATGGCGGCAGACATCCATCCTTCTCGTTCAACAAAATTACCATTGATTATCATGAACCTTAGGAGTGATTCATGCATTATGTCCCATCATATTAGCTCTCATCCACACACATTATTTTACCATTTCGAGACTCCTCACGCCAAAACACCAACTAAAAGTTAATTCATAAACAACACGGGTACAATGATGCAAACAGAGTAACAAAAGGAATAACAAATGGAAGAGATTTAATGCAATATTTAGTTTTAGTGAGATGTAATGCAATACAAGGTGTAGTTTTCGTTCAGTAAGTTTGTTATTAGAAGGGCTGTTGATAACAACTACATCACACTTTGGAAGCATTGCATCAAGTTCCTTCTGAAACTTTGCTCGAGTCTCTTTCTCCAATTCAGGATCCCTCCTGAGTCGATCAAAATACAAGAGATTATAGTTAAAAGGTTTCAACCTCTGGCGTAAAAGCTTCCCAATTCGTCCAGCACCGACAGCTCCAATTGTCTTGCCTTCAAGATCATAAGCTCTATGTGCAATGCCAGCAACATTCCATTCCCAATTAACAGCTTGATGGTACCCTGGCAAGAAACTCCTAATCAGAATGAGGATTTTCATTAAGCTACTTTGAAAAGATACTTCTCTAGCCAGGGGCTTTGGACTTTTCCTTTGTTGATTTTCTTTTCTTTCACTGAATGACCACTGACAAATTTGATATGTGTGGTTATATAATTATATCACATTGTTAAAGTAATCAAATCTTTGCAGCAATTTTACCAAATCAAATCATGTGTGAATTTAAACAAATGAACTACTTGCATATGTGCGCACATTTATAAATACACCATTTTGATGAATTAAAATATATAAATTGTAGAGATTTTTTTCGAACTTTTTTTAACTAGACTTAAATAAGCTCTATTGGGCCTAAATATTTAACTGTTTTTGATGCATTATAGTCCCATTTTAATGTGTTTCTTATACTTAGGTGGTGAAGTGCAAAAGTAATGGTATGGGGCATCCATTCTGATTTCTGAAGAGATTACTCTGTAGTTAAGACTAATATTTTAGCTCAATTTTTCAAGTTGTGTACATTTTCTGTCTACTTATTTGGCTTAAACTTACGTTATGGGTATATGTTTAAAGGTACTCTCTGGCACATGTAAAAGAAGTATCTCCAACAAGCTATATAACTCTTTGGCACAGACAAAAAAGAATATGAATTTTTCAACATGTCTATATTTAAGAGAGATGATTGTCCAAACTACAATAAAACATGTTATTTAAAAGAATTGAAATTCATGATGTGCAACATGATAATTGTTATATATCTTTATCATTGCAATAATGGTATATTGTTTTGTTCAAAGAGACATGATTATCTTGAAAACCATTAATTAACTTTTAAATGCATATATTGTTTAACAGTCTCAATGCCATTCAAGAAGTAGATTAAAAGAATTCTACAAATTATTTTTTATAAATTTTAAGATGATGACTTAAACTGAGATCTTACATATACTGAGCATGAATTTTATTAGTCAATCATGACTTCAACTTAGTTATATTTTAAAGATGAATTTGACGTATCATTGTCATTGGGACAAAATACTTACTAAAGTACTAAACTAAACTGGATCAAATATTTAATTATTGTCAATTAAGTGAGTAAAGAGAAGATTGTTAATTGATACATCAAATGAATTTGCATGCAATTGAAGTTTAAGATACCAATAGATAATTTGATTTCAGAATACCATAGCAGATCTTACAATTGATTTTTAAAATTCATATGACAGGTTTTAAGAAATAAAAAAGACCCCTCCATTTTAAGTTGTTTCCTAAATGTAAAAGAAAAATCATGCATAATATGATTAGTCTTTGAAAAATATCTTCCAAGATGTACCCTCAGCTTCATCGTAACAATTCATTGGATACACATTGCTTTACTCAACTTTCAAGATGGAATACAGCTGTGAATGTCACAAAGGAGTAAACAATTATTGCTTGACTGACCATAAAGCCTCTTTGGATAGACATTTGCTACACTCAGGATTTCATACATTCACACTTTCAATTAATCAAAGCCGTTGAATAAAATCAGATTTAATCAAACTGAAATTGTGTCTAAAATTTGAACAATCCATTCATAATCTAACGATCACAATTTACAATCGAGTAAAACTGTAAATATTTTCCATTCAATACAGACTCAATAGAAAAGTCATCCATCTTGAATAACTTGTTACTCATTTCATCACTATACCAATCCTCCATTGCACTGAGTCATACTGATTCTCATAAGCTCCACTTCAACTTACTCATTTCCATTCATCCGCTCACATTCCTATTCTAAACATGGCAGGAGCTCTTGTTGGTGGTGCTCTTCTTTCTGCTTTCCTTCAGGTTGCATTTGACAGGCTGGCTTCTCGTCAAGTTGTTGACTTCTTCCGTCAAAGAAAACTTGATGAGACACTGCTCGACAAATTGAAGCTGAAGCTGTGTCCATTGATGCTCTGGCTGATGATGCTGAACAAAAGCAGTTAACAGATCCACGTGTCAGAGAATGGCTTTTCTGTTGGAACAAGGCTTTCTATTGTGATTGAAAAGTTAGCTACAAGGTTAGCAGAAAACTCACTGTCAAAATTTTTGAAAGAAGAAGACTCTCTCTTTTTTACAATACCAAGTATACAGTATTTATACAAGTGGAGTTATGAATAGCTTGCCCATCAAGTTCCTATGCTAAGTACATTAGTCTAACTACATGTGAAATAGCTATCAGCGGAAACAACAAAACAAGCCACCTTTCGTCTGTCCGGTCTCAGACGAAACAAACTGGTTTCGTCTGTTAGTCATCAGACGGAACTTCACACTCAGACGAAACAAACTGGTTTCGTCTGTTAGTCATCAGACGGAACTTCACACTCAGACGAAACAAGGTACCGTGTGATGGAAAACTTCTTCAGACGAAACATCTTCATCAGACGAAACAAGGTATCGTCTGATGGAAAACTTCTTCAGACGAAACTTGCATTACAACAACACTCCTCCTAATACAAGTTATCCAAGCTTTCCATTCCCATAAGCTTCTTCAGTTCCTCAAACCTCACTCTCTTAAGAGGTTTGGTCAGTATGTCGGCCAACTGCACCTCGGTTTTACAATGCTCCACATCAAGCTTGTCTTCATTCACTTGTTCTCTAAGAAAATGATACCTCCTCTCAATGTGCTTGCTCCTGCCATGGCTAACAGGGTGTTTTGCGAGATCAATTGCAGACTTGTTATCAATCAAGACTTCACCTTGGTACTCACAAATCCTCATTTCCTCCAACAAAGCATTTTGATCCACATAGCTTGACAAGCAAAGATATGATGCAGCTACATACTCTGCCTCACATGATGACAAAGCTACCACATCCTGTTTTTCGAGCTCCAGCATATCAATGCCTTCCCTATCATGAACAAATACCCAGCAGTACTCTTCTTATCATCCACATCACCTCCCCAAAGAATCCCCGAATACCCGAAACCTCAATTTTCTTCAAATTGATTTCACTTGGCATCAACACGCCATGATCAGTAGTTCCTTTGATAAACCTCAAAATTCTCTTGACCGCAAGCAAGTGGCATGATCTTGGCTGTTCCATGAATCTGCTCAATAACCCAACACTATGACTGATGTCAGGTCTAGTGTTGCACAGGTATCTTAGTGAACCAATGATCTGTTTGTACAGTGTAGCATCTACAGGCTCCCCTGGTGATTCTCTGCTCAGTTTCAAACCAGTCTCCATAGGTGTAATAGCTGGGTTGCAGTTTGCCATTTTGAACCTCTTCAAAATGTCTTCAGCATACTTCTTTTGATGAAGAAAGACCCCTCTGTCAGTGAATTTGAATTCCATCCCTAGAAAATATGACAAATTTCCTAGATCACTCATCTCAAATTCCTTCATCAGCATTGACTTGAATTTCATATTCTCTTGCTCATTTGCACCTGTGATCAGTAGATCATCCACATAAAGACATAGGATTATATGATCAGACTTACTAGAGCCCTTCACATATACTCCATGTTCTGAAACACACTTAGTGCATCCTGCTTTTATCAGAAAACTATCAATCCTTTTATTCCAAGCTCTTGGAGCTTGTTTCAGCCCATACAGTGCCTTCTTGAGCCTATACACCTTGCTCTCTTGCCCCTTAACTTCAAAACCTGGTGGCTGCTTCACATAGACTTCCTCTTCTAATGGACCATTCAAGAATGCAGATTTTACATCCAGTTGATGCAAATTCCATCCATATTGTGTTGCTATTGCTACCAAAATCTTGACAGTCTCAAGTCTAGCTACTGGTGCATATACCTCATTAAAGTCAATACCTGCCCTCTGTAGAAACCCCTTTGCTACCAACCTTGCCTTATACTTTGCAATCTCACCATTTGGCCTCAGCTTCAGCTTGTAAACCCACTTTACATCAATTGCCTTCTTCTCAGTTTGGGACACAAGTACCCAAGTCTTATTCTTCTCAATAGCTGCCAACTCTTCCTTCATAGCTTCTAACCAATTTGAATCTCTCATTGCTAATTCGAGATTTATTGGTTCTGATTCAGCTAACATGTTTTCCTCAAGTAATTCACCCTCTTGGTCTATTGCTTGATCAGGAAACACTTCATACTCTGTCAATCTCACTGAAGGTACCCTTGTTCTAATTGATCTTCTGACCACTGGTTGTTCCGGTCCAGTTTCAGTATCAACCCTGATAGGATTCTCTTCAGCATCACAATCATCAAGAGTGGCTGGTTTCGTCTGATGGTCTGACGGAACTCTATCAGACGAAACACTCCAGCACCAGCCTCTTGCCTCATCAAATTGTACATCCCTACTCTTGACCATCTTGTGATTTGTTGGTGAATACAATTTGTAAGCACCAGTTGAGTGATAACCAACAAACACCATTGTTTGACTTCTATCATCCAACTTTTTTCTCAATTGTTCTGGTACATGTCTATAGCACAGTGAGCCAAACACCCTAAAGTGACCAACACTTGGCTTCTCACCAGTCCATGCTTCATAAGGTGTCACACCTTGCAGCTTCTTTGTAGGACTTCTATTCAGAATGTACACTGCAGTAGTAGCAGCTTCTGCCCAGAACCTCTTTGGCATTCCTTTTCCATTGAGCATACTTCTGACCATATTCATTATGCTCCTATTCTTCCTCTCCGCAATGCCATTATGTTGTGGTGTGTATGGAGCTACAATCTCATGTATTATCCCCTCATTTTCACAGAATTTGGCTAATTCAAGGGAAGTGTACTCACCTCCACCATCAGTTCTCAATTTCTTAATGCTAAAACCACTGTCCTTCTCAACAAGTAGCTTAAATTTCTTAAACTGTGGGAAGGTGTCACTCCTTTTCTCAATCATATATATCCACACATGTCTAGTGTACTCATCAATGAAAGTGAGAAAATAGTGATTACCTCCCATAGATTGAGCCTCCATAGGACCACACAAATCAGAATGTACAGCTTGCAATTTCTGTGATGATTTCATGGGTAAATCATGCTTGAATGCCTTTCTTGCAGACTTAGCAAGGCTGCATTCTTTGCAAAGTTGTCTTGGAACCTGAATTTTAGGAAGACCAGTCACCATACCCTTTGCATTCAACATGCTCAGGTTCCTAAAATTCAAATGGCCATATCTATGATGCCATGTCCAATTCTGATCATCAGCAACGGTGGTAACAAAACATTTGTGATCAACCTTGTTAATGCACACTTTGAAGGTTTTGTTATTTGACAGTGGAGACTTAAGAATCAATCTCTCTTTTGAATCAAAAAGCTTCATTTCTTTATCCACCATCATCACTGTATAATTCTTCTCAAGTAATTGACCTACACTAATCAAGTTACTCCTCATGCTTGGCACATACAACACATCTGTGATGATAGCCTCTTTGCCATCCTTTCTCTTCACCATGATGTTTCCAATGCCCTCAGATTTCACTTGACTATTGTCTGCAAATCTGATTCCTCTAGAACTAGATTCATCCAAATCTACAAACCAACCTCTGTTTCCAGTCATGTGGTTGCTGCAACCTGTATCTAGGTACCACACATTTGATATGTCATCATCCAACTGTGTTGTAGCCATCAACATTGCATCATCTGAGTCACTTTCTGCCAGCTGAGCCTCATCTTTCCCTTGATTGTTTGATCCTCTACTTGAACAATTTCTTGCATAATGACCATACTTATCACACCTAAAACATTGTACCTCATTCAGATCCTTCTTCTTTGGGTTCTTACTATTAGAAGCACTTTTGTTTTTTGCATCATTCTGATTCTTTGAACATCTGTTCTCAGATTCAGTATTACCCTTCTTCTTTTTCCATTTTTCTTTGTTCTTCTTGAACCATGAAGCCTCATCTTTGACCTTCTTGGTGAATTTTGCTTGCAGAGCCTGATCTGTTCCCTTCTCTGTTTTCCTCTGCTTCAGCCTCATCTCATGAGCTTCCAGAGTAGCTTGTAACTCCTCAAGCTTCATAACAGAAAGATCCTTAGACTCTTCAATTGCAACTACAATGTGATCAAAATTTGCAGTTAAGGCCCTCAACACCTTCTCAATCTTTTGCAAATCAGTGACCTTTTCACCACATGTTTTCATCTGATTGGTCAAGACTACCAATCTTGAAAAGAAATCTGATATGGCTTCATCTTCTTTCATATTCAACCCCTCGTACTGCTTCCTCAAAGCCTGTAACTTTACCTTCTTTAATTTTTCATCACCTCCATAGAGCCTTTTTAGAGTCTCCCATGCTCCCTTCGCCGTTTCTTCCTCAATGATCTTTTCAAAGACATTACCATCAACGCATTGATGTATGATGAACAAAGCCTTTCCATCTTTCTTCATCGTATCATGATGTAAGACTCTTGCAGCTTCATTGGCTTCTGCTGCCAATCTTGCAACTCCATCATTCACAATTTCAAGCACATCTTGAAATCTGAATATGACCTTCATCTGCGCACACCACCGATCGTAATTCTCGCCTTTGAACACCGGAAGATTCGCTGGAAATTGGGAACTCGTCGTGCTTTGATTTGCCATTACAGAAATTGGATCTTAACCAATGCTCTGATACCAGTTCGTTGGAACAAGGCTTTCTATTGTGATTGAAAAGTTAGCTACAAGGTTAGCAGAAAACTCACTGTCAAAATTTTTGAAAGAAGAAGACTCTCTCTTTTTTACAATACCAAGTATACAGTATTTATACAAGTGGAGTTATGAATAGCTTGCCCATCAAGTTCCTATGCTAAGTACATTAGTCTAACTACATGTGAAATAGCTATCAGCGGAAACAACAAAACAAGCCACCTTTCGTCTGTCCGGTCTCAGACAAAACAAACTGGTTTCGTCTGTTAGTCATCAGACGGAACTTCACACTCAGACGAAACAAACTGGTTTCGTCTGTTAGTCATCAGACGGAACTTCACACTCAGACGAAACAAGGTATCGTCTGATGGAAAACTTCTTCAGACGAAACATCTTCATCAGACGAAACAAGGTATCGTCTGATGGAAAACTTCTTCAGACGAAACTTGCATTACAACAACATTTTCCAGTCAAGGATATTGTGTTTGATGCAGAGGATCTCTTGGCTGAAATAAACTATGAACTCACCAAGTGCAAAGTGGAAGCTGAATCTCAATCTCATACCTTTACTTACAAGGTATCAAATTTCTTCAATTCTACTTTCAGTTCATTCAACAGGAAAATTGTCTCAGGGATGAAAGAAGTCCTTGAGAAACTAGAGTATCTTGCAAGTCAAATGGGTGATCTTGGGTTGAAAGAAGCTACTTATTCTCGTGTTGGATATGGCAAAATGTCACAGAAACTTCCATCAACATCTTTGGTGGTTGAAAGTGTTATTTACGGCAGAGATTATGACGAAGAAATTATCCTTAATTGGTTGACATCTGAAACTGACAACCATAACCAATTATCAATAATTTCTGTTGTGGGCATGGGTGGGTTGGGTAAGACCACGCTTGCCCAACATGTATACAGTGACTCAAGAATGGAGGCGGCTAAATTTGATATCAAAGCTTGGGTTTGTGTTTCAGTTGATTTTGATGTTTTGACAGTGACAAGAACAATTCTTGAGGCAATCACTAATTCAAAAGATGATAGTAGAAACCTAGAGATGGTTCATGGAAGATTGAAAGAAAAATTGTCAGGAAAGAAATTTCTTCTTGTTTTGGATGATGTTTGGAACGAAAGACGAGAAGAATGGGAAGCTGTCCAAACTCCTCTCAACTATGGGGCTCCAGGGAGTAGAATTCTTGTTACCACACGCAATGAAAGTTTTGCTTCTATCATGCGGTCTAATAAAGTGCATCAGCTTCAACAATTACAAGAGGATCAAAGCTGGAAAGTATTTGCTAAACATGCATTCCAAGATGATCATCCTCAGTTGGATTCTGAGATCAAGGAGATTGCTACAAAGATAGTTGCGAAGTGCAAAGGCTTGCCTCTAGCACTGAAATCAATTGGATGTCTTTTACACACAAAGTCATCTGTTACTGATTGGAAAAGTGTATTATTAAGCAACATATGGGACTTGAAGAAAGGAAATAGCGACATTATCCCTGCTCTATTTTTGAGCTATTGCCACCTTCCTTCTTATCTCAAGAGATGCTTTGCTTTTTGTGCATTGTTCCCCAAAGATTTTGAGTTTGACAAGGAAAAATTGATTTTATTGTGGATAGCTGAAGGTTTTCTACAATGTCCTCAACAGAGTCAGAGTCCACTAGAAGTTGGTGAAATATACTTTGATGATCTATTGTCAAGGTCTTTCTTTCAACAATCAGGCAGGTACAAAAGGTATTTTAACATGCATGACCTGGTCAATGATTTGGCAAAATATGTTTGTGGAGACATCTGTTTTAGGTTGGAAGTTGATAAAGAAAAACGTACACCAAAAACTACCCGTCATTTCTCATTTTCTATCAAAGACATTGTGTATTGGGATGCTTTTGATAGTTTACTTGAAGCTAAAATGTTACGTACCTTTATTCCAACAACAACTGGGATAAGTGGTGATCTTCTTATTCCAGTGAATGAGTTGTTCTCCAAGTTTAAATTCTTACGTGTCTTATCTTTTTTCGGTTATTCTGCCCTTACAGAGTTGCCTGAATCTGTAAGCGAAGCCAAATATCTCTGTTCGTTAGAGCTTTCATTTACTAAAATTAAAAGACTGCCTGATTCAATATGTTTGCTGTATAACTTGCAAGTACTGAAGTTAAACTCCTGTGTGAGTTTAGAAGAGTTGCCCTCGAATTTGCATAAACTCACCAATTTGCATTGCCTTGAATTTAGAGAAACTAAGGTGAGAGATATGCCAGTGCATTTGGAAAATCTGAAGAATCTTCAAGTACTGAGTACGTTTTGTGTTGGCAAAAGTAGTGAGTCTTGTAATATTCAGCAACTTGGAAGACTCAATCTTCATGGAGAACTATCAATTGAGGAGCTGCAGAATATCGTGAATCCCATGGATGTGTTAGCAGTGGATTTGAAGAGCAAAACACTCCTTGGAAAGCTAGAGTTACGATGGAAGTGGAACCACATCCCTGATGATCCAAGGAAAGAAAAGGAAGTACTTGAGAATCTACAACCTTCCAAACATTTGAAGTATTTATCAATTTGGAATTATGGTGGTACAGAATTTGCAAGTTGGTTATCGAATAATTCATTATTGAATGTGGTGTCCATATGCTTGGAGAACTGTAAATATTGCGTATGTCTGCCTTTATTTGGACTACTTCCATCTCTCAAGGAGCTGACAATTTCAGGGTTTGATGGGATAGTGAGTGTTGGTGCTGAATTTTACGGGAATACCTCCTCTCCATTTCCATCCTTGGAAGAACTGTACTTTGAAGATATGAAGGAATGGGAAGAATGGGAATGCAATATAACTTTTCCACGTCTTCGATCTCTTCGTATATATTCGTGTCCAAAGCTGAAAGGCCTGCCAGAGCAACTTCTTGTTGGGCATGCCGCATCAAATACTTGTCTTGAAGAATTGCACATTTATCATTGCTTGAATATTAATATCCCTATGAGACTTTGCTGTGATTTCCTTCGAAAATTTGTGATCCATAACAGCTGTGACTCTGTAACAACCTTTCCGTTAGATTTCTTTCCAAAACTCGGTTCGCTTGCCCTCAGGAGATGCCGTAATTTACAAATGATTTCACAGGAGCGCACTCATACTCATCTTAAGGAACTGGCTATTGAGATGCCTAAACGCATGCATATCCTCCTTCCATCTCTGACTGGTTTAAGGATGAATGATTGTCCAAAAGTGGAGTTGTTCACAGAAGAAGGTTTGCCACCAAATCTAAAAAGCTTGTGGATTCAAGGAGTGAGTGAAGTGGAGTGTTTTCCAGAGAAAGGTTTACTGCCACTCTCTCTTACTTGTCTGGAAATATGGAATTACCCAAATCTTAAAAAACTGGACTACAAAGGTCTGTGCCAACTCTCCTCTCTCAAGAAATTGAGTCTCATGTTCTGCCCTAAACTTGAATGCTTACCAGAGGAGGGTCTCCCCAAATCCATTTCCACTCTTCGAATTTGTGATTGTCCATTACTCAAACAGCGTTGCCAGAAACCAGAAGGCCAGGACTGGGTAAAGATTGCTCACATGCAATATCTGACAATTGAGTGAGGTTAATATGTAGTAACTGATATGCAGTAGGATACTTATGCAGTAACTTATTGGATGCATGCAATCATGATGTTTTGTTTGTGTATCATTGATACTTATTATTAATACACAATTGTTTTTCTTGATGATAAAAGTAAAAGAAAATGGAGGTACGAAGTTGTTAAGACTAATATTTTAGCTCAATTTTTCAAGTTGTGTACATTTTCTGTCTACTTATTTGGCTTAAACTTACGTTATGGGTATATGTTTAAAGGTACTCTCTGGCACATGTAAAAGAAGTATCTCCAACAAGCTATATAACTCTTTGGCACAGACAAAAAAGAATATGAATTTTTACAACATGTCTATATTTAAGAGAGATGATTGTCCATACTACAATAAAACATGTTATTTAAAAGAATTGAAGTTCATGATGTGCAACATGATAATTGTTATATATCTTTATCATTGCAATAATGGTATATTGTTTTGTTCAAAGAGACTTGATTATCTTGAAAACCATTAATTAACTTTTAAATGCATATATTGTTTAACAGTCTCAATGCCATTCAAGAAGTAGATTAAAAGAATTCTACAAATTATTTTTTATAGTATAATTTTAAGATGATGACTTAAACTGAGATCTTACATATGCTGAGCATGAATTTTATTAGTCAATCATGACTTCAACTTAGTTATATTTTAAAGATGAATTTGACGTACCATTGTCATTGGGACAAAATACTTACTAAAGTACTAAACTAAACTGGATCAAATATTTAATTATAGTCAATTAAGTGAGTAAAGATAAGATTGTTAATTGATACATCAAATGAATTTGCATGCAATTGGAGTTTAAGATATCAATAGATGATTTGATTTCAGAATACCATAGCAGATCTTACAATTGATTTTTAAAATTCATATGACAGGTTTTAAGAAATAAAAAAGACCCCTCCATTTTAAATTGTTTCCTAAATGTAAAAGAAAAATCATGCATAATATGCTTAGTCTTTGAAAGATATCTTCCAAGATGTACCCTCAGCTTCATCGTAACCATTCATTGGATACACATTGCTTTACTCAACTTTCAAGATGGAATACAGCTGTGAATGTCAGAAAGGACTCCTTTGACAGGTTGGCTTCACCAAAAGTTCTTGAATTCTTTCGTGCAAGAGAACTTGATGAAACGTTGCTCAGAAAGTTGAACATCATGCTTCTGTCAATTGATGCTCTGGCTGATGATGCAGAACTAAAGCAGTTCAGAGATCAACGTGTGAAAAAATGGCTTGCTGCTGTCAGAGATACCATGTTTGATGCAGAGGATCTCCTGGGTGAAATAGAGTATGAAGTCATCAAATGTCAAGTGGAAGCTGAATCTGAATCTCAAACCTTTACTAGAAAGGTATCAAAATTCTTCAACACTACTTTCAGTCCATTTAACAAGAAAATTGTGTCAGAGATGAAACAAATCCTTGAGAGACTAGAATATCTTGCAAGCCAAAAGGATGCTCTTGGTTTGAAAAACGCTACTTGTCCTAGTGTTGGATCAGGTAGTAAAAAGCAAACAACATCTTTGGTGGTTCAAAGTGCTATTTATGGCAGAGATGAAGACAAAGAAGTGATATTTAATTGGCTCACATCTGAAACTGGCCTTAATAACCAGCTATCTGTACTTTCTGTTGTGGGCATGGGTGGGGTGGGTAAGACCACCCTTGCCCAACATGTGTACAATGACCCAAGGATGGAGGCCGCAGATTTTGGCATCAAAGCTTGGGTCTGTGTTTCCGATGATTTTGATGTTTTGAGGCTGACAAGAGCAATTCTTGAAACAATAACCAAATCAAAGTATGATGGTAGAGAACTAGAAATAGTTCATGGGAGATTAAAAGAAGAATTGGCAGGGAAGAGATTTCTTCTAGTTCTGGATGATGTTTGGAACGAAAGACTAGAAGATTGGGAAGCTGTTCAAACTCCTCTCAATTTCGGGGCTCCGGGAAGTAGAATTCTTGTAACCACACGCAGTGAGAAAGTTGCATCTACCATGCGGTCGTGCAAAGTGCATCGCCTGAAGCAATTAGAAGATGATCACTGCTGGCAAATTGTTGCTAAACATGCATTCCAAGATGATCATCTTCCGTTGAATGCTGAGCTGAAGGAAATTGCCACAGTCGATAGTTGAAAAGTGCAAAGGATTGCCTCTGGCGTTGAAATCAATTGGAAGTCTTTTACGCACAAAGTCATCTGTTTCAGAATGGGAAGATGTACTGAAAAGCGAGTTATGGGACTTTCCTAGTGGTGATAATGAAATCATTCCTGCTCTGTTATTGAGCTATCACCACCTTCCTTCTCATCTCAAGAGGTGTTCTTCTTTTTGTGCCGTTTTCCCCAAAGATTACGCATTTCGCAAGGACTTTTTAATTGAGCTGTGGATGACTCAAAATTTTCTACAAGGTCCTCAACAGAGCAGGAGTCCAGAAGAAGTTGGACAACAATATTTTGATTATTTATTATCTAAGTCTTTCTTTCAACAGTCAAGCAGATACAAATACGACACTTATTTTGTGATGCATGACCTTGTAAATGATTTGGCAAATTATGTTTGCGGGGACATCTGCTTCAGGTTGGGAGTTGGTAAAGCAGGAAGGGTACCAAAAACATGCCGTCATTTTTCAATTGCAAGCAATTACAAGGAATATTTTGATGTGTTTGAGAGTTTACATGATGCTAAAAGGCTGCGCACATTTTTTCCTGCAACTAGTAGAGAGAGTTTTGTGACCGTGACTTCAGAATGCAGGATTTCGATACATGATTTGTTCTCCAAATTTAAGTTCCTACATTTCTTATCTTTGTCTCATTGTTATGACCTTAGAGAGGTGCCTGACTCTTTAGGTGAACTTAAACATCTCCGTTCATTAGACCTTTCATGGACTGACATAGAAAAACTACCTGATTCAAAATGTTTGTTGTATAACTTGCAAATACTGAAGCTGGTAGATTGTCAGAGATTGGCAGAGCTGCCCATGGAGTTGTATAAACTCACCAATTTGCGCTGCCTTGAATTTAGTTGTACTGGAGTGAGAAGAATGCCAAAGCATTTTGAAAAACTGAAGAATCTTCAAGTATTGGATGTGTTCTGTGCTGGCAAAAGCAGTGAATTCAGTATTGGGCAGCTAGGAGGACACAATCTTCATGGAGAGCTATCAATTGAGGAGCTGCAGAATATTGAAGATCCCTCAGATGCATTAGCAGTTGATTTGATAAACAAAACAGGCCTTGTGAAGCTTGACTTAGAATGGAATAGAGAGCATATCCTGGTTGATGATCCAAGGAATGAAAAGAAAGTACTTGAGAATCTACAACCTTCCCAACACTTGAAGGAGTTATCAATTAAGAACTACGGTGGTACAGAGTTTGCAAGTTGGTTATCGAATAATTCATTATCAAGTGTGGTGTCCTTAAATATGAAAGACTGTAAATATTGTGTATGTTTGCCTTCCCTTGGACTTCTTCCATCTCTCAAGGAGCTGTGGATCTCAGGGTTTGATGGGATAGTGAGTGTTGGTGCCGAATTTTTTGGGAGTAGCTCTTCTCCATTTCCATCCTTGGAAAAACTGCACTTCGAAGATATGAAGGAATGGGAAGAATGGGAATGTACATCTGCTTTTCCACGTCTTCAATATCTTAAGATATGGAAATGTCCCAAGCTAAAAGGGCTCTCAGAGCAACTTCTACATGTAGAGGAACTAGATATTAGTAGCTGTGACTCTCTAACAACCTTTCCTTTAGATTTCTTTCCAAAACTCTGTTTGCTTCGACTCAACGATTGTAGTAATTTACTAATGATTTCACAGGAGGAGCGCACACATACACATCCTAAGGAATTGTCTATTACTGAGTGTCATCAGTTAGAATCAATTCCTAAACACATGCGCATCCTCCTTCCATCTCTCACTCTTTTAAGGTTATACGATTGTCCAAAAGTGGAGATGTTCACAGATTTGCCATCAAATCTAAAAAGCATGATTCTCACAAGTTACAAACTCATCGCCTCACTAAAAGGGAGCTTGGGAGTCAACACATGTCTTGAAAGCTTGTATATCTCTGGAGTGGATGAGGTGGAGTGTTTTCCAGAAGAAGGTTTTCTGCCACTCTCTCTGACTTGCCTGGGTATACGCAAATTCCGAAAACTTAAAAAACTGGACTACAAAGGTCTATGCCAACTCTCCTCTCTCAAGGAATTGTGGCTTTGGGAATGTGGAAAGCTGGAATGCTTACCAGAGGAGGGTCTCCCCAGATCTATTTCAACTCTTTACATTTGTAATTGTCCATTACTCAAACAGCGATACCAGAAACGAGAATGCCCAGAGTGGGAAAAGATTGCTCACATTGAAAACCTGATTATTTATGGTTAGTGATTTGATTGTGAGATGAATGAATTCTAAAATGTGGGGCTCTCCTGGTGTGGTGGGAATTCTCCTAGTGAGTATTATTTTGTGTCAATTTTGAGATGAAATGATATTTAGTTACAGAACTTATTATCTTTTTTATGATACATAATGTTATATTATTTTTCAACTTTTACCTGATATTGCAATTAATTTTCTTTTATAGATATTCATTCTTGATGCGCAAAGGTGATATACAGAAAAGATCATTGGCATGACAGAGTTGCTGTCAAATTACTCATTTCCATCAAATATTTCACAATACATATTGAGAAAAGAGTTCATACATTAAATATGTAAAATGATATTACATCATCATGCGATCAAAAACCATGTTGTATTGAATGTGATTTTTCTTATATGGATTATAGATGCTGATTGTGTTAACTCCCTCCGTGGTTCCTTCAATTACTCTACCTTTCACACATGTGCATTGATGTCTATAATCAAAATCTTAACAATTTATTTAATGAAAAGTGGAACACAAAAGCATAACATGCATTGCCTTCTCACTTGTAAGGAGTGAGAATGAAAGAGGAAACTTGAGCTAGCAGCTTTGTGGCAATAGGCTTCACCACATCGCCACTCATGTAGAAGGGAGGCGAACACCAAGAAAATGACATCACAAAAGAAGGCCATTGGGAGGGTGGATGGGGAAAGATACAACAGAGCGTGTTTTCTCAAACATTATTGATATAAAACATACATGAAATCAAATTTGCAAGTAATTCAAGAATATCATAGTTTTCTTCTATTGCCTCCTAGAGATCCAACGTTTCAAGAGGACTGATCATTCTTGTAGCTCATAACTCATACTCCTCTTGTAGCCCATAACTCATACTCCTCACCATCGTAGATTGGTGGTGGACATACCGTGTAATGTGTTTCTCCCTCTATTAGTGTTTCTCCCTCCATTAGTGTTTCTCTCAACTCATATATCCCCCAAAGTTTTTGGAGTGCAAAGGAAAAACAAAAGGAGAAATCTAAGCATAGAAGACACTCATTTTATTCAGATGTGAAGCACATTTATAAAACATACATGAAAATAGAATTGCTAAAATATAAAAACTCACTAACAATCATTCCTAACAAACAGGGTTGAAAAATAGATTCATCCTATATTTTTATTTTAAATAAAAATCTAATATTATGCAGTTTGTTGATTGTTCCAACCACCACATCATCAACAAATTACAAGGCAGTGAAAGAAGTGTCCTCTACTTGAAAAACTCCATAATCCAGGAAGATCGAACATAGCATTGGTATCTGATGCCACTAAATCCAGCAGCAGTTGCCAATTCCAAGAATTCTTCCTCTGTTCGCTCTTTCCCTCCTGGATTTTGAAGCATCATCACAACATCTAATTGGGAAACGGATTTCCAAGCAGCATTAGACTCTGGCATAATTGGAAGAACTGCGTCCATGACTATCACCTTTCCATCATCAGGAATAGCTTCATAGCAATTCTTCAACAGCTTTATGCACCACTCCTTACTCCAATCATGAAGTATCCACTGCACAATTTAATCACCACTCACTACATATATCAGTCTTTGTACATATGAGACTAAATCAAGAGAGGTTATAGCTACCTGGTCTGACCACCTCAATCCTACTCTAAATATATGAGAGATATATGAGAGAGGAGTGAGATCATAATTCTGAATAATGTTTTTGCACTACATATTGGTTTTGGTTGTTGAATAGGAGGGTGTTTTATTGGTGTTAATCATGAGGTAAACATGTATTAAGAGTTGGATATCTCTCGTATCTCATTAAAAATGATCTTTTTCTAATACAAAAAATACATATCTCCTTGACAGCAGCATACTAGTTTCTAAATGTGCATCCAAATTTTATACAACTTATGTAAAACATGATTAGTGAAGAGAAAGAGACATTTACTTAAATTCGACAATTGAATTACAAACTGACACTCACCTTCATAAAGATGGCGTCTCCTTTTGGCACACTTTCAAACATATCTCCGGCAACGTGTTCCACTCCTACAATATTTGGTAGCTTTTGATTTTTAAATTTAATGTACTTAATTAAATATGCACAGCACAGGTGATAGTATATATTAGTATTACCTAACAGAAAAAGTGGACAAAATTTATGTTTTTTTATTTCAATTTTATACGGGCATAGGATAAAAATGTGTGAAGATGATACCAGGATAGGAAGGAGCATGTTGTATGACATGAGGCAAGTCGAAATTGATAGCCTGAATGTGAGGGTATTTAGAAGTTATCAAACTAATGTTGATCCCAAGACCACCTCCAACATCCACCAGTGTTTTTATGTCTTCAAAACCTTTGTAGCATTCCAGAACTTTCTTCATCACTAATGTGGTGTGATTGATCATTGCAGTATTAAACACTTGATTGAATCCTGAGTCCAAGCTTTGATATTCAAAAGCGTGAGTGCCACGAACCCTGTTGAACGGAATGCCTCCTTCTCGAATTGCGTCTTTTAGCTCGAAGCTAAGGATGAAGACACAGTTATTTTTACTTCATTAAATTAAAGAGGAAATGTGGATTGAAAAAGTCTACAAAATAAGTATTAATGTAATGTGTACTTTCAATACATAAATAAGCAATTGAATACACTCAGGTGATCTAGTTAGCCTTGTTTTGAAGCAATAATGCAGCAGCTTACAGTCTTCATTGTTTCATTTTATTAAATATGTGTACAAATATTTTACTTTATAAAATTTCTGAGAGAAATGACAGACATAAACAACATTGTGTTCAAGACTCAACAGATAATTTTTATTAACTATTAGTGTAACTTCATTCAAATTTGACATAAGATGAAAGAGAAAGGTTTGAGGTAGAAGGAGAGTAACCAGCTTTGTAGGAAGATGTTATCTTTTGACAAGGCCATCAATGGTGCCAATGAAACTCCATCAGAATTACGAGTAAAGAATTTGGCAACAGGAGTGATGCTATAGTGCCTCTGAAAGGATCCAAGGTTTTGTTTGTCAGGAATGAGTGAACAGTTAAGAATGTTGTGAGAGGCAAGAAGAGCAAGAACACGATCTAGCATTGAGGGGGCTTCTGGATTGTTGCATGAAAGTTGTAATGCTATCTCATTGGCAGAGAGCTTTGATGCTTCACCAGCTTTTTGCAACACATCAAAAACGCCCAGCTCTGTGGCTGTTTGAAGTGTCATGTAAAGGGTAATGGAGCTAGAGAGCTGCATGGCATAAGAGAAGCTATCTTCATCTTGTAATTTTTGTGTTTCCTTCATTGAATTTGGAAGGCTAGCCATTTCCATTTTAGAAGCACAGAATGTGTTGCTTTAGTTGATTTCAGAATATAACAATTGTATCAAGTATATATACTACAATGTTAAGACCTTTTGCTTATTTATATAATCTAAATTAATGTGGCATTTAATTGATGTTCCCTACTGACAATGTACAATAAATTTTCTCCTTACTCCCAACAACCCGACACCCCGCAGCAGAAAAGCATTTGACTTGTCGCCATATTCAAGACTAATTTATAACTCATAAATAATGAAGAATAAATTGCAACAAAGTCTAAAAAAGTACATTGAGATCACTACCTAACAATTGATATAGAAGTTAGATTTATGAGTTATTAATGCCAATGTCCCAAAAAAAATTATTTATTAAAGTAACTTACCTTACACTTTATTTCACCAATTGACCAATTTCAGTTGTGATTAATGCATGAACTGTGGAATTAATTTCATTCTATTTTTGTTTTAATATCCAATGTCTGAGGCATGGTTTTTGTTTAGTTTTCTTACTAGAATGTCATCATTAAAACTTATGATGTTATACAAAAGATCAAGTCTAGTCAATAACTATAACTAATTTTAACCAAATATAACTAATTCCATGTGTTATAATATCTTTCTAATTTTGCTTATCTATGTCATTTAATTAAAGAACTGAAGTATTTGCAATGATATCTATATCATTTAATTAAAGAACTGAAGTAGGATTTTCATTTTCATTATAATAATTTTTTGATGTTATATCTATTAATTAGTTATTTTATAATTTTAATTTTATATGCATTATAGAAAAATTATATTATTGAAATATAATATAATTTATTTCGATTATTATTGTTATATTTATATTAAATTAGTGATATTGAGTTGTTGAGTATGTAATTCATAATGGTACTATTCGATCTCCGGTGAAAGATACTTATATACTCAAATATAAATAAATATAACTAATTTTATACTAATTAATTAAGAAAGTTGATTAATAACATTTATTTCTACAAATAACAATTAAATTATAAACATTTTTAAAAATGTTCTTACATTATTCTTCTTAATTAATAATATAATGTTCAAAATTAAACCGATCAAGATTCAAGCCCTAAGTCACTTAATTGAAGAGCTCAAGCCATTGGTTTATTTTACTAAACCTTTTAAATAGGTATTATTTTCTCATCAAGTATTTAGGGGTCCAATGTGTAAAGGTTTACAAGTTTAGAAATAGTAAGTTTAAAATACCAATTAAAATTTTAAAATTACTAATAAATTTAAATAATAGTAATTTTTGTTATGTAACTTATTGTTTTATCTGTGATACATAGTATTATATTATTTTTCAACTTTTACCTCATATTGCAATTATTTCACTCTCTATTTACCATTTACGGATTTACCAACAACACCAACACAAGTTACTCCTAAATTCACCAATCCACTCTGTATAGTTTTGTTCTGGAAATGCTTCACCCCTATAACCTGTAGTAATAAGTTATTTGGAAACAACTTTTTTTTACGCTAACAACTGCAATACGCAGTCAACCAGCCAACTCACTCACAGGATATCTCTTCATATTTTATACACATACGTATTTCTCATTCTTCACATTTTATAACTGGTTGTCTAGTTGTCTGCGTATTGCAGTTGTCTACCAAACATTTTTCATTTGGAAATATGTTGAAAAATATTAGCATAGAAAGGATGGTGTAGATTTCTCTTATAAACATTTTAATAAGGAATAGTGACATACAATGAAACAACAATCTCGATTCTTTGCTTCTAAGATAAATATTGCCATGAAACAACTATCAAAAGGACATGGAAATTGGCAGAGAAACCAAAAATTGAAGGACATAATAGAACAACTCAGTTTAGAAAGTAAAATAAATAATCCAAGGTATTGGTAACAAAATCAATAGTTGATAACTTGATATTATGTACACATGTATAATAAATTAACGATATGTTAGAATATCAGTATTTGATTTTCTTATCAACTATCAACTACTGAGATAAATTATTTTATATTTATTTGTTTTAGAGACACCAAATCCAAAATCTTAGACATTAGGTGAAAATAAATGAATGATTTTAATATCTTTACAAAATTATCGTATAACGATAATTTAACAACAGGTTCCTTCAAGATCATAAGCTCTATGTGCAATGCCAGCAACATTCCATTCCCCATTAACAGCTTGATGGTACCCTGGCAAGAAATTCCTAATCAGAATGAGGATTCTCATGAGTTCGTCCTCCGCAACTGACACCACATTGCTTCCTGTGACCTCTGCCACAGTTAAACCAGCAGCAGCTGCAGCTTGGAGATCAATGTGGTCAGAACCAATGCCAGCAGTCAAAAGAAGTTCTAAATTTTTCGCTTTCTTTATTCTTTCAGCCGTGACATAGGCAGGATGAAATGGAGTAGATATGAGCACATGGAGATCAGGAATGTGTTTCTCAAGTTCTGCAGCAGGATAACAAATTGCCATAAGTTCAAGCAATTATAAACTTGAAGAGATAATTATATTTAGGCTATGCTTTGAAAACCATTACAGAAGTACGTGTGAAATATAACTATAACAACATGTGCTAAAATGAGTGTACTCTATTTCATTTAGCTACTTTGGAAAGATACTAACCAGAATCGGGTCCTTCTTAGTCATAAGTGACAATGTACTGATGACCTTGTGATTCCAGCCACTCATGAATTCCCAATGCTCCTTCAACATTTCCAACCAATTTTGGATTCAATTTAGCATACTCATTCCTTTGTAAAACACCCCCACAATTTTCTTCCTTTCAGCCTAAGCCTATTCTCAATCACAATATTAAAAACAAAATTTAATCACAATCATGCATAAATAAAACTCAAAAATTAAGCATGTAACGCGGTGTTGGCAAATTTTTCCAAAAAGGAGACGGAAGTTCTTGACGAAAGTGGTGATTGTTAAAAATTTGGATGATAGATATTCCTTTATTTGAGAGTGATTGTTAAGAATATTTCCAAAAAGTTACTTTTCCTCTCATCTTCTTTTCCTTTTTCTGGTGTGGTGCTTGAGTGATGCTATATAGGATAGTGATTGATGCTATATAGGATATTATAACCGGAGAAGTTGAGGGGTGCTACAAAGCATGGTCAGGTCAGTTGTATAAATTAAATTTTGACTAACACACATTTGTTGAGTGTATGTTATGTGGGGTAACATTGGTTTCGTAATGGCGTGTTACTGTTTTTGTGTGGACTTGGTATGATTGTGTTTGTGTATGATCAAACATGATTTTTTCTCCAAATTTAAGTTCCTATATGTCATATCTTTGTCTTGTTGTTCTGACCTTATAGAGGTGCCTGACTCTTTAGGTGAACGTAAACATCGCCGTTCATTGGACCTTTCACTGACTGGCATAGAAAAACTACCTGATTCAACATGTTTGTTGTATAAACTTGCAAACACTGAAGCTGGTAGGTTGTGAGAGATTGGAAGAGCTGCCCATGAAGTTGTATACACTCACCAATTTGCGTTGCCTTGAATTTAGAGATACTGGAGGATTAGGGTTCCATCATCTAAAATGCTTGATATTGAAAAAGTGGATGATATGGAGTGTTTTCCATCTAAGGTTTTCACCGCTCTCTTTACTTCTCCCAGCCAAAATCTTGTAATGCCAAGAAGAATGCCAATGCATTTTGAAAAAATGAAGAATCTTCAAGTATTGGATGTGTTCTGTGCTGGCAAAAGCAGTGAATTCAGTATTCGGCAGCTAGGAGGACACAATCTTCATGGAGAGCGAACAATTAGGGAGCTGCAGAATATTGAAGATCCCTCAGATGAATTAGCAATTGATTTGATAAACAAAACACGCTTGTGATGGAATAGAGAGAACGTCCTAAGGAGAGTAACGGTGGTACACAATTTCTGAGTTGGTTATCAAACAATTCATTATCAAATGTGGTGTCCTTAGATATGATGGACTGTAAATATTGCGTATGTTTGCCTTCCCTTGGACTTCTTCCATCTCTGGAGGAGCTGAGGAAGGTTTGATGGGATAAAGAATGCTTTATTTACTTATTTTACTTATATTTTGGTGCCGATATAGTAGATAAAAGAGAGATTTAGAAAACAACACTTTTATTACATAGGTTTTAAAGTTCAGTTTAACTTTGATTATTATGTTATGATCCATAGATCATAAAAATATCAATCCTTGAAAACACCCAAATAAACCATCCTTTGAAAAACTGTACTTTGAATATATGAAGGAATGGGAATGTACATCTGCTTTTCCTCGTCTTTAATATCTTCGTGTAGATCCGTGTCTGAAGTTGAAAGGAACTATATATTAGCCGAATTGTATAATGACCTTCATCTTGGAAACATCGTCACTCGCTCAAAATGGAATGTTTTCTGCCACTCTCTCTGTAAATATGGAATTGCCCAGATCTTAATATCCCCATGAGACTTTGCTGTGATTTCCTACAAAAATTGGTGATTCATAACAGCTGTGACTTTCTAAGGACCTTTCCTTTAGATTTCTTTCCAAGACTCTGTTTGCTTGAACTCAAGAGTTTTCGTAATTTACGAATGATTTCACATGAGCGCACACATGCTCATCTTAAGGAACTGGGTATTAAGGAGTGCAATCAGATTGAATGACTATCTGCACACAAGCTAGAGGCATTTAGCATCAAAGGATTGGACAATTTGAAAGCATTACCTAAATGCATGCACATCCTCCTACTATCTCTCACGGGTTTAAGGATAATTGATTGTCCAAAAGTGGAGATGTTCACAGAAGGAGGTTTGCCATCAAATCTAAAATGCTTGTATATTGAAAAAGTGGATGATATGGAGTGTTTTCCAGACGAAGGTTTTCTACCGCTCTCTCTTACTTCTCTAGCCAAAATCTTACTTCTATGCCAAGTCTCCTCTCTCAAAGTATTGTGGCTATGGGAATGCCCAAACCTAGAATGCTCTGTTGGGTAGTCATTTTCAATGATGGCCATTAGGGTTCCATGGGTTCCATCACCGCGACAATTCTTGAGCTTCACATTGTCGTCGATATGCCCTAGTCTTGTACCTTTTTTCATTTTAGCCGTTTCGATAGCTCACACATCAACGTTCCAATAACACGCAGCTATTTTCTCCTTTTCTTATGGCTTCAATCTTTTCCTTATTAAGAAAAGGATCCATTTCTTGTTTCTAGTTTAGCCACTCCTTAAGGCTTTTGTGATCACTAAATACCTCAAATCTTGTTCCAAAAAGATAGTTTTCGCCATATTTTAAGCGTAAATACTACCGCCAGCTGCTTCCTTTCATAGTTTTTCAATTGAGGGAGACTTTCGATACAAGGGATTTCCACCAAGTAGGTCCACCCGACCTTCAATTAGATTTTCGATACAAGGGATCTCCACCAAGTAGGTCCACCCGACCTTCAATTAGATCCACTCCTATCATTGCAACATTCTGAGCCGGTCGCCAAGTCAAACCATCGGCTCTGATACCACTTGTTGGGTAACCCGGGGAGGACTACACACACACATGCACACACACATCTCCACAATAGTAAGATATTGTCCACTTTGGGCCCAAGCCCTCACGGTTTTGTTTTTGGACTTCCTCCAAAAGGCCTCTTACTAATGGATGCATTATGTGTGTTTATAAACTAATGTGGTATCCCTTGTTTCTCCAATGTGGGACTTTGTTTGCATCCCAACATGCTCACCAGAGGAGGGTCTCCACTTGTAAACAGATCATTGATATTCGACCTTAACTCCATCAAGGTGAATATTCTTGCTAAACCTTTGATTTCCCTATTGATATTTCTTTAAAACTATTGGTCATGTATACAAAACTTAGTCTTCTCAAGTCAAGGTGGTTAATCCATTAGGTAATCTTCCTAAACTCTCAACTTTAATTCTGAATCCATTTCAACTCTTAGCATTTAGAGATGTCCATTGCTCAAACAGCTTGTGGTAAATGGTAATCAATGGACGTTTATGTAAATATAACAATTAATCAACACATGGTACATTAACAAAGCTTATTTCCTATTTCCTAAAGTTTAAGCTACTTTTCTTTTCCTATTTCCTTTTACATGAAATAGATCGTGATCTTATCTTGTTTCACCAGATATCCTATACAAGAAGACTTTAGCAAAGGTATACATGATGACCTTGGAAGTTTTTGGCATCTAAGTTGAAAGCTTAGAAATTGAGCGAATTTATGTAACATTGGTTTTAGTCATTAGTTACAGAGCATTCATTTTATTCTTAGGAGTTGCAGCACTGCACCTTATTGGTTGTTTAATGCATGAAGCTTCTCTATTTGTAAGTATAGACACACGTGTTATTAGTACCTGATCGTATTTGTTTTTCATCATTTATCAAGGGGCATTGGACTTTTCCTTCGATTTTCTTTTGTTGCTTTCCACTTTTCAAATCGGTCAATTTTCTTTTCATTTCAAAACCAGACATATTTTGATATGAAATCAACACCAAGAAACAAGTTTGGAATGAATTATCTTCACACCTTAGTATCCGACTAAGTTTGGTATATATAATTATATAACATTGTTAAAGTAATCAAATCTTTGCAGCAATTTTACCAAATCAAATCACGTGTGATTTTAAACAACTGAACTACTTGCATATGTGCACATTTATGTGTGTGATTCACTTGGTCTTCCTTTCAAAACTTTCCTTTAATTTTCTTTTATGCATAATTAGTCTTGATGTGAAAAGGTGACATACAGAAAAGATCATTGGCATGACACTCTTACTGTCAAGGATTTTGCTGAAGTCTAGCTTTTAGATTTCTAGTCATTGGTTGCACTGCAAAGGCTTATTCTCCTTCACCATGAATCCTCAGATTACTAATACCCTTGAAGTTGCACCAGGAACTGGGAATGTATCTTTTATTATAATGGATTTATAACTTAAATATTAATATTAATTTATCAAAAGATCTATAAAGTCAAAACCCACCATATAGGGTAAGTTTGCTGATATTTAGAATAGTTACTTTAAAGATCATGCAGTATTTGACTAGTTAATTAAGGACGTGAAACTTTTTACGAACCGATAGTGCATCATCATTTAACTCAAAATAGACAAAATATTTCACAATACGTATTGAGAAAAGAGTTCATACATTAAATATGTAAAATGATATTACATCATCATCCGATCAAAAACCATGTTGTGTATTGAATGTGATTTTTCTTATATGGATAATAGATGTTGATTGTGTTAACTACCTCCGTGGTTGCTTCAATTACTCTCCCTTTAACACATGTGCATTGATGTCTATAAACAAAACCTTAACAATTTGCTCATGAAAAGTGGAACACAAATGCACAAGATGCATTGCCTTCTCACTTGTAAGAATGAGAATGAAAGAGGAAACTTGAGCTAGCAGCTTTGTTGCTGTCGTTGCATTGTGGCAATAGGCTTCACCACATCGCTACTCATGTTGAAGGGGGAAGAAACAACAGAGCTGTTTTTAAACCAACATATATCTATATTATTTAAAACATTATCGATGTAAAAGAGACCATTTTTTTCAATGTTAATATGTCAATCAATTTAAATATGAAATATCATCGCTCGGTCCAATGGCCAGCATTGAATATAATAAATAGCTTTCAAAATGTCAAACAAATTAACAAACAATAAAATAACAATTACAAGGCAGAGTAGGAAGTGTCCTCTACTTGAAGAACTCCATGATCCAGTAAGAACGAACATAGCATTGGTATCTGATGCCACTAAATCCAGCAGCAGTTGCCAATTCCATGAATTCTTCCTCTGTTCGCTCTTTCCCTCCCGGATTTTGAATCATCATCCCAACATCCATTTCGGAAACAGCTTTCCAAGCAGCATTAGTCTCTGGCATAATTGGAAGTACTGCCTCCATGACTATCACCTTTCCATCTTCAGGAATAGCTTCATAGCAATTCTTCAACAGCTTTATACACCGATCCTTACTCCAATCATGTAGTATCCACTGCACAACTTAATCACCACTCACTACATATATCAGTCTTTGTATATATGAGACTAAATCCAGAGAGTTCAAAGCTACCTTCTACTATTGGTCTGACCACACACACACACACACACACACACATATATATATATATATATATATATACATGAGAGGAGTGAGATCAGAATTAGGAGGGTGCTTTATTGGTGTTAATCATATGATAGCCATGTATTGAAAGTTGGGTATTTCTGATACCTTAATTAAAATCATACATAATATGCTAAGTCTTTGATTGTAATCATACCCTCAGCTTCATTGTAACCATTCATTGGATACAAATTGCTTTACTCAACTTTCAAGATGGAATACAGCTATGGATGTCGGAGGACTCCAATTATTGCTTGACTGACCATAAAGCCTCTTTGATATACATTTCCTACACTCACCATTTCATACATTCACACTTTCAATTAATCAAAGCCGTTGAATAAAAATCAGATTTAATCAAACTTCAATCGTGTCTAAAATTTGAACTGTCCATTCATAATCTAACGATCACTATTTACAATTGAATAAAGCTGTGTAAATATTGTCCATTCAGAACAGACTCAGCAGTATTATTGGTAAGTGAAAAGACTCAACAGTAAAGTCATCCATCCTTCTTAGAACAACTTGTTACTCATTTCATCACTATACCAACCCTCCATTGCACTGATTCATACTGATTCTCATAAGCTTCACTTCAAATTACTCATTTCCATTCATCCATTCACTTTCCTATTCCAAACATGGCAGGAGCTCTTGTTGGTGGTGCTTTCCTTTCTGGTTTCCTTCAGCTTGCATTTGATAGACTTGCTTCTCGTCAAGTTGTTGACTTCTTCCGTCAAAGAAAACTTGATGAGACGCTGCTCGGAAAGTTGAAAACCATGGTTCGGTCAATTGATGCTCTGGCTGCTGATGCTGAACTAAAGCAGTTAGATCTACCTGTCAAAGAATGGCTTTCTGATGTCAGAGATGCCGTGTTTGATGCAGAGGATCTCCTTGGTGAAATAGAGTATGAAGTCATCAAATGTCAAGTGGAAGCTGAGTCTGAATCTCAAACCTTAATTGGCAAGGTATCAAATCTCTTCAACACTACTTTCGGTACATTTAACAAGAAAATTGAGTCAGAGATGAAACAAATCCTTGAGAAACTAGAATATCTTGCAAGCCAAAAGAATGCTCTTGGTTTGAAAAACGCTACTTGTCCTAGTGTTAGATCAGGTAGTAAAAAGCAAACAACGTCTTTGTTGGTTCAAAGTGGCATTTATGGCAGAGATGAAGACAAAGAAGTGATCTTTAATTGGCTCACATCTGAAACTGGCAATCATAAGCAGCTATCTATACTTTCTGTTGTGGGCATGGGTGGGGTGGGTAAGACCACCCTTGCCCAACATGTGTACAATGACCCAAGGATGGAGGCCGCAGATTTTGGCATCAAAGCTTGGGTCTGTGTTTCCGATGATTTTGATGTTTTGAGGCTGACAAAAGCAATTCTTGAAGCAATCACTGGAAAATATGATGATAGTCCAAACCTAAATACGGTTCACACAAGATTGAAAGAAGGATTGACAGGGAAGAGATTTCTTCTAGTTCTGGATGATGTTTGGAACGAAGGACAAGAAGACTGGGAAGCTGTTCAAACACCTCTCAATTTCGGGGCTCCGGGAAGTAGAATTCTTGTAACCACACGCAGTGAGAAAGTTGCATCTACCATGCGGTCGTGCAAAGTGCATCGCCTAAAGCAACCAGAAGAAGACCATTGCTGGCAAATATTTGCTAGAAATGCATTCCAAGATGATCATCTTCCGTTGAATGCTGAGTTGAAGGGGATTGCCAGAGACATAGTTAAAAAGTGCAAAGGATTGCCTCTCGCCTTGAAATCAATTGGAAGTCTTCTCCGCACAAAGTCATCTATTTCAGAATGGGAAGATGTACTGAAAAGTGAGTTATGGGACTTACCTAGTGGAGATAATGAAATCATTCCTGCTCTATTATTGAGCTATCACCACCTTCCTTCTCATCTCAAGAGGTGTTTTTCTTTTTGTGCTGTTTTCCCCAAAGATTACGCATTTAGCAAGGACTTTTTAATTGAGCTGTGGATGACTCAAAATTTTCTACAAGGTACTCAACAGGGCAGGAGTCCAGAAGAAGTTGGACAACAATATTTTGAAGATTTATTATCTAAGTCTTTCTTTCAACAGTCAAGCAGATACGGAACATGTTTTGTGATGCATGACCTTCTAAATGATTTGGCAAATTATGTTTGCGGGGACATCTGCTTCAGGTTGGGAGTTGGGAAAGCAAGAAGGGTACCAAAAACATGCCGTCATTTTTCAATTGCAAGCAATTACAATGAATATTTTGATGTGTTTGAGAGTTTACATAATGCTAAAAGGCTGCGCACATTTTTTCCTGCAACTAGTATAGAGAGTTTTGTGACCGTGACTTTGGAATGCAGGATTTCGATACATGATTTGTTCTCCAAATTTAAGTTCCTACATTTCTTATCTTTGTCTCATTGTTCTGACCTTAGAGAGGTGCCTGACTCTTTAGGTGAACTTAAACATCTCCGTTCATTAGACCTTTCAAGGACTGGCATAGAAAAACTACCTGATTCAACATGTTTGTTGTATAACTTGCAAATACTGAAGCTGATATATTGTTGGAGATTGGCAGAGCTGCCCATGAAGTTATATAAACTCACCAATCTACGATGCCTTGAATTTAGAGGTACTAGAGTGAGAAGAATGCCAATGCATTTTGGAAAACTGAAGAATCTTCAAGTATTGGATGTGTTCTGTGCTGGCAAAAGCAGTGAATTCAGTATTCGGCAGTTAGGGGGACAACACAATCTTCATGGAGAGCTATCAATTAAGGAGCTGCAGAATATTGAAGACCCCTCAGATGCATTAGCAGTTGATTTGATGAACAAAACACACCTTGAGGCGCTAGACTTGAAATGGAAGCGGAACCATATCCATGATGATCCGAGGAAAGAAAAGGAAGTACTTGAGAATTTACAACCATCCAATCACTTGAAGAAATTGTCAATTAAGTACTATGGTGGTACACAATTTCCAAGTTGGTTATCGAATAGTTCATGGTTATCGAATAGTTCATTATCAAGTGTGGTGTCCTTAAATATGAAAGGCTGTAAATATTGCGTATGTTTGCCTTGCTTTGGACTTCTTCCATCTCTCAAGGATCTGAGGATTTCAGGGTTTGATGGGATAGTGAGTATTGGTGCTGAATTTTATGGGAGTAGCTCTTTTCCATTTCCATCCTTGGAAGAACTGTACTTTGAAGATATGAAGGAATGGGAAGAATGGGAATGTAATGTAACTTTTCCACGTCTTCAATCTCTTCGTATAGTTTCGTGTCCGAAGCTGAAAGGGCTGTCAGAGCAACTTCTTCTTCATGCAAAGGGACTATATATTGGACACCACATGGAAGCACTGTCTCTCAGAATGATTGGGAATACTTGTCTTGAAGATCAATTGTCCATTTATTGTGAATCAAGTATTAATATCCCCATGAGACTTTGCTATGATTTCCTTCAAACTCGGGGGATCGATAATAGCCGAGACTGTGACTCTCTAACTACCTTTCCGTTAGATTTCTTTCCAAAACTCTGTTCGGCTTCATCTCAAGTGTTGTCATAATTTACGAATGATTTCACAGGAGCGTACACATACTCATCTTAAGGTGCTGTCTATCAGAGGGTGCCATCAGTTTGAATCAATGTCATGCACATCCTCCTTCCATCCCTTTCTCACCTCCGTATAAATGATTGTCCAAAAGTGGAGATGTTCTCAGAAGGAGGTTTGCCATCAAATCTAAAATGGGTGCATCTATCAAGTTATAAACTTATCGCCTCACTGAAAGGGAGCTTGGGACTCAACACATGTCTTGAAAGCTTGTCTATTTGTAGAGTGGATGAAGTGGAGTGTTTCCCAGAGGAAGGTTTACTGCCACCCTCTCTTACTACTCTGCAAATATGGGATTGCAGAAATCTTAAAAAACTGGACTACAAGGGTCTATGTTACCTCTCCTCTCTCAAGGAATTGAAGCTTGGGTTATGCCACAAACTGGAATGCTTACCAGAGGAGGGTCTCCCCAAATCCATTACAACTCTTGAAATTGGGAGATGTAAATTTCTAAAAGAGCGTTGCCAGAAACCAGAAGGGCAAGACTGGGGAAAGATTGCTCACATTCAACACCTGACAATTTTGAAGATTTGATAGTGAGACTAATGAATTCTGAAATGTACTGCTCTCCTGGTGAGGTGCGAATTCTCCTGGTGAGTATTATTTTGTGTTAATTTTGAGATGAAATTATATTTAGTTCCAAGAAAAATGTTTGGTAGACAACTGCAATACGCAGACAACCAGACAACCAGACAACCAGTTATAAAAATGTGAAGAGAGAGAAATACGTATACGTATAAAGTGTGAAGAAAGAGAAATACGCAGATATTCTGTGAGTAGGGTGATCGGTTGGTCACAGTATTGCGGTTGTTAGCGTAGTAAAGTTGTAGTTCCAATACTTCTCCACCAACTTTTTATCGAGCAACACGTCCCGAAATGAAAACTTTTAGTAATAATAACGGGTGTCTGTGTTTATATTTCTAATTAAAATGAACAAATGTAATAAATTTAATAGTTTTAATTTTTTAAATAAATTAAAAAATCATATTAAATGAAGTTTTTTAAAAAATAAAATATTTTATAAAAATATATGGAATTGAATTAATTCTTAAATTTTATTAATGATAATGTGAAAATAAAAATATAATAATTTAAATATAGAAATAAAATAAATAACTTTACAAAATTTAAGTTGTATATATACAATAGTAACTTTACAATTGTTATTATTAACCTTTTGCTATATAGTTTAAATATAACATTTGTTAAATTGTTATTAAATTTAATAAATAATTATTTTTATATTTTTCAATATTTTATAAATATTTTCAATAATTAAATATGTAGTAATTTTTAGATTGTTTTCTTTGGAAACATTGAATCAAAGCCAATAAAATGCGATATTGGATTTGATTATTTTCCACTGAAATTTTCGTACGTACGTAGGGTGAATTCTAGTTTGTCTTTATATCTTGGTCTACATACAAAACAAAAACAATATTCTATTTTGGATTGTGATGTGAAAGAATACTATTTTTAAGAATCAATTAATTCAATTCTGATGCGATTTATCTTTCTTAATATTAATTAATTTTCAGTCAAAAAAATAAATTGTAACACCCCTCCACTCCTCTAAATATAACATCATAATTTCTCTTTATGATTTACCGGAAAATATGCACCATTCGGTGAAGTAAATTAAATCTTATCTTGAATTAATTTTTAAAGTAAATTTCTACAATTATATATTTTTTATAAAATAAAAGTCTTGAACTTCTTCTAAGATTCCTATATAACATAAATTACTCAAACACGAGAAAAGGAAAATAATAGCATCAGGACGTCTTCAGAAAATTCAGGTTCTCTTCTTGCCTACGACCTGATATCTTCAAGCAACTGCTCATATACTCACTCATTTGTGGGGTCATCAAAGGTGTCGACACAGACACAATCACATGATTAGCTCATAATTTAATGATAATAATAAGAACAAAGTAATAATACATACAACAGATATAAAGAAGACATGTGAAACTCAATTTACAACTCATCACAATTAATTATACAACCTAACATAGTATGATGCATGTCACTCACAATTCACTCTCATGCCATGTGGTGCCATAAAAACAACTAAGCGATGCTAAAAGTACATGTCACCTATGACATTCTCACTAGAAATATTAGATAGTTAGGACAACCAGTGTTGCAACATGAGTCATTTCCCACTCATGGTGATCAATCATACTGGGAACTTTCCCCACCGCGAATACTCTCCAAGTCTTAGGCCATTATAACAACCTGTCAGTACCAATCGTACTAGTTCCATTCATCCTCACCTTTTGAAAATATTTTCACTATGTTTAACGTTCATGATAATCTCTCTTGTAATAGCCCAATTTTTTGAATAATAATAATAAATTGTCTAATGTCTACTTTAATAATAATAATAATAATAATTAATTGTGTAACGTCTTATTTTAATTATAATAATTGAATTATAACGTTTCAATTTAATAAGATTGATGAACAGATTTTATGTTATTTCTGTATCTTATTCAAGGAATGATACAATATGAATTTATAGACTAGGTACAACTTAATTAAGGAAATAGGAAATAAGTAATTAAAGTGATACAAATCAAATCACCACAAATCTGTTCCAAATCACCACCAAATTTGTTAGGAAACAAAATCTGCACTAATTATGGAAATAATTATCTTCAACAAAATAATGAAAATTGATTATGTAATGTTATAATTTTAATGTGTAATAAATGTCCATGGGTGGTTAAGCAGCTATAAAAGGGCAAGTCTACTACACCTTCTAAACACACATCCTTCATCATTCTATCTATCTTTCCTTTCTTTCTCTCAAGCTCTAGTATTGTCTTTCCCCCTAAAATGAGTTTGAAGTTCCTGATGAGGGGATGAAGATTGGAACTCTACCAACTTCAATTTTTCTTCACACGGAGTGTCTCGAGTTTAGGTTAGGGTAGTTCTTAATTTGATGATAATATTGAGTATGAGTGATTAATTATTTTTAAATATTGTTTTTGTAATTTTGATGATTAAATTTATTGGGTATGATGATTGTGGTTCTATTATTAGATTATTGCTATTATGAGTTCCTGAGTATTGTTAGTATGACAATTGTTATTAATTATGTGATTGTTTTATTGAATGAAATTGAATTATTGTGCTCTAAAAGTAGATTTTGTGATGGGATTGGTATACTGTGAATGAGTAAACGAATAAGAGTTAGAAAAATTAGATAAATGAAATTATTAAATATGAGACTTCTAGGGATTGAAGATTGACTTTTTGAATTACAATATTTTTATACTAAGAAATATTTGTGAGAAGCCTTGGTTAATTAGAAAATCCAGAGAATAAGTTTTGTTTATTTATAACCCCTTAAGTGAGAGTAGTTATAAGAATGCAATGATATTGAGTATGTCGAAAGTGATGATTTCTTTATAGATAATTATGTGATTGACGTTTCGATGTAGTTAATTTTCTGATTTTGGTATTAGATTTTCATGATATCTTATTACTCATATGGTTCGAGTAGAGTTGTAAGGAATATAGAATTGCCAATGTGTTCTTACCATTGTGATAAATATATGTTTAGTACAAAGGTAGTGATATTTATTGAGAAGGAATACGATGACTTAAAATATATCAATATTATTAAGGATAAAAGAATATGATTATGTATATATAAAGGTGGATGTAAACATGATATGGACAGTTATTGTACTATTTCATTTGATGAGTGAGGCATTGTAATTGAAGTGGTAAGAGATTGACTAAATGTGCGAGGTGAAAGAAATAGTAAGAGAAATTAGGACAATAAGTAGATATTTAGATTTTTGAGGTACGAAGGTTGACTTTGGTAATTTCGGGCTTGGTTAAGCATTGGTCAATTTAAAATAAATAAATAAATAAAACATTTGGATTTTGATTCTTTAGAACTCTAAAAGTTATTCTTTTGTTCCCTTAGTGTATTCTTCCTTCTATGTATTGTCGTGGACAATAAATTACAATTGTAATGATGTGTTGAATGATATGTGAATTACATTCCTCAATGTTAAGGGAAATGGTTGATGTGGATTGAGAGATAAATTTTGCGGGCATATTGCATGGATGAGTTGTTTAGGTTCATGATAATCAATTGAAATTATTTGAGAGTGAAAAGGGATGGATGCCTGCTCCTATGGACGAGGAGTGAGGTTGTCCCTGGTGAATATGTTTGTAAGGCATTGTGTTTTAAAAATGAGAGAGATTATCATGAATGCTAAACGAAGTGAAAATGTTTTCGAAATGTGAGGATGAATGGAACTAGTACGGTTGGTCCCTGATGGGTCGTCGTAATGGCCTAGGACTTTGAGGGTATTCACAGTGAGGAAAACTTCCACTATGGCCGATCACCATGAGTGGGAAGTGACTCCTTTTGCAACACTGGTTGCCCTAACTGTAACTGACTAGTATTTCTAGTGAGAGTGTCAGATGTGACATGTACTCCTAGCATCGCTTAATTGTTTTGATGGTACCACATGACATGAGAGTGAAATGTGAGTGACATGCAGCATATTGGGTTGCATAGTTAATTGTGATAAGTTGTTAATTGAAATTCCATGTCTTTTTTTATATCTGTTGTTTATGTGTATTGTTCCTATGATTTTATTATTATCATTAAATTATGAGCTAACCCTAAGGTTGTGTCTGTGGTTGACACCTGTGATGACCCCGCGAATGAGCGAGCAGATAAGCAGTTGCTTGGTGATGGAGGACCATCTCCAAAAGCTCAACAAACTCTTCAACATTACTCTCTAATAAATTGAGCATCAAACAAGGCCGAGAAAGTAAAGGCTTATATGCTAAGGGGTGATGGAAACAGGTCTCGTCTGACGCTGAAGGTGCACTCTTGCGTCTGATGAATGTTCGTTTCGTCTGATGCTGAAGACAGCGGACAGACGAAACCCATGGACAGACGATATTGATGGACAGACGAAACCCATGGACAGACGATACTAATGGACAGACGAAACCCATGGACAGACGATACTGATGGGCAGACGATACCCATGGACAGACAATACTCATTGGAGAGATGGGTACCATGGACAGATGAAACCCATGGATAGACTCTGACCACAGACAGACGATACTCTGTACAGACTATACTCACAGACAGATGATACAACCGAAGTCACCCACCAACGAGACTCTCATAACCAACCACGAGATTTAAACATCGAACCTCGTTTTGGAGAGGTGACGTGTATCATGTGAATATAGGAGCGTAAGTTGGGTACCGGTTCATTCCGAATAATCTGTTCCGTCCGAGCATTCGGCCCAAGCTTCATCTCGAGGACGCGTTAAATCGATGCTTGGAATGCTTCGTCCAAGACACCTTCCGAATGAATGATTCCATTTGTAGACAAATGGACGAACGATACCATGAAGCAACCTTTCGTCCGGACCAATTTCGTCTGAATGAAGTTCCGTCTGAAGATCCAACAGACGATACCCTAGTCAGACGAATGAACAATTACCACTTGCATCTTTAGTTTTTGGCTTTTGTTTGTTTTACTTACTGTAACGGAATAGTGGAGTACAAGCTATCCCTACCGTAATTAGTATAAATACGTAACATTGTGAATTGTAAAGGATCTTTTGATGAATTTTTAATGAAAATGAATTTAGCAAGTGCTAATTCTTTGAGAGTGGATTCTCTCTAAGGTTTCTTCGTGAACCTTGAATCTTATCAGGGAAACTATTCCTTGTGACGATTCTCGAATCTTATCAAGGATCCATGGTCCTTGTGGCGATTCTCCCTTTGGCTTATTGTTTTTGCATGGCGCCTTCATCTTCTAAATCTATTCCGTTTTATACCTTTCTTCTTCTTTGATAATCGTTTCCGCCAATTCTCCAGTAGAACCGTGAAGTTCATGCTTGTTGAAGTGAAGATAGGGCAAATTCGTGAGTCTTCCATGGGAGACTTACATCAAGTGGTATTCGTGAGCTTGTTCCTTCTTCAAGTAGAATTTCGTATCTCGTGAGTTTAAATTTCTAGATCTGAATTTTCTTTTGAATTTTATTCGTCTTTGAGTCATGTTCTTGTTCATCGTTGAGTTCTTTGAGTTGTCTTAGAGGTTTCAATCGGTGTAACTTGTAGATCTATGTGTCATCTTGTGTTTTGATTTGAAAACTGGAAAATATATCATGTGTTCTTAAATTGTTCAGTTAATTTGAGTTAATTCGTAGTAATTTTTCAATTCCTTGAATTACTCGTCCAGTAGCAATTGTTTCCATGTGCTAGTACCAATTTTGCTTCTAATTCTTGTGAAATTTGGTGTACCGTGAGTTATCTATCATTGTATGCCCTGTTTCCTCTGTTCTGGTACTGCACTTGAGCCTATAAATCTGTACATTCAAGTTCATGCATGCAAAATTGAGAAATCAACATCATTACATGCTAGTAGAGTGCTTACTATAGGTCTAAATCCCTATTACACCTTGTAGTAGCATTAGCACTAGTAATTGAGCTTGGAGTGCTTGTTTAGGCAAAATATATCTCTGTCCAGTAGTTTAGACAAAAGAAAAGAAAAGAAAAGAAATCAAGTGATACAAATCAAAAACAAGAAGAAAACAAGTGAGAAAATTCAAAAGAAAGCTAGAAAAAGAGTTCTGAAAGTACCAGAAATTGTGAGTACTTGAAGTGAAAATTAGTGGACTTGTAAATACTGTCCAGCAAGCTATCAAAGTGTTAAGAAAATTTGAGCAAGAAAAATTAGACTTAGAGCTAAGACATAGCACACTCATTCACCTAGTAAAATTACTAGTAGCTTGGAAATTAAGCCTAGTAGTGTGTACTTGTGACTAGCTTGTTTTGACTCAAATTTTTGCATAATTGAAACTGCTGTATTTTATACTTGTCCAGCAATATATTACTGCACTTACTTCATTTTATTGGTTTCAAATTAGTGCATTAATAGCTTGCAATTTTAATGTGCTCAAAACCGGTCTCAAAGTGATCACTGCCAAATTTGAGTTTGTATTTGACTATTTGCTTGTCTTGGTTAGTGATTGAACCAGCATATTCTCCAATTCTTTGCTGTCCAGTTTGTGCCATTGTCACATCGCATTTCATTCCTTGCGTTTGAGTAGCTTATTCCTTCATTTTAGCTTTTATTGCTTGTCTCTTTTGGAATCTTGGTTTTGTCTTAGAAGTTTTATTCCCTTGGAATTCTTGAGCTTACCCGAGAATTGTACCTCTTTCACAAGGAAATTTCTCTATAATTGATTAGAGGTTCAATTAGAAACTTTGGTAGGGAATTGAGTGGAAAAAGACAAGAGAGAACATTAGAGAAAGAGTCTTAAAAGTGTGATACACGAGTGCTACTAGAGTGAAACACTTAGAGAGTGGCAAGGATCTTTTATATGCTTGTACTTGTTATCTAACCTTTCTTTGTGCAGTCATGGAAATTTCTCCTAGTGTATGGAATGATCTCTCATCTAAAGAAAGAAAGATGGTGGGATTGATGAGTACTATGATTCACACAACTTTGGAAGAGAGATTCGACCAAAGAAGGAGAGAAAAGGAGGAAAGGAGGTTGAGAAAGGAGCATGATAAGAGAACCCTTGAGGAGGCTAGTAGAACCCGTGAACATTATAGGAGGAAAGAGAAAGCCTTGAGAGAAAACCATGAGAGAAAGGAAAGAGAAGAGCATGAAAGGAGAAGCGAAGTTCATAGAAGGAGTGGAAGTGAAAGAGTGAGCCATAGAGTTGAATATGAGGCTAAAAAGAAAGAGTATGACGAAAAAAAGAAACTAAGCGGAGAGAGAAGGGAAAGAAAAGAAAGAAATTTTGATGCGTATTGGAGAAGAGAGAAAGAGAGAATGATCAAGGAATTGAGAGAAAAAGAATTACTAGAAAAAGAAATTAAGGAAATAGAGTTGCTGGAAAAACAAATAAAAGAGAAAAATGATTCTTTACTTGATTCTACTAACCCGTCATTTGACAATTTTGATTCTTTTTTTGAGGATGTTGTAGGTGTTGTGCCAATAGAAGATTCCAAAGAGCAAATTGATCATCTCTTGTGTGAAGAAGTTGGAAGGAATGAACTTAATACTTCAATTAAAGATGCATGTGACCATCTTTATAAACTTCCTTTTGATTTGATTTCTAATCAAGAGTTGTGTACAAATGAGCCTTGAATAATTATGAACATGAAAAGGAAATACCTTTAGAATTTGCATTACCTTTTGAGGAAATTTCCTTATCACTTACTAATCTGTCATTTCTAATAAAGATGAAATTTCATATTATAGCCTAGAGTCTTGTGGCTTTAAGCCTCGACAATTCCCCGAGTATGGAAATCTAGAAATTTTGATTGTACCTATTAACCATTGTTTTCATAAGGATGAATATTTCAGTTGGAAAAATCTAAGAAGGAGGGTACATCAAAAATCTCCACAATTCCTGGAGAACAAAAATCACCACACCTTAATGAGAAACAAGGGAGCATTTGGAAATTCTACCAAGCCGAGAAACATCATTTACATGCTTTCCTATATTCTCATGATTGTGTTAATAAAATGAGTTGTAAATATACTTTGATATTAAATATAAAACTTGATAGAGTTTGTTTAATTTTTGATCCTGGTGGATTATTTTATTGTAGGTAAGGACCTAAGGCCACTTGAGGACAAGTTGGCCACAAGAAGGAGGGTTTGATGGAGGACCATCTCCAAAAGCTCAACAAACTCTTCAACATTACTCTCTAATAAATTGAGCATCAAACAAGGCCGAGAAAGTAAAGGCTTATATGCTAAGGGGTGATGGAAACAGGTTTCGTCTGACGCTGGTGCACTCTTGCGTCTGATGAATGTTCGTTTAAATCGATGTCAAGACAATGGACGACGAAACCCATGGACAGACGATATTGATGGACAGACGAAACCCATGGACAGACGATACTAATGGACAGACGAAACCCATGGACAGACGATACTGATGGGCAGACGATACCCATGGACAGACAATACTCATTGGAGAGATGGGTACCATGGACAGATGAAACCCATGAATAGACTCGACCACGCATGACGACGATACTCATGTCACTATACTCACGAGGCACGATGATACAACCGAAGTCACCCACCAACGAGACTCTCATAACCAACCACCAGGCGAAACATCGGAACCTCGTTTTGGAGAGGTGACGTGTATCATGTGAATATAGGAGCGTAAGTTGGGTACCGCCGCTTTAATCGAATAATCTGTTCCGTCTGAGCATTCGGTCTGAAGCTTCATCTGAGGACGCGTTCGTCTGATGCTTGGAATGCTTCATCTGAAGACACCTTCTGAATGAATGATTCCGTTTGTAGACAGCGGACAGACGATACCATGAAGCAACCTTTCGTCCGAACCAATTTCGTCTGAATGAAGTTCCGTCTGAAGATCCAACAGACGATACCCTAGTCAGACGAATGAACAATTACCACTTGCATCTTTAGTTTTTGGCTTTTGTTTGTTTCGGCTGTAACGGGAATAGTGGAGTACAAGCTATCCCTACTGTAATTAGTATAAATACGTAACATTGTGAATTGTAAAGGATCTTTTGATGAATTTTTAATGAAAATGAATTTAGCAAGTGCTAATTCTTTGAGAGTGGATTCTCTCTAAGGTTTCTTCGTGAACCGTGAATCTTATCAGGGAAACTATTCCTTGTGGCGATTCTCGAATCTTATCAAGGATCCATGGTCCTTGTGGCGATTCTCCCTTTGGCTTATTGTTTTTGCATGGCGCCTTCATCTTCTAAATCTATTCCGTTTTATACCTTTCTTCTTCTTTGATAATCGTTTCCGCCAATTCTCCAGTAGAACCGTGAAGTTCATGCTTGTTGAAGTGAAGATAGGGCAAATTCGTGAGTCTTCCATGGGAGACTTACATCACTTGGAGACATCAAGTCGTAGGTTAGAGGAGAACTTGATTTGTTGAAGACATCATGATGCTATTCCTTTCTTTTTCGTGTTTGAGAAATTTATATTATATAGGAATGTTAGAAGTCTAAGACTTTCTATTTTATGAGAAATTTACATTTGTTGTTGTAGCAATTTTATTTTGAAAATTACTCTATGAAATAAAATTTGGTTTGTTTACCAAATGAATATTTAATTACCGTAGATAAATTAGAGTATTTAGATGGAGAAGTTGAGGGTGTTACATCTCTCATTTTCAAAACACCATGCTTTACAAGCACAAGCACGTTTACCATGGGCAACCTTACTCCTCACCCCCCATATGAGGAGTCATTCATTCATTTCACTTTCAAATAATTTCCAACGATTATCTTCATCAATGCAACATGACCCGCAAAATTAATCTATCAAATCACATCAATCATTTTCATTAACATTAATAAATGTAATTTCACATGTCATTCACACACATATTATTACAATTGTCAGCAATACAAAGAAGGAATAATGGACTAAGGGAACCAAAAATAATAATTTGTGGAATTTTATAGAATCAAAATTCAATCTGAAGTTTAATCACACAATTAATCACAATTTCCTAAACTAACAATATCCAAAAACTCGTAATAACAATAATCCAATAATAAACCACAATCATCATAACCAAATTTAATGAATTCAATCATCAAAATTACATAAACAATATTTAGAAACAATTAACCACTCATACTTAATATTATCATGAAATTAAAAATTATCCTCACCCGAATTCGAGACAATCCTCATGGGAAAAAATTGAAAAAATTGGAAGGGTAAGATTTCAATCTACCCTCTCGTTAGGAATCTCTGTGGGGAAGAACGAGAAAGGATGTGTGATACAGACAACACAATCACCATTTTATAATTGCTCAATCACCCCTGAACATTTACTATTTATTATTATTATTAAAATTATAACGTTATAAAATTAATTTTCATTATTATTATTAATAAATTGAGACGTTACATAATCCATTTTAATTATTATTATTATTATTAATAAATTGAGACGTTACATAACCAATTTTAATTATTATTATTATTATTATTATTATTAAATTGAGACATTACAAAATCAATTATTATTATTAATATTAAAAATGGGCTGTTACATAAATTAATTTGATTACTATACAAGTCAAAAATATATAATTGTAACGGAATTAATTTTGATACAATTATATATTTGAATAATAATATGTGATATAATTTAGATTTTTCAAAAATAATCAATTAAATGAATTACTATATAAGTTATTATTTTAATAGAAATTAAACTAAAAACAATATACACTAACCTTTGTAATATTAATCTAATTACGATATAAGTTACTATTTTTAATATTTTAATAGTAATTCGATTAATTATGTTATAAGCTTACACGTTTTAATTAATGATGAAGTAATTAGGATAAAATTTCCCATTTTTAACAATTGTGTCAAATTTCAAAATACAAAAACAACAAATAGTTTCCGTTTTGCATCTTTCCGATATACAAGTACTCTTTTCATATTTCGGACAGAAAAAAAAATTGCATTACAAGGAATTATTACATTCAAATTCGAAACACAAAATCCATACATGACAGTGTTCCTTTCGATTAAACAAGTTCAAATTGAACAAAGCAAAATAACGGATAAAAAAAAAAAGAAAAGTTGAACGAAGCAAGAACATGTCATTAAAGTGCCCACTAGATATTCATTCATTTGCTCATCTCATGGCCTTAAAATTGGAAGATTCGAAGGCCTCAGTGACATTGTTACACACAACACTTTCACCGATAGAGTGCATCACCTTCAACATTTACAAAAGGACCAAAGCTGGAAAGTATTTGCTAAACATGCATTCCAAGATGATCATTCTCAGTTGGATTCTGATATCAAGGAGATTGCTACAAAGATAGTTGAGAAGTGCAAAGGCTTGCCTCTAACATTGAAATCAATTGGCTCTTTTTTATACACAAAGTCTGTTATTGAATGGAAAAGTGTATTATTAAGCAACATATGGGACTTGAAGAAAGGAAATAGTGAAATTATCCCTGCTCTATTTTTGAGCTATTGCCACCTTCCTTCTTATATCAAAAGATGCTTTGGTTTTTGTGCATTGTTCCCCAAAGATTTTGAGTTTGATAAGAAAGAATTGATTCTGTTGTGGATAGCTGAAGGTTTTCTATAATGTCCTCAACAGGGTCAGAGTCCACTAGATGTTGGTGAAATATACTTTGATGATCTATTGTCAAGGTCTTTCTTTCAACAATCAGGCTGGTGCGAAGGGTATTTTAACATGCATGACCTTGTCAACAATTTGGCAAAATATGTTTGTGGAGACATCTGTTTCAGGTTCGGAATTGATACAGCAAAAAGTATGCCAATAACCACCCTTCATTTCTGATTTGCAATTGCAGACCCTAAGTATTGTGATGGTTCTGGGTGCTTAACTGATGCTAAAAGGTTACGTACTTTTATTCCAACAACAATTGGGAATATTCGTGATCTTTTTATTCCAGTAAATGAGTTGTTCACCAAGTTTAAATACTTATGTGTGTTATCTTTGTTTGGTTATTCGGACTTTAAAATTTAGAGAAACTAAAGTGAGAGAGATGGGAGTTGTAACAGCCTAATTTTTAGTAATAATAATAATAATAATAATAGTAATAATAATAATAATAACAATAATAATTGAATTATTATGTCTCAATTTAATAATATTGAAGAACAGATTTTATGTTATTTCTATATCTTATTTCAAGAATGAATACAATATGATTTATAGACTAGGTACAACTTAATTAAGGAAATAAGAAATAAGTAATTAAGGTGATACAAATCAAATCACCACAAAATCTGTCCTAAATCATCACCAAATCTGTTAGAAAGCAGAATCTGCACTAATTAAGGAAATAATTATCTTCAAAATAATGAAAATTGATTATGTAACGTTATAATTTTAATGGGTAGTAAATGTCCTGGGTGGTTGAGCGGTATAAAAGGGTGAGTCTGCTGCACTTTCTAATCACACATTCTTCCTCATTCTCCATTTCTTTCCTTTCTTTCTCTCACACTCTAGTATTGTCTTTCCCCCTAAAAGGAGATTGAAGTTCCTGATGAGAGGGTGGAGATTGAAACTCTACCAACTTCAATTTTTCTTCACATAGAGTTGTCTCGGATTCAGGTTAGGGTAGTTCTTAATTTGATGATAATATTGAGTATGAGTGATTAATTATTTCTAAATATTGTTTTTGTAATTTTGATGATTAAATTCAATGGTTGTGATGATTATAGTTCTATTATTGGATTATTTTTATTATGAATTCCTGAGTATTGTTAGTTTGACAATTGTGATTAATTATGTGATTGTTTTATTGAATGAAATTGGATTATTGTGCTCTAAAGGTAGATTTTGTGATGAGATTGATACATTGTGGATGAGTGAGCGAATGAGGGTTAGGAAAATCAGATAGATGAAATTATAAAATATGAGACTTCTAGGGATTGGAGATTGACTTTTTGAATTACAATAATTTTATATGAAGAAACCTTTGTGAGAAGCTTGGTTAATTAGACAATCCAGAGAATAAGTTATGCTTATTTAGAACCCTTTAAGTGAGAGTAGTTATAAGAATTCAATGATACTGAGTATGTTGAGAGTGATAATTTCTTTATGGATAATTAAGTGACTGAAGTGATTGTTCAATGTAATTAATTTTCTGATTTCGGTATTAGATTTTCATGATATCTTATTACTCATAGGGTTTGAATAGAGTTGAAAGGAATACAGAACTGTCAATGTGTTCCTAGCATTGTGATAAATATGTTTAGTACAAAGGTAAATGGTATTTACTGGATGACTGGATCTTATTTAGGATAAAAGGATATGGTTAGGTATATATATAAGGATGGCAAAATGAGGAAGACCGAATACATATGCACAATTGTCACTGACTATATTGATGATCTGATCTAATAGTGTTTTAATTCAAGGTTATTGTAGTGTTCCATTTGGTGAGTGAGACATTGTAATAAGTGCTAAGAGATTGCCTAAATGTATGAGGGTAAAGAAATAGTAAGAGAAATTAGGACAATAACTAGGTATTTGGACTTTTGAGGTATGAAGGTTGACTTTAGTAAATTGGGCTTGGTCAAACATTGGTCAATGTGAAAATAAATAAATAAATAAAACGATAGGTTGGATTTTGATTCATTAGAATTGCACGAGTTAGTATTTGGGTTCTTTTAGTGTATTCCTTCTTCTTTGTATTGTTGTTGGTGATAAATTACATTTGTGATGATGTGTGAATGACATGTAGACTACATTTATTAATGTAAAAGGAAATGATTGATGTGGATTGAGAGATAAATTTTGCGGGCATATTTCATTGATGAGTCGTTTACATTCATGATAATCAACTGAAATTATTTAAAAGTGAAAAGGGATGGATGTCTGCTCCTATGGACGAGGAGTGAGGTTGCCCCTGAGGATAATGCTGGTAAAGCATGGTGTTTTAAAAATGAGAGAGATTATCATGAATGCTAAACGTAGTGAAAATGTTTTTGAAAGGTGAGGATGAAGGGAACTAGTACGGTTGGTCCCTAACGGGTCGTTGTAATGGCCTAGGACTTGGAGGGTATTCGCGGTGAGGAAAGCTTCTACTATGGTTGATCATCATGAGTGGGAAGTGACTCCTAGTGCAACACTGGTTGCCCTGACTGTAACTATCTAGTATTTCTAGTGAGAGTGTCAGATGTGACATGTACTCCTAGCATCGCTCAATTATTTTGATGGTACCACATGACATGAGATTGAACTGTGAGTGACATACATCATATTGGGTTGCATAATTAATTGTGATGAGTTGTAAATTGAGTTTTCCATGTCTCCTTTATATTTGTTGTGTGTATTGTTCAAGTAATCTTATTATTATCATTAAATTATGAGCTAACCCTATGTTATGTCTGTGGTTGACACCTGTGATGACCCCGCGAACGGGCGAGCAGGTGGGCAGTTTCTTGAAGATACAAAGGGCATAGGCTAAAAGAGAACGCGATTTTCTGAAGACGTTATAATGCTATTATTTCTGTGTTTGAGAAATATCATTATATAGGAATGTAGTAGTGTAAAACATTTTGTTTTAGGAGAAATTTATATTTGCAGTTGTAGAAACCTTACTTGAGAAATTACTCTATGAAATAAGTTTTGGTTTGTTATCGAATGATGTATTTAATTACCATGGAGAAATTAGAATATTTAGGTGGAGAAGTTGAGGGTGCTACAAATAGACTTAAGTAAGTTCTATTGGACCTAAATATTTAACTGTTTATAACTCTTTTTATGCATTATCATGATGGATGCTTATGTATCATTGATACTTATTATTAATACACAATTTTATTTTGTTTTGTATCAAATTATATAACTTATTTATAGGATATTTTTTTTTCTTCACATTTTTTATATGTATATATTTTTCTTTCTTCATATTTTATAATTAATTATCTAGTTATCTAATGTATTGTAGTTATTTACTAAATATTTTTTAAAAGAAAAAGCATATAAGGAGGTATGGAGTTGTTATGACTAATATTTTAGCTCAAATTTTTAAGTTGCATTACATTTTCTGATTACTTATCTAGCTTGACACATGTTCAAGAGAGATGACTGTCTCAACATTAATTCACTTTTATAAATGCATATATTGTTTAACAATCTCATGTAGCAAGATGCCGTTCAAGATGCATATAAAAAGAATTTTACAACATATTTTTTATAATATAATTTTAAGATAATGACTTTAATCGAGATCTTATATATATGAAACATGAATTTTATTAGTCATTCATGACTTTAACTTAATTATATTTTAAAGATAAATTTGACTTATCTTTATCATTGACACAAAATAGTTACTTTAACATACTCAACAGTATCAAATATTTGATTTTAATCGATTAATCGAGTAAAAAAGGTAATTGATTCATCTCGTGAATTTGCATGCAGTTAAAGTTTGAGATACCAATAGATAATTTGATCTAAGAATACCGTGCCAGATCTCACAATTGATTTTTAAAATTTATAAGACATGGAATACAGCTGTGAATGTCAGAAAGGAGTAAACAATTATTGTTTGACTGACCATAAAGCCTCTTTGGATACACATTTCCTACACTCACGATTTCATATATTCACACTTTCGATAAATCAAAGCCGTTGAATACAAATCAGTTTTAATCAAACTTAAATCGTGTATAAATATGAACCGTCCACTGATAATCTAACGATCACAATTTACAATTGAATAAAGCTGTAAATATTTTCCATTCAATACGGACTCAAAAGAAAAGTCATCCTTCCTAGAATAACTTGTTACTCATTTCATCACTGTACCAACCCTCCATTGCACTGAGTCATACTGATTCTCCTGAGCTTCACTTCAAATTACTCATTTCCACTCATCCACTCACCTTCCAATCCAAACATGGCAGGAGCTCTTGTTGGTGGTGCTCTTCTTTCTGCTTTCCTTCAGGTTGCATTTGACAAGTTGGCTTCTCCAAAAGTTCTTGACTTCTTTCGTGCAAGAGAACTTGATGAAATGTTGCTCAGAAAGTTGAACATCATGCTTCTGTCAATTGACGCTCTGGCTGATGATGCAGAACTAAAGCAGTTCAGAGATCAACGTGTGAAAAAATGGCTTGCTGCTGTCAGAGATGCCGTGTTTGATGCAGAGGATCTCCTGGGTGAAATAGAGTATGAAGTCATCAAATGTCAAGTGGAAGCTGAATCTGAATCTCTAACCTTAACTGGCAAGGTATCAAATTTCTTCAACACTACTTTCAGTCCATTTAACAAGAAAATAATGTCAGAGATGAAACAAATCCTTGAGAAACTAGAATATCTTGCAATCCAAAAGGATGCTCTTGGTTTGAAAAACGCTACTTGTCCTAGTGTTGGATCAGTTAGTAAAAAGCAAACAACTTCTTTGGTGGTTCAAAGTGTTATTTATGGCAGAGATGAAGACAAAGAAGTGATCTTTCATTGGCTCACATCTGAAACTGGCAATCATAACCAGCTATCAATACTTTCTGTTGTGGGAATGGGTGGGGTGGGTAAGACCACCCTTGCCCAACATGTGTACAATGACCCAAGGTTGGAGGTGGCAGATTTTGGCATCAAAGCTTGGGTCTGTGTTTCCGATGATTTTGATGTTTTGAGGCTGACAAGAGCAATTCTTGAAACAATCACCAAATCAAATTGTGATTGCAGAGAACTAGAAATGGTTCATGGAAGATTAAAAGAAGAATTGGCAGGGAAGAGATTTTTTCTTGTTCTGGATGATGTTTGGAACGAAAGACTAGAAGATTGGGAAGCTGTTCAAACTCCTCTCAATTTCGGGGCTATGGGAAGTAGAATTCTTGTAACCACACGGAGTGAGAAAGTTGCATCTACCATGCGGTCGTGCAAAGTGCATTGCCTAAAGCAACTAGAAGATGATCATTGTTGGCAAACTTTTGCAGAATATGCATTCCAAGGTGATCATCTCCCGTTAAATGCTGAGCTGAAGGAGATTGCCACAAAGATAGTCGAAAAGTGTAAAGGATTACCTCTGGCCTTAAAATCAGTTGGAAGTCTTTTACGCACGAAGTCATCTGTTTTAGAATGGGAAGATGTACTGAAAAGCGAGTTATGGGACTTACCTAGTGGCGATAATGAAATCATTCCTGCTCTATTACTGAGCTATCACCACCTTCCTTCTCATCTAAAGAGGTGTTTTTCTTTTTGTGCCGTTTTCCCCAAAGATTACAGATTTCACAAGGACTTTTTAATTGAGTTGTGGATGACTCAAAATTTTCTACAAGGTCCTCAACAAAGCAGGAGTCCAGAAGAAGTTGGACAACAATATTTTGATGATTTATCATCTAAGTCTTTCTTTCAACAGTCAAGCGAAGACGAAACACATTTTGTAATGCATGACCTTGTAAATGATTTGGCAAATTATGTTTGTGAGGACATCTGCTTCAGGTTGGGAGTTGGGAAAGCAAGAAGGGTACCAAAAACATGCCGTCATTTTTCAATTGCAAGAAATTACAAGGAATATTTTGATGTGTTTGAGAGCTTACATGATGCTAAAAGGCTGCGCACATTTTTTCCAGCAACTGAAGGAGCGAGTTTTCTAGTCGGGCCTTGGGAATGCAGGATTTTGATACATGAGTTGTTCTCCAAATTTAAGTTCCTACATGTCTTAACTTTGTCTCATTGTTCTGGCCTCAGAGAGGTGCCTGATTCTTTAGGTGAACTTAAACATCTCCGTTCATTAGACCTTTCACAGACTGACATAGAAAAACTACCTGATTCCACATGTTTGTTGTATAACTTGCAAACATTGGGGCTGTTTGGCTGTTGGAGATTGGTGGAGCTGCCCATGAAGTTGTATAAACTCACCAATTTGCGTTGCCTTGACTTTAGAAATACTGGAGTGAGAAGAATTCCAATGAATTTCGGAAAACTGAAGAATCTTCAAGTATTGGATGTGTTCTATGCTGATAAATGCAGTGAATTCAGTATTCGGCAGTTAGGAGGACTTAATCTTAAAGGATGGCTATCAATTAAGGAGTTGCAGAATGTTGAAGACCCCTCAGATGCATTAGCAGTTGATTTGATAAACAAAACATGCCTTGAGGAGCTAGTGTTAGAATGGAATAGAGAGCACATCCTGGTTGATGATCCAAGGAAAGAAAAGGAAGTACTCGAGAATCTACAACCTTCCAAACGCTTGAAGTATTTATCAATTTGGAACTACGGTGTTACAGAGTTTGCAAGTTGGTTATCGAATAATTCATTATCAAGTGTGGTGTCCTTAGATATGACGGACTGTAAATACTGCATATGTTTGCCTTCCCTTGGACTTCTTCCATCTCTCAAGGATCTGTGGATTAGAAGGTTTGATGGGATAGTGAGTATTGGTGCTGAATTTTATGGGAGTAGCTCTTCTCCATTTCCATCCTTGGAAAATCTGCACTTTGAAGATATGAAGGAATGGGAAGAATGGGAATGTAATGTAACTTTTCCACGCCTTCAATCTCTTGAGATAGAGAAATGTCCGAAGCTGAAAGGGCTGTCAGAGCAACTTCTTAATGTAAACGAACTATATATCAGTAGACCCAGCTTGGAAGCATCGTCTCTCCAAACGATTGGGCATGCCACATCAAATACTTGTCTTGCACTATTGTTCATTTATTATTGCAGGAATATTAATATCCCCACGAGACTTTGCGGTGATTTCCTTCAACATTTGGTGATCCACAATAGCTGTGACTATCTAACGAACTTTCCGTTAGATTTCTTTCCAAAACTCTGTTCCCTTCGACCCGAGAGTTGTCGCAGTTTACAAATGATTTCACAGGAGCGCACGCATACTTATCTCAAGGAACTGTCCGTTAAGGAGTGCCATCAGTTTGAATCAATGACTAAACACATGCACGTACTCCTTCCATCTCTCACTTATTTAATGATATATCATTGTCCAAAAGTGGAGATGTTCACAGAAGGAGGTTTGCCATCAAATCTAAAAAAGTTGTTTCTCACAAGTTACAAACTTATCGCCTCACTGAAAGGAGGGTGTTTGGGAGTCAATACATGTCTTGAAACATTGTGGATTGAAGGAATGGATGAAGTGGAGTGTTTTCCGGAGGAAGGTTTACTGCCACTCTCTCTTACTTACCTGGAAATAGTGAATTTAAAAAATCTTGAAAAAGTGGACTACAAGGGTCTATGCCAACTCTCCTCTCTCAAGGCATTGAGACTCCTGGGCTGCGGCAAGCTAAAATGCATACCAGAGGAGGGTCTCCCCGAATCCATTTCAACTCTTCACATTTATGGTTCTGGATTGCTAAAAGAGCGTTGTCAGAAAGGAAAAGGTCAAGACTGGGGAAAGATTGCTCACATTCAAGACTTGTATATTCAGTGATGTGAGATGAATTAATTCTGAAATGTGCTGCTTTCCTTGTGAGTATTACCTGAGATGAGATGATATTTAGTTTCTGTACTTCTTGAACAACTTTCTTTCAATCCATTATCTGCTTCTTTTTTTGTTACAAAATTTATTGTCATTTTTATGATACATAATATTATATTATTTTTCAACCTTTACCTCATATTGTAGTTATTTCACTGTCTATTTACCATTTACCAACAACACCAACACAAGATACTCCTGAATTCATCAATACACGTTAGTTTATCACTTTTTTAATATTCCTATCTATATGCAAGGATTTCAAATAAATTTATTTTATTTTTCTTTGCTCAAGCAATTTTTTATTTATTTTATTTAACTAAGATTTTCAATTGGCATAAATATCATAATATTATAATATTTTTCAAGGTTTTTTTTTTATTGAGATAAATAGACAAAAACAAGATTGAAGTACAATGTGAAAATTTTTAGATAAAAATAAGAAATTTATACTATATAATAGATAGTTGTAAAACAATTTTTAGGAAAAAAAAATATTATAGATTTTAAGTAAATTAAATTGCTAAATTATAAATTACTAATTTATCTCCAACCTTTATTAATTTAACAAAATAATTTATGATATATTTTAAGTTAAAAATAGTCCGGATATTTTACAATATAGTCTTTAAATATTTAAAATTGGTAAGTATATATTTAATTATTTGATCCCATCTGTTTAATTAAATAAAATATTCATAAATTTAAAAATATGATAATAGTTTCTAATTGATTAAAAATAATAATTTTGAAAATACTAATTTAACTTCAATTAATTCTCAATTTAAAGAAAATATCCATAATATTTTTAAAATTCCAAATTTCAATCAAGTAATTTGATGAAAACATTAAAAAATAAATTAAAGTGATATTTAATTTAAGTTATTTTAAGTTATATTCTGTTGAAGTGATCATAAATTAATTTTTTCAAAATGGTCACTAATTATTTAAAGAGTGTAATGTTGACTGTTTTAATTTTAAATATAGCCCATCTGATTAATATTTGAAAGACTGGTGATTGAATCTTCAAGTACTGAGTACGTTTTGTGTTGGCAAAGGTAGTGAGTCTTGTGATATTCAACACTTGAAGTATTTATCAATTTGGAATTATGGTGGTACAGAATTTGCAAGTTGGTTATTGAATAATTCATTATCGAATGTGGTCACCATATGCTTGGAGAACTGTAAATATTGCGTGTGTCTGCCTTTCTTTGGACTACTTCCATCTCTCAAGGAGCTGACGATTTCAGGGTTTGATGGGATTGTGAGTGTTGGTGCCGAATTTTATGGGAATAGCTCCTCTCCATTTCCATCCTTAGATGAATTGTACTTTGAAGATATGAAGGAATGGGAAGAATGGGAATGTAATATAACTTTTCCACGTGTTCAGTCTCTTCGTATATATTCATGTCCAAAGCTGAAAGGGCTTCCAGAACAACTTCTTGTTGGGCATGCCGCATCAAATACTTGTCTTGAAGAATTGCACATTCATTATTGTTCGAATGTTAATATCCCTACGAGACTTTGCTGTGATTTCCTTCAAAAATTGGTGATCCATAGTAGCTGTCACCCTGTAACATCCTTTGCGTAAGAACATTGCTTTACTCAACTTTCAAGATGGAATACAGCTGTGAATGTCGGAAAGGACTAAACGAATATTTCTTGACTGACAATAAAGCCTCTTTGGATACACATTTCCTACACTCAAGATTTCATACATTCACACTTTCAATTAATCAAAGCCGTTGAATAAAAATCAGATTTCATCAAACTTAAATTGTGTGTAGATTTGAACCATAATCTAACGATCACAATCTACAATTGAATAAAACTGTAAATATTGTCCATTCAGAACGAGTGAAAAGACTAAACAGTAAAGTCATCCTTCTTAGAACAACTTGTTACTCATTTCATCACTATACCAACCCTCCATTGCACTGAGTCATACTGATTCTCATAAGCTTCACTTCAAATTACTCATTTCCATTCATCCATTCACTTTCCTATTCCAAACATGGCAGGTGCTCTTGTTGGTGGTGCTTTCCTTTCTGGTTTCCTGCAGGTTGCATTTGACAGACTTGCTTCTCGTCAAGTTGTTGACTTCTTCCGTCAAAGAAAACTTGATGAGACTCTGCTCGGAAAGTTGAAAACCATGCTTCGGTCAATTGATGCTCTGGCTGCTGATGCTGAACTGAAGCAGTTAGATCTCCCTGTCAAAGAATGGCTTTCTGATGTCAGAGATGCCGTGTTTGATGCAGAGGATCTCCTTGGTGAAATAGAGTATGAAGTCATCAAATGTAAAGTGGAAGCTGAGTCTGAATCTCAAACCTTAATTGGCAAGGTATCAAATCTCTTCAACACTACTTTCAGTACATTTAACAAGAAAATTGAGTCAGAGATGAAACAAATCCTTGAGAAACTAGAATATCTTGCAAGCCAAAAGGATGCTCTTGGTTTGAAAAACGCTACTTGTCCTAGTGTTAGATCAGGTAGTAAAAAGCAAACAACGTCTTTGTTGGTTCAAAGTGACATTTATGGCAGAGATGAAGACAAAGAAGTGATCCTTAATTGGCTCACATCTGAAACTGGCAATCATAAGCAGCTATCTATACTTTCTGTTGTGGGCATGGGTGGGGTGGGTAAGACCACCCTTGCCCAACATGTGTACAATGACCCAAGGATGGAGGCCGCAGATTTTGGCATCAAAGCTTGGGTCTGTGTTTCCGATGATTTTGATGTTTTGAGGCTGACAAAAGCAATTCTTGAAGCAATCACTGGAAAATATGATGATAGTCCAAACCTAAATACGGTTCACACAAGATTGAAAGAAGGATTGACAGGGAAGAGATTTCTTCTAGTTCTGGATGATGTTTGGAACGAAAGACAAGAAGACTGGGAAACTGTTCAAACTCCTCTCAATTTCGGGGCTGCGGGAAGTAGAATTCTTGTAACCACACGCAGTGAGAAAGTTGCATCTACCATGCGGTCGTGCAAAGTGCATTGCCTAAAGCAACTAGAAGAAGACCATTGCTGGCAAATATTTGCTAGAAATGCATTCCAAGATGATCATCTTCCGTTGAATGCTGAGTTGAAGGGGATTGCCACAGAGATAGTTAAAAAGTGCAAAGGATTGCCTCTGGCGTTGAAATCAATTGGAAGTCTTTTACGCACAAAGTCATCTGTTTCAGAATGGGAAGATGTGCTGAAAAGCGAGTTATGGGACTTACCCAGTGGAGATAATGAAATCATTCCTGCTCTATTATTGAGCTATCACCACCTTCCTTCTCATCTCAAGAGGTGTTTTTCTTTTTGTGCTGTTTTCCCCAAAGATTACGCATTTCACAAGGACTTTTTAATTGAGCTGTGGATGACTCAAAATTTTCTACAAGGTACTCAACAGGGCAGGAGTCCAGAAGAAGTTGGACAACAATATTTTGAAGATTTATTATCTAAGTCTTTCTTTCAACAGTCAAGCAGATACAGAAACGAAACATGTTTTGTGATGCATGACCTTCTAAATGATTTGGCAAATTATGTTTGCGGGGACATCTGCTTCAGGTTGGGAGTTGGGAAAGCAAGAAGGGTACCAAAAACATGCCGTCATTTTTCAATTGCAAGCAATTACAAGGAATATTTTGATGTGTTTGAGAGTTTACATAATGCTAAAAGGCTGCGCACATTTTTTCCTGCAACTAGTAGAGAGCGTTTTGTGACCGTGACTTTGGAATGCAGTATTTCGATACATGATTTGTTCTCCAAATTTAAGTTCCTACATTTCTTATCTTTGTCTCATTGTTCTGACCTTAGAGAGGTGCCTGACTCTTTAGGTGAACTTAAACATCTCCGTTCATTAGACCTTTCAAGGACTGGCATAGAAAAACTACCTGATTCAACATGTTTGTTGTATAACTTGCAAATACTGAAGCTGGTAGGTTGTAGAAGATTGGAAGAGCTGCCCATGGAGTTGTATAAACTCACCAATCTGCGTTACCTTGAATTTAGAGATACTGGAGTGAGAAGAATGCCAATGCATTTTGGAAAACTGAAGAATCTTCAAGAATTGGATGTGTTCTGTGCTGGCAAAAGCAGTGAATTCAGTATTCGGCAGTTAGGGGGACAACACAATCTTCATGGAGAGCTATCAATTAAGGAGCTGCAGAATATTGAAGACCCCTCAGATGCATTAGCAGTTGATTTGATGAACAAAACACACCTTGAGGCGCTTTACTTGAAATGGAAGCGGAACCATATCCATGATGATCCGAGGAAAGAAAAGGAAGTACTTGAGAATTTACAACCATCCAATCACTTGAAGAAATTGTCAATTGAGTACTATGGTGGTACACAATTTCCGAGTTGGTTATCCACTAATTCATTTTCGAATGCGGTGTCCATATGGTTGAAGGACTGTAAATATTGCGTATGTTTGCCTTGCCTTGGACTTCTTCCATCTCTGAAGGATCTGAGGATTTCAGGGTTTGATGGGATAGTGAGTGTTGGTGCCGAATTTTATGGGAGTAGCTCTTCTCCATTTCCATCCTTGGAAACACTGTACTTCTTCAATATGAAGGAATGGGAAGAATGGGAATGTAATGTAACTTTTCCACGTCTGCAATCTCTTAGTATAGATTTGTGTCCGAAGCTGAAAGGGCTGTCAGAGCAACTTCTTCTTCATGCAAAGGGACTATATATTGGACACAACATGAAAGCACGGTCTCTCAAGACGATTGGGAATACTTGTCTTGAAGATCAATTGTCCATTTATTGTGGACCAAATATTAATATCTCCATGAGACTTTGCTATGATTTCCTTCAAACTCTGAAGATCCATGACTGTGACTCTCTTGCTACCTTTCCATTAGATCTCTTCCCAAAACTTGGTTTACTTCAACTCCACAGATGTTGTAATTTACGAATGATTGCACAGGAGCGCACTCATAGTCATCTTAGTAGGAAGCTGTCTATTATTGGGTGCCATCAGTTAGAATCAATGCCTAAACGCATGCACATCCTTCTTCCATCTCTTGCTCACCTTTGTATATATGATTGTCCAAAAGTGGAGATGTTCCCAGAAGGAGGTTTGCCATCAAATCTAAAAAGCTTGAAACTCTCAAGTTACAAACTTATCGTCTCACTGAAAGCTACGCTGGGAGTCAACACATGTCTAAAAATGTTGCATGTTGGAGAAGTGGATGAAGTGGAGTGTTTTCCAGAGGAAGGTTTTCTGCCATCCTCTCTTACTTCTCTGCACATATGGCATTGCAGAAATCTTAAAAAACTAGACTACAAGGGTCTATGTTTCCTCTCCTCTCTCAAGGCATTGAGTCTTGGGTACTGCACGAAGTTGGAATGCTTACCAGAGGAGGGTCTCCCCAAATCCATTTCAACTCTTCAAATTTATGATTGTGGATTGCTGAGACAGCGTTGCCAGAAACCAGAAGGCCAAGACTGGGGAAAGATTGCTCACATTCAAAACTTGAATATTCAGTATATGTGATCTATGAGATGAATTAATTCTGAAATGTGTGGGTCTCCTTGTGAGTATTATTTTGTGGGTCTCCAACTCTTGGTATTGGTTTTTGTCCATTGCTGAAACAGCATTGCCAGAAATCACAAGGTCAAAACCGGGAAAAGATTGCTCACATTCAATACTTGGACATTTTTTTAGTAAGGTGTGTATAATTTGAATTAGTGAGATGAATTAATTCTGGGAAGTTTGTTTGAATATGTCTTATGTCAAAATCTTGAGATAAATGATATTTTAGTTCCGGTCACACCTATAACCTGCTTCTCGATCAACTTTCTTTATAAATTTTGAAAATTTAAAATTAAAAAATGTGATAATATTTTCTAATTAATTAAAAATAATAAATTTGAAAATACTAATTTAACTTCAATTAATTCTCACTTTTAAGAAAATATCCATAATATTTTTTAACAGGAAAATATTCCAAATTTCAATCAAGTATTTTGATGAAAACATTAAAATGCTAATTAAAATAATATTTAATTTTTGTTATATTTTATTGAAGTGATCATAAATTGATTTTTTCAAAAAAGTCACTAATTATTTAAAGAGTGTACGTAATGTTAACTGTTTTAATTTTATAAATATTTATAATTAAAAAACTTTTTTATTTCATTATTTTTGTTCAAATCATTTGAAAAATGTGCTATATTACAATGAAATATTTGAAAAAATTATGATTAATTTTATCTGTTAATTCAATCTTTATATTTTAAATATTTTTGATCTAATCCTCATATTTAAAAAATATTTAATTTTATTTTTTCACATACAAAATTAATACACACATAATATTTAGGTACATTCTTTTTATAAATTTAAAATAATTAGATGCAGATATTAGATATTATTTTTTGGCAGATATAGATTTAAATATAGCCCATCTCATTAGTATCAGAAAGACTGATGATTGAATATTTCAGGAAAAGTTTAAAACATTGAAATAAAATACATGCTATTAAAATTATTTATATATTTTATAAAAGCTATTATAAATAAATTATTTTTTCAAAACAATTTTCGCACTCATATATTAGTTATATATAATTTATTACATATTAATTCATTAAACATTCATAAATTATATAATCCATAAAAATGGAAAGTGTATTAATTTTACTGTCAGAAAATTTAAGGGTGTTTCAAGTCATACACTAAGAGTATTGATAAATTATTTCAAAAAATTATTAAATGGTCAATTCCAATTTATTTTATTTATTTATTTTAAAAGAGTAAGACATAAAGAATTTTGTTACACCAGAATCGAATCAAAAGATACAATTAGAGGAATACTGTAGATGAAATCTATACCTTGAATTTAATTTGTGGAAGTAGGGGATCTTTATTGAGAATAAAGACCTTCCGTTCTAATTTTCTATAGTCTCAGGTTAATGTCCGTAGGGCATGAGCTATAACCCTAATCATTCCTTTTAGTCATCACCAACGATAAACAAAGAAGATGAAAAACTTAGAGAGAAAGATGGGCACAACGTTTGCATCGAATCGATAAACATATCAAACACATCAAAACACCTAGTCTAACATTAGTAGGCATAAGCTCACATGTCAAACTGAGGTCTCTAAACTAGGCTAAGAGATCTATCTCCCTAACCATCAATGTAGACCCATGCAAGGATTTCTTACTAAGGGGATCAACCACTACATTAGCTATATCAAGGTGATAACTAAGTTCAAAATCATAATCCTTAAGAAACTCTAACTATCTCCTTTGTCTCATATTTAACTCTCCTCGATCAAATCAGATTTCAACTCTTATGGTTCCTATAAACCTCAAAGTAAAGAGCGATACAAATAATGTCTACAAATTTTAACCACAATCGTTATTATCACAATTCCAAATCATGGGTAGGATAGTTTCTCTTAAGTTGCCTAGAACCATACGACACTACCTCGTTGTATATGCATTAATACAACACCAAGTCCTAGCTTAGAAGCATCATAGTACACTACAAAGCTCTAATCAAGGTCAAGGAAAACTAATATAAAAGGTTGTGGTCAACTTTTCCTTAGAGGTATACAACTATCCCTCGAGATCATATGTCCTAATAAGCTAACCTCACTGTCCAGATAAAAATAACAAACCTACAAAAAAAAAAAATACTAAGAAGCTCACACACTATTCTATCTCATCTTTCAAAGTAAGCAAATCAGTTCCTAATCGTAATACATCTCAGAAATGAGGTAGTCCCCATAATCCACAAGCCGAGAAAGTTAAACCTAAGCTCTGATACCACAATTGTAACACCCCTCAACTTCTCCACCAAAATATTCTAATTTCTCTATGGTAATTAAATACATCATTCGATAACAAACCAAATCTTATTTCATAAAGTAATTTTCAAATTAAATTTCTACAACTGTATATTCTTTACAAAAGAAAAATCTTAAACTTCTAACATTCCTATATAATAGAAATTTCTCAAACACGAAAATGAAAGCAATAGTATCATGATGTCTTCAACAAACCAGGTTCTCCTCTAGCCTACGACCTGGTGTCTCCAAGCAATCGCTCTCATCCGCTCGCCTTTCGCATGGGTCATCACAGTGTCAACCACAAACACAACCACAGGGTTAGCTCATAATTTAATGATAATAATAAAATCATAAGAACAATACACACAAACAACAGATATAAAGAAGACATGAAATTTCAATTAACAAATCATCACAATTAACTATGCAACCCAATATGATGCATGTCACTCACATTTCACTCTCATGTCATGTGGTACCATAAGAACAACTGAGCGATGCTAGGAGTACATGTCACATCTGACACTCTCACTAGAAATACTAGATAGTTCTGATTAGGGCAACCAGTGTTGCAAAGGGAGTCACTTCCCACTCATGGTGATCGGCCATAGTGGAAGTTTTCCCCACCGCGAATACCCTCCAAGTCCTAGGCCATTACGACGACCCGTCAGGGACCAACCGTACTAGTTCCATTCATCCTCACATTTCGAAAACATTTTCACTTTGTTTAGCATTCATGATAATCTCTCTCATTTTTAAAACACAATGCCTTACAAGCATATTCAACAGGGCAACCTCACTCCACGTCCATAGGAGTAGGCATCCATCCCTTTCACTTTCAAATAATTTCAACTGATTATCATGAACCTAAATGACTCATCAATGCAATATGACCCACAAAATTAATCTCTCAGTCCACATCAATCATTTCCCTTAACATTAATAAATGTAGTCCATATGTCATTCACACTTCATTACATTACAAATGTAATTTATCACAAACAACAATACAAAGAAGAAAGAATGCACTAATAATAACATGTGGAATTCTACATAATCATAATTCAACCTAAAGTTTTATTTATTTATTTATACATTGACTAATGTTTAACCAAATCCAAATTACCAGAGTCAACCTTCATACCTCAAAATCCAAATGTCTAGTTATTGCCCCAATTTCTCTCACTGTTCCTTTCACCTCACACATCTATTCAATCACTTATCACTTTAATTACAATGTCTCACTCACCAAATGAAACACTACAATAACTATCCATATCATGTTTACATCCACCTTTATATACGTCTAACCACATCCTTCTATCCTTAATAAGATTTCGTCATCATATTCCTTTGCAATAAATATCACCACCTTTGTACTAAACATATTGATCACAATGATAAGAACCTATTGACCGTTCTATATTCTTTTTATTTCTACTCAAACCCTATGAGTAATAAGATATCATGAAAATCTAATGCCAAAATCAGAAAATTAACTACATTAAATAATCATGTCAATCACATAATTATCCATAAAGAAATCATTACCCACGACACTCATTATCATTGAATTCTTATAACTACTCTCAATTAAAGGGTTCTCAATAGGTAAAACTTATTCTCTGGATTTTCTACTTAAGCAAGGGTTCTTACAACTATAAAAGGATTCAAGGTTTCTTAGTATAAAAATATTGTAATTCAAAATGTCAATCTTCAATCCCTAGAAATTTCATATTTTATAATTTCATTTCTCTGATTTTCTTAACCCTCATTCGCTCACTCATTCACAAAATCTACGTTTAGAGCACAATAATCCAATTTATTAAATAACAACAATCACATAATTAATCATAATTGTCAAACCAACAATACTCAGGAACTCATAATAGCAATCATCTAATAATAGAACCACAATCATCATACCTAATGAATTTAATCATCAAAATTACAAAAGACAATATTTAGAAACAATTAATCACTTGTTAGATCAAGATTTGTTAGATCAAGAATGTCCCTGAGTTTTGATTAATTACAGCACAGACGAAACCAAGCAATCAAGACTTGCTAAGACGAAACCAGCACAGACGGAAGATGGCCCTTCAAAGTTTGAAGTGTTGCGTCTGTCCACAAGCCAAGACATCAGATGATACTGGCACAGACGGAAGAAGAGTTCTCAAGTTGAAGACCTTCGTCTGTCCAAGAGTGAAGCTTAAGACGAAAGGATGAGACGAAACAAAGAAGTTTGAAGACTCATTTCGTCTATCCAAAAGTGAAGTTCAGTTGAAGTCTCGCGCCAAGTTTTAAAATCTAAAGGAGTCATCATGAGAAGAATCCAAGATCTATATGGGGATCTGCGCTTTCACATCCAAAGTCAAAAAGGTCTCTACCTTTTTGTCACATCTCTGTACAAGTCAGTAAAAGGAACTGCGCACGCAATTCAGTCCGAGATATCCGCTGCAACTCTCATCTATCAATCAAGGACAACTAACAACCCTTTTTGGAAAGTTCTCAAGAAGATCTCCAACGACTCTCAACAGCATTCAAATGAGTCTAACGACTATTTGAAGAAGATGCCTATAAAAGGACTTCACCACAACCAGAACAAGTTGGCGAATACGCTTATCTCCTTCTAACTCTTAAGGATTCGCTCATTTCTGATAACTGTTCTTCATTTTAAACACCTCTCTGCGTAGAGGAAAACTCTGTTTTTCGAAACATCTTTCAAGTCCACTTGTGTGGCATTTTAGCCTGAGGAGGCTGTGTTTTCAAAGAATACCTGGTTTAGCCTGAGGAGGCTGTGTGTTCAAAGAATACCTGGTTTAGCCTGAGGAGGCTGTGTGTTCAAAGAATACCTGGTTGTTTAGCCCGAGAAGGCCGGGATCAAAGAATATCTCGTAATAGCTGTAAGGGCCGGGTTCAAAGAATACTTGTAACCATTTCACGGTTGGTAGTGAAAACTCGTTGGTTCTTGCAACGGGTAACGGACGTAGTCTTGTATAGACGAACCAAAAGTATAAAAATATCTCGTGCATTTATTTTATCTCGCTAGTTAACTAACGGGGATAAATATACTTTAACGTTTATATATTAAAATCAATCTTTCAAGATAAACACCGCTTTTCCGAACAAGCTTTGAACCCACGACGAAAACCCACGATGAAAGGTACAGACGAAAGAAAATTTTTTTATATCACAATTCAACCCCCTTCTTGTGATTTGTCTTTTTGATTTGGTATCGAGCTCACCTCTAAGGGTTGAGCGCTTAACACTGCTAGAGGAAAAGATCCAAATGGACTCACAAGGACCATCTTTCTTATCCTGGAGGAGCCTCCATGAACAAACCTCCAAGATTCTCTGAGATGATTATCCCTACATCGGGCAGATCGCATGGAGATGTACATCAAATCCACACAAGACAGTGCCGTGGAATATCATTACCAAAGGAGATATCCCTATTGTCAAACCCGAAGGAGAATGGGGAAATGAAGAATACTCAATGATGGAGCTGAACAACAAAAAGCTAGATATGCTCTTATGTGTGCTCTCTCCGAACCGAGTACAACAGGTTTTGTGCCTACAAAACTGCCAAAGAACTATGGGATGCTCTAAAGATCTCATATGAAGGCACAGAAGATGTCAGAATGAGGAAAGCTGCTACGCTTTAGAGAGATTATGAAATGTTCTCTATGAAGAAAGAAGAATCCATTGATATGATGTTTGGAAGATTCCAAACAATATTGAATGGACTCACTGCTCTTGGCATCACATTCACAAAGGCCCGAAAACAACATGAAGATATTGGACAAGTCTTCCTCCTCCATGGGAAGCTATGTCTACCGCAATCTCGGTTAGGCGTGACATGAAGACATTAACTCTTGATGAGTTAATAGGAGCCTTAAGAGTACATGAGGTACTCTTATGTAAAAGAGATAAGATCAAGGTCCAAGAACATATAGCGCTTCCATCCGTTAAAAATATCCCTAAAGAAGAATCTGTCAAGAAGGACAGTAGAAGGAAGATGAAGATTCTAAAGGCTGATTCAACTGAATCAGAATCGTCTGATGTTTCGTCCGAAGACGAAGTCTCTCTTATGGCCAGACGATTTAAAAGAATGATGATGAAGAAAGGAAGAAGTCAACGCTTCTTCAAAAAGAAGGAAAAGAAATCTCCTGAGGAGTCATCCAACAAAGAAGAAAGGAGAGAAGTTGTGTGTTACGAATGTAAAAAACCTGGGCATATCAGGTCAGAATGCCCTAGACTGAAAAAGAGGTGGAGCTCAAGAAAAGACAAGGGCAAGAAAAGCCTAGTAACATGGGAAGACCTCGATAGTGAAAGCTCAGAGGAATCCTCTGAAGAAGAAGAAACAACAAACATATGCCTCATGGCTGGAGATCATGTCTCAACAGAGGTAAATTACAATGAAACTTCTTCATCCTCTTCTTCTCGAGTCCAGAGTCAAATCGAAGAAATATCATATGATACTCTTCTAGCTAACTCTCATTTTATTGCTCAAAGAATACAAAACTTGCAAAACCAAGCTAAGACAAGCTTTGGAAGAGAATGCAGTTTTGAAATCTGAAATTGAGTTTCTAGACAAGAAAATATCAAATGATGTTTCGTCTGAGTCTGAAAAGGACATTTTCATTCTTGAAATCGAAAGATTAAAGAAAGAAAATGAGTCCTTACTCAGTGATTTAACCAAGTTTACTAAGGGATCCTCCATCCTTGAAAATATTTTAAAATATGGGAGATCACCAAAAGATAAAAGTGGACTTGGTTATGATGAGCAGACAGACGAAAGGAAAAACAAACCTGTTTCGTCTGATCAAAAGAAAAGGAATTACAACAAGGTTCCTAACATCTACAAAAGGGCTCAAAACAAAAAGAAGCCTTTTGTAACTAACAAGAAAGGACCCAAAAAGATTTGGGTACCAAAGTCACTTATTGTTCCTGTTGCAGATATCCTCAATGGGAAGAAACAAGATTTCAAGTGGTACCGGGACGGATGTGGATGCTCACGACACATGACGGGAGACCTGTCTATGTTCCAAGATCTCAGACCAAGTAAAGGGTCTGTCTCATACGGTTCTGGAAAAGGTAAAATTCTTGGCATTGGGACTGTTGGTAAGACACCCAATACTCTTATCCAGAACGTATCATATGTTAAAGGTCTTATTTTGTGATAGTGGATATGAAGTAGCATAAGTCAATTTTGTGATAGTGGATATGAAGTAGCTTTTAACTCTGATGAGTGTATAGTAAAGAACAAAGATAAATCCATTCTTTTTATTGGGAAAAGAAAGAATAACCTTTATGAGGTTTGCCTTTCTGACCTGAGTGATCAGAATGTAACATGCTTGATTTCAGCAGACGATGAACGAGATATTTGGCATAAAAAGCTTGGACATTTAAGTCTCAAGTATATTTCAAAAATTTCAAAGAAAGATCTCGTAAAAGGTTTGCCAAAAATATCTTGGAAAACCAATCGCTCGTGTGAATCTTGTCAAAGATGGGAAACAACTCAAAGCTTCTTTCAAATCTAAAAATGTTGTTTCCACGACAAGACCATTAGAATCATTACATATTGATCTCTTTGGACCCACTCGACCAAAGTCTTGGAGGGAAGAGATATGGATTTGTCATTGTAGATGACTATACTAGATTTACATGGGTATACTTCCTAGCCCATAAACATGAGTCATTCAAGGTCTTTGAAATATTCTGTAAACGTGTTCAAAAAGAAAAAGGATTTTGTATTGCGTCTGTGAGAAGTGATCATGGAACAGAATTTGAAAATTCTGAGTTCAAAGCCTTTTGTTTTGAAAATGGTATATTTCACAATTTTTCGTCTCCAAGAACTCCTCAACAAAATGGAGTTGTGGAAAGGAAAAATCGTACTTTACAAGAAATGGCTAGAACTTTGTTGCATGAAAGCTCTCTCCCCGAAATATTATTGGCGTATAGCGATCAATACTTCTCGTTATATTCAAAACAGAATATTGATAAGACCAATATTGAATAAGACTCCATATGAACTATGGAAAGGAAGAAGACCCAACATTTCTTACTTCCATCCTTTTGGATGTGAATGTTTTATCCTAAATACCAAAGATCAACTTGGAAAGTTTGATTCAAAGGTGGCTAAAGGAATCTTTCTTGGATATTCAAATACATCTAAGGCCTATAGAGTGTTTAACTCTAAGACGCAAGTTGTAGAAGAATCAATCCATATAAAGTTTCAAGATAACTCAAAGGCTGATAAAGAAATATCAGACCTAGAAAATTTGTTTGATAATTTGCGATTAACCCTTCCGTCAATTCAAGACAAGATGATAAACAAGGGTCGACGATACAAGGACAGACGATAGATGCAATGCATTTAACCCTCTTCGTCGATACTCATCAACAGGGAGATCAAGCCCCTGCAAAAACATGGAAGTTTACATCTAACCATACAAAAGATCTCATCATTGGAGATAGATCTCAAGGTGTTCAAACAAGATCAAAAGTGAAGTATATTTCAAGCTACGCTCTTGTATCAGATCTGGAGCCAAATAATATTGAAGATGCTCTTCAAGACAATGATTGGATTTTGGCTTTGGAAGAAGAACTTAATCAGTTCACAAGGAATGATGTATGGACCCTTGTTGAAAGACCAAAGAACAAAAGCATCATCGGAACCAGATAGGTGTTCAGAAACAAGCTTGATGAAGCTGGAAAAGTGGTAAGGAACAAAGCAAGGTTAGTAGCACAAGGGTACAATCAGCAAGAAGGTATTGATTTTACTGAAACCTTTGCACCTGTAGCTAGATTAGAAGCTATTAGAATATTACTTGCTTTTTTTTTCTGCTCACAAGAATATCGTTCTATATCAAATGGATGTAAAAAGTGCCTTTTAAACGGTTTTATTGAAGAGGAAGTATATGTAAAACAACCACCTGGCTTTGAAAGTTTGTCTCGGCCCAGATCATGTTTTCAAACTCAAGAAAGCACTTGTATGGTCTTAAACAAGCTCCTCGAGCTTGGTATGACAGACTTCAAGATTTCCTTCTTAAAAATGGTTTTTCAAGAGGAAAGGTTGATACAACTCTCTTCAAGAAAAGCGTTTCAAAGGACTTTATTATAGTCCAGATTTATGTAGACGATATAGTCTTTGGAGCTACTAACAACTCTCTTTGCAAGGATTTTTCAAAGCTAATGCAGGACGAGTTTGAAATGAGTATGATGGGAGAATTGAAGTTCTTCCTAGGACTTCAAATCAAGCAGACGAAAGAAGGAATCTACATTCATCAACAGAAATACACTAAGGAACTTATCAAGAAGTTCAAGATGGAGAACTCCAAGCCTATGAAGACCCTAATGCATTCGTCTGGAGCAAATCTTAACAAGGATGAGTCGGAAGTAAGTCTCATTAATCGACGATATACGAGGTATGATTGGCTCACTCCTTTATTTAATCTATGACGGACTCGACATTATGTTTAGTGTCCATCTATGTGCACGTTTTCAATCGATCCCAAAGAATCTCATTTACAAGCTGTAAAAAGAATTCTTAGATATCTTGTTGGAACAACTAATCTCTCTTTGTTTTATAAGAGAAATAGTGATTTCGATTTAAGAGGCTTTTGTGATCTTGATTATCTTTGGAGATAAAGTGGAGAGAAAAAGCACAAGTGGTGGATGCCAATTTCTTGGATCATCACTAATATCTTGGTCAAGCAAGAAACAAAACTCCATTGCACTTTCAACAACTGAAGCAGAATACATTGCTGCGGCAGGGTGTTGTTCACAACTTCTTTGGATAAAACATCAACTGGAAGATTACTCCAGGTTTGAGAATCATATACCAGTATTTTGTGATAACACAAGTACAATCAATCTCAGCAAAAATCCTATTCAACATTCAAAAGCTAAACATTGAAATTCGTTTTCATTTCATAAGAGATTATGTCCAAAAAGGTATTTTCGATATACGGTTTGTTCAAACCGATTTTCAATGGGCGATATATTTACAAAGCTTTAGATGAAACACGATTCAATTTCATTAAAGAAAATCTTGGAATTATTTCTTTGAATGATTGAAAATTGTTTCGTCTGAGTTATTGATTGAATTTGTTCCGTCTGTACATTTTGTTCCGTCTGTACATTTTGTTCCGTCTGTACATTACTTCGTGTTAAGACGAAACATTGCGTCTGATCAAGTTGAATAGTTACTGTGGTAAAATTCAACACGAATCATTACTTTTTAATAAGTTTATCTCAAGTGTGCAGGGACAAATTAAAGAGAGCAATAAATGCTTCTGTCATTTATTGCACTATTCTAAGACAATGATGAGCACGCGCCGTGAATTGTAGAGGTCAAATCAATCATCGAAAAGGGAATGATTTGGATATGACAAATCAAGGACAGTTTTCAATGGACACGTCATAAAAAGGGGCAGTTTTCAAAATCTCTTTCGTCTGATGAATTGCAATCGTTTTTAACTGTTACTTATAAATACCTTTGAAAGTTCTCTCTTTTACTCTTTACAATATCTCGCTATTGCTATCGTCTGAAGAACTTACAAAACTCTTACTCACAAAACCTTTCTCTCTCTAATTTTTCAAACAACAACAATGGCCGCCAAGAACACCAAGGGAACCAAAACCGCTGAAGCAACCTTTTTCACTCAAGATTTGTTCTTGCCAAGCAAATGGATATCAAGAGAGACTCTTGAAAGCGTCTCTGAAAGAGTAGTGAAGATGTTTGACCGTACTGGTTGGATGGGCTTCGCTGAGACGAAAGGCCCATGGCTGATGGAGGCATACGCAGAGTTCTGGAGCGATGCCAGAGAATTTGATGATGGCATTGTTGGTACTATCGACAACAAAGAGTACATCATTACGGTGGACTCTATTGCTGAGGCCGGGAACTGCAAGGCCGAAGGACGCTTCTACTTCCCTGACTGGATTAAGAACGAGTCAGAGGAACATGTTAACAAATGTCTCTATGCAAAGATTTCAGACTCTGAAGATCCCAAGTCCTTCAGAGCAGGACTCTTATTTCCGACAGCAAGAGTCATCCATAACTTGCTGTTCAACATTTTCACACCAAGAACAGGCTCTCGTGATAATGTGAGTCTCAGAGACAAATTTTGTATCTTCTACTGTTTAAAGAAGGGCAGAATGAGTCTCCCTCACATCATTCTCGATCACTGGGTGAGTGCTTTGAAGAATCGAAACATTCGTAGGAAGAGCAGTATCCCCTACGCCACTCTCTTCTCCCAGATTATAATCAACCAGGGTTTCGATGTCACCAAAGTTACGTGGCACCCTGAAGGTAAAGAAGTGAAAGCCAGCACCTTTGCAAAGATGCATCTCACACCAAAGCTTCTACTTCATTCTCCAAGTGAGAAAACCCCACTATCACCCATCACCAAAGAACCACACAAAGCCCGTATCAAGCGCGCTAAACCTCAAACACAAGCCCAAACACCGTCCGAAACACAAGCCCAAACACAAACCAAAACTAAACCTCAAACACAAGCCCAAACACCGTCCGAAACACAAGCCCAAACACAAACCAAAACTAAACCTCAAACACAAGCCCAAACACCGTCCGAAACACAAGCCCAAATACAAAATCAACCTCAACCTCCTCCTTCTGTAAATAATATCGAAGTGCCTTTTGAGGACGTTCCTGAGGAACCACTCAAAAAGAAGAAAAGGACTATCAGAGTCAAGCACATTGGTGCTAAGTCAAGTGAACAGACGATATCCCCTAGTGAAGATGAAGGGGTTAAGGTATCGTCTAAGGGTGCTTCGTCTGTGAAGATTCTAACAGACGAAGAAAAGCAGAAGAAAGAAGCAAAAGAAAAAGCAAAAGCTAGGAAGCTTGCGCTTGAGAAAGCTGCTAGGGGCAAGGATAAAATGAAGCAAAAGTTGGCTTCTGTCGTTGTTGGAGAAACAAAAGAAGAAAAACAACTCAAAGAGGCTAGAAGAGCCTCCATCTTGCTTCAAGTTGAAAGGGAAAGACTCTTTCAAGAAAGCATTCGCGGCATTGGATCGTCTGAGGGACCACCTGCTCAAGCAACCTCAGAGGGCATGGAAAATGAAGAGACTGCCCAGATCCAGAAAGACAACGCCCAACTAGCGGAGGAGTTAGAAACCATGCTAAGTGAAGAGACCTCTACAATGGAGACCCTTCCATCAACAACAACTCTCCTATACGAACAACAGGCAATTCCATATGAGCCTCTTGTTGTGTCTCCGCTGAATGCTGCTCACCTTGCACAGACGTTACCTGCTGCGTCTGAGGAAGCATCCCACACACAGACGATGGACATTCCGTCTGAAGACCTAGTGCTAATTGAAGATGTTGATTCTTCATCTGATGAAGATCAACTTGAAGATTCAAAGGTCTATGCCTCTTGGGGAAGGTCACATGCTGAAGTGATTAATCCAGAAGACTTACCCCCAAAGCGCAAGATTGACTATTCATTTCTAAATGAATTAGTCATGCGAAGATATGAAGAAAGCACTTGCGCTGACAGACCAATCAAACCTGATTGGGTTATTGGAGAGAAACTTGAAGAATTCTCCAATGAGGCTGAATCGTCTGAGCCTGCTTCATTAGCAGACGATGAAGACCCATACATAAGGGGAACTCCTTATATTGAGTTGAAAAGCCCATACATGTACAGAGGAAAGAAGGGCTTTCATCTAAGGAGATAAGAAAACCCCATTCTTTACGATAAGTCCCTGAAGCCAGTAGATTTTAATGAAGATTTTGTCTATTCACCAGAGGAGCAACGCAATTGGTTGAAGCGTCTGCCCTGGGACACTCTGGCTAATCTAAATATCAAAGGACTGGAAAGCATAAAGGCATATAAGGATCATCTTGCTGCGTCGGAGATTGAAGGACCAGCGCTTGGCTATGAAACCCACATTCCACAAAGAAACAATCCAAAGTGGAGGTTGCGATACGAGATCAATGCACCAGTTTTTCATCACTGTACAAATGGTGATATTGACTCTCTTCGCTATGAGCCGAAGGAATGCAAACACTGGCATCTTGACGCCATAGATCGCCATGATCCAATGCCATTCACAATTCCTCTCAATCAAACAGAGTATGTTGGTTTAGGCCACTCTCTAGGAATTGTGCTCCCGTGGACGAGACCCCATTGCTCTGGGATCAACCCACGCTACTCTCTCCTTCTAGATGAGTATGAAGACCCTGAAGAACTTGCTCACTCCCTCCCAGAAGACTACAATCTACCTTTCAGGCTGATGGCTGGTGCATATCGAAGGGAAGCAAAGGAAAGAATGATATCTATCTCCCACGTCGATCGCCAAGCTACGAAGGATAGAAGATACTGTCCCTTCATGATGGGTTCTCAGTTTTCTTCTCTGACCCAGACGAAAACAAAGTACTCTATCGTCTTAGACAGAAAAAGACCATGCTTGGTCAGATATTTGGCTAAGGGAAAGGAAAAGAAGGTTTCGTCTGTAGCTGACCACTGCTCTGGAACCATTTTTGATGAAGATTCTTCCGTCTGTGGCAGAATGTTCCCTGGTAGTGCATTTGTATATTCTCAGGAACAGCCATTGCTTGAAGTGTCTATACCAACCAAGTGGTATACTCATCAATGGGACCAGACCTTCTCTGCCTACCTTGTTCTTCCACTGTTCACACTGCATCTGAAGAAGAAAAAGCCAGTGCTTATCATTAATGATAGTGAACCTTTTGTGGAACTACCTCAAACACCAATGGTACAACTTGAAGATTTGGTAGAGGTTGCTGAAGCTCATAGTGAAGAAGCTGAGGAGTATAAGACTCTGAAGCGGAAGTATGATGCTTTGGAGGGGGACTGCGAGCACTTGAAGCAAAAGAACAGAGAGCTTGAGGAAAACCAAGTCTCTCTATCATCTGAAGTGCAGCAGCTCAAGGACATTGTGATGACCCTGCTTCACAACAAGCCTAAGCCTTCCTCTTGATCATGTTTTGATGATCACAGCCCAAGGGGGAGAAAAAGAGGAGAAAAATAGCCCAAGGGGGAAGAGAAAGAAGATAGCATAACCCAAGGGGGAGCCTAGCCCAAGGGTAAGTATCGTCTGAGGGGGAGCAAGACCAAACAAGAGCGAGGAAGTATCGTCTTAGGGGGAGTAAGATTGTTGTAAATTTTTTTTTAGTATAGAATATACAATGTAATTTTATTATTTCATTTGTTATCATATACATTGTAATTCTTTATTGTTTTCTGCTTTGAATACCATTGTAATAATCTGATTACATCACATTGATGTAACAAACTTTTATAAAGAGGTATTTCTCAGAAAACATCGTCTTGATGTAAATCTGGCTCATAAAACTACTGTTTCTGTCTAACCATGTCTTATGCAGAATTTCGTGGTATGGTCTGTAATCATCAAAAAGGGGGAGAATGTTAGATCAAGATTTGTTAGATCAAGAATGTCCCTGAGTTTTGATTAATTACAGCACAGACGAAACCAAGCAATCAAGACTTGCTAAGACGAAACCAGCACAGACGGAAGATGGCCCTTCAAAGTTTGAAGTGTTGCGTCTGTCCACAAGCCAAGACATCAGACGATACTGGCACAGACGGAAGAAGAGTTCTCAAGTTGAAGACCTTCGTCTGTCCAAGAGTGAAGCTTAAGACGAAAGGATGAGACGAAACAAAGAAGTTTGAAGACTCATTTCGTCTATCCAAAAGTGAAGTTCAGTTGAAGTCTCGCGCCAAGTTTTAAAATCTAAAGGAGTCATCATGAGAAGAATCTAAGATCTATATGGGGATCTGCGCTTTCACATCCAAAGTCAAAAAGGTCTCTACCTTTTTGTCACATCTCTGTACAAGTCAGTAAAAGGAACTGCGCACGCAATTCAGTCCGAGATATCCGCTGCAACTCTCATCTATCAATCAAGGACAACTGACAACCCTTTTTGGAAAGTTCTCAAGAAGATCTCCAACGACTCTCAACGGCATTCAAATGAGTCTAACGGCTATTTGAAGAAGATGCCTATAAAAGGACTTCACCACAACCAGAACAAGTTGGCGAATACGCTTATCTCCTTCTAACTCTTAAGGATTCGCTCATTTCTGATAACTATTCTTCATTTTAAACACCTCTCTGCCTAGAGGAAAACTCTGTTTTTCGAAACATCTTTCAAGTCCACTTGTGTGGCATTTTAGCCTGAGGAGGCTGTGTTTTCAAAGAATACCTGGTTTAGCCTGAGGAGGCTATGTGTTCAAAGAATACCTGGTTTAGCCTGAGGAGGCTGTGTGTTCAAAGAATACCTGGTTGTTTAGCCTGAGAAGGCTGGGATCAAAGAATATCTGTAATAGCCAGAAGTGGCTGGGTTCAAAGAATACTTGTAACCATTTCACGGTTGGTAGTGAAAACTCAGTGGTTGCTGGGTAACTGGACGTAGTCTTGTATAGACGAACCAGTATAAAAATATCTGTGCATTTATTTTATCTGCTAGTTAACTAACGGGGATAAATATACTTTAACGTTTATATATTAAAATCAATCTTTCAAGATAAATACTGTTTCGTCTGAACAAGCTTTGAACCCACAGACGAAACCCACAAACGAAAGGTACAGACGAAAGAAAATTTTTTTATATCACAATTCAACCCCCCCTTCTTGTGATTTGTCTTTTACATCACTCATACTCAATATTATAATCAAATTAAGAACTACCCTAACCTGAACTCGATACACTGTGTGTGAAGAAAAACTGAAGTTGGTAGAGTTCCAAATCTCCACCCTCACATCAGGAACTTCAATCTCCTTTTAAGGGGAAAGACAATACTAGAACTTGAGAGAAAGAAAGGAAAGATAGATAGAACGAGGAAGGATGTGTATTTTGAAGGTGTAGTAGACTCGCCCTTTTATAGTTGCTTAACCACCTATGGGCATTTATTACCCATTAAAATTATAACATTACATAATCAATTTTCATTATTTCGTTGAAGATAATTATTTCCTTAATTAGTGCAGATTTTGTTTCCTAACAGATTTGGTGGTGATTTGGAACAGATTTGTGGTGATTTGATTTGTATCACCTTAATTACTTATTTCCTATTTCCTTAATTAAGTTGTACCTAGTCTATAAATTCATATTGTATTCATTCCTTGAATAAGATACAAAAATAACATAAAATCTGTTATTCAATCTTATTAAATTGAAACGTTATAATTCAATTATTATAATTAAAATAAGACGTTACATAATTAATTATTATTATTATTAAAATAAACATTAGACCATTTATTATTATTATTCAAAAAAATTGGGTTGTTACAATTCCACCCTACTAAAAAAATTTCGACCCTGAAATTTACCTGATGTAAACATTCTAGGATGATCTTGTTTTCACTTTGTCCTCCGACGCCCATGTTATTCATTCACTAGATTCTCCACCTCAGATCACCTCCATTAGAGGAATCTCTTTGCCTCTTAATTGCTCTACCTCTCTATCAACAATCCTTAATGGATAGGTCTCATATGACAAGTTGACTCTTACAAATACATTATAATCCTCAAACTCTCTATCATTTCTACTCTTATCATGCTTATTCTTCTATCTATTCTGAGCCACTTTCATCATTTCTTGGATAAACCTAACCTTACCTGTAATTTGTTGAATCACATCTAGACCTAAGGTAAACTATTTCCCAATACAACTTAGGATGACAGGGTCTTATATATTTTGTCGTAATATTTCCTATAGTGTTATATCCATAGAGGAAAGGTATTATAGGTGAACTTAACTAGAGGCAAAAAGGTATCACAATTCCCTTTGTGTTCTAAAACACATGGTCTCAAAACGTCTTAAAGTGAACGAGCTTTGCCAATCTGCTGACTATAGCCCATAAAGAAACAAAAACCCTTAGAAGGTCTAATCAACTCCTCTGCATCCTCAAAACTTGCATCTAAGCCTGATAGCAATTTTATACCTCTTAACATCTCTCAACCTTAAGATCATTGTCACTTCTAAAATTCATGCTTACTCCTTACTTTATATATATTTTTTTTATATATATATATTTTTGCAGAAAGCAAGGGTTATATCCATGAGGTGTCATCTTAGATGGATCACAAAACTACAAACGGCTCACTATGGTCAACCAATACTAAAATTTGGGTTGTATTAAAACTCGTCTTGAGGGTCTGTAAATTACTCGCACACCTCTCCTTTGAAACAAAAGGTTAACCTTTCCAAGTTAAGGTGGTCAGGGTAAGACTAATCTAAAGAAGTCTTGTATGAGCCTACGATAGTATCCAACTAAACCCAAAAATAATTACCAATCTCAAAATTGACTTAGGGCTTTCCACTTAAGCGCTGCGAGTACCTTAGAACGTTTTACAATTATTCTCCATGATTTATCCTTACTAAACCAAAACTCACACTTAGACCACTTAGCACACAACTTTTGACATCCTAGAGTCAGAAACACTATCCTCAAATATTTTAGAACGCACTAGGATATCATATATGAAATCACTACACATCTACCTAGGTAAGAGTGAAAGATGTATTTCTTGTGGTCCATAAACATACTAGTAGCGTTGTTCTTTTAAAATAGCCTCACAAGATACTTATAGTGATCATACTTCGAAATGTCCTTAGGCTTAACCTAGACCTGCGGGTAACTTAACTTAAGATTTATCTTGCCAAACACATAAGTTCTTACCAATTAGTTAATCAAATCATTTATCCTAGGTAAAGGTACTTATTCTTAATGGTATTTTTTATTCAACTACCTATAGTCTACACACAACTTCATAGAACCATTATTCCATCCTTTTCGCTAACCACATAAGAGTCCTCTAAGGTGACATGTTAGCTCTAATGAACTATATACTGAAGAAAACCTCTATTTGACTCTCTAACTTCGCTAACTCTATTGGAGACATTCTATAATGAGCTATAAATATAGGTCCAATTCTTGACACTAGGTCTATACCAAAATCTATCTCACCATTGGGAGGTAAGAAAAATATATCTTCAAGAAAGTATCATAGAACTCACATGTTAGAGGCACCTTAACAAAAGTCACTTGACTCACAGCTTCTAGGTTGGCTAATATCACATATACATAAACTATCTTTCTTAAGGAGACACAATGTGTCAGACAGATATGAAAGTTCTATCTCTACTTACTTTCACACTATCAAATCAGTGGTCCAATAAAAAAAACAATCCTAAAGAACATGATTGGAGTATAACTAGTTCACACCAAGAATAACATGTATATCATGTGAGGATAAACAAATCAAATTAACTGAAAGACTAACCAACTATTTTCAAGGATGTTTTAAATAGCTCAAGAAAGTAACAACAAAATTACTAGTTGAGTAAAACTAATAAATCAATCTTTAAAAATGGAAATGGTCAATTCCAATTTATTTTATTTATTTATTTTAAAATAGTAAGACATAAAGAATTTTGTTACACCAGAATCAAAAGATACAATTAGAGGAATACTGTAGATGAAATCTATACCTTGAATTTAATTTGTGGAAGTAGGGGATCTTTATTGAGAATAAAGACCTTCCGTTCTAATTTTCTATAGTCTGGGTTAATGTCTGTAGGGCATGAGCTATAACCCTAATCATTCCTTTTAGTCATCACCAACGATAAACAAAGAAGATGAAAAACTTAGAGAGAAAGATGGGCACAACGTTTGCATCGAATCGATAAACATATCAAACACATCAAAACACCTAGTCTAACATTAGTAGGCATAAGCTCACATGTCAAACTAAGGTCTCTAAACTAGGCTAAGAGATCTATCTCCCTAACCATCAATGTAGACCCATGCAAGGATTTCTTACTAAGGGGATCAACCACTACATTAGCTATATCAAGGTGATAACTAAGTTCAAAATCATAATCCTTAAGAAACTCTAACTATCTCCTTTGTCTCATATTTAACTCTCCTCGATCAAATCAGTATTTCAACTCTTATGGTTCCTATAAACCTCAAAGTAAGAGCGATACAAATAATGTCTACAAATTTTAACCACAATCGTTATTACTGTCAATTCCAAATCATGGGTAGGATAGTTTCTCTTAAGTTGCCTAGAACCATACGACACTACCTGTTGTATATGCATTAATACAACACCAAGTCCTAGCTTAGAAGCATCATAGTACACTACAAAGCTCTAATCAAGGTCAAGGAAAACTAATATAAAAGGTTGTGGTCAACTTTTCCTTAGAGGTATACAACTATCCCTCGAGATCATATGTCCTAATAAGCTAACCTCACTGTCCAGATAAAAATAACAAACCTACAAAAAAAAAAATACTAAGAAGCTCACACACTATCCTATCTCATCTTTCAAAGTAAGCAAATCAGTTCCTAATCGTAATACATCTCAGAAATGAGGTAGTCCCCATAATCCACAAGCCGAGAAAGTTAAACCTAAGCTCTGATACCACAATTGTAACACCCCTCAACTTCTCCACCAAAATATTCTAATTTCTCTATGGTAATTAAATACATCATTCGATAACAAACCAAATCTTATTTCATAAAGTAATTTTCAAATTAAATTTCTACAACTGTATATTCTTTACAAAAGAAAAATCTTAAACTTCTAACATTCCTATATAATAGAAATTTCTCAAACACGAAAATGAAAGCAATAGTATCATGATGTCTTCAACAAACCAGGTTCTCCTCTAGCCTACGACCTGGTGTCTCCAAGAAACTGCTCATCTGCTCGCCCGTTCGCGGGGTCATCACAGGTGTCAACCACAAACATAACCACAGGGTTAGCTCATAATTTAATGATAATAATAAAATCATAAGAACAATACACACAAACAACAGATATAAAGAAGACATGAAATTTCAATTAACAAATCATCACAATTAACTATGCAACCCAATATGATGCATGTCACTCACATTTCACTCTCATGTCATGTGGTACCATCAGAACAACTGAGCGATGCTAGGAGTACATGTCACATCTGACACTCTCACTAGAAATACTAGACAATTACAGTTAGGGCAACCAGTGTTGCAAAGGGAGTCACTTCCCACTCATGGTGATCGGCCATAGTGGAAGTTTTCCCCACCGCGAATACCCTCCAAGTCCTAGGCCATTACGACGACCCGTCAGGGACCAACCGTACTAGTTCCATTCATCCTCACATTTCGAAAACATTTTCACTTTGTTTAGCATTCATGATAATCTCTCTCATTTTTAAAACACAATGCCTTACAAGCATATTCAACAGGGCAACCTCACTCCACGTCCATAGGAGTAGGCATCCATCCCTTTCACTTTCAAATAATTTCAACTGATTATCATGAACCTAAATGACTCATCAATGCAATATGACCCACAAAATTAATCTCTCAGTCCACATCAATCATTTCCCTTAACATTAATAAATGTAGTCCATATGTCATTCACACTTCATTACATTACAAATGTAATTTATCACAAACAACAATACAAAGAAGAAAGAATGCACTAATAATAACATGTGGAATTCTACATAATCATAATTCAACCTAAAGTTTTATTTATTTATTTATACATTGACTAATGTTTAACCAAATCCAAATTACCAGAGTCAACCTTCATACCTCAAAATCCAAATGTCTAGTTATTGCCCCAATTTCTCTCACTGTTCCTTTCACCTTACACATCTATTCAATCTCTTATCACTTTAATTACAATGTCTCACTCACCAAATGAAACACTACAATAACTATCCATATCATGTTTACATCCACCTTTATATATATCTAACCACATCCTTCTATCCTTAATAAGATTTCGTCATCATATTCCTTTGCAATAAATATCACCACCTTTGTACTAAACATATTGATCACAATGATAAGAACCTATTAACCGTTCTATATTCTTTTTATTTCTACTCAAACCCTATGAGTAATAAGATATCATGAAAATCTAATGCCAAAATCAGAAAATTAACTACATTAAATAATCATGTCAATCACATAATTATCCATAAAGAAATCATTACCCACGACACTCATTATCATTGAATTCTTATAACTACTCTCAATTAAAGGGTTCTCAATAGGTAAAACTTATTCTCTGGATTTTCTACTTAACCAAGGGTTCTTACAACTATAAAAGGATTCAAGGTTTCTTAGTATAAAAATATTGTAATTCAAAATGTCAATCTTCAATCCCTAGAAATTTCATATTTTATAATTTCATTTCTCTGATTTTCTTAACCCGCATTCGCTCACTCATTCACAATATACTAATCCCATCACAAAATCTACCTTTAGAGCACAATAATCCAATTTATTAAATAACAACAATCACATAATTAATCACAATTGTCAAACCAACAATACTCAGGAACTCATAATAGCAATGATCTAATAATAGAACCACAATCATCATACCTAATGAATTTAATCATCAAAATTACAAAAAAAAAAAATATTTAGAAACAATTAATCACTCATACTCAATATTATCATCAAATTAAGAACTACCCTAACCTGAACTCGATACATTGTGTGTGAAGAAAAACTGAAGTTGGTAGAGTTCCAAATCTCCACCCTCACATCAGGAACTTCAATCTCCTTTTAGGGGGAAAGACAATACTAGAACTTGAGTGAAAGATAGGAAAGATAGATAGAACGGGGAAGGATGTGTGTTTTGAAGGTGTAGTAGACTCGCCCTTTTATAGTTGCTTAACCACCTATGGACATTTATTACCCATTAAAATTATAACATTACATAATCAATTTCCATTATTTTGTTGAAGATAATTATTTCCTTAATTAGTGCAGATTCTGTTTCCTAACAGATTTGGTGGTGATTTGGAACAGATTTGTGGTGATTTGATTTGTATCACCTTAATTACTTATTTCCTATTTCCTTAATTAAGTTGTACCTAGTATATAAATTCATATTGTATTCATTCCTTGAATAAGATACAAAAATAACATAAAATCTGTTATTCAATCTTATTAAATTAAAACGTTATAATTCAATTATTATAATTAAAATAAGACGTTACATAATTAATTATTATTATTATTAAAATAGACATTAGACCATTTATTATTATTATTCAAAAAAATTGGGCTGTTACACAGAATATTTTGAATCCAATGGATGCATTAACAGTGGATATGGAGAGCAAAACACGCCTTTTGAAGCTAGCCTTTGTATGGATATGGAATCACATCCCTGATGGTTCAAGGAAAGACAGGGAAGATATAAATTTTCGAAACGGTTAGAAATCTCACGTCGCCTAAGATATAACATGTTGTATGTATATAAGTGAATAACAGTTCTCACCTTACAAGCTGGTTTATAAGGTTGAGTTAAGTTATCATCTAAATTTCTAACATGGTATTATGACTCTTTGCAAGGGATGTTACAATGTATCTTTCCTTGCTTGATCTTTTCTCGTTTGCTTTGTATTCATGGAACCATCATCGATAAATTCTTATTTTAGTTTCTAAAATTTACTTGTAACTTTACCAAATTTTCATTTAAATCACGAACTCTCGTTAATATAACCAAAATCTGAAGTTAACTTTGAATAAATATTGGACAAAATTTGAGATGAATTAAAATTTATATTTTATATTTTGGACAACATTTATATTTTCTTCTGAACTTAACTTTGAACAAATAAATACAAAACTTTAAACAAATAAATACACCATTTTGATGAATTAAAATATATAAATTGTAGAGTCTTCTTTTTTTTCGAACCTTTTTTAACTATAGACTTAAGTAAGTTCTATTGGACCTAAATGTTTAACTGTTTATAACTGTTTTTGATGCATTATCTTCCTATTTTAATGTGTTTCTTATACTTATCTGTTTTCTGAAGTGCAAAAGTTATGGTATGGAGCATCCACTCTGATTTCTGAAGAGACTACTTTGCAATTGGGAGTTATGGTAGCATCATCTTCCTTTATCTGTTTTGGAAAAAAAAGGGGCTTTTTTGAGACCGATAATGATTCTTGTTATTTTAGGGAGTTTCTATTTGAATTGGTTACGATTGTTACTGGAAATTGATTCAATCAGAAACAGAGGAAGTGGAATTTAGTCACTGGAGAGTTGGTCTAGGAAACTACTAAATGATAGGGTAGTGATTACTGTTTATTTACTTCTGCTATAGGGAGGTTAATTTGTAGTAACTGATATGCAGTTGGATGTATGCAATCATGATGGTTGCTTGTGTATCATTGATACTTATGATTAATACACAATTGTTTTTCTTGATAACAAAAGAAAAAGTAAATGGAGGTATGAAGTTGTTAAGACTAATATTTTAGTTCAAGAGAGATGACTGTCTCAACTACAATAAAACAATTTAATAATGAATTAAATTGAAAGATGACGCTCTCACTATAAATATAGTTAGGGGAAACCAATGTTGCAGCAGAGTCACTTCCCACACTTATGGTGATCAGCCATAGTGAGAGTTTTTTTCACGGCGAATACCCTCCACTCATAAGCCATTACATCAACCCGTCATGAACCAACTATCCTAGTTCTATTCATCCTTAATTTTCACAAACATCTTTCAGCTCATCTAACATTCATGGTAATTCTCATCTCTTTTCAAATCCCATGCATCACACACATGTCTACCAGGGCAACCTCACCGCTCCCTCATGGCGGCAGACATCCATCCTTCTCGTTCAACAAAATTACCATTGATTATCATGAACCTTAGGAGTGATTCATGCATTATGTCCCATCATATTAGCTCTCATCCACACACATTATTTTACCATTTCGAGACTCCTCACGCCAAAACACCAACTAAAAGTTAATTCATAAACAACACGGGTACAATGATGCAAACAGAGTAACAAAAGGAATAACAAATGGAAGAGATTTAATGCAATATTCAGTTTTAGTGAGATGTAATGCAATACAAGGTGTAGTTTTCGTTCAGTAAGTTTGTTATTAGAAGGGCTGTTGATAACAACTACATCACACTTTGGAAGCATTGCATCAAGTTCCTTCTGAAACTTTGCTCGAGTCTCTTTCTCCAATTCAGGATCCATCCTGAGTCGATCAAAATACAAGAGATTATAGTTAAAAGGTTTCAACCTCTGGCGTAAAAGCTTCCCAATTCGTCCAGCACCGACAGCTCCAATTGTCTTGCCTTCAAGATCATAAGCTCTATGTGCAATGCCAGCAACATTCCATTCCCATTAACAGCTTGATGGTACCCTGGCAAGAAACTCCTAATCAGAATGAGGATTTTCATTAAGCTACTTTGAAAAGATACTTCTCTAGCCAGGGGCTTTGGACTTTTCCTTTGTTGATTTTCTTTTCTTTCACTGAATGACCACTGACAAATTTGATATGTGTGGTTATATAATTATATCACATTGTTAAAGTAATCAAATCTTTGCAGCAATTTTACCAAATCAAATCATGTGTGAATTTAAACAAATGAACTACTTGCATATGTGCGCACATTTATAAATACACCATTTTGATGAATTAAAATATATAAATTGTAGAGATTTTTTTCGAACTTTTTTTAACTAGACTTAAATAAGCTCTATTGGGCCTAAATATTTAACTGTTTTTGATGCATTATAGTCCCATTTTAATGTGTTTCTTATACTTAGGTGGTGAAGTGCAAAAGTAATGGTATGGAGCATCCATTCTGATTTCTGAAGAGATTACTCTGTAGTTAAGACTAATATTTTAGCTCAATTTTTCAAGTTGTGTACATTTTCTGTCTACTTATTTGGCTTAAACTTACGTTATGGGTATATGTTTAAAGGTACTCTCTGGCACATGTAAAAGAAGTATCTCCAACAAGCTATATAACTCTTTGGCACAGACAAAAAAGAGTATGAATTTTTCAACATGTCTATATTTAAGAGAGATGATTGTCCAAACTACAATAAAACATGTTATTTAAAAGAATTGAAATTCATGATGTGCAACATGATAATTGTTATATATCTTTATCATTGCAATAATGGTATATTGTTTTGTTCAAAGAGACTTGATTATCTTGAAAACCATTAATTAACTTTTAAATGCATATATTGTTTAACAGTCTCAATGCCATTCAAGAAGTAGATTAAAAGAATTCTACAAATTATTTTTTATAAATTTTAAGATGATGACTTAAACTGAGATCTTACATATACTGAGCATGAATTTTATTAGTCAATCATGACTTCAACTTAGTTATATTTTAAAGATGAATTTGACGTATCATTGTCATTGGGACAAAATACTTACTAAAGTACTAAACTAAACTGGATCAAATATTTAATTATAGTCAATTAATTGAGTAAAGAGAAGATTGTTAATTGATACATCAAATGAATTTGCATGCAATTGAAGTTTAAGATACCAATAGATAATTTGATTTCAGAATACCATAGCAGATCTTACAATTGATTTTTAAAATTCATATGACAGGTTTTAAGAAATAAAAAAGACCCCTCCATTTTAAGTTGTTTCCTAAATGTAAAAGAAAAATCATGCATAATATGATTAGTCTTTGAAAAATATCTTCCAAGATGTACCCTCAGCTTCATCGTAACAATTCATTGGATACACATTGCTTTACTCAACTTTCAAGATGGAATACAGCTGTGAATGTCACAAAGGAGTAAACAATTATTGCTTGACTGACCATAAAGCCTCTTTGGATAGACATTTGCTACACTCAGGATTTCATACATTCACACTTTCAATTAATCAAAGCCGTTGAATAAAATCAGATTTAATCAAACTGAAATTGTGTCTAAAATTTGAACAATCCATTCATAATCTAACGATCACAATTTACAATCGAGTAAAACTGTAAATATTTTCCATTCAATACAGACTCAATAGAAAGGTCATCCATCTTGAATAACTTGTTACTCATTTCATCACTATACCAATCCTCCATTGCACTGAGTCATACTGATTCTCATAAGCTCCACTTCAACTTACTCATTTCCATTCATCCGCTCACATTCCTATTCTAAACATGGCAGGAGCTCTTGTTGGTGGTGCTCTTCTTTCTGCTTTCCTTCAGGTTGCATTTGACAGGCTGGCTTCTCGTCAAGTTGTTGACTTCTTCCGTCAAAGAAAACTTGATGAGACACTGCTCGACAAATTGAAGCTGAAGCTGTGTCCATTGATGCTCTGGCTGATGATGCTGAACAAAAGCAGTTAACAGATCCACGTGTCAGAGAATGGCTTTTCCAGTCAAGGATATTGTGTTTGATGCAGAGGATCTCTTGGCTGAAATAAACTATGAACTCACCAAGTGCAAAGTGGAAGCTGAATCTCAATCTCATACCTTTACTTACAAGGTATCAAATTTCTTCAATTCTACTTTCAGTTCATTCAACAGGAAAATTGTCTCAGGGATGAAAGAAGTCCTTGAGAAACTAGAGTATCTTGCAAGTCAAATGGGTGATCTTGGGTTGAAAGAAGCTACTTATTCTCGTGTTGGATATGGCAAAATGTCACAGAAACTTCCATCAACATCTTTTGTGGTTGAAAGTGTTATTTACGGCAGAGATTATGACGAAGAAATTATCCTTAATTGGTTGACATCTGAAACTGACAACCATAACCAATTATCAATAATTTCTGTTGTGGGCATGGGTGGGTTGGGTAAGACCACGCTTGCCCAACATGTATACAGTGACTCAAGAATGGAGGCGGCTAAATTTGATATCAAAGCTTGGGTTTGTGTTTCAGTTGATTTTGATGTTTTGACAGTGACAAGAACAATTCTTGAGGCAATCACTAATTCAAAAGATGATAGTAGAAACCTAGAGATGGTTCATGGAAGATTGAAAGAAAAATTGTCAGGAAAGAAATTTCTTCTTGTTTTGGATGATGTTTGGAACGAAAGACGAGAAGAATGGGAAGCTGTCCAAACTCCTCTCAACTATGGGGCTCCAGGGAGTAGAATTCTTGTTACCACACGCAATGAAAGTTTTGCTTCTATCATGCGGTCTAATAAAGTGCATCAGCTTCAACAATTACAAGAGGATCAAAGCTGGAAAGTATTTGCTAAACATGCATTCCAAGATGATCATCCTCAGTTGGATTCTGAGATCAAGGAGATTGCTACAAAGATAGTTGCGAAGTGCAAAGGCTTGCCTCTAGCACTGAAATCAATTGGATGTCTTTTACACACAAAGTCATCTGTTACTGATTGGAAAAGTGTATTATTAAGCAACATATGGGACTTGAAGAAAGGAAATAGCGACATTATCCCTGCTCTATTTTTGAGCTATTGCCACCTTCCTTCTTATCTCAAGAGATGCTTTGCTTTTTGTGCATTGTTCCCCAAAGATTTTGAGTTTGACAAGGAAAAATTGATTTTATTGTGGATAGCTGAAGGTTTTCTACAATGTCCTCAACAGAGTCAGAGTCCACTAGAAGTTGGTGAAATATACTTTGATGATCTATTGTCAAGGTCTTTCTTTCAACAATCAGGCAGGTACAAAAGGTATTTTAACATGCATGACCTGGTCAATGATTTGGCAAAATATGTTTGTGGAGACATCTGTTTTAGGTTGGAAGTTGATAAAGAAAAACGTACACCAAAAACTACCCGTCATTTCTCATTTTCTATCAAAGACATTGTGTATTGGGATGCTTTTGATAGTTTACTTGAAGCTAAAATGTTACGTACCTTTATTCCAACAACAACTGGGATAAGTGGTGATCTTCTTATTCCAGTGAATGAGTTGTTCTCCAAGTTTAAATTCTTACGTGTCTTATCTTTTTTCGGTTATTCTGCCCTTACAGAGTTACCTGAATCTGTAAGCGAAGCCAAATATCTCTGTTCGTTAGAGCTTTCATTTACTAAAATTAAAAGACTGCCTGATTCAATATGTTTGCTGTATAACTTGCAAGTACTGAAGTTAAACTCCTGTGTGAGTTTAGAAGAGTTGCCCTCGAATTTGCATAAACTCACCAATTTGCATTGCCTTGAATTTAGAGAAACTAAGGTGAGAGATATGCCAGTGCATTTGGAAAATCTGAAGAATCTTCAAGTACTGAGTACGTTTTGTGTTGGCAAAGGTAGTGAGTCTTGTAATATTCAGCAACTTGGAAGACTCAATCTTCATGGAGAACTATCAATTGAGGAGCTGCAGAATATCGTGAATCCCATGGATGTGTTAGCAGTGGATTTGAAGAGCAAAACACTCCTTGGAAAGCTAGAGTTACGATGGAAGTGGAACCACATCCCTGATGATCCAAGGAAAGAAAAGGAAGTACTTGAGAATCTACAACCTTCCAAACATTTGAAGTATTTATCAATTTGGAATTATGGTGGTACAGAATTTGCAAGTTGGTTATCGAATAATTCATTATTGAATGTGGTGTCCATATGCTTGGAGAACTGTAAATATTGCGTATGTCTGCCTTTCTTTGGACTACTTCCATCTCTCAAGGAGCTGACAATTTCAGGGTTTGATGGGATAGTGAGTGTTGGTGCTGAATTTTATGGGAATACCTCATCTCCATTTTCATCCTTGGAAGAACTGTACTTTGAAGATATGAAGGAATGGGATGAATGGGAATGCAATATAACTTTTCCACGTCTTCGATCTCTTCGTATATATTCGTGTCCAAAGCTGAAAGGCCTGTCAGAGCAACTTCTTGTTGGGCATGCCACATCAAATACTTGTCTTGAAGAATTGCACATTTATCATTGCTTGAATATTAATATCCCTATGAGACTTTGCTGTGATTTCCTTCGAAAATTTGTGATCCATAACAGCTGTGACTCTGTAACAACCTTTCCGTTAGATTTCTTTCCAAAACTCTGTTCGCTTGCCCTCAGGAGATGCCGTAATTTACAAATGATTTCATAGGAGCGCACACATACTCATCTTAAGGAACTGGCTATTGAGAAGTGCCATCAGTTTGAATCAATGCCTAAACGCATGCATATCCTCCTTCCATCTCTGACTGGTTTAAGGATGAATGATTGTCCAAAAGTGGAGTTGTTCACAGAAGAAGGTTTGCCACCAAATCTAAAAAGCTTGTGGATTCAAGGAGTGAGTGAAGTGGAGTGTTTTCCAGAGGAAGGTTTACTGCCACTCTCTCTTACTTGTCTGGAAATATGGAATTACCCAAATCTTAAAAAACTGGACTACAAAGGTCTGTGCCAACTCTCCTCTCTCAAGAAATTGAGTCTCATGTTCTGCCCTAAACTTGAATGCTTACCAGAGGAGGGTCTCCCCAAATCCATTTCCATTACTCAAACAGCGTTGCCAGAAACCAGAAGGCCAGGATTGGGTAAAGATTGCTCACATGCAATATCTGACAATTGAGTGAGATGAATTAATTCTGAAATGTGTGCCTCTTGTTCACGTGCGAATTCAGCACAGTATCTTCACATCTTTTGATCCCTGCTATTTTGTTTTAGTCATTGTATAATTAGTATTTTTTATCTATTTAATTTATTATTATTTAATATAAAATAATATTTATTATCAATAATTATTATTCTGATTAAATGTTTACATTTATACTTTTAATAATTTTACAAAAAAGGTGACATTAACTAAAGTAAAAGAGACATGTGACAAAAATGAAGTTATCTAATAAGTAAAGAGATAGATTAGAACTTTTGCAGAACTAATATGTATCATTAATAAATATGTATATGTAGAGATGGAGTACATCCCTTATTTTAAGAGTAAGAAATTTACTCATTTACTTTTTCTTGATTTATTGATTACAATGAATGACACCATTAGATTAAGAAAAGATAAAAAAAAAAAAATACAATTCAAAAAGTAGATTAAAAGAATTCTACAACATGTTTTTTATACTATAATTTTAAGATGATAACTTTAACTAAGATCTTCCATATATTGGGCATGAATTGTATTAGTCAATCATGACTTCAACTCAGGTATATTTTGATATGGGCATCCATTCTGATTTCTGAAGAGACTACTCTGTAGTTGGGAGTTATAGTGGCATCATCTTCCTTTATCTGTTTTGAAAAAAAAAAAAGGCTTTTTTGAGACCGATAATGATACTTATTACTTGAATTGGCAACTATTGTTACTGGAAATTGATTCAATAACAAACAGAGGAAGTGGAATTTAGTCACTGGACAGTTGGTCTGGGAAACTACTAAATGATAGGGTAGTGATTACTGTTTATTTACTTCTGCTATAAGGAGGTTAATATGTAGTAACTGATATGCAGTAGGATACTTATGCAGTAACTTATTGGATGCATGCAATCATGATGTTTTGTTTGTGTATCATTGATACTTATTATTAATACACAATTGTTTTTCTTGATGATAAAAGTAAAAGAAAATGGAGGTACGAAGTTGTTAAGACTAATATTTTAGCTCAATTTTTCAAGTTGTGTACATTTTCTGTCTACTTATTTGGCTTAAACTTACGTAATGGGTATATGTTTAAAGGTACTCTCTGGCACATGTAAAAGAAGTATCTCCAACAAGCTATATAACTCTTTGGCACAGACAAAAAAGAATATGAATTTTTACAACATGTCTATATTTAAGAGAGATGATTGTCCAAACTACAATAAAACATGTTATTTAAAAGAATTGAAATTCATGATGTGCAACGTGATAATTGTTATATATCTTCATCATTGCAATAATGGTATATTGTTTTGCTCAAAGAGACTTGATTATCTTGAAAACCATTAATTAACTTTTAAATGCATATATTGTTTAACAGTCTCAATGCCATTCAAGAAGTAGATTGAAAGAATTCTACAAATTATTTTTTATAATATAATTTTAAGATGATGACTTAAACTGAGATCTTACATATACTGAGCATGAATTTTATTAGTCAATCATGACTTCAACTTACTTATATTTTAAAGATGAATTTGACGTACCATTGTCATTGGGACAAAATACTTACTAAAGTACTAAACTAAACTGGATCAAATATTTAATTATAGTCAATTAAGTGAGTAAAGATAAGATTGTTAATTGATACATCAAATGAATTTGCATGCAATTGGAGTTTAAGATATCAATAGATAATTTGATTTCAGAATACCATAGCAGATCTTACAATTGATTTTTAAAATTCATATGACAGGTTTTAAGAAATAAAAAAGACCCCTCCATTTTAAATTGTTTCCTAAATGTAAAAGAAAAATCATGCATAATATGCTTAGTCTTTGAAAAATATCTTCCAAGATGTACCCTCAGCTTCATCGTAACCATTCATTGGATACACATTGCTTTACTCAACTTTCAAGATGGAATACAGCTGTGAATGTCAGAAAGGACTCCTTTGACAGGTTGGCTTCACCAAAAGTTCTTGACTTCTTTCGTGCAAGAGAACTTGATGAAACGTTGCTCAGAATGTTGAACATCATGCTTCTGTCAATTGATGCTCTGGCTGATGATGCAGAACTAAAGCAGTTCAGAGATCAACGTGTGAAAAAATGGTTTGCTGCTGTCAGAGATACCGTGTTTGATGCAGAGGATCTCCTGGGTGAAATAGAGTATGAAGTCATCAAATGTCAAGTGGAAGCTGAATCTGAATCTCAAACCTTTACTGGAAAGGTATCAAAATTCTTCAACACTACTTTCAGTCCATTTAACAAGAAAATTGTGTCAGAGATGAAACAAATCCTTGAGAGACTAGAATATCTTGCAAGCCAAAAGGATGCTCTTGGTTTGAAAAACGCTACTTGTCCTAGTGTTGGATCAGGTAGTAAAAAGCAAACAACATCTTTGGTGGTTCAAAGTGTTATTTATGGCAGAGATGAAGACAAAGAAGTGATCTTTAATTGGCTCACATCTGAAACTGGCCATAATAACCAGCTATCTGTACTTTCTGTTGTGGGCATGGGTGGGGTGGGTAAGACCACCCTTGCCCAACATGTGTACAATGACCCAAGGATGGAGGCCGCAGATTTTGGCATCAAAGCTTGGGTCTGTGTTTCCGATGATTTTGATGTTTTGAGGCTGACAAGAGCAATTCTTGAAACAATAACCAAATCAAAGTATGATGGTAGAGAACTAGAAATAGTTCATGGGAGATTAAAAGAAGAATTGGCAGGGAAGAGATTTCTTCTAGTTCTGGATGATGTTTGGAACGAAAGACTAGAAGATTGGGAAGCTGTTCAAACTCCTCTCAATTTTGGGGCTCCGGGAAGTAGAATTCTTGTAACCACACGCAGTGAGAAAGTTGCATCTACCATGCGGTCGTGCAAAGTGCATCGCCTGAAGCAATTAGAAGATGATCACTGCTGGCAAATTGTTGCTAAACATGCATTCCAAGATGATCATCTTCCATTGAATGCTGAGCTGAAGGAAATTGCCACAGTCGATAGTTGAAAAGTGCAAAGGATTGCCTCTGGCGTTGAAATCAATTGGAAGTCTTTTACGCACAAAGTCATCTGTTTCAGAATGGGAAGATGTACTGAAAAGCGAGTTATGGGACTTTCCTAGTGGTGATAATGAAATCATTCCTGCTCTGTTATTGAGCTATCACCACCTTCCTTCTCATCTCAAGATTACGCATTTCGCAAGGACTTTTTAATTGAGCTGTGGATGACTCAAAATTTTCTACAAGGTCCTCAACAGAGCAGGAGTCCAGAAGAAGTTGGACAACAATATTTTGATGATTTATTATCTAAGTCTTTCTTTCAACAGTCAAGCAGATACAAATACGACACTTATTTTGTGATGCATGACCTTGTAAATGATTTGGCAAATTATGTTTGCGGGGACATCTGCTTCAGGTTGGGAGTTGGGAAAGCAGGAAGGGTACCAAAAACATGCCGTCATTTTTCAATTTCAAGCAATTACAAGGAATATTTTGATGTGTTTGAGAGTTTACATGATGCTAAAAGGCTGCGCACATTTTTTCCTGCAACTAGTAGAGAGAGTTTTGTGACCGTGACTTCAGAATGCAGGATTTCAATACATGATTTGTTCTCCAAATTTAAGTTCCTACATTTCTTATCTTTGTCTCATTGTTATGACCTTAGAGAGGTGCCTGACTCTTTAGGTGAACTTAAACATCTCCGTTCATTAGACCTTTCATGGACTGACATAGAAAAACTTCCTGATTCAACATGTTTGTTGTATAACTTGCAAATACTGAAGCTGGTAGATTGTCAGAGATTGGCAGAGCTGCCCATGGAGTTGTATAAACTCACCAATTTGCGCTGCCTTGAATTTAGTTGTACTGGAGTGAGAAGAATGCCAAAGCATTTTGAAAAACTGAAGAATCTTCAAGTATTGGATGTGTTCTGTGCTGGCAAAAGCAGTGAATTCAGTATTGGGCAGCTAGGAGGACACAATCTTCATGGAGAGCTATCAATTGAGGAGCTGCAGAATATTGAAGATCCCTCAGATGCATTAGCAGTTGATTTGATAAACAAAACAGGCCTTGTGAAGCTTGACTTAGAATGGAATAGAGAGCATATCCTGGTTGATGATCCAAGGAATGAAAAGAAAGTACTTGAGAATCTACAACCTTCCCAACACTTGAAGGAGTTATCAATTAAGAACTACGGTGGTACAGAGTTTGCAAGTTGGTTATCGAATAATTCATTATCAAGTGTGGTGTCCTTAAATATGAAAGACTGTAAATATTGTGTATGTTTGCCTTCCCTTGGACTTCTTCCATCTCTCAAGGAGCTGTGGATCTCAGGGTTTGATGGGATAGTGAGTGTTGGTGCCGAATTTTTTGGGAGTAGCTCTTCTCCATTTCCATCCTTGGAAAAACTGCACTTCGAAGATATGAAGGAATGGGAAGAATGGGAATGTACATCTGCTTTTCCACGTCTTCAATATCTTAAGATATGGAAATGTCCCAAGCTAAAAGGGCTCTCAGAGCAACTTCTTCATGTAGAGGAACTAGATATTAGTAGCTGTGACTCTCTAACAACCTTTCCTTTAGATTTCTTTCCAAAACTCTGTTTGCTTCGACTCAACGATTGTAGTAATTTACTAATGATTTCACAGGAGGAGCGCACACATACACATCTTAAGGAATTGTCTATTACTGAGTGTCATCAGTTAGAATCAATTCCTAAACACATGCGCATCCTCCTTCCATCTCTCACTCTTTTAAGGTTATACGATTGTCCAAAAGCAAAAGTGGAGATGTTCACAGATTTGCCATCAAATCTAAAAAGCATGACTCTCACAAGTTACAAATTCATCGCCTCACTAAAAGGGAGCTTGGGAGTCAACACATGTCTTGAAAGCTTGTATATCTCTGGAGTGGATGGGGTGGAGTGTTTTCCAGAAGAAGGTTTTCTGCCACTCTCTCTGACTTGCCTGGGTATACGCAAATTCCGAAAACTTAAAAAACTGGACTACAAAGTGTTAAGAACAAAGCAATAAATAAAATAAATAAGGAAATAAAGAAGAGAGAAAAAGACACAAGAATTTAACGTGGTTCAGCAATTTGCCTACGTCCACGACTACACTAGGAACAGTTTATTCTTGGTGTGTATTTCAAGCTTTACAGGGAGTTCTTTATATAGAGACAAAAGACACTCTCTCTCACTTTTCTAAACGATGTGGGACTAAAGTCTAAATGGATCTTTTTACATGATGTGGGACTAATCAAACTACACATACTCCTAACAATTCTCCCACTTGGAGTTTGATTCACATCACAACCTAGTGTAGTGCCTTCGTCATCAATCACTCTCGAAGGCTCGTTGAGGAAACACAAAACCTCAACTTATCAATTGTAACTGTCTTGGTCAACATATCTGCTGGATTCTCTGACCCTGGGACCTTCAACAAAGATAGCTCTCCATTACTTATCAAGTCTCTGATAAAATGATACTTTATCTCAATATGCTTGCATCTAGAATGAAGGATTGGATTTTTAGCAAGGTATACTGCACTCGGCTATCACTGAATAATGGAGCATCATCTTGTTCTTTTCCTAGTCCTCTGAGAAGATTCTTCAGCCATATCATCTCCTTGGCTGCTTCTGAAATTGCCACATACTCAGCTTCAGTGGTGGAAAGAGAAACTCTACCTTGAAGTTTAGACTTCCAACTGATAGCAGTACCGCCCAACAAAGATATGTAGCCTGTTGTGCTCTTTCTACCATCTAGATCTCCTCCTAAGTCTGCATCAGAAAAACCCTGTAAAGTGAGATTACTTCTTTTAAAACATAAGTGCATCCTTGAAGTACCCTTCAAATATCTCAATATCCACTTCACAGCCTCCCAATGCTCCTTTCCAGGACTGGATAGAAACCTGCTCACAACTCCCACTGCATGTGCTATGTCTGGTCTGGTACACACCATAGCATACATCAAGCTCCCTACTGCAGAAGCATATGGTATTTTAGACATGTAATCTTTTTCTTCATCGGTCTGAGGAGATTACCTTTTTGAAAGTTTTAGGTGTGTTCCCAAAGGGGTATTCCTGGTCTTTGCATCTCCAACATTGAACCCGTCAAGCAATTTTTTAATATAATTCTCCGAGACAACTTCAAAGTACCTTCGATATGTCTCTAGAGATTCTCATGCCAAGAATTTGTTTGGCTGACCAAGATCCTTCATCTCAAAGTTTCCTCGCTAATCGTTTTTCAACTTGTTAATTTCTGTCATACTAGACCCTGCAATTAACATGTCATCAACATATAAAGCAAGAATAATATAACTGCCAACACATTTCTTAACATAACAACAGTAGTCTTCTTCACATTTATGAAACCCTGCGCTGCTCATAAATTCATTAAACTTTTTGTACCACTGTCTCGGTGCTTGTTTCAGGCCATACAAACTTTTATGGAGCTTGCATACAAGATTCTCCTTGCCTTGTACTTCAAAACCTTCTGGTTGTTTCATAAAGATGTCCTCCTCTAGATCCCCATGCAAAAATGCAGTTTTAACATCTAACTGCTCAAGATGAAGATTTTCTGCAGCTACAATACTCAAGATAACTCTAATGGTAGTCATCTTTACAACAGGAGAGAAGATCTCTCGTGAAGTCGATTCCTTGTTTCTGCCGAAATCCTTTCACTACGAGTCTCGCCTTATATCTTTTACTTCCATCCGGTTCTTGCTTTATCCTATAGACCCACCCGTTCGCAGCCTTCTTCCTTCTCGTAGCTTGGTTAGAGACCAAGTTTTGTTCTTTTGGAGGGATTTCATCTCATCTTCCATTGCTTGCTCCCACTTGACTAATTATCTCCCCGCATAGCTTCAAAAAAATGTTCGGCTCACCAAAGATCGCCAACAACGTATAATGTAATGAAGGGGAATACCTTTGCGGTGCTACTATCGTTCTGCTTGACCTTCTTACTTGGGTCTCAAAAGGTTCCACCTCTGTTGTTGGTTCTGGTTCTGTTATTAGTTCTGGTTCAGACTCAGACTCAGGATCCTGCCTTCTGTTGACTACGTCCCTTTCTGAGATTTCTTCTAGTGCTACTTTCTCACAGGCCACTGACAGTTTGTTTGCGCTTGCGGATTCTGTAGACCTGTCTTTGTAGAACACACTTTCATTAAAAGTAACATTTCTACTTCTGATGATTTTCTTGTTTTTGTCATCCCAGAATTTGTAGCCATACATGTCAGATCCATAACCAATGAAATAACATAATTTTGCCTTGGGGTCTAATTTATCTCTACTATTAGAGTCTATCAGAATATATGAGGCACAACCAAAGACTTTCAAATGTGAAAAATTTACCTCCTTCCCAGACCATACTTCTTCAGGTAACTGATAGTCTAAAGGAACCGATGGACCTCTATTTATGAGATAGGCGGCTGTGTTTATCGCCTCTGCCCAAAACACCTTAGGTAGGCCTGACTGGATTCTCATGCATCTAGCTCTCTCATTCAAGGTTCTGTTCATTCTTTCTGCCACACCGTTTTGCTCTGGTGTCCCCGGCACTGTCTTGATCATTCTGATCCCATTCTCTGAACAAAATTCCCTGAATTCTCTGCTATCATACTCTCCACCATTATCAGATTTCAGACTTTTCACTGTTAGACCTGTTTGATTTTCAACCTCCCTTTTCCACCTTTTGAACACAGAAAGCACGTCAGATTTATTTTTAAGGAAATAGACCCATACCTTTCTTGTAGAGTCATCAATGAAGGTTACATAATATTGTGAGCCTCCAAGAGATTTCACTGGAGCGGGCCCCCAGACATCTGTATGCACCAATTCTAGCCTTTCAACTTTAGATCTCATTCTCGGCTTAGAAAAACTTACCTTTTTCTGCTTTCCAAAAATACAGTGTTCACAAGGTCCAATATCAATATGCTTTATGTCAGATAACTTACCTCTTGACACCATGAGCTTGATCCCCTTTTCACTGATATGCCCAAGTCTCTGATGCCATAGGCTGGAACTATTGGCAGCCTCTGCGACGGTTACCATATCCTCATCTGCAAGCATATAAAGAGACCCTCGCTTCTTTCCACGAGCAACAACCAAATTGCCTTTCATTACCTTCCAAGTTCCATCTCCAAAAGTAGTGTAGTGCCCCTCATTGTCCAACTGTCCGACAGATATTAAGTTTCTCTTTAAGGCGGGAATATGTCTGACATTGTGCAGAGTCCATAGGGCACTAGTAGAGGTTCGGATATCAACATCACCTCTTCCCACAATATCAAGGGATTTTCCATCTGCAAGGTAAACCTTCCCAAACTCCCCTGAAACATAATTATAAAATAGTTCTAAGGAAGGTGTAGTGTGGAATGACGCACCTGAGTCCATTATCCATAAATCAACAGGACTATCTAAACTGCATATTAATGCATCTCCAGTCTCATCTCGTCGCAAAGATTTGCAGATTCATCATCATCTTTCTTCTTTTTGTTCTTCCACTTAGGAGCCTTACATTGATTAGCAAAATGACCCTTTTTCTGGCAATTCCAACAAGTAATTTTTACCTGTGTTTTCCCTCTGGATTTTGATCTGCCTCGTCCTTGATTCTGACCTTTCTGACTACTTCTTCCTCTAGTCTCAATACTCAATGCTGAGTTGGAATCAGAATTAGAACACTCACCTGAACCTCTCCTGCGAACGTCTTCGCTTAGGATCAAGTCACGTATGTCATCAAGCTTCAACGTGTTATTACTTGCAGAACTACTAACTGCAGTAACAGTTGCACTCCAACTTTCTGGAAGTGATGATAGTAGAATCAATGCTTTCACCTCATCATCAAAGTTGATCTGCACTGAGGCCAACTGGGCAAGGATTGCGTTAAATTCATTAATATGATTAGTTACAGAATTACCTTCACCCATTCTAAGGTTGACTAGCCTCCGTATCAGATACACTTTGTTCGCTGCAGATGACTTCTCATACATGTTTGATAATGCATTCATCAGACCTACAGTTGTCTTCTCGTTCATAATGTTGAACGCGACGTTTTTGGCTAACGTCAAACGGATCACACCAAGCGTCCGCGATCTAGCGACTCCCCGTCTAATCGCTCCATGTCTTCTGGCTTCTCACCCGTCAAAGGCTGATACAACTTCTTCTGATACAGGTAGTCTTCTATCTGCATCTTCCAGAATCCGAAGTCTCTGCCATCAAACTTCTCGATCTTCACCTTTCCTTCTTCCAACGCCATGTTCTTGCCGCTTTCCAAGAAAGCTCCCACTGCTTCTCTACCCTGAGGATAAATCAATCTTTTCTGATGTGGAAGATCAGACAAAGCCGCAACCACAGAGCATACTAAGAAATTGGCTCTGATACCAATTGTTAAGAACAAAGCAATAAATAAAATAAATAAGGAAATAAAGAAGAGAGAAAAAGACACAAGAATTTAACGTGGTTCAGCAATTTGCCTACGTCCACGACTACACTAGGAACAGTTTATTCTTGGTGTGTATTTCAAGCTTTACAGGGAGTTCTTTATATAGAGACAAAAGACACTCTCTCTCACTTTTCTAAACGATGTGGGACTAAAGTCTAAATGGATCTTTTACATGATGTGGGACTAATCAAACTACACATACTCCTAACACAAAGGTCTATGCCAACTCTCCTCTCTCAAGGAATTGTGGCTTTGGGAATGTGGAAAGCTGGAATGCTTACCAGAGGAGGGTCTCCCCAGATCTATTTCAACTCTTTACATTTGTAATTGTCCATTACTCAAACAGCGATACCAGAAACGAGAAGGCCCAGAGTGGGAAAAGATTGCTCACATTGAAAACCTGATTATTTATGGTTAGTGATTTGATTGTGAGATGAATGAATTCTAAAATGTGGGGCTCTCCTGGTGTGGTGGGAATTCTCCTAGTGAGTATTATTTTGTGTCAATTTTGAGATGAAATGATATTTAGTTACAGAACTTATTATCTTTTTTATGATACATAATGTTATATTATTTTTCAACTTTTACCTGATATTGCAATTAATTTTCTTTTATAGATATTCATTCTTGATGCGCAAAGGTGATATACAGAAAAGATCATTGGCATGACAGAGTTGCTGTCAAATTACTCATTTCCATCAAATATTTCACAATACATATTGAGAAAAGAGTTCATACATTAAATATGTAAAATGATATTACATCATCATGCGATCAAAAACCATGTTGTATTGAATGTGATTTTTCTTATATGGATTATAGATGCTGATTGTGTTAACTCCCTCCGTGGTTCCTTCAATTACTCTACCTTTCACACATGTGCATTGATGTCTATAATCAAAATCTTAATTTATTTAAAGAAAAGTGGAACACAAAAGCATAACATGCATTGCCTTCTCACTTGTAAGGAGTGAGAATGAAAGAGGAAACTTGAGCTAGCAGCTTTGTGGCAATAAGCTTCACCACATCGCCACTCATGTAGAAGGGAGGCGAACACCAAAAAAGTGACATCACAAAAGAAGGCCATTGGGAGGGTGGATGGGGAAAGATACAACATAGCGTGATTTCTCAAACATTATCGATATAAAACATACATGAAATCAAATTTGTAAGTAATTCAAGAATATCATAGTTTTCTTCTATTGCCTCCTAGAGATCCAACGTTTTAAGAGGACTGATCATTCTTGTAGCCCATAACTCATACTCCTCTTGTAGCCCATAACTCATACTCCTCACCATCGTAAATTGGTGGTGGACATACCGTGTAATGTATTTCTCCCTCTATTAGTGTTTCTCCCTCTATTAGTGTTTCTCTCAACTCACATATCCCTCAAAGTTTTTGGAGTGCAAAGGAAAAACAAAGGGAGAAATCTAAGCATAGAAGACACTCATTTTATTCAGATGTGAAGCACATTTATAAAACATACATGAAAACAGAATTGTTAAAATATAAAAACTCACTAACAATCATTCTTAACAAACAGGGTTGAAAAATAGATTCATCCTATATTTTTATTTTAAATAAAAATCTAATATTATGCAGTTTGTTGATTGTTCCAACCACCACATCATCAACAAATTACAAGGCAGTGAAAGAAGTGTCCTCTACTTGAAAAACTCCATAATCCAGGAAGATCGAACATAGCATTGGTATCTGATGCCACTAAATCCAGCGGCAGTTGCCAATTCCAAGAATTCTTCCTCTGTTCGCTCTTTCCCTCCTGGATTTTGAAGCATCATCACAACATCTAATTGGGAAACGGATTTCCAAGCAGCATTAGACTCTGGCATAATTGGAAGAACTGCGTCCATGACTATCACCTTTCCATCATCAGGAATAGCTTCATAGCAATTCTTCAACAGCTTTATGCACCACTCCTTACTCCAATCATGAAGTATCCACTGCACAATTTAATCACCACTCACTACATATATCAGTCTTTGTACATATGAGACTAAATCAAGAGAGGTTATAGCTACCTGGTCTGACCACCTCAATCCTACTCTAAATATATGAGAGATATATGAGAGAGGAGTGAGATCATAATTCTGAATAATGTTTTTGCACTACATATTGGTTTTGGTTGTTGAATAGGAGGGTGTTTTATTGGTGTTAATCATGAGGTAAACATGTATTAAGAGTTGGATATCTCTCGTATCTCATTAAAAATGATCTTTTTCTAATACAAAAAATACATATCTCCTTGACAGCAGCATACTAGTTTCTAAATGTGCATCCAAATTTTATACAACTTATGTAAAACATGATTTGTGAAGAGAAAGACACATTTACTTAAATTCGACAATTGAATTACAAACTGACACTCACCTTCATAAAGATGGCGTCTCCTTTTGGCACACTTTCAAACATATCTCCGGCAACGTGTTCCACTCCTACAATATTTGGTAGCTTTGATTTTTAAATTCAATGTTCTTAATTAAATATGCACAGCACAGGTGATAGTATATATTAGTATTACCTAACAGAAAAAGTGGACAAAATTTATGCTTTTTTATTTCAATTTTATACGAGCATAGGATAAAAATGTGTGAAGATGATACCAGGATAGGAAGGAGCATGTTGTATGACATGAGGCAAGTCGAAATTGATAGCCTGAATGTGAGGGTATTTAGAAGTTATCAAACTAATGTTGATCCCAAGACCACCTCCAACATCCACCAGTGTTTTTATGTCTTCAAAACCTTTGTAGCATTCCAGAACTTTCTTCATCACTAATGTGGTGTGATTGATCATTGCAGTATTAAACACTTGATTGAATCCTGAGTCCAAGCTTTGATATTCAAAAGCGTGAGTGCCACGAACCCTGTTGAACGGAATGCCTCCTTCTCGAATTGCGTCTTTTAGCTCGAAGCTAAGGATGAAGACACAGTTATTTTTACTTCATTAAATTAAAGAGGAAATGTGGATTGAAAAAGTCTATAAAATAAGTATTAATGTAATGTGTACTTTCAATACATAAATAAGCAATTGAATACACTCAGGTGATCTAGTTAGCCTTGTTTTGAAGCAATAATGCAGCAGCTTACAGTCTTCATTGTTTCATTTTATTAAATATGTGTACAAATATTTTACTTTATAAAATTTCTGAGAGAAATGACAGACAAACAACATTGTGTTCAAGACTCAACAGATAATTTTTATTAACTATTAGTGTAACTTCATTCAAATTTGACATAAGATGAAAAAGAAAGGTTTGAGGTAGAAGGAGATTAACCAGCTTTGTAGGAAGATGTTATCTTTTGACAAGGCCATCAATGGTGCCAATGAAACTCCATCAGAATTACGAGTAAAGAATTTGGCAACAGGAGTGATGCTATAGTGCCTCTGAAAGGATCCAAGGTTTTGTTTGTCAGGAATGAGTGAACAGTTAAGAATGTTGTGAGAGGCAAGAAGAGCAAGGACACGATCTAGCATTGAGGGGGCTTCTGGATTGTTGCACGAAAGTTGTAATGCTATCTCATTGGCAGAGAGCTTTGAAGCTTCACCAGCTTTTTGCAACACATCAAAAACGCCCAGCTCTGTGGCTGATTGAAGTGTCATGTAAAGGGTAATGGAGCTAGAGAGCTGCATGGCATAAGAGAAGCTATCTTCATCTTGTAATTTTTGTGTTTCCTTCATTGAATTTGGAAGGTTAGCCATTTCCATTTTAGAAGGACAGAATGTGTTGCTTTAGTTGATTTCAGAATATAACAATTGTATCAAGTATATATACTACAATGTTAAGACCTTTTGCTTATTAATATAATCTAAAATAATGTGGCATTTAATTGATGTTCCCTGCTGACAATATACAATAAATTTTCACCTTACTCCCAACAACCAACACCCCACAGAAGAAAGGCATTTGACTTGTCACATAGTCAAGACTAATTTATAAATCATAAACAATGAAGAACAAATTGCAACAAAGACTAAATAAGTACATTGAGATCACTACCTAACAATTGATATAAAAGTTAGATTATGAGTTATTAATGCCAATGTCCCCCAACAAAATTATTTACTAAAGTAACTTACCCCACACTTTATTTCACCAACTGACCAATTTCAGTGGTGATTAATGCATGAACTGTGGAATTCCCCAACAGTTTTAGGATGCAGGACCCAATTTCTGAGGCATGGTTCTTGTTTAGTTTTCTTACTAGAATGTCATCATTAAAACTTATGATGTTATACAAAAGATTAAGTCTAATCAATAACTATAACTAATTTTAACCAAATATAATTAATTAACCAAATATAATTAATTCCATGTGTTATAATATCTTTCTAATTTTGCTTATCTATGTCATTTCATTAAAGAACTAAAACAATCCCATAAAAACACATGCCAAATAAACAATTTCATTTGCTATCTGAGCTGCTAAAATGTAAAAATATCTCTGCTAAAGAATCTACAAACAATTTGATATCTTATTATATTATAATAAGATAACTTTAGGTTTTTAATATATATTGTGTCTTGCGGATCTGATAGCTTCACCACGTTATTGTAAACTATGCATTTGAACACTTCTTCTATCAAAGTCTTCCACATAATTTTAAATAAAAATAAATAAATCTTGCACATAAATGACTGAATAACTCAATTTTTTAACATTTTAAAACTAATTAACAAAATAGAAGCGTAAACTACAAGATTTGTCATTTATGCATAAAACAAAGACATTTCAATTTCATTAAAAGATTGATTTTTTAAGTAATTATTCATGACTATTAATTATGTGATTAGTGTAGTTTTACTTTATTTCATATTTCATTACTTACAGTTTATAAAATAATTAAGTGAATAAGATATTTATCTTATCACGCAGCATTGATTGCAATAATTTTGATTCCTTGCTGAAAGTGAAAAGGAAAACCGGAGATGAAATAGAATGTTGATCTAAATTTAGGAATGAAGAATGCATGTATTGTATCATCTTCTTCCACTTTCAGCACTTTGTGAGATAAAGGATTATAATAAAACACTGCATGTTTAAAAGAAACAAGAACATGTCATCAAAGTGCCCCTATATATTTATTTGCTCATCCCATGGCCTTTAAAATTTGAAGATTCAAAGGCCCCAGTGACATTATTGCACACAACACTTTCACCGGTACTGGTTTGCCAGCAGCATAACGTAACTGAATAACTTTTGTTTATTAATTGTATTCCTCTAAGTGAAATAAACTTGTGCATCTATGGTGGTGCCAGCAATATGAGGAGTCATGGCATGGTTTGGCATGTAGCGCTATGGATGATCCTCTGGAGTGTTTAGTTTGTGTTAATTCAAAGTCTCACATCGGAGAGTATTAGAAAGAGAGGTGGGTGAAAAACCTATATAAGTGAGAGTATTAAGTTTTATTCACTTGCACCACATCCTAGAATAACGGATGTTTTAGGTTTTAGGTAGCGTGTGTCAAATACATTTTTCCATCCAAAAATTATAATGGTGCGAGGGTTGGTAGTTTTTCCGTCCAAAAATTATAAGTGGCGAGAGGGTTGGTAGTTTTTCCATCCAAAAATTATAAGTGGCAAGGGTTTGTGATTTTTCCGTGGGTTTGTAATTTTTCCGTTCAAAAATTACACATAGTGAATTTTGTTTCCGTGGACTAGGTCTTGAGGCACCGAACCACGTTAATTTTTTTGTGTGCTCTTTTCTTTCTCCCTTACTATGTTGTTAAGCAAGCTGAATTCATTTTTTTGTGTGCTCTTTTCTTTCTCCCTTACTATGTTGTTAAGCAAGCTGAATTCCCAACATGGAGCTGGTTGTGGAAAGCAAACATCACCACTGTAAAATAAGATATTTGGATATCTGATGGAAAAAATTAGCATAGAAAGGATGGTGTAGATTTCTCTTATAAACATTTTAATAAGGAACAGTTACAAGCAATGAAACAACAATCTCGATTCTTTGATTCTAAGATAAATATTGCCATGAAACAACTATCAAAAGGGCATGGCAGAGAAACCAAAAATTGAAGGACATAATAGAACAACTCATTTTAGAAAGTAAAATAAATAATCCAAGGTATTGGTAACAAAATCATTAGTTGATTACTTGATATTATGTACACATGCATATTAAATTAAGGATCTGTTAGAATATTTGATTTTCTTATCAAGTATCAACTACAGAGGTTACTTATTTTATATTTTTCATTTTAGAGAGACCAAATCCAAAATCTAAGACGATTAGGTGAAAACAAATGAATGATTTTAATATCTTTACAAAATTATCTTATAACAATAATTCAATAACAGGTTATGTTTTGCTAGTAGAAACAGGGTATTTTTCATTAACAGATTGTAGAATTACCTGCAACATGGCCACTTGAGAGAGCATCAGCAACTGCTTGGGTTTCCATGATAGCTCCTCGATCGTTGTTAACAATCCCCTGAATAAAAAAATTATAAATTCTTGCATTTAGCAATTTTATTTTTGTCAAACAATCCCCTGAATAAAAAAAAATATAAATTCTTTCATTACTACTAATCACTAAGTAATGCACAAAGAATTTGAATATTCATGCATAACTCATGTTTCAACAAGTATAATAAAAGCATTAAATATTTGAATGTACAATAGTATATATATACGTCACTCAAACAAATTACTTGTCATTTATATGCAGGATTAGCAATGAATTAATTCCTTCTGATAAATACTGATCATGCACCGCTCATAATAGTTTTGAAAATTATAAATGTACAAGTGTAATTTTCTTTCTGTGAGATTGTTATTAGAAGTATACCTTAATAACAATTACATCACACTTTGAAAGCATTGCATCAAGTTCCTTCTCATACTTTGCTCCAGTCTCTTTCTCCAATTCAGGATCCATCCTAACCCGATCAAAATACAGAGATTACAGTTAAAAGGTTTCAACCTCTCTGGCTTAAAAGCTTCCCAATTCGTCCAGCACTGACAGCTCCAATTGTCTTGCCGTCAAGATCATAAGCTCTATGTGCAATGCCAGCAACATTCCATTCCCCATTAACAGCTTGATGGTACTCTGGCAAGAAGTTCCTAACCAGAATGAGGATTCTCATGAGTTCGTCCTCCGCAACCGAAATCACATTGCTTCCTGTGACCTCTGCCTCAGTTAAACCAGCAGCAGCTGCAGCTTGGAGATCAATGTGGTCAGAACCAATGCCAGCAGTCAAAAGAAGTTCTAAAATATTCGCTTTTTTTATTCTCTCGGCCGTGACATAGGCAGAGTGAAATGGAGTACATATGAGCACATGGAGATAAGGAATGTGTTTCTCAAGTTCTGCAGCAGGATAACAAATTGCCATAAGTTCAAGCAATTATAAACTTGAACTGTCTCTATGTCGTTTATTTATGAAAAAAGTTTCGTGACCAACAATAATATGAGCCAACCAGTCAACCACGTGTCACTTGCATAAACACAATCTAAATTAAATAGATAATAATAAAATTAAGATAATTGATACATCACATGAATTTTCATGCAATTGAAGTTTAAGATATCAGTAGATAGTTTCATTTCAGAATACCATGCCAGATCTCACAATTGATTTTTAAAATTCATAAAAACAGGTTTTAAGAAATAACAAAGACCCCTCCTTAATTTCTAAGTGCTTTCCTAAATGTGAAAGCAAAATCATGCATAATATACTAGATCTTTGAAAAATATCTTCCAAGATGTACCCTCAGCTTCATCGTAACCATTCATTGGATACACCTTGCCTTAGTCCTTTCTTTAAAAAAATTATACTGTAGTAGGTGAGGCCAATTCTGTTTGCTAGTGGTTATGGAGGAAGCATCCCATTAGATACAGAACAAGTTTTAGGTAAATATGAACAATTTAAAAATGAGAATTGTTGGTTGGTGCATCATTTTTGTGATTCCCTATCATGGAGTTGGTGATCCTACGTCTACTTCCACTATGGAAAAATTATACATCACAACAAATAAGTTGGTGTTCGTTTCTTTTTAAGTTTGTTTATTTATACATGAGAATGATGTACTGATATTAAATATAAAATTCGTTGATTTATATTTTTTTAAGTAATTTTTTATACAATTAAAGTTAACTGATCCGATTTATATAGATTATGCATATTGATAATTTATCAAATTATTTTAATTAATATGAACATTGCATTGATATATATATATATATATATATATATATATATATATATTATGTGTGTGTGGGTGTCAGCAAATAAACGATATTAAAAAATATATCTACAAAGTTTTAAATTAAATAACTTTAATACATATAATCTTAAACATAATATTTATTAAATTAACAATCTTATTGTAATTAAAGCATCGTTATTGCCTGACTGACCATAAAGCCTCTTTGGATACACATTTCCTACACTCAGGATTTCATACATTCACACTTTCAATTAATCAAAACCGTTGAATAAAAATCAGATTTCATCAAACTTAAATTGTCTGTAAATTTGAACCATCCATTCATAATCTCACGATCACAATTTAAATATTGTCCATTCAGAACAGACCCAACCGTACTATTGGTCGACTGAAAAGATTCAACAGTAAAGTCATCCTTCTTAGAATAACTTGTCACTCATTTCATAACTATACCAACCCTCCATTGCACTGAGTCATACTGATTCTCATAAGCTGCACTTCAAATTACTGATTTCCATTCATCCATTCACTTTCCTTTTCCAAACATGGCAGGAGCTCTTGTTGGTGGTGCTTTCCTTTCTGGTTTCCTTCAGCTTGCATTCGATAGACTTGCTTCTCTTCAAGTCGTTGACTTCTTCCGTCAAAGAAAACTTGATGAGACGCTGCTCTTAAAGTTGAAAACCATGGTTCGGTCAATTGATGCTCTGGCTGCTGATGCTGAACTAAAGCAGTTAGATCTACCTGTCAAAGAATGGCTTTCTGATGTCAGAGATGCCGTGTTTGATGCAGAGGATCTCCTTGGTGAAATAGAGTATGAAGTCATCAAATGTCAAGTGGAAGCTGAGTCTGAACCTCAAACATTAATTGGTAAGGTATCAAGTTTCTTCAACACTACTTTTGGTACATTTAACAAGAAAATTGAGTCAGAGATGAAACAAATCCTTGAGAAACTAGAATATCTTGCATGCCAGAAGGATGCTCTTGGTTTGAAAAACGCTACTTGTCCTAGTGTTAGATCAGGTAGTAAAAAGCGAACAACGTCTTTGGTGGTTCAAAGTGATATTTATGGCAGAGACGAAGACAAAGAAGTGATCTTTAATTGGCTCACATCTGAAACTGGCAATCATAAGCAGCTATCTATACTTTCTGTTGTGGGCATGGGTGGGGTGGGTAAGACCACCCTTGCCCAACTTGTGTACAACGACACAAGGATGGAGGCCGCAGATTTTGGCATCAAAGCTTGGGTATGTGTTTCCGATGATTTTGATGTTTTGAGGCTGACAAGAGCAATTCTTGAAACAATAACCAAATCAAAGTATGATAGTAGAGAACTAGAAATGGTTCATGGAAGATTAAAAGAAGAATTGGCAGGAAAGAGATTTTTTCTAGTTCTGGATGATGTTTGGAACGAAAGTCTAGAAGATTGGGAAGCTGTTCAAACTCCTCTCATTTTCGGGGCTCCAGGAAGTAGAATTCTTGTAACAACCCGCAGTGAGAAAGTTGCATCTACCATGCGGTCGTGCAAAGTACATCCCCTGAAGCAATTAGAAGATGATCATTGCTGGCAAATTTTTGCTAAACATGCATTCCACGATGATCATCTTCAGTTGAATGCTGAGCTGAAGGGAATTGGCTTAGAGATAATTGAAAAGTGCAAAGGATTGCCTCTGGCGCTGAAATCAATTGGAAGTCTTTTACGCACGAAGTCATCTGTTTCAGAATGGGAAGATGTACTGAAAAGCGAGTTATGGGACTTACCTAGTGGAGATAATGAAATCATTCCTGCTCTATTATTGAGCTATCACCACCTTCCTTCTCCTCTCAAGAGGTGTTTTTCTTTTTGTGCCGTTTTCCCCAAAGATTACCCATTTCGGAAGGACTTTTTAATTGAGTTGTGGATGTCTCAAAATTTCTTACAAGGTCCTCAACAGAGCAGGAGTCCAGAAGAAGTTGGACAACAATATTTTGATGATTTATTATCTAAGTCTTTCTTTCAACAGTCAAGCATATACGAAACACATTTTGTGATGCATGACCTTCTAAATGATTTGGCAAATTATGTTTGTGGGGACATCTGCTTCAGGTTGGGAGTTGGGAAAGCAAGAAGGGTACCAAAAACATCTCGTCATTTTTCAATTGGAAGCAATTACAAGGAATATTTTGATGTGTTTGAGAGTTTACCTGGTGCTAAAAGGTTGCGCACATTTTTTCCAACAACAGGAGGAGTGAGTTCTTTGCCGGAGTCTTGGGAATGCAGGATTTTGATGCATGAGTTGTTCTCTAAATTTAAGTTCCTTCATTTCTTAAATTTGTCTCGTTGTTATGACCTTAGAGAGGTGCCTGACTCTTTAGGTGAACTTAAACATCTTCGTTCATTAGACCTTTCACGGACCGTCATAGAAAAACTACCTGATTCAACATGTAAGTTGTATAACTTGCAAATACTGAAGCTGGTAAGTTGTGAGAGATTGGAAGAGCTGCCCATGAAGTTGTATACACTCACCAATTTGAGTTGCCTTGAATTTAGAGATAGTGGAGTGAGAAGAATGCCAATGCATTTTGGAAAACTGAAGAAACTTCAAGTATTGGATGTGTTCTGTGCTGGCAAAAGCAGCGAATTCAGTATTCGGCAGCTAGGAGGACACAATCTTCATGGAGAGCTATCAATTAAGGAGCTACAGAATATTGAAGACCCCTCAGATGCATTAGCAGTTGATTTGATGAACAAAACACGCCTTGAAGTGCTAGACTTGGAATGGGAGTGGAACCACATCCCTGATGATCCTAGGAAAGAAAAGGAAGTACTTGAGAATTTACAACCTTCCAATCACTTGAAGAAATTGTCAATTGAGAACTATGGTGGTACACAATTTCCGAGTTGGTTATCCAATAATTCATTATTGAATGTGGTGTCCATATGGGTGGACGGCTGTAAATATTGTGTATGTTTACCTTGCCTTGGACTTCTTCCATCTCTGAAGGAGCTGAGAATTTCAGGGTTTGATGGGATAGTAAGTGTTGGTGCCGAATTTTATGGGAGTAGCTCTTCTCCATTTCCATCCTTGGAAACACTGTACTTTGAAGATATGAAGGAATGGGAAGAATGGGAATGTAATGTAACTTTTCCACGTCTTCAATCTCTTCTTATATTTTCGTGTCCGAAGTTGAAAGGGTTGTCAGAGCAACTTCTTCATGCAAAGGGACTATATATTGGACACGACATGGAAGCACCGTCTCTCAAAACGATTGGGAATACTTGTCTTAAAGCTCAATTGTCCATTTATTGTAGATCAAATATTAATATCCCCTCGAGACGTTGCTATGATTTCCTTCGAACTCTGAAGATTGATAACAACCGTGACTTTAACTCTCTAACGACCTTTCCATTAGATCACTTCCCAAAACTCTGTTTACTTGAACTCCGCAGATGTCATAATTTACTAATGATTGCACAGGAGCGCACACATAGTCATCTTACGGAGCTGTCTATTAGTAGCTGCTATCAATTAGATTCAATGCCTAAACGCATGCACATCCTCCTTCCTTCTCTTACTCGCCTTTGTATAGATGATTGTCCAAAAGTGGAGATGTTCTCAGAAGGAGGTTTGCCATCAAATCTAAAAAGCTTGAGTCTCTCAAGTTACAAACTTATCGCCTCACTAAAAGGGATTTTGGGAGTCAACACATGTCTTGAAAGCTTGTCTATTTGTAGAGTGGATGAAGTGGAGTGTTTCCCAGAGGAAGGTTTACTGCCACCCTCTCTTACTACTCTGCAAATATGGGATTGCAGAAATCTTAAAAAACTAGACTACAAGGGTCTATGTTACCTCTCCTCTCTCAAGGAGTTGAACCTTCGGTTCTGTCGGAAGCTGGAATGCTTACCAAAGGAGGGTCTCCCCAAATCCATTTCAACTCTTTACATTGGTGATTGTCCATTGCTAAAAGAGCGCTGCAAGAAACGAGAAGGCCAAGACTGGGGAAAGATTGCTCACATTCAAGACTTGTATATATGGTGAGGTGTGTATAATTTGAATTAGTGAGATGAATTAATTCTGGAATGCGTGAGTGGGTGTTGTGGGAATATTATTTTGTCATAATTTTTAGATGAAATGATATTTAATGGTTTATTTAATTGCCGGACGCGTTAGATAGATTTGAACTTAGATGAAATGATCTTTTCTCGTTTCCTTTGTATTGAACCATCATAGATAAACTCTTATTTTAGTTTCTAAAATTTACTTATAACTTAACCAAATTTTCATTTAAATCACGAACTCTCGTTAATATAACCAAAATCTGAACTTAACTTTGAACAAATATTGGACAAAATTTAAGATGAATTAAAATTTATATTTTATATTTTGGACAAAATTTATATTTTCTTCTGAGCTTAACTTTGAACAAATAAATACAAAACTTTAAACAAATAAATACACCATTTTGACGAATTAAAATATACAAATTGTAGAGTCTTTTTTTTCGAACCTTTTTTAACTATAGACTTAAGTAAGTTCTATTGGACCTAAATATTTAACTGTTTATAACTGTTTTTGATGCATTATCTTCCTATTTTAATGTGTTTCTTATACTTATCTGTTTTCTGAAGTGCAAAAGTTATGGTATGGAGCATCCACTCTGATTTCTGAAGAGACTACTCTGCAATTGGGAGTTATGGTGTCATCATCTTCCTAAAAAATAAGAGGCTATTTTGAGACCGATAATTATTCTTGTTATTTTAGGGAGTTTCTATTTGAATTGGCTACGATTGTTACTGGAAATTGATTCAATCAGAAACAGAGGAAGTGGAATTTAGTCACTGGAGAGTTGGTCTAGGAAACTACTAAATGATAGGGTAGTGATTACTCTTTATTTACTTCTGCTATAGGGAGGTTAATATTTAGTAACTGATATGCAATAACTTATTGGATGTATGCAATCATGATGGTTGCTTGTGTATCATTGATACTTATGATTAATACACAATTGTTTTTCTTGATAACAAAAGAAAAAGTAAATGGAGGTATGAAGTTGTTAAGACTAATATTTTAGTTCAAGAGAGATGACTGTCTCAACTACGAGAAAGCAATTTAATAATGAATTAAATTTAAAGATGACACTCTCACTAGAAATACTAGACATAGTTAGGGGCAACCAATGTTGCAGCAGAGTCACTTCCCACACTTATGGTGATCAATCATAGTGAGAGTTTTTTCCACCGCGAATACCCTCCAGTCATAGGCCATTACATCAACCCGTCATGGACCAACCATCTTGGTTCTATTCATCCTTACTTTTCACAAACATCTTTCAGCTCATCTAACATTCATGGTAACCCTCATCTCTTTTCAAATCCCATGCATCACACACATGACTACCAGCTCAACCTCACCGCTCCCTCGTGACGGCAGACATCCATCCTTCTCGTTCAACAAAATTACTATTGATTATCATGAACCTTGGGGGTGATTCATGCATTATGTCCCATCATATTAGCTCTCATCCACACACATTATTTTACCGTTATGAGACTCCTCATGCCAAAACACCAACTAAAAGTCAATCCATAAACAACTACATCACACTTTGGAAGCATTTCATCAAGTACCTTCTCAAACTTTGCTCGAGTCTCTTTCTCCAATTCAGGATCCGTCCTGAGTCGATCAAAATACAAGAGATTATAGTTAAAAGGTTTCAACCTCTGGCGTAAAAGCTTCCCAATTCGTCCAGCACCGACAGCTCCAATTGTCTTGCCTTCAAGATCATAAGCTCTATGTGCAATGCCAGCAACATTCCATTCCCAATTAACAGCTTGATGGTACCCTGGCAAGAAACTCCTAATCAGAATGAGGATTTTCATTAAGCTACTTTGAAAAGATACTTCTCTAGCAATAATTGGTTGCCTAAATCTGAGAAAACTGGACTCCAAGGGTCTATGCCAATTCTCCTCTCTCAAGGTATTGTGGCTTTGGGAATGTCCAAACCTGGAATACTTACCAGAGGAGGGTCTCCCCGAATCCATTTCAACTCTAGGCATTTGGAGATGCCCATTGCTCAAACAGCTTGTGGTAAATGGTAATCAATGGACGTTTGTGTATATATAACAATTAATCAACATATGGTACATTAACAAAGTTTATCTGTTTGTAAGTAGACACAGTGTTATCAGTACCTGATCATATTTGTTTTTCATCATTTGTCAAGGGCTTTGGACTTTTCCTTTGCTGATTTTCTTTTCTTTCACTGAATGACCACTGACAAGTTTGGTATGTGTGGCTATATAATTATATCACATTGTTAAAGTAATCAAATCTTTGCAGCAATTTTACCAAATCAAATCATGTGTGAATTTAAACAAATGAACTGCTTGCATATGTGCGCACATTTATAAATACACCATTTTGATTAATTAAAATATATAAATTGTAGAGATTTTTTTCAAACTTTTTTTAACTAGACTTAAATAAGCTCTATTGGGCCTAAATATATAACTGTTTTTGATGCATTATGTTCCAACTTTAATGTGTTTCTTATACTTGGGTGGTGAAGTGCAAAAGTTATGGTATGGGGCATCCATTCTGATTTCTGAAGAGACTACTCTGTAGTTGGGAGTTATAGTGGCATCATCTTCCTTTATCTGTTTGAAAAAAAAAAGAGGCTTTTCTGAGATCGACAATGATATGTTGGCAACAAGAAGGCAAGTTTTTTCAAAGCAATATTTCTCCGATCTCTCTCTGTGTATATATGTGCATATCTGTTCCATACAAACTTACATGGTTTATATAGGCAAAAAGTTTGCCTCTTCGAATACCAAAGATAGATCAAGAGTCCTAATAAATAGTCCCACCACACCTTATTATTGATTCTATTAACTCATGCCCAAAAAAAACTATTAATGCTAATCTGGGAATACCAAACGACAATAGCAAAACAATTCTCCTAATTTAAGTTTATTTTATGACAAATCTCCCCCTTAAACTTAAATACTTTTTCCATCTCTCATTCCAATCAGCTTTTTACAATTCTCCAGCAATGTGGTTGGCAGTGGCTTTGTGAACATGTCCGCAGCTTGGGCACGACTTTCCACATGCTCCAGCTTGACTTTCCCTTCTCTGACTTGTTCTCGGATGAAATGAAAACGGACGTCAATGTGCTTACTTCTTCCGTGATTGACCGGGTTCTTCGCCAATTCGATCGCCGACTTGTTGTCAACTTGAATCACAGTCCCTTCTTTTCTGATTACTCCCAAATGCCTTAGCAGATTTGAAAGCCAGACTGCATGACACACGCTCCAAGAGGCTGCCACATACTTGGCCTCGCAGGTCGATAGAGTTACAATGGGTTGCTTTTTTGACAACCAAGTGAAAGCTGTGTTCCCGAGTAGGAACACATAGCCCGACGTACTCTTCCGATCATCTACATCCCCACACCAGTCGCTATCCGAGTAACCCACTAGTCGGTAGTCATCCGTCCTTGTATAAAAGAGACCAAGTGATAAGGTTCCTCGAATATACCTCAAAATTCTCTTCAATGCTTTCCAGTGTGTATAGCTCGGATCATCCATGAATCTGCTTGCAATTCCAACACTTAGCATTAAGTCGGGTCTGGTACTTGTAAGATACCTCAAACTTCCAATTAGGCTTCGATATCTCCCGGGATCAGCTCGTTCTCCATTATCAAATTTTGAGAGTTTTGTGTCTGGTTCCATTGGAGTTGAAACTGGGTTGCAATCCACCATCTTGAATTTCTTTAAGATTTCCAAAGCATATCTTTCTTGAGATATGAAGATCCCATCCTCCGACTGCTTCACCTCTATGCCGAGAAAATACTTCATCAGTCCCAAATCAGTCATCTCGAACTCCTTCTGCATTATCTCTTTGAACTCCTTGATTAGTCTTGCATTGCTCCCGGTGAATATGAGGTCGTCGACATAAAGAGCAACTACCATCATATCCTTTTCTGACTTCTTTGTGTATAACGCATGCTCGTATGGACACCGGCTCGTACCGTTCCTCTTGAAATACCTATCAATTCTTTCATTCCAGGCACGAGGAGCCTGTTTTAGCCCGTAAAGGGCTTTCTTCAACCTCAGCACTTTCTTCTCATCTCCTTTTTTCATATACCCGAGTGGTAGTTCGACATACACCTCCTCTTTCAGCTCTCCATTTAAGAAAGCCGACTTCACATCCATCTGCAGAATCGGCCATTGGTTCTGAGCGGCCATTGAGATCAGAAGTCGGATTGACTCCATTCTTGTAACCGGTGCAAAGACTTCATCGTAGTCAATCCCCTCCTTCTGCTTGTAACCTTTCACCACCAGTCGAGCTTTGTAACGCTCAACTTCTCCCTCAGCATTCATCTTCTTTTTGTACACCCATTTCACCCCAATAGGTCGAGCTCCTTCAGGAAGGTCGATCAGCTTCCATGTTTTGTTTCGTTCAATCGCTTCGATCTCCTCATCCATGGTTGTTCTCCACTTCTCATCTTGGACAGCTTTCTCAAAACTCATGTCTTCAGAGTCAGCCAAGAGACATACAACATGAATTTCATTTGTAGTGTCGTATATCTCCTGTAGACTTCTCGTCCTTGGTTGTTGGGGCTCGGCTTCTTCATCTGAGGATTCAGTGATTATCGATGTTGGTGGTGCAACAACCTCCAAACAGCTTTGTTCTGTGCTGGCTCGGCACTAGCCCATAGGCAACGCTACCGAATACCTTCAGATGAGAGACACTCGGCTTCTTACCACTCCAGATCTCTTGTGGCGTCTTCTCTCCTTGCTTTGCATGTGGAAATCTATTTTGCACATAGACTGCGCACTGCACCGCTTCTGCCCAGAACCTTTTCGGCAGATTCTTCCCTTTTAGCATAGATCGAACCATGTCAAGAACAGTTCGGTTCTTCCGTTCCGCCACACCATTCTGTTGCGGAGAATATGGAGCAGTTAAGAATCGCTTGACCCCATGTTCCTCACAGTATTTGTTGAACTCAGTAGAAGTAAACTCGCCTCCTCTGTCAGATCGGACTGCTTTGATCGCCTTGCTCGTCTCCTTCTCCACCATTACTCTAAACTTCTTAAATATTTCAAAAACCTCGGACTTCTCTTTTAGGAAATAAACCCATGTCTTCCTTGAGAAATCATCAATGAAAGAGACGAAGTATCTTTTACCACTGAATGATTCCGGAGTTATCGGTCCACACAGGTCGGTATGGATCAGTCCGAGTTGCTCCTTTGCTCGGTACTCGGATCCCCTTGGGAAAGAAGTCCTTGCCTGCTTTCCAATTATACAATCTTCACAAAACTTCTTCTCGAACTCCATTTTAGGCAGTCCAAGCACCATCTCCTTTTCTACCAACTTGGTTAACCCACCAAAATGAAGATGACCAAAACGAAAATGCCACTTCATGGCCTCGTCCTCCACATCAAGTTGCATGCATTTATCTTGAATTATCTTCAACTCAAGTTTGTACATGCGGTTCTTCTTCATCTCTACTCGGGCCATGAGCCTCCCGAGTTTATCCTTCAACAGTAGTTCTCGGTCTTTCATCAAAACTGAGTATCCATTCTCCATTAATTGTCCCATGCTCAATATGTGATAAGTGCTAAATTATACATGTTTTCCAAGGTGTTTTCAGTCCATTTCCATCTATTTTCAGTATGTTTAGTCATAGTGTAGACAAGAAAACAGTAAAAATATCATATTTGTCTAATGTTAGTCTTTGATTTAGTGTTGTGTTAGTTTTATAAGATTTTCTTCTGTTTTTAAGTCATTTTACCCTTTTTCTTGTCAATTGTAGGTTGATTGAGGAGAAACTAGAAGCTTGGAAGGAAAGCCCATGGACATAAGATGAAGAAATTCCATTGAAGCATGAAGATCCGTCCAATTCGTGCAAAGTCCCTCGAGGCTTGCATCAAATGAAGTGCAAGTGGTAATCATCTGTATCGTCTGTGGAGGAATCGTCTGTAAGAATCATCCAGGGGAATCGTCTGTATCATCTGTGAAAGGCACCCGTGAGTATCATCTGTTGCGTCAACAGACGAAACAAGCATCAAGCCTCGGACGCAACTGCATCAGACGAAACCGAGCTTCATCGATTTAAAGATCTCACAGACGGAAGAACACTTAGCATGAAAGATTGTTCAATTTGTGCACTTCTCGAGACTTGCAGCAAAGTAAATGAAAGTCATAGTCATCTGTATCGTCTGAGGGTATTAACTAAAGTATTGTCTGAAGGAATCAATTGAAGGTTTCATCAGACGAAAACAATAATTTGCAGTTGCAGTTGCCACGCTGTCAGAATCAAGCAAGTCAATGTATTCAAACTGTCACAATGCACCTGGACGTAATTCTAGTAAATGGGAGCACACTTCCTCATCTATAAAAGGATATCTTGGGCACGAAAAAGGGGATTCGAATTGGAAGATCCATAACTAACATTTTCATAATTCAGTTACTCTGTTTTTCCTTCTCTTGCGAGTTTCTCTCGTTTTTCTCTTCTCCACTTTCATTCTCCTTCTTCCTCCATCAAATCTTGAGATTCCTGAGTTTGTGAGCTTGCGAGAGCAAGAATCAAGCGATTATGGAGTTTCTCTTGCGTTTGAATTCTGTTTTTCTTCGTTCTTTTCTCGTTTCCATGTTTAGCTAAATCTGTAAGTTAGGGATGGGGATTTTGATTCCAGAACTCTTGTAATGAATTCCTTATGTTAATTCAAGTGTAATTTCACCGAATTGATTGATCTCTTCCCTGCTTAATGCTTATTCTTGAGATTTAATTCATGAAATTCAAATAGAGATAGAGATATTGATGTTTGACTGAATTGAACTATTTCCTGAGAATTTGTATCTCGTATCAACTATGAGATCGAGAGATGAATAGTTGAAGAAGGAGAGGAAATGTATCACTATAGTAGTGCACGAGTCTAGAGATAGAACTTGCATATTATGAGATGTTGTAACGAATTCATCTGTTCGCTTCTTGAATGAATCTCTGTTTTCGCCTAAGAGATTAGGGATGATAGTAGGCATTCAAAGGGACTAAGACCTAGAAATAGGATTAGTCTACGGTATCACGAATTCTAGTCTCCAATTGAGTGAGATTTGCTGGATTAACATAAGAAGTAGTTACTTGAGGAAGGAATCAATTGAACCAATTCCCTAACTGTCTTTATCATCTTCAAAACTTAAATACTTACTTGTTTTCTCCTATTTTACAGTACTTAGTTTTACACATGATTCATTCACCGATTCGTCTTAATAGCAAAGCATGTTGAGCATTTGGTAATTCACAATCAGTCTCTGTGGTTCGACAACCTGTTCTCATCTTTTCTAAACTTGTAACGACCGGTACACTTGCCGAAGGATTGACACACACATACTTTTAAGTCAACAAGTTTATGGCGCCGTTGCCGGGGACTATTGGTTGAATATCGATAGTCTTGACATGCTTGCTACTTAGGACATTTTTCTTTTTCTTTCTTTGATTGTTTGTTAGTAATTATACTTGTTTAGTCTGTACGATACGTGTTGCATCTGTATTACTTTTAAATTTTCCCTTTACGTGTTTCGTCTATACCTATTTCTTTTTATACCCTTTTTGTTTCGTCTGTATCAAAATTTTGTTGTTTCGTCTGTCATTGAATTCCTATTTTTCTTTGTTATCATTAATCTATTTGTTTTGTTTCTATATTTTTTTTGTTTTATTTTCTATAGTGCTTATCTTCTATAATTGTTCTGTCTTCATTGATTTTCTTTGATTTCATTTGTTTTTACTTGGCTGTTTGTTAATATTCATAATTAGTTTGTTCATAGTTGTTTCGTCTGTAGTATAGTGTTTCGTCGGTGCATACTGGTATCGTCTGTTCATTGTGTTTCGTCTGTTCATTGTGTTTTGTTCTGTTTTTACATAGTTGTTTGTTTTGTCTTGTTTTCATTAATTTCCTTCATTCTTTGAAATTTGTTTTCGATCCCCTGTCTCCTTTTGATTTGTGGTTTATGCGAAGAGCTAAGGAAACTAATCTCTTGTTTGAACCAGAAATTGAGAGATTTTGCAGGAGGAACCGGAAAGCAAATAAAGAAAATAAAGAGGCTATTCCAGAAGGAAATATAACAGAAAATATGGATAACAACAACACAAGGCGCATGACATTGGAGGAGTTGTACACTCCTAATGCAATGGGCAGTGGATCCAAAGATTGCACCACCAAATGTTACGACCCAACAATTTTGAAATAAAACCTGCTCCGACACAATTAATAAGGCAAGAAGCGGTTTGGAGGTTTAGAGGAGGAAGACCCAAATCAAGACATTCATAACTTCCTACAGATTTGTGGTACTATCAGGATGAATGGAGTGCCAGACGATGCAATTCGTCTGAGACTATTTGAATTTTCGCTTAAAGGAGAAGCTAAAATGTGGTTACAGAGTTTTCCTTATGGCTATTTCACTGTTTGGGAGGACTTGGTGAACACTTTCTTAGCTCAATACTTTCCACCAGAGAAATACAACTACTTCAGAGCAGAGATCTCTTGTTTCAAGCAGAAAGATGGAGAGTCCATCAGTGAGGCATGGAGAAGATTCAAATCTTTGCTGAGAAAATGCCCTCACCATGGATTCTCTGATCTTCAGCAAGTTCATATTTTCTATAATGGACTACGGACGCATACAAGACTTCTAGTGGATGCGTCTGCTGGAGGCTCATTAAGGAAGAAGGATGCTCAAGAAGCAAGAGTGATCATTGAGACCATGGCGTCAAATCGCTATGATGCTCCCAGTGATTTCTACGGTGAGAGAAGAGGAATGATCGAGCTTGGAGCTAATGATGCTTTGTTAGCTCAAAACAAGCGATGAATCGAAGATGGACCAAATAATGAAGCAACTTCAAGTGGTCCAGTGAATGCGATTCAAACGCCTCCTATCGTCTGTGATTACTGTGGGGGAGGACATGAAATGGAATTTTGTGAAAGCTTAGGGACCAACACCGAGGAACAAGCTCAAGTGAATTATATGGGAAATCCTCAAGGTAACCCCTATGCCAACACAAACAATTATAATCCTCACAATAGAAACCATCCAAATCTGTCATATAGGAATAACAATTATTTGCAACCCACTTCTTCCTCTTATGACCAGAATTATAAACAAACCTTCAACTCTAGACCACCTTTCAATCCAAACATGCCATACAACCAAAACTTTAATCAGCATCAAAATCAAACATCTTCATCTAACCAGTATTACAATCAAAGCCACCACCAAATTTACCTTTCAACCAGGACTCAACCTAAATTCCCAACCAACCACCCAAGAAATGCTCCATCAAGCTCTAACATGAATCCCGCCTCTTGAGAAGGTTCATCCAATCTAGAGAACATGTTCATGTCTTTTATGCAAAGGACTGAATCTATGTTCACAAATCAAGAAGCTTCTATAAGGAACTTAGAATCACAGATTGGTCGACTCTCTCCCAAAGAACTCTCTGAAAGAACTCAAGGAAAGCTGCCAAGTGACACTGTGATAAATCCAAAGGAGCAGTGTAAATCCATTACCACAAGGAGTGGCAAGGTACTGGGAAAGGAAGTTGAAGAAGAACAGAAAGGAGATATGGTGGAAGAAGAAGACAATACTGCGAAAAATGATAGGCAATCGTCTGTGCCTATAACTCTCAATGAAACGAAAGAATCACCTAGAAAAACAAAGAGACAGATCCTAGCAGAAGCTGGTCAGACGGAACATATTTCACCCTACTGCAAACTCCCCTATCTGCAAAGGTTAAAGAAGGCCAATGATGACAAGCAGTTTGCTAAGTTCTTCGACATCTTGAAGAGCTTGAGAATTAACATTCCATTTTCTGAAGCACTGCAAAAGATGCCCTCTTATGCTAAATTCATGAAGGAGATTCTGTCCAATAAGAGGATGCTGCTGGATGATAAGACGATAGCCATGACAGAGGAATGTAGTGCCATCATCCGAGAGGAAGCTACCTCGAAATTGAGAGACAGAGGCCCTTCACCATTCCTTGCTCCATAGGAGAAGTACCAAGAGGTAAAGCTTTAATAGATTTAGGAGCCGGATCAATTTAATGCCTCTTTCTCAGGCGCAGAATTGAATATACGGACATGGACATCCAACCTACCATGATGACGTCGCAATCGGGCACCGCTCCACCAAACGTCCATATGGAGTAGTGGAGGATCTTTTGGTAAAGGTGGACAAGTTCGTGTTCCCCGCACGACTTTGTAGTCTTTGGACATGGAAGCTGATAAGGAAGTTCCAATCATCTTGGGAAGACCATTCTTAGCAACTGGCAGAGTCTTGATAGATGTAGCACAAGGTGAACTCATCTTGAGAGTAGATGAAGAAAAGGTATCTTTTAACATATTTGATGCCATGAAATTTCCATCTGATAAGTCACGGTGTATGAGTGTTGATGCGTTGGAACCAATAATAGAAAATGCTTATGAAAGTGAGGTTTTTAACTTCGCAACAGAGGAGGAAAATTTTGATTCCTCCAGTTTTGAAAATGAAAACCAAGAAGTTGAGAATTTCATAGCTGCACTAGAAACCAACACATCAACACCATCATGCATTGAGCCATCAGACGAAACATCAGACGGAACATCTACTATGGCAGACGAAACAGAAACTGAACCCAAGAGTGAACTTAAGCAACTTCCTTCTCATCTTAGGTATGCTTTTCTTGAAAAGAATGACACCTTCCCGGTGATCATTAGCAATTCTTTGAATAAAAAGGAAGAGGATAAGTTGCTTAAAGTTCTGAAAGAATATAAGTCTGCTATTGGGTGGCAGATTTCTGATTTGAAAGGTATAAGTCCCTCATTTTGCATGCACAAAATCCTGCTTGAGGACAATTTCAAACCTGTGATACAACCTCAAAGGCGTTTAAATCCTATCATGACGGAGGTTGTACACAAAGAAGTCCTCAAACTACTTGATGCTGGAATTATTTATCCTATTTCGGATAGCTCATGGGTGAGTCCAGTGCAAGTAGTTCCCAAGAAAGGGGGCATGACTGTAATTACAAATGAGAGGAATGAGCTAATCCCCACCAGAACAGTGATAAGTGCTAAATTATACATGTTTTCCAAGGTGTTTTCAGTCCATTTCCATCTATTTTCAGTATGTTTAGTCATAATTTAGGCAAGAAAACAGTAAAAATATCATATTTGTCTAATGTTAGTCTTTGATTTAGTGTTTTGTTAGTTTTATAGGATTTTCGTGTATTTTTAAGTCATTTTATCCTTTTTCTTGTTAATTGTAGATTGATTGAAGAGAAGATAGAAGCTTGGAAGGAAAGCCCACGGACATAAGACGAATAAATCCCATTGAAGCAAGAAAGTCCGTCCAATTCGTGCAAAGTCCCTCGAGGCTTGCATCAAATGAAGTGCAAGTGGCAATCATCTGTATCGTCTGTGGAGGAATCGTCTGTAAGAATCATCCAGGGGAATCGTCTGTAAGAATCATCCAGGGGAATCGTCTGTATCATCTGTGAAAGGCACCCGTGAGTATCGTCTGTTGCGTCAACAGACGAAACAAACATCAAGCCTCGGACGCAACTGCATCAGACGAAACCGAGCTTCATCAGACGAAAGATTTTACAGACGAAACAAGCATCAAGCCTCGACGAATCGCATCGGACGACGAAACCGAGCTTCATCAGACGAAAGATCTCACAGACGGAAGAACACTTAGCATGAAAGATTGTTCAATTTGTGCACTTCTCGAGACTTGCAGCAAAGTGAAGGAAAGTCGTAGTCATCTGTATCGTCTGAGGGTATTAACTAAGGTATTGTCTGAAGGAATCAATTGAAGATTTCATCAGACGAAAGCGAGCTCATCAGACGAAACCGAGCTACAACAGACGAAAGAGCTGCATCAGACGAAAGACTTGACAGACGGAAGAACACTTAGCCGTTGCAATTACCATCCTATTACAAGCAAGCAAGTCAATGTATTCAAATATCACAATGCACCTGGACGTAATTCTAGTAAATGGGGGAACACTTCCTCACCTATAAAAGGAAGTATTGGGCGCAAAAAAGGGAGGAGGAGAATTTTAGATCCAGAATTTAATTTTCAGTTACTCTGTTTTTCCTTCTCTTGCGAGTTTCTCTCGTTTTTCTCTTCTCCACTTTCATTCTCCTTCTTCCTCCATCAAATCTTGAGATTCCTGAGTTTGTGAGCTTGCGAGAGCAAGAATCAAGCGATTATGGAGTTTCTCTTTGCGTTTGAATTCTGCGTTTTCTTCGTTCTTTTCTCGTTTCCATGTTTAGCTAAATCTGTAAGTTAGGGATGGGGATTTTGATTCCAGAACTCTTGTAATGAATTCCTTATGTTAATTCAAGTGTAATTTCACCGAATTGATTGATCTCTTCCCTGCTTAATTCTTATTCTTGAGATTTAATTCATGAAATTCAAATAGAGATAGGAATATTAATGTTTGATTGAATTGAACTATTTCTTAAGGATTTGTATCTCGTGTCAGCTATGCCTTCGGAAGATTGATAGTTGAAGTAGGAGAGGAAGTGTATCACTATAGTAATGCATGAGTCTAGGGATAGAACTTGCATATTATGAGATGTTATAACGAATTCATCTGTTCGCTTCTTGAATGATTTTTTGTTTTTACCTAAGGAATTAGGGATTATAGTGGTCATTCAAAGGGACTAAAGACCTAGGAATAGGATTAGTCTACGGTATCACGAATTCTAGTCTCCAATTGAGTGATATTTGCTGAATTGATATAGGAAGTAATTACTTGAGGGAAGAATCAATTGAACCAATTCCCTAACTGTTTTCATCATCTTTGAAACTTAACATTTACAGTTTTCCTTACTTTACTGTCATTGTTTAATTTTACACAATAGCTTAGTTTTACATACATGATTCATTCCTTGATTCGTCCTAATAGCAAAGCATGTTGAGCATTTGGTAATTCACAATCAGTCTCTGTGGTTCGACAACCTGTTCTCATCTTTTCTAAACTTGTAACGACCGGTACACTTGCCGAAAGATTGACACATACGTATTTCTTAAGTCAACAAACAGTGACTGGGTGGAGGATGTGTATAGATTACAGACGGTTGAATGAATCAACAAGGAAAGATCATTTTCCTTTACCTTTTATGGATCAAATGCTTGAAAGGCTGGCTGGTCATGCTTATTATTGCTTTCTGGATGGATATTCGGGGTATAACCAGATTGTAGTAGACCCTAAGGACCAAGAAAAAACTGCTTTCACTTGTCCTTATGGGATCTTTGCCTACAGACGAATGCCATTCGGACTGTGTAATGCACCAGCAACCTTTCAAAGATGCATGATGGCCATTTTTGCCGACATGGTTGAAAAGTTTATTGAAATTTTTATGGATGATTTTTCAGTCTTTGGGTCCACTTTCGAAAGCTGTTTAGAAAATCTGACTTGTGTACTCAGACGATGCCAAGAAACTAATCTCGTTTTGAACTGGGAAAAATGCCATTTTATGGTAAAAGAAGGTATCGTCTTAGGACACAAAATATCTGTTAATGGTATAGAAGTGGACAAAGCAAAAATCGAAGTGATAGAGAAGCTGCCTCCTCCAAAGAATGTGAAAGGAGTGAGAAGTTTCTTGGGTCACGCTCGTTTTTACGACGATTCATCCAGGATTTTTCAAAAATCTCGAAACCATTGTGTGACCTGTTGGTGAAGGAAGTGACCTTCAATTTTGATGAAAAACCGTCTAAGAGCCTTTAAGACATTAAAAGAAAAGTTGATAACCTCCCTATCATCACTGCTCCAGATTGGAGTTTACCTTTTGAAATTATGTGTGATGCTAGCGATTATGCAATAGGAGCTGTACTAGGACAGAGGAAGGAAAAACTTGTAAGAGTAATATACTATGCTAGCGAGTCTTTGGACAAAGCTCAAGTTAATTACTCAACTACAGAAAAAGAACTGTTAGCCATAGTATTTGCTCTGAACAAGTTCCGTCCGTACCTCATTGGCTCAAAAATAATAGTGTACACAGACCATGCGGCCTTGAAATACCTTCTGATGAAGCATGAAAGTAAACCAAGACTAATTCGCTGGGTTCTCCTCCTACAAGAGTTTGACTTTGAAATTAGAGATAAAAAGGGAAGAGAGAACCTAGTTGCGGATCACCTTTCAAGGTTAAATCATGCTACAATAGAAGGTAACGAAATCCCTATTTCTGAAAACTTCCCAGACGAATCACTCTTTGCTATATCAGACGCTCCTTGGTTCAGTGATATCGCGAACTTTAAGGTCTCCAATTATATTCCACCTGGCTTGTCGCATCAACAAAGAAAGAAACTGTTTTCTGATGCAAAATATTATGTTTGGGATGAGCCATTTCTGTTCAAGTGGGGTATAGATGGACTCCTTAGGAGATGTATCCCTGAGGAAGAGGTTAACTCTGTTCTTTGGCACTGTCATAATTCTCCTAGTGGAGGTCATTTTAATGGGGAAAGGACAGCCAAAAAGGTTTTGCAAAGTGGTTTGTATTGGCCATCCATTTTTAAAGATGCAAAAGCCTTTGTATAAAGCTGTGACAGATGTCAAAGAACTGGAAATATTTCTAGAAGAGACGAAGGACCCTTGAACAACATTTTAGAGATAGAGGTCTTCGATGTGTGGGGAATGGATTTCATGGGACCATTTCCTCCATCATTTTCCCACACATACATCCTAGTAGCTGTTGATTATGTGTCTAAGTGGGTGGAAGCTATTTCTGCTCAGACGAATGACTCTAGGATTGTAGATACCTTTATTCACAGAAATATCTTTACTAGATTTGGAGTCCCTAGAGCTTTCATTACTGATGGTGGAAGCCATTTCTGCAATAAGCATATGGAAAGAGTCTTTAAGAGGTTAGGGGTGAAGCATAAGATTGCAACACCATATCACCCCCAAACCAGTGGGCAAGCTGAACTAGTTAACAGGGAGATTAAGAAGATTTTAGAGAGAACTGTAAATCTGTCCAGAAAAGATTGGTCTAAAAGACTAAATGATGCTCTGTGGGCATATAGGACAGCTTATAAGACTCCCATTGGCATGACACCATTTCAAATGGTCTATGGAAAGGCATGCCACTTGCCTGTAGAACAAGAGCACAAGGCATACTGGGCCCTGAAATACCTCAATTCTGACTCTCAAGCAGGCCATGAGAAGAGACTATACCAACTCCATGAGTTGGATGAACTCAGACTTCAAGCATACGAAAATGCCAAGATTTACAAAGAAAGAACAAAGCTATGGCATGATCGTAAGCTTAGAAGGAGAGAGTTTTACCCTGGACAATTGGTGTTACTTTATAACTCTAGATTAAGGTTATTTCCGGGAAAACTAAAGTCTAGATGGTCTGGTCCATTTGCTGTAAAAGAAGTATTTCCACATGGTGCAATTACTTTAGAAAACCTCGAAAATTCCAGTGAATTCAAGGTGAACTGCCAAAGAGTCAAGCCGTATCTGGGAGATAATTTTGAGAAGGATCAGGTCTCTGTGGAACTTCAAGACCCTCCTTGATAGGGTCAAGCCACATGTCAAGCTAATGACAGTAAATAAGCGCTTGGTGGGAGGCAACCCATCCAACTAAGAGAAGTTTTCTGTAACTTTTCGTTTCTGTGTTATACTTGCTAATAAATTTGATTTTTTTTTAGTGATAAACAATAGATTTAGGAATAAATAGTCGATATTACAGTGTCTTGAGTTGATAAGAAATAAGAGAAAGTACGAGGTGCAATAAAATTAGTGAGATTTCGTCTGATGCTTGTTCACAGACGGAAGCAAACTTCTGAGGTTTCGTCTGATGCTTATTCACAGACGGAATCCTGGCACTTGTAAATTCCCAAGAGAAATCCCACTCTAAATCCATTCTTACCTCTCCCATCTCACAGTACAAGTAATTTTGGGTCAATTATCCCCCATCTTTGTTTTTCATTTCTCATTCTGTTATTTTATGGTTTTTTGTTTATTTTGACCATTTGAAATTTTTAGCGTCTAAGGACCGTTGGAATAACATGGAAAGATAGCACTACCTTCGGATAGCATGGCGGGTCTTCAACAGGGAGTGTTCTTATACTCTACTGTTATAATTGTTGATTGATGATTGTTTAGAGTACACTCCTTCTTTGTTGAACCATCTTATAGAGGTTTATTTCATTGGTATAACATTGACTCTATAGTTCAGTAGAATAAGTTATGCATATTCTGGCACTTAGGATCAACTTAAGGTTCTGTGACAAAGTTGCATGTTCTCAATTATTCGAAGAGATACTGTATGAGAATTTTAGCATAACAATTTGCAAGATTGACATGATTGATGAATTTAGCAATGTTAAAGCAATTATTAATCCTGGATAAGAATTTGAGCCTCCAACATGATTCTATTCTTGAGTGTCATACCAACTGAAGTGTTTTGTTCTAGAACTTGCTTTAGCTCTTGGTCAAAATTGCATACAATTAGAATTGGACACAAATGATAAAGGCAATTTTCTTTCTTGTAGCCTCGAGCCAAATAAGCCTTAACCTACAAATTATCCATTGCTAGCCCCTTTGAGCCTGAATAAACCCTTTCTTTCTTGGATACTTAAGCTCATTACAAGCCTATATAAGTGAAAAAAAAACCAATGGTCCTATCACTGGAACTTTAAGAGTGTTGGTTTCTTTGCTTAGACAATAGGATTCAAGATTAAGTTTGGGGTTGAAATTTTGGGGTGCATGTGAAGATGTTGACTTGAGGACAAGTCAAATTTCTAAGTTTGGGGTTGTTGGGTCTAGATATTGGTGAAATTTTTGTGACTAACATATAGTTGTAGTATAATTGCATTCTCTGACTTTTCATGCATACCATACAAAAAGTTTATTTTTCGTCTTGTGCTGGCAATTAGTGATACCACTCAAGAAAAATAAAGAGAAAAACAAGAAAAATTGAAAAGAAAGAAAAAGAAAGAAAACAAAACAAAGGAAGAAAAGAGAACATAGTGTTCTCATTGGTCTTTGTAGGTATCGTCAGAAGTATCGTTGCATGGGTATCATCCGTAAGCCTACGAGACGAAATCATCGACTAACGGCTCGACGATACATCGGCACGATGGGATATAGTGAAAAAAATAAAGAAAAACAAAAGAAAGGAAGAAAAGGAAACAGAAGAAAATGCAGTTTAAAGAGCAAAAGAAATAAAACAAGAAAAGAAAACAAAGTGGTTTCATGGGTTGTTAGTCGTTATTCTGTCCATCTTCTTTGTTTCGTCTGTCCATCATTTTTTTTTTGTTTCGTCTGACCATATTAGTTCATGCATATCATATAGGTTCTAACTTTTACTCTTTAAGTTCCTTTGATTTTTAACTAGTACCTCTTTCTTTCAACCCACCTTTACCTGAGCCTCATTACAACCCTGAAAAGACCTTTTGATTGTCCAATGTCTTTTTTTGAAGGCAAAGTTAGATTTTGAGAGTCATTGCAAGCCTATGGTAACTGACCTTCTAATTGGTAATATTGAGAGAAACACAAACCCAAACACTTGAGAGCTTGAGGGCAAACACTTAACTGGAAGAGGATTGTTTGATGTTGACTGAATTAAATTCTTTCATGCCAATCTATAGTTGATTGCTTATGTTGGATGACTTGTACAGTTCTTGAGAATGTTGAGTTTATGTTCAACTTTCATGGATAAATTAGGTTGGCTTAGGGAGTTAAGAATTGTGTAATGCATTTTTAGTGGCTATTGAGCTCCGTGTTATACCATGCTTATTGACCCCTGTAATGATGGAATCTATGTTTGCTTGAGGACAAGCAAAGCTTTAAGTTTGGGGTTGTGATAAGTGCTAAATTATACATGTTTTCCAAGGTGTTTTCAGTCCATTTCCATCTATTTTCAGTATGTTTAGTCATAGTGTAGACAAGAAAACAGTAAAAATATCATATTTGTCTAATGTTAGTCTTTGATTTAGTGTTGTGTTAGTTTTATAAGATTTTCTTCTGTTTTTAAGTCATTTTACCCTTTTTCTTGTCAATTGTAGGTTGATTGAGGAGAAACTAGAAGCTTGGAAGGAAAGCCCATGGACATAAGATGAAGAAATTCCATTGAAGCATGAAGATCCGTCCAATTCGTGCAAAGTCCCTCGAGGCTTGCATCAAATGAAGTGCAAGTGGTAATCATCTGTATCGTCTGTGGAGGAATCGTCTGTAAGAATCATCCAGGGAATCGTCTGTATCATCTGTGAAAGGCACCCGTGAGTATCATCTGTTGCGTCAACAGACGAAACAAGCATCAAGCCTCGGACGCAACTGCATCAGACGAAACCGAGCTTCATCAGACGAAAGATCTCACAGACGGAAGAACACTTAGCATGAAAGATTGTTCAATTTGTGCACTTCTCGAGACTTGCAGCAAAGTAAATGAAAGTCGTAGTCATCTGTATCGTCTGAGGGTATTAACTAAAGTATTGTCTGAAGGAATCAATTGAAGGTTTCATCGATTTAAAACAATAATTTGCGCTTGCGTTGCCACGCTTTTAAATCAAGCAAGTCAATGTATTCAAACTGTCACAATGCACCTGGACGTAATTCTAGTAAATGGGAGCATACTTCCTCATCTATAAAAGGATATCTTGGGCGCGAAAAAGGGGATTCGAATTGGAAGATCCATAACTAACATTTTCATAATTCAGTTACTCTGTTTTTCCTTCTCTTGCGAGTTTCTCTCGTTTTTCTCTTCTCCACTTTCATTCTCCTTCTTCCTCCATCAAATCTTGAGATTCCCGAGTTTGTGAGCTTGCGAGAGCAAGAATCAAGCGATTATGGAGTTTCTCTTGCGTTTGAATTCTGTTTTTCTTCGTTCTTTTCTCGTTTCCATGTTTAGCTAAATCTGTAAGTTAGGGATGGGGATTTTGATTCCAGAACTCTTGTAATGAATTCCTTATGTTAATTCAAGTGTAATTTCACCGAATTGATTGATCTCTTCCCTGCTTAATGCTTATTCTTGAGATTTAATTCATGAAATTCAAATAGAGATAGAGATATTAATGTTTGACTGAATTGAACTATTTCCTGAGAATTTGTATCTCGTATCAACTATGAGATCGAGAGATGAATAGTTGAAGAAGGAGAGGAAATGTATCACTATAGTAGTGCATGAGTCTAGAGATAGAACTTGCATATTATGAGATGTTGTAACGAATTCATCTGTTCGCTTCTTGAATGAATCTCTGTTTTCGCCTAAGAGATTAGGGATGATAGTAGGCATTCAAAGGGACTAAGACCTAGAAATAGGATTAGTCTACGGTATCACGAATTCTAGTCTCCAATTGAGTGAGATTTGCTGGATTAACATAAGAAGTAGTTACTTGAGGAAGGAATCAATTGAACCAATTCCCTAACTGTCTTTATCATCTTCAAAACTTAAATACTTACTTGTTTTCTCCTATTTTACAGTACTTAGTTTTACACATGATTCATTCACCGATTCGTCTTAATAGCAAAGCATGTTGAGCATTTGGTAATTCACAATCAGTCTCTGTGGTTCGACAACCTGTTCTCATCTTTTCTAAACTTGTAACGACCGGTACACTTGCCGAAGGATTGACACATACATACTTTTAAGTCAACAATATGTTGCTTTTAAGATCAGGTACATAGTAGACATTTCTAATTTCGCCAACTCGCCCATTTCTCTGTTGATACCAGATCGTTCCTCGGCCTTTGACGGCTACTTTCGAAGCATCACCAAAAGAGACGGATCCCGACTCCTCATTTGTAAGTATTTTAAAAAAACGCTCGTCACCACACATGTGGTTACTTGCACCGGTGTCCAAGTACCAAATCGAGTTATCGGAATAGTTTGGTTTGATCTCGGTTTCTGGAATGTTGGTCACCATCAGTAATCCTTCATCTTCCTCCTCGGCGAGGAAATTTGTTGGTTCCTCTTTTTTCTTCTCAGACCTACAATTCTTAGAAATGTGACCCAATTTTCCACAGTTGTAGCATTTTATTGAATAACAATTCTTGGCAACATGCCCACACTTCCCACAGTTATAGCATTCAATATCGTTGTTTGTATTTGTCCGACTTCCTCTTCCCTGAGTTCGTCCTTGCCCTCGCCAGTTTTGTTGGTTGGGTTGTTCGATTCCATATATTCCTCTTCCTCTTCCTCTTTGCCCTCTGCCTCTTCCTCGCCCTCTGGTGTTCTGAGCATAGAACACCTTTTCATCTCTGATAGTTGCCTTTGCCTGGAGAGCTTGTTCCAGGGACTCTCCCTTCTTTTTCTTCCTTCTCTGCTCATACGCCTCCAAAGACCCTGCAAGCTCTTCGACAGTGAGCGTTGACAGGTCCTTTGACTCCTCGATTGCACACACAATGTTCTCAAAGTCATCTGTTAGTGACCTCAAGATCTTTTCAACTACTCGGTTTGATGAGAGACTCTCACCATTCTGACTTAGCTTGTTTACCACGGTCTCTACTCGAGTAATGAACTCGGATATGCCTTCTGATTCCTTCATCTGCATATTTTCCAGCTCACCCCTGAGGGTTTGAAGTCGTACTTGCTTCACACGCTCATCTCCTTTGTTTGCTTTTTCTAGGATATCCCATGCCTCCTTTGAAGATATGGCGTTGGAAATCTTCTCAAATCCGGATTCGTCGACAGCTCGGTATAATAAATACAGAGCCGCCTTGTCTTTTGCTCGAACAGTCTTCAATGCATTCAGCTGGGCATTTGAATACCCATCGGTGTTTGCCGGTTCGTCATACCCATTCTCGACCACGTCCCAGTTATCTTGGGAGCCGAAAAGAGCTTTCATTTGCACCTTCCAGGAGTCGTAGCTGACACCTTTCGTTAATTTGGGTAGCGGGATGCCATTAGTTAGACCTGCCATATCTCTCAAATGGTTACACTCAACTCACACAGCTTTCGGTCTGCGCACACCGCGACACTCTCTCTCGCAGCAGGTCAGTTCTCACGCTCACCTTGCATATAGCTCTGATACCAATTTGTTGGCAACAAGAAGGCAAGTTTTTTCAAAGCAATATTTCTCCGATCTCTCTCTGTGTATATATGTGCATATCTGTTCCATACAAACTTACATGGTTTATATAGGCAAAAAGTTTGCCTCTTCGAATACCAAAGATAGATCAAGAGTCCTAATAAATAGTCCCACCACACCTTATTATTGATTCTATTAACTCATGCCCAAAAAAAACTATTAATGCTAATCTGGGAATACCAAACGACAATAGCAAAACAATCCTCCTAATTTAAGTTTATTTTATGACATGATATACTTATTACTTGAGGGAGCTTCTATTTGAATTGGCTACTATTGTTAACTGAAATTGATTCAATCACAAACAGAGGAAGTGGAATTTAGTCACTGGACAGTTGGTCTGGGAAACTACTAAATGATAGGGTAGTGATTACTGTTTATTTACTTCTGCTATAGGGAGGTTAATACGTAGTAATTGATATGCAGTAGGATACTTATGCAGTAACTTATTGGATGCATGCAATCATGATGTTTTGTTTGTGTATCATTGATTCTTATTATTAATACACAATTGTTTTTCTTGATGATAAAAGTAAAAGAAAATGGAGGTACGAAGTTGTTAAGACTAATATTTTAGCTCAATTTTTCAAGTTGTGTACATTTTCTGTCTACTTATTTGGCTTAAACTTACGTTATGGGTATATGTTTCAAGGTACTCTCATGTAAAAGAAGTATCTCCAACAAGCTATATAACTCTTTGGCACCGACAAAAAAGAATATGAATTTTTACAGCATGTCTATATTTAAGAGAGATGATTGTCCAAACTACAATAAAACATGTTATTTAAAAGAATTGAAATTCATGATGTGCAACGTGATAATTGTTATATATATTCATCATTGCAATAATTCTATATTGTTTTGTTCAAAGAGACTTGATTATCTTGAAAACCATTAGTTAACTTTTAAATGCATATATTGTTTAACAGTCTCAATGCCATTCAAGAAGTAGATTAAAAGAATTCTACAAATTATTTTTTATAATATAATTTTAAGATGATGACTTAAACTGATATCTTACATATACTGAGCATGAATTTTATTAGTCAATCATGACTTCAACTTAGTTATATTTTAGAGATGATTTTGACGTACCATTGTCATTGGGACAAAATACTTACTGTTCTCGCTAGATTCTGAGGTGGTCTGAGCTCAGCTCGGCCCTGAGAATTCCGGCGACGTGAAGGATCGGAACCTTCGTTGATGGGTGTGAGTGTTTTGGGTGATTCTTAGAGATCACGTGGTGAATCCTATATCAGTATTTATAGGGATCAAATTAGGGTTCCAGATTCGTGGATTTCATGGGAAAGATTGCTTCAGGCCCAAGAATCCCAAAATATCAGGGAATAGTTATTATGCAGATTTGGTTCTGTTTTAGCCCAGCTCGGCACGGTCAGTGAGGTGAGCCCGGTCAGGGTGATGAGCTCGGCGCTCATCCCCAGCCCGGTACATCAGCCCCCCAAGCTCAAGCCAAGCAAGCAATGGATTGAGTTTAAGTCCTGAGTTCGGCTCCCAAGGTCATTGCAACGGGGCATGCGTGGGTCGGTTGGTATTCATTTATTAATTTGCATTTAATTGTTTTAAGTTTTTATGGAGGAGTTATGGGGAGTTATACAACGGTTGCGTTTTGTGTAACGCCCCTAACGACCCTTTTTTTCCTTTATAAATACCTTTCGTCTTCCCACTGCATTTACTTTGCTTTCTTGCGTTGTTTCTTCCGTTTCTTGTTTTTCTTGCTCCCACGCTTTCTCTCTTGTTCTTCACTCTCCAGTTCACGTCTTCGTTCTTGTGAAGCCTTCCGCTTCGTCTCTCCACTGTCGTCTTCCTCCGCGTCTCCTCCACCTAGGTATGTCTTCATCCCATTCTACTGCTACTCGTAGTATAGAGAGTATGGCGGCTGGTTCGGTTTCGGGTTCGAAGCCCGAATCGGTGGAGGTTGTCTCAACCTCATCGCGAGAGGTGTCGACGGCGGAGGTAGAGGCCACGTCTGGTCCTGCCTCTGCTGCTACTGAGGTCCTCCCTGATGAGACCGAGGCTACGTTCGTTGGTGGGGGCGTTGAGTCTCCTTGTGAGGTTGGCGCTACTCCGGGTGAACCCGGGGTGGGAGCGACGAGCGAACCCGAGGGGGTGGATCTCGTGGTTCCTGTCCCCAACACCGAGCCTGATTTCTCTTGGCTTTTGGCCGAGGTTTTCAAACACGTGTCCACTTACGATACTGTTGAAAAGGTACAAACCTTAGTTGATCAATATGATATCGTGAGGCCTCGATATACCGTGGTGGTTGGGTTCAGGCCATGCCGTGCTCATCAGAGGGTGCATACTCGCACTCTCATTGGAGGTCGGTATACTGTGTCGGCCTATGAATATATGTTCAAGAAGTATGGGATAGTTTTTCCCCTCACTCGTTGTCAGACTGAGGTTTTGCCATTCCTCAATGTTGCTCCTACTCAACTTCACCCCAACAGTTGGGGCTTTCTTCGTGCTTTTGAGATTCTGTGTCGGTTTCTGGGCCTTCGGCCGAGCTCGAGAGTCTTTTTTTATCACTTCAAGTTAAAGCACGGTCCGAAGGTGGGCTGGGCTTCCCTTAGTAATTCCCGTGCTGGCGGGGGCTTACTTATTTCTTACGCCCAGTCCTACAAAAAATTCAAAGATAGGTTCTTCAGGTTGTCCCCGGCCAACAATAGGGTTGTCCGGGATCTTTTCTTGAAGGAGGATCTGTCTCCCAAATACCCCCTCCACTGGTCTCTCCCTCACAAGTACACCAGGTATCCCGAGGTCGAGCTCACCCCGGGGGACAAGAATGTCATACAAGTCATGCGCAACCTTCCCTTGCCCATTAGTAGTCGGGCTCTGATCCACTCTGACCGGGAGGAGGACCCCTTCCGGCACTTCCTAGGTAATTGTTTTGGGTGTCTATGCTTATGTTAGTGGGCTATTTCCCGATATTATCTCTTACATGTTTTTCTTCTTGTTTGTGTGCAAAGCTAATGTCAGACAATTTTAGCCTCGTCGCCGCTCTGAAGGCTCGTAAGTCGGCCTCGGCACAGAGAGCTCGTTCCGTCCCCTCTCGGAGGTTAGCCCCATCCCCTGACCTCAGCTATCCCAAGTTTCTCCCAGCCCAGCGAAGAGATCGCGGGCCGAGGAGGTCGAGACGCCGGCCAAAAAGCAGAAATGCGAGGAGGACACTGCTACTTCGGCTGACCCTACGGATATCATTGTGGTGCAGCCTCAGATCGCAACTCCTCCTCCCGTTGAGGAAACCGCTGCCCCCGCAGTAACTGCTGCCGCCCCCTCCACAGTGCATACTTCCGCGCAGCTCCCCCCCGGTGCTTCATGGTTCAGCAAGGGGACCGAGCTCCGCATTGAGCAGCTCGTCGCCGATGTCCAACCAGGGCAGTCACTGTGGGACTCGGTCACCCGCGGTAGGCATCTACATTGGGGGAGCCTTTTCCCAGTATTTATGATAATACCCTGATGGATGTTGTTGGGGTTGTTAACAATTTGGATGGGGCTGAGGTCATGCTTACTCGGCTGACTGCCATCGCCCGCCATAGTAAGAGGTGGGCCACTCGTATGCTGGAGGTATCTGCCCGTGAGCCTGCTTTGGAGGCTCGCATTGCTGAGCTCGAGGCTGCCTCAGTCCGTCGTGAGCGGGAATTCGCCGACAAGGTGGCAACCTGGGAGATTGAGGCCACCAAGCTGAAGTTGCCCAAGGAAGAGGTAGACCAAGAGCTTGCTCAACTCAAGGTGGCCCACGAAGAGCTCGAGTTAAAACTGGTCTCAACTGGGGACCGAGTTGTGAGTTCCGAACTCAAGTTGGTCGAGTTCAGAGAGAAGCTGGAGCGGGCTGAGAAGACTGTGGAGCAGCAGAAGGCGACCATGGCGGAGATGGAGGAGGTTGCAGTATCGTCTTCTTGCAATGGCTTTGACGGGGTTGTTCGTCAAACTTGCTTCCTGGCCCCGACGTTGGACCCCAAATCCTTCGATTATGTGAAGGATGTCGTGGATGGGCAGTGGGTGGACCGGGCCGAGTAGACTGCGTCTCCTATTTTTCTCTTGTGTTTTTTATTTTTGTATTTAGCCGACCTCTAGGTCGGCCCATTGAAATGTAATTGAGGCCGGTTTGGCCATACACTTGTTTTTATGATGCTTCTTTCCCAATGCTCGATCTTCGTATTTTTCTGTGTTCTTTTTGCAATATTCGCCGTCTTTCGCCTGACCGACCTCCAACGGGTTCCAGGCCGGATTTACCTTGTCTCTTTTCAAGAAGGATCGGGATCCCTTCTTATTCGATTTATTACTTAGGGTCCAGTAAAGGGACCGGGGTCTCCTCTACCTCGGTGGTCCCTGAGCGCAATTAAGGACTTAAGAGTCCTGTGGAGGGACCAGTGTCTCCTATAGCTCGGCAATCGCCGAGTGCGATTAAGGACTTAAGAGTCCTGTAGAGGGACCGGGGTCTCCTCTAGCTCGGTAGTCGCCGAGTGCGATTAAGTACTTAAGAGTCCTGTAGAGGGACCGGAGTCTCCTCCAGCTCGGTAGTCGCCGAGTGTGATTAAGGACTTAAGAGTCATGTAGAGGGACCGGGGATCTCCTCTAGCTCGGTAGTCGCCGAGTGCGATTAAGGACTTAAGAGTCCTGTAGAGGGACCGGGGTCTCCTCCAGTTCGGTAGTCGCCGAGTGCGATTAAGGACTTAAGAGTCCTGGAGAGGGACAAGGGTCTCCTCCAGCTCGGTAGTCGCCGAGTGCGATTAAGTTAAGACTGGTAAAGGGACCGGGGTCTCCTTTAGCTCGGTTTTTATACTTTTGCAAACGGATGAAGTAAACCTTTATTGAAAGCTAGGGTGGTGCCTCGTTAAAACCTTCCCCGGCAAAACCCTCCTTAGGGAAAAATCCGGGGTTAGGAAAAAGAGTGCACCCTTATTACAATTTTGTGAAAATAAATAACTCAGTAATTGTAAATGAATTGAAAGAATTAACTGAAGTAGGTCTTTAGATGGCTGGTGTTCCAAGTTCTTGGGATCGGGCGACCGTCCATCTCTTGTAATTTATATGCCCCATTCTGGTGGCTTTCGAGTATACGGAAAGGGCCTTCCCAATTCGCCGCAAGCTTACCCTGAGTTCGGTCTCGCCTTGCTTCGCCGGTCTTTCTCCAGACCAAGTCCCCTGGGATGAAAAGCGTTCGTGTACTCGGGAGTTATAGCGTCAGGCCACTCTGAGCTTGGTCGCCATTTCTCTCACCCGAGCTTCCTCTCAAACCTCTTCTATGAAGTCCAGCTCTTCTCTGAGGTCGTCCTCATTAGAGGAGGGTGTATGAGTCAACCTCCTCCACGATGGTTCCCCTACCTCAACCGGGATCATGGTGTCGAATCCGTAAGTGAGGCGAAACGGGGTCTCGCCAGTTGAAGATTGAGGGGAAAAACTATCCCCAGAGGATGCTCGGCATCTCATCGGCCCAGTCTCCCTTGACTCGGCCGAGCTTCTTCTTCAGGCTCGGTCAGATGACCTTGTTGGCGGCCTCAACTTGCCCATTGGATTGGGGATGTTCAACTGATGCTGCCCGATGTTGGATTCCTAGCTGGGCTAAGAATGTTTGGAACGTGGTATCTGTGAACTGTCGTCTGTTGTCAGTGACCAAGTTGTGGGGTAGGCCATGCCTACATATGATGTGTCTCCAAACGAAGCGTTGGACCTGTTTTGCTGAGATAGTGGCGACGGGCTCTGCTTCAATCCACTTGGTGAAGTAATTGACAGCTACTAGCAAGAACTTGGTTTGCCTTTGTGCTGGTGGAAATGGACCGAGAATGCCCATCCCCCATAGAGCAAACGGCCAAGGTGAGGAGATGAGCTGGAGTTCGACCGAGGGAGAGGCTGGTAACGAACCGTGTTCCTGGCATCGTTTACAGCTTTTGACGTAATCTTTTGCGTCCTTCTTCATGGTTGGCCAGAAGTACCCAGCTCTGACTAATCGGGCGGCCATGTTTTTAGCCCCTGAATGCATGCTACAAATGCCTGTGTGGAGCTCGTCCATCACATACCGAGCTTGGTCTTTGTTTAAACACTTCAGCAAAGGGGTAGAGAACCCTTTCCGAAATAGTTCTTGATCATGTAATGTGTAGTAAGATGCCTGGCGACGCAACTTTTGAGCTTCATTCTTATCGTCAGGCGGACGCCATCCTTGTAAGTATGAGATGATGGGGTCATCCATGTGGTGAGCTCGGCATCAACGGAGCAGATCTCATCTTTGTCCCAGCTCGGAGATATGAGTACCTCCTGGATAATGGAGTGGTGTTGCCCCCCTTTTCTGGAACTGGCTAGTTTGGAGAGGATGTCTGCTCTTTCGTTTTGCTCGCGTGGGACGTGGACGATCTCAAACTTGGCAAAATGGGAGATTAAGTTCTTAACTCTGTGATAATATTGTTGTAGGAAGGGCTCTTTAGCTTGGAACTCGTCCCGAACCTGTGAGGTGACCAACTGGGAGTCACTTAGGCATTTCATAGATCGGACCCCCATGTCCCGAGCTAACCTTAGGTCGGCCAAGAGTGCTTCGTATTCAGCTTGGTTATTTGAGGCATTAAATGAGAAGCGTATTGCCTGTTCTAGGATAAGGTCGTCCGGTCCTTCCAATATTACCCCAGCCCCGCTGCCTTTCTTGTTGGATGAGCCGTTAACCCGCAAAGTCCACCACGGATCGCGCTCTCCGATTTCAGGTAGCTCAGTCAAGAATTTCGCCAAGAATTGTGCTTTCATGGGGCCCCGAGTTTCAAACTGGAGGCCGAACTCAGATAGCTCCACCGCCCAAGCGGTCATGCGACCTGCCAGGTCGGGTCGTGATAACCACTGTCGAATGACTATCAAAAGCTAGATTTATCCCCAATTAAACTTGTAATATAGAGGAATCAACCTAGGTCATCTCTCAGAAGACATACATACATTCAATTCAGAATTACGAACATCAACATCAACAACACCATTTAAAAGGGTTAGAGTGTTTCAAAGTATCAAGGTTGTCCTCTACTCCATCTACAATGTGTGTAGACATTGGTTCGCCAATAAGTGTAGGAATTTGCATTTGGACCTCCATTGATGACTTCTCTAATGACCTACAAGAATATGCAACATCATAAGAGCAAAAGGCATTAGGAACAACTAAGAGGTCTAAATTATCAAACTCAATTATAGTCCATGCTTTAATTCTATAGGTATCTAAAGTGAAACAATTAATGTTGTTCATATTTTTGCAAGGAGAAAGAGTGTTAAATGGTAAAGAAATTTTCTTTAGTGGTTCCTCTGATTTCCTGGATGCTTCACTCTTTCCACAATATTCGCTCCAAGGAAACTTTATGGACAATTCTCCACTAGGTACCAAGACATGAGGATTTTTGTAAGGAGGAGGGTCACAAACAGCTTCATCGTGTGCTTTAAGTTCTTTCTTTTCTACATAAACATCTTCACACAAAAAGTTGTTATCTTGTATTTCTTCCTCAGGACTCACTCCTACATCACCTATAAAAAGAGAATCAACATAAACAAAGGAAGGATTAGTATAAACAATTAAGCCATCACATGTTTCCTTCTCTTGTTTATCTGTCACTTTTTTTTCCATGTCTTGTTCTTTCAAATCTTGTTCTTGCAACTCTTTCTCTTTAGCTACAACCTCCATGGTAATTGTCTTCTCTGGTTGTGCAGTAGGTTCCACCTCTAAGCTTGGCGGCTGCACAATGGAAGGTGACAATGGCTTGTTCACTGCAATGTCGGTAGATGCAAGACCCTGTAGACCAAAATCTGCAGTCTGCAAATTAAGATCTGCACCTGCAATGGCAGTATTCATCTCTGCACATATGGTACAAACAGTGGCATCATCATTACAGCAACAGCTAGCCAAATCATTATTGAAATTAGCAAAATTAGTTAATTCAGATTCAAATTCAGAGTTAAAATCTGTACAATTATCTACAAAATTATCAACTAAATCTAAAGAGGAAGCAAAATGCTCTTCAGTAGGTAGTTTCATGCTTATGATGGATGCTTGAGGTTGGTTCTGACTAATTGCATTTGATAACTGCTCAATCTAAGTTTGGATATTCTGAGGGTTAACCTCCATTATCTGCTGAAATTGCAAGTTGTTGGTGGCCATCTGGTTGATTAATTCTTCCAATGAAGGACCACCTTGTGGTTGGGCTAGTGGTTGTGTAGGATGTTGTTGAAAAGATGGTATATGATGATTGTAATTTTGCTGCCAATTTTGTGTCGGATGGAAAGTAGAATAGTCAAGTGAACTCTGATAAAGATGATCTCTCCATCCAGGATTGTAGGAATATAGGTTGTACTGCTGTTGAGGTATGGTATGAAAAACTTTTGCCTCTACAAAAGTTAAATCACTGAAACTCTCCTCCTGCTGCAATAGTTCCCTAATAGTCCTATTATCCATGTTAGCCTAAATGAATGTAAATCAACACCTCTCTAGTTCATCAGATTCAACAATAGCCACCAAAAACACTAATATACAACACAAATTAGCATGAACAACACTGACTAACAGCACTCAGCAAAATATCATTTAAGCACTAACTAACTAGCATCAATGATATCTACAAAGAATTAAAACCTATGCAAAAACTCAACAAAATAGTCAGTACCTACACTAGAAACAACAACTGTTATATGGATTTATGGTTAGTCTATACAAATGTAATATTCACAAACAGTTTATATACATGAAAAGTGGTAATTCAAATCAAATGACCTATGTCCCCGGAAACGGCGCCATTTTGATAACCACTGTCGAATGACTATCAAAAGCTAGATTTATCCCCAATTAAACTTGTAATATAGAGGAATCAACCTAGGTCATCTCTCAGAAGACATACATACATTCAATTCGGAATTACTCACTATTAGGAAGGGGGTTTTCATTGAACAATGCAACAAAACTAAACAAAAGTGTAATTATGAAACGGAAAGCTAAAGACAAAGCGGAGAAATGTAAATTGAAATAGTGAATTGCGTAAAAGATAAGAGCAGAAAAGGAACAAGGAACACTTAGCATAAACGCGAAGAGAATCAGAAATTGAAAGTAGAACAGAGGAATGCAAATCGAATCGATGTATTAAGCAAATTGAAACAATGAATTAAGCAGAAGAGAATTGCAGAAAAGGAATCAAGCGCAGTAGCATAAAGCATGAAAACCTAAACAATCAAGAACAGAATTATAGAGCGTAAATGCAAATTGAACCAGAGATCTATTGCAGAACTGAAGAAGAATCAAAATCAAAGGACTGAATTCAATTGTTGCAGTAGCTACAGTTACATGAACATTGAAATCTAAGAAGAAAAGAGTGAGTAGAAGAGAGAACAGCGAAGAGAGAAGAGAGAATTGTGCAATCGCACAATTCAAAGTGTGCAAGAGAAGTTACAAGATGGAAAAACAGAATTATGAAAAGTTCTCTTCATTTTCGCCCCCAACAGGTATATATAGGTGCAGAGATCGCGCCACCCACTTAAGAGGGACGCGCCCTGGCGCGCCTTGATCAGAGAAGAAGACATGAGCGCGCCCTTGTGCGCGCCCTGGCGTGTTTGTCCAGCAAGAAAACAGTATTTGCACTAGTTGTGAAACAATCAGACGCTAACAATGTAGTAGTAGTTTGATCCTTCGTCTGTTGTATCGTCTGTCTTTGGGATCGTCTGTATAAACTCGTTGTATCGTCTGTCTTTGGGAGCGTCTGTATGAACTTGTTGTATCGTCTGTATAAACTCGTTGTATCGTCTGTCTTTGGGAGCGTCTGTATGAACTTGTTGTATCGTCTGTCTTGGTATCGTCTGTATGAACTTGTTGTGTCGTCTGTCTTATCTACAAACGAAAGCATCAATCTGGAGACTCAGACGGGACAAGTACAGACGGAACAACTTATTCTCAGATGAAGCAAGTACAGACGGAACAACTCATTCTCAGATGAAGCAGGCACAGACGGAACAACTCATTCTCAGATGAAGCAAGCACAGACGGAACAACTCATTCTCAGATGAAGCAGGCACAGACGGAACAACTCAGTCTTGATTCCTTCATTTGAGCTCTCATAAGGCATGAGACGCGCCCCTGAGCGCGCCCTGGCGCATTTGTGCCGCAAGGAAAGGCTGAACGCGCCCTCCTGGCGCGCCCTGGCGTATTTCTACCGCAAGCAGGGCATGAGTGCGCCACCCTGGCTCGCCCTGGCCCGTTTTGATAGGTGTGGAGGACCAATCCTGTGCCATAACTTGCTCTGAATTGTTGACTTGGGCTCCCGCTCTTGCATTCAATCTCCTCCCTGCTCCTACCTCTTCTTCATTCCTCAAAGTTTTAGAAGTGACTGCACAAGAGTCAAGATAGAAACATAAGAACTTATGGAATTTTAACTATTATTTACTACTACTACTAAAATGTACCTCTAACACAAAATCTAAGATAAAGTACCAAAATATGACACATATAACAGCTAATTGGACCGAGAACAAAGTAAGGAAAATGTATATAAAATGGATTATCACTCTGTTCGGCAAGCTTGGGCATACGACCATTCAGCCTTTGTAAGTCTTTCAAACAAGTTGGGCTTGACATTTTGCCTATGGTCGTGCACTTGTCGGGGTTGGCCTCGATTCCTCTTTGTGAGATTAGGAAACCAAGAAACTTACCTCCTCCCACACCAAAAGCACATTTTTCCGGATTCAACCGGATTTGATGTCGACGTATCTCCGCAAATATCTCTTTCAGGTCTGTGGCATGATGAGCGTGGGTCTTTGACTTGACCACCATGTCATCGACTTATACCTCCATGTTACGCCCGATCTGATCTTTAAATACCTTATCCATGAGTCGTTGGTAGGTGGCTCCCGCGTTTTTGAGGCCGAAAGGCATCACCTGATAGCAGTAATTGGCGGTATCCGACATGAAAGCAGTTTTGGGCTCGTCTGGGGGATACATTGGTATTTGGTTGTACCCTGAATAGGCATCCAGGAAACTGAACGCTTCGTACCCTGCCGTATTGTCTACCAACCGATCTATGCTCGGCAAGGGGTATGTGTCTTTTGGGCAGGCCTTGTTGAGGTCAGTGTAGTCAGTGCACATCCTTCATTTCCAGTTTGCCTTTTTGACAATCACCACATTGGCCAACCAAGTGGTATAGATGATCTCTCTAATAAACCGTGCCTCCAGGAGCTTGCCGACCTCCTTCTGGACGACCAAGCGGCGTTCCTCCCCTAACTTTCGCTTGCGTTGTGCAATTGGTCATGCATGGGGGAGCAAGGACAGCTTGTGACACATGAGGTCGGGGTCAATGCCAAGCATGTCGGAGGGCTTCCATGCGAATAAATCAACGTTGTCCTTGAGGGTCGAGATGATCTCTTGGATAGTAGGGGCCGACAGGGAGGTTCCGGTCTTGGTGTTCTGACCGACTTCAGGTCCGAGCTGTAGGGGCTCCAGTGGTTCTTCGAATGAGGGGCGCTCCTCCTCGAGCTCGGCCCTGGGGTCAATATCCAAGGGCTCGTCCGTCCCATCCAACACCGAACATATGTTTGGGGCTTGTACCTTGTCCTCTTTCCTGAGGGAGTAAGGGGTGACCTTCAGGCTTCGGGCATAGCACACCCGAGTTGTCTTAGGGTCGGCCTTTACAGTGACAATCCTCTTCCCCTCGTCCAGAAACTTCATGGCCATGTGTGGGGTGGATACTACAGCCCCCAATTGATTGAGCGTTCTGCGGCCGATGATGACGTTTTAAGAGGTGTCTGCGTCGATAAGAATATACCTAACTTCCAAAGTTCTGTAAGCCTCACTTCCCCCGAAAGGTTGTTAGTAGGTCAACGTACCCTTTAAAGTGGACCCTTTCCCCCGCGAAGCCGAGGAGGGGCTCCAGATATGGCTTGATAATCGAGTCAGGAAGTTCTAATTGTTTGAAAACGGACCAGTATAACACATCGGCCGAGCTCCCCTGATCGATCAATACCTTCCGAACTCGCCAGTTGGCGATGGTGCATGAGATGACCATTAGGTCGATCTGATCAGGGTCGTTGACACTGAAGTCATTGTCAGAGAATGTGATGGTCGGCATTGTTCTCCGGTTGGACGTGTCTACACTGTTGATACTGCGGGCGTAGCGCTTACGCGAAGACGAGGACGGTCCTCCCCCCGCGAATCCTCCAGCTATAGTGTTGATGGTTCCTTTTACCTTATTCGGGTTCGGTTGGACTCCTTTCCCCAACCTCTTGTTTCTGCATTTACCTCGCTTATCCTTACTGTCATGATCTAAGTCCCGAGGTCGAGCTCTAGAGCTCGAACCACCATATGTTCTCGCTAGATTCTGAGGTGGTCCGAGCTCAGCTCGGCCCTGAGAATTCTGGCGGCGTGAAGGGTTGGAACCTTCGTTGATGGGTGTAAGTGTTTTGGGTGATTCTTAGAAATTACGTGGTGAATCCTCTATCAGTATTTATAGAGATCAAATTAGGGTTCCAGATTCGTGGATTTCATGGGGAAGATTGCTTCAGGCCCAAGAATCCCGAAATATCAGGGAACAGTTATTATGCAGATTTGGTTCTGTTTTAGCCCAGCTCGGCGCGGTCAGTAAGGTGAGCCCGGTCAGGGTGATGAGCTCGGCGCTCATCCCAGCCCGGTACACTTACTAAAGTACTAAACTGAACTGGATCAAATATTTAATTATAGTCGATTAAGTGAGTAAAGAGAAGATTGTTAATTGATACATCAAATGAATTTGCATGCAATTGAAGTTTAAGATACCAATAGATAATTTGATTTCAAAATACCATAGCAGATCTTACAATTGATTTTTAAAATTCATATGACAGGTTTTAAGAAATAAAAAAGACCCCTCCATTTTAAGTTATTTCCTAAATGTTAAAGCAAAATCATGCATAATATGCTTAGTCTTTGAAAAATATCTTCCAAGATGTACCCTCAGCTTCATCGTAACCATTCATTGGATATACATTGCTTTACTCAACTTTCAAGATGGAATACAGCTGTGAATGTCAGAAAGGAGTAAACAATTATTGCTTGACTGACCATAAAGCCTCTTTGGATACACATTTCCTACACTCAGGATTTCATACATTCACACTTTCAATTAATCAAAGCCGTTGAATAAAATCAGATTTAATCTAACTGAAATTGTGTCTAAAATTTGAACCATCCATTCATAATCTAACGATCACAATTTACAATCGAGTAAAACTGTGAATATTGTCCATTCAATACAGACTCAATAGAAAAGTCATCCTTCTTGGAATAACTTGTTACTCATTTCATCACAATACCAATCCTCCATTGCACTGAGTCATACTGATTCTCGTAAGCTGCACTTCAAATTACTCATTTCCATTCATCCATTCACTTTCCTATTCCAAACATGGCGGGAGCTCTTGTTGGTGGTGCTCTTCTTTCTGCTTTCCTTCAGGTTGCATTTGACAGGTTGGCTTCTCCAAAAGTTCTTGACTTCTTTCGTGCTAGAGAACTTGATGAAACGTTGCTCAGAAAGTTGAACATCATGCTTCTGTCAATTGATGCTCTGGCTGATGATGCAGAACTAAAGCAGTTCAAAGATCAACGTGTGAAAAAATGGCTTGCTGCTGTCAGAGATACCGTGTTTGATGCAGAGGATCTCCTGGGTGAAATAGAGTATGAAGTCATCAAATGTCAAGTGGAAGCTGAATCTGAATCTCAAACTTTTACTGCCAAGGTATCAAAATTCTTCAACACTACTTTTAGTCCATTTAACAAGAAAATTGCGTCAGAGATGAAACAAATCCTTGAGAGACTAGAATATCTTGCAAGCCAAAAGGATGCTCTTGGTTTGAAAAACGCTACTTGTCCTAGTGTTGGATCAGGTAGTAAAAAGCAAACAACATCTTTGGTGGTTCAAAGTGTTATTTATGGCAGAGATGAAGACAAAGAAGTGATCTTTAATTGGCTCACATCTGAAACTGGCAATAATAACCAGCTATCTGTACTTTCTGTTGTGGGTATGGGTGGGGTGGGTAAGACCACCCTTGCCCAACATGTGTACAATGACCCAAGGATGGAGGCGGCAGATTTTGCCATCAAAGCCTGGGTCTGTGTTTCCGATGATTTTGATGTTTTGAGGCTGACAAGAGCGATTCTTGAAACAATAACCAAATCAAAGTATGATAGTAGAGAACTAGAAATGGTTCATGGAAGATTAAAAGAAGCATTGGCAGGAAAGAGATTTCTTCTAGTTTTGGATGATGTTTGGAACGAAAGACTAGAAGATTGGGAAGCTGTCCAAACTCCTCTCAATTTCGGTGCTCCAGGAAGTAGAATTCTTGTAACAACACGCAGTGAGAAAGTTGCATCTACCATGTTGTCGTGCAAAGTGCATCGCCTACTGCAATTAGAAGATGACAATTGCTGGCAAATTTTCGCTAAACATGCATTCCAAGAGGATCATCTTCCGTTGAACCCTGAAAAGGAGGGGATTGCCACAAAGATAGTTGAAAAGTGTAAAGGATTGCCTCTGGCCTTGAAATCAATTGGAAGCCTTTTACGCACAAAATCATCTGTTTTAGAATGGGAAGATGTACTGAAAAGCGAATTATGGGACTTACCCTGTGGAGATAATGAAATCATTCCTGCTCTATTACTGAGCTATCACCACCTTCCTTCTTATTTCAAGAGGTGTTTTTCTTTTTGTACCGTTTTCCCGAAAGATTGTGCATTTCACAAGGACTCTTTAATTGAGTTGTGGATGACTCAAAATTTTCTACAAGGTCCTGAACAGAGCAGGAGTCCGGAAGAAGTTGGACAACAATATTTTGATGATTTATTATCAAAGTCTTTCTTTCAACAGTCAAGCAGATACTGTTGGCAACAAGAAGGCAAGTTTTTCAAAAGCAATATATTTCTCCGATCTCTCTCTGTGTATATATGTGCATATCTGTTCCATACAAACTTACATGGTTTATATAGGCAAAAAGTTTGCCTCTTCGAATACCAAAGATAGATCAAGAGTCCTAATAAATAGTCCCACCACACCTTATTATTGATTCTATTAACTCATGCCAAAAAAAACTATTAATGCTAATCTGGGAATACCAAACGACAATAGCAAAACAATCCTCCTAATTTAAGTTTATTTTATGACAAATCTCCCCCTTAAACTTAAATACTTTTTCCATCTCTCATTCCAATCAGCTTTTTACAATTCTCCAGCAATTGTGGTTGGCGTGGCTTTGTGAACATGTCTGCAGCTTGGGCACGACTTTCCACATGCTCCAGCTTGACTTTCCCTTCTCTGACTTGTTCTTGGATGAAATGAAAACGGACGTCAATGTGCTTACTTCTTTCGTGATTGACCGGGTTCTTCGCCAATTCGATCGCCGACTTGTTGTCAACTTGAATCACAGTCCCTTCTTTTCTGATTACTCCTAAATGCCTTAGCAGATTTGAAAGCCAGACTGCATGACACACGCTCCAAGAGGCTGCCACATACTCGGCCTCGCAGGTCGATAGAGTTACAATGGGTTGCTTTTTTGACAACCAAGTGAAAGCTGTGTTCCCGAGTAGGAACACATAGCCCGACGTACTCTTCCGATCATCTACATCCCCACACGCCGCTATCCGAGTAACCCACTAGTCGGTAGTCATCCGTCCTTGTATAAAAGAGACCAAGTGATAAGGTTCCTCGAATATACCTCAAAATTCTCTTCAATGCTTTCCAGTGTGTATAGCTCGGATCATCCATGAATCTGCTTGCAATTCCAACACTTAGCATTAAGTCGGGTCTGGTACTTGTAAGATACCTCAAACTTCCAATTAGGCTTCGATATCTCCCGGGATCAGCTCGTTCTCCATTATCAAATTTTGAAAGTTTTGTGCCTAGTTCCATTGGAGTTGAAACTGGGTTGCAATCCACCATCTTGAATTTCTTTAAGATTTCCAAAGCATATCTTTCTTGAGATATGAAGATCCCATCCTCCGATCGCTTCACCTCTATGCCGAGAAAATACTTCATCGATCCCAAATCGCTCATCTCGAACTCCTTCGCATTATCTCTTTGAACTCCTTGATTAGTCTTGCATTGCTCCTATGAATATGAGGTCGTCGACATAAAGAGCAACTACCATCATATCCTTTTCTCGACTTCTTTGTGTATAACGCATGCTCGTATGGACACTGCTCGTACCCGTTCCTCTTGAAATACCTATCAATTCTTTCATTCCAGGCACGAGGAGCCTGTTTTAGCCCGTAAAGGGCTTTCTTCAACCTCAGCACTTTCTTCTCATCTCCTTTTTTCATATACCCGAGTGGTAGTTCGACATACACCTCCTCTTTCAGCTCTCCATTTAAGAAAGCCGACTTCACATCCATCTGCAGAATCGGCCATTGGTTCTGAGCGGCCATTGAGATCAGAAGTCGGATTGACTCCATTCTTGTAACCTTGCAAAGACTTCATCGTAGTCAATCCCCTCCTTCGCTTGTAACCTTTCACCACCGTCGAGCTTTGTAACGCCAACTTCTCCCTCAGCATTCATCTTCTTTTTGTACACCCATTTCACCCCAATAGGTCGAGCTCCTTCAGGAAGGTCGATCAGCTTCCATGTTTTGTTTCGTTCAATCGCTTCGATCTCCTCATCCATGGCTGTTCTCCACTTCTCATCTTGGACAGCTTTCTCAAAACTCATGTCTTCAGAGTCAGCCAAGAGACATACAACATGAATTTCATTTGTAGTGTCGTATATCTCCTGTAGACTTCTCGTCCTTGGTTGTTGGGGCTCGGCTTCTTCATCTGAGGATTCAGTGATTATCGATGTTGGTGGTGCAACAACCTCCAAACAGCTTTGTTCTGTGCTGGCTCGGCACTAGCCCATAGGCAACGCTACCGAATACCTTCGATGAGAGACACTCGCTTCTTACCACCCGCATCTCTTGTGGCGTCTTCTCTCCTTGCTTTGCATGTGGAAATCTATTTTGCACATAGATCACAAGACGCACCGCTTCTCGCCTTAACCTTTTCGGCAGATTCTTCCCTTTTAGCATAGATCGAACCATGTCAAGAACAGTTCGGTTCTTCCGTTCCGCCACACCATTCTGTTGCGGAGAATATGGAGCAGTTAAGAATCGCCTGACCCCATGTTCCTCACAGTATTTGTTGAACTCAGTAGAAGTAAACTCGCCTCCTCTGTCAGATCGGACTGCTTTGATCGCCCTGCTCGTCTCCTTCTCCACCATTACTCTAAACTTCTTAAATATTTCAAAAACCTCGGACTTCTCTTTTAGGAAATAAACCCATGTCTTCCTTGAGAAATCATCAATGAAAGAGACGAAGTATCTTTTACCACTGAATGATTCCGGAGTTATCGGTCCACACAGGTCGGTATGGATCAGTCCGAGTTGCTCCTTTGCTCGGTACTCGGATCCCCTTGGAAAAGAAGTCCTTGCCTGCTTTCCAATTATACAATCTTCACAAAACTTCTTCTCGAACTCCATTTTAGGCAGTCCAAGCACCATCTCCTTTTCTACCAACTTGGTTAACCCACCAAAATGAAGATGACCAAAACGAAAATGCCACTTCATGGCCTCGTCCTCCACATCAAGTTGCATGCATTTATCTTGAATTATCTTCAACTCAAGTTTGTACATGCGGTTCTTCTTCATCTCTACTCGGCTACGAGCCTCCCGAGTTTATCCTTCAACAGATAGTTCTCGCCTTTCATCAAACCGAGTATCCATTCTCCATTAATTGTCCCATGCTCAATATGTTGCTTTTAAGATCGGTACATAGTAGACATTTCTAATTTCGCCAACTCGCCCATTTCTCTCGTTGATACCAGATCGTTCCTCGCCTTTGACGGCTACTTTCGAAGCATCACCAAAAGAGACGATCCCGACTCCTCATTTGTAAGTATTTTAAAAACGCTCGTCACCACACATGTGGTTACTTGCACTTGTCCAAGTACCAAATCGAGTTATCGGAATAGTTTGGTTTGATCTCGGTTTCGAATGTTGGTCACCATCGCAATCCTTCATCTTCCTCCTCGGCGAGGAAATTTGTTGGTTCCTCTTTTTCTTCTCGGACCTACAATTCTTAGAAATGTGACCCAATTTTCCACAAATTGTAGCATTTTATTGAATAACAATTCTTGGCAACATGCCCACACTTCCCACAGTTATAGCATTCAATATCGTTGTTTGTATTTGTCCGACTTCCTCTTCCCTGAGTTCGTCCTTGCCCTCGCCAGTTTTGTTGGTTGGGTTGTTCGATTCCATATATTCCTCTTCCTCTTCCTCTTTGCCCTCCGCCTCTTCCTTTCGCCCTCCGGTGTTCTCGAGCATAGAACACCTTTTCATCTCTCGATAGTTGCCTTTGCCCGGGAGAGCTTGTTCCAGGACTCTCCCTTCTTTTTCTTCCTTCTCTCGCTCATACGCCTCCAAAGACCCCGCAAGCTCTTCGACAAAGAGCGTTGACAGTCCTTTGACTCCTCGATTGCACACACAATGTTCTCAAAGTTATCCGTCGCTGACCTCAAGATCTTTTCAACTACTCGGTTTGATGAGAGGCTCTCACCATTCGACTTAGCTTGTTTACCACTTCTCCTCTACTCGAGTAATGAACTCGATATGCCTTCCGATTCCTTCATCTCGCATATTTTCCAGCTCACCCCGAGGGTTTGAAGTCGTACTTGCTTCACACGCTCATCTCCTTTGTTTGCTTTTTCTAGATATCCCATGCCTCCTTTGAAGATATGGCGTTGGAAATCTTCTCAAATCCGATTCGTCGACAAATTTCGGTATAATAAATACAGAGCCACCTTGTCTTTTGCTCGAACAGTCTTCAATGCATTCAGCTGGGCATTTGAATACCCATCGGTGTTTTCCGGTTCGTCATACCCATTCTCGACCACGTCCCAGTTATCTTGGGAGCCGAAAAGAGCCTTCATTTGCACCTTCCAGGAGTCGTAGCTGACACCTTTCGTTAATTTGGGTAGCGGGATGCCATTAGTTAGACCTGCCATATCTCTCAAATGGTTACACTCAACTCACACAGCTCTTGGTCTGCGCACACCGCGACACTCTCTCTCGCAGCAGGTCAGTTCTCACGCTCACCTTGCATATAGCTCTGATACCAATTTGTTGGCAACAAGAAGGCAAGTTTTTCAAAAGCAATATATTTCTCCGATCTCTCTCTGTGTATATATGTGCATATCTGTTCCATACAAACTTACATGGTTTATATAGGCAAAAAGTTTGCCTCTTCGAATACCAAAGATAGATCAAGAGTCCTAATAAATAGTCCCACCACACCTTATTATTGATTCTATTAACTCATGCCAAAAAAAACTATTAATGCTAATCTGGGAATACCAAACGACAATAGCAAAACAATCCTCCTAATTTAAGTTTATTTTATGACAGATACGGATACGAAACATGTTTTGTTATGCATGACCTTCTAAATGATTTGGCAAATTATGTGTGTGGGGACATCTGCTTCAGGTTGGGAGTTGGGAAAGCAAGAAGGGTACCAAAAACGTCCCGTCATTTTTCATTTGCAAGCAATTACAAGGAATATTTTGATGTGTTTGAGAGTTTACATGATGCTAAAAGGCTGCGCACTTTATTTCCATCAACTGGAAGACAGAGTTTTGTGGCCGAGCCTTGGGAATGCAGGATTTCGACACATGATTTGTTCTCCAAATTTAAGTTCCTACATTTCTTATCTTTGTCTCATTGTTCTGACATTAGAGAGGTGCCTGGATCTTTAGGTGAACTTATACATCTCCGTTCATTAGACCTTTCACGGACTCGTATAGATAAACTACCTGATTCAACATGTTTGTTGTATAACTTGCAAATACTGAAGCTGGTAGATTGTTGGAGATTGAAAGAGCTGCCCATGAAGTTGTATAAACTCACCAATTTTCGTTGCCTTGAATTTAGAGATAGTGGAGTGAGAAGAATGCCAATGCATTTTGGAAAACTGAAGAATCTTCAAGTATTGGATGTGTTCTGTGCTGGCAAAAGCAGCGAATTCAGTATTCGGCAGCTAGGAGGACACAATCTTCATGGAAAGCTATCAATTAAGGAGCTGCAGAATGTTGAAGACCCATCAGATGCATTAGCAGTTGATTTGATGAACCAAACACGCCTTGAGGTGCTAGACTTGGAATGGGAGTGGAACCACATCCCTGATGATCCGAGGAAAGAAAAGGAAGTACTTGCAAATCTACAACCTTCCAAACACTTGAAGTATTTATCAATTCGGAACTATGGTGGTACAGAGTTTGCAAGTTGGTTATCGAATAATTCATTATCAAATGTGGTGTCCTTAGATATGATGGACTGTAAATATTGCGTATGTTTGCCTTGCCTTGGACTTCTTCCATCTCTAAAGGAGCTGAGCATTACAAGGTTTGATGGGATAGTGAGTATCGGTGCTGAATTTCATGGGAGTAGCTCTTCTTCATTTCCATCCTTGGAAAAACTGTACTTTGAAGATATGAAGGAATGGGAAGAATGGGAATGTATATCTGCTTTTCCACATCTTCAATCTCTTGAGATAGTGAAATGTCCGAAGCTGAAAGGGCTGTCAGAGCAACTTCTTCATGTAAAGGAACTACATATTAGCAGCTGTGACTGTCTAACGACCTTTCCGTTAAATTTCTTTCCAAAACTCTGTTGGCTTAGAATCTATGGTTGTTGTAATTTACGAATGATTTCACAGGAGCGCACACATACTCATCTTAAGAAACTGTCTATTATTGTGTGCCATAAGTTAGAATCAATGCCTAAACGCATGCACATCCTCCTTCCGTCTCTCACTGACTTTAGTATAATTGATTGTCCAAAAGTAGAGACATTCACAGAAGGAGGTTTGCCATCAAATCTAAAAAGCCTGAATCTCTCTAGTTACAAACTTATTGCCTCACTGAAAGGGATCTTGGGAGTCAACACATGCCTTGAAAGCTTGTGTATCTCTAGAGTGGATGAAGTGGAGTGTTTTCCAGAGGAAGGTTTGCTGCCACTCTCCCTTACTTCTCTAGCAATAATGGAATGCCCAAATCTTAAGAAACTGGACTACAAGGGTCTATGCCAACTCTCCTCTCTCGAGAGATTGAATCTTGAGTCCTGCCCGAATCTGGAATGCATACCAGAGGAGGGTCTCCCCAAATCCATTTCAACTCTTCGAATATGCAAATGTCCATTGCTCAAACAGCATTGCCAAAAACCAGAAGGCCAAGACAGGGAAAAGATTGCTCACATTCAAAACTTGTATATTACGCATTTTTGATTGTGAGATGAATCAATTCTGAAATGTGCGGCAGTCCTGGTGAGTTGCAAATTCTCCTAGTGGGTATTATTTTGTGTTAATTTTGAGATGAAATTATAGTTAGTTCCGGTGCTGTTTTTTTATGATACATAATGTTATATTATTTTTCAACTTTTACCTGATATTGCAATTATTTCACTCTCTATTTACTATTAACCAACAACACCAACACAAACTCTCTATTTACTATTAACCAACAACACCAACACAAGTTACTCCTAAATTCACTCACTCATATACGTTAGTTCATCAACTTTTTTATATTCCCATCTACATGCAAGAATTTCTAATAAATTTATATTAGTTTTCTTTGCTTAAGCAATTTTTTATTTATTTTATTGATCATATTTGTTTTTCATCATTTGTCAAGGGGCTTTGGAGTTTTCCTTTGCTGATTTTCTTTTCTTTCACTGAATGGTACGTGTGGTTATAAAATTATATCACATTTTTAAAGTAATCAAATCTTTTCAGCAATTTTACCAAATCAAATCATGCGTGATTTTAAACAAGTGAACTACTTGCATATGTGCACATTTACGACAGAGTTCATACATAAAAGATATTCATTTACTACTTGCATCAAATCTTTAATTTTCTTTTATAGATATTCATTCTTGATGTGCAAAGGTACGTGATATATATAAAAGATCATTGGCACGACAGAGTTGCTGTCAAATTACTCATTTCCATCAAATATTTCACAATACATATTGAGAAAAGAGTTCATACATTAAATATGTAAAATGATATTACATCATAATGCGATCAAAAACCACGTTGTATTGAATGTGATTTTTCTTATATGGATTATAGATGCTGATTGCGTTAACTCCCTCCGTGGTTCCTTCAATTACTCTACCTTTCACACATGTGCATTGATGTCTATAATCAAAATCTTAACAATTTGCTAATGAAAAGTACACAAAAGCATAAGATGCATTGTCTTCTCACTTGTAAGGAGTGAGAATGAAAGAGGAAACTTGAGTTAGCAGCTTTGTGGCAATAGGTTTCACCACATTGCCACTCATGTAGAAGGGAGACGAACACCAAGAAAGTGACATCACAAAAGAAGGCCATTGGGAGGGTGGATGGGGAAGATACAACCGAGCGTGTTTCCTAAAACATTATCGATATAAACATATATGAAAACATATTTACAGGTTATTCAAGAATATCATAATTTTCTTCTACTGCCTCCCAGAGATCTTGAAAACGTAATGTGTTTCTCCCTCTATTAGTGTTTCTCTCACCTCACATATCCCTCAAAGATAGGAGCTCTGATACCAACACCAATTAGTTATTTTTGGAATAAAGACACTCATTTTATTCAGATGTGAACCACAATTATAAAACATACATGAAAGCAGAATTCATAAAATATAAAAATTCACTAACAATCATTCCTAACAAACAGACTAAAAAATAGATTCATCCTATTAGTTAGTATATTTTTATTTTAAATTAAAAATCTAATATTATGCAGTTCTTCCAACAATCACATCATCAACAAATTACGAGGCAGTGAAAGAAGTGTCCTCTACTTGAAAAACTCCATAATCCAGGAAGATCGAACATAGCATTGGTATCTGATGCCACTAAATCCAGCGGCAGTTGCCAATTCCATGAATTCTTCCTCTGTTCGCTCTTTCCCTCCTGGATTTTGAAGCATCATCACAACATCTAATTGGGAAACGGATTTCCAAGCAGCATTAGACTCTGGCATAATTGGAAGAACTGCGTCCATGACTATCACCTTTCCATCATCAGGAATAGTTTCATAGCAATTCTTCAACAGCGTTATGCACCACTCCTTACTCCAATCATGAAGTATCCACTGCACAGTTTAATCACCACTCACTACATATATCAGTCTTTGTATATGTCAGACTAAATCAAGAGAGGTTATAGCTACCTGGTCTGACAACCTTAAGCCTAATCTAAATATCTGAGAGAGGACTGAGATCATAATTCTGAATCATGTTTTTGCACTACATATTGGTTTTGGTTATTGAATAAGAGGGTGTTTTATTGGTGTTAATCATGTGGTAAGCATGTATTAAGAGTTGGATATCTCTCGTATCTCATTAAAACTTATCTTTTTCTAATACAAAAAATACATATCTCCTTGACAGCAACATACTAGTTTCTAAATGTGCATCCAAATTTTATACAACTTATGTAAAACATGACTAGTGAAGAGAAAGAGGATGGATTAACATTTACTTAAATTCGACAATTGAATTACAAACTGACACTCACCTTCATAAAGATGGCGTCTCCTTTTGGCACACTTTCAAACATATCTCCGGCAACGTGTTCCACTCCTACAATATTTGGTAGCTTTTCATTTTTAAATTCAATGTACTTAATTAAATATGCACAGCACAGGTGATAGTATATATTAGTATTACCTAACAGAAAAAGTGGACAAAATTTATGTTTTTTTATTTCAATTTTATACGAGCATAGGATAAAAATGTGTGAAGATGATACCAGGATAGGAAGGAGCATGTTGTATGACATGAGGCAAGTCGAAATTGATAGCCTGAATGTGAGGGTATTTAGAAGTTATCAAACTAATGTTGATCCCAAGACCACCTCCAACATCCACCAGTGTTTTTATGTCTTCAAAACCTTTGTAGCATTCCAGAACTTTCTTCATCACTAATGTGGTGTGATTGATCATTGCAGTATTAAACACTTGATTGAATCCTGAGTCCAAGCTTTGATATTCAAAAGCGTGAGTGCCACGAACCCTGTTGAACGGAATGCCTCCTTCTCGAATTGCGTCTTTTAGCTCGAAGCTAAGGATGAAGACACAGTTATTTTTACTTCATTAAATTAAAGAGGAAATGTGGATTGAAAAAGTCTATAAAATAAGTATTAATGTAATGTGTACTTTCAATACATAAATAAGCAATTGAATACACTCAGGTGATCTAGTTAGCCTTGTTTTGAAGCAATAATGCAGCAGCTTACAGTCTTCGTTGTTTCATTTTATTAAATATGTGTACAAATATTTTACTTTATAAAATTTCTGAGAGAAATGACAGACATAAACAACATTGTGTTCAAGACTCAACAGATAATTTTTATTAACTATTAGTGTAACTTCATTCAAATTTGACATAAGATGAAAGAGAAAGGTTTGAGGTAGAAGGAGATTAACCAGCTTTGTAGGAAGATGTTATCTTTTGACAAGGCCATCAATGGTGCCAATAAAACTCCATCAGAATTACGAGTAAAGAATTTGGCAACAGGAGTGATGCTATAGTGCCTCTGAAAGGATCCAAGGTTTTGTTTGTCAGGAATGAGTGAACAGTTAAGAATGTTGTGAGAGGCAAGAAGAGCAAGGACACGATCTAGCATTGAGGGGGCTTCTGGATTGTTGCAAGAAAGTTGTAATGCTATCTCCTTGGCAGAGAGCTTTGATGCTTCACCAGCTTTTTGCAACACATCAAAAACGCCCAGCTCTGTGGCTGTTTGAAGTGTCATGTAAAGGGTAATGGAGCTAGAGAGCTGCATGGCATAAGAGAAGCTATCTTCATCTTGTAATTTTTGTGTTTCCTTCATTGAATTTGGATGGCTAGCCATTTCCATTTTAGAAGCACAGAATGTGTTGCTTTAGTTGATTTCAGAATATAACAATTGTATCAAGTATATATACTACAATGTTAAGACCTTTTGCTTATTTATATAATCTAAAATAATGTGGCATTTAATTGATGTTCCCTGCTGACAATATACAATAAATTTTCTCCTTACTCCCAACAACCCGACACCCCACAGCAGAAAAGCATTTGACTTGTCGCCATAGTCAAGACTAATTCATAACTCATAAATAATGAAGAACAAATTGCAACGAAGTCTAATAAAGTACATTGAGATCACTACCTAACAATTGATATAGAAGTTAGATTTATGAGTTATTAATTCCAATGTCCCAAAAAAAATTATTTATTAAAGTAACTTACCCCTCACTTTATTTCACCAACTGACCAATTTCAGTTTTGATTAATGCATGAACTGTGGAATTAATTTCATTCTATTTTTGTTTTAATATCCAATGTCTGAGGCACGGTTTTTGTTTAGTTATCTTTCTAGAATGTCATCATTAAAACTTACGATGTTATAAAAAAGATTAAGTCTAATCAATAACTATAATTAATTCCATGTGTTATAATATCTTTCTAATTTTGCTTATCTATGTCATTTAATTAAAGAACTAGAGTATTTGCAAGGATATCTATGTCATTTAATTAAAGAACTGAAGTAGGATTTTCATTTTCATTATAATAATTTTTTGATGTTATATCTATTAATTAGTTATTTTATAATTTTAATTTTATATGCATTATAGAAAAATTATATTATTGAAATATAATATAATTTATTTCGATTATTATTGTTATATTTATATTAAATTAGTGATATTGAGTTGTTGAGTATGTAATTCATAATGGTACTATTCGATCTCCGGTGAAAGATACTTATATACTCAAATATAAATAAATATAACTAATTTTATACTAATTAATTAAGAAAGTTCATTAATAACATTCATATCTATAAATCACAATTAAATGATAAAAAATTTTAAAAATGTTCTTACATTATTCTTCTTAATTAATAATATAATATTCAAAATTAAACCGATCAAGATTCAAGCCCTAAGTCACTTAATTGAAGAGCTCAAGCCATTGGTTTATTTTACTAAACCTTTTAAATAGGTATTATTTTCTCATCAAGTATTTAGGGGTCCAATGTGTAAAGGTTTACAAGTTTAGAAATAGTAAGTTTAAAATACCAATTAAAATTTTAAAATTACTAATAAATTTAAATAATAGTAATTTTTGTTACGTAACTTATTGTTTTCTCTATCATACATAATATTATATTATTTTTCAACTTTTACCTCATATTGCAATTATTTCACTCTCTATTTACCATTTACGGATTTACCAACAACACCAACACAAGTTACTCCTAAATTCATCGATCCACTCTGTATAGTTTTGTTCTGGAAATGCTAACAACTGTAATATGTAGCCAACCAGTCAACTCACTCACAGAATATATACGTATTTCTCTCTCTTCATATTTTATATACATACGTATTTCTCTCTCTTCACATTTTATAACTGGTTGTCTACCAAACATTTTTCATTTAAAAATATGTTGAAAAATATTAGCATAGAAAGGATGGTGTAGATTTCTCTTATAAACATTTTAATAAGGAATAGTGACATACAATGAAACAACAATCTCGATTCTTGCTTCTAAGATATATATTGCCATGAAACAACTATCAAAAGGACATGGAAATTGGCAGAGAAACCAAAAATTGAAGGACATAATAGAACAACTCAGTTTAGAAAGTAAAATAAATAATCCAAGGTATTGGTAACAAAATCAATAGTTGATAACTTGATATTATGTACACATGTATAATAAATTAACGATATGTTAGAATATCAGTATTTGATTTTCTTATCAACTATCAACTACTGAGATAAATTATTTTATATTTATTTGTTTTAGAGACACCAAATCCAAAATCTTAGACATTAGGTGAAAACAAATGAATGATTTTAATATCTATACAAAATTATCGTATAACGATAATTTAACAACAGGTTCCTTCAAGATCATAAGCTCTATGTGCAATGCCAGCAACATTCCATTCCCCATTAACAGCTTGATGGTACCCTGGCAAGAAATTCCTAATCAGAATGAGGATTCTCATGAGTTCGTCCTCCGCAGCTGACACCACATTGCTTCCTGTGACCTCTGCCACAGTTAAACCAGCAACAGCTGCAGCTTGGAGATCAATGTGGTCAGAACCAATGCCAGCAGTCAAAAGAAGTTCTAAATTTTTCGCTTTCTTTATTCTTTCAGCCGTGACATAGGCAGGATGAAATGGAGTAGATATGAGCACATGGAGATCAGGAATGTGTTTCTCAAGTTCTGCAGCAGGATAACAAATTACCATAAGTTCAAGCAATTATAAACTTGAAGAGATAATTATATTTAGGCTATGCTTTGAAAACCATTACAGAAGTACGTGTGAAATATAACTATAACAACATGTGCTAAAATGAGTGTACTCTATTTCATTTAGCTACTTTGAAAAGATACTAACCAGAATCGGGTCCTTCTTTGTCATAAGTGACAATGTACTGATGACCTTGTGATTCCAGCCACTCATGAATTCCCAATGCTCCTTCAACATTTCCAACCAAATTTGGATTCAATTTAGCATACTCATTCCTTTGTAAAACACCCCCACAATTTTCTTCCTTTCAGCCTGAGCCTATTCTCAATCACAATATTAAAAACAAAATTTAATCACAATCATGCATAAACAAAACTCAAAAATTAAGCATGTAACGCGGTGTTGGCAAATTTTTCCAAAAAGGAGACGGAAGTTCTTGACGAAAGTGGTGATTGTTAAAAATTTGGATGATAGATATTCCTTTATTTGAGAGTGATTGTTAAGAATATTTCCAAAAAGTTACTTTTCCTCTCATCTTCTTTTCCTTTTTCTGGTGTGGTGCTTGAGTGATTGATGCTATATAGGATATTATAACCGGAGAAGTTGAGGGGTGCTACAAAGCATGGTCAGGTCAGTTGTATAAATTAAATTTTGACTAACACACATTTGTTGAGTGTATGTTATGTGGGGTAACATTGGTTTCGTAATGGTGTGTTACTGTTTTTGTGTGGACTTGGTATGATTGTGTTTGTGTATGATCAAACATGATTTTTTCTCCAAATTTAAGTTCCTATATGTCATATCTTTGTCTTGTTGTTCTGACCTTATAGAGGTGCCTGACTCTTTAGGTGAACGTAAACATCGCCGTTCATTGGACCTTTCACTGACTAGCATAGAAAAACTACCTGATTCAACATGTTTGTTGTATAAACTTGCAAACACAGGAAGCTGGTAGGTTGTGAGAGATGATAAGTGCTAAATTATACATGTTTTCCAAGGTGTTTTCAGTCCATTTCCATCTATTTTCAGTATGTTTAGTCATAATTTAGGCAAGAAAACAGTAAAAATATCATATTTGTCTAATGTTAGTCTTTGATTTAGTGTTTTGTTAGTTTTATAGGATTTTCGTGTATTTTTAAGTCATTTTATCCTTTTTCTTGTTAATTGTAGATTGATTGAAGAGAAGATAGAAGCTTGGAAGGAAAGCCCACGGACATAAGACGAATAAATCCCATTGAAGCAAGAAAGTCCGTCCAATTCGTGCAAAGTCCCTCGAGGCTTGCATCAAATGAAGTGCAAGTGGCAATCATCTGTATCGTCTGTGGAGGAATCGTCTGTAAGAATCATCCAGGGGAATCGTCTGTAAGAATCATCCAGGGGAATCGTCTGTATCATCTGTGAAAGGCACCGGTGAGTATCGTCTGTTGCGTCAACAGACGAAACAAACATCAAGCCTCGGACGCAACTGCATCAGACGAAACCGAGCTTCATCAGACGAAAGATTTTACAGACGAAACAAGCATCAAGCCTCGGACGCAACTGCATCAGACGAAACCGAGCTTCATCAGACGAAAGATCTCACAGACGGAAGAACACTTAGCATGAAAGATTGTTCAATTTGTGCACTTCTCGAGACTTGCAGCAAAGTGAAGGAAAGTCGTAGTCATCTGTATCGTCTGAGGGTATTAACTAAGGTATTGTCTGAAGGAATCAATTGAAGATTTCATCAGACGAAAGCGAGCTCATCAGACGAAACCGAGCTACAACAGACGAAAGAGCTGCATCAGACGAAAGACTTGACAGACGGAAGAACACTTAGCCGTTGCAATTACCATCCTATTACAAGCAAGCAAGTCAATGTATTCAAATATCACAATGCACCTGGACGTAATTCCAGTAAATGGGGGAACACTTCCTCACCTATAAAAGGAAGTATTAGGCGCGAAAAAGGGAGGATGAGAATTTTAGATCCATAACTAACAATTTTTCATAATTCAGTTACTCTGTTTTTCCTTCTCTTGCGAGTTTCTCTCGTTTTTCTCTTCTCCACTTTCATTCTCCTTCTTCCTCCATCAAATCTTGAGATTCCTGAGTTTGTGAGCTTGCGAGAGCAAGAATCAAGCGATTATGGAGTTTCTCTTGCGTTTGAATTCTGTTTTTCTTCGTTCTTTTCTCGTTTCCATGTTTAGCTAAATCTGTAAGTTAGGGATGGGGATTTTGATTCCAGAACTCTTGTAATGAATTCCTTATGTTAATTCAAGTGTAATTTCACCGAATTGATTGATCTCTTCCCTGCTTAATGCTTATTCTTGAGATTTAATTCATGAAATTCAAATAGAGATAGAGATATTAATGTTTGACTGAATTGAACTATTTCCTGAGAATTTGTATCTCGTATCAACTATGAGATCGAGAGATGAATAGTTGAAGAAGGAGAGGAAATGTATCACTATAGTAGTGCATGAGTCTAGAGATAGAACTTGCATATTATGAGATGTTGTAACGAATTCATCTGTTCGCTTCTTGAATGAATCTCTGTTTTCGCCTAAGAGATTAGGGATGATAGTAGGCATTCAAAGGGACTAAGACCTAGAAATAGGATTAGTCTACGGTATCACGAATTCTAGTCTCCAATTGAGTGAGATTTGCTGGATTAACATAAGAAGTAGTTACTTGAGGAAGGAATCAATTGAACCAATTCCCTAACTGTCTTTATCATCTTCAAAACTTAAATACTTACTTGTTTTCTCCTATTTTACAGTACTTAGTTTTACACATGATTCATTCACCGATTCGTCTTAATAGCAAAGCATGTTGAGCATTTGGTAATTCACAATCAGTCTCTGTGGTTCGACAACCTGTTCTCATCTTTTCTAAACTTGTAACGACCGGTACACTTGCCGAAGGATTGACACATACATACTTTTAAGTCAACAAGTTTATGGCGCCATTGCCGGGGACTATTGATGAATATCGATAGTCTTAATGAGCTTGCTACTTAGGACATTTTTTTTACCTTCTTTGATTAGTGTTAATAATTATACTTGTTTCTTCTGTATCATACTTTTTCTGTTTTGTTTCATACTTGATCTGTTTTTTTTTATGGTTATGTTTTCATTGATTTCTTTCTTTTCTCTGCTTCATTTGTTTCCTTTGTTTTCATAGATTTGTTTTCTTTGTTTTCTTTATTTTCTTTGTTTTAATTGCTTTTCTTTTGATTTCTTTGATTTCTTTGATTTCTTCGTTTTCATTGATTTCTTTGTTTTCACTGTTTTTATTCTGTTTCATACCGTTTAAATCTGTGCATTTGTTCCGTCATGCTTGATTTGTTCTATTTCGTTTCTATAAGTGTTTCGTTCTGTTTTCAGTAATTTCTTTTATTCTTTGAATCTGTTTTATTTTGTTTTGTTTTGTTTTTATTCTTTGAATCGGTTTTGATTTTTACTTAGAATAAGTGTCTTTTCTTTTCTTTGCTATTAATAATTGTTTCGTCTGTCCATTTGAGCTTTCGTCTGTTAATATTGTTTCGTCTGTGGCAGACTTTTTTCGTTTTGTTTTCTATATTTGTTTTGTTTTGTTTTCTATAGTCGTTCTGTTTCTTATTGATTTCTTTATGTTCTTACATGTTGCGTCTGATCATACTATAGCTTACTTGTTTTGTCTATACCTATTTCCTTTTATACCCTTTTTGTTTCGTCTGTAACAAAATTGTGTTGTTTCGTCATTTGAATTCCTATTTTTCTTTGTTATCATTGATCTCTTTGTTTTGTTTCTACTTTTGTTTTGTTTTTCTATAGTGCTTGTATTCATAATTAGTTTGTTCATAGTTGTTTCGTCTGTAGTATAGTGTCTGTCTGTGAATACTGGTATTGTCTGTTCATTTTGTTTCGTCTGTTCGTGTTGTTTTGTTTTGTTTTACATAGTTGGTTGTTTTGTCTTGTTTTCATTAATTTCTTTCATTCTTTGAATTTGTTTTCCGTTTCCCTTGTCTTTTTTTGATTTGTGGTTTATGCGAAGAGCTAAGGAAACTAATCTCTTGTTTGAACCAGAAATTGAGAGATTTTTGCAGGAGGAACCGGAAAGCACATAAAGAAAATAAAGAGGCTATTCCAGAAGGAAATATAACAGAAAATATGGATAACAACAACACAAGGTGCATGACACTTGAGGAGTGGTACAATTCCAATGCTATGGGCTGTGGATACAGTATCGCACCTCCAGTCATCTGTGATTACTGTGGAGGAGGACATCAAGCAGAGTATTGTGATGACTCAGGTATGAACATTGAGGAACAAGCTCAAGTGAATTACATGGGAAATCCTCAAGGTAACACCTATTCCAACACAAACACTTATAATCCTCACCACAAAAACCATCCAAATCTGTCATATATGAGCAATAATTTTCTACAACCTAACTCCTCCTCATATGACCAGAATTTCAATCTACCTTTCAACTCAAATCATTCTAAATCCCCAACCAACCAACCTATAAATGCTCCAGTAAGCTTTAACATGAATCCTGTTCCTAGAGAAGGATCCTTAACTTTAGAAGACATGTTCATGTCCTTTATGCAAAGGACTGAATCTATTTTCACAAATCAAGAAGCTTCTATTAGGAATCTGGAAGCACAGATTGGCCAGCTTTCCAAGCAACTCTCTGAAAAAAGCCAAGGAAATCTACCAAGTGATACTATTGTGACTTCAATGGAGCAGTGCAAAGCTAATACCACAAGGAGTGGTAAGGTGTTGGGAAATGAAACTGTAGAAATGAAAGGAGATGCGGTGGAGGTCGCATGTAAAGAGAAAGAGTCTGAAGATCCAGAATTGAAAGAACAAGACATAGAAGAAAGAAGAGTCACGGATAGACAAGAGAAGGAAACATTTGGTGATTTAATTGTTTTTGCTAATCCTTCCTCTGTTTATACTGATTCTCATTTTATATGTGATGTAGGAGAAATTTCTAAAGAAGAAATGCAAGTTGTTTCAGACCCTCCGCCTCACAGAAACCTTCATGTCCTAGTACCTAGTGGAGAATTGTCCATCAAGTTTCCTTGGAACTCATACTGTGAAGAGGATGAAGCACCCAAGGAATCAAAACAGCCACTAGGGAAGATTTCTTTACCATTTCATACTCTTTCTCCTTGCAAAAATATGAACAACACTAATGGTTTCACTTTAGATACTTATGGAATTAGAGCATGGACTATAATTGAGTTTGATAATTTAGACCTCTTAGTTGTTCCTAATGCCTTTTGCTCTTATGATGATGCATATTTTTCTAGGTCATTAGAAAAGTCATCAATGGAGGTCCAAATGCAAATTCCTATACTGAGTAGAGAATCAATGTCTACACACATTGCAAATGGAGTAGAGGATGATCTTGATACTTTCAAACACTCTAAACCTTTGCTCTCTCTTTTTAATGGTGTTGTTGATATTGATGTTCAATATTCCACATGCTTTAATTTGTGCTGTAGATCAAGTGAAACATTTAAGTTATTCAAATTGGATGCCAAGACTAAAATGAACAAATGGAAAATTATGATTATGGCATTCAAAATTTTCCTACCACCACCATGCACTAATCATAGAACATATTTACACCATCAATCATTTGCACTAATTAATAATGAATTACATATAGTTGTAGATGATTGGATGATATTTGATCCTGGTGGATGGTTGTTCTGGTAGGTACCAAGGGTAGATTCATGGTGAAATGGCGATTCTGAGATTATCGGGAAACACCATTGAACACCCATAGAGCAAGAGTTGGTACCACTTGCACCCACCTTGCTGCTTTGAGCAGCCGAGGGAGTTTTCTTTTCTCCCTCCACTCTTTTCCGTTCTATTTTCATTCATTTCTTGTCTATCCATCTTCTGTAATTAGGAAGTAATTAGGAAGTAATTAGGAAATGTAAATACATGATACAGTATAATAAGTTTGATCCTTGTATGTTAATAAACAGTAGTTATAGGAATAAACACTTGAAATTACAGTGTTCTTGAGTTGATAAGAAATAAGAGAAGAGGTGAGGTGTTATACCGTTAGTGGGAGATTTTGAGGTTTCGTCTGATACCCTGTTCACAGACGATACTAAGGTTGCGTCTGATGGCTATTGTGTCCACAATACTGGCACAGACGATACTGAGGTTTCGTCTGATGCTTGCTCACAGACGGAAGCCTAATACTTGTACATTCTAAAGAGAGCAATCCCACTTTCTACCAATTCCCACGTTCACCACCTCACATTGCAAGTAATTTTGAGTTGATTTCTCCATTTCCTTCAATTTTGTTTCACTGATATTTCACTGTTTTAGTTCATTTTGACCATTGTTGATATTTTTAGCATCTGACCACTGTTGGAAAGAACATGGAAAGATAGCACTTGCTGCAAACTCTGTGAATATCGTGGCTGGTCTTCAACAGGGAGTGTTCCTATACTCTATCGTTTTAAATGTTGATTGATGATTATTTAAAGTACACTCCTCCTTTGTACACCACAGTACGGAGGTTGATTTCATTGGTATAATATTGACTCTGTAGTTCAGTAGAATAAATTATGCATATTCTGGCACTTAGGATCAGCTTGAGGTTCTATGACAAAGTTGCATGCTTCTTAAATGTTTAAAGAGATACTGTATGAGAATTCTAGCATGACAATTTTCAAGATTGACATGATTGATGAATTTAGCAATGTTAAAGCATGATTAATCCTGGATAAGAATTTGGGCCTCCAACATGTTCTATTCTTGAGTGTTATACCATCTGAAGTGTTCTGTTCTAGAACTTGCTTTAGCTCTTGGTCAAAATTGCATACAATTAGAATTGGACACAAATGATAAAGGCAATTTTCTTTCTTGTAGCCTCGAGCCAAATAAGCCTTAACCTACAAATTATCCATTGCTAGCCCCTTTGAGCCTGAATAAACCCTTTCTTTCTTGGATACTTAAGCTCATTACAAGCCTATATAAGTGAAAAAACCAATGGTCCTATCACTGGAACTTTAAGAGTGTTGGTTTCTTTGCTTAGACGATAGGATTCAAGATTAAGTTTGGGGTTGAAATTTTGGGGTGCATGTGAAGATGTTGACTTGAGGACAAGTCAAATTTTTAAGTTTGGGGTTGTTGGGTCTGGATATTGGTGACATTTTGTAGTATAGTGCATTCTCTTTTTCATATGCATTCTCTGTTTTTCATGCATATTTGCATACCTTACAAAATTTTTATTTTTCTTCATGTACTGGCAATTAGTGAGACCACTTAAGAAAAGTAAAGTACAAAAACAAAGAGAAAAACAAGAAATTGAAAATAGAAAAAAAGGAAAGAAGAAGAAAGTACCAAAATCTACAAGGAAGGAAATCCAGAAAAAGAAAAGAAATACCAAAAGTTAAAAGAAAGAAAAAGAAAGAAAAATAAGAGAAAGAAAAAAAAAAAAAAAGAAACAGAAGAAATTGCGGACTGAAAACAAAAGAAATAAAAGAAGAAAAGAAAACAGAGTGGTTTCATGAGTTTTTAGTCTTTCGTCTGTCCATTATTTTTGTTTCGTCTGTCCAGTGTTAGCTCATACATATCATGTAGGTTCTAACTTGTACTCTTTAAGTTCCTTTGATTTTTAACTAGTACCTTTTCTTTTAACCCACCTTTACCTAATCCCCATTACAACCCTGAAAAGACCTTTTGATTGTCCAATTTCTACTTGAAGGCAGTGGAGATTTTGAGAGTCATTGCAAGCTTATGGTAACTGACCCTCTGATTGGTAATATTGAGAGAAACACAAACCCAAAACACTTGAGAGCTTGAGGGCAAACACTTAACTGGAGAGGGATTGTTTGATGTTGACTAAATTACATATTTTCATGCCAATCTACGGTTGATTGCTTATGTGTGATGAACTGTACAATTCTTGAGGATGTTGAGTTCATGTTCAACTTTCATAGATAAATTGAGATGACTTAGGGAGTCAAGAATTGCATAATGAATTTTCAGTGGCTGTTGAGTTCAGTGTTATACCATGCTTATTGACCCCTGTAATGATGGAATCTATGTTTGCTTAAGGACAAGCAAAGCTTTAAGTTTGGGGTTGTGATAAGTGCTAAATTATACATGTTTTCCAAGGTGTTTTCAGTCCATTTCCATCTATTTTCAGTATGTTTAGTCATAATTTAGGCAAGAAAACAGTAAAAATATCATATTTGTCTAATGTTAGTCTTTGATTTAGTGTTTTGTTAGTTTTATAGGATTTTCGTGTATTTTTAAGTCATTTTATCCTTTTTCTTGTTAATTGTAGATTGATTGAAGAGAAGATAGAAGCTTGGAAGGAAAGCCCACGGACATAAGACGAATAAATCCCAAATGAAGTGCAAGTGGCAATCATCTGTATCGTCTGTGGAGGAATCGTCTGTAAGAATCATCCAGGGGAATCGTCTGTAAGAATCATCCAGGGGAATCGTCTGTATCATCTGTGAAAGGCACCGGTGAGTATCGTCTGTTGCGTCAACAGACGAAACAAACATCAAGCCTCGGACGCAACTGCATCAGACGAAACCGAGCTTCATCAGACGAAAGATTTTACAGACGAAACAAGCATCAAGCCTCGGACGCAACTGCATCAGACGAAACCGAGCTTCATCAGACGAAAGATCTCACAGACGGAAGAACACTTAGCATGAAAGATTGTTCAATTTGTGCACTTCTCGAGACTTGCAGCAAAGTGAAGGAAAGTCGTAGTCATCTGTATCGTCTGAGGGTATTAACTAAGGTATTGTCTGAAGGAATCAATTGAAGATTTCATCAGACGAAAGCGAGCTCATCAGACGAAACCGAGCTACAACAGACGAAAGAGCTGCATCAGACGAAAGACTTGACAGACGGAAGAACACTTAGCCGTTGCAATTACCATCCTATTACAAGCAAGCAAGTCAATGTATTCAAATATCACAATGCACCTGGACGTAATTCCAGTAAATGGGGGAACACTTCCTCACCTATAAAAGGAAGTATTAGGCGCGAAAAAGGGAGGATGAGAATTTTAGATCCATAACTAACAATTTTTCATAATTCAGTTACTCTGTTTTTCCTTCTCTTGCGAGTTTCTCTCGTTTTTCTCTTCTCCACTTTCATTCTCCTTCTTCCTCCATCAAATCTTGAGATTCCTGAGTTTGTGAGCTTGCGAGAGCAAGAATCAAGCGATTATGGAGTTTCTCTTGCGTTTGAATTCTGTTTTTCTTCGTTCTTTTCTCGTTTCCATGTTTAGCTAAATCTGTAAGTTAGGGATGGGGATTTTGATTCCAGAACTCTTGTAATGAATTCCTTATGTTAATTCAAGTGTAATTTCACCGAATTGATTGATCTCTTCCCTGCTTAATGCTTATTCTTGAGATTTAATTCATGAAATTCAAATAGAGATAGAGATATTAATGTTTGACTGAATTGAACTATTTCCTGAGAATTTGTATCTCGTATCAACTATGAGATCGAGAGATGAATAGTTGAAGAAGGAGAGGAAATGTATCACTATAGTAGTGCATGAGTCTAGAGATAGAACTTGCATATTATGAGATGTTGTAACGAATTCATCTGTTCGCTTCTTGAATGAATTTCTGTTTTCGCCTAAGAGATTAGGGATGATAGTAGGCATTCAAAGGGACTAAGACCTAGAAATAGGATTAGTCTACGGTATCACGAATTCTAGTCTCCAATTGAGTGAGATTTGCTGGATTAACATAAGAAGTAGTTACTTGAGGAAGGAATCAAATGAACCAATTCCCTAACTGTCTTTATCATTTTCAAAACTTAAATACTTACTTGTTTTCTCCTATTTTACAGTACTTAGTTTTACACATGATTCATTCACCGATTCGTCTTAATAGCAAAGCATGTTGAGCATTTGGTAATTCACAATCAGTCTCTGTGGTTCGACAACCTGTTCTCATCTTTTCTAAACTTGTAACGACCGGTACACTTGCCGAAGGATTGACACATACATACTTTTAAGTCAACAAGAGATTGGAAGAGCTGCCCATGAAGTTGTATACACTCACCAATTTGCGTTGCCTTGAATTTAGAGATACTGGAGTGAGAAGAATGCCAATGCATTTTGAAAAAATGAAGAATCTTCAAGTATTGGATGTGTTCTGTGCTGGCAAAAGCAGTGAATTCAGTATTCGGCAGCTAGGAGGACACAATCTTCATGGAGAGCGAACAATTAGGGAGCTGCAAAATATTGAAGATCCCTCAGATGAATTAGCAATTGATTTGATAAACAAAACACGCTTTTGATGGAATAGAGAGAACGTCCTAAGGAGAGTAACGGTGGTACACAATTTCTGAGTTGGTTATCAAACAATTCATTATCAAATGTGGTGTCCTTAGATATGATGGACTGTAAATATTGCGTATGTTTGCCTTCCCTTGGACTTCTTCCATCTCTGGAGGAGCTGAGGAAGGTTTGATGGGATAAAGAATGCTGGTGCCGAGTTTTATGAGAGTAGCTCTTCCTCATGTCCATCCTTTGAAAAACTGTACTTTGAATATATGAAGGAATGGGAATGTACATCTGCTTTTCCTCGTCTTTAATATCTTCGTGTAGATCCGTGTCTGAAGTTGAAAGGAACTATATATTAGCCGACCCAGCTTGGGAACATCGTCACTCGCTCAAAATGGAATGTTTTCTGCCACTCTCTCTGTAAATATGGAATTGCCCAGATCTTAATATCCCCATGAGACTTTGCTGTGATTTCCTACAAAAATTGGTGATTCATAACAGCTGTGACTTTCTAAGGACCTTTCCTTTAGATTTCTTTCCAAGACTCTGTTTGCTTGAACTCAAGAGTTTTCGTAAACGAATGATTTCACATGAGCGCACACATGCTCATCTTAAGGAACTGGGTATTAAGGAGTGTAATCAGATTGAATGACTATCTGCACACAAGCTAGAGGCATTTAGCATCAAAGGATTGGACAATTTGAAAGCATTACCTAAATGCATGCACATCCTCCTACTATCTCTCACGGGTTTAAGGATAATTGATTGTCCAAAAGTGGAGATGTTCACAGAAGGAGGTTTGCCATCAAATCTAAAAAGCTTGTATATTGAAAAAGTGATGATATGGAGTGTTATCCAGACGAAGGTTTTCTACCGCTCTCTCTTACTTCTCTAGCCAAAATCTTACTTCTATGCCAAGTCTCCTCTCTCAAAGTATTGTGGCTATGGGAATGCCCAAACCTGGAATGCTCACCAGAGGAGGGTCTCCCTGAATCCATTTCAACTCTTAGCATTTAGAGATGTCCATTGCTCAAACAGCTTGTGGTAAATGGTAATCAATGGACGTTTATGTAAATATAACAATTAATCAACACATGGTACATTAACAAAGCTTATTTCCTATTTCCTAAAGTTTAAGCTACTTTTCTTTTCCTATTTCCTTTTACATGAAATAGATCGTGATCTTATCTTGTTTCACCAGATATCCTATACAAGAAGACTTTAGCAAAGGTATACATGATGACCTTGGAAGTTTTTGGCATCTAAGTTGAAAGCTTAGAAATTGAGCGAATTTATGTAACATTGGTTTTAGTCATTAGTTACAGAGCATTCATTTTATTCTTAGGAGTTGCAGCACTGCACCTTATTGGTTGTTTAATGCATGAAGCTTCTCTATTTGTAAGTATAGACACACGTGTTATTAGTACCTGATCGTATTTGTTTTACATCATTTATCAAGGGGCATTGGACTTTTCCTTCGCTGATTTTCTTTTCTTTCACTGAATGACTACTGACAAGTTTGGTATGTGCGGTTATATAATTATATCACATTGTTAAAGTAATCAAATCTTTGCAGCAATTTTACCAAATCAAATCACGTGTGATTTTAAACAACTGAACTACTTGCGATTTATGTGTGTGATTCACTTGGTCTTCCTTTCAAAACTTTCCTTTAATTTTCTTTTATGCATAATTAGTCTTGATGTGAAAAGGTGACATACAGAAAAGATCATTGGCATGACACTCTTACTGTCAAGGATTTTGCTGAAGTCTAGCTTTTAGATTTCTAGTCATTGGTTGCACTGCAAAGGCTTATTCTCCTTCACCATGAATCCTCAGATTACTAATACCCTTGAAGTTGCACCAGGAACTGGGAATGTATCTTTTATTATAATGGATTTATAACTTAAATATTAATATTAATTTATCAAAAGATCTATAAAGTCAAAACCCACCATATAGGGTAAGTTTGCTGATATTTAGAATAGTTACTTTAAAGATCATGCAGTATTTGACTAGTTAATTAAGGACGTGAAACTTTTTACGAACCGATAGTGCATCATCATTTAACTCAAAATAGACAAAATATTTCACAATACGTATTGAGAAAAGAGTTCATACATTAAATATGTAAAATGATATTACATCATCATCCGATCAAAAACCATGTTGTGTATTGAATGTGATTTTTCTTATATGGATAATAGATGTTGATTGTGTTAACTACCTCCGTGGTTGCTTCAATTACTCTCCCTTTAACACATGTGCATTGATGTCTATAAACAAAACCTTAACAATTTGCTAATGAAAAGTGGAACACAAATGCACAAGATGCATTGCCTTCTCACTTGTAAGAATGAGAATGAAAGAGGAAACTTGAGCTAGCAGCTTTGTTGCTGTCGTTGCATTGTGGCAATAGGCTTCACCACATTGAAGGGGGAAGAAACAACAGAGCTGTTTTTAAACCAACATATATCTATATTATTTAAAACATTATCGATGTAAAAGAGACCATTTTTTTCAATGTTAAAATGTCAATCAATTTAAATATGAAGTATCATCGCTCGGTCCAATGGCCAGCATTGAATATAATAAATAGTTTTCAAAATGTCAAACAAATTAACAAACAATAAAATAACAGTTACAAGGCAGAGTAGGAAGTGTCCTCTACTTGAAGAACTCCATGATCCAGTAAGAACGAACATAGCATTGGTATCTTATGCCACAAAATCCAGCAGCAGTTGCCAATTCCATGAATTCTTCCTCTGTTCGCTCTTTCCCTCCCGGATTTTGAATCATCATCCCAACATCCATTTCGGACACAGCTTTCCAAGCAGCATTAGTCTCTGGCATTATTGGAAGAACTGCCTCCATGACTATCACCTTTCCATCATTAGGAATAGCTTCATAGCAATTCTTCAACAGCTTTATACACCGATCCTTACTCCAATCATGTAGTATCCACTGCACAATTTAATCACCTCTCACTACATATATCAGTCTTTGTATATATGAGACTAAATCCAGAGAGTTCAAAGCTACCTTCTACTATTGGTCTGACCACACACACACACACACACACACACACACATATATATATATATATATATATATATGAGAGGAGTGAGATCAGAATTCTGAATCATGATTTTGCACCACATGTTGGTTTTGGTTATTGAATTAGGAGGGTGCTTTATTGGTGTTAATCATATGATAGCCATGTATTGAAAGTTGGGTATTTCTGATACCTTAATTAAAATTCTTTTCTTTCTAATAAAAAACAGAATACATATCTAGTCTCTATATATGCATCCAAATTTTGTAAAACTTATGTAAAACATGTTTGGTGAGGAGAAAGAGTATGGGTTGACATTTACTTGAATCCATCAACTGAATTACAAACAAGCACTCACCTTCATAAAGATGGCATCTCCTTTTGGCACACTTTCAAACATATCACCGGCAACGTGTTCCACTCCTACAATATTTGGTAGCTTTGATTTTTAAATTCAATGTACTTAATTAAATATGCACAGAACAGGTGATAGTATATATTAGTATTACCTAACAGAGAAAGTGGACAAAATTTAAGTTTTTTTTTTTCAATTTTATATGAGCATGGGATAAAAATGTGTGAAGATCATACCAGGATAGGAAGGAACATGTTGTATGACATGAGGCAAGTCAAAATTTATAGCCTGAATGTGAGGATATTTAGAAGTGATCAAACTAATGTTGATCCCAAGACCACCTCCAACATCCACCAGTCTTTTTATGTCTTCAAAACCTTTGTAGCATTCCAGAACTTTCTTCATCACTAATGTGGTGTGATTGATCATTGCAGTATTAAACACTTGATTGAATCTTGAGTCCAAGCTTGGATACTCAAAAGCATGAGTGCCATAAACCCTGTTGAACGGAATACCTCCTTCCCGAATTGCGTTTTTTAGCTCGAAGCTGAGAACGAATACACAGTTATTCTACTTCATTAAATTTGAGTGGAAGTGGATAGTGAAGAAGTCTATAAAATAAGCATTGTTACTATCAAACTTTGTGGACTTTCAACACATAAATTAGCAATTGAATACACTCAGGCTGATCTAGTGAGCCTTGTTTTGAAGCAATAATGTGACAGCTTGCAGTCTTCATTGTTTCGTTTTATGGTACTTTGAAACAGTTATCATTCACCATGAATTTGAACTGTTTTCTCGCTATGAATAGTAAGAGAAGAAATCAAATGACATAAGTGGAGCAAAATGTGTTCAAGACTCACTAGATAATTCTTATTAGCTATTAGTCTAACTTCATTCAAAGGATTCTGTACAAAGCATTCCCCCTCCCCCATCTTAAAAAAGGAAAAAGAAAAAAAGGCTCATTCAAATTGTATTCTGTAGAAGCATTAATTCTTGGATGAAGATCTTGATAAATCAGACAGCTAATACTTAATAACAGTAAAATATCTGACATAAAATGAAAGAGAGGTTGGAGGTAGAAGGAGATTAACCTGCTTTGTAGGAAGATGTTATCTTGTATCAAGGCCATCAATGGTCCCAATGAAACTCCATCAGAATTACGAGCAAAGAATTTTGCAACAGGAGTGATGCTATAGTGCCTCTGAAAGGATCCAAGGTTTTGGTTGTCAGGAATGAGTGAACAGTTAAGAATGTTGTGAGAGGCAAGAAGAGCAAGGACACGATCTAGCATTGAGGGGGCTTCTGGATTGTTGCACGAAAGTTGTAATGCTATCTCCTTGGCAGAGAGTTTTGATGCTTCACCAGCTTTTTGCAACACATCAAAAACGCCAAGCTCTGTGGCTGATTGAAGTGACATGGAAAGGGAAGTGGAACAACAGAGCTGCATGGCATAAGAGAAGCTCTCTTCATCTTGTAATTTTTGTGTTTCCTTCATTGGCTTTGGAAGGCTAGCGATTTCCATTTTAGAAGGACAGAATGTGTTGCTTTAGTTGATTTCAGAAGAAACAATTGTATGAAGTATATACTACAATGTTAAGACCTTTCGCTTATATATAGACTTTAAAAGAATAATAGTGCTAAAAAAATCTATAAACAATTTGAATATCTCTACTATTATAATTTTTTATATTTATTTATGGTGACAGTAAATCATTTCATGTGTGGTTACAATTTCATGTGGGATTTCGAATGCATACCTTAAAAGCTAGAACTTGAAACTTTTTGTCTTACATGCAACTGAAACAAGTAAAGAATATTTAAAGAATTACTGGGCTATTAAAAGAAAATTTTGTGTACATAAATTTAATTTTTAATTCATCTATAAATTTAATATTATTATATATAATATAGTAAAACATATTTCAATAATTTAAATAACTCAGTTCAAAATATTATACTAATGAAGGACAGGGTTCCCAAGAGAGTAACATGACAATATAGCTCTGATACTACACATATCAGTTGTCAGTTGTCATATCACAGTCAAGAGCAAGAGACGATAGGGCCCTGACTACTCCCACATGCAACTGTTCAAATTATATATTATTTTTTCAGATTAATCAAGTTTTATTCCCTTGGTTTGTCTTAGTTTTTATTATTAGACCAGATCATATTGGATGATGTATGATATGTTTTGAGTTGTTTTTAAGGTACAAGCTAAAAGTTGAGGTTGTTGATGGTGTGAATCAAGGTTCTAAAGAAATTGTTTGTTTCTTTGATTTTTGTGAGCATATTTAAGATTAGTGTCATTTGTTATATACTTGAAGGACTTTTCTTCGTCAATCTTTCTTTTTGTAGAATTTTGAGACCGATAATGATTCATATATTTATTAAGGGATTACTGTCTATTTACTACAGGGAGGTTAATATGTAGTAATAGATATGCTGTAGGACCCTTATTCAATCTTGTACCGAGAATAAGATTATTCTACATTCTGTTTATAAGGAAGTTGCATTTTCTTTTCCTATTTCCTTTTACAGGTATTCTTTTAGTTTACATAGACAAGACAAGAAATAGATCGTGATCACCTCTTGTTTCACCAGATATCCTATCCTTAGAAGAAAAAAAAAACTTTATCAAAGGTACATGATGACCTTGGAAGTTTTTATGGCATCTAAGTTGAGAGCCTATAAATTGAGTGAATTTATGTAACATTGGTTTTAGTCATTAGTTATACTCGTAGGAGTTGCAGCACTACACCTTATTGGTTGTTTAATGTACGAAGCTTCTCTGTTTGTTTATGTTGAAAGTTCTACACATTTTTAGAAATGAAAAAGAAACAACCAGTGCCTAATAAAAGAAAAATCTAGAAAAATTAAAAATAAAGAAGATAGTCTAGAATATTCCTAAATAGATAAATCTACAATATTAAAATCTAGGAAAGTTTAAAATATTTCTAGACTAAAAAAATCTAGATAGATAAATTCAGGAAAGTCTAGAATATCCCTAGACTAGAAAAATCTAGAATACCTTGAAAGCCTATAAATAGACAATTGTATCACCAATTGCGAATATAGAGAAAATTCAATCAAATTCTATTTCTCAAGATCAGAGATACACAATCAACCACTATTCTACCTTTTCCTATTACATCTATTAAGATCCTCCTTCAACATTACATACTTACTATCACATTATAAATTAATTCCAACTTCTATCTTTATCCACCTAAAATACTAACAGCGGCATCAGAGCTATGTTCGATCATACATTGGGCGTAGTTATATTATTCACCTATTATTCCAAAATTTTCCCAAGTACTTCTATACATTTCCCTTGTTCTTTCTAACCCACCTCTATATATTTTTAAGCCATGACTAACACCTCACACCCTCATCTATCACTGTCCTTATCTTTAATGGCGAAAACTATGACTTTTGGAGCGTAAAAATGAAAACATATTTTTGCTCCCTAGACTTATGTGACATGGTAGGAGAAGGATATACTACTCCTGCAGAAACTACAACTCTTAATGCAGCTCAAAGAAAAGAGCTGAAAGAGAATAAACAGAAAGATTCAAAAATGTTATTCACTCTACAACAAGTGGTGTTTGACACAATTTTTCCAAGAATAATAGGAGCTACAAGGGTGAAGGAAGCATGGGCTACACTACAGGAGGAGTTCCAAGGAAGCGACAAGGTACGTGTCGCTAAACTTCAGAATCTAAGACGAGATTTTAAACTATTGAAGATGAAAAAGTCTGAAACTGTCAAAGATTATTATTCTAGAGTTAAAGAAATCGTAAATCAAATGAGAGCATTTGGGAAACTATTCTTGATAAGAAAATTGTCGAGAAAATTTTAATTATTACTACCCCAAAGTTTGACCCAATTGTGACAATGATTGAGCAAACCAAAGACGTGTTTACTCTATCCATGACAGAATTAATGGGCTCTCTTGAAACATTTGAACAATGATTGTGCAGGCGTGATGAAGAAACACTTAAAAATGTCTTTCAATCTAAGCTCAAATTTCGACCTTAAAAAAAAAAAAAGGAGACGGAGGAAAGAAAAAACATGGAGAAAATTTTAGAACAAGAAAATTTTTTAGAAATTTCTTCAAGAACCGTCAAGATAGAAATTCTCCATGCAACATTTGCAAAAAGTCCGGTCACGCGGAGAAAGATTGTTGGTTGCAACTATCGCAAGAAGTTTGGGCATGTAGAGAAAAATTGTCGCAACAAAAATAGACATCAAGCAAACTTTATCGAAAATCATAATGATGAACATCAAATTTTCTATGCTACCTAATATTCAGCCACTGAAAGAGGAGGAAGTTGGTACTTGGATAGCAGTTGCAGCAATCACATGGCCAAGGATGAGAGTATCTTCTAAAACATTGACAACTCTGTCAAGGTGAAAGTTTGATTGGGAAATGGCACCGTGGTAGAGTCAAAAGGCAAAGACATTGTCATGGTAGAGACAAAGAAAGGGACGAGACTCATCCATGACGTTTTATTAGTTCCCAACCTAAAAGAAAATCTTCTAAGCATTGATCAAATGATAGAAAAAGGCTACACTCTTGTTATTGATACTTATTATTAATACACAATTATTAATATACAATTGTTTTTCTTGATGTTAAAAGAAAAAGCAGATGAAGGTATGAAGTTGTTAAGACTAATATTTTAGCTCAAATTTTCAAGTTGTTACATTTTCAGCTTACTTAATTATTTGGCTTAAAATTATAAGTTTTATTATGTTTACATGTTTAAAGCTTATTGGAGGTATTTTTTTTTTTTGAATCGGTACATCTTGGTACTAGATTTTGTAAATATTCATGTTTTATAACAATGTGTATATCTTGCTCATTGAATTCTATTTTGCTGCGAACATCTAGAACAAAGTATTAATCAAAATCTAGGATATGAGTTCGATACGTACCCGATTTAAGTATCTAACTTTTTCTAAAAATATATTTTTAGTACGTACTGTATACATACCCATAAATGCTAAATATAGATTTATACCCAATACTTGTATGATATGCTTTTATAAATATTTATGCTTTTATAGCATCAACACATTTTAAAAAATCTAATTCGTGTCGTACTCGAGTTTATTAGCAATATTATTTATGTTGGAGAAATTTCAATGCAAAATCCTATTCACAGTGTATCACAAATATAAATTGGACAAAATTTATGTTTTCTTCTGAACTTACTTTAAACAAATAAATAAAAAAAACTTTAAACAAATATATACACGATTCTGATGAATTGGAAAATATAAATTAGAGAGTTTTTCCTGGAACGATCTTTAACTATAAACTTAAAAAATTAATAAAAGAATACATATACATAAATTAGTTAACTGAAACTCTGTGTTGGAGTTATCTACTAGGCAGTTTGACTTAAATGGGTCCATTTGCGTATTTTATTACGTAAATGGGGCCCATTTGATAATATTTACTAAAATGGGTCGTTACGCTAAGTCGGGGAGCGTAAACTACAGGCTAGCAGTTACGCTGAGCCCACGGACGTAACATTTAGAAACGCGTAACCGGTTAAGCTCGAGACTGAGACGTAACCTACTTTGACGTAACCCTTTTTACTTTCTACCACGGCCTTCCCTTTCACTCTCACCGTTTCACTTCCTCCTTTCACTTTCAACTCATCTCTTCCCCTCATACTTCTTCCTTCCGCAACCAAAGTGGACCCCACTTTGGAGTAGTTTATTCCCCACCTTATTCTCCACTTTGCAGCAAGTTGGTCTAGTGAAATTATCAGGTAAGATTTTTTAAATTGAAACCTTGTTAGTTGTTAGAAAAATTTAAGATTTGTTGTGCAATAATATATAATATATTGCGTTAAGTATAGTTTAGGTTGTTAAAAAAAATTACGGTACTAGAAATGGTTATAGTTTAGGTTGTTAAGAAAAATATAGGCAAGTAGAATTTGGAATGTTTTAGGTTGTTAGAAAAAATATAGGTATGTAGAAACTGAAATATTTTAGGTTATTAGTAGATTTATTAGAAAAATTATTAGAATATCCTAATAGAATATTATAAAAATTAATTTGTGTAGCCCCACGTAATATTTAGTTTTAAGTAATAATTTAAAATATTTAGAATAATTCTTTTTCGCCTAATTTCATCATTCTTTTTAGCGTAATTTAATTTAAAGTAAAATTTAATATATTAAATTTAAATTGGGTAGTTAAGATTATTTGTTGGCATTAAATATTAATAAATCATAATATACAAATCAATTAATTTCAATTAATTTATCAACCTCACCCTTTTTGCGTAGAGAAAATTTTTCAAATGTTCCTACAAAAATATAACACAAACAGAAAAATTAAAATCAATAACTTAAATAAATAAATAAATAAATCACATTTTACCTTGTTGTGCTGTGAATGGAGGAATGGGGGTATAAATAGAGATTGATTATGTTTGGGCATGCACCAGAATTGGCCCAAAGTGGCCCACCATACAGTAACAAAGGTTACGTCCAACAGCTGGACGTAACCTGTTTCCTACTTCGGTTACGCTCCAGGCTTGGACGTAACCGGTCAAAACAACCTTATATGCGTAAATATTTTTCAGCTGATCCCAATTACGTAATTTTTATTTTCAACGGCACTATTTATGTCAAAATGCCTATCTACTAACATTTATGTTTTGACGCATTATGTTCCTTATTTTAATGTTTTTCTTATACTTAGGTGGTGAAGTACAAAAGTTATGGTACGGGGCATCCATTCTGATTTCTGAAGAGACTACTTTGTACTCGGGAGTTATGGTGGCATCATCTTCCTTTAACTGTTTTGGGAAAAAAGAGGCTTTTTTGAAACCGATAATGATTCTTATTACTTCTATTTGAATTACCTATGATAGGGTAGTGATTACTGTTTATTTTCTTCTGCTATAAGGAGCTTAATATGTAGTAACTGATATGCAGTAGGATACTTATGCAGTAACTTATTGGATGCATGCAATCATGATCTTTGCTTTGAGTATCATTGATACTTATTATTAATACACAATTGTTTTTCTTGATGATAAAAGTAAAAGCAGATGGAGTTACGAAGTTCGAAGTTGTTAAGACTAATATTTTAGCTCAAATTTGTAAGTTGTGTTACATTTCCTGTTTACTTATTTGGCTCAAAGTTACAAGTTTTGTGACGTGTATATGTTTAAAAGTACTTTCTGACACATGTAAAAGAAGTACTTCCAACATTAAGCTAGATAAGTTAAAAAAAAATATGCCTATATTCAAGAGAGATGATTGTCTCAACTCTAACAAAGCATGTTATTTAAAAGAGTTGAAGTTCATGATGTGTAATATGATAATTTTTATATATCTTCATTGTTATAATTATATATTATTTTGTCTGAAGAGACTTGATTATCTTAAAAACCATTTGATTCACTTTTATAAGTACATATTGTTTAAGGATCTCAGATAGCAAGATGCCATTCTAAAAGTAGATTAAAAGAATTCTACAACATTTTTTTTATAACATAATTTGAACATGATAACTTTAACTAAGATCTTCCGTATAATATTGGTCATGAATTGTATTAGTTAATCATGACTTCAACTCAGGTATATTTTAAAGATGAATTTGACATAGTAGTCAATCATAACTTCAACTCAGTTGTATTTCAAAGATGAATTTGACATATTATTATTATCGGAACAAAATACCGACTGAACGTATTAAACTGGATCAAATATTTGATTATAGTCACTTAAGTGAGTAAAGAAAGGATTATTAATTGATACATCACATCACATGAGTTTGCATACAAAAGTTTAAGATACCAATAAATAATTTGATTTCAGAATACCATGCCAGAACTCACATTTGATTTTTAAAATTCATATGACATGATCAATTTGTTTCCTAACTGTAAAAGCAAAGTCATGCATGATATGCTAAGTCTTTGAAAAATATCTTCCAAGATGTACCCTCATCTTCATTGTAACCATTCATTGGATCCACCTTGCTTGACTCAACTTCCAAGATGGAATACAGCTGTGAATGTCAGAAAGGACTTCAATTATTGCTTGACTGACCATAAAGCCTCTTTGGATACACATTTCTTACACTCACGATTTCATACATTCACACTTTCAATCAAAGCCGTCCAATAAAAATTAGATTGAATCAAACTTAAATCGTGTCTAAAATTTGAACCGTCCATTCATAATCTAACAATCACTATTTACAATGGAATAAAGATGTAAATATTGTCCATTCAGAACAGACTCAACAATATTATTGGTTGAGTGAAAAGACTCAACAGTAAAGTCATCCTTCTTTGAAGAACTTGTTACTCATTTCATCACTATACCAACCCTCCATTGCACTGAGTCATACTGATTCTCATAAGCTTCACTTCAAATTACTCATTTCCATTCATCCACTCACTTTCCTATTCCAAAAATGGCAGGAGCTCTTGTTGGTGGTGCTTTCCTTTCTGGTTTCCTTCAGGTTGCATTTGACAGACTTGCTTCTCGTCAAGTTATTGACTTCTTCCGTCAAAGAAAACTTGATGAGACTCTGCTCGGAAAGTTGAAAACCATGCTTCGGTCAATTGATGCTCTGGCTGCTGATGCTGAACTAAAGCAGTTAGATCTACCTGTGAAAGAATGGCTTTCTGATGTCAGAGATGCCGTGTTTGATGCAGAGGATCTCCTTGGTGAAATAGAGTATGAAGTCATCAAATGTCAAGTGGAAGCTGAGTCTGAATCTCAAACCTTAATTGGCAAGGTATCAAATCTCTTCAACACTACTTTCGGTTCATTTAACAAGAAAATTGAGTCAGAGATGAAACAAATCCTTGAGAAACTAGAATATCTTGCAAGCCAAAAGGATGCTCTTGGTTTGAAAAACGCTACTTGTCCTAGTGTTAGATCAGGTAGTAAAAAGCAAACAACGTCTTTGTTGGTTCAAAGTGACATTTATGGCAGAGATGAAGACAAAGAAGTGATCTTTAATTGGCTCACATCTGAAACTGGCAATCATAAGCAGCTATCTATACTATCTGTTGTGGGCATGGGTGGGGTGGGTAAGACCACCCTTGCCCAACATGTGTACAATGACCCAAGGATGGAGGCCGCAGATTTTGGCATCAAAGCTTGGGTCTGTGTTTCCGATGATTTTGATGTTTTGAGGCTGACAAGAGCAATTCTTGAAACAATAACCAAATCAAATTGTGATTGCAGAGAACTAGAAATGGTTCATGGAAGATTAAAAGAAGAATTGGCAGGGAAGAGATTTCTTCTAGTTCTGGATGATGTTTGGAACGAAAGACTAGAAGATTGGGAAGCTGTCCAAACTCCTCTCAATTTCGGGGCTGCAGGAAGTAGAATTCTTGTAACCACACGTAGTGAGAAAGTTGCATCTACCATGCGGTCGTGCAAAGTGCATCGCCTACAGCAATTAGAAGATGACCATTGCTGGCAAATATTTGCTAGAAATGCATTCCAAGATGATCATCTTCCGTTGAATGCTGAGTTGAAAGAGATTGCCACAAAGATAGTTAAAAAGTGCAAAGGATTGCCTCTGGCGTTGAAATCAATTGGAAGTCTTTTACGCACAAAGTCATCTGTTTCAGAATGGGAAGATGTACTGAAAAGCGAGTTATGGGACTTACCTAGTGGAGATAATGAAATCATTCCTGCTCTATTATTGAGCTATCACCACCTTCCTTCTCATCTCAAGAGGTGTTTTTCTTTTTGTGCTGTTTTCCCCAAAGATTACGCATTTCGCATGGACTTTTTGATTGAGTTGTGGATGACTCAAAATTTTCTACAAGGTACTCAACAGGGCAGGAGTCCAGAAGAAGTTGGACAACAATATTTTGAAGATTTATTATCTAAGTCTTTCTTTCAACAGTCAAACGGAACATGTTTTGTGATGCATGACCTTGTAAATGATTTGGCAAATTATGTTTGTGGGGACATCTGCTTCAGGTTGGGTGTTGGGAAAGCAAGAAGGGTACCAAAAACATCTCGTCATTTTTCAATTGGAAGAAATTACAAGGAATATTTTGATGTGTTTGAGAGTTTACCTGATGCTAAAAGGCTGCGCACATTTTTTCCAACAATTGGGAGAGCGAGTTTTTTTACCGAGCCTTGGAAATTCAGGATTTCGATACATGAGTTGTTCTCCAAATTTAAGTTCCTACATGTCTTATCTTTGTCTAATTGTTCTGACCTCAGAGAGGTGCCTGACTCTTTAGGTGAACTTAAACATCTCCGTTCATTAAACCTTTCATGGACTGGCATAGAAAGACTACCTGATTCAACATGTTTGTTGTATAACTTGCAAATACTGAAGCTGATATATTGTCAGAGATTGGCAGAGCTGCCCATGAAATTGTATAAACTCACCAATTTGCGCTGCCTTGAATGTAGAGGTACTAGAGTGAGAAGAATGCCAATGCATTTTGGAAAACTGAAGAATCTTCAAGTATTGGATGTGTTCTGTGTTGGCAAAAGCAGTGAATTCAGTATTCGGCAGCTAGGAGGACACAATCTTCATGGAGAGCTATCAATTAAGGAGCTGAAGAATATTGAAGACCCTTCAGATTCATTAGCAGTTGATTTGATGAACAAAACACACCTTGAGGTGCTAGACTTGGAATGGGAGTGGAACCACATCCCTGATGATCCGAGGAAAGAAAAGGAAGTACTTGAGAATTTACAACCTTCCAATCACTTGAAGAAATTGTCAATTAAGAACTATGGTGGTACTCAATTTCCGAGTTGGTTATCGAATAATTCATTATCGAATGTGGTGTCCATATGGTTGGAGGACTGTAAATATTGCATATGTTTGCCTTGCCTTGGACTTCTTCCATCTCTCAAGGAGCTGAAGATTTCAGGGTTTGATGGGATAGTGAGTGTTGGTGCTGAATTTTATGGGAGTAGCTCTTCTCCATTTCCATCCTTGGAAACACTTTACTTCTCCAGTATGAAGGAATTGGAAGAATGGGAATGTAATGTAACTTTTCCACGTCTTCAATCTCTTTGTATAGTTTCGTGTCCGAAGCTGAAAAGGCTGTCAGAGCAACTTCTTCTTCATGCAAAGGGACTATATATTGGACACAACATGGAAGTACCGTCTCTCAAAACGATTGGGAATACTTGTCTTGAAGATCAATTGTCCATTTATTGTGGATCAAATATTAATATCCCCATGACACTTTGCTATGATTTCCTTCAAATTCTGAAGATCGACAATAGCTGTGATAATAGCTGTGATTGTGACTCTCTAACTACCTTTCCGTTAGATTTCTTTCCAAAACTCTATTCGCTTCAACTCTATAATTGTCGTAATTTACGAGTGATTTCACAGGAGCACACACATACTCATCTTAAGCAACTGTATATTAATAGTTGCCATCAGTTAGAATCAATGCCTAATCGCATGGACATCCTCCTTCCATCTCTTGCTGACCTTGGTATACATGATTGTCCAAAAGTGACGATGTTCACAGAAGGAGATTTGCCATCAAATCTAAAAAGCGTGATTCTCTCAAGTTACAAACTTATGGCCTCACTGAAAGGGAGCTTGGGAGTCAACACATGTCTTGAAAGGTTGTGTATTTGTGGAGTGGATGAAGTGGAGTGTTTTCCAGAAGAAGGTTTTCTGCCACCCTCTCTTACTTCTCTGGAAATACGGTGTTGCAGCAATCTTAAAAAACTAGACTACAAGGGTCTATGTTACCTCTCTTCTCTCAAGGTATTGAATCTTTGGTTCTGCCCTAAGCTGGAATGCTTACCAGAGGAGGGTCTCCCCAAATCCATTTCAACTCTTCTAATTTTTAATTGTCCATTGCTGAAACAGCGTTGCCAGAAATCAGAAGGTCAAGACTGGGGAAAGATTGCTCACATAAAAGGCTTGTATATTTGGTAGTGAGGTTTGTATGTTTGGTAGTGAGGTGTATATAATTTGAACTAGTGAGATGAATTAACTTGTGGAATGTGTGTGGGCGTAGTGGGAAATATTATTTTCTCATAATCTTGAGATGAAATGATACTTTAGTTCCTGTCATAATCTAAATATGTAGTAATTTTTAGATTGTTTTCTTTAAAAACATTGGATCAAAGACAATAAAATGCGATATTGGATTTGATTATTTTCCACTGAAATTTTCCTTCATAGGATGAATTGTAGTTTCTCTTTATATCTTGGTCCACGTACAAAACAAAAACAATATTCTATTTTGGATTGTGATGTGAAAGAATACTGATTTTAAGAATTAATTAATTTAATTCTGATGCGATTTATCTTCCTTAATATAAATTAATTTGATTACTATACAAGTTAAAAATATATAATGGTAATGGAATTAATTATGATATAATTATATTTGATAATAATATATGATATAATTTAAATTTTTCATTAATAATCAATTAAATGAATGACTATATAAGTTGTTATTTTAATAGTAATTAAATTAAAAACAATATACACTAACCTTTGTAATATTAATCTAATTACGATATAAGTTACTATTTTAATATTTTATAACTTCTCGAGCAACTTTCTTTCAATCGATGATCTGCTTTTTGTTACAAAATTGATTGTTTTTTTATGATGCATAATATTATATTTTTGTTCAACTTTTACCTGATATTGCAATTATTTCAGTCTCTATTTATCTTTTACCAACAACAGCAACACAAGTTACTCCTAAATTCATCAATATAGTTAATTCATCAATTTTTTAATATTCCCGTCTATATGCAAGAATTTCTAATAAATTTATTTTAGTTTTCTTTGCTCAAGCAATTTTTTATTTATTTAATTTAACTAAGATATTCAATTGGCATAAAAATATTATAATATTATAATATTTTTCAAGGTCTTTTACCAAGATAAACAGACAAAAACAAGATTGAAGTACAACGTGAAAATTTTTAGATAAAAAAAGAAACTTATACTATATAATAGATAGTTATAAAACAAATTTTAGAAAAGAAAAGTTATTATAGATTTTAAGTAAACTAAATTGCTAAATTATAAATTACTGAATTAACTCCAACCTTTATTAATTTCAAAAATAACTTATGATATATTTTAAGTTGAAAATGGTCAGGATATATTTATAATAGTTTTTAAATATTTAAAATGGGTAATTTTATATTTAATTATTCAATCCCATCTGTTTAATTAAAGAAAGTATTAATAAATTTAAAGAATTTAAAACTAAAAAAAATATGATAATAGTTTCTAATTAATTAAAAATAATAAATTTGATTTGAAAATACAAATTTTACTTCAATTAATTCTCAATTTAAAGAAAATATCCATAATATTTTTAAAAGGAAAATATTCCAAATTTTAATCAAGTATTTTGATGAAAACATTAAAAAATTAATTAAAATGATATTTAATTTAAGTTATTTTAAGTTATATTTTATTGAAATGATCAAAAATTGATGTTTTTAAAAATGGTCACTAATTATTTAAAGAGTGTAATGTTAACAGTTTTAATTTTATAAATATTTAAAATTAATTTTTTTATTTCATTTTTTAGTTCAAATCATTTGAAAAATGTGCTATATTACAATTAAATATTTTATAAAAAATATGAATATAATTTTTACCTGTAAGTTTGACCTTCGATTTTATTAGTTTAGTACAGTTAATCTGAATTTAGGAATGCAGAATGTTGATATGAATGTATAGGAATGCAGAATGCATGTATTGTATGCATCTTCTTCCACTTTCAGCACAAAGAATTTGAATATTCATGCATAACTCATGTCTCAACAACAATAAAACCATTGAATATTTGAATGTACAATTGTATATATACATCACTCAAACAAATAACTTGTCATTTATACGCACGATTAACTATGAATTAATTCCTTGTGATAAAAACTGATCATGCACCACTCATAATAGGTTTGAAAGTTATAATGTACAAGTGTAATTTTCTTTCTGTAAGATTGTTATTAGAAGTATACCTTGTCTACTCAGTGAGAGGGGTGTTGATAACAATTACATCACACTTTGGAAGCATTGCATCAAGTTCCTTCTCAAACTTTGCTCCAATCTCTTTCTCCAATTCAGGATCCATCCTGAGTCGATCAAAATACGGGAGATTTCAGTTAAAAAATTTCAACCTCTGGACTAAAAGATTCCTAATTCTCCAGCACCGACAGTTCCAATTGTCTTGCCTTCAAGATCATAAGCTCTATGTGCAATGCCAGCAACATTCCATTCCCCATTAACAGCTTGATGGTACTCTGCCAAGAAATTCCTAACCAGAATGAGGATTCTCATGAGTTCGTCCTCCGCAATCGACACCACATTGCTTCCTGTGACCTCTGCCACAGTTAAACCAGCAGCAGCTGCAGCTTGGAGATCAATGTGGTCAGAACCAATGCCAGCAGTCAAAACAAGTTCTAAATTTTTCGCTTTTTTTATTCTTTCAGCCGTGACATAGGCAGGGTGAAATGGAGCAGATATGAGCACATGGAGATCAGGAATGTGTTTCTCAAGTTCTTCTGAAGGAAACAAATTGCCATAAGTTCAAGCCATTATAAACTTGAAGAGATAGTTATATTTAGGCTATGCTTGGAAAACCATTACAGAAATACGTTTGAAATATAACTAATAACAACATGTGCTAAAATGAGTGTACTCTATTTTATTAAGCTACTTTGAAAAGATACTTTCATTAAGCAGGAGTTGTCAATTGAGAACTACGGTCGTACACAATTTCCGAGTTGGTTATCAAACAATTCATTATCAAATGTGGTGTTCTTAGATATGACGGACTGTAAATATTGCGTATGTTTTCCTTGCCTTTGGACTTCTTCCATCTCTCAAGGAGCTGAGGATTGAAGGGTTTGATGGGATAGTTAGTGTTGGTGCTGAATTTTATGGCAGTAGCTCTTCTCCATTTTCATCCTTAGAAAAACTGTAGTTTGAATATATGAAGGAATGGGAAGGTACATCTGCTTTTCCAAGTCTTCAATATCTTCATATAGATTCGTGTCCGAAGCTGTAAGGGATGTCAGAGCAACTTCTTAATGTAAAGGAACTATATATTAGCCGACCCAGCTTGGAAGCATCTTCACTCGCTCGAAACGGAATGTTTTCTGCCACTCTCTCTGCAAATATGGAATTGCCCAAATCTTAATATCCCCATGACACTTTGCTATGATTTCCTTCAAAAATGAGTGATTCATAAAAGCTGTGACTCTCTAAGGACCTTTCCTTTAGATTTCTTTCCAAGACTCTGTTAGCTTGAACTCAAGAGTTGTCATAATTTACGAAGGATTTAACAAGAGCGCACGCATACTCGTCCTAAGGAACTGGGTATTAAGGAGTGCCATCAGAGTGAAGGACTATCTGCACACAAGCTGGAGATATTTAGCATTAAAGGATTGGACAATTTGAAATCATTGCCTAAACGCATGCACATCCTCCTTCCATCTCTCACTCGTTTATTGATAATTGATCCTCCAAAAGTCGAGATGTTCACAGAAGTAGGTTTGCCATCAAATCTAAAAAGCTTGTATATTGATAAAGTGGATAATGTGGAGTGTTCTCCAGAGGAAGGTTTTTTCCCACTCTCTTACTTCTCTACCAATAATTGGTTGCCCAAATCTGAAAAAACTTGACTGCAAGGGTCTATGCCAACTCTCCTCTCTCAAGGTATTGTGACTTTAGGAATGTCCAAACCTGGAATGCTTACCAGAGGAGGGTCTCCCCGAATCCATCTCAACTCCTAGCATTTGGAGATGTCCATCGCTCAAACAGTTAATGGTAATCAATGGACGTTTATGTAAATGTAACAATTAATCAACATATGGTACATTAACAAAGCTTATTCAACATTCTGTTTCTAAGGAAGTTGCATAAAGTTTAAGCTAGTTTTCTTTTCCTATTTCCTTTTACATGAAATAGATCGTGATCACATCTTGTTTCACCGATATCCTCTCCTTAGGAAAAAAAAGTATCAAGAAGACTTTAGAAAAGGTATACATGATGATGACCTTGGAAGTTTTTGGCATCTAAGTTGAAAGCTTAGAAATTGAGTGAATTTATGTAACATTGATTTTAGTCATTAGTTACAGAGTATACATCATTTTATTCTTAGGAGTTGCAGCACTGCACTTTATCGGTGGTTTAACTGCACTATAGGAGTTGCAGCACTGCATTTTATTCTTAGGCACACGTGTTATTATTTCCTGATCATATTGATTTTTCATCATTTGTCAAGGGACTTTTCCTTCGCTGATTTTCTTTTCTTTCACTGAATGACTACTGACAAGTTTGGTATGTGGGGTGATATAATTATATCACATTGTCAAAGTAATCAAATCTTTGTAGCAATTTTACCAAATCAAATCATGTGTGATTTTAAACAAGTGAACTACTTGCATATGAGCACATTTATGTGTGTGATTCACTTGGTCTTCCTTTTAAAACTTTCCTTTAATTTTCTTTTATAGATATTCAGTCTTGATGTCAAAAGGTGACATACAGAAACGATCATTGGCATGACACTCTTACTGCGAAGGTTTATTCTCCTTCACCATGGATCCCAGATAACTAATACCCTTGAAGTTGCACCAGGAACGGGGAATGTATCTTTAATTATAATTGATTTATAACTTAAATATTAATATTAATTTATCAAAAGATCTATAAAGTCAAAACCCACCATATAGGATAAGTTTGCTGATAAAGATCATGCAGTATTTGACTAGTTAATTAAGGACGTGAAACTTTTTACGCACTGATGGTGCATCGTCATTTAACTCAAAAAAGAAAAAATATTTCACAATACATGTTGAGAAAAGAGTTCATACATTAAATATGTAAAACAATATTACATCATCATCCAATCAAAAACCATGTTGTATTTTATGCGATTTTTTTCATATGGATTAAAGATGTTGATTGTGCTAACTCCCTCTGTTGTTCTGTTCCCTCGATTACTCTAGCTTTCACACATGCGTATTGATGTCTATAATCAAAACATTAACAATTTGCTAACGAAAAGTGGAACACAAAAGCATAAGATACATTGTCTTCTCACTTGTAAATCAAAGAGGAGACACGAGCTAGCAGCTTTGTGGCCGTCGTTGCATTGTGGCAATAGGCTTCACCACATCGCTACTCATGTTGAAGGGTGGCACAAACCAAGAAAATAGCATCACAAAAGAAGGCTACTGGGAGGGTGTGGAAGGGGGGAAGAAACAACATAGCGTGTTTTTTTAAAATAGACCATTTTTTTAATGTTAAAATGTCAATCAATTTGAAATGGAAGTATCATCGCCCTGTCCAATGACCAGCATTGAATATAATACACAGTTTTTTAAAATGTCAAACAAACTAAGAAACGATAAAAAAAAAAACAATTACAAGGCAGTGTAGGAAGTGTCCTCTACTTGAAGAACTCCATGATCCAGTAAGAATGAACATAGCATTGGTATCTGATGCCACTAAATCCAGCAGCAGTTGCCAATTCCATGAATTCTTCCTCTGTTCGCTCTTTCCCTCCTGGATTTTGAATCGTCATCACAACATCTAATTGGGAAACGGATTTCCAAGCAGCATTAGTATCTGGCATAATTGGAAGAACTGCCTCCATGACTATCACCTTTCCATCGTCAGGAATAGCTTCATAGCAATTCTTCAACAGCTTTATACACCAATCCTTACCCCAATCATGAAGTATCCACTGCACAATTTAATCACCACTCACTACATATATCAGTCTTTATATATATGAGACTAAATCCAGAGAGTTCAAAGCTACCTTCTACTATTGGTCTGACCACACACACACACACACATATATATATATATATATATATATATATATATGAGAGGAGTGAGATCAGAATTCTGAATCATGATTTTGCACCACATGTTGGTTTTGGTTATTGAATAGGAGGGTGCTTTATTGGTGTTAATCATATGATAGCCATGTATTGAAAGTTGGGTATTTCTGATACCATAATTAAAATTCTTTTCTTTCTAATAAAAAACAAAATACATATCTAGGCTCTATATATGCATCCAAATTTTGTAAAACTTAAAACATGTTTGGTGAGGAGAAAGAGGATGGGTTGACATTAACTTGAATCCATCAACTGAATTACAAACAAACACTCACCTTCATAAAGATGGCATCTCCTTTTGGCACACTTTCAAACATATCACCGGCAACGTGTTCCACTCCTACAATATTTGGTAGCTTTGATTTTTAAATTCAATGTACTTAATTAAATATGCACAGAACAGGTGATAGTATATATTAGTATTACCTAACAGAGAAAGTGGACAAAATTTAAGTTTTTTTTTTTTCAATTTTATATGAGCATGGGATAAAAATGTGTGAAGATCATACCAGGATTGGAAGGAGCATGTTGTATGACATGAGGCAAGTCGAAATTGATGGCCTGAATGTGAGGGTATTTAGAAGTGATCAAACTAATGTTGATCCCAAGACCACCTCCAACATCCACCACTCTTTTTATGTCTTCAAAACCTTTGTAGCATTCCAGAACTTTCTTCATCACTAATGTGGTGTGATTGATCATTCCAGTATTGAACACTTGATTGAATCTTGAGTCCAAGCTTGGATACTCAAAAGCATGAGTGCCATAAACCCTGTTGAACGGAATACCTCCTCCCCGAATTGCGTTATTTTACTTCATTAAATTAGAGTGGAAGTGGATAGTGAGAAGTCTATAAAATAAGCATTGCTACTATCAAACTTTGTGGACTTTCAACAAATAAATTAGAAATTGAATACACTCAGGCTGATCTAGTGAGCCTTGTTTTGAAGCAATAATGTGACAGCTTGCAGTCTTCATTGTTTCATTTTATTGAACTTTGAAACAGTTATCATTCACGATGAATTTGAACTGTTGTCTCGCTATGAATAGTAAGAGACGAAATCAAATGACATAAGTGGAGCAAAATGTGTTCAAGACTCACTAGATAATTCTTATTAGCTATTAGTCTAATTTCATTCAAAGGATTCTGTACAAAGCATTCCCCCTCCCCCATCTTAAAAAAGGAAAAAGAAAAAAAGGCTCATTCAAATTGGATTCTGTACAGGCATTATTTTTTGGATGAAGATCTTGATAAATCAGACAGCTAATACTTTATAACAGTAAAAAATCTGACATAAAATGAAAGAGAGAAGTTTGAGGTAGAAGGAGATTAACCAGCTTTGTAGGAAGATGTTATCTTGTATCAAGGTCAACAAGGGTCCCAATGAAACTCCATCAGAATTGCGAGCAAAGAATTTGGCAACAGGAGTGATGCTGTAGAGCCTGTGAAAGGATCCAAGGTTTTGGTTGTCAGGAATGAGTGAACAGTTAAGAATGTTGTGAGAGGCAAGAAGAGCAAGGACACGATCTAGCATTGAGGGGGCTTCTGGATTGTTGCATGAAAGTTGTAATGCTATCTCCTTGGCCGAGAGCTTTGATGCTTCACCAGCTTTTTGCAACACATCAAAAACGCCCAGCTCTACGGCTGTTTGAAGTGTCATGGAAAGCATAAGGGAGCTACAGAGCTGCATGGCATAAGAGAAGCTCTCTTCATCTTGTGATTTTTGTGTTTCCTTCATTGACTTTGGAAGGTTAGCCATTTCCATTTTAGAAGGACAGACTGTGTTGCCTTAGTTTATATCAGAAGATATCAATTGTAGGAAATACATGCTACAATGTTATGAAGTTATGTTTGTTTATAGACTAAAAAAAATCATTTTTACTGGGCAGCCAACGGTTATATACAGTAAATCAGTTAAATCTCTCGTAAAATGTAATTTCTTTTTCATCACATCTTATATTTCTCTCTTTTCACGTTTTATAACGGTGATCTAGTTACCTAATTATTCCAGTTGTTACATATATTAATTACGTAAGCCCCAAAATAAAGAAATTATGTATTAAGTATTTTTCTCTCTACAAATGGAACTCATTAGTTTGACGGTTTCTTTAGCAAAATTATACATTGTATAGTTAGTGGGGCCACTGTTGTTTGCTAGTGGTGATGGAGGAAGCATCCCATTAAATAAAAATATAAATAAATAGATAAGGAAATAAAGAAGAGAGGAAAAGACACAAGAATTTAACGTGGTTCAGCAATTTGCCTACGTTCACGACTACACTAGGAACAGTTTATTCTTGATGTGCATTTCAAGCTTTACGGGGAGTTCTTTATATAGAGACAAAAGACAGTCTCTCTCACTTTTCTAAATGATGTGGGACTAAAGTCTAAATGCATCTTTTTTTACATGATGTGGGACTAATCAAATTACATATACTCCTAACAATTCTCCCACTTGGAGTTTGATTCACATCACAACCTAGTGTAGTGCCTTGGTCATCAATCACTCTCGAAGGCCCGTTGAGGTAACACAAAACCTCAACTTATCAATTGTAACTGTCTTGGTCAACATATCTGCTGGATTCTCTGACCCTGGGATCTTCAACAAAGATAGCTCTCCATTACTGATCAAGTCTTTTATAAAATGATACTTTATCTCAATATGCTTGCATCTAGAATGAAGGATTGGATTTTTAGCAAGGTATACTGCACTCTGGCTATCACTAAATAATGGAGCATCATTTTGTTCTTTTCCTAGTCCTCTGAGAAGATTCTTCAGTCATATCATCTCCTTGGCTGCTTCTGAAATTGTCACATACTCAGCTTCAGTGGTTGAAAGAGAAACTCTACCTTGAAGTTTAGACTTCCAACTGATAGCAGTACCGCCCAACAAAGATATGTAGCCTGTTGCGCTCTTTCTACCATCTAGATCTCCTCCTAAGTCTCATCAGAAAAACCCTGTAAAGTGAGATTACTTCTTTTAAAACATAAGTGCATCCTTGAAGTACCCTTCAAATATCTCAATATCCACTTCACAGCCTCCCAATGCTCATTTCCAGGACTGGATAGAAACCTGCTCATAACTCTCACTGCATTTGCTATGGCTGGTCTGGTACACACCATAGCATACATCAAGCTCCCTACTGCAGAAGCGTATGGTATTTTAGACATGTAATCTTTTTCTTCATCAGTCTGAGGAGATTGCCTTTTTGAAAGTTTTAGGTGTGTTCCCAAAGGGGTATTCCTGGTCTTTGCATCTCCTATATTGAACCTGTCAAGCAATTTTTTAATATAATTCTCCTGAGACAACTTCAAAGTACCTTCTGATATGTCTCTAGAGATTCTCATGCCAAGAATTTGTTTGGCTAGACCAAGATCCTTCATCTCAAAGTTTCCTGCTAACTATTTCTTCAACTTGTTAATTTCTGTCATACTAGACCCTGTAATTAACATGTCATCAACATATAAATCAAGAATAATATAACTGCCAACACATTTCTTAACATAACAACAGTAGTCTTCTTCACATTTATGAAACCCTGCGCTGCTCATAAATTCATTAACCTTTTTGTACCACTGTCTCGGTGCTTGTTTCAGGCCATACAAACTTTTATGGAGCTTGCATACAAGATTCTCCTTGCCTTGTACTTCAAAACCTTCTGGTTGTTTCATAAAGATGTCCTCCTCTAGATCCCCATGCAGAAATGCAGTTTTAACATCTAACTGCTCAAGATGAAGATTTTCTGTAGCTACAATACTCAAAATGGCTCTGATGGTAGTCATCTTCACAACAGGAGAGAAGATCTCTGTGAAGTCGATTCCTTGTTTCTGCTGGAATCCTTTCACTACGAGTCTCACCTTATATCTTTTACTTCTATCTGGTTCTTCCTTTATCCTATAGACCCACCTGTTCTGTAGAGCCTTCTTCCCTTCTAGTAGCTTGGTTAGAGACCAAGTTTTGTTCTTTTGGAGGGATTTCATCTCCTCTTCCATTGCTTGCTCCCACTTGACAGAATTATCTCCTGCATAGCTTCAAGAAATGCTCGCTTCACCAAAGATCGATCAACAACAACAGATAATGTAATGAAGGGGAATACCTTTGCGGTGCTACTATCGTTCTGCTTGACCTTCTTACTTGGGTCTCAAAAGGTTCCACCTCTATTGTTGGTTCTGGTTCTGTTATTGGTTCTGGTTCAGACTCAGACTCAGTATCTTGCCTTCTATTGACTACGTCCTTTTCTGAGATTTCTTCTAGTGCTACTTTCTCACAGGCCACTGATTGTTTGTTTGCGCTTGCGGATTCTGTAGACCTGTCTTTATAGAACACACTTTCATTAAAAGTAACATTTCTACTTCTGATGATTTTCTTGTTTTTGTCATCCCAAAATTTGTAGCCATACATGTCAGATCCATAACCAATGAAATAACATAATTTTGCCTTGGGGTCTAATTTATCTCTACTATTAGAGTCTATCAGAATATATGAGGCACAACCAAAGACTTTCAAATGTGAAAAATTTACCTCCTTCCCAGACCATACTTCTTCAGGTAACTGATAGTCTAAAGGAACCGATGGACCTCTATTTATGAGATAGGCGGCTGTGTTTATCACCTCTGCCCAAAACACCTTAGGTAGGCCTGACTGGATTCTCATGCATCTAGCTCTCTCATTCAAGGTTCTGTTCATTCTTTCTGCCACACTGTTTTGCTCTAGTGTCCCTAGCACTGTCTTGATCATTCTGATCCCATTCTCTGAACAAAATTCGCTGAATTCTCTGCTATCATACTCTCCACCATTATCAGATTTCAGACTTTTCACTGTTAGACTTGTTTGATTTTCAACCTCCCTTTTCCACCTTTTGAACACAGAAAGCACGTCAGATTTATTTTTAAGGAAATAGACTCATACCTTTCTTGTAGAGTCATCAATGAAGGTTACATAATATTGTGAGCCTCCAAGGGATTTCACTAGAGCAGGCCCCCATGCATCAATTCTAGCCTTTCAACTTTCGATCTCATTCTCAGCTTAGAAAAACTGACCTTTTTCTGCTTTCCAAAAATACAGTGTTCACAAGGTCCAATATCAATATGCTTTATGTCAGACAACTTACCTCTTGACACCATGAGCTTGATCCCCTTTTCACTGATATGCCCAAGTCTCTGATGCCATAGGCTGGAACTATTGGCAGCCTCTGCGACGGTTATCATATCCTCATTTGCAAGCATATAAAGAGACCCTCGCTTCTTTCCACGAGCAATAACCAAATTGCCTTTCATTACCTTCCAAGATCCATCCCCAAAAGTAGTATAGTGCCCCTCATTGTCTAACTGTCCCACAGATATTAAGTTTCTCTTTAAGGCGGGGATATGTCTGACATTGTGCAAAGTCCACAGGGCACCATTAGAGGTTCTAATGTCAACATCACCTCTTCCCACAATATCAAGGGATTTTCCATCTGCAAGGTAAACCTTCCCAAATTCCCCTGAAACATAGTTATAAAATAGTTCTAAGGAAGGTGTAGTGTGGAATGACGCACCTGAGTCCATTATCCATAAATCAACAAGACTATCTAAACTGCATATTAATGCATCTCCAGTCTCATCTGATGCAGCATTTGCAGATTCATCATCATCTTTTTTCTTTTTGTTCTTCCATTTTGGAGCCTTACATTGATGAGCAAGATGACCCTTTTTCTGGCAGTTCCAACAGGCAAATTTTGTCTGTCTCCCTCTAGATTTTGATCTGCCCCGTCCTTGATTCTGACCTTTCTGGCTACTTCTTCCTCGAGTTTCAATACTCAACGCAGAACTGGAATCGGAATTAGAACACTCACCTGAACCTCTCCTGCGAACGTCTTCGCTTAAGATCAAGTATGTATATCATCAAGTTTCAACTTGTTATTACTGGCAGAACTACTAACTGCAGTAACAGTTGCACTCCAACTTTCCACTCCAACTTTTCGGAAGGGATGATAATAGAATCAATGCTTTCACCTCATCATCAAAGTTGATCTGCACTGAGGCCAACTGGGCAAGGATTGCGTTAAATTCATTAATGTGATTAGTAACAGAATTACCTTCGCCCATTTTAAGGTTGACTAGCCTCCGTATTAGATACACTTTGTTGGCTGCAGATGGCTTCTCGTACATGTTTGATAATGCATTCATCAGACCTACAGTTGTCTTCTCGTTCATAATGTTGAACGCGACGTTTTTGGCTAACGTCAAACGGATCACACCAAGCGTCTGCCGATCTAGCAGCTCCCAGTCTAACTGCTCCAAGGGCTGATACAACTTCTTCTGATACAGGTAGTCATCTATCTGCATCGTCCAGAATCCGAAGTCTCTGCCATCAAACTTCTCGATCTTCACCTTTCCTTCTTCCAACGCCATGTTCTTGCCGCTTTCCAAGAGGATAAACCAATCTTTTCTGATGTGGAAGATCAGACAAAGTCGCAATCACAGAGCATATTAAGAAATTGGCTCTTGATACCAATTGTTAAGAACAAAGCAATAAATAAAATAAATAAGGAAATAAAGAAGAGAGAAAAAGACACAAGAATTTAACCTGGTTCAGCAATTTGCCTACGTCCACGACTACACTAGGAACAATTTATTTTTGGTGTGCATTTCAAGCTTTACAGAAGTTCTTTATATAGAGACAAAAGACAGTCTCTCTCACTTTTCTAAACGATGTGAGACTAAAGTCTAAATGCATCTTTTTTTACATGATATGGGACTAATCAAACTACATATACTCCTAACAGGAAGCATCTGAAAATGGTTGGTTGGTGTATCATTTCTGTGATTCCCTGTCATGGAATTAGTGGATCGTACGTCGCCAGAAATAAGACAGTGTTTGTCTCTTTATAAGTTTGTTTATTTCTTTAAGATCACAACTCGTTAAAAATATGTGTGTGAGGATGATGTATTGATATTAAATATAAAACTAGTTCATTTATGTACCCACCAAACCCTATCCTATTGAATACGTAACCGTTTCTCCTCACATTTAAAGATATCTTTAATTATATTTAATATAATTTATAGTATCTGGTGCATAACTGTCACCTGTTGAATATTAGGTAATTACCTTTACTTGACGGTAACACTATAGATATAAATAAGCCTTATTGTCATGTTTAATCTCACTAATTCATGTTACTTTTACTTAATTACAATTACTTATTTAATAATCAAATTTTTGCAAGTACGTCAACACATTCGTCACCGTGATACAGATACGATCACTCCACTTCTAATTCCCTAACAAATCAATATGATGAAATAATAAATTGATTACTGGCTTTAAACAATTGAGACATGAAATGCTATGTTTGATTTGGAAAAAGATAAGAGGGAACATGTAGTTTAGTGTATTCATAGTGAATTAAGGTGGTTAATCATTCATGCATTTGAAGATGAAATTCTATTTTAGTGTGTGACTTGACATATGACTACAATAATTAATATGCATATTTTGCATAGCTTTTGACGAAGAACTCTTTGATTTTGGTAACTTTCACTTCTTATTTTGCAGAAATTCTTATAGCACATATCATTTTTCAAACACTCCCATTTGTTAATAGATACAATGATTTTCTAAAATTAAGTGCATTTTTAACTTACTTTTCATAGCATATGTTTTAAACTATAATCCAAATTGGTTCAGTTATAAAAGATACAGATATATACGTTAGAACCAAATTCACATATTTTAATCTATATATGTTTGTGTTTTCAGATGGTGTACATTAACAATGAATTTTGAATAAAGATTTTTAAATATTTTTTTAAATAAAGATTTTTACATTAACAATGAATTTTGAATGCATTTTCTTAAATGTTTTTAATACTTATTATCTCAAATTAAAATATTTAAAACTCAACTTCAATAATATTCAAAATAAATAACCAAGAACATTAAATATGCGAGCCACTTATTTTGTTTAGGGGTTTCACAAACCATATAGTATATTGTGTTACAAACTTATTGTAAACTTTTAATATCATTCAATAATTTTAAATGAAATTAACATAAACTATATATGTACGCGTCTTCTCAGTTTAAAAAGTATTTTCGGATTAAATTATTCACCTAACAACAAAATTCATATATCTTGATTTATTTATTTTTTTTTAGTTTTCTTCGTATTCATACAAAGAATCAAATTAAATAAACTCTTATTTTAGTTTCTAAAATTTATTTATAACTTTACCAAATTTGCTGAAGTCTAGCTTTTAGATTTCTAATCATTTGTTGCACTGTGAAGGCTTATTCTCCTTTACCTTGGATCCTCATATTACTAATACCTTTGAAGTTGCATTAGGAACTGGGAATGTATCTTTTATTATAATTGATTTATAACTTAATATTAACATTAATTTATCAAGGGATATAAAAAGTCAAAATCCACCACATAGGGTAAGTTTGTTGATTTTTAGAAGAGTCACTTTAACGATGATTCAGTATTGAAAAATATTTGGTAGACAACTGCAATACACAGACAACCAGTTATAAAATGTGAAGAAAGAGAAATACGCAGATAATCTGTGAGTGGGTTGGCTGCTGTATATTACAATTGATAGCATAATAAAGTTGTTCAGTATTTGACTAGTTAACAGACCAATAGTGCATCGTCATTTAACTCAAAAGAGATAAAATATTTCACAATACATATTGAGAAAAGAGTTCATACATTAAATATGTAAAAATAATATTACATCTTCATCCAATCAAAAACTATATTGTATTGAATGCGATTTTTCTCATATGGATCAAAGATGTTTGTTGTGCCAACTCCCTCAGTTGTTCCTTCGATTACTTTACCTTTCACACATGTGGGTAGATGTCTATAAGATGCATATTTCCTTCTCACTTGTAAGGAATAAAAATGAAAGAGGAAACCTGAGCTAGCAGCTTTGTGGCCGTCGTTGCATTGTGGCAAAAGGCTTCACCACATCGCTACTCATGTTGAAGGGTGGCGCAAACCAAGAAATTGACATCAAAAAAGAAGGCTATTGGGAGGATGGAAGGGGGAAGAAACAACATAGCGTGTTTTGTAACCAACATATATCTATATTGTTTAAAACATTATCGACAGTCCAATGGCCAGCATTGAATATAATACACAGTTTTTAAAATGTCAAACAAATTACGAAACAATAAGATAACAATTACAAGGAAGGGTATGAAGTTTCCTCTACTTGAAGAACTCTATAATCCAGTAAGAAAGAACATAGCATTGGTATCTGATGCCACTAAATCCAGCAGCAGTTGCCAATTCCATGAATTCTTCCTCTGTTCGCTCTTTCCCTCCCGGATTATGAATCATCATCCCAACATCAATTTGGGAAACAGCTTTCCAAGCAGCATTAGTCTCTGGCATAATTGGAAGGACTGCCTCCATGACTATCACCTTTCCATCTTCAGGAACAGCTTCATAGCAATTCTTCAACAGCGTTATACACCGATCCTTACTCCAATCGTGTAGTATCCACTGCACAATTTAATCACCATTCACCACTCACTACATATATCAGTCTTTGTATATGTGAGACTAAATCAAGAGAGTTTAAAGCTACCTTCTACTATTAGTCTGACCACACACACAGACATATATATATATATATATATATATATATATATATATATATATATGTGAGAGGAGTGAGAGCAGAATTCTGAATCATGATTTTGCACCACATATTGGTTTTGGTTATTGAATAAGAGGGTGCCTTATTGGTGTTAATCATATGATAGCCATGTATTGAGAGTTGGGTATTTCTTATACCTTAATTAAAATTCTCTTTTTCTAATAATAAACAAAATACATATCTAGTCTCTATTTCTACATTCAAGTTTTATAAAACTTATGTAAAACATGTTTAGTGAGGAGAAAGAGGATGGGTTGACATTTACTTGAATCCATCAATTGAATTACAAACTAAAATTCACCTTCATAAAGATGGCATCTCCTTTTGGCACACTTTCAAACATATCACCGGCAACGTGTTCCACTCCTACAATTAAGTATACACAGCACAGGTGATAGTATATATTAGGAAAAATATTTGGTAGGCAACTGCAATGCATAGACAACCAGACAACTAGTTATAAAATATGAAGAAAGAGAAATACGTATATGTATATATATAAATGTGAGTGAGTTAGCTGGTTAGTTATATATTGCAGTTGGCTGTGAAGTAAAGTTTATATTAGTATTACCTAGCTAACAGAGAATGTGGACAAAATTTAAGTATTTTTTTTCTTTCAATTTTATATGAGCATGGGATAAAAATGTGTGAAGATCATACCAGGATAGGAAGGAGCATGTTGTATGACATGAGGCAAGTAGAAATTGATGGCCTGAATGTGAGGGTATTTAGAAGTGATCAAACTAATGTTGATCCCAAGACCACCTCCAACATCCACCACTCTTTTTATGTCTTCAAAACCTTTGAAGCATTCCAGAACTTTCTTCATCACTAATGTGGTGTGATTGATCATTGCATTATTAAACACTTGATTGAATCTTGAGTCCAAGCTTGGATACTCAAAAGCGTGAGTGCCATAAACCCTGTTGAACGGAATACCTCCTTCCCGAATTGCTTTTTTTAGCTCAAAGCTAAGAACGAATACACAGTTATTTTACTTCATTAAATTAAAGTGGAAGTGGATATTGAAGAAGTCTATAAAATAAGCATTGTTATTATCAAACTTTGTGTACTTTAAATACATAAATTAGCAATTGAATACACTCAGGCTGATCTAGTGAGCCTTGTTTTGAAGCAATAATGTGACAGCTTAGAGTCTTCATTGTTTCATTTTATTGAACTTTGAAACAGTTATCATTAACCACGAATTTGAACTGTTGTCTTGTGAATAGTAAGAGAAGAAATCAAATGACATAAGTGGAGAAAATTGTGTTCAAGACTCACTAGATAAATCTTATTAACTATTAGTCTAACTTCATTCAAAATGGATTATGTACAAACCATTTCCCCCTCCCTTATTTTAAAAAAAGGAAAAAGAAAAAGGCTCATTCAAATTGGATTCTGTACAGGCATTATTTTTTGGATGAAGATCTTGATAAATCAGACAGCTAATACTTTATAACAGTAAAAAACCTGACATAAAATGAAAAAGAGAAGTTTGAGGTAGAAGGAGATTAACCAGCTTTGTAGGAAGATGTTATCTTGTATCAAGGTCATCAAGGGTCCCAATGAAACTCCATCAGAATTGAGAGCAAAGAATTTGGCAACAGGAGTGATGCTGTAGAGCCTGTGAAAGGATCCAAGGTTTTGGTTGTCAGGAATGAGTGAACAGTTAAGAATGTTGTGAGAGGCAAAAAGAGCAAGGACACGATCTAGCATTGAGGGAGCTTCTGGATTGTTGCAAGAAAGTTGTAATGCTATCTCCTTGGCCGAGAGCTTTGAAGCTTCACCAGCTTTTTGCAGCACATCAAAAACGCCAAGCTCTGTGGCTGATTGAAGTGTCATGGAAAGGAAAATGGAGCTACAGAGCTGCATGGCATGAGAGAAGTTCTCTTCATCTTGTAATTTTTCTGTTTCCTTCATTGACTTTGGAAGGTTATCCATTTCCATTTCCATATTTTAGAAGGACAGAATGTGTTGCTTTAGTTTATATAAGTAGATATCAATTCTTCCACCAAAATTATTCTACGTTAACTAGCTAACCCTATAATATATGTGTACATATACATATGTATTAACCCGCTTATTATTAAAATTTATACATATTTTTCTTTCTTCACAATTTATAATTGATTGTCTTCGTCAAGTAGTCAACTGCAATGTATAGTTAATTAGTTAACTCTCAGAACATATACATAATAATCAGCTAACTCTTTTTTTTTCTTTATAATTTATAACTAATTATTTGTGTATTGGTGTTAGTTACTAAATATTTTCCTTCAATCACCTCTCAACAACAGTTAAATCACATTCAACCATTTAACAATCGATCTAATTTTAAAAACATTAATTATAATCAGTTTCATTCTATTCCATATTTTACCAGTGCTTCCGACAGCATGGCGTTTATGCAAAGTAACTGATATTTTTTTTTTAAGGCTTAATAAAATATACCTTTGCCCCTACCATATACCATAATTTTAGTCTTGGTCCTTATTAAATTAATTTTTTTAAAATTTGACCTTGTAAAATTAGTTTTTTTTTATCCTTATTACATTGTTTTGGTCCTTGTATAATTAATCTATTTTCACCTACTTAATTTATTTTTATTGAATATAATACAATATTTATCATCAATAAGTATTATTCTAATTAAATTTTTACATTTATACTTTTAATAATTTTACAAAAAATGTGACATTAACTAAAATAAATGAGAGAGAAATGAAACAAATAAAGTTGTCTGAGTTAGATTACGACTTTTGCAGAACTAGCATATATCATTAATGATTACGTGTGTGTATATAATAGTAAAAGAGTTTTATTGGTTATTAATTATAATGATGGATGACTCATTATATACCCATCAAATTATGAAAAATAAAAGAACAGAATAAAACGTGATTCTTTTAAATTTACTCTAAAAATAAATTTATCTCTCCTTTCATATATATATTAAAATTGTGAGTGCTCCACACTTGACAATTGTTAAATTGGTGGTTCACTCGTTTGTTTTCTTTAGAGGCAGACCCCAAACGTGAATGATCCCTATCTATGACATGTGAGTTTGAAATAAGATTTTGGCACATGAAACATGTGCTGAATAAGATTTTGGCACTTAACGTGTATTCTGTGCTGTATATAATTATATTTAAATTAGATAGGATTATTATGAATAGCTAGATTTTTGTATGAATATTTAATATAATTACAAACTTAATTAAATTTAAAATTACTAGTTAAGTTTGTTAGATATTTAATATTGGACGAAATCTTAAGGGTGTGAAGTCTCACGTCAGCTAGAGATAGGATAATGTTGTGTGTATATAAGTGAGGACAAACCTCACCTTATGAGCCGGTTTATGGGGTTGAGTTAGGCCCAAAACCCACTTTTAAAGTTAGTTGATGTTGGTATAAAAAATGTAAAGTATTCAGAAATTGATCTCTTATCATCAAGAGCACATAGAGAAGCAAGAAGCAAAATGTTGTAACTAGTTCCAGCGCTGAAGCTGAATTCTGAGGAATGATTTTTGGACTCTACGAAGGTATGTGACTTAGACTACTTCTCCGAAACTTAGGGTATGTACAAACACGTTTCATTCAGTTGTATTGAGATAACAAAGTTGCGTGTGACGTTGACAGATTTTTAATCAACCCTATCCAACATGATCATATGAAACATGTGGAAGTTGACAGATTTTTATCAAGGAAAAGCTTGGTAAAAATATTCTAGAATTGCCAAATAATTTGATCTAAAGATCAACTCGCAGATATTCTTACCAAAACTGTTACAAATACAAATTAGGAATATATAACATCTATTTACCAACTTGAGGGGAGTGTTAAGAAGGAGAATATCTGATTAGTTAAGATTATGTTTGCATAGATATTATGATTAGCTAAAATTTTATCTTTTCCTCATTTAATATTTATTTCCTTATTAGTCCGTCATTTGTAATACTATAAATATACTATCTTATAAAAAAAATTAAATGAATGAAATTGTGAATTATATTAGTTTTTTCAAGTTGGTATCAGAGTCTATCCCATGATAGATAAAGATGTTGGGTCACCATTGTAAAACTAATATTGGACCACCAGTTGAATATTTTCCACGCTCGAGAAGTTCAATACTCGCTATGGGAATGATATATTGGAAATTTAATATTAGTCGAAATTTCGAGAATGTGATGTCCCACAGGATCTGTTGTGTGAATATAAGTGGAAGCAAACCTCACCTAACGAGCTGATTTATAGGATTGAGTTAGGCTCAATTTCAAACTGATGAGCTTGTGGTAAATGGTAATCATAATTAACTCACTGCATTCCTGGAATAAGTTAAATATATTTATTATATAACTATATTAATTTTATATTAATTTAAATGATATAATATATTAACTATCATAATATATATTTAATTTCAATCTTATTTCATTTTGTTCTATTAATTTGATATTATTTCATACAAAATCGTGTACATATAGATAATCAGGCACAAACTTTAGGGATGTCAAGGCTCCCACTTGCCTCTAAAATAATCCACCACTTATTATGAGAATTCTATCATTAAATATAATAAAATTAGTAAGTATGTGGACAGAATTTAAGTGGGGCATGTGGAAACTTTTCTGCTATGCACTCATCATCAAGAATTAGGTTTACGTATTTATCCAATATGTTGCATGATCATGCACCAAAGTAGGTCGTAAGGAAAAGTAGGGTTGTGTTCTTGCCAAAAATAACCAGTTGTTATTAATTGCAATTTCATAACACTCAGTTTTGATTTTATTTGTGGCCTCAATTAGTCAGTGAATTGGCAATTTCTTTTACCAAAATGGAAAGGCTAAGTTCATTCCCTTACACGACGCTTTCCTGTCCTTCCATTTAAATCAATTACAAGTTACTATAATATCTAACTTGATCATGATGGACTCATATAAAATTAATAAGTCTTGATACAAGACAAAAGTAACTTACAATAACCACTATTAATTAATACTATTGTGGCTAATCTATGGCCTAGTCAGATAATAAATTCATACTATTTCTTTATTTTAATTTTTATATAATATGAGTGTAAAAAATTTTACACAATTAATTAACTAAAAAAACTATCATCAACAAGATAACTATTGTAAAAATTAATCCACTTTTCTATGTAATAGTTTGTTATTAAATGAAAGTTAAAGATGTTTACACTCTTAGTGTATACATTATTAATTTAATTAATTCTTTTTTTGTTATTACTATGTACTCTCTGTATGTCATCAACTAATTAATCAATTGACTGTGTGTTACGAATAAATCTGTGTTTAAACTATGTAAGGAGTAAGGATAACATATTATTAGGTTGAGCTTGAGGCAATCAAAGACACCAATTCTGAAACTAATTAAGCTATGCATATATATGAGACAAAGATATCTTATATACCATAGGATTTATTAATTAATTCGAGCATTCCCACCACATATATATTATGCTTCAACTTTTTCGGTTCTCAAACATATAAGGTACACCCGTTTCATTTACTATAGAACAATGCACATGTATATAGTATAAGCTTATGCATTGAATAAACACCCAACTTTAATTACTTATATAACTTGCTAACTAATACCTAAGTACAGTAGTTGAGAAATTAAAAAGAGAAAGTATTTAATATGTAAATTATGGGTGAGAAAAAATATTAAACAGAACAATTTTATGCAGCCCAATAAAAATCATTCTCCTCTTCTTTTCTTAACAAGTATCCTAAAGGTATTAGTTAGCATTTATATAATTAGATCTAAATAATGATGATGTTATTAAGCCTGGACCACTCTATACGCACTTAAGTGTATATAAATATATTATTATTATATAGAGAGAGATTTTGCATAAACAAATGTTACAGAAGTAGAAAAATGACCTTTTAATGTTAAAAATCGTTAAATAGTTCCCACATCAAAAGTGATGACTTTTAACATCAATTTTCTACATTAATACCTTACGTTAATTGTGGTTTTAATATCAGTTATTAAAAATAATTAATGTCAAATATAATAAAAAAAAATTTAAAAAAGGTTTTTTGGACGTTGATTAGTTCTAATATCAAAAATATTTTTTCTTAGTGTAGCTATTGACAAAGCATACAACATCAAAATCTACCTACCGAAGTCATTTTCTCTTTCTTCTTTCTTTTAGTAAACAAGTAAAAGCACGTTAAACAAAATTAATGATTAATCATTTTAAAATTAAATTTGATTACCTATCACACAGTTCCACTAATAATAAAACCATAAAAAGAAAAGAGATTTTAAAATAACAATATTACAATTTATAGTGTTTTAGATCTTTTAATGTCACATGTCATCTTTAATTTTTCCATCTTCACCGCAACAAACACAAACAAGATGTAAATAAAATATGAATTTGACTTTTCTCAGCAAGTATGAAAAAAAAAAAAAACACAAGTGTTTAAGACTTTTCATTTACATTATTAGCCATTTCATATTGTAGTTAAAAATATTTAAGTTAACAATATTTTATTATAATAAATAATATGAAACAGATAAATTATATACATAAGTTAATAAATGTTAAATAACACAAGTATTTTTAATATAGTAAATATATTCTTATTTTAGAAAAAATACTATTATATAAAGCATCACTTATTATACATTTGTTTCTAATATTTCTTTTTAAAGAATAGTTTAAATTAAGAAAAGAAATACCTTGATTATAACATTATAGAAGATTTCAAATTTATGTATGTCGACAAAAAAATATTATTTGATGGAAAAATGAGTGATAAAGAATATATATATATATATATATATATATATATATATATATATATATATATATATGAGTGAATATTCATATATTATTACTCGTAAGAAAAAAATTGTCAAAATCACAAATCAAATCGCTCACATGCGTGGATTTCTAATTTGATATGCAGAAGCTGAGTGGATAAATACCTCTATCACATTCGTGGTGGAATTCAATAAAGTTGGCAGGGCTCTGGTTCTTGTAATTAATGTATCTCCATTTTTCCTATCCAATCAGAGAGAATGAGAGATGAATTAATAGTGTGACTAATTGATCCGAACATCATAATAAATATGATCAATATACAGTTATAAAAAGACTTGAATGGTATATACAAAGTTATATATTTTTATTCAACAATTGGTTAAAAAGTATTCATGACAATTTACTTTACATAAATAGATCTGGATTAATATTCTTAATCATACATGTCAACTTAATCATTAATTTCATTAAAATTCATGACAAATATATGATTTTATCTAATGTACTACAGGATATGATTATACTGATGAAGCTTACTTGTAGACAAATATATGATTTTATCTAATGTTTCATGACAAAAATAAAAAATTGGCCATAAGATGAAGCTTACTTGTAGAATGGAGTTAACCTTGAACAGACAAACAAAAAAAAAAAAAAAACATCTTTAATGTCACCACAACATTCCTAATATGTGCCTTGAATGATTCAGAGGAGGAGAAAAGACCTGACATCTCCTGAAATAGTATAATCCCCTAGAATTTGGTTGATTCCACCTCCTCGATACGTGGTTAAGATATAATAGTTATAAAATTTGTGGATTTTGATCTTCATTAAAAAAATAAACACGAAGACAGTTATTTGGATTCCATTGTTGATTTTTTGGGAATAAAAAAAAACAAAATAATGAAATATTGGAAGAAAAGAATATATAAACTTGAAAGAGACAATTTGTATTGAATGTTTGATATTATTCAGCTGTTAATTATAATATTTATAATGATTGTAGTAAAAGAGAAACAAATATTTGCTCCTAAAATTAAGGAACCACTACACCGCACTAAGTGATACTTGTTGGTAAAGTTTGAACCATTATATCACTAATTAAGAAGAAAATATTTCTTCTCCTAAAGTCTAAGAACCATTACTTTGACTAGAATAAAATAATTGAAATAATAAAAAAAAAAATTGACCGCTATAAAAATAAAGATGACATGTACAATCCAAAAGCAATTTTCTTAGCACTCCTCCTTGTTTTCGGATATGCAAAGTCCTATCTTCTTTCTTAGAAACTCAAACTTGCTAATTGATAATGGTTTGGTGAACAAATCTGTAACATGATCTTCAGTTTTGCAATAAACAAGAACAACAGCTCCATATTTTTGTACCTCCCTTGAGGTACTCCTCATATCATCAATTGAGTCACCCCAATCGTTATCTGATTTATTCTTGAAGAAGAAGATCCAACACATTTTGGTAAAGTTATTAATAAAAAGAATATAATAAAGATTAACATTTAATGAAGGTGTTCTTTTTGAACCAACAACATCTTTGTGAATCAATTGTGTCTTCCTTGATGGTCTGCATGTTGTCTTTGAGGAAGGTTTTCTTTTTTGCTTGCAAAATTGACTAGTTTTGCAGTTTGAGATTCGATCCTCAAGCTCAGGAACATCAAGTGTTAGTCCTTTTTGACTCAACTACGACAACCCTTAGTGATGATAATGCCCAAGCCTCTTGCGCCAAATTTGTGTGACTTCTTCTTTGAGTGAGAAAGCTTGCTCCTCCTCCAATAAATTTAGAACAAAACTTTTTCCTTTCATTTTTACCTTGAACATATATTGACCGGCTTCATCTTTAATCAAACAATATTTGTTTTCAAAAATAACTTTAAATCCTTTTTCAATTAGTTGACCAACACTTAATAAGTTTTGGTTAAGTTGAGGAACAAAAAGAACATCAAGACTAAATTCTGTGCCTACAAAGCTTGTTATTGCAATTGTCCCTTTTCCTTTGACTGTAATGTAATCACCATTACCTATTCTGACTTTAGTGACATTAGTTGGCCTCAAATCTTTGAAGAGTGTCTTGTCAGAGGTCATATGGTTGGTACAACCACTATCAATTAGCCAACTTTTATTTGACTTATTTCTTAGGAAACAAGTAGCCACAAACAATAGGTCCTCCTCCTCTTAATCAGCAATTTGAGCTCCTTCATCATGGTTATTTTTGTTTTTACAAATTACAGCCTCTGGTCTTTTCCAACATTTGAAGGGTGGATGACCTTTTCTACCACAATGTTGACAAGGTGGATAATTTTTCTTTCCTCCTTTGTCTTTCGTTTGATCATTGGCTGGACTTTCATTGCTTGATGTTTTGTTCTTCTTAACTCCATGATGCCTAGCTGGCAAAGCACCTTCGACAACATGTTCTTGTCTCATCAAACTTCGCTGCTCTTGGGCCGCAGGGGCATGCAACACTTTTGCCAAAGTGATCTTAGAGAGATCCTTTGTGTTCTCCAATGAAGCTATAGATGCTTCGTACCTCTCCGGCACCATTACCAGAATTTTCTCAACAATTCTGGAATCTGCAAAACCATTTCCCAACAATTTTATCTTGTTGGCAATACTCAACAATTCTGAATATTCATTGATTGTGTCAGACTCTTTCATTCTTTGAAGCTCAAACTCCCTCATTAAGTTAAGCACTTGCGTGCTTCTAATTCTTTCATCTCCAGCATATTGCGTCTTTAGATAATCCCAAATTGCTTTTGGTGATTTGAGAGTCAAAATCCTAATAAAAATGGTTATAAAGACATCAGCAAAAAGGCATGACTTTACCTTTGCCTTTCAGGTTTTTTTCTCCTTATGATTCTTGATTTGGGCTATGGTGGGATTGTCCGGCAGCGGAAGGATTTCATAATCCTCTTCTACAACTTCCCAAAGACCCAAAGCCTCTAGGTAAGTCTCCATTTTAACAGCCCAAAGATCATAGTTTTCTCCATCAAAGACTGGAGGTGCAACTTGTGAGAAATTTCGTTCAGCTTCCATTTTCACAGGTCCGTAAGAAAAAGGCTCTTGATACCAATTGTTGGTTTTTGGGAATAAAAAAGAAACAAAGTAATGAAGTATTGGAAGAAAAGAATATATGAACTTGGAAGAGACAATTTGTGTTGAATGCTTGATATTATTCTGTCAATTACAATATTTATAATGGTTGTAGTGAGAGAGAAACAAATACTTGCTTCTAAAGTCAAGGAACCACTACACCACTAAGTGATACTTACTCCTAAAGTTTGAACTATTACATCACTAATTAAGAAGAAAATACTTTTTCCTAAAGTCTAGGAACCACTACTTTGACTAGAACAAAATAATTGAAATAATAAAAAAATAAAATAAAAATTGACAACTGTAAAAATAAAGATGACATGTGTAATCCAAAAGCAACATCACTTACAAATCCATAAAATTGATTTCATGGTTGAAGGGGTTGCAAACCCTGTTCCTGAGGATGGAGAGGGAAGTCTTGGTAAAATTGAAATTGGATTTCCTTTAGAACATCCATGGCTAAATCCAGTGGATTTACAGCCTACATGTAACCAAATGAAAAGTAAGTTTACAACAAGTGATACATTGTGCCTCACATTATCTTACAGGACTTCTTTGAAAGTGTCTGAGAATTGGAAAACTCTATCAAACCATACACACCCATGCTTACCACCACAAGTAAAACTAACAATGTTACATAATATGCAAATAGAGCACTCAACAAGAAATTAATCACCTTATCTGGCTCACATTTTTCAGTGCCATACAAAAGATCCTCAGATTAAAAAAGAAAAGAAAAGAAAATGACTTGTGTGATTCACTTGGTCTTTCCTTTCAAAACTTTCCTTTAATTTTCTTTTATATCTATTCAGTCTTGATGTGCAAAGGTGACATACAGAAAAGATCATTGGCATGACACTGTTACTGTCAAGGATTTTGCTGAATTCTAGCTTTTAGATTTCTAGTCATTGGTTGCACTGTGAAGGCTTATTCTCCTTCACCATGGCTCCTCAGATTACTAATACCCTTGAAGTTGCATCAAGGACTCGGAATGTATCTTTTATTATAATTGATTTATAACTTAGTATTAATATTAATTTATCAAAGGATCTATAAAGTCAAAACCCACCATACAGGGTAAGTTTGCTGATATTTAGAATAGTTACTTTAAAGATCATGCAGTATTTGACTAGTTAATTAAGGACGTGAAACTTTTTACGAACCGATAGTGCATCATCATTTAACTCAAAATAGACAAAATATTTCACAATACGTATTGAGAAAAGAGTTCATACATTAATTATGTAAAATGATATTACATCATCATGCGATCAAAAACCATGTTGTATTGAATGTGATTTTTCTTATATGGATTATAGATGCTGATTGCGTTAACTCTACCTTTCACACATGTGCATTGATGTCTATAATCAAAACCTTAACAATTTCCTAATGAAAAGTGGAACACAAAAGCATAAGATGCATTGTCTTCTCACTTGTAAGGAGTGAGAATGAAAGAGGAGACACGAGCTAGCAGCTTTGTGGCCGCTAGCAGCTTTGTGGCCGTCGTTGCATTGTGGCAATAGGCTTCACCACATCGCTACTCATGTTGAAGGGAGGCACAAACCAAGAAAATAGCATCACAAAAGAAGGCTATTGGGAGGTTGAAGCGGGGAAGAAACAATATAGCGTGTTTTTTTAAAATAGACCATTTTTTTAATGTTAAAATGTCAATCAATTTGAAATGGAAGTATCATCGCCCTGTCCAATGATCAGCATTGAATATAATACACAGTTTTTAAAATGTCAAACAAACTAAGAAACGATAAAAAAAAACAATTACAAGGCAGTGTAGGAAGTGTCCTCTACTTGAAGAACTCCATGATCCAGTAAGAATGAACATAGCATTGGTATCTGATGCCACTAAATCCAGCAGCAGTTGCCAATTCCATGAATTCTTCCTCTGTTCGCTCTTTCCCTCCTGGATTTTGAATCATCATCACAACATCTAATTGGGAAACGGATTTCCAAGCAGCATTAGTCTCTGGCATAATTGGAAGAACTGCCTCCATGACTATCACCTTTCCATCGTCAGGAATAGCTTCATAGCAATTCTTCAAAAGCTTTATACACCAATCCTTACCCCAATCATGAAGTATCCACTGCACAATTTAATCACCACTCACTACATTTGTATATGTGAGACTAAATCCAAAGAATTTAAAGCTACTTTATATATATATAGAGTAGTGACATCAGAACTCTTAATCATGTGTTTGCCTTGGTTATTGAATAGGAGGGTGCTTTATTGGTGTTAATCATATGGTAGGCATTTACTTATAAAATAAACATACATCTAAAATTTATAAAACTTTTGTAAAACATGCTAAGTGAAGAGAGAGAGAATAGGTTGACATTTACTTGAATTCAACAATTAAATTACAAACTTACACTCACCTTCATAAAGATGGCGTCTCCTTTTGGCACATTCTCAAACATATCTCCGGCAACGTGTTCCACTCCTACAATATTTGGTAACTTTTGTTTTTTTAATTCAATGTACTTAATTAAATGTGCACAACACAGGTGATAGTATATATTAGTATTACCTAACACAGAAGGTGGACAAAATTTGTGGTTTTTTTTTTTTTAAATTATATACGAGCATATGATAAAAATGTGTGAAGATGATACCAGGATAGGAAGGAGCATGTTGTATGACATGAGGCAAATCAAAATTGATAGCCTGAATGTGAGGGTATTTAGAAGTGATCAAACTAATGTTGATCCCAAGACCACCTCCAACATCCACCAGTCTTTTTATGTTTTCAAAACCTTTGTAGCATTCCAGAACTTTCTTCATCACTAATGTGGTGTGATTGATCATTGCAGTATTAAACACTTGATTGAATCTGGAGTCCAAGCTTGGATACTCAAAAGCGTGAGTGCCATGAACCCTGTTGAACGGAATACCTCCTTCCCGAATTGCATCTTTTAGCTCGAAGCTAAAAATGAAGACAGTTATTTTTATTTCATTAAATTAAAGAGGAAAAGGGATTGAAGAAGAATGTAACATAAACATTGTTATAATCAAACTTTGTGTACTTTCCATAACAAAATATATATGCTATTTATCTCTCTTTTCTTATTTTATAACTGATTTTATAATAGATTATTTACGTATTTGCATTTGTCTACCAAATATTTTTAATAAGCAATTGAGTACAATCAAAGTTGCATATTTCTATCAAATATTTTTAATAAGCAATTGAGTACACTCAAAGGCTGTTCTAGTGAGCCATGTTTTGAAGCAATAATGGGGCAGCTTACAGTCTTCATTGTTTCAATTGAACTGTGAAACAGTTATCATTCACCACGAATTTGAACTGTTGTCTCGCTATGAATATTGTAAGAAAAGAAACTACATGACGTAAGTGGAGAAAATTGACTACATCAATGTAATGTGAACAAATATTTTACTTTATAAAATTTCCGAGAGAAATGACAGACATAAACAACATTGTGTTCAAGACTCACTAGATAATTTTTATTGACTATTAGTGTAACTTCATTCAAATTGGATTATGTACAAATCATTTCCCCTCCTCGCATCTTAACAAAAAAAAAAAATAGAAAAAGGCACATTCAAATTGGATTCTGTACAAGCATTAATTCTTTGATGAAGACCTTGATAAATGAGACAGCTCATACTTTATAACAGTAAATTTGACATAAGATGAAAGAGAAAGGTTTGAGGTAGAAGGAGATTAACCAGCTCTGTAGGAAGATGTTATCTTGTAACAAGGCCATCAATGGTCCCAGTGAAACTCCATCAGAATTTTGAGCAAAGAATTTGGCAACAGGAGTGATGCTATAGTGCCTCTGAAAGGATCCAAGGTTATGGTTGTCAGGAATGAGTGAACAGTTAAGAATGTTGTGAGAGGCAAGAAGAGCAAGGACACGATCTAGCATTGAGGGGGCTTCTGGATTGTTGCAAGAAAGTTGTAATGCTATCTCCTTGGCAGAGAGCTTTGATGCTTCACCAGCTTTTTGCAACACATCAAAAACGCCCAGCTCTGTGGCTGATTGAAGTGACATGGAAAGGGAAGTGGAGCAACAGAGCTGCATGGCATATGAGAAGCTCTCTTCATCTTGTAATTTTTGTGTTTCCTTCATTGACTTTGGACGGCTAGCGATTTCTATTCTAGAAGGACAGAATGTGTTTCTTTAGTTGATTTCAGAAGAAACAATTGTATGAAGTTTATACTACAATGTTAAGACCTTTCGCTTATATATAGACTTTACAAGAATAATAGTGCTAAAAAAATCTATAAACTATTTGATATCTCATATCTCTACTATTTTAATATTTTATATTTATTTTTGGTGACAGTAAATTATATTTAGTCATGGAATTCTTACAATATCGACAACAAAGGCCCTTCACATAAACACTATATTGAAAGTGTGTGTGTATTCACTTACGATCTCAGTTGGTAAAATGTCAAATTATATTCACACCAAGAACATGTGTAGTCATATCCAATAATGATTCCCCTGCTATGTTTTGTGTGGTTACAATTTCATGTCGGATTTCGAGAGAATACATACCTTAAAAGCTAGAACGTGAAACTTTTTGTCTTACATGCAACTGAAACAAGTAAAGAATATTTAAAGAATATTTAAAGAATTACTGGGCTATTTAAAGAAAATTTTGTGTACCTAATATAGTAAAACATATTTCAATAATTTAAATAACTCAGTTCAAAATATTATACTAATTGAAGGAGAGTGTTCCCAAGAGAGTAACATGACAATATAGCTCTGATACTACACATATCAGTTGTCAGTTGTCATGTCACAGTCAAGAGAAAGAGACGATATGGCCCTGACCACTCCCACATGCAACTGTTCAAATTATATATTTATTTTTTTAGATTAATCAAGTTTTCTTTCCTTGGTTTATCTTAATTTTTATTATTAGACCAGATCATATCGGATGATGTATGATATGTTTTGAGATGTTTTTAAGGTACAAGCTAAAAGTTGAGGTTGTTGACGGTGTGAATCAAGGTTCTCAAGAAATTGTTTGTTTCTTTGATTTCTGTGAGCATATTTAAGATTAGTGTCATTTGTTTTATACATAATTGTACTTGGAGGACTATTCTTAATCAATCTTTCTTTATGTAGAATTTTGAGACAGATAATGATTCATATTTATTAAGGGATTACTGTCTATTTACTATAGGGAGGTTAATATGTAGTTATAGATATGCTGTAGGACCCTTATGCAGTAACTTGCTGGATGCATATATTCATGTTGTTTGCTTAATTCGTGTATCATTGGTATTTATTAAGGGAAATGATTCGATATATAATTGAAATAAGTGATAATTAGTTATAAAATGTGAGGAGAGAAAAATATGTATATATATAAAATATAAAGAAAGATAAATATGTATATATTTTATAGGTGGATTGACTGATTAATTATGTATTTTAATTATTAACGAAATAAAGTTATTTATTAATATTTCTGACTAATTCCGGTGGTGATTGCATGAACTGTGGAGTGCCAAACCTGAACTCATTTCATTTTATTTTTGTTTTAATATCTATGAAAATTCAAGGATGCCGAACTCAATTTCTGAGGCATGGTTTTTGTTTAGTTTTCTTACACTAGAATGTCAATGACATTATACAAAAGATTGAGTCTAATCAATAACTATAACTAATTTTAACCAAATATAATTAATTCCATGTGTTATAATATCTTTCTAATTTTGCTTATTTTTATTTTAATTCTTTTATTCTATTATTTACATTTATGTATTCATATAACTGTCTCGTATTGTTAATGATATCTATGTCATTTAATTAAGAACAAAGAAGGATTTTCATTTTAATTATAATAATTTTTTGATGTGATATCTATTAATTAGTTATTTTATTATATTTTTTTAAAAATATAAAATGTTTATAAAAAAAACCTTATCATTTAATTAAGAACAGAATAAACAAAAATTGTAAAGTTGATAGTAAAAATTTGCGTGATCAATTAAAGAAGAAAAAAGACACTTAGGTTGAGATGCAAAGAAGAGAGATGAAGTGTGGCAGAAAATTAATCAAAGCCATTAGATTGCAATTGTTTCACTCTTTATTAGTATACATTTTTTGGATGTACCCTGAGCTTCATCATCACCATTCATTGGATACACATTACTTGACTCAACTTCCAAGATGGAATACAGCTGTGAATGTCAGAAAGGACTTCAATTATTGTTTGACTGACCATAAAGCCTCTTTGGATAGACATTTCCTACACTCACGATTTCATACATTCACACTTTCAATTAATCAAAGCCGTTGAATAAAATCAGATTTAATCAAACTTAAATTCTGTCTAAAATTTGAACCATCCATTCATAATTTATCGATCACAATTTATAATTGAATAAAGCTGTAAATATTGAAAAGACTCAACAGTAAAGTCATCCTTCTCAGAACAACTTGTTACTGATTTCATCACTATACCAACCCTCCATTGCACTGAATCATACTGATTCTCATAAGCTGCACTTCAAATTACTCATTTCCATTCATCCAGTCACTTTCCTATTCCAAACATGGCAGGAGCTCTTGTTGGTGGTGCTCTTCTTTCTGCTTTCCTTCAGGTTGCATGTGACAGATTGGCTTCTTCAAAAGTTCTAGACTTCTTTCGTGCAAGAAAACTTGATGAGATGCTGCTCAGAAAGTTGGAGGACATGCTTCTGTCAATCGATGCTCTGGCTGATGATGCAGAACTAAAACAGTTCAGCGATCCACGTGTGAAAGCATGGCTTGTTGCTGTCAGAGATGCCGTGTTTGATGCAGAGGATCTCCTTGGTGAAATAGACTATGAAGTCAGCAAATGTCAACTGCAATCTGAATCTGAATCTCAAACCTTAACTGGCAAGGTACCAAATTTCTTCAACACTACTTTCAGTCCATTTAACAAGAAAATTGAGTCAGAGATGAAACAAATCCTTAAGAAACTAGAATATCTTGCAAGCCAAAAGGATGCTCTTGGTTTGAGAAACGCTACTTGTGCTAGTGTTGGATCAGTTAGTAAAAAGCAAACAACGTCTTTAGTGGTTCAGAGTGATATTTATGGCAGAGATGAAGACAAAGAAGTGATCTTTAATTGGCTCACATCTGAAACTGGCAATCATAAGCAGCTATCTATACTTTCTGTTGTGGGCATGGGTGGGGTGGGTAAGACCACCCTTGCCCAACATGTGTACAATGACCCAAGGATGGAAGAGGCAGATTTTGACATCAAAGCTTGGGTCTGTGTTTCCGATGAATTTGATGTTTTGAGGTTGACAAAAGCAATTCTTGAAACAATCACCCAATCAAAGTATGATAGTGGAGATCTAGAAATGGTTCGTGGAAGATTAAAAGAAGAATTGGCAGGGAAGAGATTTCTTCTAGTTCTGGATGATGTTTGGAACGAAAGACAAGAAGATTGGGAAGCTTTCCAAATTCCTCTCAATTATGGAGCTCCGGGAAGTAGAATTCTAGTGACAACACGCAGTGAGAAAGTTGCATATATCATGCGGTCGAACGAAGTGCATCTCCTAAAGCAAGTAGAAGATGATCATTGCTGGCAAATTTTTGCTAAGCATGCATTCCAACATGATCATCTTCCGTTGAATGCTGAGTTGAAGGGGATTGCCACAGAGATAGTTAAAAAGTGCAAAGGATTGCCTCTCGCCTTGAAATTAATTGGAAGTCTTCTCCGCACAAAGTCATCTATTTCAGAATGGGAAGATGTACTGAAAAGCGAGTTATGGGACTTACCTATTGGAGATAATGAAATCATTCCTGCTCTATTATTGAGCTATCACCCCCTTCCTTCTCATCTCAAGAGGTGCTTTTCTTACTGCGCCTTATTTCCCAAAGATTACGTGTTTAACAAGGAGGATTTAATTCAATTATGGATGGCTCAAAATTTTCTAGAAGATCCTCAACAGAGCAGGAGTCCAGAAGAAGTTGGAGAACAGTATTTTGATGATTTATTATCAAAGTCTTTCTTTCAACAGTCAAGCGAAGACGGAACACGTTTTGTGATGCATGACCTTCTAAATGATTTGGCAAATTATGTTTGTGGGGACATCTGCTTCAGGTTGGGAGTTGGTAAAGCAAGAAGGGTGCCAAAAACATCCTGTCATTTTTCAATTGCAAGCAATTACAAGGAATATTTTGATGTGTTTGAGAGTTTACATGATGCTAAAAGGCTGCGCACATTTTTTCCAGCAACTGGAAGAGTGAGTTTTTTTCCCGAGCCTTGGGAATGCAGGATTTCGGTACATGATTTGTTCCCCACATTTAAGTTCTTACATGTCTTGTCTTTGTCTCATTGTTCTGACCTTAGAGAGGTGCCTGACTCTTTAGGTGAACTTAAACATCTCCGTTCACTAGACCTTTCACGGACTGCCATAGAAAAACTACCTGATTCAACATGTTTGTTGTATAACTTGCAAATACTGAAGCTGGTAGGTTGTTGGAGATTGGCGGAGCTGCCCATGAAGTTGTATAAACTCACCAATTTGCGTTGCCTTGAATTTAGAGATACTAGAGTTAGAAGAATGCCAATGCATTTTGGAAAATTGAAGAATCTTCAAGTATTGGATGTGTTCTATGCTGGCAAAAGCAGTGAATTCAGTATTCAGCAGTTAGGAGGACACAATCTCCATGGAAAGCTATCAATTAAGGAGCTGCAGAATATTGAAGACCCCTCAGATGCATTAGCAGTTGATTTGATAAACAAAACTCACCTTGAGGAGCTAGAGTTAGAATGGAATAGAGAGCACATTCTAGTTGATGATCCAAGGAAAGAAGAGGAAGTACTCGAGAATCTACAACCTTCCAAACACTTGCAGTATTTATCCATTTTGAACTATGGTGGTACACAATTTCCGAGTTGGTTTTCAAATAATGCATTATCATATGTGGTGTCCTTAAGATTGAAGGACTGTAAATATTGTGTATGTTTGCCTTGCCTTGGACTTCTTCCATCTCTCAAAGAACTGACGATTACAGGGTTTGATGGGATAGTGAGTGTTGGTGCTGAATTTTATGGGAGTATCTCTTCTCCGTTCCCATCCTTGGAAAGACTGTACTTCTACAATATGAAAGAATGGGAAGAATGGGAATGCAATGTAACTTTTCCACGGCTTCAATATCTTGAGATACTGGAATGTCCAAAGCTGAAAGGGCAGTCAGAGCAACTTCTTCTTGTAAAGAAACTATATAGTAGCGGACCCAGCTTGGAAGCATCGTCACTGTATAGTAGCGGACCCAGCTTGGAAGCATTGTCTCTCAAAACAGAAGGTTTTCTGCTACTCTCTCTTTTTTGTGAATAACTTTTTACTAGTTTCATCAAAATACCAACCCTCCATTGCACTTACTCGTACTGATTCTCATAAGTTGCACTTCAAATTATTTATTTCCATTCATCCACTCACTTTCCTATTCAAAACATGGCAGGAGCTCTTGTTGGTGGTGCTCTTGTTTCTGCTTTCCTTCAGGCTGCAGTTGACAGGCTGGCTTCTCGTCAACTTGTTGACTTCTTCTGTCAAAGACAACTTGATGAGGCACTGCTGAACAAATTAAAGCTGAAGCTGTTGTCCATTGATGCTCTGGCTGATGATACTGAACAAAAGCAGTTAACAGATCCACGTGTCAGAGAATGGCTTTTTGCAGTCAAGGATGTTGTGTTTGATGCAGAGGATCTCTTGACTGAAATAAACTATGAACTCACCAAATGCCAAGTTGAAGCTGAATCTCAATCTCATACCTTTACTTACAAGGAATCAAATTTCTTCAATTCTACTTTCAATTCATTTAACAGAAAAATTGTATCAGGGATGAAAGAAGTCCATGAGAAACTAGAGTATCTTGCAAGCCAAAAAGTTGATCTTGATTTGAAAGAGGCTACTTATTCTGGTGTTGGATCCGGCAGTAAAATGTCACAGAAACTGCCATCAACATCTTTGGTGGTTGAAAGTGTTATGTACGGAAGAGATTATGACAAAGAAATTATCTTTAATTGGTTGGCATCTAAAACTGACAACCATAACCAATTATCGATACTTTCTGTTGTGGGCATGGGTGGGTCAGGAAAGACCACGCTTGCCCAACATGTATACAATGACTCAAGAATGGAGGCGGCTAAATTTGATATCAAAGCTTGGGTCTGTGTTTCAGATGATTTTGATGTTTTGACGGTGACAAGAACAATTCTTGAGGCAATCACAAATTCAAAAGATGATAGTAGAAATCTAGAAATGGTTCATGGAAGGTTGAAACAAAAATTGTCAGGAAAGAAATTTCTTCTTGTTTTGGATGATGTTTGGAACGAAAGTCGAGAAAAATGGGAACTTGTCCAAACTCCTCTCAACTATGGGGCTCCAGGGAGTAGGATTCTTGTTACCACACGCAATGAGAGTGTTGCTTCTATCATGCAGTCTAATGAAGTGCATCACCTTCAACAATTACAAGAAGATCAAAGCTGGATAGTATTTGCTAAACATGCATTCGAAGATGATCATCCTCCGTTGGATTCTGAGACCAAGGACATTGCTACAAAGATAGTTGAGAAGTGCAAAGGCTTGCCTCTAGCATTGAAATCAATTGGATGTCTTTTACGCACAAAGTCATCTGTTACTGAATGGAAAGGTGTATTATTAAGCAACATATGGAACTTGAAGAAAGGAAATATCCAAATTATCCCTGCTCTATTTTTGAGCTATTGCCACCTTCCTTCTTATCTCAAGAGATGCTTTGCTTTTTGTGCTTTGTTCCCCAAAGATTTTGATTTTGACAAGGAAGAATTGATTTTGTTGTGGATAGCTGAAGGTTTTCTACAATGTCCTCAACAGAGTCAAAGTCCACTAGAAGTTGGTGAAATATACTTTGAGTATCTATTGTCAATGTCTTTCTTTCAACAATCAGGCAGGTACCAAAGGTATTTTAACATGCATGGCCTTGTCAACGATCTGGCAAAATATGTTTGTGGAGACATCTGTTTCCAGTTGGGAGTTGATATAGCAAAGAGTATGCCAAAAACCACCCGTCATTTCTCATTTGCAATGGCAGACCCTAAATATTGGGATGGTTCTGGGAGCTTAACTGATGCTAAAAGGTTACGTACTTTTATACCAACAACAACTCGGATTAGTGGTGATCTTCTTATTCCAGTAAATGAGTTGTTCTCCAAGTTTGGATACTTGAGTGTCTTATCTTTGTCTGGTTATTTGGACCTTGAACAGTTGCCTGAATCTGTAAGTGAGCTCAAATATCTCTGTTCGTTAGACCTTTCCCATACTAAAATAAAAAGACTGCCTGATTCAACATGTTTGCTGTATAACTTGCAAGTACTGAAGTTAAACTCTTGTATGAGTTTAGAAGAGTTGCCCTCAAATTTGCATAAACTCACCAATTTGTGCTGCCTTGAGTTTAGAGAAACTAAAGTGAAAGAGATGCCTGTGCCTTTGGAAAAACTGAAGAATCTTCTAGTATTGAGTAAGTTTTGGGTTGGGAAAAGTAGTGAGTCTTGTAATACTCAGCAATTAGGAAGACTCAATCTTCATGGAGAACTATCAATTGAGGAGCTGCAGAATGTTGTGAATCCAATGGATGCGTTAGCAGTGGATTTGAAGAGCAAAACACACCTTGGAAAGCTAGAGTTACGATGGAACTGGAACCACATCCCTGATGATTCAAGGAAAGAAAACGAAATACTTGAGAATCTACAACCTCCCAAACACTTGAAGTATTTATCAATTTGGAACTATGGTGGTACAGAATTTCCGAGTTGGTTATCAAATAATTCATTATCAAATGTGGTGTCCTTAGATATGATGGACTGTAAATATTGCATATGTTTGCCTTGCCTTGGACTTCTTCCATCTCTGAAGAAGCTGAGGGTTTTAGGGTTTGATGGGATAGTTATTGTTGGTGCCGAATTTCATGGAAGTAGCTCTTCTCCATTTCCATCCTTGGAAGAACTGTACTTCGAATTTATGGAGAAATGGGAAGAATGGGAATGTAATGTAACTTTTCCACGTCTTCAATATCTTAGTATAAAACAATGTCCGAAGCTGAAAGGGCTACCAGAGCAACTTCTTCATGTAAAGGAACTATATATTAGTGGACCCAGCTTGGAAGCATCGTCTCTTGAAACAGACAGTTTTCTGCCACTCTCTCTACAAATATGGAATTGCCCAGATCTTAATATACCCATGAGACTTTGCTGTGATTTCCTTCAAGAATTGGATATCTGTAATAGCTGTGACTTTCTACTGACCTTTCCATTGGATTTCTTTCCAAGGCTCTGTTCGCTTAAACTTGAGAGTTGTCGTAATTTACGAATGATTTCACAGGAGCGGACACATACTCATCTAAAGGAGCTGTCTATTATGATGTGCCATCAGTTTGAATCATTTCCAAGTGAAGGATTATCTGCACCCAAGCTAGAGACATTTAGCATTAAAGGATTGGAGACTTTGAAATCATTGCCTAAACGCATGCACATCCTCCTTCCATCTCTCACTCGCCTACCAATTATTGATTGTCCAGAAGTGGAGATGTTTTCAGAAGTGAGACTTTGCTGTGATTTCCTTCAAGAATTGGTGATCAATGATAGCTGTGACTCTCTAATGACCTTTCCGTTAGATTTCTTTCCAAAACTCTATTCGCTTCAACTCATAAACTGTGGTAATTTACAAATGATTTCACAGGAGCGCACACACACTCATCTTAAGGAACTGTCTATTAGTGGGTGCCATCAGTTACAATCAATGCCTAAAGGCATGCACATCCTACTTCCATCTCTTACTGATCTTTGCATACATGATTGTCCAAAAGTGGAGATGTTCTCAGAAGGAGGTTTGCCATCAAATCTAAGAAGCGTGGAACTCTCAAGTTACAAACTTATAACCTCAGGTAACTTGGGTGTCAACACATGTCTTGAAAGCATGTGTATTGGAGGAGCGGATGATGTGGAGTGTTTTCCAGAGGAAGGTTTTCTGCCACTCTCTCTTACTTCTCTGGGAATATGTAATTGCCCAAATCTTAAGAAACTGGACTACAAGGGTTTATGCCAACTCTCCTCTCTCAAGCTATTGAGTCTTAATTTCTGCCCCAACCTGGAATGCTTACCGGAGGAGGGTCTCCCTAGATCCATTACAACTATTGAAATAATTTGTTGTGGATTGCTAAAACAACGGTGCCAGAAACCAGAAGGCCAAGACTGGAGAAAGATTGCTCACATTCAAGACCTGACTATTTGGTAGTGCGACTAATTAATTCTGAAATGTGTGTCTCCTCATCAGGTGCGAATTCTGCTCTATTATACATTTAAATTTATATTCAATCATTAATCCCACGTGCTTAATTAAGAAAGTTTTTACAAATTTTGAAAGTTGAAAATTAAAAGAGAACATTTATGTTAGTTACTAATTAATTAAAAATGATAAATTTAAAGTTACTAATTCAACTTCAACTAATTCTTAATTTAAATAAAGTATATATTTTAAAAAAAAAGTTTGGTGCTGCCTTTTGTAGGGGAAGTATGTGGTTATGATTGGTGACTGAAGATGAAGGATGCCAAGGCTTTGTTTAATTTCGTAGCTCAAATTGTTGCAGCAGCCAGAGAGTTATCTTGTAAGCATGATTTCATTAATGATGATGCTGTTTCTGAATCAAGTGGTAGCTGAGATCACATTCTAATTAACCATATAGTATCTGTTTTACAGTATCCCTTTCTATATGCAGAGGAAGCAATGTTCTTAGTGATGCTCTTCTTGACAACTAAGGTGGTTGATTTTGAAATACTTTGGAATCAGAATATGTAATGTGTGTGGTGTAGTGTGCCAAACGGGTGTCTGTTGTACTGTCATGCTTCATGATGCTGAAAACCAAAGTTTATAATGGATGCCTATCTAAAATCCATGATCTATGTATTTACATGCTGCTAAAATTTTAGGCTGAAACCAATAACTTTTATTGGATGCCCTATGAGCAGTATAATTTAGGCTTAATTTTATTTTGTGTCCTTAACTCTATATAATTTGACAATTTTTATTCTCAACTTTTTTTGGTTTTCTTTAAATTTTATAATATGATATTTTACCTACATGAAATCATTTTAATTTTTTTAGAAGGCTATTTTGAGACCGATAATGATTCTTATTACTACAGGGAACTTCTATTTGAATTGGGTACGATTACTACTGGAAATTGATTCAATCACAAATGGAGGAAGTGAATTTATTAAAAACATTTATAATAATCAGTTTCATTCTATTCCATAATTTCCCAGTGCTTTCAAAAGCACTGCGTTTCCAATTACACCTCAATGCATAGTAACTAATATTTATTCAAATTCATATTATTTTTCAAGGTTTAATTAAATATACCTTTGTCCCTATCATATACCATGATTTTAGTCTTGGTCCTTATTAAATAATTATTTTAAATTTTGACCTTGTAAAATTATTTTATAACATTGGTTTTAGTCATTAATTATATTCTTAGGAGTTGCAGGACTACACCTTATTGGTTGTTTAATGCATGAAGCTTCTTTATTTGTAATTATAGACACAGGTGTTATTAGTATGAAAAATATTTGGTAGAAAACTGCAATACACAAATAATCAATCAGACAACCAGTTAAAAAATGTGAAGAGAGAGAAATACGTATACGTATAAAATGTGAAGAGAGAGAAATAGGCAGATATTCTGTGAGTGGGTTAGTTGGTTGGCCGCGTATTGCAGTTGTTAGCGTAGTAAAGTTGTATTAGTATTACCTGATCATATCGGTTTTTCACCATTTGTCAAGGTGCTTTGGACTTTTCCTTTGCTGATTTTCTTTTCTTTCACTGAATGACTACTTACGAGTTTGGTATGTGTGGTTATGTAATTATATCACATTGTTATAGTAATCAAATCTTTGCAGCAGTTTTACCAAATCAAATCATGAGTGAATTTAAACAAATGTAAAGCATTTTACACACCGATATTGCATCGTCATTTAACTCAAAAAAGATAAAATATTTCACAATACATATTGAGAAAAGAGTTCATACATTAAATATGTAAAATAATATTACATCATCATCCAACCAAAAACCATATTGTATTGAATGCGATTTTTCTTACATGGATCAAAGATGTTGATTGTGCTAACTCCTGTTATTCCTTCGATTACTCTACCTTTCACACATGCACGTCAATGTCTATAATCAAAAACTCAACATTTTGCTAAGTGGAACACAAAAGCATAAGATGCATTGCCTTCTCACTTGTAAGGAATAAGAATAAAAGAGACACGAGCATTGTGACAATAGGCTTCACCACACCGCTACTCATGTAGAAGGGAAGCGCAAACCAAGAAAATAACAACACAAAAGAAGGCTATTGGGAGGGTGGAAGGGGGAAGAAACAACATAGCGTATTTTTAACCAACATATATCTATATTGTTTGAAACATTATCGATAGTCCAATGGCCAGCATTGAATATAATACAGTTTTTAAAATGTCAAACAAATTAAGAAACATTAAGATAACAATTACAAGGCAGGGTATGAAGTGTCCTCTACTTGAAAAACTCCATAATCCAGAAAGAACAAACATAGCATTGGTATCTTATGCCACTAAATCCAGCAGCAGTTGCCAATTCCATGAATTCTTCCTCTGTTCGCTCTTTCCCTCCTGGATTTTGAATCATCATAATAACATCTATTTGGGAAACGGCTTTCCAAGCAGCATTAGTCTCTGGCATAATTGGAAGAACTGCCTCCATGACTATCACCTTTCCATCTTCAGGAATAGCTTCATAGCAATTCTTCAACAGCTTTATACACCATTCCTTACTCCAATCATGAAGTATCCACTGCACAATTTAATCACCACTCACTACATTTGTATACGTGAGAATAAATCCAAAGAATTTAAAGCTACTTTCAATGACCGGTCTGACCACCTAAGCCTACTACTCTATATATATATATACATGTGTGTGTGTGTGTGAAGAGTGAGATCAGAATTCTTAATCATGTTTTTGCGTTGGTTATTGAATAGGAGGGTGCTTTATCGGTGTTAACCATATGGTAGGCAAGTATTGAGAGTTTGGTATTTCTCATGTAAATACACATCTAAATTTTATAAAACTCATGCAAAACATGTTTAGTGAAGAGAAAGAGGGTGGATTGACATTTACTTGAATTCATCAATTGAATTACAAACTTACACACACCTTCATAAAGATGGCGTCTCCTTTTGGCACACTTTCAAACATATCTCCGGCAACGTGTTCCACTCCTACAATATTTGGTAGCTTTTGATTTTTTAATTCAATGCACTTAATTAAATATGTACAACACAGGTGATAGTATATATTAGTATTACCTAATAGAGAGAGTGGACAAAATTTATGTTTTTATTTTCATTTTTATACGAGCATAGATAAAAGTTGTGAAGATCATACCAGGGTAGGAAGGAGCATGTTGTATGACATGAGGCAAGTCGAAATTGATAGCCTGAATGTGAGGGTATTTAGAAGTGATCAAACTAATGTTGATCCCAAGACCACCACCAACATCCACCAGTGTTTTTATGTCTTCAAAACCTTTGTAGGATTCCAGAACTTTCTTCATCACTAATGTGGTGTGATTGATCATTCCAGTATTAAACACTTGATTGAATCTTGAATCCAAGCTTGGATACTCAAAAGCGTGAGTGCCATAAACCCTGTTGAACGGAATACCTCCTTCCCGAACTGCGTCTTTTAGCTGGAAGCTAATTAAGAACGAATACACAGTTATTTTACTTCATTAAATGAAAGAAGAAGGGGATATTGAAGAAGTCTATAAAATAAGCATTGTTATTATCAAACTTTGTGTACTTTAAATACATAAATTAGCAATTGAATACACTCAGGCTGATCTAGTGAGCCTTGTTTTGAAGCAATAATGGGGCAGCTTATTGTCTTCATTGTTTCATTTTATTAAACTTTGAAACAGTTATCATTAACCATGAATTTGAACTGTATTTTTAAAGACTCACTAGATAATTCTTATTAACTATTAGTCTAATTATACAAGAAAAACAAAAATAAGAATTAGAGACGGAATAATTCCGTCTCTAATCTGTTGCAATTCCGTGTCTAATTTCCGAGAGTGGAACCAAGTACGCTCCACGTCCAAAGGTTATACCACTGCGCCATGTGGTTCTCAATGTTTTTATTATATTTTACATTTACTGCATTGAAATAAAGACATGTGGCAATTTTTTTTTTAAAGACTTAAAAGTTATAACTTCATTCAAAGGATTCTGTACAAAGCATTTCCCCCTCCTCCATCTTAAAAAAAGGAAAAAGAAAAAAAGGCTCATTCAAATTGGATTCTGTACGTAAATCAGAGAGCTAATACTTTATAACTGTAAAAAATCTGACATAAAATGAAAGGAGAGGTTTGAGGTAGAAGGAGATTAACCAGCTTTGTAGGAAGATGTTATCTTGTATCAAGGTCATCAAGGGTCCCAATGAAACTCCATCAGAATTACGAGCAAAGAATTTGGAAACAGGAGTGATGCTGTAGAGCCTGTGAAAGGATCCAAGGTTTTGGTTGTCAGGAATGAGTGAACAGTGAAGAATGTTGTGAGAGGAAAGAAGAGCAAGGACACGATCTAGCATTGAGGGGGCTTCTGGATTGTTGCACGAAAGTTGTAATGCTATCTCCTTGGCAGAGAGCTTTGATGCTTCACCAGCTTTTTGCAACACATCAAAAACGCCCAGCTCTGTGGCTGATTGAAGTGTCATGGAAAGCATAACGGAGCTACAGAGTTGCATAGCATAAGAGAAGCTCTCTTCATCTTGTAATTTTTCTGTTTCCTTCATTGACTTTGGAAGGCTAGCCATTTCCATTTTAGAAGGACAGAATGTGTTGCTTTAGTTTATATCAGAAGATATCAATTGTAGAAAATACATGCTACAATGCTATGACCTTATGCTTGTTTATAGACTTTAAAAAAATAATACTGTGTATAACAACCTGTTATCTCTACTATATTATTCTGTGTATAAAACTATCCCATAGAAACACATGCCAAATAAACAATTTCACTTGCTATCTGAGCTGCTAAAATGTCAATATCTCTACTAAAGAAATCTATAAACAATTTGATATCTTACTATATTATAATAAGATAACTTTAGGTTATTAATATATCTTGTGTCTTGTTTTTAATATAGCTTCACCACGTTATTGTAAATTATGCATTTGAACACTTCTTCTATCAAAGTCTTCCACATAATTTTGAATAAAAATAAATAAATCTTGCACACCATTGACTGAATTACTCAATTCTTTAACATTTTAAAACTAGTTAACAAAATAGAAGCGTAAACCACAAGATTTGTCATCTATGCATAAAACATAGACAAGTTGAGTTGAGTAACTAATTATGGAAATATATCAATAGACATAATGATTATAAAAACGAAGTCAACTTGTGAGTTTCACATCACTATTTGGTTTAAATTCTTTATTTTATAGTCATTATTTATTTACTCCCTATTTATATTTTATTTCAAATTTGTTTCAAATTCCATTTCAACTCTTGGAATTGGGAGATGTCCATTGCTAATACAGCTTTGCTAGGAATCAGAAGGCCAAGACTGGAGAAAACGTGTTCACATTCAATATCTGACTATAAGATGAATTAATTCTGAAATGTTTAAATGATTACATTGATAAGTTTATAATGAATTTTACTCAATATTAAATTACTTATTTAAAAGGTCAAGTACAAAAATTTTACTCAATTTTAAATTACGTATCATAAATATAAATTGAACAAAATTTATATTTTCTTCTGAACTTAAATTTAAACAAAAAAATACACCATTTTAATGAATTAAAAATATAAAACAATAACAAATTTAATTTCATTTAAAATATTTATTTAAAACATATTCTTAAATTAATTCAACTTTTTTGACGTGAGTGTCATCTTTAATAGATATGATTAAGGAAGTTTAGGAAGCATGTACACTTCAATTTTTATCTAAAATCAAGAAAATTAAAGGCACATGATTATCATCCTTTATCAATATAAAATAAGTATTTTTGCTTACATTTTAGTGTTGAGGAGGAAGTATATAGTTGTATAGGTATTGTCTGTATTATTTTGACTTGATGTATTTCCCACATGCTGAGAGTTAATATGCAGTAGGATCCTTATGCAGTAACTTGCAAACTAGTTTACTATGCCCAATCGAGTCAACTCACTTGCAAACTAGTTTTTTTTTTTAGCAAACTCGCTCTCATGGTATGGGCATCCATTCTGATTTCTGAAGAGACTACTGTGTTGTTGGGAGTTGTGGTGGCATCATCTTCCTTTAACTGTTTTGATAAAAAAAAAAAAAAAAAAAATCTTCCAAGATGTACCCTCAGCTTCATCGTTACCATTCATTTGGATAGACATTTACTACACTCAGGATTTCATACAGCTATGAATATCGGAAAGGACTCAACAATTATTGCTTGACTGACCACAAAGCCTCTTTGGATAGACAAAGCCGTTGAATAAAAATCAGATTTAATCAAACTTTAATCGTGTCTAAAATTTGGACCGTCCATTCATAATCTAACGTTCAGAATTTACAATTGAATAAAGCTGTAAATATTGTCCATTCAGAACAGACTCAACAGTAAAGTCTTCCTTTATGATATGATGATAGGCACATCCCTACTAATGTTGAAGTGAGGGTGGTGATAGGAGTATATGTAGTTTGATTAGTCCCACATCATGTAAAAAGATGTATTTAGACTTTAGTCTCACATCGTTTAGAAAAGTGAGAGAGACTGTTTTTTATCTCTGTATAAAGAACTCTCTATAAAGCTTGAAATACACACCAAGAGTAAACTGTTCCTAGTGTAGTCATGGACGAAGGCAAATTGCTGAACCACGTTAAATTCTTGTGTCTTTTTCTCTCTTCTTTATTCCTTATTTATTTTATTTATTGTTTTGTTCTTAACAATTGGTATCAAGAGCCAATTTCTTAGTATGCTCTGTGATCTTCTACATCAGAAAAGATTGGTTATGCATTATCAAACATGTACGAAAAGTCATCTGCAGCCAACAAAGTGCAATCCTTACCCAGTTGGCCTCAGTGCAAATCAACTTTGATGATGAGGTGAAAGCATTGATTCTATTATCATCCCTTCCGGAAAGTTGGAGTGTGTTACTGCAGTTAGTAGTTCTGCCAGTAATAACAAGTTGAAGCTTGATGACATACGAGACAGCTTGATGACATACGAGACTTGATCCTATGCCAGTAATAACAAGTTGAAGCTTGATGACATACGAGACAGCTTGATGACATACGAGACTTGATCCTAAGCGAAGACGTTCGCAGGAGAGGTTCAGGTGAGTGTTCTAATTCTGATTCTAGTTCTGCGTTGAGTATTGTTGACTTAAAAGTATGTATGTGTCAATCTTCGGCAAGTGTACCGATCGTTCACAAGTTTAGAAATAGTGAGTAAGAGTGTCGAACCACAGAGACTGATTGTGAAGTATCAAATGCTCAACGTGCTTGCTATTAGGACGAATCAAGGAATGAATCATGTATGTAAAACTAAGCTATTGTGTAGAATTAAACAATGCACAGTAAAGTAAGGAAACTGTAAATGTTTAAGTTTCAAAAATGATGAAAACAGTTAGGGAATTGGTTCAATTGATTCCTTCCTCAAGTAACTACTTCTTATGTTAATCCAGTAAATCTCACTCAATTGGATACTAGAATTCGTGATACCGTAGACTAATCCTATTTCTAGGTCCTAGTCCCTTTGAATGCCTACTATCATCCCTAATCTCTTAGGTGAAAACAGAGATTCATTCAAGAAGCGAACAGATGAATTCGTTACAACATCTCATAATATGCAAGTTCTATCTCTAGACTCATGCACTACTATAGTGATACATTTCCTCTCCTTCTTCAACTATTCATCTCTCGATCTCATAGTTGACACGAGATACAAATTCTCAGGAAATAGTTCAATTCAGTCAAACATTAATATCTCTATCTCTATTTGAATTTCATGAATTAAATCTCAAGAATAAGCATTAAGCAGGGAAGAAATCAATCAATTCGGTGAAATTACACTTGAATTAACATAAGGAATTCATTACAAGAATTCTGGAATCAAAATCCCCATTCCTAACTGCAGAATTTAGCCTAACATGGAAATGAGAAAAGAAAGAAATAAAACAGAAATCAAACACCAGAGAAGCTCCATAATTGCTTGATTATGCTTTCGCAACTCACAAACTCAGGAATCTCAAGATTTGATGGAGGAAGAAGGAGAATGAAAGTGGAGAAGAGAAAAACGAGAGAAACTTGCAAGTGAAGAAAAACAGAGTAACTGAAGTTAGTTATGAATCTTCAATTCCCTCCTCCCTTTCTTTTCGCGCCCAATACTTCCTTTTATAGGTGAGGAAGTGTTCCCCCATTTACTGAAATTACGTCCAGGTGCATTGTGACATTTGAATACATTGACTTGCTTGCTTGTAATAGAATGGTAATAGCAACGGCTAAGTGTTCTTCCGTCTGTCAAGTCCTTCGTCTGATGCAGCTCTTTCGTCTGTTGTAGCTCGGTTTTCGTCTGATGAGACCTTCGTATCGTCTGTCTTTGCTTCGTCTGTCTTTATCTTGGTATCGTCTGTCTTTACTTCGTCTGTATGAACTCAGATGAAGTTAGCATAGACGAAGTAACTTGGATAATACTGGTACAGACGAAGTACTTTGGAGACTACTGGTACAGACGAAGTAACTCCATAAGAGGCACGCACAGACAGAATAGCTCTTTCAGATGAAGTAAGCATAGACGAACAACTCAGATGGATCAAGTATAGACTGAACAAGAGTTCTTGCGTCTTAATCCCTTCATTTGAGCGTCCATAAGGCACGAGACGCGTCCCTGAGTGCGCTTGACTAATTGAGGATGACATGAGCGCGCCCCTGAGTGCGCCCTCGCGTATTTTTGCCGCAAGAGTTTCGTCTGATGCAGTTGCGTCCGAGGCTTGATGCTTGTTTCGTCTGTTAACGCTACAGATGATATTTCGTCTGATGAGCTCACTTTCGTCTGACGCGACTTGATGCTTGTTTCGTCTGTTGGCGCAACAGACGATACTCACAGGTGCCTTTCACAGATGATACAGACGATACAAATGATTACCACTTGCACTTCATTTGATGCAGGCTTTGAGGGATTTTGCACGAATTGGACGGACTTTCTTGCTTCAATGGGATTTATTCGTCTTATGTTCGTGGGCTTTCCTTCCAAGCTTCTGTCTTCTCTTCAATCAATCTACAATTAACAAGAAGAAGGATAAAATGACTTAAAAATACACAAAAATCCTATAAAACTAACAAAACACTAAATCAAAGACTAACATTAGACAAATATGATATTTTTACTGTTTTCTTGCCTAAACTATGACTAAACATACTGAAAATAGATGGAAATGGACTGAAAACACCTTGGAAAACATGTATAATTTAGCACTTATCACAACCCCAAACTTAAAGCTTTGCTTGTCCTCAAGCAAACATAAATTCCATCATTACAGGAGTCAATAAGCATGGTATAACACTGAACTCGACAGCCACTGAAAATTCATTATGCAATTCTTGACTCCCTAAGTCATCTCAATTCATCTATGAAAGTTGAACATGAACTCAACGTCCTCAAGAATTGTACAGTTCATCACACATAATCAATCAACCGTAGATTGGCATGAAAATATGTAATTTAGTCAATATCAAACAATCCCTCTCCAGTTAAGTGTTTGCCCTCAAGCTCTCAAGTGTTTTGGGTTTGTGTTTCTCTCAATATTACCAATCAGAGGGTCAGTTACCATAAGCTTGCAATGACTCTCAAAATCTCCACTGCCTTCAAGTAGAAATTGGACAATCAAAAGGTCTTTTCAGGGTTGTAATGGGGCTTAGGTAAAGGTGGGTTAAAAGAAAAGGTACTTAGTTAAAAATCAAAGGAACTTAAAGAGTACAGGTTAGAACCTACATGATATGTATGAGCTAACACTGGACAGACGAAGGAAAAATAATGGACAGATGAAAGAAAAATGATGGACAGACGAAAGAAAAATGATGGACAGACGAAACAAAAATAATGGACAGTCGAACAAAAAAATGATGGACAGACGAAACACTAACAATTCATGAAACCACTTTGTTTTCTTTTCTTGCTTTATTTCTTTCGTTCTTTAACTGCATTTTCTTCTGTTTCCTTTTCTTCCTTTCTTTTGTTTTTCTTTATTTTTCACTATATCCCATCTGTGCCAGTATCGTCTGAGCTTTTGGTCTGATGATTTCATCTGTAGGCTTACAGATGATACCCACAGACGATACTTCACAGACGATACCTACAAGGACCAATGAGAACACTATGTTCTCTTTTCTTCTTTTGTTTCTTTTCTTTCTTTTTCTTTCTTTTCAATTTTTCTTGTTTTTCTCTTTATTTTTCTTGAGTGGTATCACTAATTGCCAGCACAAGACGAAAAATAAACTTTTTGTATGGTATTATGTTAGTCACAAAAATTTCACCAATATCTAGACCCAACAACCCCAAACTTAGAAATTTGACTTGTCCTCAAGTCAACATCTTCACATGCACCCCAAAATTTCAACCCCAAACTTAATCTTGAATCCTATCGTCTAAGCAAGAAACCAATACTCTTAAAGTTCCAGTGATGGGACCATTGGTTTTTCACTTATATAGGCTTGTAATGAGCTTAAGTATCCAAGAAAGAAAGGGTTTATTCAGGCTCAAAGGGGCTAGCAATGGATAATTTGTAGGTTAAGGCTTAATTGGCTCGAGGCTACAAGAAAGAAAATTGCCTTTATCATTTGTGTCCAATTCTAATTGTATGCAATTTTGACTAAGAGCTAAAGCAAGTTCTAGAACAGAACACTTCAGATGGTATAACACTCAAGAATAGAACATGTTGGAGGCCCAAATTCTTATCCAGGATTAATCATGTTTTAACATTGCTAAATTCATCAATCATGTCAATCTTGAAAATTGTCATGCTAGAATTCTCATACAGTATCTCTTTAAACATTTAAGAAGCATGCAACTTTGTCATAGAACCTTAAGTTGATCCTAAGTGCCAGAATATGCATAATTTATTCTACTGAACTACAGAGTCAATATTATACCAATGAAATCAACCTCCGTACTGTGGTGTATACAGGAGGAGTGTACTCTAAATAATCATCAATCAACATTTAAAACGATAGAGTATAGGAACACTCCCTGTTGAAGACTAGCCACGATATTCACAGAGTTTGCAGCAAGTGCTATCTTTCCATGTTTTTTTTTTTCAGCAGTGGTCAGATGCTAAAAATATCAACAATGGTCAAAATGAACTAAAACAGTGAAATATCAGTGAAACAAAATTGAAGGAAATGGAGAAATCAACTCAAAATTACTTGCAATGTGAGGTGGTGAAGGTGGGAATTGATAGAAAGTGGGATTGCTCTCTTTAGAATGTACAAGTATTAGGCTTCCGTCTGTGAGCAAGCATCAGACGAAACCTCAGTATCGTCTGTGCCAGTATTGTGGACACAATAGCCATCAGACGCAACCTTAGTATCGTCTGTGAACAAGTCATCAGACGAAACCTCAGTATCTCCCACTAACGGTATAACACCTCACCTCTTCTCTTATTTCTTATCAACTCAAGAACACTGTAATTTCAAGTGTTTATTCCTCTAACTACTGTTTATTACCAACTCAAAAATCAAATTTATTATACTGTATTATGTATTTACATTTCTACTCTAATATTCAAATTCTATTTTGTTTTTGCTTTTCTAACTTTTAACTATTCACAAGTATATTAAAATGAGAAGTTACAGCAAACTTCTCTTGATTGGGTGGGTTGCCTCCCACCAAGCGCTTCTTTTGGATGTCATTAGCTTGACATGTGACTTGGCCCGTCACCAGAGGGTCTTGAATTTTTATAGAGACCTTGTCCTTATCACAGTTATCTCCCAGATATGGTTTAACTCTTTGGCAGTTTACCTTGAATTCACTGGAATTCTCGAGGTTCTTTAAAGTAATTGCACCATGTGGAAATACTTCTTTTACAGCAAATGGACCAGACCATCTAGACTTAAGTTTTCCCGGAAACAACTTTAATCTAGAGTTATAAAGTAAAACTAGTTGTAAGGCTATTGGAACTGCTAGAAAAAGGGTCATCTTGCTCATCAATGTAAGGCTCCAAAATCAAAGAACAAAAAGAATAAAGATGATGATGAATTTGCAAATGCTGCATTAGATGAGACTGGAGATGCATTAATATGCAGTTTAGATAGTCCTGTTGATTTATGGATAATGGACTCAGGTGCGTCATTCCACACTACACCTTCTTTAGAACTATTCTATAACTATGTTTCAGGGGAATTTGGGAAGGTTTACCTTGCAGATGGAAAATTCCTTGATATTGTGGGAAGAGGTGATGTTGACATCAGAACCTCTAATGGTGCCCTATAGACTTTGCACAACGTCAGACATATTCCCGCCTTAAAGAGAAACTTGGTATCTGTGGGACAGTTGGACAACGAGGGGCACTACACTACATTTGGGGATGGATCTTGGAAGGTGATGAAAGGCAACTTGGTTGTTGCTCGTGGAAAGAAGCGAGGGTCTCTTTATATGCTTGCAGATGAGGATATGGTAACCGTCGTAGAGGCTGCCAATAGTTCCAGCCTATGGCATCAGAGACTTGGGCATATCAGTGAAAAGGGGATCAAGCTCATGATGTCAAGAGGTAAGTTATCTGACATAAAGCATATTGATATTGGACCTTGTGAACACTGTATTTTTGAAAAGCAGAAAAAGGTCGGTTTTCTAAGCCGAGAATGAGATCTAAAGTTGAAAGGCTAGAATTGGTGCATAAAGACATCTGAGGGTCCGCTCCAGTGAAATCCCTTGGAGGCTCACAATATTATGTAACCTTCATTGATGACTCTACAAGAAAGGTATGGATCTATTTTCTTAAAAATAAATCTGACGTGCTTTCTGTGTTCAAAAGGTGGAAAAGGGAGGTTGAAAATCAAACAGGTCTAACAGTGAAAAGTCTGAAATCTGATAATGGTGGAGAGTATGATAGCAAAGAATTCAGGGAATTTTGTTCAGAGAATGAGATCAGAATGATCAAGACAGTGTCGGGGACACCAGAGCAAAACGGTGTGGCAGAAAGAATGAAAAGAACCTTGAATGAGAGAGCTAGATGCATGAGAATCCAATCAGGCCTACCTAAGGTGTTTTGGGCTGAGGCGATAAACACAGCCGCCTATCTCATAAACAGAGGTCCATCAGTTCCTTTAGACTATCAGTTACCTGAAGAAGTATGGTCTGGAAAGAAGGTAAATTTTTCACATTTGAAAGTCTTTGGTTGTACCTCATATATTCTGATAGACTCTAATAGTAGAGATAAATTAGACCCCAAGGTAAAATTATGTTATTTCATTGGTTATGGATCTGACATGTATGGCTACAAATTCTGGGATGACAAAAACAAGAAAATCATCAGAAGTAGAAATGTTACTTTTAATGAAAGTGTGTTCTATAAGGACAGGTCTACAGAATCCGCAAGCGCAAACAAACAGTCAGTGGCCTTGTGAGAAAGTAGCACTAGAAGAAATCTCAGAAAGGGACGTAGTCAACAGAAGGCAGGATACTAAGTCTGAGTTTGAACCAGAACCAATAACAGAACCAGAACCAATAACAGAGGTGGAACCTTTTGAGACCCAAGTAAGAAGGTCAACCAGAACGATAGTAGCACCACAAAGGTTTTCCCCTTTATTACATTATCTGTTGTTGACTGATGCTGGTGAGCCAGAGCATTTTGCTGAAGCTATGCAGGGAGATAATTCCGTCAAGTGGGAGCAAGCAATGGAAGATGAGATGAAATCCCTCAAAAGAACAAAACTTGGTCTCTAACCAAGCTACCAGAAGGGAAGAAGGCTCTGCAGAACAGGTGGGTCTATAGGATAAAGGAAGAACCAGATGGAAGTAAAAGATATAAGGCGAGACTCGTAGTGAAAGGATTTCAGCAGAAACAAGGAATCGACTTCACAGAGATCTTCTCTCCTGTTGTGAAGATGACTACCATCAGAGTCATTTTGAGTATTGTAGCTGCAGAACATCTTCATCTCGAGCAGTTAGATGTTAAAACTGCATTTCTGCATGAGGATCTAGAGGAGGACATCTTTATGAAACAACCAGAAGGATTTGAAGTACAAGGCAAGGAGAGTCTTGTATGCAAGCTCCATAAAAGTCTGTATGGCCTGAAACAAGCACCGAGACAGTGGTACAAGAAGTTCAATGAATTTATGAGCAGCGCAGGGTTTCATAAATGTGAAGAAGACTATTGTTGTTATGTTAAGAAATGTGTTGGCAGTTATATTATTCTTGCTTTATATGTTGATGACATGTTAATTGCAGGGTCTAGTATGACAGAAATTAACAAGTTGAAGAAACAGTTAGCAGGAAACTTTGAGATGAAGGATCTTGGTCCAGCCAAACAAATTTTTGGCATGATCAGAAGGTACTTTGAAGTTGTCTCAGGAGAATTATATTAAAAAATTACTTGACAGGTTCAATGTTGGAGATGCAAAGACCAAGAATACCTTTTTGGGAACACACCTAAAACTTTCAAAAAGGCAATCTCCTCAGACTGATGAAGAAAAAGATTATATGTCTAAAATACCATACGTTTCTGCAGTAGGGAGCTTGATGTATGTTATGGTGTGTACCAGACCTGACATATCACATGCAGTGGGAGTTGTGAGCAGGTTTCTATCCAGTCTTGGAAAGGAGCATTGGGAGGCTGTGAAGTGGATATTGAGATATTTGAAGGGTACTTCAAGGATGCACTTGTGTTTTAAAAGAAGTAATCTCACGTTACAGGGTTTTTCTGATGTAGACTTATGAGGAGATCTAGATGGTAGAAAGAGCACAACAGGCTACATATCTTTGTTGGGCGGTACTGCTATCAGTTTGAAGTCTAAACTTCAAGGTAGAGTTTCTCTTTCAACCACTGAAGTTGAGTATGTGGCAATTTCAGAAGCAGCCAAGGAGATGATATGGCTGAAGAATCTTCTCAGAGGACTAGGAAAAGAACAAGATGATGCTCCATTATTCAGTGATAGCCAGAGTGCAGTATACCTTGCTAAAAATTCAATCCTCCATTCTAGATGCAAGCATATTGAGATAAAGTATCATTTTATCAAAGACTTGATCAGTAATGGAGATCTATCTTTGTTGAAGATCTCAGGGTCAGAGAATCCAGCAGATATGTTGACCAAGACAATTACAACTGATAAGTTGAGGTTTTGTGTTACCTCAACGGGCCTTCGAGAGTGATTGATGATGAAGGCACTACACTAGGTTGTGATGTGAATCAAAGTCCAAGTGGGAGAATTGTTAGGAGTGTATGTAGTTTGATTAGTCCCACATCATGTAAAAAGATGCATTTAGACTTTAGTCCCACATCATTTAGAAAAGTGAGAGAGACTGTCTTTTGTCTCTATATAAAGAACTCCCTGTAAAGCTTGAAATACACACCAAGAGTAAACTATTCCTACTGTAGTCGTGGACGTAAGCAAATTGCTGAACCACGTTAAATTCTTGTGTCTTTTTCTGTTTTTTAACCAACATATATCTATATTATTTAAAACATTATCGATATAAAAGAGACCATTGTCTTAACACACAATTTTTAAAATGTCAAACAAATTAAGAAACAATAAAGTAACAATTACAAGGCAGGGTAGGAAGTGCCCTCTACTTGAAGAACTCCATAATCCACAATGAATCCAGCAGCAGTTGCTAATTCCATGAATTCTTCCTCTGTTCGCTCTTTCCCTCCCGGATTATGAATCATCATCCCAACATCCATTTCGGAAACAGCTTTCCAAGCAGCATTAGTCTCTGGCATAATTGGAAGTACTGCGTCCATGACTATCACCTTTCCATCATCAGGAATAGCTTCATAGCAATTCTTCAACAGTTTTATACACCGATCCTTACTCCAATCATGTAGTATACACTGCACAATTTAATCACCACTCACTACATATATCAGTCTTTGTATATGTGAGACTAAATCCAGAGAGTTTAAAGCTACCTTCTACTATTGGTCTGAGATCAGAATTCTGAATCATGATTTTGCACCACATATTGGTTTTGGTTATTGAATAGGAGGGTGCTTTATGGAGTTAATCATATGATAGCCATGTATTGAGAGTTGGGTATTTCTTATACCTTAATTAAAATTATCTTTTTCTAATAATAAACAAAACACATATCTAATCTCTATATGTGCATTCAAATTTTATAAAAATTATGTAAAACATGTTTAGTGAGGAGAAAGAGGATGGGTTGACATTTACTTGAATCCATCAATTGAATTACATACTAACACTCACCTTCATAAAGATGGCGTCTCCTTTTGGCACACTTTCAAACATATCACCGGCAACGTGTTCCACTCCTACAATATTTGGTAGCTTTGATTTTTAATTTCAATGTTCTTAATTAAATATGAATAGCACAGGTGATAGTATATATTAGTATTACGTAACAGAGAAAGTGGACAAAATTTAAGTTTTTTATTCTTTCAATTTATATGAGCATGGGATAAAAATGTGTGAAGATGATACCAGGATAGGAAGGAGCATGTTGTATGACATGAGGCAAGTCGAAATTGATAGCATGAATGTGAGGGTATTTAGAAGTGATCAAACTAATGTTGATCCCAAGACCACCTCCAACATCCACTTATGTCTTCAAAACCTTTGTAGCATTCCAGAACTTTCTTCATCACTAATGTGGTGTGATTGATCATTCCAGTATTGAACAGTTGATTGAATCTTGAGTCCAAGCTTGGATACTCAAAAGCATGAGTGCCATAAACCCTGTTGAACGGAATACCTCCTTCCCGAATTGCGTTTTTTAGCTCGAAGCTAAGAACGAATACACGGTTATTTTACTTCATTAAATTAATGTGGTAGTGGATATTGAAGAAGTCTATAAAATAATCATGTTATTATCAAACTTTGTGTACTTTAAATACATAAATTAGCAATTGAATACACTCAGGCTGATCTTGTGAGCCTTGTTTTGAAGCAATAATGTGACAGCTTACTGTCTTCATTATTGTTTCATTTTATTGAACTTTGAAACAGTTATCATTCACCATGAATGATCTTGATAAATCAGACAGCTAATACTTAATAACAGTAAAAAATCTGACATAAAATGAAAGAGAGAGGTTTGAGGTAGATGGAGATTAACCAGCTTTGTAGGAAGATGTTATCTTGTACCAAGGTCAACAAGGGTCCCAATGAAACTCCATCAGAATTGCGAGCAAAGAATTTGGCAACAGGAGTGATGCTGTAGAGCCTGTGAAAGGATCCAAGGTTATGGTTGTCAGGAATGAGTGAACAGTTAAGAATGTTGTGAGAGGCAAGAAGAGCAAGGACACGATCTAGCATTGAGGGGTCTTCTGGATTGTTGCATGAAAGTTGTAATGCTATCTCCTTGGCAGAGAGCTTTGATGCTTCACCAGCTTTTTGCAACACATCAAAAACGCCCAGCTCTGTGGCTGTTTGAAGTGTCATGGGAAGGAAAATGGAGCCACAGAGCTGCATGGCATATGAGAAGCTCTCTTCATCTTGTAATTTTTGCATTTCATTCATTGACTTTGGAAGGTTAGCCATTCCCATTTTAGAAAGACAGAATGTGTTGCTTTAGTTTATATCAGAAGATATCAATTGTAGGAAATACATGCTACAATGTTATGACCTTATGCTTGTTTATAGACTTTAAAAAAATAATGTGTATAACAACTTGATATCTCTACTATATATTAAAAAAATAATACTGTGTATAAAACAATCCCATAAAAACACATGCCAAATAAACAATTTCACTTTCTATCTGAGCTGCTAAAATGTCAAAATATCTCTACTTAAGAAATCTTATAAACTATATTATAATGTCTTGCGGATCTGATAGCTTCACCACGTTATTGTAAATTATGCATTTGAACACTTCTTCTATCAAATTCTTCCACCTAATTTTGAACAAAATAAATAAATTGCACATCGTTGACTTAATTACTCAATTTTTTAACATTTTAAAAACTAATTAACAAAATAGCAGCGTAAGCTACAATATTTGTCATTTATGCATAAAACATACACAAGTTGAGTTTTAAAATTCTTTATTTTGTAATCATTATTTATTTACTCCAAATTCGTTTCAAATTCCATTTCAAATCTTGGAATTGGGAGATGTCAATTGCTAGAACAGCTTTGCCAGAAATCAGAAGGCCAAGACTGGGAAAGATTGTTCACATTCAATATCTGACTATAAGATGAATTAATTCTGAAATGTGTGGCGGCCGGTGAGGTGCAAATTGATCTCCACAGTGTATATATATATATATATATATATATATATATATATATATATATATATAATCAAATTTTATATATGATTAGATTGTATAAATAATATAAATATAAATAATTAACAATTTGTAACATGAAATTTTGCATAAACATCCTTCATCTTTAAAATATTTAAATGATTTACATTGATAAATTTATAATGAATTTTACTCAATATTAAATTACTTATTGAAAAGGTCAAGTACATAAATTTTTAAATGTTGTTGTTCACCCGTGATCGTTAAATAAGAATAGGAAGATATGATTATATTAGTAATAATGTGAATGAGAACAATAGAGATGAGATAATATTTTTTTAACTAACAATTTTTATTACTTATTAAATTTAAGATGAGTTTGATACGTACCCTATTTAAGTATCTAACTTTTTTAAAAAAAATAATTTTTGTACGTTCTCGATATATACCCATGAATATTAAATAGTGATTTATACCCAATACTTGTATGATATGCATTTAGAAATATTTATGCTTTATAGCTTTCAACTTATTTTAAAAAACCTAATTATTGTGATAATCGAGTTTATTAGCAATGTTATTCACTAATGAGTTATGTTGTAGAAATTTCAATGCAACATCCTATCAAAAACGTATCATAAATATAAATTGAACAAAATTTAAATTTTCTTTGTACTTAAATTTTAACAAAAAAAAGTACACCATTTTAATGAATTAAAAATATAAAACAAAATTTAACTAATTTAATTTCATTGAAAATATTTATTCAAAACATATTCTTAAATTAATTCAACTTTTTTTGACGTGAGTGTCATCTTTAATAAATATGATTAAGGAAGTTTAGGAAGCATATATACTTCAATTTTTGTCTAAAATCAAGAAAATTAAAGGCACATGATTATCATCCTTTATCAATATAAAATAAGTATTTTTGCTTACATTTTAGTCTTGATGAGGAAGTATATAGTTGTGTAGGTATTATCTGTATTATTATGACTTGGTGTCTTTCCCACATGCTGAAGAGACTACTCTGTAGTTGGGAGTTAATATGTAGTAGCTGATAAGCAGTAGGATCCTTATGCAGTAACTTATTAGATTCATGTAATCATGATGTTTGCTTTGAGTATCATTGATACTTATTATTAATACACAATTGTTTTTCTTGATACTAAAAGAAAAAGTAAATGGAGGTATGAAGTTGTTAAGACTAATATTTTAGCTCAAATTTTCAGGCTGTGTTACGTTCTCTACTTATTTGGCTTAAAATTACAAATTTTGTTATGTGTAAATGTTTAAAGCTTAATTGGAGGTACTTTCCTTTTTTGGATTCGTATGTCTTGGTGCTGAATTTCATGAATGTTCATGTTTTATAATAATATAGATATCTTGTTTTTCATATTCTATTTTGCTACCAACATCTACCACAAAGTGTTAATAGTAGAATAAAAAGTTTATAAACTTTTACGTGAGTATGTACGGATATTGAAGGTTTACTTCATGTATACATACATGACTCCTTAAAATCAAAAAGGTTTGCTTCAAGAGAAGCAATAGAAGCATATAAAAGATTAATCATGAAGGTTGAAGCTTTAGGGCTGCCCCAGTCTTCGGTCCTTCAAAATTAGACATGCATCAACTCTGATATGTATGCCTCATCATCATGTGCTAATTCTCCACTACCTTTACTCCTTTTGAAAAATATTTCACCCTCCAGTTAGCATTTACCCAACAACAGCTTTTAAATTGATGAATATTTTAAATTGATGAAGCAAATTGACATGCTTTAGGAGACTCTTTATTGGAACTGGTATACTGAGGGGATGCAAGTCTAATGATACATTTGATTTTACCTATATTGGGCTGTTCTTTGGTAATTTAACTAGGTGGGTATTAATTTGAAAAGCTTATAGGTTGTTTATTTTAGCAAATGAAAATTGGTTATGACTCTTATAATACATAACTTATTTACCTAAACACACCCATAATCTAACACATGTTAATTTGTAAATATGAACTTTGAGCTTAAGAATAAAACACTATTTAATAAGTTTAAAGTTTAGAAATGGAGTAGAATTATATAACATTTTAGTAAACTACCGTTTTGGTATCTGATACGTGGGACACCATCATATTAATCCTTAACATTTAAAAAATAGTAAATAAGTCCTTTGTTTTTATTATACTCCTTAACGTTTACAACTTATTATATTTTAGTCTTTCGCATATACAAATTTATTGTTCTTAAAATCCCTAACTGTTATAATTAATTGTCATCAATGTACAGATGAATATGACTAAGCAAATTAAAACTGAGGGCCTTATATGCTATATTTTAGTGTCAAAGACTAATTATGATAGCACCCTATATAAGTTAGGGACGAAATTAGAACTTCACTCCATTGGTTTTGGTCATTAGTTACAGAGCATTCCTTTTGGAGTTGCAGCATTGAACCTTGTTATTGTTTAGTGAAGTTTCTGACTTGTTTTTAGACACAACTGTGTTTTTGTTAATTGTTAAATAACCATAAGTGCATCTCTGCTGCATCTTTCTAGTACCCTTTTCTTTCTGCATAAACCAATGATTAATATGGTATGATGGATTGTGTTTCAGTTTTCTGCGGAAGGTTAAAAGGAATACAGACCATCTTGCTTTGGTTGGTGGGTGGGGTTCATATTTGGCACTACTTTCCTTTTCTCACCTTATGTTAAATGGCTTTGAACTATTATTTTTGTGCACATATACATATGAGTGTGATTCACTTGCTATTCTTTTCAAAACTTTACTGTTTATTATATAGATATTTCTTAGGTGACTTACAAAACAGATCAAAGGCATGGCACTGTTATGTGATCTTTATAGCTTTATTACTACTGTCAAGGAATTGGCTGAAGCTTCTCAGATTTCAATTCATTGGTTGCACTGTCATTGGATCCTCAAATTACCAATAAACCTTATAGAAGTTACCATTAGGGACTGGGAATGTTTCTTTTATTTATGATTAGAACCTCAAAATATCTATTTTATGCTTTTGGTCCAATAATATTTTTTTCTTATCTCTTTTAATGGTGAGGCCTCAACTTATGATCTTTCTTGTGACACTATTTTCAGAGATTTATGTTATTGTTCATATTCCAGATAAGGAGTTGGACGATTCATTTAAGGTACCCTACATATTGCATACGGATTCTATAAAAGGAAGTCATAGTGGTCCGAAAAACCTGGTACAGAGGTATATTAAAACTTCTCATTTTCTTTTATTCCTGTCTCAACCCCTTCCCTGACCAAAAAAATTGTACGCTGGGATTTATGCTCTTTATTAAAACTTAATTTGATGTTATACATACAGGATTGCAAGTGCAAGTTGGGTTTGAGTTCATGTTTTGCAATTATTGATTTTTCAATAGCTTCATTGATTGAGTTTATTAGCCAATTGATATTGAAGTTCCTAGCGGTTAAATTGCTTCCCTTAATTATGTATGTAACCATGAAGTCTTACATAACGTCAAAGTATATAACCAAATTTCATAAACTTATCTACTAGTCCTAGAACAGATGAAGGGAGCTTTTCTAGCCTTAGATCAGAAAATTATATCCTTAACCAATATCTTTAAAAATTGACGTTATAAACACAATTCAACTGGCGTTATAAGCGTGTTTTTCACTGGTGAAATAAATAAAATCAATGTGGCCAAAGCAGTATGACCAGTTCCAAAATCAGAGTAGTTCGTTTATAATATACTCATTAATACTAAAAAATAAATAAAAAATGTAAAATTAGTTAAAGACATATTCATGATGAGTCGTGGTCTAACAAGGAAAACAAAATTATGTGAGCATCAATGCTTCATTTTGTTTCATGTATCTTTATCTGGTACATATTAACGATACTTCATCAATATGTATTTGTGAAGTATCGAATAAATCCTTTAAATAAGTTATCAAAATATTATAAAAACGTAGATAAGACATAGGAACATGGAAATATTATCTCTTGATGAAGCGAAAATTAAAATTACTCAAGTGGTGTGAATAGCTTTCCTGTAGTTTACTTGATGATTTCGGAATTCATACAATGGTCTATGTGAATCATAGCACGTGATTCATTCATCGATCAAACAAAATAAGCATGTGACGCACTCAACAGTGATTGGTTCCATATTTCGGAATTCACACCTTCACACATTTAACTATATAAAACTGTTGCATTAAAATACGAGAATAATATTTTATGTTAGTTATTCAAACTTCAAAAGAATTTGTCTGATATTTAAAGCATATGTTCTTAATTTAAGACTGCATGTGTATTAAGGGAATCATGGCACGTGATTCATTCATGGAATACAGCTTTAGTGTTTGAAGTGCTCAACACTTATTGGTTAAATGAAGTCATCCTTTGTAGAATAGCTTATTACTCATTACATCACTATGCCAATTCTGCATTGCACGAGCCATTAGCATAAGCTTCATTTCAAACTACTCATTTCTATTCATCCACTCCCTTTCCTATTCTAAACATGGCTGCAGAATTTGTTGGTGGTGCTCTTCTTTCTGCTTTCCTTCAGGCTGCGGTTGACAGGCTGGCTTCTCGTCAAGTTGTTGACTTCTTCCGTCAAAGAAAACTTGATGAGACACTGTTGAAAAAATTGAAGCTGAAGCTGTTGTCCATTGATGCTCTGGCTGATGATGCTGAACAAAAGCAATTAACAGATCAACGTGTCAGAGAATGGCTTTTTGCAGTCAAGGATGTTGTCTTTGATGCAGAGGATCTCTTGGCTGAAATAAACTATGAACTCACCAAATGCCAAGTGGAAGCTGAATCTCAATCTCATACCTTTACTGCCAAGGTATCAAATTTATTCAACTCTACTTTCAGTTCATTTAACAGGACAATTGTCTCAGGGATGAAAGAAGTCCTTGAGAAACTAGAGTATCTTGCGAGCCAAAAGGGTGATCTTGATTTGAAAGAGGCTACTTATTCTAATGTTGGATCCCACGGTAAAATGTCACGGAAACTGCCATCAACATCTTTGGTGGTTGAAAGTGTTATTTACGGCAGAGATTGTGACAAAGAAATTATCTTTAACTGGTTGACATCTGAAACTGACAACCATAACCAATTATCAATACTTTCTGTTGTTGGCATGGGTGGGTTGGGTAAAACCACGCTTGCCCAACATGTATACAATGACTCAAGAATGGAAGCAGCTAAATTTGATATCAGAGCTTGGGTCTGTGTTTCAGATGATTTTGATGTTTTGACTGTGACAAGAACAATTCTTGAGGCGATCACTAATTCAAAAGATGATAGTACAAATCTAGAAATGGTTCATGGAAGATTGAAAGAAGAATTGTCAGGAAAGAAATTTCTTCTTGTTCTGGATGATGTTTGGAACGAAAGACGAGGAGAATGGGAAGCTGTCCAAACTCCTCTCAATTATGGGGCTCCAGGGAGTAGAATACTTGTTACTACACGAAATGAGAGTGTTGCTTCTATCATGCGATCTAATAAAGTGCATCGCCTACAACAATTACAAGGAGATCAAAGCTGGATAGTATTTGCTAAACATGCATTCCAAAATGATCATCCTCAGTTGGATTCTGAGATCAAGGACATTGCTACAAAGATAGTTGAGAAGTGCAAAGGCTTGCCCCTAGCATTGAAATCGATTGGATGTCTTTTAAACACAAAGTCAACTGCTACTGAATGGAAAAGTGTATTATTAAGCAACATATGGGACTTGAAAAAAGGAAATAGTGAAATTATCCCTGCTCTATTTTTGAGCTATTGCCACCTTCCTTCTTATCTCAAGAGATGTTTTGCTTTTTGTGCATTGTTCCCCAAAGATTTTGCTTTTGACAAGGAAGAATTGATTTTGTTGTGGATAGCTGAAGGTTTTCTACAATGTCCTCAACAGAGTCGTCAGAGTCCACTAGAAGATGGTGAAATATACTTTCATGATCTATTGTCAAGGTCTTTCTTTCAACAATCAAGCTGGTCCAAAAGGTACTTTAACATGCATGACCTTGTCAACGATTTGGCAAAATATGTTTGTGGAGACATCTGTTTCAGGTTTGGTGTTGATACAGCAAAAAGTATGCCAAAAACCACCCGTCATTTCTCATTTGCAGCTGCACACCCTAAAAATTGGGATGGTTCTTGGAGCTTAATTGATGCTAAAAGGTTACGTACTTTTATTCCAACAACACAGTGGAGGAGTATTCCTGATTGGAGTGATAAGATTCTGATGAATGAGTTGTTCTCCAAGTTTAAATACTTAGGTGTCTTATCTTTGTCTGGTTATTCGGACTTGGAAGAGTTGCCTGAATCTGTAAGCGAACTCAAACATCTCTGTTGGTTAGACCTTTCACATACTAAAATAAAAAGACTGCCTGATTCAACATGTTTGCTGTATAATTTGCGAGTACTGAAGTTAAACTCTTGTTGGCGTTTAGAAGAGTTGCCCTCGAATTTGCATAAACTCACCAATTTGTGTTGCCTTGAATTTAGAGGTACTAAAGTGAGAGTGATGCCGGTGACTTTGGAAAAACTGAAGAATCTTCAAGTACTGAGTACGTTTTGTGTTGGGAAAAGTAGTGAGTCTTGTAATATTCAGCAATTAGGAAGACTCAATCTTTGTGGAGAATTATCAATTGAGGAGCTACAGAATGTTGTGAATCCAATGGATGCGTTAGCGGTAGATTTGAAGAGCAAAACACACCTTGGAAAGCTAGAGTTACGATGGAAGTGGAACCACATCCCTGATGATCCGAGAAAAGAAAAGGAAGTACTTGAGAATCTACAACCTTCCAAGCACTTGAAGTATTTATCAATTTGGAACTATGGTGGTACAGAATTTTCGAGTTGGTTATCAAACAATTCATTATCAAATGTGGTGTTCATAAGCTTAGAGAATTGTAAATATTGTGTATGTTTGCCTTGCCTTGGACTTCTTCCATCTCTCACGGAGTTGTGTATTAGACAGTTTGAAGGGACAGTGAGTGTTGGTACTGAATTTTATGGGAGTAGCTCTTCTCCATTTCCATCCTTGGAAAAATTGAGCTTCTACGATATGAAGGAATGGGAAGAATGGGAATGTAATGTAACTTTCCCACGTCTTCAATATCTTGAGATAAAGAAATGTCCGAAGCTGAAAGGGCTGTCAGAGCAACTTTTTAACGTAAAGGGACCCAGTTTGGAAGTATCATCTCTCGAAACGGAAGTTTTTCTGCCTCTCTCTCTGCAAATACAGAATTGCCCAAATCTTAATGTCCCCATGAGATTTTGTTGTGATTTCCTTGAAGAATTGCACATGGATAATAGCTGTAACTCTCTAACAACCTTTCCGTTAGATTTCTTTCCAAAACTCTGTTGGCTTCGACTCAAGGGTTGTGATAATTTAGTAATGGTTTCACAGGAACGCACACATACTCACCTTAAGGGACTGGGTATTGAGGATTGCCATCAATTAGAATCAATGCCAAAACGCATGCACATCCTCCTTCCATCTCTCACTCATTTATCGATAATTGATTGTCCAAAAGTGGAGATGTTCACAGAAGAAGGTTTGCCATCAAATCTGAAAAAAGTGGAATTCTCAAATTACAAACTTTTGGCTTCACTGAAAGGGACCTTGGGAGTCAACACATGTCTTGAAATATTGCATATCAAAGGAGTGGATGATGTGGAGTGTTTCCCAGAGGAAGGTTTTCTGCCTCTCTCTCTTGCTCGTCTGGAAATATGGGATTTCCCAAATCTTAAGAAACTGGACTACCAGGGTCTATGCCAACTCTCTTCTCTCAAGGCATTGGAGCTTTGTAATTGCCCGAAGCTGGAATGTTTACCAGAGGAGGGTCTCCCCAAATCCATTTCAATTCTTCAAATTTGGGTTTGTCCACTACTAAAGCAGCGTTGCCAGAAACCAGAAGGCCAAGATTGGGGAAAGATTGATCACATTCAATGTCTGACAATTGAGTGAGATTATATATTTATTTTTTCAGATTAATCAAGTTTTCTTCCCTTGGTTTATCTTAAATTTTATTATTAGACCAGGTCACATCTGATGATGTATGACATGTTTTGAGTTGTTTTTAAGGTACAATCTAAAAGCTGAGGTTGTTGACGGTGTGAATCAAAGTTCTAAAGAAACTGTTTGTTTCCTTGATTTCTCTGAGCATATTTAAGATTAGTGTCATTAATTTATTTTCTATGTGATTGTACTTGAAGGATTTTTCTTAATAAATCTTTCTTTTTGTAGAATTTTGAGACCGATAATGATTCATATTAATTCAGGGAGCATCTATTTGAATTAGCTAATATTGTTACTGGAAATCGATTCAATTACAAATAGAGGAAGTGGATCTTCCTCACCTCACAATTGGTCTGGGAAACTACTAAATGATAAGGCAGTGATTACTGTCAATTTACTTCTACAACAGGGAGGTTAATATGCCATAGGACCCTTATGCAGTAACTTTCTGGGTGCTTACATTCATGATGTTTGCTTTGTGTATCATTTTTATTTATTATTAATACAATTTTTTATCTTGATGATGATAAAAAGAAAAATGCAAACGGAGGTACGAAGTTGTCAAGACTAATATTCCAGCTCAAATTAGTTGCTACTGTCAAAAGTAAAAATTGGAAAATGCTAACATATTATGATTAGCTAAATTAATACATTAATATGTGGGAATGTATATCTAGTTAATAAGATAAAGTTCCTTTTTAACGTTAGAGTATTTTTATATCTCATGCTTAGTATATATAGTAATTACATCAAATATCCCTTATTTTGCTATAAGCATGCATTTCATGTAATAATGTAAAACGTATGTATTATTTTTTATTTTACTTCTTAAAAAATTATTTGTTTAATCTATATTCATTCATAACATATGTTAACTATCTTCTTTTTTAAAAAAAAAATTATCTATTTATATCTTCTTTGATGAATTTAGTTGCTTATATAGAAGATTTGAATTAAAATAATTGTAAATCAAACACAATCCAAATTAAGTAGATCATGATACAATTAAAATAAAAATATTTATAGTGAATAATATTATTTCTTAACATAAAATTAACAATAATTTTATAAGACTATTTTATATAAATATTTGTATAGATACGTATAACATTAGGATATAATAGGTAAAATAACAATAAAATTTAACCTCTGTCCAACAAAATATAAAATAAAATAAATTCTGTTGAGAAAATTTCGTTAATGAATTTAATATTGATTTTTAAAAAAATTTAAAACAAACACAATTCAAGTTGAATAGATCTAAAAACAATTTTATATTTTTTATAATAAAGAGTCTTAAAATAAGTAATACCTATTAAATATTTGACATTTCTAATAATTTCAAATAATAGTTAAAAATTATTTTTAATAAATATTATTAACACTTTTATTTGATAAATTATTAATATAAAACGACAATTAACTATATTACAGATTAATTCATATTTTATAAACATTTAAATATATATTTTAAAAAACATAAATTAAAAATATGTAATATGGGCATTGCGCATGTAAAAATCTAGTTTTATTGCATGACAGAACCATCAGCTTCGTTGTCATGATTGATGTGATATATGCTTAGTGGGGTTCCATGATGAGATGATGAACGGTTTAGGCAAAGAAGAGCAAGAGTGAATTAATGTTCCAAAATTTGTCAGTTTTTATGATTTGGAAATGGTAGCAACTCTTATACAGTTATATTCCTCTTAACTAGAACTAAAAATATTGAGCGATGTTAATCAGTTATCTGAGAAAGATAAGTAAATTATTACTATAAACTCTTGTAGCATCATATAAATAAATAAAAGTGATTTCAATTAAGATTTATCGTGATAAAGGCCAAATACATAAAAAAAATACATTGGAGTTGTGACAAAGTTATCAATCCCTTTACCAAAGCAGATAGTATAGTAGGATGGTGCGTAAGACTTAAGAGGATGACCACTAAGATGAAAATTATCAAATAAGCATTATAATATACTCAAAAATAAAATATATCTATAATTGAAGACATGTTCATCATAAATATAACAGAAAGGTGGAAGTTGCTTGTCAGGAAAAAGAGTAAACACTGAGAATTGCTGCATAGGGTTGACAGAAAGATGTGAACAAGAGTGAGTAACAGAGTAGGTAAAAACAGTGCACGGTTGAGGTTAAGTAGCTAGCTAGGGATGTGGAAATTATATCTAATCAATCTTTAGTGTGTGATAGAGTGTATATATGTAGTATGCTTGTGCACTACGGATCTGATCATTGTAATGAAGAACATTCCTAAGTTTTTATGCTAATTCTATTACAATGAACTCATAACGGTTGTAGGGGATTTTTTCCTTTACACCCTATTGTAGGGGATTTTTTGTAATTGTAGGATTTATCGTGCTTTGCTGTCACGCTTGGCGTGAGGGATATGTATAGGACCTGTTGTATGTATATAAGTGAGGAGCGGTCCTCACCTTACAAGCCGATTTGTAGGTGCAAGGCCGGTTTGTAGGATTGAGTTAGACTCCTCACCCGCATTTCTAACACTTTTAACAGCTCTGTGTTTCCAATTACAACTCAATGCATAGTAACTAACATTTATTCAAATTCATATTTTTTTTCAAGGTTTAACTAAATATACCTTTTTCCCTATCATATACCATGAATTTATTCTTGGTCCTTATTAAATAATTTTTTTAAAATTTGACCTTGTCAAATTATTTTATAACATTGGTTTTGGTCATTAATTATATTCTTACGAGTAAAACTTTTTACACACCAATAGTGCATCGTCATTTAACTCAAAAAAGATAAAATATATCACAATACATGTTGAAAAAAGAGTTCATACATTAAATATGTAAAATAATATTACATCATCATCCAACCAAAAACCATGTTGTATTGAATGCGATTTTTTTACATGGATCAAAGATGTTGATTGTGCTAACTCCTGTTATTCCTTCGATTACTCTACCTTTCACACATGCACGTCAATGTCTATAATAGAAAACTTAACAATTTGCTAATGAAAAGTGGAACACAAAAGCATAAGATGCATTGCCTTCTCACTTGTAAGGAGTGAGAATGTAAGAGGAAACTTGAGCTAGCAGCTTTGTGGCCTTCTCACTTGAAAAACTCCATAATCCAGAAAGAAAGAACATATCATTGGTATCTGATGCCACTAAATCCAGCAGCAGTTGCCAATTCCATCAATTCTTCCTCTGTTCGCTCTTTCCCTCCCGGATTTTGAATCATCATCCCAACATCTAATTGGGAAACGGCTTTCCAAGCAGCATTAGTCCTCCTAAGAGTATCATACTAAGTTTGGGTCTTGATGTAAAGTGTAGACTCACTCTTGCTCCTCCTAAATCCTCGATCAACGAAGTACTGGTCGATTTCGCTATACCATGCTCGAGAAACTTGTTTCAAGTCGTAGAGTGTTTTTCTCATTCTTTACTTTTTTTTTTCATTACCTTCACACATAAGCCCTTTTGGCTGCTCCATATATATCTCTTTTTCAAGCACGCTATTAAGGAATGCTGATTTGACGTCTAGTTGATAAATGCTCCAACTTCTTAGTTTGCAAGTTGTAGACATGGTAGCCTTTAGATCACATGTTATATCCTAAGAAGATTCCACGAACTGTCTTGTCTTCTAGTTTATGTCTCTTCATATCTGAAACATGCACGGATGTAGCATATAGATCCAAAGACCCTTAGGTGCTTTGCTCATGGCTTCTTCCCACTCCATGCTTCAATTGAGGTCTTATCTTAGACGAACTTTGTTGGAAATCTATTATGTAAACATTAGTGTAGATTTCTTCTGCCAAAAATATATTAGGCAACCCTTTCTCTTTCAGCATTGATCTAGCCATCTTTAATATCGTGCGATTCTTTCTTTCGGACACGCCATTTTGTTGAGGAGAGTACGCGATTGTTAGTTGCCTCTTTATGCCTTCATCCTCAAAGAATTTTTCAAACTCGTGGGATGTGTACTCCTTGCCATGATCAATTTTAAGTACATGTGTTTTCCACTTTGTTTTTCAACAAGGGCCTTAAACTTCTTAAATATTTTAAATACTTATGATTTTGCTTCAAGGAAATAGACTCATGTCATTCTAGAGAAGTCGTCAATGAAAAGAATAAAATATCTATTATTCTTGAGTGTTGGTGTTCTCATCGATCCACAAACATCAGTATGGATTAACTCCAACACATCTTTTGCTTGCCACGCTTATCCTGTTGAGAATTTTGAATAAAATTAATAATTTGTAACATGGAATTTTGAATAAACATCATTCATCTTAATAATGTTTAAATGGTTTATATTGTTAAATTTAAATGATTTTTACTCAATATTATATGCAAGGTTGTCAGACTCTAGAGTCACAGTAGACTAGTGACAGTAGTAGACTCATGACTCGTAGAATCAACCCGTACACTCGTAAGAGTCAACTTTTTATAAAAAAAAAAAATTAAAAGAGTGTTCCTTAAAAAGTGAAATTTTCAATAAACTTGTTGCTTGTTTTCAATCATATACACATCAAGTTCATCAAATTCATCAACACATCAACAAAACCTTTCATCAAGTTTATCAAATTCAACAAGTTACAAATTAAAAATATAAATATAAGTAATAAATTATCAAATATCCATCCAATGTCTGAAGCATCTTGACCATGTTTTCATCCAATGTCTGTCCTAGTTCTTGTTGCATTTTTACTTCTAGGTTTAACAACATATGACAAAGATGAGGTTTAAGGTTCAGCTGAATTTGACTCACTTCTACCTCTAGACATCTCCAAATTCCAACCTCACATGCCGTAACACAATACTAATAAAAAAAAAATAAAGAAAAGTTGTTTAATCAGTATACAATATAAGCCTTAATACAATAATACTTAATATTTCATTTATTAGATAACTATTTAATAATACATCAACTCAGACCATTTTAGACCGAACACAAGTAAGGAAAAAATACTAAAAAATATTGAAACAAGTAGAAGTGGCTTGTTCGAATTTAACCAAGTAGTTCAAGGATCAAATTCTGATCAGTTTTAGCATGAAATAAAAGGAAGAAATACCCACGTTATCTGTTATTGATGCATTAGCGTCCAATTTTAATGTGTTTCTTATACTTGGGTGGTGTAGTGTAAAAGTTATGGTATGGGGCATGGTTATGAAACTCCTAGACACTTACGAATTTGAAAGTTTACTATGCCCAATTGAGTCAACTCACTTGCAAACTCGCTCTTGTGGTACGGGCATCCATTCTGATTTCTGAAGAGACTACTCTGTAGTAGGGAGTTGTGGTGGCATCATCTTCCTTTAACTGTTTTGATAAAAAAAAAAAGAAAAATCTTCCAAGATGTACCCTCAGCTTCATCGTTACCATTCATTTGGATAGACATTTACTACACTCAGGATTTCATACAGCTATGAATGTCGGAAAGGACTCATCAATTATTGCTTGACTGACCACAAAGCCTCTTTGGATAGACAAAGCCGTTGAATAAATATCAGATTTAATCAAACATTAATCGTGTCTAAAATTTGGACCGTCCATTCATAATCTAACGTTCAGAATTTACAATTGAATAAAGCTGTAAATATTGTCCATTCAGAACAGACTCAACAGTAAAGTCTTCCTTCATGATATGATTATAGGCACATCGCTACTAATGTTGAAGTGAGGCGCAAACCAAGAAAATGATATCACAAAAGAAGGCTATTGGGAGGGTGGAAGGGAAAAGAAACAACATAGCGTGTTTTTTTCCAACATATATCTATATTATTTAAAACATTATCGATATAAAAGAGACCATTGTCTTAACACACAATTTTTAAAATGTCAAACAAATTAAGAAACAATAAAGTAACAATTACAAGGCAGGGTAGGAAGTGCCCTCTATTTGAAGAACTCCATAATCCAGGAAGAACGAACATAGCATTGGTATCTGATACCACTAAATCCAGCAGCAGTTGCTAATTCCATGAATTCTTCCTCTGTTCGCTCTTTCCCTCCCGGATTATGAATCATCATCCCAACATCCATTTCGGAAACAGCTTTCCAAGCAGCATTAGTCTCTGGCATAATTGGAAGTACTGCCTCCATGACTATCACCTTTCCATCATCAGGAATAGCTTCATAGCAATTCTTCAACAGTTTTATACACCGATCCTTACTCCAATCATGTAGTATCCACTGCACAATTTAATCACCACTCACTACATATATCAGTCTTTGTATATGTGACACTAAATCCAGAGAGTTTAAAGCTACCTTCTACTATCGTCTGAGATCAGAATTCTGAATCATTATTTTGCACCACATATTGGTTTTGGTTGTTGAATAGGAGGGTGCTTTATTGGTGTTAATCATATGATAGCCATGTATTGAGAGTTGGGTATTTCTTATATTTCTTATACCTTAATTAAAATTATCTTTTTCTAATAAAAAACAAAATACATATCTAATCTCTATATGTGCATTCAAATTTTATAAAAATTATGTAAAACATGTTTAGTGAGGAGAAAGAGGATGGGTTGACATTTACTTGAATCCATCAATTGAATTACATACTAACACTCACCTTCATAAAGATGGCGTCTCCTTTTGGCACACTTTCAAACATATCTCCGGCAACGTGTTCCACTCCTACAATATTTGGTAGCTTTTGATTTTTTAATTGAACGTACTTAATTAAATATGTACAACACAGGTGATAGTATATATTAGTATTACCTAACACAGAAGGTGGACAAAATTTGTTTTCTTTTTTTTTAAATTATAAACGAGCATAGGATAAAAATGTGTGAAGAGCATACCAGGATAGGAAGGAGCATGTTGTATGACATGAGGCAAATCAAAATTGATAGCCTGAATGTGAGGGTATTTAGAAGTGATCAAACTAATGTTGATCCCAAGACCACCTCCAACATCCACCACTCTTTTTATGTCTTCAAAACCTTTGTAGGATTCCAGAACTTTCTTCATCACTAATGTGGTGTGATTGATCATTCCAGTATTAAACACTTGATTGAATCTTGAGTCCAAGCTTGGATACTCAAAAGCGTTAGTGCCATGAACCCTGTTGAACGGAATACCTCCTTCCCAAATTGCGTTTTTTAGCTCGAAGCTAAGAACGAATACACGGTTATTTTACTTCATTAAATTAATGTAGATGTAAATATTGAAGAAGTCTATAAAATAAGCATTGTTATTATCAAACTTTGTGTACTTTAAATACATAAATTAGCAATTGAATACACTCAGGCTGATCTAGTGAGCCTTGTTTTGAAGCAATAATGTGACAGCTTACTGTCTTAGTCATTGTTTCATTTTATTAAACTTTGAAACAATTATCATTCACCATGAATTTGAACTGTTGTCTCGCTATGAATAGTAAGAGAAGAAATCAAATGACATAAGTGGAGAAAATTGTGTTCAAGACTCACTAGATAAATCTTATTAACTATTATTCTACTTCATTCAAAATGGATTCTATACAAACCATTTTCCCCTCCCTTATCTTTAAAAAAGAAAAAAAGAAAAAGGCAAATTCAAATTGGATTCTGCACAAGCATTAATTCTTGGATGAATATCTTGATAAATCAAACAGCTAATACTTAATAACAGTAAAAAATCTGACATAAAAAGAAAGAGAGAAGTTTGAGGTAGAAGGAGTATAACCTGCTTTGTAGGAAGATGTTATCTTGTACCAAGGTCAACAAGGGTCCCAATGAAACTCCATCAGAATTGCGAGCAAAGAATTTGGCAACAGGAGTGATGCTGTAGAGCCTGTGAAAGGATCCAAGGTTTTGGTTGTCAGGAATGAGTGAACAGTTAAGAATGTTGTGAGAGGCAAGAAGAGCAAGGACACGATCTAGCATTGAGGGGGCTTCTGGATTGTTGCACGAAAATTGTAATGCTATCTCCTTGGCAGAGAGCTTTGATGCTTCACCGGCTTTTTGCAACACATCAAAAACGCCCAGCTCTGTGGCTGTTTGAAGTGTCATGTAAAGGAAAATGGAGCCACAGAGCTGCATGGCATATGAGAAGCTCTCTTCATCTTGTAATTTTTGCATTTCCTTCATTGACTTTGAAAGGTTAGCCATTTCCATTTTTGGAAGGACAGAATGTTGCTTTAGTTTATAACAGAAGATATCAATCGTAGGAAATACATGCTACAATATTTGCTACCAGCCAATTGAAATGCACAATTAAACAATTAAATATATATATATATATATATATATACGTTTATAAATTTTTCATATTTTATTATTAATTGTCTGCTTGATTTGATTTGGATTGTAGTTGTCTATCCAATAATAAATTGACATTATATCTCGATTGTGTCTTGTGGATCTGATACCTCGGCACTAGTTGTAAATTATGCATTTGAACATTGTGCTACGTGGGATCAAATTCTTCCACATATAATTTTGAAAAAAAAAAAACAAATAAATCTTGCACATGATTGACTTAATTACTCAATTTTTAACATTTTAAAAACTAATTAACAAAAAAAAAAAAAAAAGGCAAGGGGAAAGATTGCTCATATTCAACACCTACTTGTAATTTGAATTAGTGGGATGATTTAATTCTGAAATATGTGACTACTGGTACAAGTCATAATTTTGTGACAATTTATAGATGAAATGATAATTTACTATTTTACTTCCATTAGCTAATAGCCTGCTTCTTTAGCAACTTTCTTTCCATAGTTGATTTGTTTTTTTTGTTTCAAACACTTATTGTCTTTTCTATGATACATAATATTATATTATTTTTCCATTTTTGCCTGATATTGCTTTATATAATATGTTAAAAAAAATAAAATTATTTTAATAAAAATTAATTCGACCACGTCTCAACAAACCGTTAAATCATTCGACCATTTAAATAGATCATGATACAATTAAGATAAAAATATTTATAATAAATAGTATTATTTTTTAACATAAAATTAAAATAATTTTATAAGACTATTTTAAATAAATATTTAAATAGATACGTGTAACAAATTTTTAAAAAAATTTAAAACAAACTCAATTCAAGTTGATTAGAACTAAAAACAATTTTTATATTTTGTATAATAAAGAGTCTCTTAAAATAAGTAATACCTATTAAAATTTGATATTTCTAATAATTTCAAATAATAGATAAAAATATATTAAAAAAATATATATTATTAACATTTTTATTTGATAAATTATTAATATAAAACGACAATTAAACAGATTAATTCATATTTTATAAACACTTAAGTATAAATTCTAGAAACATAAACTATAAACATGTAATCTGGGCATTGCGCATGTAAAAATCTAGTTTTATTACATTACAGAACTATAAGATGCTAACATGATTGATGTGATATATGCTTGGTGGGTTCCATATGACGGAATGATGAAGGGTTTAGAAACCATGCAGTGTTTTTTTTTAATATAATATATTCATAAATACTCAAAGATAGAATTGAAGACATGTTCATCATATCTAAAAATATAACAGAACGGTGGAAGTTTCATGTCAGGAAAAAGGGTAAACACTGTGAGAATTGCTGCATAGAGTGTACAGAAAGATGTGAACAATGAGTGAGTAACAGAGTGGTTAGAAACCATGCACGGTTGAGGTTAAGTAGCTAGGAATGTGAAAATTATATCTGATCAATCTTTAGTGTGTGATAGAGTGTATATATGTAGTATGCTTGTGCACTACGGATCTGATGAAGAACATTCCTATATTTTTATGCTAATTCTATTACAATGAACTCATAACAGTTGATGTGATCATGTGACTTAGTGAGAACTATGTGGAGAAAAAAAGAGTGAATGTTGGGAAAGGCCACCATAGGCAAAATTGAGGGTTAGTTTCTTAAATATATATATATTTAAATGAATTCACTTAAATGAGTTTATTATATTAAATGAAATTAGGTTGGAGTATATTAACAAACAACTTTACTTCCCAGTCAACTAGGATACGTAGCCAAACTAACTAACTCACTCTTAGAGTATGTATATACTGGTTGTTTGCTACTCCAATTCTCTACCAAATATTTTTCATTAACAAAATCCTTTTTGCCTTGTTTCCTGTTATAAAAGCAAAACTATGCATAATATGACTCTAGAGCTAGATAGAATTAAGACTCACTCACACACACACAAGCCTCTTATAAGAATTATTGGATAATATCCCTAAAGAGACCTCAGCTTTAATAATTACAGACATTCATTCATGGAATACAGCTGTGAATGTTTGTCGTTACCAGAAAGAATCTACAATTATTGCTTCACTAGTCCGTGCTCACTGCTCACACAGAGTCCTACACTCCGAATTTCATACATTCATATGCACTCACCTAAGCATAAACGTTGAATCGAAATCTAACTGCTCATACTTTAAATCGGTAAAATAAACTTAAAAACAGTGTCCAAATTTGAACCATTAGTTTCTTTCTTTTTTAACAAATAAATATTAATTATTAATTCTCCTTCCCTGAGATAAGTAGACAAACCTTATCACTTGATCCATTCGTAATCTAACAACCATGGCCGTTGTGTCATCATTGGTGGAATAAAGCTTCAACTATTTGTGCTGTCAAAAAGAATCAACAGCTATTGGTCGAGTGGCCATCACAGAAAAAGAAGTTCCACTATTCTTAAAGCAAACCATCTTTCCCAAAATATCTTAGTACTCATTTCATCACTATACCAATCACAACCACACACTACACTGCACTGAGTCATTAGCAAAATCTGCTCTTGAATCACTCATTTCCATCCATCAAATCCATTTTCTTATTCCCACAATGGCAGGAGCTCTTGTTGGTGGTGCTCTTCTTTCTGCTTTTCTTCAGGCTGCAGTTGACAGGCTGGCTTCTCGCCAAGTTGTTGACTTCTTCCGTCAAAGAAAACTTGATCAGACACTGCTGAACAAATTGAAGCTGAAGCTGTTGTCCATTGATGCTCTGGCTGATGATGCTGAACTTAAGCAGTTAACCGATCCACGTGTCAGAGAATGGCTTTTTGCAGTCAAGGATGTTGTGTTTGATGCAGAGGATCTCTTGACTGAAATAAACTATGAACTCACCAAATGCCAAGTTGAAGCTGAATCTCAATCTCATAACTTTACTTACAAGGTATCAGATTTCTTCAATTCTACTTTCAGTTCAATAAACAGGAAAATTGTCTCAGGGATGAAAGAAGTCCTTGAGAAACTAGAGTATCTTGCAAGCCAAAAGGGTGATCTTGGTTTGAAAGAGCCTACTTATTCTGGAGTTGGATCCGGCAGTAAAATGTCACAGAAACTGCCATCAACATCTTTGGTGGTTGAAAGTGTTGTTTACGGCAGAGATTATGACAAAGAAATTATCTTTAATTGGTTGACATCTGAAACTGACAACCATAACCAATTATCGATCATTTCTGTTGTGGGCATGGGTGGGTTGGGTAAGACCACGCTTGCCCAACATGTATACAATGACTCAAGAATGGAGGCGGCTGAATTTGATATCAAAGCTTGGGTCTGTGTTTCTGATGATTTTGATGTTTTGACGGTGATAAGAACAATTCTTGAGGCAGTCACTAATTCAAAAGATGATAGCAGAAATCTAGAAATGGTTCATGGAAGATTGCAGGAAAAATTGTCAGGAAAGAAATTTCTTCTTGTCCTGGATGATGTTTGGAACGAAAGACGAGAAGAATGGGAAGCTGTCCAAACTCCTCTCAATTGTGGGGCTCCAGGAAGTAGAATTCTTGTTACCACACGCAATGAGAGTGTTGCTTCTATCATGCGGTCTAATAAAGTGCATCGCCTTCAACATTTACAAGAAGATCAAAGCTGGATAGTATTTGCTAAACATGCATTCGGAGATGATCATACTCAGTTGGATTCTGAGATCAAGGAGATTGCTAGAGAGATAGTTAAGAAGTGCAAAGGCTTGCCTCTAGCATTGAAATCAATTGGCTGTCTTCTACACACAAAGTCATCTGTTACTGAATGGAACAGTGTGTTATTAAGCAACATATGGGACTTGAAGAAAGGAAATAGCGAAATCATCCCTGCTCTATTTCTGAGCTATTGCCACCTTCCTTCTTATCTCAAGAGATGCTTTGCTTTTTGTGCATTGTTTCCCAAAGATTTTGAGTTTGACAAGCAAGAATTGATTTTGTTGTGGATAGCTGAAGGTTTTATACAATGTCCTCAACAGAGTCAGAGTCCACTAGAAGTTGGTGAAATATACTTTGATGATCTATTGTCAAGGTCTTTCTTTCATCAATCAGGCAGCCATTTTACCATGCATGACCTTGTGAACGATTTGGCAAAATATGTTTGTGGAGACATCTGTTTCAGGTTGGGAGTTGATACAGCAAAAAGTATGCCAATAACCACCCGTCATTTCTCATTTGCAACTGCAGACTCCAAATATTGGGATGGTTCTGGGAGCTTAACTGATGCTAAAAGGTTACGTACTTTTATTCCAACAACTCGGATTGGTGGTGATCTTCTTATTCCTGAGTTGTTCTCCAAGTTTAAATACTTACGTATCTTATCTTTATTCCATTGTTCTGCCTTTACAGAGTTGCTTGAATCTGTAAGCGAACTCAAATATCTCTGTTCGTTAGACCTTTCATATACTAAAATAAAAAGACTGCCTGATTCAACATGTTTGCTGTATAACTTGCAAGTACTCAAGTTAAAATTTTGCTACAGATTAGAAGAGTTGCCCTCGAATTTGCATAAACTCACTAATTTGTGTTGCCTTGAACTTAGAGGAACTGAAGTGAGAAGAATGCCAATGCATTTTGGAAAACTGAAGAATCTTCAAGTGTTGGATGTGTTCTGTGCTGGCAAAAGCAGTGAATTCAGTATTCGGCAACTAGAGGGACTCAGTATTCGTGGAGAGCTATCAATTAAGGAGCTGCAGAATATTGAAGACCCCTCAGATGCATTAGCAGTTGATTTGATAAACAAAACACGCCTTGTGAAGCTAAAGTTAGAATGGAATAGAAAGCACACCCTGGTTGATGATCCAAGGAAAGAAAAGGAAGTACTTGAGAATCTACAACCTTCCAAACACTTGAAGGATTTGTCAATTGCGAACTATGGTGGTACACAATTTGCAAGTTGGTTATTGTATAATTTATTACCGAATGTGGTGTCTATAGGGCTGTCGAATTGTAAATATTGCGTATGTTTACCTCCCCTTGGACTTCTTCCATCTCTCATTGAGCTGAGGATTTCAGGATTTGATGGGATAGTGAGTGTTGGTGCCGAATTTTATGGGAGTAGCTCTTCTCCATTTCCATCCTTGAAAACTCTGTACTTTGGAGATATGAAGGAATGGGAAGAATGGGAATGTGTATATGCTTTTCCACGTCTTCAATCTCTTGAGATACGGAAATGTTCGAAGCTGAAAGGGGTGTCAGAGCAACTTCTTAGTGGAAAGGAAGTATATATGAGTGGACCCAGCTTGGAAGCATCGTCTTTTGAGACGATTGGGCATGCCGCATCAAATACTTGTCTTCAACAATTGTCCATTTATGATTGCTCGAATATTAATATCCCCATGATACGATGCTGTGATTTCCTTCAAAAATTAGACATCCGTAGTAGCTGTGACTCTCTAACGACCTTTCCGTTAGATCTCTTTCCAAAACTCTGTTTGCTTCAACTTGAGAGTTGTGATAATTTACTAATGATTTCACAGGAGCGCACACAGACTCATCTCAAGGAACTGTTAATTTATAAGTGTCATCAGTTTAAATCAATGCCTAAATGCATGCACATCCTCCTTCCATTTCTTACTAAATTAAAGATAAGTGATTGTCCAAGAGTAGAGAAATTCTCTGAAGGAGGTTTGCCATCAAATTTAAAATGGGTGCAACTCTCAAGTTACAAACTTATCGCCTCACTGAAAGGGGGTTTAGGAGTCAACACAAGTCTTGAAACATTGTGGATTCAGGGAGTGGATGAAGTGGAGTGTTTTCCAGAGGAAGGTGTTCTGCCTCTCTCTCTTACTTCTCTGCAAACATGGGAATGCCAAAATCTTAAGAAAGTGGACTACAAGGGTCTATGCCAACTCTCCTACATCAAGGAATTGTTGCTTTATTTCTGCCCAAAGCTGGAATGCTTACCAGAGGAGGGTCTCCCAGAAACCATTTCAACTCTTAAAATTTGGGAATGTCCATTGCTCAAACACCGTTGCAAAAACCAGAAGGCCAAGACTGGGAAAAGATTGCTCACATTCAACACCTGAGTATTATTGAATTAGTGAGATGAATTAATTCTGAAATGTGTGGCTACTGGTCAGGTACAATGTCACTAACAACCTGATTCTTAAACAACTTTCTTTCCATGGATGATTTTTTTTTTTTTTTTGTTACAAAAACTTATTGTTTTTTCTATGATTCATAATATTATATTATTTTTCCATTTTTACCTGATATTTCTTTATATAATACGTTAAAAAACTAAAATATTATTTTAATCAAAATTAATTCGACCATATCTCAACAACAGTTAAATCATTCAACCATTTAACCATCGATCTAATTTTAAAATCATTTATAATAATCAGTTTCATTCTATTCCATATTTTACCGATGCTTCCAATAGCACGCCGTTTCCAATTACACCTCAATGAAAAGTAACTAATATTTATTCAAATTCATATTTCTTTTTCAAGGCTTAATTAAATATACCTGTGTCCCTACCATATACCTTAATTTTAACCTTGGTCCTTATTAAATTAATTTTTTTAAAATTTGACCTTGTAAAATTAGTTTTTTTTTTGTCATTGTATAATTAGTCTTTTTTTATCTATTTAATTTATTTTTATTTAATATAATACAATATTTACTATCAATAATTATTATTCTAATCAAATTTTACATTTATACTTTTAATAATTTTACATGTGACTTTAACTAAAGTAAACGAGAGAGAAGTGAAACAAAGAAAGTTATCCAATACTTTGAGAGATAGATTTCGACTTTTGCAGAACTAGCATATATCATTAATGATTACCTGTGTGTATATAAGAGTAAGAGTTTTATTGGTTATTTTAGTCGTTTCTTTTTTCTAATTTATTAATTATAATGATGGATGACTCATTATATACCATCAAATTATGAAAAAGTAAATTAAATAAAAAGTAAATCTTTTAAATTTACTCTAAAAATAAATTTATCTCTCCTTTTATGTATGTGTATATATATATATATATATATATATATATATATATATATATATATATATATATATATATATATATATATATATATATATATATATATTAAAATTGTATGTGCTCCACAATTGACAATTGTTAAATTGGTGATTCACTCTCTTTTTTTATTTTTTTTCAGAGGCAGACCCCAAACGTGAATGATCCATATCTATGACATGTGAGTTTTCCCTTGAATTTGGGAAATAAGATTTTGGCACATAAAACATGTGCTGAATAGAATGAGTGGCAAATAAATGTTGTGACTCTTTTTGATATGATGATAGCCACACTTCCTTTTGTTTCCTTTAAAAGATAGGGTAGAACCCTACAAAGTCTCTAGTCCCTCTCTTCCTTTTCTCAATAATTTATGAATATTGAACTTTACTGTACATGTTGAATTCTATTCCAATTTTGTGTAATTTGCCTAACTTGGTGAAATTGGATCTTTATGCTTAAAGAATCAAGATCAAGTGAGCAAGTTAATTTAGAAATAACGTGTCTCTGCTGTAGATAATTATATTTAAATCGGATAGGATTATTATGAATAGTTAAATTTTTTATCTGAATATTTAATATAATTCCACACTTAATACTCAAATTTAAAATTACTGATTAAATTAAAGCAATATCACAATGATGAGCTTGTGGTAAATGGTAATCAATGGACGACGTTCACTTTCAAAGGTCATTGCATAATTAACTAACTGCATTCTTGGAATAAGTTGAATATATTACAACTATTTATTATATAATTATACTAATTTTATATTAATTTAAATTATATAATATTTTAACTATCATAGTATATATTTGATTATATATCAATTTAATTTCAATCTTATTTCATTTTGTTCTATTAATTTGATATTATTTTATACAAAATCATGTACATATAGATAATCATGCACACAAACTTTTGGAATGTCAAGGCTCCACCTGCCTCAAAAATTATCCACCACTTATTATTAGAATGCTATCATTAAATATAATAAATATAATAAAATAAGTAACTATGTGGACAGAATTTAAGTGGGTCATGTGGAAACTTATCAGCTATGCACTCATCATCAAGAATTAGGTTTACTTATTTATCCAATATATTGCATGGCCATGCACCAAAGTAGGTAATAAGGAAAAGTAGGGTTGAGTTCTTGCCAAAAATAACCAGTGGTTATTAATTGCAATTTCATAACACTCAGTTTTGATTTTATTTGTGGCCTCAGTTAGGCAGTGTATGGCCAATTTCTTTTACCAAAATGGAAAGGCTAAGTTCATGCCCTTACACGCCTTCTTGTCCTTCCATTTAAATCAATTACAAGTTACTTACAATATCTAACTTGCTCATGATGGACTCATAAAATTTATAAGTCTTGATACAAGACAAAAGTAACTTACAATAACCACTATTCAAAACTATATATTTATAATCACAACTTGTGGCTAATCTTTGGCCTAGTGACATACATTCATATTATTTCTTTATTTTAATTTTTATATAATAAGAGTGTAAAAACGTTTACATAATTAATTAATTAAAAATATTATCATCAACAAGATAACTATTGTAAAACTTAATGCCACTTTTCTATGTAATAGTTTGTTGTTAAATGAAAGTTAAAGATGTTTACACTCTTAGTGTATACATTATTAATTTTATTACTATGTACTCTATGTATATCATCAACTAATTAATCAATTATTAGGTTGAGCTTGAGGCAATCAAAGACACAAATTCTGAAACTAATTAAGCTACATATATATGAGACAAAGAAATCTTATATACCATAAGATTTATTAATTAATTCGAGAATGCCCACCACATATATATTATGCTTCAACTTTTATGGTTCTCAAACATATAAGGTACACCCGTTTCATTTACTATAGAACAATGCACATATATATATATATATATATATATATATATATATATATATATATATATATATATATATAATATAAGCTTATGCATTGAATAAACACCCAACTTTAATTACTTATATAACTTGCTAACCAATACCTTAAGTACAGTAGTTAAGAAATTAAAAAGAGAAAGTATTTAATATGCAAATGGGTGAGCGAAAAAAAATATATTAAACAACAATTTTACGCAGCCCAATAAAAATCACTCTCCTCTTTTTTTCTTAACGAGTATCCTAAAGGTATTAGTTAGCATTTGTATATAAGTAATTAACCAGATCTAATGATGATGTTATTAAGCCTGGAACACTCTATAAGAACTTATGAGTATATAAATATATCATTATTATATATAGAGAGAGAGAGAGAGAGATTTAATTAATCCCATTATTGAGTAATTGCATAGACCAGATATCCTCCATGCTCCAATAGTTGTTGTCATTGGTACAGCAACTTGATTGATCATTGATTATAGGGAATTGAGTAGGAAATGGCCCCAAATTTCCTTGGTATGAGGGTGAAGAATAGGTCTCAGTATTGGGTTGTGATGCCATGGAAACTTTGCTAGTGCTAGAGCTTGCTTGATGATGATGATCAATTATCTCTGAATTACCCTGTTGTTGTTGTTGTAAATTCTCAGCTTGCTTGATGTGCTTCTGGATCCTAGTTCTCCAAAAGTTCTTAATTTCATTGTCAGTTCTTCCTGGAAGATGCTTTGCAATTTTGGACCACCTTTGTCATAAACAACAAGAAATTATGAAAATACATAAACTTCTAAAATGAATGAGTAATGTGGTCAAGCTAGTAAACTTAATTATATATCTTATGATATTGTCTATCATAAGCATGTGTTTTTTTTATAATGATAATAAGTTCAAGCTTAAAATTTACATATATATTTTTTATTTTTTATCACTAAATCCACTTTAATAGTTTGTAAACACATATATGCTTTTTATTGGGGAGAATACATGTGCATGTTAATTAATGATAACATGTAGCTTTGCATCAAACATTTAATACAATATATTATAAAATAAACTAAAATATAACTAAGTTAATTACAACATTTGAAAATCTCTAATCATGATATAATGAACTCCTAAAAAATCATGATATGATGAAAACCATTAAATTGAGATGGTGAGATTGTGTAATTAAATTTAAACGTGTGCATTTGTGAGTGAAATTTCTTGAGAATTAGAAAAGCATAAAGTTGCCAATGGGGATGGCACGTTTTATTTGTAAAGAAGCAAAGAGTAACACAAACAATATTAAATACTATCACGTGTCTGATTGAGACCATGTTCCTTGGCTGAGAATAAAAGTGATGCATGTTAGTCTCAATTATAAAAAGACTATATGGTTATAAGATGCTGAAGGTCCCTTTGTATATGATGCATTTGCTTTGCTTTGGGATTTCCAAGATCAATCAAAATTCTCAACGTAAGCCTCTCAGGTAAAAAGTGTGATTCAATTCCAAAATTTTCCAAGCCCCTCAAATTTATATGTATGTATATGTATATGTATATATATGCAATATATGTAATATGTAATTCCTCTTAGTAAATAGTTTGTGTTATTTTTATATTAATACTAATAATTTTAAAAAATGAATTATTTTTCTACACACATCACCTCATAAATTTCTTTCATCTCTCAAACTTTCTCCTATTCTCTTTGTTCAAGAACTCACATGCCACCAAATATGTAGCAAGTCTTGCTATTCTAGCTAGTTGTATTTATATCTTTATTTTTTCCTTAAATAAAAGTGATGATATATGATCACCATTATTTCTTTTTCTATTTCATCACATACACTCTCCTATATTATATACACTTTTTCTTCTTCTCCTTTTTTTTTTCTCTTTCTAAATAGGGTTTGGAGTGTCTATTGGTTCCTTATAATTAAATTAATGGGTTTAGTTTCTTGGTTGGGAAAAAAATGAGGATGGAAAAGGTACTATCAAGCTAGCTAGTTTAGATCTTGAACAACATAAGGCTCAAACTAGTTTGTTCTATGTCATTCTATTTCTATATAGGAAATTAGCTTTAGGAAATTGCATAGCTTTGCTTATAATAATTAATATGGGTTTTAATGTATAATATTATTTTTGTTACATTGTTTGTAATATATAATACAAGTATGTTTAAGAAATGTATAATGATACGAACATCTCTTATAGTCTTCATAAAAAAAAATTGTCAAAAATAATAATTTATGTTATTGGGAGACACCATCTATCCTAAGAAAAGTTGTTTAACTTTTTAATCATTAAAACTGCATATTAACATGACTTAGGAGTTCCCCCTTTAATATTACTCCTAAGTATATCCATGCATCTTAATAATTCTAATCTTATTATCAAATTATAGCAAATCTCATGAGCATCTTCACATAGCCAACTTTCAACTTTCAAAGCAAAGAAAAAATAAATAAATATATATATATATATATATATATATATATGAAGCAAATAAAACATTGAATTTAAATAAATTCATCGTGTAAAGTTTAAAAAGATCGAAGCACGTGGAGAAATTTTTAATGAATGAAAAAGAGGATGCAATTTAACATTTCCTTCTTAATTGATTCCTTATGTTCTTCAAGATCTAAATCTCATAACCTTCATCCATAAATATGTATGGGGTCCAGATATGCTCCATCTTCATGATGGTTTAACTCGGTGAAATCGAGAGAGAGAGAGAGAGATTGAATAGAACAAAAGGCAAAACATATAACGTGTACCTTTAAAGTAAAACTGTCCAAATTTCTTCCATATGAATAAAATAACAAGCAATCATTTTGACGGTTTGAAAATTTTAAAGAAACTAATTTTAAATAAAGAATATTTTTAACATAAGTTTCACAATATTCCAATCTTCTCCATGGCTAAAATTCTCCCAACTCAAATAATCTTCAATGAACGTACTATAAGGGTGTCTTAATTACAATGGCATGCTTACCAAACCTAACACTAAAATAGTTATAGAAAATATGTTGATTAAATTTTGTTTTGTGAATATAATATACCACTCCTACCAAAATTAAGATATAGCAAGAAAGAAAAACTCTAAAGAAGATCTTAAAAATGAAAATATATGAAACTTAAGATTTTATTTTTTCTATTATGATTATCATAAATATTCACCTATTACCCCACTTTGAGTGAAGTTCAATGATCAAAAGCTGTTCCTCAGGTGTAATATTCCCTCTTCTAACATCAGGACGAAGGTAGTTTAGCCAACGGAGTCGACAACTTTTTCCCGTTCGTTTAAGACCTACAAAACAATGATCAACATCATGAATGAGTATCACCCTAGCTAGCTAGGGTTTATGGAAGGAAAATATATATATCTAGAAGAAAAATGCAAAAGAAGTAGAGAATAATTAATAGTTAATTAATATTTATTTTCAATTAAAAAAAGGATATATAAATATATATATATATATATAGAGAGAGAGAGAGAGATATAGATAATTATGTAATTATATAATTACCAGAAGCTTTGGCTAGAGAGTTCCAAACACCTTCACCATGATTTGCAATATAGTTGATCAAGATCAAGTCTTCTTCCATGGTCCATGGTCCCTTTCTCACTTCAGGTTCATGAGATGAGTTGCATGGTTTTTTGTCCATTATATTGAGAGAGAGAGAGAGAGAGAGAGAAAGAAATAGAAAGAGAGAGAGAGAAAATAATTAGAGATGGAAATCATAATGAGTGTTGGAGGGTTTAAATAGAGGAGAATTATAAGATGATTTGTTGATTCTAATAATGCATTTGCATTAAAATACACAAAGTTTTACGTGCCTAACTATGTTAATCATATTAACATGCATGCATGAATACATATATCCAAATTATTAATTTACATTTGCAAGTTAGCTAACATGACTATTTTTTGTTTCTTGGATAAACTATAACTTGAAAAGTAATGTCGTTTCAATTCGTCATCACGATCTAAAGCCAGAAAAGCATTTGATAGTGGAAGAAGGTATCTATATATTCACCTCCTTTAAAGTATATATACATTTAAAAACTAAAATATAAAGATTAATTAAAGGAATAAACTTTCCTAACATCATTACTTATTACGAGAAAAATGTTTATACATAAACAATGCAAAATATTTTACACAATCAATCTATCACAGTTTATCATATATTGTAAGTTTACAGGACTTGATAATAAAATCTTCAAAAATCTTAGGAACTTTGATCATATATAATTGAATGAGTGTTATACATCAATATATACCCTTAAAATTCTTTATTATTTATGAATCATTTTTCATAAAAAAAATTGATTATCTAATTAATAATTATCATTGTACCTCACATATTATTGTATATATTACATCAATAATTCTTATGAATTTTATCTTCAACTAGAATTCAACAAGGAAAAGAGTTTAAAGCTCTTTCAATTTTATCTTCAACCGATAATAACTTTTTTTTTATAAGGCAAAACACTATTTTTAAGCCAAAACGTATATATAATTAAGAGTTTAAAAGTCATGTGTAAAATAATTTTACAATGTCATTCAATCGTAAATCAGAATTTATATTGTAGATAGAGGTTTCACTATCGAAATCAACAACCTATCAAATTCAGAAAATATTTTTCATTACTAGAAAATGAACTTATTTCTATATAATTAAATTGTCGATATATTTATATCTTTTTATTGATTTTTTATCCTTAAAAAATATAATCATTATAATTTTAGTATCATGAAAAAAAAAATCACATCACTCTAATGAAATATTTAAGCTTTGATGATTAAAGAAAATGATTGTATGATTGCATCATAATTGAATCGACGTCGTCATATTTTGTCCCCTAATGCATTATTTAGCAACCTCTGCTCCTTCAGATTTATCCAATCACATCCTACGTGTGTGTGTATATATATATATATATATATATATATATATATATATATATATATATGTTGGTACAAGATCCTGCATGTAATTATCAAACAACTGTATACATGAAGTTAAGTTTGCATATCTAACTTCGAGAAATTTGAACCAACATAATAGGTTTTCATGTTAAATGTATTTGTTTTAATTTTTATATCAAACGGAATGAGTTTTCATGTTATGTTCATAGTTCATATATCATACATCAACGTAATGTTCGTGTAGCTAGGTTTTGCATGTTAATTAGGATTTTATGACTGTATGATACATCAATATCCTATTCATATATCATACAGTAATATGTTTTCATGTTAAATATTTTTTTTCCTAATTTATTCTTGAACCATTATGTATTAAAAAAAACTAAGCAATACGTGTGTGGATTCATTAAATAAATAAAATAACCGATCATTCCCAACATGACTTCAATGTGCTGCATTTTATATTTTCTTTTATTGTAAACAAGCATGATCATCCCATATATAACAAAAAGAAGATAGAATTTAAGGGGTGTATTGGAGGATAATTTTAAAAGAATGTTTTAGTATAAAATGTTAAGTGAAATTTAAAATATTTCATGAAATATAATAAATTATAATTTTTTTAAGAGATTTTTATCATTTCATATAAATATAATGACTAATTGAATTTATTAGATATATATCATAAGAATTTATAAGATTTAAGAAGATCACAAATTTATAAGATTTCAAGAGATTTTGTTGACCGATAGAAAATATTCAATTGATAACTCTTCGTATCCACATTCCATAAAAGATGGGATTGATTTGAATTCTTTAGAAGTAGATTTAGAATTTTGAATCTCACATCCGACCTTATTAGGTTATATCAGATTTGAGTGTGAGGAATTTATTTTTTAAATATAATATTTATAAATTCTTCAAATATATGTTAAGTTATTAATTATATTTTAAATTAAATAGTATGTAAAAATAATAAATAATAAAATTTTAAGAATTAAATAAAATTTTTAATTAAATATACATTTTATTATTAAAATAATTAATTTACATATATTTATTCATCATAGTGGGTAGCTATATCTCGTACCCGATCACCTTGTCAAAAAAAAATAAGTTTTAATCTTCGTAGAGAAAAAATTAAAACAAGTTTGTAGATTTAAATTTCTTTATTATCTATAATTATTATTATTATCGTCATCAATGTTAAAATCAATTGTAATAAGAATGAAATGGTGGTAACTAGAGATATATGTGATTGTGATTGAAGATCATTAAATAAAAAAAAAAGCTATATATAACAAACGAATAAAGAATGTAAGAAGATTTAGGTGGAATTCATGTGATTAAAGATTACTAAATAATAAAAAAAGTTATATATTACATACGAAGAAAAAAAAGTCTTAGAAGAAGATTGAGGCGAAATTGTTAAATGAACGAAATATTTTTATTATTAAATTTTGTGTACTTGATTTAAAAGTCTCTGTTAAATATCACGTAACCTTTTTTCATAAAAATATCTTTTAAAATTTTTGAAATCTGAACTAAATTTATAAATATTAATGGTATTATTTTTAATTAAAACTAATATTTGATTACTATAGAAAATCTTTTTTTTATCTCTCATGTTAGAAGTGAAAGTCAAACTATTCCACCAAACAATTAAAGTCTGAGGTTAAGGATAAAGTTGTTAAAATAAGTCTCTTCTAATGGACAAGTCCTAATAAATCACATTGTTAAAATGGAAAATATTCTTTTTCTTTTTGAAATTTTAAATAAGAATTAAAATTTATAATTGACATATTTGGTTTGTTGGCCACCCATTTAATCCAGCATTACAGATAAAATGTTAAATTGAATCAAAGAATACGCAGCTCATTTAAAAAAAATATTAATTAATAAGATATTTGTTATTTTAATTAATTATTTTATATATAAAAATTCAATTTAAATTTAAAATATTTTAAAGATATACATTGACCGTATATGATTATTTTATATCATAAATTATTTAACTTTTAAATAGTTGTAAAAGAAAACAAATTTATGTTATACAATTTACTTATTTTCTAATCCAATATTTAAAACATTCTTACATTATTTTCAATTAGTAAAAGGTATCCATATAATATAAAATTAAAATCAATTACCTTTTATTATTTCCATTATATCACTCCATTAAGTGAAAACTCATGAAGGACACAGATTTTTGTTTAGTTTTCTGGAAGTACGCAAGGAAATCCACACATAATAATAATAATAATAATAATAATAATAATAATAATAATAATAATAATAATAATATCAACAAGATTATCAAAAGCACTTAATAAAATGTGGCCAGGATTGATTATAGAGGATATCAATACTTTTAATGAATTGAATGAAGGAAAAGGTATAATAAGTATGTGACTATAATAGAAGGGATATTGCATGGATCATGATCCATGGTTTAGACTGAAATAAATACAGCTCTTTAGTTAAAGTGACCATTTCCTAACTTCAACCAAGTGAACCACTAAACTCATTATCTGATCAAATCACCCTGTCTTCTTAATTTTTCTCACCAACTAGCATTTTTCATTTCAGACATCAAGGAAAGTTGCATAAAAGCATTGCTACTTTGGGAAATCCATGTTATGGGTTTTCATATATTGAGTACACCCCTTGACATGATTCAACATACTCCACCTCCATTGCTCGTGGGATGATCTATTTTATTAGTAAATTGTTAATAGTTGATTCTTAGGAATACTTTATAATAAATATATATATTTACATAACATATATATATATATAATTATTTATTAAATATACAAATTTGAAAATTGTTAATCTTAAGAAGAAATTCTAGTCTGTTAATTTATTAATGAAATTAGAAAATATATGATATATAAAGCTCAAAATTTATTTCAAAAAACAAATATATTCGATATTTGATTCTTTTTAATTACTAAAAAAAAATATTTGATAAACAACTGCAATACACAAATAATTAGATAATTAGTTATAAAATATTAAAAGAGAGAAACACGTATATATTCTTCTTTGAGTGAGTTAGCTGATTGGTTGCGTATTACATTGAGTTGTTTAAATTTGAATTACCAATTATTGCTAGGAAATTTCTTGAAAAGGGTTGTTTTCAATGGGTCCAAAGTTTGGGTAAGCAAAAGAAATCTCTTTGTTCCATGCATTGAGATTCCAATTCCTTAATAGGCATAAGAGTCCAGCAACACTACCATTATGTGGTTCCTTTACTTGGAAATTTTGTTGATTCCTTTCTAAATGTTAAAGACTTAAAGAAGAAGATAACATGGGATTAGTGGCTAGAAAACTATTGGGACTTTGGAGTGTCTACTTTATTTAGGGATCAATCTTAATTACCACTCACATGTGACAGACCTAAAGTATTTGCTACAGATATTACACAAGGATACGTCCCAACCACATACATTTTGTGGCTAATAGGGCACTAAATTTGTCATCAATAGTAGTAGCTACCAAGATATGTCACATGTTGTGGATGGATAAAACTAACTATAGGATATGTTCATATATATGTGATTTTAGATTGATTTTAGATTGATTTGTCATCAATTTAGAAGAAAATATAGATATTAAGATGACCATAATTATTTTCAATTTAAAAATAAGTTAATGATGATGTATATTTATAATATTCATCCTTTTTTAATGAATGAATGTTCAATCTTAATTGTTAATTCTTTGTTAAACTAAAGGGATCAAATCCACCACTTTGCCCTACCCTCAACTTTTAACCCCATTTTATGTTCACCTCATCAACCGCTAAGTCAAACTTATCAGTTACTCTTAATATTTAGTGTAAATAGTAAGTATTGGTCTAAAACTTTGTATCATTCTTAAATTTAACTCATTTTTTGAAAAAATAGACTCACTTTTACTATTCTCTCAATTAACCCAATTCTAATATTATTTTTTTCCTCTTCTCTTATTGCATTGTAATTTCTACACATAACTTACAAGAGAGATTTTATGAATTATCACAATTCATATTTTATTTTAAATTATCACAATTACCGTTATCTTATAATTTAAATTAAATTATATATGTTTTTCTTCAAATTTAAATCAAATGTTATTTTTATATTATTTTGATCTATTTAAAGAATATAAGAAAGGAATTTTAATTCATATAATTAAATGATTTCATGTCAAAAAAAAAAGTATCCTATGCACTATGCATTTGCAAGGGTTAAAATGTTGTACATGAAAATTGTTAAATATAAATGAAATTTATTGAATAAAAGTATTATATTATATATAAGAACAGATTAAAGAGATAAATATCTTTGAAATTTAAGGAGAAAGTTACAAAAGTAAATCATTAAGTTAAGACAGGTCATTTTTATTCATATGCATGATAAGTCAAAATTTAAAATTAAATTCGAATTAGAATTTATTAAAAGTATAATAAATTTAAATTTTATTTTATTTAAAATTGAAATATATTCTTAATTTTACATAACATATAAATTAAAACTTAAATTAATAATAGGCTAACTAAATTGCACTTTTTTTCATTTTATACTTCTTAATCTGCAATTTTTTTATCCTTCTAAGTTTAATTCCTTAATTTCGATTTCCCTATTTTTAGGTCATGATTTCAGTCCTCCAGTCTTAAAAATGTTGTAATTTTGTTTCCTCTATTTTTTAAAAAGTATGTAGTTTCAATTTAACGGATAAATATTTTATTTGTTATCATTTATGTCTCATTATTGACTATAATAAGATACAATTGAACATCAATAGTTAGATGTCATGTCATGTCATAGGAAAAAAATAACAATTAGGCTAGAATTGGTTATTTTTAAAAAATTGGAGGACTGAAATTGTAAAATTAAAATAAGAAGATTGAAATTACTGATTTATGAAAAATAGTGGGGCTAAAATTGTGGAATTAAAAATAGAAGAACAAGAAACTGTGGATTGGAAATTACAGGGAACAAAAATTTCAAAATTAAAAATAGGAGACTACAATTGTGGATTAAGAATTATAGGAAAACTAAAATGCAATTTACCCTAAATAATAATATTTAAAATGAATAGAAAATAAAATATATTTAAGTATTTAATATGGAAAGTCAACTTTATAAAAAGGAAAACAATAAAAGTATTTGCAAAACTAAATTAAAGTTAATATATGTTTTTAGTCCCTCTAAATTTAAAAAATTTATTTTAATCTATCTAAAAAAAATTTCCTATTTTAGTCACTCTAATTATAAATGTATCACTTTAATCCTTAGAGTAAAATTAGATAATGGTTTTATAATAGCTGTAAAGCATTATGCCATCATCTAAACCATTTTAAAGAACCAAAAGTAATACATTTTCAAAAAACTAAAATAGGATAAGATATTTCAATAAGCTAAAACCAAACATTTTGAATTTTACAAAGATTAAAATCATATTTTTACCTTAAATTAATTATATGAAAATGGATGATAATAAATCAGTATTACCATTAGAAAAGACACGAGGAAATAATTCATCGTAAACTGCTATGTGTAATATATCTATTGATTTTTTGCAATAATTGCTTTAAAATTATATCTATCATAAATTTTAATTAGTTAATAATATAAAATATTTATATTAACAGTATATAGAAAATAAACTAAAAAGTTATATGTCATGATATTGTTTAATGTTATCAAAGTTTATTGATAAATCAATGCGGGATTTCTGTCTAAGACATACCCAAAAAAATATTATTAGAAATATTATTAGAAATAAAAAAAAAAAAGTTATTTAATCATAGGTGAATATTTTAGTCAATTAAAAACGTTTTTTCTAAATTTAATAGCTCACTTAGAAATTAGGAAGAGTAAAATTGAATCTGTATAAAAAATTTGTGAAGGAAATCATCTCGAAGATGAAAAAAAAAAAAATTTAAGGTGGTATTAGATTCGAGGAATTATTATCTGTTTTTATTTTTAATTTTTATTATTTCATAGGCAGTGATAATAGAAGAACGAAAACCACGATATTTTCTTATTTTTACTAAATTTTAAAAATATTTTCAAAATATTTAACCAAATACATTTTTCAAGGAATCATTATCTATTCTTATTTTCATTTTCATTTTTTTCTATAACTGAGGAACGAGAGTCACAATATTTCCTTATTTTTATTAAATTTTAAAAATAATTATTGAAAAATTCAACCAAATATATTTTCCAGTTTGAGGAATTGTTATCTATTTTCATTTTTAATTTTCTTTTTTATAAATGGAACAACAAGAACCACAATATTTCTTTATTTTTGCCAAATTTTAGAAATATTTTCTAAAAAATCAACCAAATACATTTTCACATCTATTTTCAGCATTTTCAAGGTAAATGAAAACTGAAAACACTTGTACCAGATACCAGCATTCCAAAATTTCTGAATTCTTAAAACTCTTCGCTCAAACACAAATCAGTAATTTCCAAACATGGAAGGGTACACACAAAGCTTATCAGCACAAGTTATTTCTTCTAAACTTTTGTATAGAAGCTCTGAACATGGTTAATCTGAAGTGAAGAGAAAAGCAACAAGAGCTGTGAAAGATACACACACAAGTACATACTATCTTGCACTGAAAACTGGTTCTGCATCAGCTGATGGTTGTGTCCTTCGAGTGTATTTGAGTAACAAACCTTCTGCAGAAAGACCTGGTACATTCAGATCTCTGAAACATCCAAAAAAGAGGTTAATTCAAATGTACAAAAAGATGATACATTTTAAGGTAAAAATAGCTATGAAATTTTCTCTACCTGATATAAGGTTTCAGATCTTTCCATTCCCATTTTGATCTCTCTCTGAACAGAATAGAGAAACGCTCAGCTGGAGTGGAAGGCAAAGATGCAATGCTGAAGGCCCGAACCCATGTCTCAACTCCAACTTTCTCTGTTAATACCTCTCCTTCCATAAGATCAAAACTAGGATGCATTCCCTCTGGAACCCTCTTCCTCCATTCATCCATGAAATTCTCTAACTTCCTCTTACCCCCTTTTAAGATTACTCGGGCAAAGTGTATGCATACTCGCTTCTCATCCAACTCCCAGACAGAGCTATGCATGCCCTCATTTACTTTGTTGCCATATACTTGCAAACAATGCCTTGCAAGAGCCCTGGGAAATCCATCTGATTCCAGTGTACTCACAATTTCATCTTCATTTAAATGATTAAGTGGCCAGTCATTCAACACTGAATTTTTCAAAAGCATTCCCAGAATCATGTCCATGTAACTCTCGTCTACTAATCTCCAATACCCATTAATCTCCAGTGCTGAAAGAGCCTGCAGTCCAGACCTTAATTCCTCATCACTAGCTTGAATATTCGCTACAAGATCATTCCAGTTATATAATCCTGTTCTACTCCATTCCTGATCCTCTTCGGAATTTCCCATGTCATACTCCTCCAAAGTGTAAGGCTTTTCTGACAGAAGCAATTTAAGTTTATCAAGTTTGGGAGCAACCTCAACAAGCTCCATATTACCAGATACAACCTTGAGTACAGGTGCAACAACATTCTGTTCATAATTACTGTTATCATCATTCTTTTGTGGATTTTCAGAAAATTCTGAATAATTTGCAGGTGGTACAAGAAGAACAGAATTGGAATTTCCAACAAACTTCATAGCATATGTTTTGGATTGAGTGCAAAGAACTGCATCTTCGTCGGGCTGTCCTCTTAAGACCACCCTGACAGAGAATAGAAATCATGTCAAAGTTAAAATTACAAATTGAAAAGACTGATCTCTTTAGGTAAACTTTTCCATAAGAACTTATGGAAGGAAAAATATTTGGTAGACAACTGCAATACGCAGACAATCAGACAGTCAGTTATAAATTGTGAAGAAAGATAAATACGTATACATATATGTATATATTTTGTGAGTGAGTTAGTTGGTTGGCTCCGTATTAGAGTTGGCTGGTCGGCTGCGTATTGGAATTGACTGCGAAGTAAAGTTGAAAGAATAATGATTTGTTTGGATAAACTTCTCTATAAGGTCCTACAAGAGAAGAAAATAAAAAGAAAAAATGAAATAAGTTTCCCCATAAGCTAAACATGCAAAGGTTAAAAGTTACCTTTTTGAAGAAACCAACATGACAGAACTTCTATGAATTAGCTAATGCATAAGCTAATTTTAACTAATCAAGAAATTTATTTTATTTTTTCTTCTTATTTTCTTCTCCTTGCAAAGCAGTTGACCCAATAAAAAGTAAAAATGAAATAAGTTTTTCCCATAAACTAAAATTAACTTATACATAAGCTAATCTACAAAAATTGATTTTAACTTATGCAAAAGGTAATTTTACCTTATGAGAGACTCATTTTATTTTTCTTGTGATTTTCTTCTCCAATAAGTGCCTATGAATCCAAATAGAACCTTACAAACAAGTGAATGGCATACCTTTCATTCAGAACATGTGGGAGTAATTTTTCATCAAGCTCTAAAAGAAGAAGATCATCATAAGGTCCAAAATGTGGGTGATATGCAACAGAAATTGATGATCCAGGAGACATATGCTTAAGTGCTTCAGCCCCTCTTAAACCTGGCTGAGGTGGTTCCATTTCTCCCTCAAACTAACTACAAAATTAGCTTAAGCAAAAGTTAAAACAAGCCTCTGAAAGATAAATGAGAATTTTTAAAGTTTTAATTTTTATGCATAAGCTAATTTGAACTGACAAATTAAATTCATTGTACATTGAAATTTTCTTGTGGGAAAAGTGGGTTATTGAGAAGTTGATAGAAAAAGTAATGAAAATTGAAAACGCAAGTAAACAAGTATATTATCCCAGAGATGCTTATTGCAATGGCATGTTACAGAAAATGAAGAGAAGAAGGTTAAGTGAATGAAACCTTTGAGAAGAGGAACGCGATTCTTTGGTGGTGGTCTTGGCCGCGCCGCGCGGAATTGGAATGGCGAAGAAGAGAAGAGAAGAGGGTTTGGTTTAACCCTTGGCGCCCAAAATCGACTCTGATTTTAGGAATCGCGCCTAAATATTATTCACCATTTTTTGTTTAATCTCTAGATTTTTTCTGCTATAATACGTGTATTTACGTAAATTTTATCTCTTAGTTCCTAACATTTAAAAATGGTTGTTTCACTCTGTTTAATTTAAAAAATAATATTTTTAATGTTTGTCATAAAAAAATTAGAAATTAAATGAGAGATAAAATATAAATTATATGGAATAAAAAGCCAGTTTTAAAATTTCATTAGCTAATATTATTACTTGTAAATAAGAGATACTAAAAAGTAAAATATGTGAAATTATAGAAATTAAATGGATAATTGAAATTATTAATTAATTAATTAATATAGTTTTGGTGTATGTTTTATTTACATTTTTCTAGGATTTATAATTTTAATATTTTTAATCTTTTTACTGTTATTTTAGATTTTATTTTATTTTTATAAATTGAAATTCATTTTTATTTATTTTTCTCTCTTCTTTCTCAATCAATATTGACGTAGAAATTATTGATATTTGTATTTTACATTATTAAGTTTAATATCAAAACTATTTTTCAAATATCACTTTCAACATTTGGCTACATTTTTTAATTAAATTTGATATTAAAATTTTAAATTTTTAAATAAATATTTAAAAATGATATTTTAAATATGATGAAATATCAATTGCTATAATTTTGAAGTGGGTTTTCTAAACAACGTATTCAGAAAATGAAACAAATTTAAATCGAAATTATTCAATTTTTAAAAAAAAAAAATCTATCATCCAAACGTGACTTTGTGAAAATATATACTGGCATAAGCTTCATTACATGAAATTGCTTGGTTCTTTTTTCTTCTTTATAGTTTACGGATTAAATTTATTAGTCAAAATACGTTTCTCACTTTAAGGTAACTGAGCAATCATGAATTAACTAATGGATAGTTGGTTCAAATATATGTTTAAACCATTTTTAAGTAAAGTCTCAATTTTGATTTTTTTCAGTATGGAAAGTATTGCCAATAAAAGAATTCATTTCGATGCTCCACTTCTAGTCAACTAGATTATTTGGCTGAAATAAGTGATTAGAAGCATTTACAAGTACTCAATTATGGAGCATTTTGTAAAAATTACTTGCTCAATAGCTTTGCTTTGATAATTTAATAGAAGTACCATAGAACTACACAATTTTTTTTTAAAAAAATTATCCTTTGCTAATTTCTAAAATTGGAATCATGCCTCTCTTTCTCTCTCAATCAATGTTTTTTCTCACAACCGAAGAACATTCATCATGCCCATTCAGAGAACATGTAAAATCAATTTTTTACATTATAATATAATGTTTCTAACTTTTTATTATAAAAGGTATGAAGAAGATTAATTTAGACACAAACCTCAAACACATTTAATAATTTAAAAAATCAATTCTTTCAAAATTAATTCTACTAAACTTTTAGAAACAACCAAGTCGATATCTATAACTTTTGAACGCAAAAACTGCTGCAATATTCCAATCCTGATATTCAACTGATAATCAAACTAATAAAATGAACACGCACAAGAAGATTATAAGAGTTCCAATTATAGCTAAAAGTATTAGCTAATTTAAGCAATCATACAAACCCAAGTTACGCAGAAGAAGAGAATACTTCTAACAAGCATTCTGCTATTACAACATTCACTAGATAGGATAACCATCTTTCTCCAAGAACTGCCAGACTCGCATGAAATCACCAGACATGACCAAAATTTTCAAATGTCTCATGCCTAAGGAAACAGAAAAAATTGGTAAGTAACCAGATATTACAAATCATGCAAATGGTGTCATCCTAACAATCAGATTTTAATTTTAATTAGAGCTACAGCATTGAGACTTACCTTGCTGGCAATGTTGTTAGAAAGCCAGTCCAAACCCTCGTAGAGACCTTCTCCAGAAGTTGCACAAGTGCTCTGGATATACCTGAAATAAATCAAGCCTTTGAATGAAAAACAGTTCCTCACACATGCAAGTCTCTTTAGTCAAAATTAAAGTAACACCTTAGTTACAGACTAGTGCACTAAAGTTCCCTCTCACATATATGCAAAAAATTTGAAATCTTCATACCAGTGGCGTTGACGGAGTGAATGAAGCCCAAGCTTGTCAGTTATTTCCGCAGCATTCATTGCATTAGGAAGATCTTGCTTGTTGGCAAAAACAAGCAAAACAGCATCTCTAAGTTCATCCTGAAACAAAATGAACATTCACATTTGTGTTTTCTCTTACCATTCAAAAAATACATCAACACTCCTGAAGAAAAGTAAAATTTAATATGGTTACCAAACAATATGCCCCTACAACAAATTGTCAGACTTTACAGCAAAAATGTGAGGGAAATCAATTTGTAGATAGTAAACAATGAAGAATTAAAACACTTTTAATAAGAACCAGAGTGTCTAGTCTTAGATAGAGATCATCAAAACTGAATAATGTTGGAAAGCAAATAACAAAAAGCAATATAGAAAACAAAGCACATGAAGGGTGGGTCAAACCACTGAAGGACCACGATAGCACATTCAAATCCCTGGGAATGGAAGGCAACCATTGTCACATGGTCAAACAGAAATGATTCTGATATACAGCTCATAATGGGCTAAAACTATATCTTAGTCTTACCCCCAAAAAAGGCAGTATAGAAAAACATGGACCAATTAACACTTCGGGATAAGATTCCCTCATCCCCTAAACAAAAGCTTTCAACAGACTTGAACAACATGAAAGACAACCAGGAAGAACACAAAATACTGAAATCATAAACAAATAGATAAAAAGATTATGATGGAAAAGGGTGTAATCATGGCAGTTATTGATAGATAACACAGGTTTTTTATCAGGATCTATGTGAATGAAAGAAGCACTGCTGTATACCTCATTCAACATCCTGTGCAACTCATCCCTTGCCTCAACCACTCGATCTCTATCATTGCTATCAACCACAAAAATGAGACCCTGAGTGTTCTGGAAATAATGCCTCCACAGAGGACGGATCTGCATAAAGCAACTAAATTTATTACAAAAAATGGCCTAAACCCTTATGATAGAAAATTCAAAAAGATGTAAGAATTGAATAAAACACACAGGACACTAATTAAACACCCCACAGCCATAAATAGCATCTCGGAACTTGCTTAGAGAACACTAAATATCAACCAATAGAAGGCAGGTCCACCAGTGATTTCAAAATGGAAAATATAGCAATAAATACATCTTAATCAATCGTTGAACTCTACTTTCTCACTCAATAACAGCGAAACAATCACATAACGCACGTTATGCAGATTCAACCCCAAATTCCTCACTCCCATCACCATAAGAGAGAGAAGAGAAGCATAAGCAATGCCAACACACTTTCCACAGCCAAAACCTCGGTAAGAAATATAAAAGTCACCTCCGAGTTAACACATAACCCTCAAATTTGTAGATCACTCAAACCAGATGCAGGAACCCCATTAATAAAAAGCTTGAATTGAGTCAGGAATCAGAACATGAAAGACAGTTTAAGATTGAGAATCATACTCATGCATGACTTCTACTAGCCCTAACTATAAAGACACAGGAAGAGCAACTTTACCTTGTCCTGACCTCCAACATCCCACACAGTGAAGCTGATGTTCTTGTACTCCACAGTCTCAACATTAAATCCTGCCCCCCCAAAAAAAAAGTGACTACCGTTAACATATTAATTTCCATAAGAGGAAAAACTGCTTTATCAAACCCAATTCATAACATTTAAAGTTCCACGGTCATTAACAATACCATTTCACAATTTCCAGAAATACCAAACTAAACCAATTAGCTATATAGTTCTACCCCATTCACCAAATATTCTTTTATAGAACAGAAAGCAATCTCTGCAATCCTACCATTGAATCTATATATCAAAAACTAAAAACTAAAACTTCCACAGCTGAAGTGATGGATTCGCTTTGTTTTTTACACGATCAGTGCATAGAATTTAAACTCCAATTATAATTATAAATCAAAGCTAAAAAAAAAAACATTTAAAAAAAATTAAAGAGTGAGAGGAAAGTGAAAATAGTTACCAATGGTGGGAATAGTGGTGACGATTTCTCCAAGCTTGAGCTTATACAAGATGGTTGTCTTACCAGCAGCATCGAGACCTACCATCAAAATCCTCATCTCCTTCTTCGCAAACAACCTGCTGAACAGTTTCGTGAACGACAAACCCATCTTACTCTCACTCCAATTCTCGCTGATCCACACAACACAATCAGTTAATCGATCGTACCAGATCCACAAATATTCCAATCAGATGAATAAATTGAAAATTAATTAATAATAATAATAATAATAAGGAAACGAAGAAGAAATTGAATTGTGTGGAATGAAATTGAGAGAGATCGAAGGGATTGAATCGGAGAGTGATGGATTTGTTTACCTCTTCTCGTTTGTTATTGAGGCTTCAGATGAGAAGAGCGAATCGCGATTTTTGTTCTCGGAGAATGAAATAGAGAGAGAGAGTTGCAGATTCTCGCGCACCGTTATTTAATGACAAAGGAATGCGAACGGCGTCGTATTGATTCAAAACGTCGTCGTTTATTTGATTTTCTTCATCAGTTTTTGCTAGTTAAGAAAATAAATTAAATTAAATTAAATAAATAAGCTAAGATATGTTGCTTTTTCATCCTTGTGTAATCCTTAAAAGTTTAAAATAAAATTATATTCAGAGATCAATTAAAAAATAATAATACTTAATGATTATGTAATATTGTTTTTAATATTTTAGAAACTAATTATATGGTTTTATTACTTCAGAAAAGTTATTTAAGAGAGAATAATGATTTGAGGGTTAAATTTATGTTTTACACAAACAATAAAAAGAAATTTCTAAATATATTAATTTTAAGAGTAGTAGCACACATACTTTTCAATACACACTACTTATGAATCCAATCAATCCAGACTGAAATTTATTCTACTAAATTCAAAAGATAACATAACATTTTGTAAGAAATTTACTCATAAAAAATATGCCTTGTGATGATAAATATAAGAGAAGGAAAACAAAATTTCTACCTAAAGAACACATCCTCCTTGTATGAAATTTTGTCCGTAACTTCGATCATAATACGTAAACAACTAGACAGTTAGTTATAAAATATAAAGAAAGAGTAAATAATAGTGTGTTGTTTTTAATTGTAGTCTAATTCCAAAACGTTTTGGATCATAATTTGTTCTCAATCATGTATTTCTTCGGTGCAGAGATGGGATCCCTACCAGAATATTGTGTCTTCTCAGCTGCCAATGTACAAGCAAATGATGGTGAATGATTATAAATTTATAATGAACTTGGCTGACACAAATATAAGATGTAAAGAAAACTATGGCTAAGTGTAACTCATTTGATCATGGCACAAATATCCTCTGATTTGTTGAAACTAGTAAAGCAGTTGTGGAAATGATAATATTATTGCTGCAAGAATAACGTGGTTAAATATGCATAGAAAACAAAGATTTATATCCATGCCGGATTTATCAGCCTACGCAACTAAACCTTCACAGGGTTATTTTAATTAGTTCAACATGGATTGAATAATTAAATTGATATTCACAATATTTAACACATTGAGTGGCAAAAAAGAGAGGCTAAAACATCTTTAGTTTGTGAAAACTGTTTATAAATATCAATCAAACTATTGGCTTTTTATCCTCATTTCCATATTTCATCAGGGATGCCGATCAGGCACCATGGTGTTTTGCACAAAGTGCAGTTGCTATCAAAATGCTGAAAAAAGTTATTTTTCAGAAAAACAAATCAAATAAAGTGTAATACAGTGTAGCTAAGGGATCAACGTGTCTCTTAATGTACCAACTCTCAACCTGTTTTTTTATCTTGAATCATTCCAAATATGAGGTTAAGAAATTTGTAATTTAGGCATGAGAAATCTTCACTGAGTGATTATATTCTGATGTCTTTATCATGATTTTATGATGATTGTTAAGATCATCAACTATAAAGTGTTGCATCTTTGCACCATTAACAGGTTTAAAGTGCACGGCTAAAGGTTCAATTCCTTCGACATATAACATCCAGAGAAAATTTCTCCTAAAGTTAACTACAAAGTTGATGCACAGCGAACCATATAGCAGGATAAATGTATAAGAATTATGCATAGAGCGGTTGAGGATACCATCATAAATGCAAAGGAACAGCAATATAATTCACTGCAAAATTAACAATATAATTGAAGTGGATTCTAAGTAAACAAAACATAAGGTAGACATACACCAGGGTCATGAAGTTCATGAATGTCCTCTATATATGCAGGTCTCACATTTTACTAGAAAAATATTTGGTAGTTAACGGTAATACACAGACAATCAGACAACTAGTTATAAAATGTGAAAAAGAGAGAGAAATATGTATATGTTCTGAGTGAGTTGACTGATTAACTGCAGTTGGCTGTAAAATAAAGTTGATTCTACTAATGTTGGTCTGTCTCGTCGTCTGGCTCTTTCAATAGCCTCCTTTGCCATCTCTGGCCTTCAAAACGTCCATACCACCAACATGAACCCCAGGCATTACAAATGCAGACAATTTCTTCAATATTTGAGGATCCGAAGTTGCCCTAAGATGTGACATCCCAATAGCCCACAAATTGTTTTCCACCGCAAACACAATAGGCAGTTTCCATAAAGCTGCCATGTTGAGGTATTCATAGAACTGTCCATCGTTACATGCACCATCTCCAAAAAATGCCAATGTCAATTAATTACATTCTGCCTCTTTCAACACCTCCCTTCTATACTTGCTGGAAAATGCTGCCCCGGTAGCAATAGGCCTTCCTTCAGCAACTAAAGCAAACCCACCTATCACATTATGCTCCTCCGAGAACATATGCATAGATCTGCCTCGACGTCGAGAGCATCTGGGCCTGCTTTCCCAAAGAGCTTGCTCATTACAGCACGTATCGGGACCCCCAAAGAAGCATCCTTGTAAGTTGTAAATCCTACATACGTTTTACCCTGCCCTCTGAGTTGGATCGTATCTTGTTAATCAAGTAGTTCTCCAGACAAATGCCAGCATCCACAATTCTAGTATGCCCCTTAATTTCAATCTTGAGAACTTCCTCCAAAGCTTCACTGATTTTCCCACCATCATCCACTTCACATATTAAAGGCATAATAACCATCCAAGTATCTTCATGAGGGGCTTCCCCATGTTCAAGTGACTTAGTGAGAACTCTACAAGCATCCTCAACCTTACCAACATTGCAAAACCCCTTCACCAAGGCATGAACAACACCAAAATGAGGAGAAAAACCTTTGGCCATCATTTCCTCCACATACTTGTTAGCCTCATCAAGCATTCCCAAGTCACACAAACCACTCACCAAAGTACGATACGACACAAGATTAGGCAAGCACCCATTAGCCCTCATGTCCGAAATAACCTTGCAAGCATCATGAGCACGCCCTTCTCTACAGAACCCCAATATAACAGTATTATAATGAACAATATCAGGGTTACAACCTTTAACCTTCATCCTACAAAGAAGCTTGTAAGCTTCTCTTAACTTCTTTTTCCTACACAAACTATTCAACAAGGTAGTGTAAGTCAAAGAATCCGGAACAAACCCTTTGTTGAGCATATCCTCCAAAAGATCAACAGCACCATTCACCTGACTCTTCCTACACAAACCCTGCATCAAAATCCGGTAAGACTCAAAATCCGGAACAACATCTCTCTTGAACATTTTGTTAAACAGGTCATACGCAATGCTAATATCCCCATTGAGGCAGAAAGCGCGCATGAGAATATTGTAGGACTTTGTATCAGGCTCCACACCATATCTATGAGCATCCTTAAAGAGATCAAACGCGGGACGAATGTAATTGCGGTGAGAAACGAGAACCTCAAGAATGCGGTTAAGGTGTTTGGTTAAAGGCTTGCAGTTAAAATGAAGAATTGTGTAGAAAGTTTTGAGGGCTTTGTCGGGTAAATCAGCTTCGGCGTAGATTTTGATCAAGTAAGAGAAAAGGGTAGGAGTGATGGGGTGAGATTCGGATTTGAGGCGACGAAGAAGATCATCGACGAAAGAGAAGTTTTTGGAGCGACCCAACTTGAGAAGAAGAATGAGGTAAGAGGAATAAGTGTGTGTGAAGTTGGGTTGGCGAGAAGCTAAGTCGAAAATTTCTTTGGCGAGAAGAGGGTCTGATTGTGAAGCTATGAGCTTTTGAACTCGAGTTGGGGACCCAAATGGGGTGTTGGAAGAGTGAAAAGGTTGGTGCTTTAGGGTTTGAGAGAAAAGGGGTTGTGATGGTAATGGTGATGGTGATGGAGAGAAGAAGAAGAAGATGCGATTGGAAGTAAAGGTTTTTATTAAGGTTTTGGTTTTCGGGTGAAACAACGTTGTTCTGTTCATGTTCATGTTCGTTGTTTTGCAATAACATGGTCGTGTAATTCGTCCTCCATGAGAAGAAGGAAAAGCATGTCTGCACTAAGCCAAACGACACCGTTCTGTTTTGTTTTTTTATATAAAAAAAAAATATCACTTTTAATTGTTTCAAAGAATCAATTGTTTAAAAAGTTTTATTTTAATTTTAAATATTCTGTAAAAGAACGTTACTTTTAGATTGAAATTATCATTGATTTAGATATGTTTCTAATACTTTTTGTCTATATTAATCTATATATGTATTTATATTTGTATATAAAGAGGATTCAATTTTTAGTATCTGTTTTCTTGGTTTTTATTTTTATTTTGAGATTTTTATCACTTAATTATATCCAATTTAGTTTGTGCAATAAATTAATTAAGAAAAAAATGGCAATTTTATTTTATCTAAAATGCATGTTTATTTGTTTATGATTTACTCAAAAGAATTATTTTTATAAAATAATCATCATTTATAAATAAATATAAATATTTAATTAAAATTAATATAGATATCAATATATAAGAAAAACACTATCTTATATTAAATTTGAGACAATAGTTTGTATAATGTTATGTAAGATATAGTACCAATAACATTTCTTAGTAGTAAAAGGCTGTAATGAACATAATTGCAATTGCAGTAAAAATTGATGAAGAACACATTCTTTCAACTTGACAAAATTTTCAATCTAAATACATACATATGATGGTTTCTAAATCTTCTCCCCAAACATGTTTTAGACACACATGAAAAATTTCTATTACATCCAAGCAGTATATTACATCAATGTGAACTAATTCTAAGATATAATGATAACTAGAAACTTACATAATAAGATAATCTATAATCTAAATGTATATCTTTGATCTTGTATAGTTGAATTCAGCAAGAATCCATTTTAGATGTTGCTGCTTTTGAAGGGTTGCCACTCTGAAGACATGCAACAGGAGGCACTGTTTTGGTCTTCAACTCTCCATAAGCTTCCCAACAAAAAGGAACATTGGAGTTTTGAGCTGATTCTAGCTGAATGGTATCAAGGGTTATTCCAGTGCAAGGTAAGCTATCACTGCATGCAAAGTAAATTGGTTCCTTAGTGTATGTTCCCTTTATGTTTGCATAATGAATTGCTGACACTGCCACTGCTGATGATTCATTCTTGCACTTGCCACCATCACAATAGTATTGGTCAATTGTTATTGGAGTTTGAACACCAGAAACTTGTATGTTTGAGAACATTATGTTTTGCACTGAGCCAAAGCCACCCTGTTGAGTACAAATACAAGAAGTTTCAATTAACCTATGTATGGAGAAAAAAATTGATGGGCACTTCAATGCTAATATAGAAATCTAAATAAAATGTAGATATGTCAGATTTGGTATCAGCTGACAATGAAAGTAGAAGAAAAAATTAGAGTGAAGTCATTATTATCTTAAATTAATAGAACATGTTAATTTAATAATCATGTATAAGGAGAATTGTTGTGGTAAAAATGGTTTCGATCTAACGAGTCAATCAATTAAGGGCAAATTAGGAGAAAAAAATCAATAAAAATAGATTAAAATTGAGTTATAATACTAAAATGAATATTTTTTAAAAAAAATTTAATTAAAATTTAAACAAAATAGACTTATTTAACTCATTGATCCACCTATCTGATTTAGCTATCGGCAAGTCATAATTTCACGTCAAAGCAAATAAATTACAATTAATTCGAAAAATAGATTAACTTAACCTGATCCATTTTTATTTATGAGTTCAATGAGTTAACGTAGTATAGTTTATTCAAAAAATAGGTTGATCTGATTTGACTCATTTTTATTTACAAATTTAATGAGTTAGCTCAATCCAACTCATTTAATATATTAATTTATTTCGTAACCAACTCTAATATACAGTCAATCAGTCAATTCATTCACAGATCATATACATATACATATTTCTTATTTTACATTTTTATAGTTAATTGTCTGATTGTCTGCATATTTCAGTTATCAACCAAATATTTTTCTTACAGAAAAGTCATATATCAAGATGACAAAAACCTATTTTTGTCTTGTAAAAGAACCTAACACCTATGAAAAACACTAAATATACATAAGTTTGTTAGAGATAACAATTATAGTATAAGTTTTACCTAAAAAAACATTTTTTTTTATATAAGCATCAAAATTGTGAAATTAAGAATGATATAAATAGATGAAATAAGACTTAGGGATTTTTTCTCTTTGAAATTTTACCCTTTATATATATTTTATACATATAAGAATCTCAACTAGTAAGAACATGTGAAAATGTATTCAAATATTCTCAATCCTGCATAAAACTAGTGCAAAACAAATGTCATAATAGGTGTTTATAATAGGAAGATATCCATGTAACATTAATCTATATATAATGTATCTTACCAAGGTGCTGTAACTTACTAAGGTAGAAAAGGGTGGTAAGTGGCAACACATAACTATACCTGCCATGTCTTAATTCTCACACCAGTGAGAGTATCTTGGATAGTAACATCACGAACAGTGACATTTCTAACACAGGCTTTGGTGTTCTCTTTTCCAAGACTTCCAATGCTAATTCCATGACCAGGTCCACAATTCACGTTGTGTACATATATGTCAGAACAACCAGTTTGTATAGAGATGCAGTCATCACCTGCACAAATTAGTGGAACAAATTTTACTCACATGAACAAATTGTTGACCATGGTTCACATTTCAAACTTCTCTATCACTTAATTTGTTTCTAGCAAAATGAAATATTTTGCACCCATTTGGGGAAATTAATTAGAATAAATAGTATAAAAGCTATTTTATATTATATTAAAAGAGTATACATTAGAAGATTTTCAATTGGTTGAGAGTAAAAAAATATATATTTTTATTAATGGTGTATCAAAATCAAACTCAATTAAATAGTAGTAAATTGTAGTAAATTATATTGAGATCATTTATTTCTGGTTTTGTTATTTAAAGAATACTACCAACACACTTTTTCTTGTTATTCCCTTACTTATTTTTAAATTAAAAAGATATAACTTTTAATTGAATAAACTATCATTTTTCATCCTTTAAGAATATGTGGATTACATTATTTAATTTTGAAAGTTAAAAAATAGCAAATTAATCCTTAAAAATATTATATATTTATTATTTTAATTAGTTTCTAAAAAATATTTATTATTATTTTTGTTCGCGAATTATATTATTTATTATCATTTGAATGAAAATCAAAATAAAAATAAGTGATTAAATTTAATAACTAAAATAATAATAAATAGTTAAATTCAAAAATTAAAATGACAAAATATATTGAATTGTGACTAATATACAAGTTGAGAAGGTGGATCGATGTCTTTTTAGGATTATATTATTATTTTTTATCTTTTAAATATTAAATTGTTTGATTTCTATATTTTTTTAGGACTAGAATGATAATTTACTAATTTTTAATCCAAGACTTACAAAGTACACAGAAAATGAGAAGAAAAAAAAACTTCTGCATTATATTTTAGAGTTAAAAACTATACAATGAAAATGTAAAATATTTTTCGGCTACAATACAAATACAAATTCACATGAAAATTATTGAATGACAAAGTGTTGTTCCCTGCTGTATTATTAATATTAGTATTTCTCCTTATTTTATTATGTGGATCTCATAGTATAGTATCAGAAATTATATTGGATTGTGACTAATATACAAGTTGAGAAGGTAGACCCATACATGAATTACAAAAAATGAGACAATACTTGTATTATTAGTATTCTCTTTATTTTATTGTGTTGGCCCCATAGCATGGTAGTTAGAAGTTATATTGGTTTGTAAGTTTGTGACTAATTCAAGTTGAGATTGTGGACCACACAAAGAATCAAAACTCTCTCAACACTTAATATTTGTGCATTCACGTGAAGATATAGTGTTTGTAATTTTGTAAATATATGATAGTACTTCATATTATAAGATATATGATGAAATGGTAATTAATTTTAAGATTTTGATTTTTTTTTTTTTTTGATTATATATGTATAAGTGCTTACCACAAGCAAGTGTACTGCTGTATATGACCACACTTTGAGAATTCTGTAAGTGAATTCCATCAGTGTTAGGGCTATTACCAGGTGAATCAACATTTATACCAAATACTTGAACATTTGTGCAAGAGTCAAACTTGAGATGGGTCTGTTGACTATTCTGAATGGTTATGCCTGTCACTGTTGCACCATCACTTCCATAGAACCTAAGTGCCTGAATATAATAGAGGATAGGTTATGTATACTTTTTTTTTTTTAGCAAAAATGAAATATCATTTTATGATCAATTTTACTCCTTAGATATATAATGTGGAGATTAAAGATATGTGAAAATTTTAGAAGTTATGGTACTAGTAACTTTAAATACTTCTAAATTGTTAATCTATCTGGTATGATTTTTAAACTAGTTATTATAAAAATTGATAAATTTATTGTATGTAATTGTTTATCATATGGTTATGTAAAATTATTATATCCTTTTTATGCATGGAGATTTTTTTTAAAATAAAAATTGGTAATATTTTGAAAGACAAAAACAATGACAGAACCCATGAGGATTATAGTTTCAATGTTAGGGAGAAATTCAAATTTTGAAACAAGAAATAGTCTTACTGTTGGTTTTGTGCTTGGAAGTTTTCCACCACCATTCCACCAAACAGAGCCTTGACCATCAATGATGCCTTTACCTTTAATTGTAATTTTACTAAGCTTTGAGAATTCAAGCCATTGCAAGGTACCAGAGCCCCAAGCTGAAGAGCTTGTTGGTGCAATAATTTTTCCATCCAACTGCATGTAATTATTTTTATGAACAATAAATAGCATATCATAAGCAATTTACATGACAATCAATTCTAATATAACCAATTCACTCACAAAATATATACATATATATATTTCTCTTTTTTTACATTTTATAATTAATTGTCTGATTATCTAGGTATTACAATTGTCTATTAGATATTTTTTTATTACCTGCATATTTTCAGCGTCTCAAGGATAGTTTAGTTTTAGAAAATATTTTTTTTTATTTTGAATTTTTATTCTCACTTGTAATTGTAAAAATGTCTTCACCATTTTGTCTTTTAATGACTATTGGTAAAAAAAAAATATGAAATGAAAACATAATACTTTCTTTTAAAAAGTCCAAAAGGGTCATTGGCCTATGTTCTAGACTTTCTAGTACTTGTAGTGTTTGTGGTGACATGTAGGATAGAGAAATATGGGTAGAGATGGATTAGTTTCTTCACCTGAAAAACAATGTTTTGCTCACAATTAGGACCTGAGAAAGAGATTGGTTTCACCAAAAATACAGAACCTGATGGAACAACCATTGTTGAGCCCTTCACCTTACAAGCACCTGCCCATGCCTCTTCAAATGCCTATTTTTTTTAATTAGATACAAAGTTAATACTTTAGAAATAGAAATATTTCATGAGAACCTACCTTAAGTGCAACCAATACATATATAAACACAAGAGGTTTATCTAGCTTATGGACAAAACTTAAAAGCATTTTTTATCCATTTTTTGTACTATTCTAAAATTTGCATTAAATATTAGCATAAATTATCAAAGTAAAATTTTATTTCTAATTAAAAAACAATAGTAGAAGTACATATAAAATTTTATTTAAAGTTTGTCCTTATGTTATTCTTAAGTTAATAATTAAGGCTGAGGAAACAGCCATTAATTAATTGACTTTTGTCATCATCTAACTACCAAAACCCAAATATGTGAATGTTCCAAATATGGAATCTAACATGTCTACCATTTTGTTTTATGAAAAAGTAAAATAGTAGAATGCAAAAGTGAAATTGAACACATGAGGCTAATTAAGAAACAAATTAATATGAAATCACCAATTTTCAAAAAAAAAAAAAAAAAATTTGAAATTACCTTTGTGTCATCAGCATGTCCATCACCTTTAGCACCATAGTCTAAGACATTAAAAGTGTTAGAGGTAGCTTTGAGTTTCCTCCAATGGTTGACACGTGTGGCAGTGCAACTTGAAGACCAAATAAAAATTGCAATGGCAATGATCAATGCCATGGTGTTTAGATTCATATTCATATTCTTCATTTTTGAAAGAGAGATAGTATTATTAATGCAAAATAAGAAGGTGAAGAAAATGATTTGAAGAGAAGAGATTTTGTGTGGCTTAAAAGGGTTGAAAATTTGAAGCCCTATTTATAGAACAACATTTGTGACACTTGCTATATGATATATGCACACGAGCCAAACAGTATATCAAATCGTGACATGATCATTACATGCAATAGAAAATGGATATGATGTTAGGATATAATAATTGGAATACATTTTTTAAAATTTTTTCAATCTAATTATTAATTATCATAGAATTAAAAATTATTTTAGGAATAAATATATAAAAATTAAACTCTTGATGTTGATTGATTATATAGACTTCCCTGCTGGCTGGCTGCTTATATGTGTGGTTTTTTTTTTCCTTTTTTTATTTTAGAGATTAAAAATAATACCTTAGAACACAAAAAAAGTACAAGACACGAAAAACATCATAATTACTAGGTATAAAGTCGAATGTTGTAGTATAATATGCATTTAGTTTTTAAATTTTTGCATTTGGTTTTGAAATTAAAAATTGACTGGTTTTTAATTTTTGGTTTCTTGAACTTTACTTTCATTGTATTTTTAATTTTTACCATTAAAAGTCACCGTTAAACTATTATATAATAACTTGTTGTTACAAAATGTGTCATAAAATAATAATATCGATGATTTGTAACAATAATGACTAAATCATAATGAAATAAAGTTTAGGGTGTGTTTGGATAACTGGTAAAATTATATTATTTTGATATTTAATTATGTATATAATAGATTAAATAGTTATAATTGATTATAATCAGAATTTGTTTTTGTTCGGATGAATTTACTAAAATGTAAATTGAAAATAATTAATTTTAATTATTTGGGTTAACAAAAAAAAAATTTTACATACTAGTATAAAAAATTATTGAAAGAAAAAATAGTTATTGAAAAATAATCATACCCCTCAAATTTTTAAATGCAAAAAATTATCTTATGTACAGGAAAAAAAAAAGTTGTTTACAAATTTAAGTTATTTTCCCACTGATACAACTTATTTTCAAACAATTTTTTTTACTCAAAAAAGTTAAATCTAGGAAAGGTAATCTTTCCTCACCCACACTCTAAGATTACTCAAATGTTAATTTATGAATCAAATCCAAAAACTATCACAACTTTTAAGGATTAAATTATAATTTTCCGTACTATATTATTTATTTTAAATACATGGTTAGAAATTTAATTTCTTAATTTCTATGCATGAAATATATAATAAAAAAATTAATCCCCTTAACTAAATTTTCAGTTAATCGAACTAATGATTGGGAGATACTTCAATTTAAAAATAAAAACTTGACGTAATCTTTCAAACTCCCATTGTATTATTAGAGGCAACCTTGGGACGAATTTTAACTATAATGTTGAATCTTATTAGTATCACTTTGTGGATGATTTTGTGTTTCTTCTCTCTAATCCTTGTAATTAAAAATTAATACATTAGAAAAGAAAAAGAAAAATACAAAGACGAAGAAAACATGTTTGTTGAATCATCATGACATATGATATGACACAGCTTAAGAAATTTAATCATGACTTTTAATTATATTTTATTTTTTGTACACTTAACATTTTTCTCTTCTTTTTTCTAATTGAGAAATTACATTTTCTCTTTTTTTTCATATTCCTTTCTAATTATTTCTATCCTTTTAGGGTGTGGAAAAAATAATTTTTCTAAAAAAATTAAAAATAGAAAAAAATAAAAATAACTAGTTGTTATTAACTTGCTTGACATGCCAACACTTGAGTTCAAAGCATGCACCAACGACTTTTAATTAGTTTAGTTGACAATAATATGTTGTGATTCACCTTTTTGATTGGTTAAATAGGGAGAAGATTAGGTCAATGATTTCCTCTTAATCATGATTAGGCCATTAAGAACTTAACAAATATTTTAATCATATAACAACATTTCATGCGACAATATCGCCTATAATATGTTTAATTTGCATGGAAAAGGACGCAGCCAAATACATTCTAAAATAAAATAGAATGGTATATAGTTATTAATATTATTATTATTTTTTAAAAATAAAAAAAAGAGATCCACACCCCTATAATTTTATTAAAATTATTTTGCATAATCAAGATCTAGAGGGATGTTTTAAAGTAATTTTTTTAAGGAAAAGAATTGGTTTTAAATATAAATTTTATACAGTGAACATTTAACATTTTGAAGTTATAAAAACTAATGAATTTTATTGATAGATTTAGAGATCAAACTTAAATAATTTGCCGTTTTGCATTCTATTCTATCTGCATGTGAAATCCTATTAATTAAAACTTTAATTCAAACTGAACATAAAGGTTTTAAAAGAAAATGGAGGAGAAGAGCAAATAAATTAATTAATCATGACTTATCTATATCAAGGATATTTCCTCTTATTTTTCAGCATTAATCTTTTTAGTTGAAATAACTAAATTTTTTAGTTCTTATTATAATTTAAGAATTGCACTAATACTTTCTTTGAAAAGATAAACATATATTAGACGTGATTTTTTTTTAATGTAAACATACGTCTTAATGATAGTAAATAATTAAAAATGAGCTCCACTTGTTCTTCTTTTTATAGCTCTTAAGATTGCAAACAATAAACTTTTTTATATTTTTACATTATTTATCTTTAGTTTCAAAATATAAGATTTTAAGTAAATCTTCAAAATTGATAATTTTTGTTTAAAATCTCAAATAGGATTGCTTAAGACTGAAAACACCACCATAATAACATAAAAGTCAAATATATACTACTATTGTTCTAGAAATGATTAATTGATTTTATTTATGTTCTCTAAGGAAATATTATATTTATATTTAAGTGTGTAACGAATATTAGAATAACCTATTTATTAAGTGCATTTATAGTATTACGTGGAAGCTTAATCTCTGATTTTATGGTCAAAAAATTCTCATAATAGGGTAAATATATTATTACATTCAAGAACATCCCTGACTTAAGTATATAATATAATTATCTTAATTTTTTTAAGGATAAGAATTAAATATAAACATAAAAAATTTGGCAACAATTTATACAATTCTGTTTAACCAATTGAATTATACTTTATTAACATGTAATTATGTTAAATTCTCAAATTAAGAGAAAGAACAATTTATGGTACGTCCATAATATTTTTATCCAGGTCAAACAATATTATCTCTTAAAAAATACATATAATTTCATTGAAAAATTGAGTTACATATAAAAAGTTGCATATAAAAAGGAAAATTATAGTAACCTAGAAAGGCTATAATATATTATTAAAGAAAGAATCATTTATTTTAAATATATATTATGCAAATGTAATTTATCTTCTTTTTTTTCAAAGTCTTTTATATATTGATAAAGTAAAGAAAGTTTAACACAAGTATGAGCAAGAAATTACGCATTTACTTTCGTAATTAGAAAGCCATCAAACCCGGGAATCAAAACTCCATGAAAGTGACAACAGCATGTGAATGTTCCAACAGTGAATCAAACTATGATAGCTGCGTAATTGTATACATTGAATGTGACCCTAAGATCATTTTATTTTTTCTACACTCAAATCCTAAGTATGACTCAAATACTAAGTATGGTCAAGGTGTTACGGCACGAGCTACATTGGACTTTTTAACTTAAGGTATGAAATTATTGTCCTGATATCTAATATAATGATGTTTCTTTGCTATTTATAAATGTTAATTTTTATATTTTATTGTTATTCAAATTACATGTCAGGCTTGTTATAAAATATAGGTAAGAGATCTGACTCAATCTTACAAAACTGACTTGTAAGGTGGGGACTGCTCCTCATTTATGTACACATAACAGACTTTATCTTTAGGTGATGTGAGATTTTCAACACATCCCCTCACGCCAAGTGTGACAATAGGGTACGATAAATCGCACAACACAGAATCTCCTACAATGGAGTGCAAAAGGTCTTCAATAACAGGGTACAGAGAGAATAATCTTCTACAAGAAGGTACAAAAGGTCCTAGGATAGGCTATGATACCATGTTACGAAATGCGAGTGAGGGTCTATCTCAACCCTACAAAACCGGCTTACAAGGTGAGAACTGCTCCTCACTTATATACATACAACATACCTTATCTCTACGCGATGTGGAATTTCTAACAAGTCTTTTTGTCATAATGTCAATGATTGATTTTACTGTTTAATACAAGGTATTGCCTACTTAATTAAAGTTGGTGTACACTCGTGAGCAAAACTATGACGTTAACCTCAACCTATACACACTCTCAAGAAATATGGATATCATTTTTTCATTCATTACTCTTAAATTCTCTTCAACCTTAATATTACTTACTTAAAATGTTAAAGTATCTTTTACATATTAATTATCCCTCCTTACGTAGAAACTCATTACTCACTACGAAGAATAATAGTCAAACTCTTTTCTCTTTAAATATAATCTGAAATACTCAGTAAAATATATTTATGAGTTATTTACTCAATTTAGCAAGAATAACATGTTTTATTAAACTTAGGCTCTTTGATGGTAAAATATCATGTTCAATAGCAAATTTTATTGATAAAAGATATTAGATATAATTCTTTTAATTAAAATTAGAATTTTATCTTATAAATAATTATATAAATTATTGAAATAGAATTCTAATTCTAATGAAAGAACAACGGGTGAAGATACCAAAAACCATTATCTGCATTTTGTTCATAAAAGATAGATGCAATAAAATTACAACCGATTAAGTAAATCAAACTATGTAAAATTGTTGAGGTTTGGTTATGTTTTTGAGTTTAAATTTGAATAGGCACTTGTGTTAAATGGTATTTCATCGTTGCAATTTTTGTTTTATTATTTTCAATATCTTCTTCGTAAGTACTTTTCATATGGCATATGGCATGTTTAAATATATAATCACATTTGGAATTCTTTTTTGTCATAAAATCTTCGTACTCTAAATATTCTATATATCAATTAAAACAAAGTCAAGATGTTTGAGAATTTGCAAATTCTTATGAACTCGTAAAAAGAATGTGATTAATGTTTAATAATACAGCAATTAAAAATAATTAATATAATTCGAGAAGTTTCCAATCATGAGAGCTAATTGTAATATGATTAACTGAAATTGACTAAACTTTCTTCATATTTTATCTTTCATCTGTGGATCTTTCGTGTGATTTCTTCTAATCTTTTTTAATTGTGAAATTAAATTAATTTTTACTTAATTGTTACACGTGGAGGATATTTAAGTGAAAAATAATTTAATTTCACAAACTTCATATTATTTTAAAATGTTTTAAATGAAAGAGGAATTAAAAGAGTAATTTATACCTGTTATATAGATAAGTTTTTTCTTTTATAACTAAATATTTTCTCTTGATAAACCCTTTTTCCTCATGTGATCGTTTTATTTTTATTTTTCATATATTTTTTATTCCAAGTGCTCAATTTACTTTTTCCCCATGATTTTATTAAGATAATTAAGTTTGTTTTAAATTTAATTAACATTTTTTAGTTTAAAAACTTAATTAAAGCAACTTTATTGATCGGTTTTTCGACACAATTCTTATTTTTAAAGAATGATGCTTGTTAAGAACTATAGCTAAAGAAATGTAAGGATTTTTTATCGTAGAAAAAACTATTATTCTACAAGAACAATGATAGCCCAATATTTTAATAAAAAAGTATTTATTAATTTATATTTTAACATGTTAAAGAAGGGGAAAAAATTGAAATTCGTTATGGGATCCATAAGAAATAACTCAAAAACCTCAAGCTCATTTTTTATACTAAAGAAGTAGAATCAGATGTGATATTGTTGGAAAAAAAAATTAAAAAAATAAAGATTAGTTCTTATCATTAAAAGACCCATAAATTTAACTATATGATATCAAGTGAGAACTAATTTAGGTGATCCGTTTATTAACTTAAAATTTTTTACTTATATTATGATGATGTTCTCTTTAGTGATTAGACATGATGTGTTTATATCAATTGATAAATAAAAAAATAGGATATTCTTCTAAAAACAAAACTTTATTTTTTATTGCTTTAACTTATCTTAACATAAATAAAAACACTTAAATATCACATATAAGCATAAAATTGTTTTCAATTATTATTCATTTAATTCTATATTTTAAAAATATTTAAATTCATCATCTATTTTTAAAAAATATTTAACATTGTCCTTCCATTTGGATTTATTAACATCATAAATTAGTGAAGGTTTGAATGAAACGACAAGACTTAATATTTTTTTAAAATTAAAATATCAAATTAAATATCTTAAAAATAGAAAGATTAAATTAAACAACTTAAATAAAAAGAGATACTGAAGTATTAATCCAACCATAAATTATTTAAGTTTATTACTTTCAAAATAGCAAGTTTAAATTCATAGATAATTTTTAACTTGGTCAAATTCAATCTTTTTAAAAAAAAAATCAAAAGATTGGAATGATTTAAGAACCATTTTATACCATAACTTATTTGAAAAATTATATTACTACTATAGATAATACATAATAAAATAGTAATCAATTTCATTTCAAAAAAGAAAATGATCACGCCGCCATTAATGTTATTAAGTCTTCTTCAAATATCAATGCCACATGTTTAGGTTTTTATCTATCGTCTTCTAGTCATTACAAATACATTGAATTGACATTTCAATGCTTCGTACACTTTACCAAGACAATATATATATATATATATATATATATATATATATATAATTTCCTCTTAGTTGAATATAGTATATGGTAGAGAATTATTGCTTCCAAAACTTGGCAATATCTCGAACATGTGGGTTCGAAATTTGTCACATACTTCTTACGAGGCTCCCACTCTTACTTGGCTTCCAAGTTATTTTATTTAGGTACAGAATATTTATATGCAATATCCACAAGATACATATAAATTTTACATATATATTTCACATTGTTTGATTATCATATAGTAGAAGATTAGTGTTAGAAATCCAATATTAGATGAAATTTGGAGGATATAAAATGTAGAATATAGTCTATTAATATATATAAATAACGTGTAAACTCATATAAGTCCGTTTGTAGGGTTGTGTTAGGCCAAACCCACATTTATAATTTGATATAAAAATCTATCCTAAATTCGATGAAGATGTTGGTTGATCTCAAAAAATTTAAGAATCAAAATAATCATATGTATTAAATATTTAATATTTTTATAAATTATTTTATTATTCTTATTTTTAAAGATTAAATGATTTAATTTTCACATTTCCAAGAATTAAAATAATAATTTATTATTTTTAACTGATTTTTATTAAAACCTAATCAGCTTTAAAATTATTGATGATTACAGTTAATTATAATCATAAATTAATGAATTATTATCCAAGATTTATATCATAGTCTTGGACATGTCATGAGTATATCGTTTGATTATAGCCCACAAACTTGCATTTGTTGTTTAATGGCTGGAAATTTAAACTTGTAATCAATCTTTATAGACTTCAGATATGAACAAATCTGGAAGTTTGTCTGATTCAAGTCAAATTGCTCAAATAGAATACTTTTAAAATACAAAAACAAAGCCAAAACAAACCAATGTCAAAATCAGAAATCTTAATCTTAATTTTTACACCACAATTTGTAGGGTCGGGTGAAGGGGTCGATGATAATCGAGACTTTAGGTTATGAAAAAAATATATATTTAAAACATAATATGTAGAGAAATTAATTTGTATTCGGAACCAATTTAATCAATCAACACATATATTCATTTAAAACATTGTTTAAGTTTCACTTTCCTTACTTCTTATGATGTAAAATTAGTTATGAAATTTTATATTCAATTAACCTTAGAAACTATATTTTTTATTTAATAAAAGTATATTGTAATTAAATTTAACTGTTAAGTATTGCCTTGCAATTTAACAATTAACTATTAATTATTACCTCAAATTGTGATTAAACTTAACTTAAAAATACTTAATTGCAATTTGTTAAAATTAACAATATACTTTGCTCCTTAATTTGCTTAATTATATTAGAAAAAACTAAAACTATTTTTTTTGTTGATCACAAATATTTTTCAAGTAACTTTTTTATCTTTGTAATTCCAATCAAAATATCTCCATTCTAGTAAAGATCAACTTAAATACACTTAAAATTCTTGTCTCCTTTTAATCATGCATTTTAAAATAATAAAATAATTAAGACGGTGTTTGATTTAAATGTTTATTATTTTCATTTCCACTAAGAATAGAAAATAGATATAAGAAAACGTGTTTAGTTGATTTTTCAAAAATATTTTTAAAATTTAGTGAAAATAAAAAATATTGTTTTAATTTTCACAGTTTTTTAAAAAATATTTCTAAAAAAAATAAAAATGAAAATAAAAAATAATTTCTCAAATCAAATGACACCCATCTAAATCATTTCCTACAAATTAATTTAGCTTGTATGTGTTTATACTCATTAGATTGAGAAACAATTTTATCTACAAATTAATTTAGCCTAAATATCTTTATACTCATTAGATTATGAAGCAATTTTATTTGAGTTGGAACAATTTTTGTGGTAGTTGATTCAATAGAAACACATAGTTATTACTTTCTAGTTCCTTCAACCTCTTGACGTATCTATCTCATGAACATGATTCATACAATTTTTTCTTTCATTAATTTCATGTTAACTGCACATGCACCAAGAAACAAAACATACCCAATATTTTTTTATGTAAAGAATTGAATGTCACACATTAATCTAGACTTCTACGGCACATGTTTCTCTAGAACCCTAGATAGAAGCACATAGAAGCTACGTTATTATATATTAAAAAATGTAATGAAATCACTCCATAGTTTAAATGCTCCCTTAACTTACACGACATGTGAATGTATACGTAACCAATGAAGACTATGATCTCTAATCTTCTGTTTCCATGTGATACTCTTGTTAAAAATCATTGTACCCGTGCATTACGTTAATTTAATTAGTATATAGTCACATGTGAGATACGTTAATATTTTAATGGACTTCATAAAAGAAAATTTAAGTTACAATCTTGTTGTCTGTCAATGCTAAAACTTAAAAATTGTGTTGGATAGAAAAATTCTTTTGAATTTATTGGATATGTTATACGCTGATGTATATGATATGAATATTATTTAAAATAAAATAGGTATCATCTTTATTTATATATGTAAATCATTAATACAAAATAGATAAATTAAGACGGTTAAAATAGACAGTTTACGATAGTTCATGAACCGTCGTTGCATCTCGTGTTATAGTTTATTTTTTAGACTAAGACGGTTTTCACCAAAATTGTCATAGCCTATTTTTACATACTAATATGGTTTTAATTAAACTTATCATTATCTTAAACCTATCACTATCTATAAGGAAAATTAAATATATTACGATAATTATTGATAATGTCACTTACTAATCATACATAAGAAAAAGAAATATTGTTATTTTTATTTTTGTAAAGTGTATTACATATTTGTATGTAATATTATTGATGCGTGATAATTAAACATTTTAATATATTATTTAAATATCTAAAGTATTCGATGCAATTACCTATATTTGAATATTGTATTACCAACTACAAAATAATTTTGTATATATTTCAGTTAAGTAGAAAATAAGACTTATGAATAATTTTGATAATCATATAAGTCTTTCTTGCTATTTGTCTGTTAATCACGTTTTTGTATACATAATTTTGTAATTAAATATATTGAAAAATCTCTCTTGAATCAAAATAATATAAATTAACATAGTATAAAAACATATTTAATCAAATAATCCATATCCTGTTAAAATTATATTATCAATAAATGGAAGTAAAAGAAATTAATTACTATACCTTATATAGTTTTAATCATATCTGGATTTGTTGGTGTGGGTCAAACCTACACAATAAATACTGGTTAATCCTTTACCATACACCTTTTAATGCAATACATTTGCACTTATACCAATTATATATATATATATATATATATATATATGTATATATATATATATATATATTTATATATATATACACGTTTTAGAATATCAATTAAAAATTAAAATAAAATTTAACACATAACTATGAAAGAACATAAAAATTTTAAAAAATGTAATTTAATATACTTAATAATTTTTTTTTAATTTCATAAGTAATACTTTTAAAACACTTATCAAAATTTTTTAAAATTTAAATAAGATTAATCACTTGCAATTTTTACTCACCTCCTTATTCATGCAGATTGTAAATTTGGAACTTAACAAAAATATTGTGGAAGTTAATAATTAAAAATGCAAAAAAAAATATAAAACTAAAAATAAAAAGACATTAAATTACAAAAACTAAAATGTATATTAAATCTTATTATTTAGACATTAATGTTTGTTTTTATTTAATTCTGTGATAAAATTTCAATATTTATTAAAATTTTATTCTTTTAACTTTAATTAAAGTTTTATGTGGAAACGTTCTAATAACTAATATAGGTAGAAAGTGACATTGAAACTTGAAACTGGCATGGGAATCAACCATACCCTATGGCCTATCTGCCATAGCTGTAACAGATGAAACCTTCATGTTCATTTACTCTGATAGGGTGGGCTAGTCTATTTTATCACCAATGGAAGCATGTATAACTATTTTTGGTTGAATGTGATTTTTAATTTGGAGTGTTTAAAATGTTATTTGCTTTATTTTTTTATAAATATATTTTTTATTATTTATTTTTGAACCATTTAAAAAGATATATACTTTTTGATATTTTATACAAATTTTAATACTTGTATATTTATGGAATGAAATTTAACTTTTTAAAATTTATTTCTCAATTATTAAACCTTTACTATATCCTTTGTTTAGTTATTATATCCCTGCTTTAAATGAGTCTTGGCCAATACTATCAACCATGCAAAGGGACTTATTATTCTTTATGTAGGCCACAAGAATTGGGCTTGGTGCCTCTAGGCCCAATTTAGACATTTCTTTTTGAGAATTCTTGATAATTATTATTGTGAAATATTATAAAATTTATCAATGATCAATCATTGTTAGAAAATTTGTTAATTATTTAAAAAGAAAATCTCTCTACCTTTTTCCAATTCAAAATATTTGAAATAAGTCATTGCTGACTAGTTTGATTTTAGATCTATTTCAACTCATAAAAGCTTTACTAATTTTTAACTTTTTGTGGTATATAAGATAATTTATCTCTTGTCATCTGATAGATGTGTAGCTAATAAGAGAAAATAATTATACTTTTTATTTTATTCTATCTTGTTATAAGGAGAATTAAAAGATAATGATTTTTTGTTTCATTCTTTTAAAATTATTCATCTTATATACAATATTTATTCTTGTAAAAAAATGTTACATTTTCTCAAGTACAATGAACTAAATTTTTCCTACAATAATTACAATTATCATTTTTTTTATCTTGAACTCGAGTAACAATTACCTATAAAAGTACCAACAAAGTATCATGTAACTTGAAATTGAGTCAAACTTTAAATGAACTAAGATACATCGGTAAACATCCTCCTTGATGAGTAACAAAATAGAGGGTTCTAATGGATAACAAAACATGCAATCAATCTTTAGATGCACTATAATGTACAAGTAAACTCCCTTCTTTATAAAGAATTTAAAGATTTTTCAATGCTTCAAGAACATAAGGCTAAGTCTTTTTGGTGGCTCTCTAGACTCATATTTATTTCTTCAATAAGAGGCCCTTCATTTCACAACATCTAATATTCAGTCCTAAATAAAAGATGTTTTTTGAATTATGATTTTGGAGGAGCATTATCTTCTTCCAACAATTCTTCACATTTCACTAAGAGCTTAATCTTGCAAGCCATAAGCCTAACTAAGAAAAAGTAGAAGTTAATGTTTGAGTTGGCCAGGCAAGTAAACTTAAATCCTAGAAGCTTGGGAACCTTATGATTTTCATTTTCAGTAACAACCCTGATGTATATTTGGCATTCTTTAACTCCTTTCTATAAAAGTTTGCAATATGATCAAAAGTGAAATTACATTCTATAGGAGACACGTACATGTATTCGTTTAAAGACTCAAATTCGTCAAACCTCAAAAATTAACTTAGGTGAATTCTTGAATAGTGGGCGGATCTAAGATAGCACTTTTCATATAATACAACCAAGTGTTATGTACTCTATTTTATTAAGATGAATGGTGAAGGGGATAGGATCATGGTCATCTTATCATCCAACAATCAAAAAGTGTAGTTTTAAGACAACTTTACCTTCTATGCTTCAAACTGAGACATACTATGAAGAAATATATGATATTTTCTTGTCGATGAACCACCTACAGTCTTAGATTGAATTTAGGAATGTAAGACTCATAATTCAGTGCAAACACATTTAGAGCAAGATCAACGCACATCCTGGACATGAAGTAACACCTTCCATGCTCAAGAGCTTCATCTTGGTCAATGAGTATTAAGGTTGTGCTACAAATCAATCCAACTAAGTGTCAACAATATATTGTACTTCAAAATCATAGACCCTATGATTCCATAGATGATGTTTATACATGAGATAATGAGTTTTTTTGCACTTTAAAGTGGGGTGAACTGAAAAAGCTTCAAAACTTATTGAGGGCTATAAGTCTTCAATATGACAAAGATGACCTATAAACTAATTCAACTTTATTGGTCTTTTTGTGCATGTAGTAGAATAGGAAGTGGAGGAGATAAAGTAAGTTACATTGGCTCTACTTTTATAAAATATACAAATAAAGAATTTATTACATATGCTTCTTATACTCGATACACATGTTTATCTACAAAACACCAATATATCATATTTAAGAAGACATTTATATATATACTTAAAGCATCTAGTAAAAAAGACATAATTTGGACATTTATGTTAACTTCTTTGATAAAAATTGATGAAATGTGAACGTGAAACATGCATTGTAACATAACATCATATAAATATAACGTATTTAAAAGATTTTTTATTTAGTATATTAGAAACTACTTTGTTAATATTTTATTATGTTCCAAAATTCAAATAAAACCGAGTAAAATACACCAAAAACAATAAATAATATGACATTAGAAATAAAAAAGAATCATTCATCTTTTATCTTTAATATAAATTATTATATATTTTAATAATATGTTATTCTAATATTAGAGCTCTTAACCTTTTAAAAAATAATTAATAAATTTAATAATAATACTAATTAAATTAAACAACTATCGTGAATATAATAAAAAAAGTTAATATAATCCATAAGTATATATTTATGCACCGACAATCTCAATTTTAACATAATGAATTACTTTACATTAATTTTATTTCACAAAATATAAAAATAAATTAAAATTTTCATCTCTAAAATAAAAGAATCTTCCAAAAATAAATTATACTTTAATTTATCTATTTAAAAAATAATAATTAAATTTATAATTAAGTTTTTTTATATAAATAAAATTTAAAATTATAATAACAATCATGGTTAATTTTTAAATAAAAATTAAAAATATATTTAAAATAAATTAATATAATATATATTCTTTCCCATTAAATTTAATAAGCGAAAGAGAAGATAAAGATTCTTCTCTTTCACCAACTTCACTCGCTTGAGTATGATGTTGCAATCACACTCGCCTATCACAACCGTTCCACCTTCACTCTACATTTATTTCTTTCTTATCAAATGTTTGATGGCAAACAGCTGTAAAGCTGAGTGCAATCAAACGGTTGAGGTTTCTCCATTTCCATTTCTCTCCACCGTCTGATTGCTCAGTTAACACTGATTTACGGATCAGTGAAACAACAAAACTTAACCAAAAACACGCGCGAGTATGCAAAGTTTTCCACTGCAACAAAGTTGCATTGTTCTTGATTCCCATACTTGACTCAATCCCCGAGTCAGTATTTTGCATTTAAAAACCCTCTCGTCTTTAACTCACTCACTTTTCTTTGCTAGAATCAAAGGGTTCTGGACTCTTCCTTCGTTCTTTGTTTGTGTTTCTCTTTTTTTGGTTGAATTAGAGTTGACGGTTTTTGATTTGTGTTTTTTTTTTTGTGTGTGTGTGTGTGCAGAGTGAAGATGTGAAATTGTATTATCGGGTTTCATGGTTGGTTAGTGCTGCTGCATTTTCTGACTGGTAGGAATTTAGCTTGTGATTGTTTATTTCCGAGTTGTTAGAAATTGAATTGTGTTTAATCGGTGATGGACTTATTTTTTTTAGGGTTTGTGTTTGATTAGCTTAGTTTGGGAAAACAATTTATTTATTTTTGATAAAATGCATGGCAGGTGTTTGTTTTGTTCCGGTGGAATTTGTTTCCGCAGTTTGTTCTGAGAGTTTAATTAGCTTTTTTCCTTAATGGTAGTGTTGTTGCATGTGGTATTTGGTTCATGATTGCAGTGTTTGAAATTTCTTGAGTGTAACTGGTGGAAGGTGGTAAAAAATGGAAGGAAATTATTAGAGTTGTTGGTTGGTTGAGTTTTTCTGCATTTATCTGCTCCAGATAGCACGGTTGCAGGCGGGCCTTGATCGGTTATTGTTTTAATTAATGTAACATTTCTCTTCATATTGTTGGGATGCAAACAATGTCCCGCATCGGAAAAATAAAGGATGCAACAGTTTATAAACACACAAAGTTCCTCTATTGGTAAGAGGTATTTTAGAGGAAGTCCAAGAACAAAAGATGCAACACGAGTTTATAAACACACAAAGTTCCTCCATTGGTAAGAGGCCTTTTGGAGGAAGTGCAAAAACAAATCGGTGAGGGCTTAGGCCCCAAGCGGACAATATCTTACCATTGTAGAGTTGTGTGTATGTAAAGTCCAACTCGTGTTTGTTAACACATATAATGGTCTGATCCTTACTTTTGAGTAGTGTTGCATGTTGATCTCTGTTTTTGATTTTTGGTAATCATGGTGTTATTATAAAGTGTGTAGTGCTAGATGCAGTGACTAACTTCATTGGAGATTTTGAGCATACATAATAGGAGTATTCCCTTCCCAACATAGTCTATTTCATATTCAGGCAGGTAAATATTCCACTTGGTGAAGGGGAACAAGCTGCTGCTATTTGTTCCAACTGGTGTTGGTCATGTTGATTTCAGTTTGTCAAGTGGATGTTTGTTGTTGAATGTTGGGTAGGTGTGTGTGTGTGGGAGGAGGGGGAGTGGTTGAGTGTCATGAACAGGTTTGTCAATAATAGCACATTGACTGATGTTGTGTTTTGAGTTTTGGCTGAGGTTGGCTTGTCCAAATTACTCATACCGGAGCATTTTTATGTATAGCACATGCAGCACTTTGATATGCCTCAATATCCCCACAAAACTCTGACCCTAAATACCCCAAAATGCCTCTCTCACAATAGAGTGTTTTCATGCAGTGGAGATGTTGATTCTCTCCCTCATTAATAGCATCAACACATCACATGGCCATCTGTTCTCTCTTATTATGAGCAACAACAATTCTATTTTTTCTTGGTTATTTTTGTGTGTATGTGTCTGTGCACCTCATTATCTACATTATTCTGTTCCATTGAGGGGTTACAGAGGGATAGATAGATGGATTTTGAACTAATTATAATGCAAGAACAATAACAAAATCCTTATACCACTTGGTGAAGTCAGCTACAAAGATTACACCACGTTGTAATCTGTGTATTGTGTTGTTCTAGGTTATAAATTATTCTCCATGTGTTTTTGCAATGGCTAGTAGTCCTACCACTTAGAATTGGCTGTTTGGAATTTTTGGTGAATCCTAGTTTTGCTCCCACTATTTCAAGTAGTTTAGATTGACTAGCAACTGGCTTTTGGTATGGTTTAGGAATTGAAAACTTTGTGATGGCATGCTGAAGAGTTCTAAGTTCTGAACACTAGGCCAGTCCAATTGTTTCTTCACTGAATTGAATTCATGAAGCCTGTTGAATGGTTTGGTTTGAATGCTACTCCTTATTGTAATTAGTTTTGTGTGACGCTAATTCTCTCACCCCTGCGCTTGGGAAGCCAAAAATATCTGTATTCATGAAGCCTGTTGATTAGTTTGGTTTGATTACTACTCCTAAATGTCATTAGTTTTGTGTGATGCTAATTCTCTTATGCCTTTGCTTGGCAGCCAAAATATCTGTATTCTGCGAAGCTGAGAGATTGAAGATGGTATGTTTACTTGTCAATTTCAAAATCAAGTGCATGCAAACATATTTGGTCCTTTATGTGTCCTCATTGACAACTACATCTTTAGTTTTCTAAGAAACAATATGTGGTTCTAAAAAAAAATCTTCATTAACTTTTTTCTTGTTTTGTATTTTTCTTTTTGCTACTTAGCTTTTGCTCTGCTTTTTGAACAATTATTGCAGGGAGGAGATGACTCTGGTGTGGAGAGTGACAATTTTGATTGGAACACTGAAGACGAGCTTGAAATTGAGAACTACCAGTCTTCATCTTTGTGTTTAACCATTCCTAATGGAGATGCTGTTACTGTGTCTGGAGAGGTTAGCTTTTAGAGACTTCTTTTTTCTCTGAGATCATTTTTATGGGTGGTTGAATGTTAAGAATTTAGAGGAAATATTCTTTAAAGTTAAAGATAATTTAAATAAATTGTCTATAGCGGCTACAGTTTTATTTTGGCCTTTCCTCATTGCAAATGTTTCTGGTGTAACTTGATAGTGATAACTAACCTTGCTGGTCAATCACAAAAATAATAATAGAATGACTTGTGGACTGAAACCATCATACAAAATTAATTTTCATGTATTAATTTTTCACAATAGAACATTATGTCTTTTGATCTATTGAAACAACCTCACCTAGTTGGAAAAGGCTTGGTCATTGTTGTGTGTATTTATTACATTTAATTGTAGTTTGTTCTTCATAAATCAAATTTATTCTATTCTATTCTATTGCTATTATGTGGACATATTGGACATATTTACTGTTTTTGCATCACTTCATGTATTTGGGTAACTGTAATATATCTGGTTCTATATGCTAAGAAATGTACTAATTAGAAGGCTTATATTCAAATACACACAAGCGGTTACTTTTCGTTTGGTACCGTCACTAACTCTATTTTATTGTACACAACAAAATATGTAAGATTCTATTCATTTTCTCTTTTGTAGAATACCTCTGTCTGCTATAATAAGAGGGATTCCTTTCATTTTCTTTACTGACTTGATGGTTTTCCTATTACTCAATGTATAAAGCAGTTTAATCTCAATGCAAAAAATACATTCTTGAGAAAATGCATGTAGAATGAACACTTTTCAAAGGAAATAGAATTTTTAGCTACTAATGTCCTATTCTCTCCCCTTTAAGGCAAGCTCCTCTGCAGTTTCGGCTAATTCAAAGGTACTTGACTACTTTGTTGGCATGGGATTTCCTAGAGAAATGGTTTCTAAAGTAATCAAGGAATATGGTAAAAGCATTGCTTTACTCTATTTAAATATAATTTTGATTCATGAAGTTCACAAATAATATTGCCCTGATGAACATCCAGGTGAGGAAAACGAACATAAACTACTTGAAGAACTTCTCACATACCAGGTGAGCTGACATTTCTATAACTTATAAGTCTTGAGCATTGTCTCTCTGAGCTATTATGGAATTATTACCGATTTTTCTATTGTAGTTGTCTCACCTCATATTTCTTCAATTAATTAATAGTTCAATTTCTATATTGTGGAGTTGTTAGTATCTTAAAATCAACATATTGAATTATGATCCGTTGCTGGTTTACATTGCGAGTTGTTAATTTTCTTGGGCAATTGTGTCTAACCTGGAGAGGGTGAGTTTTATAGTAATGGTAAGGTTGCTGCCTTATGACTTGGAGGTCACAAGTTTGAATCTTGAAAACAGTCTGTGTGTGAGGGTGCGGTTGCATACATCTACCATTCAGTCAGTAGTGCATTATAGCGAGTAGTAGAGTGGGTGGCCATGTATTGCTGTGGGTTTTCAAATAGCGAAGGGGTTTTCAATAGTGTGGCCATAGCAGCATTACCATGATTTTTCTTTCAAAAACTCATTTTTACCCCTGGAACACTGTTGTGTCCATATAGTGGCTCTTTTTTCATACTGCACCTCTTTCATTTCTTTCAACTGTTGATGTTAAAATTGTCTTGGTATTTTTGTTTTGATATTTGCAGGCCCTGGAAAGTGCTCCCCAGCCACAACAGCAAATTGAGACTGATCCTTGTTCTTCAGAGAATGCAGCAGGGAGCCCTTGGGATGATTTCTGTGATACTGATATTTTTTCTGATGATGAAGTAATCTCTGCTCTTTGTGCCTTGATGTTTGTTTTTTAGATTTGGTATAATTTGATTCATCTTATTATCTTGTCATTTTGTGTCTTTACTCTTTGGTGTCATCTACTTGTACAGTTTCTGCTAGTGCTATAGGACGTGCAATTTGACTTATGACATGTAATCAATTTCAAACATGAGACAGATTAGGATGGTTTATGTTTCTTCCTTGGCCATCTCAGGGGCGTGTACAATTTCATTTTCCTACTTCAAAGGATAATGGAATGTCATCACTCTTCCATTTGCTTTTACAAACATTTATGGAAGATCTGGACTTGGTTATGCTAGGAAACAATATGATTGCAGGTTATGTATTACAAGATACAGCTTGCTTATTTTATTTGATATTTTTTTTACAGGAAATTGTAAAAACTATTTCTGAGAGTGATGATACCTTACGGACTTTGGTGAAAATGGGGTACAAGCAGCAGGAGGCTTTAATTGCCATAGAAAGATTAGGTGTGTTTTGTATGATCTATTTGTATGTTTGATATTGGCTGTTAGCTTGTTATTTTCAAAAATGATTGAGAGTTTTAATTTTATTGTTGCTTGTTGTATGATCCACTATCTTTAATTGATTTTGAGCACCTTGATTTGTGTCCCTTGGGCAATTGACCCATTAGACAATTAAAAAAAATCTCCCTGATTATATTTGCCTTCTAGGAGATTTAAGGATTGACATTCTATTTATTGTCAACTTTTGGATTTTTTATATGTGCTCTTAGCAGTAGTTTTTGTCTTACAGCTAAATTGCATCCGTGAATGCTTTTTCTGGATGAACACTTCATACTGAAATTCCCAATGTTTGATTTAGATAAACAAAACTCTTTTAACAAATTAATGTTATCCATCTTTTTCATCACTCTTATTTCACATGGTATTCTGGGATAAAGTCTCCTCATTCTCTGTTGCAGCAACTTTATGAATCTCTCAGTTAGTCCCTACCTGCTGAATGCATATCATTCTGCATTTTATACTCTTGCATACTACAAGATAATGGACAGAAGTATAGAACATAAGTGCCTAGTAGTGTCCCTTGCTATTTCGGTGTCCAGAGCACAGACAATTATTTCAGTTTGGAACCACCGACATTGTGAATCGTAGATGATGAAAATATTATCCATAATCACCTTATATATACTGCAATTACTTCCTAGTCAAACCATGAAAAAAATGAGATGAAGTTAATTGCTAACACTACAATCAGGATGACATGCAGATAAGCCATAGATCAGGTGTTACATACTCATATCTAAAGAATGCTACTGTTTCATAATAATGGACAAGTTTGTATAATAAGTTTTGCTGTTTTACTCAAATATCTTCTGAATCAAATATACTTGGCCAACCACAATACAGCACATAAATGGACTCTTGTTTGTGTGTTCACAATTTTATATTATGTCCGTTTGATGAAATTTTTACTCATTTTTCTAATGGAATACTGCAGGTCAAAACTCCTCACTTGACGAACTGGTAGATTTTATTAGTGTTGCTCAAATGGCTAAGGCAGAAGATGCCCTTCTACCGCCCGAAGAAAAGGTAACAATGTAGCATATTGCCATATTGGTCTCTTGGGATGAATAAAATAGAATGCATAGAATTTTCTGTATCTTTTTCCTTTGAATTATTCATCATCCATCCATCTGTTGCTCTTCCCTCTCCCCCTTCATTCATCTGTCATCTGTTCACATTTTTTTTAACTTTATTTTCACAGCTACAATATAATGACTATGCTAAGTCCAAGAAACGGAGACTTTATGAATATGAAGTGTTGGGAAGGAAAAAGTCTAGGGGATGTGAGAAGAAAATCGTCAATGAAGATGATGAGGAAGCTCTTCATCTTCCGAACCCAATGATTGGGTTTGGTGTACCTACAGAGTCAATGTTCATAACTAACAGAAAGCTTCCAGAAGAAGCCATTGGACCTCCATACTTTTACTATGAGAATGTGGCCTTAGCACCGAAAGGTGTTTGGCAAACTATATCAAGATTCTTGTACGATGTTGAGCCTGAATTTGTAGATTCAAAGTTTTTCTGTGCTGCAGCCAGGAAGAGGGGCTATATTCACAATCTCCCCATCACAAATAGATTCCCGCTTCTACCTCTTCCGCCACGCACTGTACATGAGGCTTTTCCCCTAACAAGGAAGTGGTGGCCCTCATGGGATCCTAGGACAAAACTTAATTGTCTGCAAACTTGTGTTGGGAGTGCAAAACTAACAGAAAGAATTAGGAAAGCTGTAGAAAACCATAATGGAGATCCACCTGACCATGTCCAAAAATATGTTCTGGATCAATGTCGCAAATGGAATCTGGTTTGGGTGGGAAGGAATAAGGTTGCTCCACTAGAGCCTGATGAAGTAGAAACGCTGTTAGGCTTCCCAAGGAACCACACCCGGGGAGGTGGAATAAGTAGAACTGACAGATATAAGTCACTTGGCAATTCATTCCAGGTATGATATTTCTCTCTCTCTCTCTTCCTATAACAATGAAGCTTCCATAGAGATCCTTCCTTTTTTATGTGTTTACTTCCATAAGGAAATATAATACTACTCGGAACGGTCTAGTAATGTTTTAATCTTATATGCATATTTAGACTAATAAGATAGAGTTAGACCCAGTCAAACCGAATGAATCCGTTAAAGGATTTATATGTAAATAACCTATTACCTCCGTTAAGAATTGTTTTTTAACAGAATACCGTGGCAACATTTGATCTATGTGGGAGACCTCAGCTAAGGCTTTGGTTTGCTGTTTTAAGAATAATATATTGTGAAAGTGCCAGAAATCATATGCAGTTTCAGCATGTTTTCTTTTCTATGAATTTTGTTATGGGTTATATGAAACTAGTGGTAAATGCATTTATTTAAGGTCCATCTAAGTTTCTCTCTCTCCTTACTGGTTCATTTTATTTCAGGTGGACACGGTGGCATACCACTTATCAGTTTTGAAGGACATGTATCCTGATGGAATCAATCTTCTTTCTCTCTTTTCTGGAATTGGGGGGGCAGAAGTAGCTCTTCACCGGCTCGGCGTCCCTCTCAAGAATGTCGTCTCTGTTGAGAAATCAGAGGTGAACAGGAACATTGTCAGAAGTTGGTGGGAGCAAACAAACCAGAAAGGACATTTATATGATATGGATGATGTGCGGGAGCTAGATGGCAATCGTTTAGAGCAGCTGATGAACACCTTTGGAGGTTTCGATCTCATTGTCGGCGGGAGTCCATGTAATAACCTGGCAGGTAGCAACAGGGTCAGCCGGGATGGACTGGCCGGAAAAGAGTCGTCTCTCTTTTTTGATTACTTTCGGATTCTTGACTTGGTAAAAAATATAATGGCAAAACATCAATGATTTTGTCTCAAGAAACCTCCATCTTCGGTTCTGTATTTAATCCAAACATTTAGGATCTTCGTATCTAACCTGAAACATTAGAGACAGATACTTCTGACCACCCCATTTTTGTTGCCAAAGAAGGCAACGGCTTCAAATAAAAAAATCTTAAAATTTCTGATTTCAGGTTACTATTTCATTATTAGAGTAAAACTATACTCTTAGATTGATTGAATATCCTTGCGATGCTACTTTTTTATCTAATTTTCTCCTCCTGATAATATTCATGGTTATAATTAGCATTCAGGAGCAATTGTGTTTCACCAGTCATTTAATGGGTCCTGTGTTAGTTTCTCATCTAAAAAGGACCAAACCTTTGGCTGCAGCTCACTGATGAAATTCTGAAGTGCGACTTTTGGGTTTCTACATCGAATTTACCAATTCTTACATCAAGTTCCTGATAAAATAGTTCTGTGATTCTAATAGATAGGGTTATAGGACTAGTTCAATTAGTTGAAAGTTCAAAGTCAATTCCAGGAAAACAAGGAAGCTTTATAAGGTCTTTTTGTTCATGTGTAGCGGCTAATTTCTCTTCGAGACAGGGAAAACACCTTCACTGAATTTCTCTTGGTGCTTTCACTGAATTTCTCTTCAAGACACTCTTTGAAACCGTGAAAGCACTTCTCTATAAGAACACATGAATTTCTCTTCGGGATAGTGAAAACACCTCTCTATAAGAACATATGAATTTCTCTTCGAGATAGTGAAAATATTTCTTTATAAGAATGATAAGAATGATGCACATATCTATAAGAACGATAAGAACGATGCGTTTCTATAAGAACGATAAGAACGATGTGTCTCTATAAGAACGATAAGAACGATGCGTCTCTCTATAAGAATGATGCGTTATGAGGTATGAAGTGGGAGAGAAGGGATTTCGGTTTAATTCTTTCAACCTAGGTAATGAATTTTGTGTCAAAGCGAACTTTACTTGTCAAAAATGAAGTTGAAAAGTGATTAATCCTTTATAACATTGGAGAGACAACGTTCAAATTCTTACCAAAAGAGAATATTCTTACAAAAAGTAGATTTAACATTTTCAAAACTTTTAATTTACAATGTTATTATTAGAACAAAATGCAAAAGAGATTGCAAAAATAATTTAGAGTTTCCTTTTTTAAGAGTGTTAACACATTGATTCATATGTTATCTTACAACATTAACCTACAAATACTATTTCACCTCCCTCCTAACAATAGGATTAGTATGAAAGAATTTGGTATTGAGCTTGAAGCACGTTTTAAAGTACAAGAGATCACATGTAGGATCATTATGCATTTCTTTCTAGGTGCCTTAGAGTTGGAGTCTAAAAGAAATATATATAGCCAAAATTATTTTATTAAGAAATTGAAACTAAATTTTCACCACGATAAGTTTTGATTGAATCATATGACTAACCGACATAAATTAAACAATTAAATCGGCAAAGGACATCTTCCTAACTTTATCATTAAATGATAATTTTGTCACAAAATATTCATAAAAATCATCCTAATTATATTTATAAAAAGAATTGAGAAAAGAAAAGAAATTTAATACCAATAAAATTGTTCTTTTTTATCACTACTATTCTGTATTTTAATAAATATTTTATTTTCTTCCCCCTAAGAAAAAAAAAATCCTTTTCCCTTACACTCAGCAAATGTTTTCGTTTTTCCCTTACATGCAGGAAGCGTTGGGTCAAGGGTGCACTACAACTTGCCAAGCAGCATTCACCTCATTTAACCATGGTCAAGAATTCACGTGCAAATAACTAACCATGGTCAAACCCCAAACCTAACCCAACCCACTAACTTTTCCCTCAAAAAAATAATACACACACATCATCTGATTCCTATAAATAAACACACTCATTCATTTCCCTCTTCCTCCTCCTCTCGTTTCGTTTCGTTTCGTTTCGTTCCCTCTCTTCACTTTTCGTCTCGTTCGCGAAGAAGCGCGTCGTGAGACTCTGCCACCGAATTCCGATCCCGAATTAGGGTTCAGATTTAGATAGACACACAACAACTCCGACCTAGCTCGCAGAATCTACGGCCACTTCTCTCCCTTTTACATCGGTATAATTTTATTATTCGTTTCTCGCTTCGTTTTTTTTAGGTTAGTTTTGTGCTTGCATGCCGCATTTAGGTATCGAATAGATCTGAACGTGAAATGTTAGTGTGTGAGTGTAGGAGCACGTGTACGTGCAGATTTATGTTGCGGTTTTGTTGAATCTAGGGCTTTGTTTTTGGATTTGGATTCGTTCTGTTTGTGATTGTTTTAGCTAGATTTGCGTTTTGTGGATTCGGTTTTACTGTTTGGTTTAGATGCTGGAATGATATTGTTGTTTTTTGGAGTTTTGCTTTTTTTTTGTTTTTTGAGGATTTGCTTTTGTTTCGGGTGGAGATTTGTTGCTGGTAATGGTGTTAGTTTAGATGAGCGTTTGTTAATGTGCTTTGTGTATGAACAATTGAGGTTCGTTGGGATTATGAAATAAAGGTTTATCGATGGATTTTAGGTTTGATTTGGTTGGTATTTGATGATAGTGGTGTTTTGGTGTTATTGTTAACTTGTAAAATCGAATGTGTTTTAAGTTGAGGGTGTAGATTTTGCTAAAATATAATCGTTCTTATTGTTTCACTCTGATTATTATGTTTTAGTGCATGTTTGGATAACTGTTTGTTGGGAATACTTTTCATTTTGCAAACTGAGCTTGGCAAGAAGGAACCTTGATTTTGTGAAACTGAATTTGCTGGCAAAGTATAACTAGGCACATTACTTGAGTTTTGAGGGTAACCAAACATGTCACAAAACTGAGTTTGCTCCCCAAGCTGAGTTTGGAGTACCACAAACGTGTTTCCAAACATTTAAAATTATTCCTATAATAGGTTTATTTATATACTTTTAAATTTTTGGGGCGGTTACTTATTGCTGATTTGTTATATTTTTATTATGTGATGTTAGAATTGTGTTGTTGGTTCCCTTGCTATGGCTGCCACCGCAACTGCATCTTCAGTTGGTCCGCGATATGCACCCCCAGACCCGACACTCCCTAAACCATGGAGGGGGCTTGTGGATGGAAAGACTGGGTATCTCTACTTTTGGAATCCGGAGACTAATGTTACCCAGTATGAGAGGCCCTCCAGCTCAGCAGCTCTTTCGAAGTCCTCGTTGGTGCCTAGTTCTTCTGTCCAGGTTCAGCAGTCGTCTCAAGGGCGTGGTCGCAGTCCTGATATCACGGATAGGTATGATAGAAATGGCAGTGGTGGGTCAAACGAAGCTGGTTCACGGAACCATCAGGTATATGTTTTATTTGTCGTATTTGAACATGTTGATATACAGAAGCAGACATGGCTTTATTTGTTTGGTGGACTTATCTTTGTCTTTTGTTTTGTTTTAGGGTTCAAAAGGTGGAAGTTATAGTTCTCACAGTGTTCCAAATGGAACAAATGTTGCTGTCAATGTTAATTCTTCTGCCAGAAGTCATGGGGCATTGGATGCTGGAGCTGGACTATCTCCTGAGTCTTATCGACATAAGCATGAAATAACTGTGTCTGTGAGTATATTATAATTTCATAATTTCATGGCAAAAAATTATAGCACTTTACTCTTCTATCATGGTTTGTACATTTGCACTTGTATTATTGTTACTCTAGACTTTACTTTGGTGACACAAGTACTTTTTTTAATTAATTTTAGAATATGTTTAGAAAATTCCCTATAGTTAAATGCTATTCCTGCTTTTCAGTTATGCTCCAATTACAATATAATTGTTTTCTTTTCATATTTTTAGGGTGACAATGTACCTCCGCCACTTACATCATTTGGGTCTACTGGCCTTCCATCTGAGATTCTGAGAGAGGTATCAGCTTTTATTCCCTTTTCTTTTTTTTCTTGTCTATCTTCAGTAGTGGCAGTTAGGAGGATAATACCCAAGCTTCCATAGGTATCTCATCCAGTTTTTCCTTGTGCAAGTCTCTGATTCCTGAAGCTCCAATTTCCAAGTTTCAGGCTCATAATTTTTCTGCCATCTTTACTTTTTTGTCGTAGGTGCGATATTTGCTCCTGGGGAGGAGCTAATGTCGTACGGTGTGGTGCCCTCTTTTGTGGGGCTAGCATTTAGTTTGGACTTTGGAGCGCCCTTTATGGTGGACCAAGTTTTGGAAGGGCTTTCCGAATCATCCAAGTTCGTGGCTGGGACTGCTGTTGGTCATGATTCAGTCTGCCACTTGGTCTGTACGGAAGAAGAGGCCTCCTCATGCGCTACCTTGCATCAGCAAGCATTGGTGGCTTGCATATGAGGGACGATGCTTCTTCCGGCATTAACTCCTCTATAAGTCCCAAAGAAAACCAATCTCCTGGATTTTCCTTTTTTTAGGTACAAAATGCTGGGTTCTCAGCCCCAACTCCAATTCAGGCACAGTCATGGCCCATTGCTCTTCAAGGTAGAGATATAGTTGCCATTGCTAAAACAGGCTCAGGGAAAACCTTGGGGTATTTAATTCCGGCATTTCTTCACCTCAAGCGCTGTGGAAATAACTCCAAAATGGGCCCCACTGCATTGGTACTTTCACCAACAAGGGAGCTTGCAACACAAATACAAGATGAAGCTGTGAAGTTTGGGAGGTCATCAAGAATTTCTTGTGCAGTGAGTAATTGTTCTCATTTTTATCTAGTCTTTTGTTGTGCTTTCATTCATCTGGTTGGACACATTTGAAAATTATTATTGCACTTACAAATTTGGGAATGAAACAAATAGTGCCTGTATTACCATTCATCGTTGGATTGTTTGCTGTAAAAGGTTCTTTATTTGTTTTTTTCCTAATATTCTTCTGCCAACTTTTATTGTCACATTTCTTTTTGTATCGAGGTATTTCTTGTAAGCAAATGTACATAAGTAACATAACAATTGTGGGCTTCATTAGATATGAAGCACAAACATTGACATGGATACTGCACAGAAAATCAACATTTGATTGGCTGGGTTTGCTATTATTTATTCTTTGTTTTCTTTTGTTAGTGTTTGTATGGAGGAGCACCAAAGGGTCCTCAACTCAGAGACATTGACCGTGGAGCAGATATTGTGGTAGCTACTCCTGGTCGCTTGAATGATATTCTTGAGATGAGAAGAATTAGTCTTCATCAGATTTCATACCTGGTGCTAGATGAGGCAGACAGGATGCTGGATATGGGTTTTGAACCTCAAATTAGGAAAATCGTGAACGAGGTGCCTAATCGCAGGCAAACTCTGATGTTTACTGCAACATGGCCAAAGGAGGTCAGGAAAATTGCTGCTGATCTACTAGTCAAGCCTGTCCAGGTGAACATCGGAAATGTAGATGAGCTTGTTGCTAACAAGTCCATTACTCAGGTTTGATATCTGCTACTACTATATTTGGGTGCAATATGTTTCCTTTTTTGTCTTTCATTCTTATGCTACTTTTTTGTCTAATCTTGTATTGATGGCAGTTTACTGCTATTAACTGTGTAATTAATGTGTTCTCCTGTTATTATATCAGCATATTGAAGTATTATCACCAATGGAGAAACAGAGGCGGCTGGAGAATATTTTGCGGTCTCAGGATCAAGGATCAAAGATAATTATTTTTTGTTCTACTAAGAAAATGTGTGATCAACTTGCTCGTAATCTGACACGTCAGTTTGGAGCAGCTGCTATTCATGGGGATAAATCCCAGGCTGAGAGGGATCATGTGTTGAGTCAGTTTCGAACTGGGAGGTCTCCTGTGCTAGTAGCCACCGATGTTGCTGCACGTGGACTGGATATCAAAGACATTAGGTTGTTAACTTGTTAGTTTAATTATATTTGTTTATTCTGTGGCCCATGCATTACTATGTTATCCTATGATTGTGTACTGTACCCACTGTTGTGTAGTATGTTATCCTATGATTCTTTTTACTGGGTGAACTTGCCTTGGAAAAGTGACAATCAGATTTGACAGTGACCCAATAATTTTGCAGGGTGGTTGTCAACTATGACTTCCCTACAGGAGTGGAAGATTATGTTCATAGGATTGGAAGGACCGGGAGAGCTGGAGCCACTGGGCTAGCTTACACTTTCTTTGGTGACCAGGATGCTAAATATGCTTCAGACCTCATCAAAGTCTTAGAAGGTGCAAACCAGAAGGTACCTCCTGAACTTCGTGATATGTCATCGCGGGGTGGTGGTGGGATGGGCAGATCCAGACGATGGGGTTCTGGTGGTGGACGAGGTGGACGTGGTGATTCTGGATATGGTGGAAGGAGTAATGACTCAGGATATGGTGGAAGGAGCAATGACTCAGGATATGGTGGAAGGGGTAGTGATTCAAATTTTGGCAGAGGTGGAGGCCGTGGGTTTGGCTACGACTCACAGAGGTTAGTTTTGTTAATTAGATTTGATATTGTGTTTTATTTTTGTTGAAAACTAATATTTCCTCTATTTACTTTGCTGGGGGGATTTGGGTTTTGTGGAACGATTCTTAATTCTGAATGCTGTTTCTACATGGTTTTGGTGTATTGGTAACAAATGTGTTGTTTTGTGGCATAGGAATGACAGGGGTCGGAGCCCAGACAGGGGATCTAGTTGGAGTGATCGCTACAAAACTGTCACCCGAGATCGCAGTCGAAGTCCTGAGAAGGGAGGACCACCTCAACATTCCCAAGGGAGCTTTCACAAGGCAATGATGGAACGCAGTGGATGGGACAGTGATCGGAACAAGAGCTTTAACCGGGATCGCAGCCGCAGTCATAGCCCTCATAAACAGGAGAGAGCCCCAGCAGTTCGTGATCGTTCCCCAGGTTACAGTTTTCATCGATCAATGATGGGACAAAGTCAATCATCGCGTGCACCATATTCAAGTGAAGATACTTGTAAAGAAGAGAAAAGTTCCAGACATGCACGCAGTCCAAACCGGAACTCACCTGCCGCCCTTGGTGGCGGTAGAACTAATAACAGTCCTCCTCCAAAACAGTGGGGAGGATCTGTGGGTGATGGTAGATATGGTGGTGAAGAGGAGGAAGGGATGATTCCCGAGGAAGAAGGAATGATAGGTCATGATGATCCCATACATCTAAGTGCGAATTAGGATTTTGGCTATAAATCTAAGGTTTACATATAAAATATATGCTGAAAGTTATTTTGGACTACTTACATTAGTGAAAGGGCATTATTTGCTTGAACATGGATAAGTTAGGATCTAGTAGTGGAATTCATGACAAATGTATATTTTGAGGGGCTTTGTAGAAGCCTGGAATAGTTGAAAACCTGGCAAAAATACTGTGGTTTTTTGTTATTTTTGGTAAAACTCGACTTCATATAGAGTCGAGTTCTTGGTTCCCATACAAACAGAACAGAAATTATTCAGCTATCATAACTAAACTGTTGTATTCCTTCACTTTACTGAGTGGCATAACCCCTAAATGTTGAAAGAAACTTCTATCGATCAAGAGACATCTTGTAGCCTTCTGTTTAATTTTTTTCACTATGTTGCATGTGTTTGTAATATGCTTTGTATTTGGTTGAATTTCTTTTATTACCAAGTTTAATTTACTACTCTATATTATGTATAGTTTCGTATCAATGTTAGAATAAATAGTCTTATATGTTTCAAAAGTTTGTGTTTGAAATGGAATTTATAAATTCTTTCCACTCAGTGTTACTAAAGCTTTACTACTCATAAAACAATACTAGTGAATGAGATTCTTATTTTTCAGCTTCATTTTCGTTCCTGCTTGGACATTAAAAGTGAGTTCATCCCTTTCCTTTAAATTGAGTTTCTACCTAGTTAAAAGATTTTAAATGTCTTAATCGTAAGTTTTAATTTTTTTAAAAAGTTATATTTATGTATAATTATAGAATTATGATTATTCATCAAAGTAAAATGAGCTCAATACTTAATATTTGGATGTATTTGCTTGGGTTGAAGAACCAAAAAGACTTATTTTTTAAACATATATTAATTTTCATATATTTTTTTTATGTAATTAGTTCATATGATTTCTCATATTTTGTGAGTGAAATTTTTGTATCTATTGTAGATGTGAAAATTAATATTAATGGAAAATAAATATTATTTGAAATGTTTTGCTTAGCTTATTAATAAGAATCTTAAGTCATGAGATTAATCAAAGAGTTTTTTTCTCTTACTCAGAGTTTCTCATGATTTTTAGATAAAGAAGTAAATTTGATTTTATAGTTGTGGCGATAAATTTATTATTTATATTTATCCTTCTCTTGAATGTAACAATATTTTTCTGATAATCTTTCATGCCATAAATTCACATAAGGTTTTTTTGTTTTTAATTAAATATTTTCATAATCACATTTATGAAATTGACATTTAAATTCAAGGTAATAGTTTATTCTATTGTTAACTTTAAAATTTAAATTTTATAGGTAAAAGGTTCAAGAGTAAATTATGGTCCAATTCTGTTAGGACTAATAATAGCAAAGTTAACTCAGTTTAGTAGTACAATATGACAATATATATTATAATACATAGATAAATAAATATATTTTTATTTCTTATGTTAAGTGTTGATGTAACTCATTATAATAAATGAATTAATAAATAAATTGATGATATTGTTTTTTAGATTTTTTTTTTAAAAAAAGAACTTGTTACGTCTTCTTCATAATTATTTTTTTATTATTAATACTATTATCATTATTAATCCTGTCAATACTATTATCTTAACTACTATTATCATCACTTACAATATTATCACTATTATCATTATTATTCTTATTAACGATACTCCCACTATCATTATTGTTGAATTTGCTAATATTAGTGACATTGATACTGCCGTTACCACCTTCCTTGTTAGTACCACTATTGACACTAACGACCACCAATGAATTGATATATGGTCATCGTCAAACACCACCAAATTGTCATCAATATTATTATCGGGCTAAAAGATAAAAACAAATCAGATTAAACCAATCTATTTGTCACATAGAACACAAATTTTTTTTTACCCATCCTAACACCTTGACCCATCAAGCAAGACCAAATGGGCAGGCCCAGCAAACTCATTTTAAAATTTTATTTTATTTAAATTTTAAAAAGGAAAAATAATGGATCCAGCCCATTTTGACTAAGTGGCCACGACCAGTTTTTTATCATGGCACGTGAAGCTAATCTAGTTATAACTTGATTCATGTATATAAATACTTTTTTTAATCCATCTTGCTCCGACCTAGACCCCTCTAATTATTATGACATCACAAAAATATTTTTTGATGTAATTTTGTTAAGAATAAAAGACTTTCAAGTTGATTTTCTTAAAACCAAAATTTTAGAAATAAAAAACTACACTATATTTTAAAAACTAACTACTCATGGTCGGTTTTCAATTATCACTCTAGTCTATGATCTAATAAAATTTTGGTTATTTACATTGGTTATTAATTAATTTTTCAATTTTCAACTATTTTTTAACTACCTTTTCAGCTAGTTTTTGTAAAAGATAGCCAAAATATTCTTAATATTTAAGTTATCCAAGAAACCACAAGGATGGGAAAATAAAGAAAGATTAAATCGTGATCATCTTACTTGGAAAACTTCTGTACATGGAATAGCGTGGATAAATTAAGGTGATGGTTGATTAAAATGTTTTATTTTTATTTTCTGAAAATTATTTTTATTTTTAAAATTTGAAAACTGAAAATTAACTTAGAAGAATTTAAAATTATATATATTTCACCACGATTTCTTTATTTTAAAATTTGTTGGTTTCCTCATTTTCAGTGATATGTTGGAAATGTTTCTGGTAAAAATATTTATAAGAAACACTTCACATTGAATATTTTATTAAATGTAAAAGACAAACATTCAATGAATTAATAAAGGGCCAAATATTTTAAGGGTTCAGTTACGTGCTTATCTTTAATTTGCCCCAATCCTTAGTTTCAATGTTTCAAACACAATGACAATAGAGACAAAAGATATTGTTACATACTTTACTCAAAACAAAACTGATTTGCTTGCTTTTTTTTTTTCATATAACATAAAACCAGAAATTGTTAGGAAAAGCAAGCCTATGCCATCATGAAAACTGTGTATGTATCTCTCTTACCACAAAAGGTTTTTGGTGCTTTCTAAAATAGTCTTCTAACTTTCCATAGAATGTGATGCTTTTCTCAATTGAAAGAATCAAAAAGCAAATATATAGTTCTCTCTCAATCATATCATGAGATGATGATGAAATGAGAATGGTGAATAGATTATAGTTCAATCCGGAAAAAGGAAATTTCTAGCTTAATTAGATATGCATTATGTTACTTGTTAATTATTTAAAACTATACATTTTATTGGACACCTAAGTAATTTCATTAAAGTCCCATAAGCATTGGTTAAAGGGTGGGAGAGACTAATTTTTTTTTTTTTAATTTTAATTTTTAATTTTAATTTTAATTTTTTTTTTATATATTTTTATAGTAAAAGCAGTTAGACATATACACTAATTTTTTTTTAATTTTAAATTATATATATATATATAATTTATTATTAATATATAAAAAAAATTTGGAGGGCACGTCTCTCAGGTTTAACGTGGCTCTGCCACTGCCTACAAAATCACTACCAAAATTCCGGATTCGATATGAACCGATTTTATTTGGTTTTGAAATTGGAATTGACAGTGAATAATTCACTCATACAAAATATATCAAACTTTAAATCTTGAAAAAAAAATAATGTGAATGTTTTACTTATAATAGTGCTTGAAGAATTAATTTTACATTAATATTATAATGGGTGGAAATTAAACAAAGAAGTTATGTTTCATCAAAAAAAAATTCTTATAATATCGTTTTTAGTTTCTCTTAATAAAGTTAATGCACCTAGAACTTCAATTAGGATCACTTATCAGGTGGATTTATTTTATGTTCTTATTCGATAATAATTGCAAAAGTATATGAAAATGAACTGTTATGCTATTTTTACTATGTATGAAAAATAATGGAAGGGGACAAGGGGTTAATGATTCTTGGTGAAACAAGGTTTAAATTTCTATCGGAAGATTTGTCTATAATTAATTTTCAATTATGTGTTAAACTGAATTATCTTGAATGAGGATACTAATGAAAAACTAAAAGATTTATGATTTTTAATTTAGTGTTTTTTCACATTAACATGTGTTAGATAATATTTTAACACATTTTATTGTTAGATACTATATGTATTTTATTATCAAATAATGTATATTCATTAAATTTCATTCTATCAGATTTACCAAACTAAAATTAAATAAATTCATATAATAATAAGAAAAATATTCCAATCAATTTCTTGTTAATTACCAACAAAATTTGACATAATCATTATATAATTAAATTCTATAAAAATGTTCCAGTCAAATTCTTATTAACTCATTTTAATAGTTTTTACATGTCAAATTAACCAGATTTTAAGTATAAAACTGGACCATTTTTTCTTTCTTTACACTAAAATTCTGGAGATCTAGACATATACCAATTATGATTTTGGTAAACTAGTCAAAAGTATATTATGATCAAAGTATATTAATGGTTCTGAAGCAAGTCTTCCACTTGTCCAAAAAGCTTCCTTAAAAATACAAGGTTTCACAACATTTTCATTATATAACTCCTTTCTCTAGAAAACTTTATTGCTGAAAAGAGGGGAAAAAGATTATCAAAAGAAAAATGATCTGAGTCATTTGACACACAGTAAGATAATTGAATAGAAGAGAAACAAAATGTATATATGATAGATAATATGGTTTAAAAATTAACAGAAAAAGTAATGAGTATTGAATGTTATTATAAAATGTTCCTGAAGTGTAATCAGTACATAGTTCTTGATCATCCTGTCTCTAGAATTCTAATCAAATTTTATGTGATTTATAACAAAAAATTTTAATTTATGATTAAAATTAATAACACTTAATAACATATTATGTACAAAATATGCACCAAATACTAGTTCATTTAAAATAAGCTAGTTGTTATGAATGAATAATTCTTGGTAAAAAAAAATACTCAAAATAAGAGTTTAATTAGTTGTCTACATTAATTCTATCCAACTCAAACAAGATTACATTTTGTAGAAAATACTTGTAGTTTATACATCAAGATTACATTTTGGATAAAACATTTGTAGTTTATACAAAAATATATTTTGTAGGAAAAAGTGGTTAAATATGTTTTTTAACTCCTAAAATTTCTTAGCATTCTATTTTTTAGTTAATATTTTATTTTTAATTCCTAAATAAATATTCAATAAATCTTAGCTTAAAATGTGTTGTAAGTAAATATTTAATAGTCCTTGAATATTTATTATATCAAGATCTAAAAACATTGAAACAAATGTAGAGATTAAGTTTGGTGACAGTAAAATAAAAAAAAATGTATAGTAGCTAAAAACATATGTATATATCAAAACAATTCTTAGAAAAAAATAAAAGAAATTGGGAACAAGACCTTGTTTTTTTCTTGCAATATCAAAACCCAAAAGCTCAACAGTCACATTAACTATGAATCACAGCCGTAGAATGTTTTATGCATCAAGTGCTATTTTCCACATTTGCCCTCGTTCTTTCTTCTATTTCTAGGTCCCACTACCATGGTCTATTCTCCACATCACATACATCAATCTCTTTCTCTCACTCTCTATTTTCTCATAACTCATTTGCTTTGTAAACTTTCAAGCATGGAGTTTGATCCAAGCTTCCAAAGACCACAACACCTTCCATTCATTTCAAGAAACCATTTCCTTGAAAACCCTTCTTTCACTCAAAACATGTTTTCCTCACAAAGTTCCACCACTCAAAGCATGTTTCACCACCCCAATAGTAGTTTCAACCATGTTCAACAAGGAAACAACAAAATGATGGATGCTTCTAACCATCACAAAGGAAAAACCATTTTGGATTTCTCATTGAAAACCATGGTTCATCAATCTGATGAAAGTTCTTCCTTTGAGTCATCACCATCACCAACACCCTTTTCTCTCTCAAATGGTTATGGATGTGTGAGGGTGTCTAGTGAATATCCTAGGGACATTGATCAAAGGATGCAACAACAAAAGATGAAGCATGTAATGCCGGAAAACAACACCAACATTGCTGGTGCCAAAATAATCAACAAAGGCCAATGGAATGAGGAAGAAGACAGGTATATATATATGTATATATATGTGACACTTTTTTATGCACAATTTTCCACTCTTTGTCTTTGTGTGTGTTTTTCTTTCATTCTTCTACTTTTTTCTTCTTTTTTTTTTTTTTTTCACTACAAAAATACCAATGAATTAGTAGTTTATTTTTTTCTTAATAATTTTGGATACTTCAGTGACTATTTTAGTAAATTTAGTGACTTTGGAAATGACTTCTAATCAACGAATTAGTGAGTAAATTTAGTGACGATTTTATTAAATATTATGTAAAAATAATTTTATTTTTTTTAGGTTTTTTAGATAGAAAAAATAATTCTATTGTGTCATTAATTATTTGAGAAGTTTTCATTTGATTCATTTCTCATTCTTGGGATTTTTGAGATGGTGGTGAAAAACAATGGTAAGTGAATAATAAATAAAATTGAATTTATGGTTTTTGTAGTATTCTTGTGGCGTTGGTGAATAAACATGGGGCGAATAAATGGTCGCAAATTGCAAAATCACTGCCAAATAGGATTGGGAAGCAGTGTCGGGAAAGATGGTTCAACCATCTCAGACCAAACATCAAGGTTTCTTCTCTTTCTATTCTTGTTTCTTTCTTTGTCAATTATCATGAGATTGAAATTTAAACTTATTACATAACAATAGCACATGTATTTATGCATTATATATTGAGACAATAGTTAGAGATACGAATGTTATGGAGTGAGTTGAATCTTGATTGCACAATGTCATGGAATTATTTTGTTTGAGATGTGAAAAATGATATTAAGCTACTTTTTTATTACATATAATTTTATATTTGTTTTAGCTTACATACATGTATTATTCTTATGCAAGAGGGGATGTATAGACTTATGCAATTAATTATCTCTATTCAAACAAAGCTTTTTAACGATAAATTTTTTAAATATTTATGATAAACATTTATTGCTTTTTGACACTTGACTCTTTTTGTGGGAAAATATGACGTAACATTTTTATAAATATTTTATTCTTATTATTAGAAACTGGTTGAAATAAATAAATTTAATTAAAACAATATTTTATGGTTTGATATAGTCAAATATTATTTTTAAAATATTTTAAATTATATATTCTGAGGTATGATGTTTCTAACTCCTATACTTCAATAAAAAATAATGTAAATATTTTAATGACTAGTGTAATATTTTTTTTGAAAGATTGTTTTTATAACCTCTTTACAATATTCTTAAAAATTTATTTAAATATTATTATTTTTCTAACATGTTTTGACCAAATTCCATAAATTGATAATTCAAATTAACTTACGTGGATTAATTTTTGCAATTTACATGTGATGTTCCGTTACTCTCGTAATTATTTTCAACCTTATATTAATTTCAATGCAAGTTTTATTATATATATACTCTTCAGTCTTCACCACCTGCTTCAATAAGATCTCTCGTAACTTGTATAACTTATTATATTCGTCAGTTTTCTAGTCTAATTTTGATTCATTATATCCTCTCTACAGTGTCACTAATCCATGAATGATAAGTAACTTAGAGATTCAATTCTGACTAATTTTTATAGAACAAATTATGTAAAGAGGAGATTAGTCATTACTTATAATATACACTTTGTTGTAGTACGTACTATAGTTAAAAATAAAATCATATGTTGTATTTAGATTCAAGTAATATGCACACATTGTTGCATATGTTTCCTTTTCTCTTGATCTTGTAGAAGGACTCATGGAGCACAGAGGAAGACATTATTCTGATCAAAGCACACCAAGAAGTTGGAAACAAGTGGGCTGAGATTGCAAAGAGATTGCCAAATAGGCCTGAGAACACCATCAAGAACCATTGGAACACTGCTAAGAGGCGTCTAAACTGTAGGAGCCACAAAAGGAATCAAAACTCTCATTATGAAGGTTCAATGCTCTATGCCTATGCCAAAAGGGTTGCTGCTGCTGAAGAAGCTGAAAAAGAGCAAAAGAAATCTGAGAAGAATAAGAAGGTGCCAAGAAGCAACTATGATGACCTAGCTCTTTTTTTGGGCTATGATCATTCCTCATGAAATGTGTTCAATGGAAATAGTAGTGACTAAGCATCAATGCTAGTCAATACTAACAATGGTGGAAACATTGGCTATGGTGCAATGACAAGTTATGATAAGAGTGGACATATATGCATGTTTGGTTATTTATATTTAGGCCTTAATCTGGTACTTTGTTACTTTTATTCTGTGGGGATGTTCTTTTCCTTGGACCTTAAGTTATGTTATATAATTTAGGTAAGATTGTTATTTGGTGATATCATCTATATTTCTATTTTATTTTGTGTCATTTGTTTTGAATGGGATACTAAATGAGATTTAGTTTTGTTATTTCTCTTTTGTAGAAGTGTTCTTTCAATCGAAAATTGAGTTTTATGATATAATTTAAGTAGAAATGTCATTTCATGTATTTTTGTGTTTTATTTTGTGTCATTTATGAATGCATTTTACTTTTCATATAGGATAATAATTATTTTATGAATTTAAAATTTTGAAAACCATTTATTACATAACACTTCTTTACATTTTCGTCTCAAAACATTGATTTGCTCCATTTTGTTTGTATTCAAACTCATGATTTTGGTTCTTTTCCCCTTTAATGCTTTTACCATTCTTACCTTTGTTTGCATTTTCAAATTTCACTCATTTCTTATAGAGTTACTGAAAACTTTATATTTAAAATAATATATATCAAAACTTTCGCAACAATTTTCAAGTTGTTGCCAAGGAAATTTATATTTGAAGGACAAATACAATGAATCCAAGGTTTTTAAAACAGCCAAAGAAAATTGAACTTTTCACATAAACAGCCTAAATGATTATTCAAATTTGGGCACAAACAATAATAACAAAAAAACACTCAAAGTTTGAAAATATAATTTTTGTTCCTTTCATATCTTTTTTCTGTTTGTTTTGTTGGTTGTACTTATTGACAAGAGAATAAAGATTCAATTACAAGAAGCAAACAAAAACTAGATGAATAGTTATGAAAAGCCTAAAACTATTTTTTAATGAATTAAAGATGAACATGCACTTAATTTTGAGTATGCGCAATGAATAAAACTTTTTTTTTTTAAAGAAAATAAAAAAATATAGTAAAAATAGAAAATTTTAAAAAACTGACTCATGTTTTATTTTATATTTTTTTTATTTGAAGTTATACAACAATTTGAAAATTTAGTCCCTTAATACCCGTGTTTTATTACTATAAATAAGTACACCTTATAAATTCATTGTTTGGGTTAAGAGGAGATGTCAAGAAATAGATAAATAAATATTAAAACAACTCTTTTATATTAAAATTTATAAAGAAATTATAATTTTTTTAATAGTTATAAACTTGTAATTAACATATTTCATTTTTTTATTGAAATATATAAGTTGATATCAAGTTAGAAACAAAATGTTACAGAATATATTAAAAATTTAAATGAAAATATATAATTACATCAAGGAAAACACTATTTATTACAAAACAATTTACGAAAGATATACACGAAGTCTCCCCCATGATTTATGTAAAATAGAAGTTTTAGATTTTCACTTTTTAAATTGTAATTAACCAATAAATTCCTTACAAATATCGATCTCGAGTAGTTTCGAAGTATATTTGGTCGTATTAAATAGCAAATAAATGTCTTATTATCTCATTCATAAATATTTTACAAAACTTATTACCAAAAGTCTTGTTTAATAATTACATGTCTATGCATCGGATTTTGCATAAAAATATATTTATAAGTCTTAAAAGAATTTACAATTTATTTGGATGAGAAAGTAGCTTACTAGCGTAATGTTGTTTTTCACATCATACAAAATAATTTTAAAAACTTTCTATAGTATTGTGATTGAATAATTTTTTATTGACAACATATAATTATTTGAATAAAAAAATACATTCAAAATTCACCCAACTCTATAGCGTTCATTTCTCGCATGAATTTATACATTCGGAGAAAAAGAGATAAATATTGAATGAACATATTCTTGTTATGAAAAAAATTGTTAGAAATAAGCTAAAATGTATGCATAAAAGAATTGGTCAGAAAACAAATTGAAGTGTTTTAAAATTGTATCACCATATTATCATACATGTAAATACATGTGTAAAAAAATGTTTTAATGATTTTTTTTTTTAAAAAAAATAGTCTTATTTTTAAAATTATAGATTTAGTCATATTTTTTCCTCCAAAATTTTAAAATTTCATAATCTTGCCAACTTTTTTGTTAATTTTTCTTTAAATCCTAGAAATTAAAATAATTTTGTGGTGATTTTTTTCTTAATTGTAATAATTTTACAATGCAGGGATAAATTTTGTGAAATTATAAAATTTGGGGTTATTTAAAAATAAAAAATATTGAGAGAAAAATCATGGGATTGTAAAATTTCGAAGGAAAAAATATAAAAGGGCCAAAATTATATATATAAAAATTTATTTTCAGGTACTTTTCTTATATTTTATTTATTTTCATTTCAACAATTACTACAAATGGACCCAATCAAATGTATATTGGGCCGAGCTTGGTTGGCAGGCCGGCCGGCCTTAGCAGGCCAGTCCAGATAAAACTCACTATATGCTAATATTGAAACTGATTTAGGACCTTATTTATATTCATGCATTTTATTATTTTTAATTAATGAATTTTATTATTAATTTTTTCATTATTATTTTATATAATTTAATTGATATGCATTGAAAATAGAAATTTTTTTATAGTTTCATTTATTATATATTTATTGACTATTATATAAATATCTTAAAAGTCATACTAGTTATGAATTTTGATTAGATATTTGTAAAAAGTTTTACATTAATCATGCATAATAAATAAATAAAATTTAATACTTGATTCTCATAATTTTTCTTTAATTTTAATTTTTTAATCTTTTTCATCATTCATACAAATTCATTATTATTCTGTAATTTATATGGTCAAGCTTAATGATATAAAATATCATTTTTCATCATATAAATGAATAATTATTTTGTAATTAATGAATTTTATTGTTTAAGTTTCCATCATTATTTAATAAAATTTATAATAGTAAAATAAATAATTATTATTTTATTATTTCTTGATCATATATGCATAATAATTTAACTACATTTATTATTTGATTTTCATAATTTTTTAATTTTTTCATTATTCATATAAATTTATTGTTATTTAGAATGGTCAAGGACATGGAGTAATGTTGTAAATTATCATTTTTCATCATATAAATAATAATTATTTTATAATTAATAAGTTTTACTTTTTAGATTTCCATTATTATTTAATAGGATTTATAATAATGAAAAAATACAGTCATTAAAATCACAATACATTATATTATATGTTTGTTGACTAGTGCTTAAATATATTAAAATTCATGTTAACAATATTTTGATTGAATGATCATATATTCATAATAATTTAACTATATTTAATATTTGATCTTTATAATTTTTTATTTTTTTCATTACTCATATAAATTCATTGTTATTCTATAATTTATAATGGTCAAGGACATGGAATAATTGTGAAGACTATCATTTTTCATCATAAATAATTTTATAATTAATGAGTTTTACTGTTTAATTTTCCATTATTATTTAATAGGATTTATAATAGTAAATTTTTCTAATTCAACCATTCAAATCATAATACCTGTTGACTATTGCTTAAATATATTTGAGAATGATAAATTTTGATTGGATTTAAAAAGTTTTATGGCCAGAATCCATAACAATTTAACTATATTTGATATTTGATGCTCATAATTTTTCTTTTCTTTTTAATTTTTTTATATTTTTCACCATTAATAGAAATTCCTCATTATTCTATAATTTATAATGGTCAAACATGGAATAATTGTGTAAACTATATTTCCATCACATGAATGAACAATTTCTCTTAAAAATCTGTATCTATTCATTTTAATAAATACTATTTTTTTATTATTTTTCCCTCTAGCTTCTGGAAAAACATTTTAAAAACAGAACAACATCTTTTCATAGTTGTTTCTTATTTTCATACATGATTACTAAAAAAATAATAATAATTTTCAGAAGTAATTTTAATTGCTCGCGCACAAAATTTTCTTCATTAACTTTAAATCTATTTACAGCTTTCTTCTAATTGAATTATACATATTTTTAACATATATTATGAAATCATTCATTAGAAATCATTGAATATATATCCAAATTAAAAAAAAAAACGATATATTACTTAATATATGTTTGTTTACCTTCAAAAACATTAAATTTTTGTTTATAAACTAAGAAAGTATGATGAAAATATTATAGTTAGATAACTATAAGGTTTTAAAATTAACTAATTATATACATATAAAGTTTGAAAATTATTTTTTACGTTGTCAAAAAGGTGTTTTTAGAAAATGATATAATGATTAAAGTTTCTAAGATTTCGTGAAAATTGAAGAAAAACAAAAAACTAATTCTCAGCTTGGATACGTAAAAACATTTCTTGAAATTTTATAACTTGCACGATCTTTGGAAAAAGTTAATTAAAATTGTAATATTTCAAAATAATATAATGATAATAATACTAATAAAATGATGAAATTTTTCAAGAAAAAATATTTTAATAAATATTTTAAAGATTTAAATCGGTTTCATTCACCAATGTCGGATCCATCAATCAACCAACACAGTTAAAAATATTCCATCAAAACCATCCAAAATATAACCCATAAAACAAAACACAAATATATGAAATCACAAAATAACATTCATAACCAAATTATAACATAACTCAAAGTTCAACAACCAAAATACCAACAAAATTCGAAATAGAAGAAACAAAGTACCATGTCTTTTCGACATACTTGATGTTCTACCATTTTATTTTAAACTAACAAAATACTTGAAAATTACCAAACCAAAACAAAAACATATAACCATATGTTTTTGTTTGATTAATAATTTTCACTTACCTAATACTCTTGTCCATTGTTCATCATCCCAACCCTTGGCATAGCCATTGTTCCATGATCATAATCAAAGCTTCCACCACCACCAAAATTGTTGTTTCCATTCATCATAACATATTGTTGATGAGGGCATTTAGCATACCCCACCAAAAGAGCTAGGTCATCACAACCACAATTCAGCACATTGTTGTTCTTCATCTCCATTGGAAACTTGTATGGTACTTCATCATCCTCCTCATCATCTTCAGCTTTAGTGACCATTTTGATATAGGCATGGAGAATGGTCCCTTCATTCAGATATTGCTTGTTCCTGTTGTGTGTTACGCTGTTACGGCGTCGTTTGGTTCCATTCCAGTGATTCTTGATGGTGTTTTCAGATCTACCAGGTAACTTCTTAGCAATTTTTGACCATTTGTTTCCAAATTCTTGGTGAGCCCTGATCAGAATAAGATCTTCTTCTATTGTCCATGCATCCTTCTACAATATTAATAGACCAAAAAAAAATAAATCATTAAATAGTTTTTTTTATAAAATTCAATTATTTTTTTTTATTAAAGAATAAATAGTTTAAAATAAAGCACAATAATAAATTAAAGATTGAATAAAAATTTAATCATGATCAAGAAACAGAAAAAGTAAATTCATACGTTTCAAAAATCGGCACTGAACAGAAAATGTGGAGGATCTTTACTCTATTATTAAATACATATGCACTTTGACTCAAAGGTAAATTTAAATATACAGTGGAACATCAAAACTAAATTAAAATAAAAATCTATTTATGATTTCTATTTAATTTTCAAAGTATTAAGATCCATTTAAGTCATTAAAATTTCTTAATAAATATTTATTTTATACAAAATAATCAAGCTAGAAATATCATATCACATAATAATAAAAAAAATTATTTAACTATCCAGAAATCAAAGCTGTTACTTTAAAAATGTAATTTATGCATTTCAAACACTGTAATATAATGAGAAAAAAAATAAAAACAATTAAAAAAAGTGTCTAAGAGAAATAAATGTATATAATGATTTTTTTCCCCAAAATATTTATGGCTAATTAAAAAATATTATTTGAATAGGATTTATTAGTGACATTCATGTATCATATATATTTTGCAAAAATATATTAAATTTATTTTACAAAAATTATATTAAATTTTAACGGTATGTTTGGAAGAATTTGTTAGAAATATAATAAAATTCAAGCTTCAAGGAATTTATCAAAAATGAATTGAAAATTTATAAAATTGTTACATTTTTCTTTTGATAAGCATCAAACTATTACATGACTTATAAAAAAAATCGTTATGAATGACCATACAACAACATACGAATTACATACACGTGTCAAACTTTTTCGAATGGAATTTCTATTAAAATTAGTTTTTCTAATCACAATATATATAAATTCAATGGCATGTTTGTGTTTAATTCATTACAGAAATATGTGTTATTTTTTTATATATATATATATGAGATTAAACTTTAACCCCATGATTCTGTGAAAAGAAAAATATTTAAGAATATGATTTATGAAGAAAATTAAAACTGTATCCATGTATGTTTGAGAAATAAGAATAAAAAGGTAAGAAAAAACCTTAATGCCTGGCTTGAGATGGTTGTTCCATCTTTCGCGACATTGCTTTCCAATCCTGCACTTCATTGACTCAGCAACTTGCACCCATTTCTTGGTCCCAAGTTCATTCACCAAACTCACAAGGGCCCTACAAAAACCATATATAAACTCAAAATAATTAATTTTTCAGTGTAATTTTTCACCATTAAAAAAAATCTGAAATGAAATGAATAGAAGAAAAACTACTATGTAAAGTCCAAAATTTAATTATACAACAGAATTGATTATTCTCTTTCAAAAATACTAGAAATAAATTAAAATTAGTCATGAAATGATGAAAAAAATCTAAAATGAAATTAATCAAAGAAATTTTTTTCAATTAATTAAAATATACAAAACAGATTTTTTTTTTGTCTTTTTAAAAATAACACAAAAAATAAAAATAAAATTAGTAGTGGAACGATTTATATATAATTTTTTTTAAAAATTATTCATCAATAAAACTTTTTGTAATCTTAAAATATTAAGAAAAAAATAATTTCTCCAATAAATTTAATCACTAATTCATCATATTATATATATATATATATAATAAATAAATAAATAAATAAATAAAAATAAGGAAATTTCTTCTTTTATTTCCTTAATTATCATATTTATTAATTAACATTTTTTTTAAAATTAATCAATACAACTAAAATCTCAATAAACGACCATCATAATTACAATGATACTAAAGTAGCGAAATTTCTTATCAGATAAGTTTTTACTCACGCTAGACTCTCCCATGCGAAAGACTCACTCGAAAGATGTCAGACTCACCCGAAAGATACTAGACTCACCCATGCGAAAGACTCACATGAAAGATGCCAGACTCACCCGAAAGATGTCAGACTCACCCATGCGAAAGACTCACCCGAAAGATGCGAGACTCACTCATGCGAAAGACTCACCTGAAAGATGCCAGACTCACCCATGCGAAAGACTCACCCGAAAGATGTCAGACTCACCCATGCGAAAGACTCACCCGAAAGATGTAACGATTTTCTTAATTCATTGTATTTATATTTATAACCCAAACATAAATAAATAAAAAAAATCAGAGGATATCTCCTTTTCTATTTCCTTAATTATTCAATTTATTAATTAATACTTTTATTAAATTAATCAATCTAACCGATCAGAATCTCGTTGAACGGTAGTCATAATTATAATAGTGAAATATTTGTTCTTGTTCCACACGGAAAAACGTAATGATTTGAACAATATCTCAGAAAGAAAAACACAAAATAAAAATTTAATATAATTTTAAAATTATTTGATAATTTATTAAATCGCTTTATTTTAACATATAATATGATATATATATATATTAATTATGACGATTATAAAATATCTAAAAATATTTAAATTATATAAATTTTATATACATAATTTTAAAGATAATATTTTTTTAATTTAACAATTAAATTAGTTAAATTTAATTTAGAAAATATTATTAAAAATTTTAAATTAACAAAGTTGTATATAGGATGTGAAAAAAAATATATATGAAATTTTGTGCATAAAAAAGTGTAATAATATGTATACCTATCTTCATCGGCAGTCCATTGTCCTTTGATTATGTTATCATCATCAGTGTTGGTATTCATTTCCTCCTTAACAACAGTTTTCTGTTGTTGAGGCACATGTTCAGTGTTCCAAGAGGAATATCCATTCATCATCATTCCAGACTCAGCAGAAAGAGAATGAGTTGATGATGATGAAGGTGAGTTGGATGAAGAAGTTTCATGTGGATAAACCACGGCTTTCTGTGTGAAACTCCACATGGTTCTCTGTGGGAGATGGTTAGGAGAACCATGCAAAGCATTCACCATTGAGATGTTGTTGTTGGGAGTTAACAACAAAGGGAGGTGAGGGTTGACATTAGCAAAGGCTGGTGGTAGGGAAGACCCTAGAGTAGGAGGGGTTGACATCCCATAAATGGGGTTGGAGGAAGGGTCCCTCATCACAAAGGTAGGGTTATGGGCCATGAATGGTGAGGGTGATGAGTTTGGGAAGAGAAATGAACTTTGTGAAGCAAACATGGTTGGAGGGTTTGGGTTGAAAGAGTGAGTTGAAGGGAAAATGCTTCTTGAAATGTATGAGAAGTGTTTTGGGCCATTGAATGATGAATGATACTCCATTCTCTCAAAGAGTGATTTTTCTAACAACAAGTGAACAAATGAGTTAAGAGAAAGAGATTGTTGTGTGTGATGTTAAGGGGAGAATGGTGGGTTTTTATAGCCATTTTAGAACAATGGGACTAAGAAATTAAGGAAAAATACAATGACAAATGTGGAAATAGCCCTTAGATTTACAAATAATCAACGGCTCTGATTCATAGTTAGTGTGACTGTTGAGTCTATGTCCTTTGCTAGACCTTGCAAGAGATTTTTTTTCCATTTTATTTTTTGATTTTGTTAATAATTATTAAATAATTTATTAACTATATCATCATAAATAATGATTAATTTTATTGAAAATTTTAAATATTAATTAATATAAATTTTTAAATTTAGTATTATAAAATAATCTATTACAATACTAAAATTAGTGGGTAAATTTATTTATCCCTTGACTAAGAATACAAATTATTAAATCGACGTTAAAACTGATAACCTAGTTAAGAATTACCTTAAAAATATTTATTTTTAACGTTACTCATATAATACGACGGTTCTTTGCTTAAAAAAAAATTAAAAATAAGATGAAGGATTATTTTTGCACCGATATTATTATTACCCGTAAATTATAGTATCAATATATTATAAATTATTTTTTAAAAAAATTAGAAATTTAATTAAAATTCCCATATATTAATTAGATCATGAAAATTTGGTGATATAAATTATTCCATATTAATCTTTATTAATTTTCTAGATTTCTTTTACCATCCAACCATATGATTAATTTATTATATATATAATGCCATTAAAACAATTAAGGATTGCTTAACAAAAATAAAGAGTTGGGATAATATGTATAATGTCTTAATTTCAATTATAAAAAGAAAACTTGTGTCAATTACCATACAAATATACATTTTGTTTTCATCTTGTATCTCTTTCTCTTACTGAGTGTCAAATAAGTAATCTTTTCCCCCTCTTATATGCAATGAATTTTTTTTTTCTTTTAAAGAGAAAGAGAGGTTGTGAAGAAATTGTTACACAATCTTGTATTTTAAGGATGGTTTTTGGACAAGTGGAAGACATATACATAACAATTAACGAGACTCAAACTAACAATATTATTTTTATTAGGCCAATTTTATTGAAAAGCAAGAAAAAAAATATTGATTTTGGTACTGTTGAAATTGAGGTTTGACCAGTTTAAAATATTAATTAAAGTAGATGAATATTATATATATATAAAATGAGAGTTAAATAAATAAATAAATAAATTTTGGTGAATATTTTAAAGAATTTAATTATATATTAATCATATCAAATCTTGTTTTTGTTAAAAAGAAATTGAATGGAATAAAAAATTTATTAAATAATTTTTTTATTTTTATTAAATTTAAGAAGGATGAAATTTAATAAATATGCATTTTTTTGGTAAATTATACTTACTCTCTTGCAGTTTTACAATATTATATTTAAATTATTCCGTTTTTCAACATTATTTTTATACCTTTCATAGAAAATTCAACTTAAGAAATATCGTATTCATGAAAAAATCCGATTCGTATGAATTATTCCTTTGACTAAGGTGATATCTTAACGGTGATATCTGAAATAAATTATTATATATAAAATTTAACGTTATTTTATTTCTCTGATTAACAGCGCGAAATAGGTGCAAGAAAAGAGTAATAGACCGGACCAACCCAAAAAATGAGGACCAACCCAAAAAATGAAATGATCCTAAAAGAAATTATTACATATAAAATTGAATACAATTTTATAAAGAAATAAAACTTGTATTGATTTTATGGATAAACAATTCAATAGAACATAAATAAAATGTTAATATAATATGTTTTAAGTAATACATCAGCAACAAATATAAAATTATTTATAAAATTTTGTAAAAAAAATTAAGAGATGTCATCATAATTTACTATTTCATTTTCCTTTTTGTCAGATGATTTTATTCCAACAAATAAACTGGTTATAAATAGCAGAACTTTCTTTTCAAATATTTAATAAAGATCCAATGAAGGCAGAGATACATAAAAGGGATGTGAATTGAGTATTTAAAAATTTTGCAAGCATTTTTATTATTTTAAAGTTGAAGGTTATCAAGTTAGATGCCCCTCTACACAATTAAGTTTTACAAGGTCATGATTATCCTTTACTTATATATACTTAATGATAATTCGCGAATGAGAGTTATCGATATTTATTCTCTGAAGAGAATTTGTCCATGAACTGATACTAAATAAGTCAAAATAGTGTTTAAATGTGTTGAAATGAAATATCATGTTATAGAACTTCTTGATGGTTTGTTTAAGTATTTTAGAGCATAAAAGAAACAACAAATAGAAGAGAAGACGCAATAGAAAACACCTCGCGCGACTTGGTATACAGCTCGTGCTAGCTAATGACCTTGAGTAATGAGATTCTTCTCTACCAATGTAGCTCGCTCGAGTTGACCTTTCAGGCATGCCACATTCCTCCTTTACACCCTTGATTCGCGCGACTTGCTACATACCTCGTACGAGTTGAGCCTCTAGTGCTATCACATTGCTCTCTGTATATCCAGTTCGCGCGAATTGCATTCCATCTAGTGCGAGTTAAGTCTTCAAGCCCAATCCCAACATATTAATTATAAAAGGAGAAACTATTCACATAGTTAATTATCCAGAGATAGATAGTGAAACTGAGAGATCAGTATTAGACATAGGAGAGAGAAGAGCAAGGGATGACATAGATTTTTCATTCCTTTTTGGGGAAATCAATTATCTATCAATTGTTCTTTTTCTTAATTATTCTTGTATTGTGATCTTGACTATCATGAACTAAATTTCTCATTTATTGGAAGAAAGATGTAACCCTAATCTATTATAATATAATTCTCGATGTTATTCAGTTGTATAATTGCGAGTTCTTTCTTCTAAACTTAATGTTTTTCATTAATTGGCTAGTGAACTTAATCCTAAGGGATACCAAAAAAAAAATAATCATCACTTAGCTAGAGTCGTAGAGATAAGAGTAAATGGTGGTATGAACACATAACTTCACAATTATCTTAGATTCACAAACACAATTCAGTTACTATAATTGACTCGTGTTTTTAAACACTTGTACGCAAGCATTTCTCGCTCTCGCACATAACGCCGCTCTAGCACATAACACATCACTTAAAATACACTCTGATACCATATTTCTCCCCACTTATATACACTTATCAAGCTATATTTCTAGTCTATATAGGATCTCTAACACACACCCTCACATCTCAAGCGTGGAGACTAAATAATGGGTTGTTCAATAACGGCCCGACAATGGGTGGCATAATAAACTTAACATCAATAAACAAACCTAGAATAAACTTTAATACCATATTATCAACATCGGTTATGAGCGTAACTCAACCCTACAAAACCGACTTATATGGAAATGATTGTTCCCCACTTATATACACTAATTATGTTATGTTTTTAAGCGATGTGGGATCTCCAACATTGTTAGTTGAAAATGATAAAGACAATAAGGTAAAAAGATAAGTGAAAGAAAAGTAGACGCAATAGATTTTTATACTAGTTCGTTTTATCAAGACTACATTCAATTTCTTAGCAACTATTAAGATTTAACCACTGCCAAGTGAAAAACATTAGAGTATTCTTTGGACTTAGCCACTCTTGACTAAATAAGTACTCTTTGAACCCAACCTTTGCAGACTAACAAGTATTCTTTGTACCCAACCTCTTTAGGCTAATACACATATTCTTTGGAATGTAGTCTCATCAAGTTAAAAGTATTCTTTGGACGCAACCTCTCCTGGCTAAGAGTATTCTGTTGTTGTTGGTCCCTATGAGAATCTAGAGGTGGGTGAATAGATTCTAGTTCCTGTTTAACCCAAATTAATGTCATTTCTACTTTCTTTTTATTTTAGATAAAATCTAATCTTGTTTAACTAATCAACATTAAATGAATAAGCATTAGATTAAGATATATCAAAGATACACTACGGAAACACCATAAAAAGATTAGAGAAACGTGTTAGTAATCAATATACTTAGAGAATCAATATCAGTATTAGATTGCTTCAGATTTTAGTAGATTACCAAATCAATTACCGAACAAAATCATCATTTAATCAATGTTACCGATCAACGTAAGACAAAAGATAAAAACATAAGGGAGAAGAAGAGTGAACAAGAGAATTTATACTGGTTCGGCTTTCGGCTTACGTCTAGTCCCAATTCAACAACTGTTGCAATTGGTATTCCGCTATGATCCTTTTGTGTTCTTTACATTCACTCTGCACAAACAACACAAAACGAAATCAAAACACCCAATACACCTGTTCTTTAACCCAAAAAATAATTCTCCTTGGTCTTGGCATCTCCAAGAACCAAACCTTTGAGAAACTTTTCTCAAATCATCTTACTCTTTCCTATAGAGACCTCTCTCTCTTAGAGTAATCAACCCAAAACGAAACAAACAATAAAGATCAATTTAGAAAACACCTGATAGTGTAGAATTTGATCAAAGTGAAACACAAGACAAACCAACCAATCAATACTTCAATAAAGATTGCCCTCTGAACACTTTTCTTGAAAACCTTTTGAAGTTCTTTGAAGGATTTCTTGGAGAAAATATAAACTCAGTTTCAGAGAAGATATGAAAGTGTAAGATCAATCCTTTTCGTATTTTCAAAGATGTTATGAAAGATTTTGAAAGAGGTTTATATAAAGATCAAGACAAAAACCCATTTCGAGCAATCTAATTGATTTCTGATGGTGGTAATCGATTACAATTGTTGATAATCGATTATCCCAGCAAGCAAACTTCATTTCAAGTGTTTTTGAACCTTTGGTAATCGATTAACCCGAGTGGTAATCGATTACCACATAGATAAATCACAAATTTTCACTCTATTACCAATTTGTTGTAATCTATTACCTTAGTTGGTAATCTATTACCTCAGTCAGATACCAAAAACATTTTACTTAAAAACAAAGAGGGAAATGAATGATTTTCAACACAAGTAATGACTTCACTTACCTAAGACTTGTCACACAAGAACAATCAGTTCTTTCTCACAAATAACCTTTCTCCTATATTTTTGGTACCTCCAAGAATCAATCTTTGAGAAACTTTTCTCAAATCAATTTACTCTTTTCTAGATAGACATCTCTCTTAGAGTAATTCAAATCTGTAAAAGATAGAAATACAAGAATGGGGGGTTCAATTGTGTTAATTAAAATTTTACCTTTTTACGTCTATTATTTTCAAAGGGATAAACACAACTTGATTTTTCTTTAAACTGTTGATTTTCTTTTAAAGAGTTTAAGTTGATTAAGTCCCCAGTTAGTCTCAAGAACAAAAACAGATAAACACAATTATATTTTTATATTGGTTGTCTTAAGAAGACTACATCCAGTTACTTAGCAACTTGCTAAGTTTTCACTACGTACCAACCGTGAAATAGTTACAAGTATTCTTTGCACCCACCCACTTCTGGCTATACAAATATTCTTTGATCCCAGCCTTCTCAGACTAAACAACTAGTTATTCTTTAGAACACAACCTTCCCAGGCTAATACAGAGGTATTCTTTGGAAAACAACCTCCTCAGGCTAAGGGCACCACAAAAGTGGAAAAGTTTCTAAGAAACAAGAATCCTCTACGGAGAGAGGTGTTTACAAATGAAGATCAGAGTTCAAGAATGTTAGATCAAGATGTTTAACTCATCTAAGGTTTTGATTTTTACAAGACAGACGAAACTTTCTCTGACGGAAGATCAGCAAGCAAGTCAGACGGAATAGGCACAGACGAAAGATGACTCCTCAGACTGAAGTCATTCGTCTGTCTCAAGTTGAAGTTATCAGACGATAGGACAAGACGAAACCTCTTAAAGACTGAAGATATATATCGTCTGTCCAAAAAGTGAAGCATAGTTTGAGTCACTTGCGCCAATATTTCAAATCTAAAGAAGTACTCATTAGAAGCATCCAAGATCAGTATAGGGATTCGTGCTTACACATGCAACTCAAAAAGGTCTTCACCTTTTTGTCAAAGTCTCTGTACAAGTCAGAAAAGTCTTTGTATCATCGCAAGACGAATCTAAATCTGCTGCACACGCCATCAATCAATCAAGTACTATCTGACACCTTTTGGAAAACTCTCAAGAAAATATTCAACGGCATTCTCATGAGTCTAACGGTCATTTGAAAAGGGTGTCTATTTAAAGACTTCACTTCATCAGAATTCAGTTGGCGAAAACGCTTCTCTAATTCTATCTTCTGAGACTTCGCTCAATACTTCTGAATATTCTTCATTGTAAAACCCTCTCTGCGTAGAGGAAACTATTTGTTTTTAAAAATATCTTTTTAAATCCACTTGTGTGGTAGTTTAGCCTGAGGAGGCTGGTTGTTCAAAGAATACCTCTGTTGTTTAGCCTGCGAAGGCTGTGTTCAAAGAATATCTTGTAATAGCCAGAAGTGGCTGAGTGCAAATAATACTTGTAAACCTTTTAACGGTTGGTAGTGAAAACTCGTTGGTTCTTTGGGTAATCGACGTAGTCTTGTATAGATGAACCAGTATAAAAATAGCTGTGTACTTATCTTCTTATTTGTTTAACTAACGGGGATAATCAAGCTATAACGTTTCTTACTTAAAAACAATCCTTGAAGACTAAGAAATATTTCGTCTGAACACATTTGAAACCCACAGACGAAAGGAAAATTTTTATTTATAACACAATTCAACCCCCCTTCTTGTGTTCTATCTTTTACAGTTTGGTATCAGAGCTCAGCCTCTATGGGTTGAGCGCTTTACAGCTGCTAGAGGAAAAGATCCTAGATGGAGTCTCAAGGACCTTCGTTCTTATCTGGAGGGTCATCCACGAACAAGCCACCGGTGTTCTCTGGTGATGACTACCCTTACTGGACAGATCGTATGGAGATGTACATCAAATCTACACAGTACAGGCTGTGGAACATCATAACCCAAGGAAACATCCCTATTGTCAAACCTAAGGTTGAATGGGGAAATGAAGAATTCTCTATTATGGAACTCAACAACAAAGCTAGATATGCCATCATGTGTGCATTATCTAGAACAGAATACAACAGATTCTGTGCATATAAAACAGCTAAAGAACTCTGGGATGCCCTCAAAATTTCTTATGAAGGAACTAAGGATGTGCGCATGAGGAAAGCTGCTACACTTCAAAGAGAATATGAGATGTTCTCTATGAAGAAAGGAGAATCAATCGATATGATGTTTGGTAGATTCGAAACAATATTGAATGGACTCACTACGCTGGATATTACCTTCACCAAAGCTCAAAACAACATGAAGATATTGGATAGTCTTCCTCCTCCATGGGAAGCTATGTCCACTGCCAATCTCGTCGGGCTTGATATGAAGACATTAAGATACTCTTGTGCAAAAGAGACAAGATCAAGGTTCAAGAACCAATAGCTCTTTCGTCTGTCAATGACACAACAAAGGAGGAAACTCCTAAGAAAGAAAGAAAGAAGAAGCACAGAGTGTTGAAAGCTGACACCACTGAATCTGATTCGTCTGATGAATTGTCTGACGATGAGATTTCTCTCATGGCCAGACGCTTTAAGAAGATGATGATGAAAAAAGGGAGAGGTCAATGCTTCTTCAGGAAGAAGGAGAGAAAGCTCCATGATAAATCATCAAGCAAGGAGGAGAGCTCAGAAGTTATCTGCTATGAATGCAGAAAACCTGGACACATGAGATCAGAGTGTCCAAGACTAAAGAAAAGATGGAATCCTCGCAAAGACAAGGGTAAGAAAAGTCTAGTGACTTGGGAAGACCTTGATAGCGAAAGCTCAGAGGAATCCACCGAAGAAAAAGAAACTGCGAATATCTGCCACATGGTGGGAGACACACGTCTCATCGAGGTAAATCGAATCAAAACTTCTTCATCCTCCTCATTTGAGTCTGAGTCAGAATCAGAAGAAATTTCATACGATACACTTTTGGCCAACTCACATTTTATTGCTAAGCAATACAAAGTATGCAAAGCCAAGTTAAAACAAACTTTGGAAGAAAATGCTACTTTGAGAACTGAAAATGAGTTGCTGCAAAAAGAGGTATCAGATGAAAAATCATCTGAGTCTGAAAAGGATAATTTTATTTCTGAAATTGAAAGATTGAAAAAAGAAAATGAATCCTTACTCAAAGACTTAACAAAGTTCACTAAGGGATCCTCCATGCTAGAAAATATTTTAAAATATGGGAGATCTCCGTCTGACAAAAGTGGACTTGGTTATGTTGAAGAGTCAGACAAAGTGAAAAACAATTTTATTCCGTCTGCTCATAAAAAGAAGATAAAAAATTATAATAAGGTTCCAAATAATTATAGAAAAGATAAAAGAACCTTAAATAAGAAGAAATCTTCTCTCACTAACAAAGTAGGACCCAAAAAGATTTGGATACCAAAGTCACTCATTATTTCTGTTGCAGATATCCTTAATAGGAAAAGAGAGGACTTCAAGCTGGTACCTGGACAGTGGGTGCTCACGACACATGACGGGAGACCTGTCTATGTTCCAATATCTCAGACCAAGTAAAGGGTCTGTATCATATGGTTCAGGGAAAGGTAAAATCTTAGGCATTGGGACTGTTGGTAAGACACCCAATCCTCTTATCCAAAATATGTCTTATGTTAAAGGTCTTAACTTCAATCTACTTAGCATAAGTCAATTTTGTGACGGTGGATATGAAGTAGCTTTTAACTCAGATGAATGTATAGTCAGAAATAAAGACAAATCCATTCTATTTATTGGGAAAAGAAGGAATAACCTTTATGAGGTTTGTCTTTCTGACCTTAGTGATCAGAATGTGACATGTTTGATTTCAGCAGACGATGAACGAGATATTTGGCACAAAAAGCTTGGACATTTAAGTCTCAAGTATATTTCAAAAATTTCTAAAAAGGATCTTGTAAAAGGTTTGCCGAAAATATCTTGGAAATTCAATCGTTTGTGTGAATCTTGTCAGCATGGGAAACAACTCAAAGCTTCTTTTAAATCAAAAAATGTTGTTTCCACGACAAGACCGCTAGAACTGTTACATATTGATCTCTTTGGACCTACTCAGACTGAAAGTCTTGGAGGAAAGAGATATGGATTTGTAATTATAGATGATTATACTAGATTCACATGGGTATACTTCCTAGCACATAAACATGAGTCATTCAGTGTTTTTGAAATATTCTGCAAACGTGTTCAAAAAGAAAAAGGAATATGTATTGCGTCTGTAAGGAGCGATTATGGAACAAAATTTAAAAATTCTGAGTTCAAAGCTATTTGTTTTGAAAATGGTATCTTTCACAATTTTTCGTCTCCAAGAACTCCTCAGCAAAATGGAGTTGTGGAAAGGAAAAATCGTACCTTACACGAAATGGCTAGAACTTTGTTGCATGAAAGCTCTCTTCCTAAATATTATTGGGCAGAAGCAATTAATACTTTTTGTTATATTCAAAACAGAATATTGATAAGACCAATATTGAATAAGACATTATATGAACTATGGAAAGGAAGAAGACCCAACATTTCTTACTTCCATCCTTTTGGATGTGAATGTTTCATCTTAAATACCAAAGATCAACTTGGTAAATTTGATTCGAAGGTGGTGAAGGGATTCTTACTTGGATATTCCAATACGTCTAAGGCCTATAGAGTATTTAACTCTAAGACGCAAGTTGTAGAGGAATCAATTCATGTAAAATTCCAAGATAACTCAAAGGCTGATAAGGAAATATCAGACCTAGAAAATTTATTTGATAATTTGCAGATTAATTCTTCTGGTCAAAGTTCAAGTCAAAATGATAAACCAGAGTCAGATGAAAGAACAGACACAAGAGCAGACGATAGAAGCACAAACGAACCCTCTTCGTCTGATATTCATCAACATGAAGATCAAGCCCCTGTGAGAACATGAAAGTTTGCATCAAACCACACAGAAGATCTTATCATTGGAGATAGACATCAAGGTGTTCAAACTAGATCCAAGCTAAAGGAATCGTCTGGATATGCTCTCGTGTCAAATATAGAGCCGAAGAATATTGAGGAAGCCCTACAAGATAACGACTGGATTTTAGCTATGGAAGAAGAGCTAAACCAGTTTACCAGAAATGATGTTTGGACTTTGGTAGAGAAACCAAGAAGCAAAAGTATTATTGGAACCAAATGGGTATTCAGAAATAAACTTGATGAAGACGGAAAAGTGGTAAGAAACAAAGCAAGATTAGTAGCTCAAGGCTATAATCAACAAGAAGGTATAGATTTCACTGAAACTTTTGCTCCTGTAGCTAGATTGGAAGCTATTAGAATTTTACTTGCCTTTGCTGCCCATAAGAATATCATCTTATATCAAATGGACGTAAAAAGTGCTTTTCTAAACGGTTTTATTGAAGAGGAAGTATATGTAAGACAACCTCCTGGATTTGAGAGTTCATCTCAACCAGATCATATTTTCAAACTAAAAAAGGCACTATATGGTCTTAAACAGGCTCCTCGAGCTTAGTATGAAAGACTAAGTTCCTTTCTTCTTCAAAATGGCTTTTCAAGAGGGAAGGTTGATACTACTCTCTTCAAGAAAAACGTTTCAAAGGACTTTATTATTGTTCAAATATATGTAGATGATATAGTCTTTGGAGCAACTAACGAATCCTTGTGCAAGGATTTCTCTAAGTTAATGCAGGAAGAATTCGAGATGAGCATGATGGGAGAACTGAAGTTTTTCTTAGGACTTCAAATCAAACAGACTAAACAAGGCATATATATTCATCAACAGAAGTATACAAAGGAACTTCTAAAGAAATTCAAAATGGAAAATGCCAAACCAATGAAAACTCTCATGCATTCGTCTGGAGCCAGTCTCAACAAAGATGAATCAGGTAAGACCGTTGATCAGACGGTATACAGAGGTATGATTGGATCTCTTCTCTATCTCACTGCTAGTAGACCTGACATTATGTTTAGTGTTTGTCTATGTGCACGCTTTCAATCTGATCCTAGAGAATCACATTTACAAGCTGTTAAACGCATTTTAAGATATCTTATTGGAACTACTAATCTCTCTCTCTTTTATAAGAAAAATAGTGATTTCAATTTAAGTGGCTATTGTGATGCTGATTATACTGGAGATAAAGTGGAGAGAAAAAGCATAAGTGGTGGATGCCAATTTCTTGGTTCATCACTAATCTCTTGGTCAAGCAAGAAGTAAAACTCCATTGCACTCTCAACCACTGAAGCAAAATATATTGCTGCGGCAGGGTGTTGCTCACAACTACTTTGGGTAAAACATCAACTTGAGGATTACTTCAGGTTTGAAACTCAAATACCAGTATTTTGTGATAACACAAGTGTAATAAATCTCAGCAAAAACCCTATTCAACATTCAAAAGCCAAACATATTGAAATCAAATTTCATTTCATAAGAGATTATGTTCAAAAAGGTATTTTCGATGTACAGTTTGTTCAAACTGATTTTCAATGGGCAGATATCTTTACAAAAGCTTTAGATGAAACTCGCTTTAATTTCATTAAAGAAAATTTAGGAATTATCTCTTTAAGTGATTAAGTTTTCTCTTTCGTCTGAGCATTTCATTTCTTCTGTACCTTTGTATATGTTTTCGTGTTAAGACGAAACTTTGCGTCTGATCAAGTTGAATCAGTCTGAGGAAATTCGACAGACGCAAGGATATTATTTAAATATTTTAAAGTTAAGTGTGCAGGGACAAATTAAAAGTAGCAATAAATGTGTCTGTCATTTATTGCACTATTCTAGGACTTTGAGAAGCACGCGCTGTGAATCGCAGAAGTCAAATCAATCATTAAAAGGGCAATGATGGGGACACGTCAAATCAGGGGTGGTTTAAAATTCTTCCGTCTGATAAATCACAACCGTTTCAGTTTTGACTATAAATACTCTTAAAGTTCACATTTTTTTATTCTTTACTGCATTCACACTTTCTCTGAATATTCTACTCACAAAACTTAACTCTCTCTTTTTCAAACCTAACAATGGCCGCCAAGAATACCAAGGCAACCGAAGCAACCTTCTTCGCTCAAGATCTCTTCTTGCCTAGCAAGTGGATATCAAGAGAGACTGTTGAGAGCATCTCCGAAAGAGTGGCAAAGATGCTGGCACATAACGGATTGATGGAGTTCGCAGAGATGAGAGGACCATGGCTGATGGAGGCCTATGCTGAGTTCTGGAGTGACGCAAGGGAGTTTGAAGATGGTATTGTTGGTACCATTGATAACAAGGAGTATATTATCACAATAGACTCCATTGCTGAAGCCAGAAACTGCAAGGCAGAAGGGCGCTTTTACAACGCTGACTGGATGAAACGTGAGTCTGAAGAACATGTGGATAAGATTATCTACGGGAAGATCCGTAGCTTTGAAGATTCCAAGTTTTTAAGATCAGGGAATCTTTGTCCCACTGCAAGAATCATCCACAACCTCCTTTACAACATCTTCACCCCAAGAACTGGCTCACGAGACAACGTGAGTACTTGAGACACATTTTGCATCTTCTACTGTCTGAGGAAAGCGAGGATGAGTCTCCCTCACATCATTCTTGACCACTGGATAAGTGCGTTAAAGAATAGGAACATCCGTAGGAAGAGTAGTATTCCCTACGCCACCCTCTTCACCAAAATCATCATCAACCAAGGCTTTGATGTCACTGGCATCGTGTGGCACAAAGAAGGCAAGAAGTCAAAGAAAGTACCTTTGCCAAGATGCATCTGAACCCTGGCTTCCTTCAGCATACTGCGAGTGAAGAACAAGTTCCCCTTTCACCAATCACCAAAGACCCCCCACACAGAGCTCGCATCAAACGCGCCAGAACCCAAACACAAGCTCAAACACAAACCCAAACACAAACCCAAACACAAGCCCAAATACAATCCCAAACACCAGACCAAACACAAACCCAAACACCCTTACCTCTTCCACCCGTGGTTATTTCTGAAGTTCCCTTCGAAGATGTTCTAGAAGAACCTCTTAAGAAAAAGAAAAGAACTATCAGAATAAAGCACGTTGCTGCCAAGACGCAAGGGAAGACGATATCCCCAAGTGAAGATGAAGGGGCTAGGCTATCGTCTGAAGGAGTTTCGTCTGTTAGAATTCTTTCAGACGAAGAAAAGCAGAAGAAAGCAGCCGAAGAAAAAGCAAGAGCCAGAGAGGTTGCTCTTCAAAAGGCTGCCAAAGGCAAAGAAAAGATGAAGCAAAAGCTTGCGTCTGTAGTTGTTGGTGAAACAGACGAAGAAAAACAATTAAAAGAGGCTATGAAGGTCTCTATGCTGCTTCAAGCTGAACGAGAAAGAATCTTTCTTGAAAGCGTTAAGGGCATTGGATCGTCTGAAGGTGCGTCTGCTCCAGCAACTTCAGAGGGCATGAACAGTGAAGAAACTGCCCAGATCCAGAAGGATAATGCCTAGTTAGGAGAGGAACTGAAGACCATGCTTAATGATGAGGTCTCTACTATGGAGGTTTCTACATCAACACTCCAAGACGAACATAGGACAATTGTGTCTGATCCTATTGCTGCCTTTGAGCAGACGATACCTGCTGCGTCTGAAGAAGCATCCCACCAACAGACGATGGAGATTCTGTCTAAAGAAATACTTGTTGAAGACATAAGTTCTTCGTCTGATGAAGAACAGATGGAGGTAATAAAGGTGGATGCATCATGGGTGAGATCTCACACCGAAGTTATCAATCCTGAAGATCTACCACCCAAGCACAAGACAGACTATTCGTTTCTCAACAAATTAGTCATGAGACGCTTTGCTGAAAGCTCTTGTGCTGAAAGACCAGTCAAGCCTGACTGGATTCTTGGAGAGAAGATTGAAGATATCTCCAACGATGGTGAACCGTCTGAGTCTGCTGAAGATGGTCACTTGGCAGACGATGAAGACTGCTTTATAAAGGACACTCCCTATATTGAGTTGAGAAACCCATATCGGTATAGAGGCAAAATGGGTTTTCAACTGGGGAGATTTGTCAATCCCATCGTCTATCACAAACCCCTGAAGCCAGTAGATTTCAAAGAAGATTTCACCTACACTCCCGAAGAGCAACGCGAATGGCTGAAGCATCTGCCCTGGGACATACTGGACACCTTAGACATCAAGAGTTTAGAAGATATAAAGAGGTACAAGGATCATCTAGCTGAGTCGGTGATTGAAGGACCAGCTCTTGGCTATGAACCCCACATCCCTTTCAGAGAAAACATCAAATGGAAGGTTCAACATGAAATCAACGCATCTGCATTTCACCACTGCAGATATGGAGATTCTGGCTCCACCATCTATGAGCCAAAGGATTGCTCACATTGGCATCTCGATGCCATTGACCGTCATGATCCTGTACCATTCACAATTCCCATGAATCAAACAAAGTATGTAGTTCTAGGACATACTCTAGGAATTGTTCTTCCCTGGACAAGACCTCACTGTTCAGGGATCTGCCCCCGCTACTCCATCCTTCTCGACGAATTCGAAGACCCCGAAGAGTTTGCTCACTGTTGGTCCCTATGTTGAATCTAGAGGGGGGGTGAATAGATTCAAGTTCCCGATATGCCCAAATTAATGTCGTTTCTACTTTCTTTTTATTTAAGATTAAATCTAATCTTGTTTAACTAATCAACCTCAAATGAATAAGCGTTAGAACAAGATATATCAAAGATACACAGCGGAAACACTTAAGAAAGATCAGAGAAACATATTAGCAATCAATATACTTAGAGAATCAATATTTGTATTCAAGTGTTCAAGATATGAATCAATTACGCAGTCAATTACCAAATGTAAACAATGTAATTCAATGTTACAGTTAATCGTATTGACAAAATATAAAAGTGTAAGGTAGAAGAAGAGTGTACAAGAGGATTTATACTGGTTCGGCTTCCGACCTACGTCCAGTCCCAATTCAACAATCTGTTGCAATTGGTGTTCCACTATAACAATGATCCCTTTTATGTTCTTTACATTCACTCTGCACAAGCAACATAAAAACGAAATCAAAACCCAACACCTGTTCTTTAACTCAAAGAACAGTTCTCCTTGGTCTTGGCACCTCCAAGAACCAATCCTTTGAGAAACCTTTCTCAAATCACCTTACTCTTTCCTAGAGAGACCTCTCTCTTAGAGTAATCAACCCAAACCAAAACAAACAATAAAGATCAGTTTAGAGAACACCTGATAGTGTACAATCTGATCAACATGAAGCACAAGACAAACCAACCATTGAAACTCAACCAAGATTGCTCTTTGAAAACTTTTCTTGAAAACCTTTTCAATTCTTTGAAGGATTTCTTGGAGAAAATATAAACTCAGTTTCAAAGAAGATATGAAAGTGTAAGATCAATCCTTTTCGTATTTTCAAAGTTCTTTTGAAATATTTTGAAAGAGGGTTTATATAAAAAACAAGATAAAAACCCATTTTGAGCAATCTAATTGATTTCTGATGGTGGTAATCGATTACAGCTGTTGGTAATCGATTATCCCAGCAAGTAAACATCATCTCAAGTGTTTTTAACCTTTGGTAATCGATTAACCCGAACGGTAATCGATTACCACAGAGAAAATCACAAATTTCCACTCTGTTACCAAACTGTGGTAATCTATTACCGTTTTCTGGTAATTTATTATCATAGTTGGTAATCTATTACCAGTTTCTGGTAATCTATTACCTCAGTCAATTACCAAAATCTTTTTCTTAAAAACAAAGAAGAAAATGAATGATTTGAATCTCCAACACAAGTAATGACTTTACTTACCTAAGACTTGTCACACAAGAACAATCACAATCACAAGCCTATCCTAAACAATCAATACAATGAAAAGCTTATTACAATTTATCCAAGGAAAACAAAAGATTACATAAAAATCAAAGGCAAAATCTAAAGGTTAAGCAGCTTCAAGCATCATCAAGCTTTAAGTCCAACACTCACGTTCTTCCTGAAGACTACAACATGTCCTTCAAACTGATGGTCGGTGCTTATAGAAGGGAAGCAAAAGCTAGATCAACTTCCTTCTATCACATTGAAAGAAGAGCAAAGAAGGAAAAAAGAGATTGTCCGTTCATGGTAGGATCACAATTCTCTTCTCTGGTTTCAGACGAAACAAAGTTTTCTATCGTCTTAGACCGAAAACGACCTTGCTTGGTCAAGCTTTTGGCTAAAGGAAAAGAGAAGAAGACTCCGTCTGTCTCCAGATCCTTCAAGTTTGCAAGGCACATTCCTCGGCGACTTCCGTCTGCTGCATACTCGCATCTCAAATCTCTTCAAACCCATGCCACAAGACCTATCAATCCGAAGATTCAAAGGATGATAGAAGATCATGAAGCCACATCTGCAATTCTGTTCGGAACCTCATTTGATGAAGATTCCACAATCTGTGGCAGGGTGTTTCCTGGTGAAGCCTTTGTTTATACACATCCATCTTAGGAGCATCCAGATCTTGAGCTCTCTATTCCCTCGAAGATGTACTCTTGGCAATGGGAAAGAGACTTCACTGCATACTTCACACTTCCACTCTTCACTCTGCGTCTGAAGAGGACACCAACAGTGTTCATCATAGATGACACTATACCTATAGTGGAAGAGCCTCAAACACCGCTAGTGGAGATTGATGATACGGTGGAGGTTACTGAGGCTGACGCAAAGGACGCTGATGAGTATAATACTCTAAAGCGTAAATATGATGCCTTAGAAGAGGATTGCGAGCATCTGAAGCTAAAGAATAAAGAGCTTGAGGACAATCACGCTTCTCTCACATCTGAGGTGCAGCAGCTGAAGGACATTGTGATGAGCCTTCTTCACAAGAAGCCTAAACCTTCTTATTGATCATTTTTTTTTTATGATTCTCAGCCCAAGGGGGAGAGTATCTTAGAAAGGAAGAAAGGAAAAAGGGGGAATGCATCGTCTGATGGGGAGCAAGTAAGCAAGCAAATTATCGTTTGAGGGGGAGTAACCTATATCGTCTGAGGGAAAAATTTTTTATTTTTGTATTGTATTGATTTTTTTTTAAAGCACATACATGTATTTTTTAGAACATTAGTTTTCTGTATACCTTTGTAACATTGTATAAGGTTTACATCGCATTGATGTAACAATTCTTTTTATAAAGAGGTATTATTTCAGAAAACATCGTCTTGATGTAAATTTGACTTGCATTTTATCTGTGATCACTAACATTGTCTTATGCAGATGTCTTCTTGAGAAAAGTTATCAGTATGGTCTGTAATCATCAAAAAGGGGGAGATTGTTAGATCAAGATGTTTAACTCATCTAAGGTTTTGATTTTTACAAGACAGACGAAACTTTCTCAGACGGAAGATCAGCAAGCAAGTCAGACGGAACAGACACAGACGAAAGATGACTCCTCAGACTGAAGTCATTCGTCTGTCTCAAGTTGAAGTCATCAGACGATAGGATAAGACGAAACCTCTTAAAGACTGAAGATATATATCGTCTGTCCAAGAAGTGAAGCATAGTTTGAGTCACTTGCGCCAAGATTTCAAATCTAAAGAAGTACTCATTAGAAGCATCCAAGATCAGTATAGGGATTCGTGCTTACACATGCAACTCAAAAAGGTCTTCACCTTTTTGTCAAAGTCTCTGTACAAGTCAGAAAAGGTACTACGCACGCAATCTAAATCCGCTGCACACGCCATCAATCAATCAAGTACTATCTGACACCTTTTGGAAAGCTCTCAAGAAAATATTCAACGGCATTCTCATGAGTCTAACGGTCATTTGAAGAGGGTGCCTATTTAAAGACTTCACTTCATCAGAATTCAGTTGGCGAAAACGCTTATCTAATTCTATCTTCTGAGACTTCGCTCAATACTTCTGAATATTCTTCATTGTAAAACCCTCTCTGCGTATAGGAAGCTATTTGTTTTTAAAAATATCTTTTTAAATCCACTTGTGTGGTAGTTTAGCCTGAGGAGGCTGGTTGTTCAAAGAATACCTCTGTTGTTTAGCCTGCGAAGGTTGTGTTCAAAGGATATCTTGTAATAGCCAGAAGTGGCTGGGTGCAAATAATACTTGTAAACCTTTTCACGGTTGGTAGTGAAAACTCAGTGGTTGCTGGGTAATTGGACGTAGTCTTGTATAGACGAACCAGTATAAAAATAGCTGTGTACTTATCTTCTTATTTGTTTAACTAACGGGGATAATCAAGCTATAATGTTTCTTACTTAAAAACAATCCTTGAAGACTAAGAAATATTTCGTCTGAACACATTTGAAACCCACAGACGAAAGGAAAATTTTTATTTATAACACAATTCAACCCCCCTTCTTGTGTTTTATATTTTACAAAGAACTTAAGAACGAAACTTAGATAGATTGCTTTTCAAACGTAATTTTGCCAACTTGAACTGGTGGAGGTGAAGTCCTTATATTGGCAAGGTCTTGAGAGATCCGTTAGACTCATAAATAAGACTGTTGTCCTTTCCTTGTAGTAGTCTTCAACGCATGTCAGAGACCAATCATGAATTGCACAGCGGAGTCAGCGACTTTCAGAGCCTTTATTTGACCTGATTAGAGATATCACCAAAAAGCAGATTTGATTTTCGTATTGCAGAGGTTTAGCACATATCTCTATTCTGATTTTGAAAACTTCTTCAAGTAACAACGAGATTTGAAATGAAGAGCAAGTTACTTCGTCTGATAGCTTGGACTTCACTTGATTTTAAAAGACGAAAGCTTCTTCACATCTTCGTCTGTCTTCAATCTTGATTCTTCGTCTTAAGGCATGAGTTGGGTCTATCAAGGGCTGATGATGACTTCATAAGATGCAAACTTTGAGGAGTCTCTCTTCGTTTGTACTTTGGCTTGCAATGCTTCAGTCTGATACAGTATCGTTTGTTATGTAATTAATCAAAACTTAGGGTGTTAATCATCTTGATCTAACAAAATCTCTAAAATGAAAATACAAAAATATCATAATAGAATACACCTGGTTGTGCAAAGTCTAATCAAGGTAAACTCTAAACCTCAGTCATTCATCATGTTCTCATCCTCAAAATGCCATTTGAAAATCTTTTTCAAAACAATCTTGATGAATTTCTTGGAGAAAAGATAAGAACCCAAAATATTCAGATTTGAAAGTGTTAGAAAACTATTTTCGTTCTTACAAGATCAAAAGACTCTCTCCAACTTTATTTTTCAAAAGACTATATAAAGCAAAATTCGTTTTGGCAATTGAGAACTTATTTTTTATGTGGATAATCGATTACATGATGAGGGTAATCAATTACTCTAGTGGATCAAGCTCTATCTTGAAGATTCAAGCTCGTGGTAATCGATTATCTAGAGCTAGTAATCGATTACTCTAGTGTCAAATTGAATTCCCACTATGCTTCTTCTGTTGGTAATCGATTACCATGAATTGGTAATCTATTACCTCAGTTTGATGCAAAAAATTAAAATTAGAGGTAATCTATTACTTTATTTGCTAATTGATTACTTCAGTTTTTCTTTCTTTTCAAAAGGGAATCAAGCAATTTGAAGCTCTTGAGTAAATCACTAAGATAGTTTTTTATTCACTCTGACTTTCAAAACTAAGCAATCACATAAGCACGCCTAAGCTAGAACATTCAATACATGACAAAATCTATATACAAATCAACTAAGAAAACCAAGATTACATATAAACATCAAAATCAAAACACCTAAAGAGACTAAACCAAACTTTTTCAAGCTTCAAGTCCAACAATTGTGGGTATACATCAATTGTCCCATGGCAGAGGGCAGGGTAGGCCAAGTCATAGTCGACTTGTAACGCTTGAACTGTTATACTCTTAAATAGAAAGAGTTGCGCCCTGACTAACAACTATAGCTTTTGGTCTAGTGGTAAGCGCTTGATCCAACAATTGGTATCAGAGCCAAGGTCACGAGGTTGATTCCCAGCGGATGCTGCGCCCTAGTGGTAAGCACTTGATCCAACATATTCTTTTATCCCAACTTCTCCAGGTGGAAATGAGTATTGTTTTATCTTAGTCTCTCCAGGAAAAAACGAATATTCTTTTATCCAAACATCTTTAAGTAAAATACCACAAAAAGTGGATTTTGGGTAAAGGTGCCTAACTTGAGATTCGACCTCTACGCAGAGAGATTTACAAATAAGATCACTCACTTGAAATTCAATATTTATATAGAGAGGGATTTTACATTTAGGAACACTTACTTGAGATTCGACCTCTACGCAGAAACGAATTTGGAAATAAGATCACTCACTTGAAATTCAACCTTTACACATAGAGAAATTTTACATTTAGGAACACTCACTCGAGATTCAATCTCTTCGCAGAGATGTATGTACATTTATGATCATTCTCTGAGCCTAAGAAGAATATAATATGATTTATGGGCTTTAGCTTCATAGATATCTTTTGCTCATTGGCACTAAAAAGTCAACTTGAGATTTTCAAACTTCAGCCTTTATATTGAAGAATATTTGAGATAGCAAAGGCACAATAGGTTCAAATCTTTTTACAACGGTTGTCTTGAATTCTCAATGTTCTTCCGCATCAAATGCTAGCATGGGCATGTGAACATTGGTACAAATGACTATTCTAAAAAGCGGGATAGAGATTCTGAAAAGATAATCTTCTTTTTGTTGTAAAATTTTGTGTAAAAAATATTTTCTTTTACTTTTGTACTCTTCTTCATGAATACTAGGTTAACTTCTTAAAGATTTGAGCGTGGACTCACATGATGACATAATTTGCATATATAAAAGGAAAATATTCAGAGTCTCAAAATATAAAATTAATTATATAGAACTTATTTTTAACTTCTGTCTTATCGTGCATTTGATATTTCATTAGTATGTCTTTGTAGGCGTTCTTCATCTGATAAATCTTAGAAACTTATTCTTTTTATAAGTTTATGTTAGATCAAGGTGATTAACGTCTCTAAGTTTTGATTAATTACAACACAGACGAAACATCTCAGACAAAGCATTGTAAGTAAAGTCAGATGGAACAAGCACAGACGGAAGATGACCCCTCAAAGTTGAAGTCATTCGTTTGTCTCAAAGCCAAGCCATCAGATGGAAGGATAGACAATACTCTTCAGACGGAGCTTACAAGTCAACCTTAAGACTGAAGATTCACATCGTCTGTCAATGAAGTGAAGTAAAGTCTGAGTAACTCACGCCAAGATTCAAATCTTCTAAGTTACTCATGAAAACTTCTAAGATCAGTATGGGGATTTGAGCTTTCATATGCAACACGAAAAGGTTTCACCTTTTTCCAGGAAATCTTTGTACAAGTCAGAAAAAGGACTGAGCACGCCATCAAATCCGCTGCACACGCTATCCCATCACTTGATTGCGCTCTGAAACCTTTTTAGCATGCACTTGGAAAAAGTTCAACGACATTCTTCTGTTTCTAACGGACATTTGAAGACTCTGTCTATAAAAGGACTTCACTCCTTCAAGTTTCAGTTGGCGAACACGCTTCACGTTTCTAAGTTATTGTGATTTCTCTCACTGCTACTCTTGCTCTATATTGTATAACCTCTCTGCGAAGAAGAACTTTTCTTTTTAGAAAACTCTTTCAAATCCACTTGTGTGGTGTTTTAGCCTGAGGAGGTTGTGTGTTCAAAAAATACTTGATTGTTTAGCCTGAGAAGGCTGTGTTCAAAGAATATCTTGTATTAGCCAGAAGTGACTGGGTTCAAACAATACTTGTAACTATTTCACTGTTTGTAGTGAAAACTCAGTAGTTGCTGGATAACTGAACGTAGTTTTAAATAGACGAATCAATATAAAAATATTTGTGTTCATCCTTCTTGAGTTTGTAACTAACAGGGATAACCATATTGTAATGTTTGTTCATTAAAATTAACTTTTAAAGATAAGAATTGTTCCGTCTGAACTCTTTTAAACCAGAATTAAAATTTTGATTAACACAATTCAATCTCCTTCTTATGTTTTATTTTTTACATTTTATACTTTTATCTTAAAATTATAATCATGTAATTTGACAAGATGACATATAATCAGTTAAAAAGGGCCAATATTGAAAATTCTTAATTTTAATTTTAGTTATTTGTGTTTTTGAAGTATATATTTTGGATTAAAAAATAATTTTACATCAATGTTATTATAATTTATATTTTAAAATTATTAATTAAAAATTGTGATACGTTTAGTAAGTTCGGTCTCTATTTACAATGAAGTACTGTTTTCATGTACTTTTGTGATTGATATTTATGTCATACAAATCTCAAATAAATCCATCTTTATAACTAAGCTGTAGTGTTATTTTCTATTCAGGTGAATATAATTGAAGGAAGAGAGGTTTATAAACTTTATTATTTTTATTAGCAAATATTGACTATAAATAATTGTTATTTTTTAGTGGAAGAGTTTAAATTTGTAATTATCCCTTTTTTTCTTTCATTCTTTAAACTTCATTTCTGGTTACTACTAAATTATTGATATTTAGTAATATTTTCTTAATATTTTAAAAAAATCTCATCTTATACCATCTTTAATAATATTTATGTAATGAATTTTAAATTAAAGTTTGATTAATTTTTTATGAGTGAATTATTAATCACTGAACAGTAATATAGTGACATCTGTAAATGCAGAAAGATTTTTCTTAATAATAGTGATATTATTGGACTTCATTCAAATTAATTAGACGTCCAATATGATGCCTACTTTATGTTACTCTTAATCAAAATCAATTATGTAAATAATTAAAAAAAATCATCAACTTACACCCATGCCTAACCTATTTTAGTAAGTAAAAGTTTTGCTAAAATATTCATTACATACACACGTGCTTAGTGAGTTATATATTACAGAAATTTATTCTGTTTTGAATTTGTTTTAAAAAAAACATGTTCTATCGAGAATTAACACACACACACATGAAGCATAAGATAGAATTTCGCCTTTTAATTCCTACTTTTGCATAATCTCATCTAAAGTACAACAATTGCTTATTCATATGAAAAAAGCAACACAATATAGGGGAAAGTTAAAAGACTTTTTTTAAGAGAAATACATGATTTTCATGATGAGATGTACTTGCTTTTCGTAACAATGTACCTAACCAGATACATGCCAACAAAATTGAAGGACTTTTAATAAATTAAAATGTCATAATAATCAGTTCCTATTGTTTATGTTTTATAAAAGAGGGAAAATAAGCCATTTTATTCAAGTTGTAACAATATATTTTGTCTCTTTTGGGATTGTATTTGAATACTTGAAACTAACTTAGTGTTGAAGCCATGATTGTGAAAGAAATAATACATATCAGCTTGCATGTAACTCATGACCCTTCAAAATTTCACTACCTATTTAATATCTGCCTTTTACATTCAGTAGAGTATTCATTGTAGAAGTTTTTATATATTGAAATTAATTAATGAAATAAATGTGAAAGAAGTAATAATGTGGAGATACATTTAATATAAATTAATGTAATATATACACGCAAATGGTTTACCTCCTCAAGTTTTAGATTTTAGTTGAGATGTTTATTTCATTAATGAAAAAATAAAAGTAATGGTATTTTCTAATTAAAATAAATCGTTTATAATGATTTTAAATTAATTATTCATTGGAATTATTTTAAATTGATCAAATTTACTTATATTTAAATTGTTTATTCAATTTTGAGTTATTGGTCTTAATAATTTTTTATTAATTTAATATTATTAAATTTATAAATAATGTGGTAATTTTATTTTATTTTATATTTTAAATTAAATATAATTTTACTTCTCTTCTTTATTACCATTATACCGTTTTACAGAAGTTAATTTAATTGAAAAATAAAATACTTAAAAAATGAGTTAATTACTTGTGGAAGGAAATACAAGTTAATTACATTACTCTTTCTTTAGAGATATAAATTTTATTTTATCTTCATCTCTTACTTTATTTATTTTTTTAAGAATTTCATCTCTTATATTAAAACGTATAATTTAATTTATTTAACTTAATACTATGGGTGGTGGAAAAAAAAAGGCTTAATCATCATATGATTAATTCTGGATTTTATTCTTTAAAGAAGAGGGACAACAAGTCCATATTTGGGTGACCATTTCTTAACTTATTTGATGTTTTCTTTTATATTTAATAGAATATTCATCGTGAAGTTTTTATATATATTAAATTAACTAATGAAATAAATTTTCAAGTATTAAACGTAAAGAGATAATTAATATAATAATAAATAATTTAAATATATTAATTCTTACACTGTCATTGAATCTCAATTGAATATTAAGAAAGTCTAACTAAATTAATTAATTAATTGGTACAATGTGTAAGTTCTTGACACCCGTATTTAATTGAATAAATAAGAGAAAATATCGTGATAAATTTATTAAGTATTAATAATATTAAAACCAACTTCCAATTTATAACAGATAAAACTTCCATACTCATAAGGCATATTTATTAAATTTTTAAAACTAATGTTATATAATATAACGAAATTTTAGTATTTTCATTATACACGATAATTATTTATTTTATATTATTAAAATTTATAATAAAAAATTAATGTAGAAATTATGCTACATAGTTAAAATTTACAATAAATAAATACTTTTAAACATATAATTTTTATTTAAAATTTATAAATAATTCATATAACGATAAAAATATTTTTAATTATTTCTAATTTTCTTAAGAAAATCTAATTTATAAATAAATATGAAAATAATATATTAAAAAGATAAGAAATTAATTGTTTTTAAAACTAATAGTACTCTCATGAAGAAAAGTTCCTCAAATATTTCTTATTACATAATAACTCTTAAAACAATTTTGCTGAAGATAAGTATTATAATTTATAGATAGAGGATAGAAGATATAATTTACATATATTGTTATTCTTATCTTACGTTTTATTGTTTGAGAATTTTAGTTAAATGAAGAAATAAAATAACGATCTTTTATTTTTGTAAAAGAAAATTATTATTTTTACCTTTCATTAGACTGTAATTGAGTAAAATCTCTAAGAGGAAGTTTCATTTTGTTTTATTAAAAAAATTCTTTGGAAGATAAAAAAAATAAAAAAAAAGTATATATTAAAATGAATATATTTTAAATTCTCTTAAAACATTATTTATATGACGATAACCATTTTGATATAAATTATTAATAAAAAAATATATTGTATGAATGGTGCGAAATAGTAAAAATTTAAAATAAAAGAAAACTAATTATGAGCAACAATTATTAAATAAAATTTATTAGCAATAATGGAAATTAAAGAAAACAATAAAATATATTAATTAAAAATAATAAAATGGATGAATGTAGACAAGATCCTAAACCAAGTTCTAATCACTAAATTATATTTAAAATATTAAATATTTAATTAATGTAAAATGAATAAATAAAAAATTTAAAGTCTAAAATAAGTTGTATAACAGTATCCAAAAAAAAGCACTCAAACGTGAAATAAGAAATTGATATACAGACGTTGCACTCAAAAAAAGCAATAAAAAAATTATTGACAATAATTAAAAATGTTGTAAGAGCATATAAATATTATTAATTTATTTTGATAATATTTTAATAAATATTATATCTGACCTATATTCAAAAATATTGTGGGTAATATTTTTTTATTAACGATACATAATACTAAAAAAACAATACATAATCATTAAACTTAAAATTATTTTTACAACTTAGACTTAGCATTTTGTTTTTCATCATGCAAATGAGACATAGCATCATATATATACATACTAATTAACAGTTCCCTTAGTATAATGAATAAATAATTAATAAATAATATTTAATTATAATTATGAATTTAACAGCTCTCTTAGTATAATAAATAAATAATTAATAATAATTTAAAAATAGTATAATTATAATCTTTATATTATTACCTAGTTATAGATTATATTTAATAAATTTATTTAGTTTTTCATTTTATAATAATTTTATTAAAGTTTTTATATTATCATTAAATAATAAATTATAGGGTTAATTAAGGTTATAATTCTACAAATTATTTAAAATTTTATATACATTCCTCCAATTTGATTTTTTTTCTATTTTTAATCATAAAAATTTATTTCACTATTTTTTAGTTTTTTACATTAATTTTTGTCATTAAATAATTAAATAAACATGATTTTCTGACTGTCAAAGAAAAAAATTAATCTTCAAAATCACTAAACATCAATAATTAATGGAAAAAAACTACATACAGAATACATTACTGAATTTCTTTTTTTCATTTTATAATAATTATATTAAGAATTATAACAAAAATAATTTTATTAATAAAGTTTACATTGACAGCTATTAAAAATTTGTATTATATATTTTTCAATATCTAGTCACAATATCCTCATAAAATGATAAAAAAAAAATAAAAAGGTTGTTACATGTCTACAATATTTACTTTTCCCTCTCTATTTTCCTTTGAAGGTTTATGTAATGTTGCTTCAACTTGTCTTTGGCAATGCCTTAATTCTCTTTGCCCTTGAATACAAGAAAACTCCAACAAGTGCAAGACCAGTCCCTATATATGTAGTCACATGCAACACAAAAAAATAGAGACAAGAAATTAATCATTAATGTAGCAATTTTAGTTCACATAATATATATACGCATATATATATATATATATATATATATATATATATATATATATATATATATGCTTTAGATTAGAAAATTAACAAGATATATAGCAAAAGATTGGGACATATATTATGTGAGACTTACCAAGTGTGTTAACTGATGAGACAGGAGTTTGGAAGAAGATAACTGAGGAAACAATTACAACCACACGTTTCACACAATTTCCAACAGAGTGGGTCACAGGTGACACCATTTGTAATATCATGTAAGATACCTGCATCCATAAATTAACTTTATTTAGCTTCAACACATTTTATATCATACTCAGAATGTGTTAATGTCACCAAATGTGAATAATTTGGACCCCTATTGAAGCTAGTAAATCATTAAGTTTTTTTATGAGTATCTTATAAACCACAAACTAATAAAATAAGAATGAACATATGGTTGAAAATAGTTGGTAAAGATAAAATGATAAAATATTTTTTTTTTTTGTAATTGTATCGGTTAAGATTAATTTATTTAATATACTAATGTTTTATAAATTGTTTTATTGTTTTTTATTTATTAAAATAAATTATTCAATTTTATTTAAACAAATTAGATTATTTTCAGTTCTTAATTTTTTGTAATAATAGCTGTCAGGATTAAATTTTCTAATATATTTATGTTTCATAAAATATTGTTAATTATTTATTGAAAACTAAATTGTTAGATTTTTTATTTTTATTTACGATCAACTAAAATTTTCGATAACATAATTCCATGAACACTAAATAATCAAGAATAAACTTATATATCAACAAGGCCTCAAGTTTACATCTCAAGACTCTTTCTTTAATAGTATAAAAATAAATGAAGGTTAATTTTGATAAACACAATGGTGTTTCATGTGTGGAACATGTAACACGTGTCAAGAAAAAATGAATTTTAATTTTGATAATAGTTAAATCATGGACTAAGTCTTTTGGAAATATGTACGAGGAAAATGACAATATACCGACATATTTTGATAAGCAAATAATAAGGACCATAGATTATTTTCTCAATAATTATTGCATAATTAATATGACAAACTTGTAAGCAAAATATCACATTATTTCTTCACAACATCACACAACAAAACAAAAATATTTGGAAGGTCTCACCTGTTGATATGCATGGAAACAGAAAGCAGCCAAAACTGATCTAACACATAGCTCTCTAACGTTCACTCCTTGGCTTGCCTATATAGCAAGCAACATGTTAGAACCATTTTTCTCTTCTTCAATTTCTTAATTAGCAAGAAAAAATAGTGGCAAAGAGCATAAAATTTTGTTAACAAAATAAAATTGTATACTTACAATAGATTGCATGTATGAAGGAGAGAACTTTACACCCTCCAAAAGTATAGCACATGGTACCAATAGGATAAAGGAAATTATGGTTATAACTGAGTAGAGATTGATATTGTCCAAAGTTTCCTGTCATAACATGCTTCAAATAATGAGCCATAGTTTAATCATAATATTGCAAAAGAGTTCCATAAACATTAGTTTCACACTAAAAATATAATTATAATTATCAGACAATTAATTATAAAATATGAAAAAGAAATAATATATAATTTTTTATTAGTGAATTAGCTGATTAGTTATAAATTACAATTAATTGTGAAATAAAATTAATTTAACAAACTAGTAGATGTGTGTTGACACATACATGTACTCATATATTCAACAATTTCATTTTTGTAATTGTTATAACAACAATAAAGTTAGGAAAGTTCTTAATTTACCTCTTCATTAGTCATCAGTTTTTTGCTTAAAACATTGCGTGATTGATTGGTAAGGTTAGATGCCATAGCAGTGGAGAATCCAATCCTGTTTTGAGACAAAACATGTCAAACTCTAGAATCAATACTATACCTTCAACAAATATTGGTAAATATTTTAATGATCAGTGTGAGAATTATTCAACTCTGTGACTGCAATAGTTTTGGTTTGATCAATTACCAATTGAAAGAGACTTCAGTCATTGATGCTAGTGCCACTCCTCCTACTATTGGTACAAGGGAAGAAACCACCCACAAAGTAGGCATCTGTTCATTTAAGGATCAAAACTGAAGGTCAGAACCCCAAAAACAATTAGATTGTTTAGCATTTTGGCATGAATGAGTAGCATAATGGTATAATGGTTAGACATGGATAAGCACACATTGTTAGAACAATCTATTTAACAGGGAACAATGATCCTTGTCATGTATAAAAATTTATCTAGACAGTAATAGTCATACCACTAGGAAAATATAAATTATGCATGATAAATTTATTACTTTTATAATAATTATTTTAAAAAATTTCACTTAAAATGATTTTTGATTGATTGACAATGCATTAACATCAGTGGTGTATAAAACTTGTGCTCTTGTGTAATGTATATTATTTTTATAAAATTATATAATTTATATTTCATTCAATGAAAACCACATGCTACGTAATTAACTATTTGGCCAAGATATGTAAAACCATATAAATGATTTTAAATTATGATTGAAATTTGCACGTAAGTTTATGTAAATTAATAAAATTATTTATATTTGAAAGTGTAAGAACCCCTAACTTAACAGAAAAAACTGTCACAAAAAAATTATAATTGCATTTTTTAATAATAACAATATTAGGAATCAAACTTTATGACCTTATAATCAAATACAGAGAATGTAAGGAGATTTACAATAATTTTCACACCATACTCAATCTTTCTAACATCTAATATCAACTACAAGAAACAAGTGCAAGTCAAGGAAGAATATTTAAAATTTTAAAAGATTTTACATTGTTGATCTATTCAAAATTAAAAATTATTTTGGTGTGAATTTTTTAGTATTTTTCTCTTTTCATAAAATTTTAACAATTATTATCAAAATCAATAAACTAATCATATAATAGATGACAGGGAAGAATCAAAATCAATTATGTTTTTCTCTTAAAATTTACTAAAAAAAATATAGAAAGTGAATACTTGAAAATTACCTCAGCCAGAAAGAGGGCAGAAAGAACAACAGTGAAGAAAGGTTCCATAGCTTTGATTGTGTGAGTGAAAGATACAGCAACCTTCCCAAGACTAATGTTGGTCAAGAGGTTCCCCATTGTGTGAGCCAAAGCCAATGGTAGAATTGCTGCAAGCTGTAAATATACAAATATAATTTAATTGATTAATGAATAATTGAAATATGAGAGTCATAATTGATAAGTACCCCACCAATTTGATTGGACCACCCCTTTTTCACCATACAATTTCTAAATACCTGTGAACCACTGATGTTTGGTCTAGGATGAAGATTCAAAGTCCAGACCAAATTAATCACCATTGTTGCAAAGCCAAATTGAAATGCTGTAACTGTTGCTGGAAATGGATAGACTTTTAGAACCTAATAGACAATCATTAGTGCATTGCAATTGAGAACAACCAAAAGAGAGTTTAAAGAAAAAGGAAAAAAAAAAAAGTACACCCCACATTTCTTAATGCAAGTATGTGTTTGAATTTTCAAACTTTACCCTTTAAATTCTTTTTTTTTAAAAAAAAAATACTTGTATGAAGTTTGTTAGTTACTCTAATCAGAATTAGAGTTTCATTATGATAATTTATATTGATGAAAATTTTTATTATGTAAATTATTGAAATAAAATTTGAAATTTTACAAAAAATTTAAATGCTGTTCTTCAACTAAAATTGAATCTTATTTCAATAATTTATATTATTTTTTTAATACAAAATTTTATTATGTATATCATTGAAATAAAAAAAACCTAATTCTAGTAAAAAAAAAACCTAAAAAATTGTTTCTAAATTTGTCAGAGAAAATTAATGTACTTTTTTACCCCAGATGCCAAAATTTGCAAATTAAAGTGGATTCTTTAGACTGAAAATGTGGATGAAAATGGAGAACCTGTTTGTTGTAGATGTTGAAGTAGATATTCAAGAGGTACCAAGTTGCAAACATGACTCCAAGCTGGAGAGTACTTGCCAAACCACTTGATTTGGTTGGTTCATCACTTCTAGCCTCAGGTATAGAAGCAGCAAGGACTCTAAAAGATGAAATTTTTGGGTTGGGAATGAGAAAATGAGAAGGTTTTCTAGCACTAGAGAGCAAAGTAGAAGAAGGGTATGAAAGTCCATTGATGGGGTGGTGGAAATTATGAGAGAACTTAGGTTTGGTTATGTGGGTTGGAACATGTGGTGTTGAAGGAAAGTGTGATAAAGAAAGGAGGGTGTGCATTTTGGGACACTGAGAAGCTAACAAAGAGAGAGAATAAGGAGACATAAAAGTTGCATGGAGTGAGGACAGAGAGAGAGATTCAAGAGAATATTATTGTAGGAATGTTGTTTGTGATTCTTAGAGGTAATAGGAGAAAACATTGATATATAGCTAATAAGGGTAGCTATAAGATGAGATAATAATTCAGGTGAAACTTAATAAAATAGATAAATGAAGAAACCTTGTTAGTATGCATCCTTATGGCAAGTTTATTTCTTTTTTCCCGGTGGATGGACGTACATAAAATTATCTATCATTGTACCACTGTCAATTTGTCACATCAAGGAACTAAATTAATTTATTGATTAATTTAGGCATGACAAACGTCTAATTTATTAAGAATAAAATAATAAAAAAAATAAGAAATAAAAAAAAAACTTAAGAACTTAACATGATTTGATAAGTCGTCTATGTTGAAGGATACGCGTGTTTGTTGTCTACGTATATAGGAGTTCTTACATAGGATTATTTATATAGAATTATTTATATAGAGATATAAGAGCAATTTTTTTCATCGTTTATATGATATGGAACTAAAATTAAACTACATATTCTTAACAATTTTTTACATGGAGTTTGATTTATATCACCATCTAATATAATGTCTTTATCATCAATTATTCTTGAAGGCAAGTTAAATCCTTTTAAAAAATTCTCCAACCATATCATGAAAATATTCTCTAACCATATCATCTCCTTGGCTACTTCTGAAATGTGAAGTCAATAAGTGGTCTCATGCTCACCTAAAGGCTCTCCTACGCACATGTCCACTAACAGGTCTCTAGTAAAGTTGTCCATTGACGAGTCTTTGACAAAGCTCCCACTATTTCTCTTCTTTCAATGTTATTGTTTGCATTCCTCCTTCTGATAAAGGACCACTAAATTTCATCCCCCATTGTCAATGATGGTCATTAGAGTTTCCATCACCGCGACAATTTTTGAGTTTCACATTGTCGTCGATATGCCCTAGTTTTTGTACCTTTGTTCTGATAGCTCATATCAACAGCACACGCAACCTGACCAACTTTGCTAGGAAGACTTTCGATACAAAGGATCCCCACAAAGTAGGTCCACCTAATAACTCGGGGAAGACTTCACACACATTTCTTCCAATGTCATTATTTTTATTGTTTTCTTAAGAAAACTCATATTACTTTTCTACCCTGAAGACAAACCAAATCTTTTCTGATGATCAGACAAAGCCGCAACCACAGAGCATACTAAGGTATTGATTCTGATATCAATTGTTAAGAACAAAATAATAATAAAATAAAAAAGAGAGATAAAAAGACTCAAAAATTTAACGTGATTCAGCAAATCGTCAATGTTATCTGCAAATGTCAATGTTATCTGCAAATGTCAACTTTCACTTTGAGTTCAGCCTTGCATCACATCACAAATTATAATTTTCACTATCTGACGTAATATGTTACCTGCTCAATTAAGGTTAACATGTATTTATGAACAAAGTTATGACATCAGCTTTAACCTATAAATAAATATCTTAAAAAGTATCTCTTCTCTATTATTTTCTCACTCTTATTACTCTCAAACTCTTTAAACCCTTACCATTGTCAACTTAATTGTTGGAGGCGAAAATTCATTCTTAATATATAAGAACTTGAAATGTAACTCTTTATTCCCTCTTAAAAAATCTCAATCACACAACCAAACACCTTACGTGTCTCTTGCCACTTTAATACACCATTAAAATTTTAATCTCATATAAATTTCAATTAACTTTTATACGTCCTCATCCGCCATGATTTAATATTTAATCATATATTTAAAATTTTCTAATATATTATCACTCATAAATTAATTACTTTATCAATATTTTTTGAATTATTTTCTAAATAATTATTGGTAAAATTATTAGACTCTTTAGACTATTATTAAATGGTCTGTGATTACATACTATCCACTAATCTTTATATGATATACGATTATGCACTTTTTAATTTTTCTTAAAAAAAGTATATTTCAAGTGAAAATTGATTGAGATTACGCAATTTTAACCAATCTATGTGTAATTTTATTTTTTAATTATAAAAAGAATATTGTGTCGTGTATAAATTGATCAGGATTACATAGAATTGAATCATATAATAAATTCTACTAAACTAAAAGTAATTATTATATAATTTAAGATTATTTTAGTTAATCTATACACGATAGAAAACCACATATTTTAATTTACCAAAGAGTAACTTTTCTCAAGAATGTGAAAGGTTATGGTTAAATTGAGAGTGTATTTTGCATTCTGAAATAAAATAATGATGGACATTAGTTTTTTTCCACCTCTCTTTTTCTCATATTTCATTTTTCTTCATGACACTAATTACTTCTCTGACTGTATCTTTTTCCTTTTTTTTTTTTTCATTTCCTCATATCTCTGTGCCTAATTCCCACCTATATGAAAATGAGAAGTTTATTGAATATAGGAGTGAAAATAATATTAAATACATTTACATGTGATGATTAAAACCAAATTTCGATAGTATATTTAAATTGAAAATTTATTTTTTTAATTTTAATTTTATGAGTATTTATAAAATTAATTAATTGAAAAAAGTATAAAAATTAATAAAAAAAACAGGTTTATTTTATTATTTTATGATGAAATTAAAAAAAAAGGATTTTATTTCCTATATTAATTTAAAAATCAAAAAATTATTTGATTAAAAAATAGAGTGAGTGTCTGTGTTGATTGAAGACAATAATGCCTAATTATGTCACATTTTTTATTATTGGATATTTATGCTATTTATCCAGTTTTTTTTCTTCTTTTTTTAACATCCTACACAATAAGAAAAGAAGAAATAAAAAAATTATTTTATTTTCTCTTACTTTTTATTCATTTTGTTTCCTTCCGTTTTAGGTTCCTTCCTAATTAAATCAAGAATATATTAAAAAGTAATAAAATATGTGATTAAATAATTTTATCGAGCATTTTTATCACTGTTATCCTTTGTATTATTATGATTCTCAAGGCAATTTTATCAAAGATGATATAGCTATTTGCCTATGTATTTATTTAGGTATTTTATAAAAATAAATTAAATTTGAAGCAAGTGAAATATATGTTCAATAGTTTCTCTCTTAAACACTTTCTTTTAACACTCTTTGTTAGTTGAAATTTATAAGAAATTACACATTTTATAAGGTTTCACATTTAATTTAATAATTCTTTATCTAATATTAGTTAAAATTTATTAAATTATAGTGGGTCGTCCTTATGCATCATATCGTTTAATGACTCTTTTTAATAATTTAAATCTAAAACCTACCTAAATTTATAATCTCTAGTTAAATTCAAACAATAAAAGGAGAATGTTTTTAAATCACATTTCTCATACATGTATTTAATGTTATTAATATAATAATTATATAAATATATTAGTATATTATAATTTTCTTATAGACCACAAATATAAACCATTCACAAAAGATAATCATACTCAACTAATATAAAATTAGATTAAATTACATAAATATCCCTTAAGGTTTTGCAAAATTATATTGAATATCCCCTCTATTTTTTTAGCATTGTATTTTTACCAATTTTATAGGGATTTTAATGTAATTTTCTCAAAATTAAGAAGATGTTAATGTATTGAATAAAAGAGTGTTACTGGAATATTTTTCAAACAATTAGAATATTACTGGAATAAAAATAATGTTTTATATAGAGATTAAAAATAGAGATTGAAAAGCATGTGATGTTTATGTATTTCACAAAACGTAAGAAGATATTTGTATAGTTTATTCATGTAATTATTATATTCTACAAAAGGTTAATTTCTAGAGAGTCCAACTTGATAATCCTGATTATTAATGTTATTAAATACTAGTTGACCAAAAAAACATTAAATAGTATTCTTCATTGTAATTATTAAATATAATATGAAATTAATTTTAATATTTAATATAATATTTATGACATTTGATATATTAAATGCAAATAGTGGTTGACCAAAGAAAAGTTATTAATAGCATTATTAACTCTATTTATTAAATATAATGTACCCAAATCTTAATAATATTCTTAAATACAGTTTTTTTTATGAGTTACTATCAAATATAGTATATTTATGACATTTAATAATTGTAATATATATTTATTAAATATAAGACTTCTAACATGAATTTATACATAATAAAAAATTATTATTAAATAAAACAACTATTTTAATAATTTAATGAGTATATATAGATATAAAATAAACAATAAATTAAAATTTCTATTTTTTAAGAAACATAATCTAAAATATTAAATTTTTAATTTATATTAATTTAATATAATTTGGTAAATAATAATAAAATTATTATTAAATAGAAAAAATAATTTTAATAATGCAGTGACTATATATAGATATAAAATAAAAAATAAATTAAAATTTCTATTTTTAAAGAAACAGCTTACAAAACATAATCTCAAATATTAAATTTTTAATTTATATTAATTTAATATAATTTGGTAAATAAATATATATAATAATTCGTTTTAAATTATTTTCCTTAATTATTATTGAAAAATAAATCATTATGAATTATTTAAAATTTAACCATATATTTTTATTTATTCATTTTAGCAAAGCATACTTTAAAATAACTAAATTAAACAAACATATTATATATTTTTGAAATTATTAAAAAAAAATTATATGTCAATAATTAATTTAATCTAACCATTTTTTAATTATTTCATTTTTATTTAAGGAATATAAAAATCTAACAACTCGAATTTTATTCACTACAACAATATCTCATCGTTCCATTTTCATTCTTTTACGTTACTTAACGAGAAATGAAAGTGAAATGTGCAAAATGTAACCACGTCTCAAAATCTCAAACTCCATAAGTAATTGTTCCTACTTTGTATTTAGTATGATTTTGATATTATATATATATATATATATATATATATATATATATATATATATATATATATATATATATATATACGTGTTTGGTTTCAAAATATTTCGCAGGGAAAATAATTAGCAGAAAATAGTTGTGGATGGTAATCAACAGCTAGTCACGTTCACATAACGTATTATTCACTTACTGTATAACAATATTAAAATAATAAAGAAATATGAATATGTCTTTGATAATTATTAGAAAAATAATTACTTAAAAAATCTCTTCAAAGAAATTTTTTTCTCAAAATAATATGATTCAAGACATATATGTTTATTTTAGTAAATTATTATTAAGAAAAAAGTATATACTTTATTTTTTTCTGTGGACTAATTTATTCCTTTAAGAAATCTCTTTGAAAAGCAAATGTTTTATTGAAATAAAATAATCTAAACACTCATAAATTATATATGTTTATTTTAGTAAATTATTTTATCAAAATAAATCTAAATACGTGGCATTGCAGCAATGAACAACTTATATTTTCCAAAAAACAAAAGAAAAAAAAAAGTGAAGGGAAAAACACGTGTAGAAAGGTGGTAAAAGTTAAGAAAGATGCTTTCAAACGTGATTTATTTCAAAAAGAAATTAAATGACGCGAAAACTTTTATATTATAATGTAAATGCCCCATGACCTCATAAATATTTTTATTTTTTTAATTTTAAGAGAACACAAATATCCTCCGTAAAGGGACCTCATAAAATATTTAAAAAAAAATCAACCAACACATGTCTAACTCTATTTTTTATTTTTAGTGAAATTAAAAACAAGAAATACTCAGATCAAATGGCACTTAAGTATCCTATTACAGATAATAAAATATTATTTATTAGTATTTATCATAATTGTATACGGAAATCAGAACTCAAAATCATTAATTAATTTAGAATCGACACGTGTCAATTAATCACATGGAAAATCCACAACCTTATGAATTGAAATATATAATACAACAAAATGGACCACGTGGGCCTCGCTTCCCGCGTTACCCTGTTAAAGTTTTAAAAAAATATATTATAATAATAATAAAAAAAAAAAAAAAAAAAAAACGCGTAATATTTGAGGCTGATATCGTGACATCGAACAAACCCAAGAAAGCATGGACCACGATTTTCAATTTGGGCTTTGTTGTACGGTGGTAGTAGATACTGAGAAATGAGAATAACCAATGAATATTGCTGAAGGGGTGACTGGTTGAAAATGATTTTGGGAAAGCAACAATGCTTGGATAGTTGGATTATAAATATAATTAGATTACAAATAAATTGATTTACAAGTTTTTGTTTGTATATTGTATGTACTGATGGTGAGGGTTTCCAATCTATTTTGTATATTGTATGTATTGGTAGTGGTTGAATGAAAGTGAGAGTGAGAATGAACTTCACACGTCTTTTAAGAATTCGGAAAAGTAATATTTAAGTCTTATATTAAAGTGGTTAATTAATTGAAAAAATAAAGCACCATTATCACTTCATACATTATATTAATCCTCCTTGATTTTTTTAAAATGAAAAATTATACCATAACCCTATTTGAGAAGGGAAAAGTTATGTTAAAACAGAAAATATCAAACAATACATATAAAAAAATATTTGATAGACAATTACGATACACAAACAATCAGACAGTTAATTACAATACACAAATAATTAATCAGTTAATTATAAAATGTGAAAATATTTTGTGAATATATTTTGTGAATGAGTTAATTGTGTTATAATTAACTACGAAATAAAATTGATATAAAAAAAAAAAAACCAAAAAGTCTAAGTAGAACTTACTCATCAGAATAAAAATACTGGAGTTGAAACTTCTACAAGTGGAAAAGAAAAATCAAATCAACAAAATTCACAATCAGTCATCTGCATTTTCTACATCAAAATTTTGTACTTTCTTGATTCCAATGGTTCATATTCACGGGAATTTTACCGTTTATATAACTGTGATGAAAACTATGATGTGGTGCGTAAAATCAATGATCAAATTGACAGGAGCCCCCATTATTAAAGTTTTCCTGACATTCTAGGGCCCCCTATGTTTTCTACCAATGACAATGTCAGTGGCAAAAAATGTAAGCACCAATCAAATCATTGTTCAGCTTTTCCAATTTATGTTCCCTAAGCAAAAATAATGCTTAGACCGCTGCACGTTCTCGGAGCTTTGTCTCAAGATTATGTGCCACAGCATCAATAAATTCCTCCGTGTTCAAATAAAATTCCCTTGATACCCTATACATAATGCATATGTTCCAAAAAAATTAGATATGGTATTACATTTTGGTTGATAATACCCCATGCTCAAGTTTCAAACAATATGCTATGAACCAGTTTAAAAAATGGAACTAAATAACAAATAAACAGGTTTTAAGTTTCCATTAAATAATAATTCTTTTAATGAAATGCTTCAAAGTATTAGGAGACAAGAACAAGTTAACTACAAAATGTGATGCAAAATTTTCGAAGATATTTGTAATACCAATTTATTCAAAAGAGAAAGTACTGGGGAGAAGGAGATTCACTTACTTAGGTCCATGAACCAAAATTGCAAGATCCTTAGTCATCTTCCCTGATTCCACCGTCTCAACACATGCAGCCTCCAATTTATGAGTAAAATCCCGCAATTTTTCATTATTATCCAGCTTGGCTCTAGTACATGATAACAAAACATTGTCAACAGCAGATTCAGAGAAAAGGGTTAATGAGAAAGGGGAACATGGAAGAGGTAAAAAGTTCAAATCTATTTTAAAGAAGAATATCACTGCATGCCCTCTTGAATATAATTCAAAATGAGTCCATTGTCGGAAACCAAACACCGAACTACGTCTTATATGGGAGAATATCAAAAACATTTTGTGTTTCCCGCTGCAAGTCAATCTCATCTCCTTAACAAATTGCTCTGTTTTGACTAGATAACAGGACTAATCCTCATTCAGGTATTCCTAGAATCAGCAGTATATAAGTATTTACACCCAATGGTCTCTGTATATAAAAATCCTAAATTTTGCTAACTATCAAAATGGCATCCAAGTCATCACGAAAACAAAGCCACAACAGAGATGATGACTTATAGTTATCACCAAAATAAAACACAACAGGGGGAAAACAATCAACCTTCAAAATAGATTGATCTCATCCTCATAGTAGATTTCCAAAATGGCACATCATGTGTTCAATATAGTCTAGGGAAAGTTAAAATTAAAAGAGGAAGGCCATTTCCAAATTTATTGACATCAAAAGATGGTTACCACTTTCATGTGTATGCATTAAAAGGATATTACAATTCATCGAACTATATTATTTACTCCAATCCAAAACTCATGCAATAACATTGAAGTGTCCACACATACGTGGAAATGAGATTGAGAAGGGAAAACTTCCAAAGAACATCAAAATGCACTAGAATTTGCAGCTTGAATCAAGCAACAGAGTACCTATGTTCCAGTCCTCGTGTCCATGCAAATATGGAAGCAATACTGTTTGTACTAGTTTCCTGTCCCTTTTGATGAAACCGAAAATGTCGAGTTACAGTTCCATGAGCTGCCTCAGCTTCTAATGTCTTGCCATCAGACGATAACTGCAAACTTTGGTTGTGTTAAATAAATGTATGACGTTCCATAACCAAAATAGAGATAACAATGTTGATGAAAAAATGCTGACACGGTAATATTTCTAATACCCACCAGCACAGAAGTCATGAGACCCAATGAGCCAAATCCTGCACAAGAATTAAAGAAACATTATTTAAAAGATACTTCCTTGTAGCATGTTATAAGTATTCACAGCCCCAAAATTTCCAATGCTCTCATGTGCATTCCATAAATGAATAAGAAATGAAATTAGCAACCAAACCGGAACAGATACATATTCAGAGGATCAGATAATAAACAGAGTTCTCATAGCCTGTATGATCCCAATTTCAAGTATCCCAAATTCTATCATCTCTACATTCACTTATCCTGATTCACACACTAATTGAGGCAAATGGATAGAACTACTGGACTAGGATATAATGCTTTTTTGTATTGGTAAAACCTAACCACTTTTGGATAATCACAAATGTCAGGAAGGGCTAATCAACAAATTACGCCTTGATCACATCATGCATACCAAGTTCCATTTTGGACATAAATTTCACAATCTATATTACCTTGTGCAAGTAAATCACTTTGGACATCACCATCATAATTCTTGCAAGCCCAAACATATCCACCTTCACTCTTTAGTGCATATGCGACCATGTCATCAATTAGCCTATGCTCATACCTGAAGTCACTCAAAAGTATCAACCATCTGTGTTATAGTAATGCATCAAAGAAAATTGGTTCATAAACATCAAAACAAACCATATTGAGTGTTCTTCAAACTTTTGCCTCCACCTTTCTTCATAAACCTCCTGGAATATGTCCTTAAATCTGTAATAATGACAAATGGTAAATCATCTTCATTCTCCTATAACAAAAAAAAAATGGTGTCTAGAATAGATTACAAAGAAGTTTATCATACAAAGATGACACTTCAAGACTAGAAAAGCAGTAGAAAAAAACAGATATTGAAAGATAAGCTTTGTTGGATATCACTCTTATTCCTAAATCTGAATCAAGGATGGTTGCAAGAATCCAGAGGAAAGAAGTAGTACAGAACAGAATATCTCAAAGTCCAAGGAATTTGAGGGTCCTGGTTCTCCCCTCCCAATCCCTACTCAAAACTCTAAAACCTCCCCACTATTATTTCCCTCCCAACCTTAATACTTTCCACTGTGCAACTTTGAACCAGCTGTAGGTACAGTTGTCAACGGAACTGTAATTGAGTCTGCTCTAACTAACTGCTGATACTTGGGCCAAGCACCGAACAAAAATACAAAAAACTCAAGACATATAATCATAATCACCTGCCATCATATTTCTTTAGAATTGTGTTTTTGGTGCTCAAGTAAAGTGGCCATTTCTTCGAAAATGCCAGCGACATTGATGATTCAGCAAATGCTCGAATAGACTGCCATGTTAGGAAAGCTAATGTTGAAATATAACCAAGACAACAAAAGCAACTTCTTTAAATATTTAATTAAAATATACTGCTGTATATATGCTGAATATAATATGAAGCAAACCTCATCAACATTATACATAGCAAGTGCTACACCTGGGCCTTTGAAATTGTAAACATCAAGCTCTGTTGGAGCATCACCATCTTCTGGGACTAAATTAGAGGTATACAAATTTGTGAACTACATGGGTGATGTTTTAAATAATAAATTTAAAAAAGTTTCAACTCCATTGAAAACAGGGATGTGAAAATAAACATACCAAATACCAACTTAAGCTTCCCCGGTCCTCTAATTATTGCATCAGTGGCACGATACTGGTCACCAAAAGCATGCCTACCAATACAAATGGGTTTTTTCCATCCTGTAAACTAAAGAATAAGTTCTAAATGGTGCTTTCTAGTATCTCAACCTCATTAAAGATCAAACTAGAGTTAAGGCACTACCCGTAACAATTCTTGGTATGTTGCGGCATATTATGGGTTCACGAAAAACAGTACCTAGAAAGAAAGGGAAATATCACAGAAAATTTTGAAGAAGTTTGAGAATAGAAGTAATATTTTCAACAAAGAGCCAAAGCATAATTAACTTGGGTTCAGAACATTTGCTATTAAGTAACTTCATATACAACACCTTTTTATTGCCAGGATTTACATAATGTCATAGATGCTGTTAAAATAAATTACCAGATATTTATACTTGTAAAACAACCCAAGAACCAGACCGGACCTTTATTTTCACAACCTCTAAGGATTTTCCTCCTTTGACAATTAAAAAAAGCAGATGTGAACCTATAATATTGATTTTAGCAAGTGCACAACCAGTAGCAAACTATTTACAGAGAGGAAAATTGATGTATATAGAAGAAACGGAAAAAAATTCATCATTTACAGCATTCTTGTTGTCAATAATCAAGGAATATCACGCATATGAGAAGTTTATTGACATCAGAAAATTTATGAAAATTCCACTGCTGCTAACAAGACTAACAAGTTTCAATTAGAGAAAAAAATGAACTAAAAATATAGATGTGCTTCAAGATGATTGACAGGAAAAAAAGAATAACAAGCTAAAGACAAATATGTTAAAAGTTATAACAAGGGAATGTTCGGATTATTGCAGGATCAGCATATTTATCTAAAGTATTGAATAACTGCATCATAATGTACAGAAATTGTATGACAAATTTAACATTTACTAGTGTAAGTTAACAAAATAAGTAATTGAATATTGAATTTCTGCAAGTATACTATACAAAATTTCTCAGACAAAATAAAACAATATTGCCCTATGCAAACTAATAACCTACACACATGTCATCTAACTTCAATACACAAGAAGAGAACATGGGGAGGGAAGTCATTCTTGCAGTGAAGTCAATGGATAACAACATCAAATTTGATGTCTAAATTCAATATGATGAGCATGTTACAAACCATTTAAAATGTTCCTAATTGTGCCATTCGGGCTTCTCCACATAGACTTCAGTCCAAATTCTTTCACTCGGGTCTCATCTGAAAATTTGGAAGAGTTATGAGAGTATCAGTTTTGCACAAAAAAAAATAGAGTCAAGATTATGAACTAGTGCCTACTTGCTGTGCACTAGGTAATATGAACAAATTAGTACATTAAATCTCACAAAACTTGTCAGCACGGAACAAAATTGTCCATTAATTTATGAATCATCATATAGAATATTTGGTCAATTTAAAGGCAGGAACAACTAACCAGGAGTTATTGTTGCACATTTCACAGCAACATTGTACCTGCAGCAAACAGAACAAATGGGAAGGGGTTCAAGAATATGTTTATAAAAAGTAAAAGAGAGAGAATGATAGTTAAAAGCAGCATAAGAAAGCCACTAAAGGAAAAAAAAAAAACACAATGAAGTGAAAAGAAAATAAAAAAACGCAGCAAGGCAGAACAACCCTGTACAAGTCTGTAGACTGTAGCTAATGCCAAGTCCTTGAAACAGACACTGGCAGAGCACCATGCAGAGGCCAAAAATATAATCCTAGGCTGATGTAAGTAGGTTAAGGGCAGAGAAACTCCCTTAAATATGCAAGTCTTCCATTTCAACCAAATGTACTACTTGATAGCATGAACTGAACAATGCAATTGCTACAAAATATTTGCCTCTCTTGGGTAAATGGTAAAACAAAACCTTTAAACCTAACCAAAAAAGAAACTGTTAAAAGTAGGATGACAAGGGGCTCTAAAATTGTCTGAACACATACTTAGACTTCGAGCACCCTTGTGGAAAATCAAATAAGGCAAAACAAACAGCTTAACCCCATCAACTCTCTCCTAGCAAGTGGTTGTTTTATGCCTAAACCAATTTGTTTGAAACTAAATAAGCACCATGACCTGGTTTTCAAATCCTTACCATGTCCAGAAAATTTATACTAGTCTAATCTCTCTTTATACCTCCCTTTTAAGAGACCTTACTCAGCCAGAACATCCACTCTCGGCAACAACAAGAATCAAGTATAAATAGTTAAAGTTCTATACATGCTTTTCTTCACTTCCATTAATTAAAAATTACTCACTTGAGAGTAGCTTCAGCACTTTCCACAGTAACTCTGTCATCAGTGGCATCACGATTTGGAAGCCCCAAGTCAAAATACTTTATGTTCAAATCCAGGTATGGAAATATAAGCTGCAGTGACACAAAACCACTAGTTCATATTAAAACCAAATTCAAAACCACCCAAAATACCCTAAAGTTATTGTTGAAAGTTGATCATTTCAATCCTTATGTTTGCAATTTAAGGGATTTAAAACTAAAACAAGTAATTTCAAAGACTAAATTGACTAATAGTTATAATTTCAGCTATTAGTTAACAAATAAAACTCATACGCAATTCCCTAAGTGCTGTTTCGGGTGACCAAAGATATCCTCAGCTGAAAGCCAAAAGCTAATCCCTCAAAGTATTGAGATCCATTTAAAGAATTGACCTCTCCCAACATATACTCTTCCAAACACACGATCGTGAGGATAGAAACTACATGCTTAAGTGTTTCTGCAGCTCATTTCCAATCAAAACTTGAGTTTCACTTATACAAATTATCCTAACCTTTAATGCAAGCAGTTAAACATGAATTACTAAGGAGAAACTCTAATTCTGATCGAAAAACAACACCAAAAAACACCTAATGAATTACACATAAGTTTTCTATTCGGATTAATTTAGTTTATCACTCTAACAACTAAAGAAAGTAAATAACAACAAACTGAGGGATTCATACTTTATCCTTGATCATAGTCCATATAATCCTGGTCATTTCATCACCTAAACAACAAATAAACAAAAAACGAGTAAAAATTAAGTGTGACGAAATGTGAAAAAGCATATTCTCAGTGGAGTAACAAAATGTCGTTACCGTCCATTTCGACGATGGGATTGAGAACTTGAACTTTATCGAATTCGGCGCGTGAAGCATAGGAGCGAAACGTGAGGCGATTGGAGAAGGAAAGAGTGCGAGAAGCGCGAAAGAGTGTTGTAGTTGGAGTTGAAAGGAAGAAGAAATTAGGGTTTCGGAGTGTGGTTGAAGAGAACATGGTGGCGCTTAATCGAAACGCTGTTGCTCTTACCATTCGCTCTCTCTCTTTCTGTGTTAACGCTATCAGTCTCAGTTACTTTTGAACTTCGAAAGTGTCAGAGTCTCTCTGTAGCTTCGAATGCTTCACCAAAATCACGTTTCAGACGTGCTTTTCGTAGCTTTTTTCTCTTTCCTTTTCTTTTTTAATTTTTTTGTTTCTTAATTCTTATGCAAGGGAATTACATTACACCTTTTCTAAATCAAGTTAATTTTAATTTTTTTTTTAACCAAAGATTTTCTTACCTCATGATATTAACTTTTTAAAATATGTAAAAATTATTGAAATGTGTTTTTTAATTTTATTCCTATATCTTATAATAATAAAAATACTTCTTTTTTTCTAATTTTCTTTTACCAAAACAACTCTTTTATCTTTTTATATTGTTAAGAATTTCTCAAATCTTATTCATCACATGAAAATTGTTGAGAATGAACAACTAGGATTAGATGCACAAAATATTATTAACATCACATTATTTATTGATCATGTTTTTTGGGAAAATCTACAATAATCATTAGATTTTATATCTTATAATTAGATTTTTTTTCTTAGGTAGACGTAGGATTTATTTGAGTATTTTTCTTTTAGAAGAATTTATAGGAGGAAAAAAGAATTACTTATTTGAAATTTAAAGTTAACTTTCTTTTAGACAATTTTTAAAAAGTCATATATCTTCCATAGAAGTTAAAAGAGAATTTCTACAAAATAATTTTAATTTTTTAAGAAATCACTTTCTTCTACTAAAATTCCTTCTCTAAATACATCCTAAAAAATATATTCTTACTTATATAGATTATGACAACTCTTTCATCTTTTTTATATTTTAACAATTTCACAAATCTTGTTCATCACACATAAATTATTGTCCATTTGAAAAAATACATGAATACTAATTATATATTTAAAAACATTATAAATTTTATATATTTAAAAATATTTATTTATTTGTTACAATTTAAATTATTACATAATTCATATATTTAAATAAAAATCATTTATATCAATTTTATTTATATGAAAATCATTTAATTTCAAAATGACTACTAGCATGTGATATCTTATTAAACTCATTTGATCTTTAAGTCTTATAGACTAGGTTTTTCTTTCTTTCTTTCTTTCTGAAGTGGGTCTACTTAGGATTTATTTGAGTTAGAAAAAAATTTAGTAGGAAAAATAAGAAAAATTACATATTTAAAATTTTTTATCTTTTGTTTATATTTTTAAGAATTTCAAAAATCTAATTCATCCCACTTTACTTAAAAAAATTATAAATGTTAATTATAAAATAATTTATACAATTAAAAAAATTATTTATCATAAATTACAAGTGTATAAACTAATTAGTTTGTAAAAACATTTCCATTTATTTTAAATTTAATTTGAATTCTTAAACCCTAAACCCTAGTGTTGTACCCTGCGTGGCACCATTTCACGGTTTCGAAAAAATGAGGAGAACGAAGGCTCTGCTTCTCCCTCTCCGCACCGTACCGAACTTCCTGACATGGCGCGCCTTCCGCTTCCGCTCCTTCGCCACCGCCAAACACCTCGACGCCGTCACCGAGCAATTCGAAGTCGGTTCGCGCGTGATCACACTCGAGACTAACAAGATCGCGCGTTTTGCAAATGGCGCTGTCGTTTTGAAAATGGACAACACTAGCGTTCTTTCCACCGTCACCGCCGCCAAAGGCGACGCCGTTCGCGACTTCTTACCTCTCACTGTAACCATTCTCTTCTCACTTTTTTTTTTTTATATATATTAAATTCTGTTTTCTTCTGAAATATTAGTGCGTGTTTTTGGATTTCAGCTCGTTCGTTTTAAAATTTTGTAGAATAGTTCTTCATTGTTCAAGGATTACAGTTAAGAGAGCTTAATATACTTTTACGTTCATTTTAAAATCAATTTTGTAGAACAATTCTTCACTGTTCAAGATTAAGAGCTTGTTTGGATTTCAGCTTAGTATATACTCTGGCATTCATTTTAAAATCGATTTTGTTGAACATTGTTCAAGGAAGAGCATGTTTGGATTACGAGAGAGCTTAATATCCTTTTACATTCATTTTGTGGAACACTTTCTCTCTTAATATCCTTTTACATTCATTTTAAAATCGATTTTGTAGAACAATTCTACGTTGTTCAAGGAAGAGCATGTTTGGCTTACGGATTACGAGAGAGCTCAGTATCCTTTTACATTCATTTTGTGGAACAATTCTACATTGTTCAGGAATTTTATGAATGTTTGGATTTTGGTTCAGATAGCTTAGTGTACTTTTAGAATAAGCAACAAATTTTGTTCAATTTTTTTCCTAACTTTCTAGGATGCCTTTATAATACTTATCTCTGACATAGGGCTGAGCGTGTTTGTGTAAATTTTTTGATAAGTTCTTATAAGAGAAATAAACTTCTGGGTAAACTAAAATTAATTTATGCATAAACTTCAAAAACTAGTTTTTGACTTGTGCTTAAGTTCATTTTAGTTTATGGAGAAGTTCGCGTTTCTGCATATTTACTTTCTCTTATAAGACCTTAAGAAGATGTTTACCTAAACTAACCCGTAAACTACATATTTTGTACCTAAGTTTGTAGGGGGATATCACAATACTAGTCCCTTACATTAAAAAAAAAATCCAATAAGTTCCTTACTTTCATTATAGGTCCCAGTTTCTATAACATATTCTGTACTCTGAAGATTGTATCTAAATTGGCGCTTATGAAATGCCATTTGTAATGACAGGTGGATTATCAAGAGAAGCAATTCGCTCAAGGTGTGATTCCAACCTCGTTCATGCGGAGAGAGGGTGCTCCAAAAGAGCGTGAACTATTGTGTGGTCGAATCATTGACCGACCAATTCGACCATTGTTTCCACCTGGATTTTACCACGAGGTTCAGGTATGTAATGTTGCTGTTCTTTATCTAATTCATTGACAATTTTATGTATCAACGGTGTAAAGTATTTTTACGCCACCAAAGTTAAAAATCATGCTAGGAATGACTTTTAAGGTAGTTACTATAATAGTCAACCAACTTACTGTACATGTCAATTTGTCATGAGATGACATTGTGAAAACTCTTTAAATTATTTGGGAATACAACATTTAATCTTTATTATTTTAGTTTAAATTTTATACACCATAGGTGAGTGTAAACTTACTATACATGATAATCTATAAATGACTGATGATGGGAAAAACTTTTATACTGAAAGTGAATTCTAATTAAATTCTATATTTTGTTTAATTTTTTTGTGTTTTTTTTTCCTAATAGAAAATGAATGTCACTCTTAGGTAATGGCAAGTGTTCTTTCTTCCGACGGAAAACAAGATCCAGATGTGTTAGCGGCTAATGCAACTTCAGCTGCTCTTATGTTATCAGATATTCCATGGGGTGGTCCCATTGGAATGGTTCGAATCGGCAGGATATGTGGGAAGTTTATCATAAATCCTACCATGGATGAAGTAATTTTGAATGAACTATGTCATCTAAAGTGATTGTGTGTGTGTGTGTTTTCTTTTCTTTGGAACTTGGATATGTGCGAAGTTTATCTAAACCCTACCATGGATGAGGTGTTTTTTTATTTCCTGTTCTCTTATTGGTTCTAATTGTTGCATTGCAGCTTAAGTTAAGTGATCTTAACTTGGTATATGCCTGTACAAAGGACAAAACTTTGATGATTGATGTACAAGCTCGCGAGATATCTGAGAAAGACCTACAAGCTGGGTTAAGACTGGCTCACCCAGAGGTGACTTTGAAATTTCTTGATTTACTCTGTTGATAATTGAATGTTACTGAGATGGGTTGCTGTAATTGATCAGGCAGTTAAGTATATTGAACCTCAAATCAAATTTGCTGCTAAAGCTGGTAAATCTAAGAAGCAATACAAACTGTCTATGCTGTCTGACAGAACACTAGAGAAAGTTACTAATATGGCTGAGGCTCAGATTGAAACTGTTTTTACTGATCCTACCTATGGAAAGGTGTTCTATTCTTCCTCTATTCTTTTCTAGTTTTTATGTTGTGAAAGTTTGATGCTTTGCTGGCTAATTGTACTTTTGGATTGTGATATATTTTCTTCCAGTTTGAACGTGGAGAAGCATTAGAGAATATTACACAGGATGTAAAAAGTGTGCTTGAAGAAGAAGGTGATGAAGAAAGCCTAAAAGTCTTGTCAAAGGCTGTAGATACAGTTAGGAAGAAGGTATGGAGCATTGTGGCAGGTTTATTATAAATTTATAGACTACTATGCTTATTATTATCAGTGAGGAAGAATGTGTTATCTTTAATTAATCACTCTGAAAGTTTTACCATTTTATAAGAAATGTCAGCTGGTTAGAAATTCTGTATCTAGCCATAGGTATGGGGAATAAGTATTTCACGGTAAGATTATGAGTAGGGGACACATTTCAAAGGATATTTCACTTGGGCTATTGTTGGGGAAAAATAGAAAGTAATCTAAATTGGTCTAACTCAATTTCTTCCAGTGGGATATTTGTCTAATTCACTTGTAGCGATATTATTCTGGTTTTACTATTATGTCAATACCTTACAAACTTGTACTTTTGTATCATTGTTCACTTGACTCGTAAAGAGGTCTATCTATTATCAAGAGTTATTACTGGCAATGTTATCTCAAAATATTTAATTCTTAACAATTATTTTATATGCGCTTGTCATGTTGATCTCAAATGTACTCGCTGAAGATTGTTGTTTATATTTTCTTACATTATAGGTGGTCCGCAAAAGAATTATTTCAGACGGAAGTAGAGTTGATGGAAGACAGCTAGATGAAGTGAGGCCTTTGTATTGTGAAGCTGGATATATATCCATGTTGCATGGATCTGCACTATTTTCCCGTGGAGAAACACAGGTCAAATATATTTATTTTTTTTCCATTGGTTGTTGAATTGTGATTATGTGAAATAATCATTTTATTGAGTTGTTTCAGTTTGATCTGTGGTGATGTATGTTGATGCCATGGACAGGTCTTATGTACAGTAACACTAGGAGCTCCTACAGATGCTCAACGGTTGGAGTCTGTTGTCGGTCCTCCAACAAAGCGATTTATGCTTCACTATAGTTTTCCTCCCTTCTGTATAAATGAAGTTGGTAAACATGGTGGTCTGAACAGGCGTGAAGTTGGTCATGGTAAATGAGTAACTTGCTAAGACTCCATACTTTTATGGAGATCTCCCATATTTTCAAAGTAAATGTCAGAAGTAATTGGTGGGGGGAGAAAATAAATTAATGTAAACAAGGGTATATGCCATATTAAAATCAAATTTAATTGTCTTCTTTATAATATAAGGAATAATTACCAGAAGGCCGTCAAGCAAAATTTGATGTCTCTTATTATATGGAAGTATTGAGTATAAATTCAATAAGATTATGAAAGGCTTGAAATGTGATGATCAGCGCAAACCTTTGATCTATTTCTATATTGAAAGGGACTCTGAATATTATCAATTGAAAGGAAATAAACAAAACGATTTATATGAAAGAACAAAGTTACTTTACAACTATTGACTTCTTTAGGTTTGGGCTTGTTTTTGTTGACCCAGCTATATAAAAAATAATAAACGGATAGTCAAACAAGGATATTTATTTTGGAAACCAGAAAGAAACATGGTTCTTAATAATCCTAAGCAATTGTAATTTGACTTCATCAATCCAAGGTTAATTGCAGAGCTTGGCTTCTTTGTTGTTTTACTTTTGTAGGAACTCTTGCTGAGAAAGCTATTCTTGCTGTTTTGCCTCCTGAAGATGATTTTCCATATACTGTACGTGTCAACTCTGAAGTCATGGCTTCAGATGGTTCAACATCAATGGCAACCGTATGTGGAGGTACTCTTTCAACCCACAGTAAATAACATTTGTGATGTCATTTTATGATCTTAATTCACATTTAAGCTTCTGAAAATTGTTTTTTTTAATATCTTTCAAACTGATACAGTTTTAATTTGTTTAGATGGTTAAATATACATATCTCTTTTTAATAATGAGAAGAATTATTATTAATTAGAAAAAAAGAAAGTCAAAAATCAAAATAAAAGTATGATGTAAGTTGTAACTTGCAACCTGATGCACAAACAGAAGAATAGAAAGGCTTGAAATATAATGTATCTTGATCAGCCACAAATAGCAAGCAATGTACATGGACAAAATAGAGAGAAAATTCATTATGAGTATTTCTCTTTTGCAGGTAGTATGGCTTTGATGGATGCTGGCATTCCTGTACGTGAACATGTTGCTGGTGTTTCTGTGGGTCTTGTTAGTGAGCTTGATCCATCCACTGGTGAAATAACAGATTATCGGATATTGACTGATATTCTGGTATGTTCCAAAACTTGTCGAGTTATATCATTTCATATGATTTCTGTTACTCTGTTTGAGTAACATCCCATTAAAATTTATATTTTACTACTAATTTATCAACTACTTATAACTTATACTCAAGTTGTAACTCAGGGTATTCTGTGATCTTTTTGAATACTAATTTGTGTCAATATTTTTGAATGATTTCTATATTTTTAACTTGCACTATTAATGATGTTAAAAAAATAAATAATGAATTTTGTTTTACAATATTTGTTAAGAATATATAATTTAATATAGTTACTTTGTGATACTCTAATTTCCTATGTTTGACTATCAAATATATGTATTTTAATAATATTACATTTTTGCAATGTTTACCCCTGCTTTTCGTGGTATCCTGGTGTATTTCAGTGTTTCTATATTATTATGCAAGGAGGAACATGTTGAACAGAAAAGAGATTATTGATTTCAAGCAAAGTTGTTCATTTTAATTTTTTTAAGGGCTTGGAAGACCATCTGGGTGACATAGACTTCAAGATTGCTGGAACTCGAAAAGGAGTTACTGCTATTCAATTAGATATGAAACCAGCTGGAATTCCTCTTGATATCGTATGTGAATGCTTAGAACCTGCACACAAAGCTCGGCTCCAAATTCTTGATCACATGGAACAAGAAATTAATATACCTCGTAACAAGAATGACAGTACTTCTCCACGACTTGGTAAAGATTTTTTACTTCTTTTAGTTCATTTGGTCTTTGTTCCAAATTAGACTCCTTGATAATGTATGATACCCTGAACTTTGAAATTTGTTGTTGATTATGCAGCCACTTTAAAGTACAACAATGATGCTCTTCGTCGCCTAATTGGGCCAATGGGTGCTCTAAAGAAAAAAATGGAAGAGGAAACAGGTCAATTCAACTTCTGAGTTTCTTTGGAATGCTATAACAATTTTCTATTCTGTCAATTGTTTGTCTAGAAACACAGTATTTGAAGATCACTTTTATTTTTACCAGAACACCTTTTTGCTCTGATATAATATCTTCCTTAATGCATGATGTGAAACAGTGAAAAAGATATGTGGTTTACCAAAGGGATTTGTTCAACAGTTAGAATCAAAGTACTTTTGCTTGAAAGTTTAAAGGCCTGGGTTTTATTCCTGCTGCTAACAATTCCCATGGTAAAAGATGTGTATATATCATGGTAAGCTCTTGCCAAGTTGCCTTGATCTTGTGAAGTGAAGGGAGGCCTGCTATGGTGGCAACGTAGACCATAATGGCATGTTTATCTGGCAGAATTTTGGCCTTTCACCATTGATAACACCAGTTTATATCTAAATTCTCTTAAAACATTAAAACCCTATATTGAAATATTGTCCTTTCTTTGGCTTCTAAATATGAGCAGGCTTTCAACAGATTTTTTGCATGCTGTATTATGTAAATTTGAGGAACAGAACACATTTACTGAACATGTTATTATGTTCTACAATCAGGTGCAAGGATGTCCGTAGGTGATGGAACACTTACAATAGTTGCTAAGAATCAATCTGTAATGGACAAAGTACTAGAAAAGGTAGTTCTTCTGTTCCATTGAACCATTAATTTATTCTCGTAATCATAAGTAAAATAATTCTGTCCTATATCTGGAATTGATGTGCTGATAATATCACACAGTAATGTTTTTCTTAAGAATTAAGCTTTGCTCTTGCAAACCATTTTATTCTATACATTTGTTAATATACTGGAAACAGACTCCTCCATGTGGAGACTGGCATACATCTGCCCTTTAGTGGGAGCTTCTTGTGCTAAGTCTTCTGTTAAGTTCATTATTTGTTCATATACATGTTGATTTATGTGTATACTAATGATGAATGATGAAATATCCACCCTCATCTTTTTCCTTGTGGGTCTCATTCTGAAATGCAACTGTCTTGTTTGTCAGATTGATTTTATTGTGGGCCGTCAAATTGAAGTTGGAGGTATCTACACAGGTGTTGTCTCCAGTATAAAAGAATATGGAGCTTTTGTGGAGTTTAATGGTGGCCAGCAGGGCCTACTCCACATTTCTGAGTTATCACATGAACCGGTACGTGTGATTTTAATTATTTTAATTGCTCATCATTAAGATTAATGTGTTGGGTTGGCTGGCTATTAACAAGCATAGCAATTTGCATGTAATAATTTGGCTTTAATCACTGTGCATCCTTAGGTTTCCCGAGTTTCAGAGGTTGTCTCTGTTGGCCAGAAGATTTCTTTGATGTGCATAGGCCAAGATGTTCATGGTAACATTAAATTATCCCTTAAAGCAACTTTGCCTCGTCATGGAGGATTGAAGACTAATGATGTAGTCGAAGGATCTGTTGCATCTGCAAAAGAAACAGCCAACATTTGGGCACCAGTTGAGAATGTGTCTAGTACACAAGAACAACAAAATTCTGCTTCTGCGTTATCTTTAGGCGATCTTGAGTTAAGTGAAGCAAGCTCCCAAACCTCCCAAGTACCAGTAATTTTAATACGTAGTGCTGCAGAGTGTGATGAAGAGGAGAAATCTTCCAGCTCAAATCTGTCTTCAAAAGTTCCTCACATAGATGATGGGGTGCAATTGGATCGCAAGTCAAAATCTCGTCGATCTCAAAACGCGATTGATTCTTCACATAAGTCAAAATCTCGTAAATCTCAAAATGCTGATTCTCCATCTTCTCATTCTGGCCCCTTGCCATATACAAATGTGAAGAAGACGAAACTTTCGACGCAAGAAGATTCAAAATCTGATCTTCAAAGGCCAGAGAATAAAGATCTGAAACTTGGAACCAAAGTAACTGCCAAAGTTTATCAAATTCGAGCCCATGGGTTAGTGTTGGATTTGGGTGAAGGACTTCGAGGAATGTACCGGTTTGAGGTAGGAGTCATCTTTGTATATGTTGAGGAGATTTTCTTTAGTCATTTGGTATTTCTTTGTTAATCATATTGTATGTCTTTTTAGTGGCCATTGTGATGCAATTATCATACATTATCTGTTCCTCAATGGTATTGCTTTGTGGGTCATTTATGCACACAAGTTCACAGACTTACAAATTGACTTCTTTATTTCTTCTTGCTTCCCATTTCTGCAACCATTGATCTATTTCATTATAGCATCACTTCACATATAACCTCAAGAATTCCTTTAACTTCTAAGACCCACAGCACAATTATTAAATTATATTATTCTCTTCCTCTTGATGTGTCACCGCCTATCCACTATTTTGCTTGCATCATGAACCATCCAATTCACTTGCTAACCTATTTTTGTTTTGTCATGCAGGATAATAACAAGAAGGACTTTAAAATAGGTGATGAGATGCGAGTTGTGTGCTCAAGCTTTTCCAGCAAGGGAATTCCAGTATTGACTTTTGAGGATGATAAATAACTTCCTACTGTCAACTCCTTTCATGAGAGATTCAATGGATTTAAACTGACCATGGTTTAGGGGAAAAAACTTTCCTGCAAAACCAATGGTTTTTATTGAAAATCCGGTTTTCTATAGAGCCTACTAACACCAATTTGATCTCCATGTAACTTGCCATGAGCCGCAATGATGCTTAATAGTCGTTGAGCTGCTGGGATGTGGTGATGGACTTTTGGAACTTTTGGGCTGCTGTGTCCCTAGATTACCAGTATGAAGCTTGTGAAAGTTGTTGAAAAATGGGTCTTTTAGAGATGCTTGATGCAAGTTTGCCATCATGGCTGCCATTTCACAAAATGTCATTGAGTGCTGAACGTCCATGTAACCGGCTGAAATGTAGTTGTTAGTTATCCGTAGTATCTTATAAATGTATAAGGCATATTCTTGATGGGTTTTGATGCCCAGCTTGATTCATTATATGTTGATTAAATGGTTTGGCCACTTTTGTGATGCCAAAGAATTACCTTATTCGTTACCATCACATTTCATCTTCAATTGGTAACCTCAACATTTGATGTATTGAAGTCATCTAAGGCTTTAAATTTTGGACATGAGTCTATTATTCTTGGAAGTGTTTTCTATACATTGAGAGTGGCCACCTTATATTGAAAAAGAAATTACTAAGCCAACAGCAAAAGTGGTGATAGTTAAAAATTTACTGCAAAGAATGTAAGCATGTAATGTGTTATTTTTTTGAAAGGAAAGAATGTAAGCATGTAATCTTTAGTACCTTATAATTCCCGAGTTTGTGTCCAGAAGACTTAAATAAGATGATGATGATGAAGGTCATGCTCATCTTGAAGGAGTGATGATTAGGGTCAAATTTTTAACAAAATGTTATGATGAGAGGCCAAAATGTAAGAAGAGTGTTATCAGTTTATTGGAGATCAATTTTTCATTTTGATTTTAAACCATTACCGATGGTTATTATACTTAACTGGTCAGTAGCAGAATTAGTAGTTTTTCATGCTATAACAATCTTCCGTTCCCGATTCTTATGTTTTCTTCTATTAAAGAAATGACCAAAAATTATTTGTAATTTTCTATGGAGTAGATAAGCATTACTACGACCAGGATATTCTCACATTAAAAAGTCTTAACAACACTAACTTATCTAATTTTCTGTTTATTACGACAACTTGGAAGTTACGAATGGCAATTAATCACTTGAAAATTTGACCTTAAAGAGCATTAACCAAATATTGACTCTAACATGGTTATAAATAAGTTGTTTGTACGTATGTAGTCGGGTAGTGATCAATTTTAAATTTGTAGTCAATTGCATTATGCAGCTAACTAGTCAACTCACTTACGGAACATATGTAATATGCAGTTAACTAGTCAACTCACTTACGGAACATATGTAATATGTATTTCTCTCTTTTCAAATTTTATGACGGGTTGTTTACATATTGTAGTTAGTTATCTACCAGATATTTTTCACGACGATTTAGGACTCTCGTCAATGTGAGTAATATATTTTAAAAAATAAAAATAATATTTATTATCATATATAAATATAAGTGAAAAATTAAGAATAATGGGTTTAAATATATAAAATTAAGGATGACAAAATATGAAATTTAAGATATTTATACATAATTTTTTAAATTAAAAGGAGTCCGTTTAAATAGATAAAACTAGTGAGAGTAAAAAATAAACAAATTAATGTAATTACATGTAACTTTTACAAAATAAGGGAATAAAGGGTTGATGCATTGGTACATCCTCAATTACATGCAGGTCTACCTATGTAGTTAGAGATTTGATCCCATGTGTATGAAAAACATTCAATAAGAGAGATCTCGTCTGTTAAATAAATTTTCATAAGATTAACACTTAACTTTCGGTGAAGAAATATCTCAGTTAAAGAAAATCACAAATCTTAACAAAATGAGTAAGACCTCACTCTTTTACAGTCAAAACATATGATTATTCTTGTATTTGCTAGTCAACTATATACAGTCAAAACCACAAAAGTCAGAAACAGCTGCTCAATTTTTTTTTTTGTGGGGGGGGGGGGCTTGGTCCGAATAATTGGTGGTTTAGATAAGGAAAATCATGAACCCTATATTTTAATCTTGGAACATATTAGTGGAAAGGAAGAGTGATAGAAAAAGTCAAGTCAACACCTTAAACCTTAGTCAAAGTTTAATTTGGACACTTCAGTCAACAACAAGAAATATTGACACAACCTAGTGGAAAGAGGTATAATAGGAAGTAGTGAGTAAATCATAATGTGTCATTGATGTATATATTCTACATAGAAATATTCTCTTATTTAAGTTGGGTCAATTTTTAGACAAATTAAATTGAATAACTTGTAAGTTAGCCTCAAAACAAAAGGGTGACCCAAAAAGAATGAGTCCAACATCCAATAATATTATTTTGATTCTTTGATATATTCATTACTTCTAGAAACTTTGACTATAATTTTCAAAAGTTGTTGAACCCTATTGCTCCCATATTTTCCCAATAAAAACATCACCATATTAGCACGTTGAAGAAAATAAATAATTGAATTAATAGCTAACAAAATTGTTATTGATCTCAATTGTAATGAATTAGATTGTTCTCGTATGTTTACTTTAGAGTGTATTACATATGTTTATTTTAGAGTGTATTAGAAAGTCAATTTTATATCTTAATGAAAATTACTTAGAAGATAAGTGCAAATATTCTAAATAATTAGACAAACAATTAGTTATAAAATGTGAAGAGAAAAAAATACGTATATATTCTGTCTTATTGCATATTGCAGTTGATCGCATTTGCAATCACAAAATTTAATAAGTCGATGACATTTGACTTCTAATCTTAATGTAGTTAATGATTCATATTAGTTTTTCATGAAAATATTTCGGTGTATAGATTTTTAGTTTCTCATTGAAAGTAAAGGTATAATTTCCATTTTTCTAATCGAGAATTTTTGTAAATGTATAAAAAAATAATTTGAGTGACACGCAAGCAAGAGAAATATTAGAGTAAGTAGCTGACAAAATCATATTTTTATTTTGATATTCCTTTTATTTGTATGTTACTGGAATATTTAAAGAGATTTTACAACATCATTCAATAAAAAGCATTGATGTTATATATTATAAGCTACTAAATTTTTACAATAATTATATTATACTCAGTTTATCTCTTTATTTTTTATTTTAATGAAATATTTTACTTATAAAAACAGATAAATAAATAATTAAAAATTTATGATTTAATTCAATAAACAAATTGTGTACAATAAATTAGTTAATTTTTATAATAATTATCTTAAAATTCATATCTAACAATAATTTTAAATTTCTTTTTAGTTCCTGAAAATATAAAATCCAGTAATATAGTTTTTTTTTTAAAAAAAAAAAAAAAAAAAAAAAAAAAAAGAAGCAAAATTATCCTTTAAATGATAACGTAACAGTCTAAGTACATGCACATTAAATTCAAACTAATGGAATGTTATTAGAAATCATCCTTAACAATGAATCTCACATATACTTACTTTAAACATTCCTTACTGTGTTTATGTTCAAAAGTGGTGATATGAAACATTCCAACATGATTGATAGCAACAAGAAGAATGAAAAGTCCAAAGTGTCAACCACACACTACTATGGTTGCATCAGTCACAATTGTTTATCTCAATTTTCACAATATCAAATATCACAACCATGAGGTTTAGAATTAGAACCTTGATAACAAGCATGTCTTCAAAATATCACAACAACAACAACAATCCATCATGTGTTGTTGTTATCTTCACAATGATAACTCTCTTGTGTTGTTTCTTCCACTCAGCACTATCTGATCCAAGAATCTTAATAGTGGGGCAATACTGTGGCACTAAGCCATCATCATCACAAAAGGGTGATAACTACCTCTCAAGTTTTGTAAAAGAAATGGAAAAACTTTCAGAACTTGTTAACAGAAACAAATGGGGAACTCACTCTGAGAACAACATGTCATCATCATCATCATCAAAAACTACTCCTATGTATGGTTTGGCACAATGTTTTCAAGACCTTTCTCACACTGATTGCCTTCAATGCTTTGCTGAGAGCCGAACCAAGCTTCCTAAGTGCCTTCCTTCGGTTTCTGCTCGTATATACCTTGATGGTTGTTTCCTTAGGTATGATAATTACAGTTTCTATTCTGAGGACACTGACCCTTTGAGGGATGCAGTGAATTGTACCACACAGTTTGGTGATGTGGTTGGTGAGGCAGAGAGGTTTGTGGAGAATGTTGGAAAAGTGGTTGAGAGTGTGGTGAGTGAGGCAGTGAGTGAGGGAAGAGGGTTTGCTGTTGGAGAAAAAGAGGGAGTTTATGCATTGGCACAGTGTTGGAAAAGTGTTGTGGGAAAAGGGTGTGATCATTGCTTAAGGAAAGCTGGAAATGAGGTTAGAAAGTGTTTGCCTAAGAGGGAAGGGAGGGCCTTGAATTCTGGTTGTTATTTGAGATATTCAACTGTTAAGTTCTACAATCAAGGTGGTGGAGATGGTGAAGGAGATGGTAAGAGTGTTGTTCTAGTTTGAAGTTTTTATATTCTTCATTAGTTGTTTGGTCTAAACTTCTCAATAAGTACTAACAAGAGAGAAGAGAAATAAGAAGATAAAATAAATTGAACTTCTTTCACAAGTTAATGTCAATTCATATACTTCAACTTTTTTGGAAATTCTCTTATTTAAATTTTCGGATGCTGAAGTGCAGAAGTTGATTTTAACTTTGTTTGATTTACTTTGCTTTTTCATTTTCTTCTTGTCAATTGGAAACTAAAGCTCAAGTAGGAATTCAATTATATATTTTTACTAGGCAATTTCAAATTCTTTTTGCTGTTTATAGAATATATATTGTCAAATGGAGAGGAAAAGAAGATAAAGATGAATTTGTTATTCTATTGTTGAGACTGAAATGCTGTTTTTCAACTTTAACTTTCTTTCCTATAGCATATAGCTCTTAGGTTTGTTTTGGTATCTAAACTTTCTCCTGAATAGATTCATAGATTCTAGTTCATAGATGACACATATATTGTGTTAGTCCATTTATTTTTATAGAAAAATATTTGATAGACAACTGCAATACGTAGACAACCAGTTATAAAATGTGAAAAGAGAGAAATACCTATATGTATAAGTATATGTTCAGTTGGTTGGTTGGCTGCGAAGTAAAGTTGATTTTTTATATACATGTTAATGCAATTGTCCATGTTTTCATTTTTCAGATTCTTCTAGAAAACGACTAATCATAGCAGCAGGGTTAGTCTTGGCTGCAGCTGTTGTAGTGCTCTCTCTTGCAGCATCTTATGTGGCCTTCACCAAATTATCAAAGAGAAAAAGTAATGGCTTGAAGAACACTATTGTCAAAGCAATAAGATATATTTGGAATGATTTTTGGTTAATTTTTTTTTCTGATGTTGTATTTCATTTTTTTCACTCAGATAACAGATTTATTGAGATTCCCTCTTCCTTAAAGAATTCTAGCTTGAATTACAAATATGAAACTCTTGAGAAGGCCACAGATTATTTCAGCTCTTCAAGAAAAATAGGCCAAGGAGGAGCAGGTTCTGTATTCAGAGGGACTCTCACAAATGGGAAAGATGTTGCTGTTAAGAGATTGGTCTTCAACAATAGGCATTGGGTGGATGATTTCTTCAATGAAGTAAATTTGATTAGTGGAATACAACACAAGAACCTTGTCAAACTATTGGGTTGTAGCATTGAAGGCCCTGAGAGTCTCATTGTGTATGAGTACTTACCTAACAAGAGCTTAGATCAATTCATTTTTGGTAAGTTCCCTTTTCTCTCATAATAATTCTACATTAAATCATTGTACTATGTTTCCAATTAATTTTCTATTTGGATTAAATGTGTTTTTAGTCCATGCAAATTGGATAATTACAACTCATCATGTATGATTAAATTTGCTGACTTTAATAACTAAAAAATCCTATCAAACCTTACTTCTAAGCGCATGTTCTGGTACCATTTGAAGATTTTCAAAAGTAATATGAGAACAAACATCATTTTCCAACGGTTACCCAAACATGGACTAATTTGTTGGCAATGTAAAATCTTTTATATCGACAATGTGTGATCATTAAACTCTTATAAAAATGTATCAAATATGGTTCTTGACTTCTTATTCTTCATAAAAACTCTGGTTTTGGTCTCTCATTTATGGAAATAAGAACCACCTATAACACATTTCCATGGTTGAGGTACCAAATGGAGACAATGTATTGAAATCTTTTAGTTTATAAGAAAAGGACAATATTTTTTAGGATTAGAAGTGAATATTATTCTATATAAAGACTAAAAACATATTTAAACCTTTCAAATTTCATAAAGTCAAGAAACCAACACTCAAAATTGTGAGAAATATTTAAAGCCAACTTTAATACAAACCAACCAACTAATTAACAAAACGTGTACGCGTATGTATTTTATTTTATTAATTTTTTCTCTTTATTCCTCTTTCTTTACATTTTGTAAAGTAATTGATTGGTTGACTTATATTAGAGTTGGTCACCAAACATTGCTCTAAAAATACTTATTATATGTAGTTATGTGAAAGTGACATACTAATTTTCTTTGCAGAAAAGGACAAGACAAAGATTCTAAGATGGAAGCAGAGGTTTGAAATAATTCTTGGAACTGCAGAAGGTCTTGCATATCTTCATGGAGGCTCTGAAATAAGAATCATTCATAGAGACATCAAAAGTAGCAATGTTCTTCTTGATGAGAATCTCCATCCCAAGATAGCAGATTTTGGTCTTGCCCGGTGTTTTGCTGCTGATAAAACTCATCTAAGCACTGGAATTGCTGGAACACTGTAAGTCCTTGATTTCAGCACATGATATTGTGCATGCAAGTAATAATACCTACATTTCCAAACTATTGCTTTCTATCAAAGTAAATTATCAATGATCCCTAAATTATTGTTTTTTATCCTAAATAATACATAAAATATTAGAAATTATATAAATAATTCTTGAAATATTAAAAATATGCTACATTGTCCCTTAAGTATTAAAAAGTCTTCAAATTAGTTCCTCAAAGAGACTAAATTAATGAATTTTTTATAGTTTAAGTACTACTTATAAAATTTTATTAATTTAAGACTATTTAGGTTAGAGCATAATAATTATGGGATCAAATTGATGGTTTATTCAATCCTGTTAATATGTATTCTATTGGTTTTTTGACGGAAAAATATTTGGTAGACAATTGAAATACGCACAAATAATTAGACAACTAGTTATAAGATGTAAAGAAAGAAGAAGAAAAAAAAAAACATAAATGTTTTGAGTAAAATAGTTGATTGGTTGCTTATTGGAATTGACCATGAAATAAAGTTGTTTCTACGGACTAAAATGTTATACTATTTTAGGTAAAGAAAACAAAATAAGCTTTGACTAATTTGTTTATGAATAACATGTTGTCTTACAAAAGTGCATTGCATTAAGGTGATCAATGCTTTGAAGTGAAGTGTCAAGAACAGATTTTCCAATTCAAATTTCTAACACACCCCATTGCAAAATGGCACTGATATTATATAAAGAAACCATTCAAGTTGTGTAGTTTTTATTCATTTTGTAAATCAATTTCATAGTGTTAAGTGACACTAGCTTTTTCCATTTCTTGGAGCAGAGGTTACATGGCTCCTGAGTATCTCATTCAAGGACAACTTACAGATAAAGCTGATGTTTATAGTTTTGGAGTGCTTGTTCTTGAGATTGCAAGTGGCAGGAAGAATAATGTCTTGCATGAGGATTCTTGTTCTCTTTTGCAAACAGTAAGACTTGTCCTTAATTTGCATAAAACTTGGAATCACTTTAATTATTATGCCTTTATTATGTAAGCACTTTTGTATAAGTTGTTTCTAGAATTAAAGAAAAAGTATGGTTAAATTCTTCTCATATTAGTTGTAAGTTTTTTTCATGAGTTATCATAACTTTTAAGAGAAGAAAATAAGAAGAAAAAATGAATTTTATTTCTCCAAAAGTTAAAGATATGAAATTTTCTAACTCATTAATAAAAACTTATTTTAAGTTAATTTTTTTTTCCTCTTATAAATCCTTTCAAAGAAAAATAAAACTCAAATTAGGCTAAAAATAAGGTATATAATATAGAAAAATGTTTGGTAGACAACTATAATAGACAGACAATCAATTACAAATATGAAGAGAACGTGTATATATATATATATATATATATATATATATATATATATATATATATATATATTCTGTAATTGAGTTAGTTGATTAATTGTGAAGTAAAATTGTATAATGTAACTCGCTGATTAATTGTGAAGTAAAATCGTATAATGTAACTCACTGATTAATTATGAAGTAAAATCGTATAACATAACTCATCTCATTATATATCATTGTATTAGTCCAAATAACCTATAAATATGCTCTTTTAGATGAATCCTAAATTATTCATGTTTGTCATTACCAATGTAAAAAATTGTCCTTTTGGCACCAGGTTTGGAAACTTTACCAATCAAACAGATTGGCTGAAGCTGTTGATCCTTGTTTGGGAGGTGATTTTCCTGCAACAGAAGCATCAAGAGTGTTTCAAATTGGATTACTATGCTCACAAGCTTCTGCTTTCCTAAGACCATCCATGGTTCAAGTTGTTTGCATGTTAAGTAATTCAAATTTGGATGTCCCTATACCAAAACAACCTCCTTTTTTGAACTCTAGATTGCTAGATCAAACAGCTCCACATGGCTTCAGCACTGACACTATTGGTGTGTCTTATAGCTCCTTGGAGTCCTCTAGTACATGTAGCTTAATTAGGCCATCAAGAAGTGAAGACACAATTATGGAAGCTTAATTCCCAATAATTCCATGTTTTTGGTAAATTCATATTCAAAACCTTAACTTCTACAGATCATATGTATATCCTTAACTTTTTTGTAAGACAATTTCCACTGCCTTGTTACATTGTCTTGACTAGTATATAATTAATTGTTAAAGATGGGTTAACTTTTTAAATTTGCTTATTATATGAAAGATGTTATATATATTTATTCTTTTAAACCTCAATTACATAGAAAAATATTCAATAGACAATTAAAATAGATATATAATAATATATAAAATGTAAAAAAAAATACATAAATAATTAATTATTGTATATTAACGATAAAGTATATTATTAATAACTGGATCTTGTACAACTTACCTTTCTAGTATTGATGTGAAACAAGATTTGGCTGCAGTAGCTGACTTTCAAATTGACAGTGATGTAACAACTTTCAAGATTTTAATATAACATCAATTTCCATTTTTGATGTAACAGCTTGTGAGTTTACTTGTTATTCATTATGATTATGACTATGTGCTATAAGCAATGTCTAACCAACCTGGTGAAATCAAGATATTTTGTTTTTTTTAGTTTTGTAATTTTCTTATAATATTAAGGAGAAAATGATTTAAAAGATAATATAATTGTAAAGATGTAAAATTGTTAAGTTTTAACAGCACCAAGCTGTGTTGAGGGTTTTTTTTATTTTATTTTTTTGTGAATAAGGCTGTGTTGGGATTTCACTTGTCAGAAAGCATAGAAAACAATTATCCTATTGAGTTATTTTTTGCTTGATCTAAAATAACTAATTATATATTTGGTAGAGAAAAACGAAAATAAAGAGGAAAAAAATACAAATAATAATATATTGTCTTATATTTACTTAGAGAAAAGGTGGAAAAAAAAATTGACTTCTAACCAACCTCTTTCTTTCCATTTAAACCAGAAGGTATAACTTTACTACTGAGTTGCAAACTATTGAAGTTATGGTGTTTCCATTTAGATCATTTAATTGTTTTTACAGTCCTTTTTTTTCACTTTGAACATTTCAGTTTTAAGAAGTTCATATTGTTAGTTAAGAATCACATTAAATAATTTAACATTAAAAATGCCATGTATTTTTGTGTCTTCTGACTATTGAGATGCTTAACATACTCTAACTTAAATCAGCTATAAAATATCAAATTGATTTTGTATTCATTAAAAAAAATTCAAAATTCAAAATCCAAATCAAACCAAACCCAAAATATCTTAATCAACTAGGACCTACATTGTCTCATACGTAAAGATCCAAGACTGCATTCTCTGTCCATTTGTTCATCCAGACCAATGAACAGACCCAACAAATCATACTGTTTCGTCTTTGGACCATTTAAGAACTCACATTAATCAATTTTAGGTACGTTTTCATTTTCTAAGGTGTCAGTTTTGACTATCACCTTGACCAATACTTCGTCTTTTTTAAACTAAAAATGAAAGTCTACTAATAATAATGTCTAAAAGCATTTGTTAAAAAAAGTTAAAAATGAAATATTCAGTATACCATAAACTTGACTTTTTTATAAGTTTTATCTTTGAATTCTTAACATATTGTCTAAAAAAACTCAGTAACACTTACCTTAAAATTAACTCACTGTATAAGATTCTGATATTTCTTTTCTGCACTCTCAGAATCTCAGTTCGCACTGTTCAACACATTCCGGAATAGATATTTCAGAACGTATTACTCCAGCGTAATACTTTAACAAATTTCAGAATTGACATTTTAGGAAGTATCAATTTCTTACTTTTGTAAAATTACATAATCTCAAACAAACTAAAACTTCAAAACTAACAATAACTACGAATAATCAAGAAGTGGCAGAGGAAGAATAGGGGCTGTGACAGAGTGCAGACATATCCCAATCTTACAAAGATGTGAATTTTTTCATGTGAGATGTATCCCCTTTTTCTTTGACAGTTAGTATTTGACAGTTTACTTTAATTGGAAGTAATAACCAGTCCTGTCTAAACCATCATTCATCTACTCTTCATGCTCCCCTTTTTCTTCTTCAATGAATAACATGACTAAAATTATTATGATTTAAGATGTGTTTGGAAAACCGTTCGTTGTCCGTTGAATGTGAATTTAACATTTTTCTTTAGTCATGTTCATTTTCTAGGAATGTAGGAAAAGGGGAGTCAAACGGCAAAACAAACAGACACACTTGTTAAGTTGTTTTCACCAAGATGCTTCCAATTCTATTTCTAGCAAAGGAGAATGCTTCCCAAAATGGTAAATGAGGCAAAGTCCACCAACTACCAAGGATTCCAACCAAAGTGAACTTTTGATCTCTTACTTCAACAGCAGCCAAACAAAGAAGCTTATAATCCTGCACTTCAACTTTGCTGGCATATAGTGACTGCACACAAAAAGAATCACCAGATGTCAGAGGCAATAGAAAGATCTTAGAGTAATCCGTGAAAGTCAGAGCATAAGATCTTAAGGGTTGCTTAAATTCCCTTCTTTTTTCTGTTTCAAAAACTGCTTTCTAAAACAATTTCAAGTTACTCAGCAATCAATTTCTCGTCCAAAATCTATCAAGTTTTGAAATTTGTTCCAAAATTGTTTTAAGCACCAAAAAAATGAAACGGTGGAGATGTTTTCTCATTATCTTCTTTTGTTTCCTTCAAATGCTCCGTTCAAATGCACATGGGACTAACTTTTAGAAAACAAATGTGCTCATGGACAAACTTTTACCAACCCGCAGATCAACTATATCAATGCTTAAATTATTGCCAGTAAAAAAATGCATAAATTATTACATCTGAATATATGATTATAGTATCATTAAACATGCGAGTTGATTTGCTGGAACATGCAAAACTACACCCAATTTGCTTTCAGCCTTTCAAAAGGGTGCAAGTGCAGATGAGAAAAAATGCTGATTTCTAAACAATATATCATGATTGAATGCTGTAGGTACTAAAAAGGAAATTCAATTATTTCATCAGTTTATCATAAAATGACATTAGAGTGAAAGTGGGAAAACAGAAATAGTCCATTGGATTTCCATACTATAAACATGAGCAAATATATAAGATGGCCATGCACCTTCACTCTAAGAAATCGAGTTTCTTGGCGTATAAACTGTTGGCACAACTGCAATATAAGAAATTTTAATCAAGACGTCAACTAAAATAAAATGGCATGAACCCTACCAATGTTCAAAAAAGTATAGTTTAAGAATAAGGTCACAACTTCTTACAAGAAAAAGTTTTCAGATAACAAAAACTGAAGTGTTATCCAATGAGATGGGTTGAAAAATCAAATACAAAAATCTTAAGGTGATTGGAAATTGGATAAAAAGAAATCCAACAAAGATGTTGAGCTACATTCTGCAGTTTACGCTGTCAAATTATTAATGCAGTATCTGACCTCATCAACAAATACATAGACAGAGAAAGGGTTGGGCTTTGTGCTGAGGAGGAATAAAGTAAGTTTAATGAATAATATTGGAATTGAGTCATCCAAGTTTGTCAACACTGTAAGAAAGAAAAAAACAGGCAGCCAAAATTTCCTAGTCAATCTCCACAACTGATTCACATTCTCTTCCTCCTCTGAAATGTCCATTGTTTCATGATCATCCACCAATGCATCACCAGCTACTTGTTGCAAATAAAACACTCTTGTTATTGAAAGAAAAAGAAGGCACTGTGCACAGTTACTAAGAAAATAAACAGAAAAGCTAAAGTACATGATACCAATTAGATATGCAGCTCACCGTCCATGGCATGAGCTATAATCGGTGCAGATGCAATTGACACACCTAAAATGCTTCCACAGCACGTGTAACTGCCTGAAATATGCACCAACAATTCCATCATGCAACAAAAATTGATACTAGTAACAAATAATCAGAAGGATGAGCCAACAACAATCAAGTCTAGCATATTTCTTTTGGCCATCACAATGAATAGCGCCATGTTTATGAGACATTCCCAGACACTAGAAACTTCTTAAATCAAAATATCACATGCGTGCATGTGAGCCCAAAGAATCAAACATTCAAACAGCACTACCACAGCTGAATTGAGACAATACAAAACTAAGCTAGTATTAAATTTAAAACCAAATAATAAGCAAAGGAAACTTCATCTCTAGGATCTAGCTAATGGATACTAACTACAGAGTACTAGTCTTGCATTGTACAATTTCTATTTAATACTGGCTATCTCTAGAAACTTCTGAATTCCTAGTAGAAAATGATGATATTCAATATTACCTCCACCAAAACTTCAGAATAACCAATCCTACATTTTCATTGGGATTTTCCTAGAGTTTGCAGTTGTAGCTAGTGCACTATTGCATTGATAGATAAATTAAAATTATAGTAAATAGTACATTTTATACTGTCCTTTTTTCAATGTACAATGGTGGCACTGAGAATAGAACCCCTGACTTCATGAATACAGTTATATACTATATTTTGTCATCTCTAATTGACTTGGGACTTAGTTTTTCCATTTACATGCTACTGAAATCACTCCACCACTAGACCAAACTTAGTAAATTAGATTTTATACTGTCAGCTAATAAAAAATTACCATGTAAGAGTATAGTTCAGTTAGTTTTTACAAGAACTACCTTAAAAGTCATCTCTAGCATGATTTTTTTTTATCAATTTAACCTGCAAAAACCTTATACGTTGTCCGTGCAAATAAATTAAACTCTAGAAATCAAAGTGACACAAACAAGCTAATTTAATTTCTATACATAGTCAAATTCAAAAAATAAAAAATTAACATTGTATTTTCTCAACCAAGTTATTGGTACGAACTATATAACTGCAGCAAGCATAATTAATTTCATCTGGAACCTTAAACACACACAATGTGAGTATTCCTCTTCTCAAGATAATCAATTCCATAACCAAACTTACCAGAATTTGATTTTTACAACCACTTGATTAAGACATACAAGTCATTACCATTTATGCTAATGATTTTATCATCATCAAAATCAACCAACTTATCATATATGTAAATTTGTGATTGGATTACATTCACTTACACTACATAGACTATTTTCTCAAGGAAATTTACGAGAATTAAACAGAAAAATTAAAAATATTAGCAGTTAATTAACATAGAAAATTGATTATTGCAAAAAAAAAAAAAAAGTAACAGAAAGAGTAAAATTACCGGAAACTCGGAAATTGCGAGCAATGTTGAGAGGGGAAAGAAAGATGAAGGAGCGATGGGAGAGTGAGAGTTGCATGCTCTTCGCTTTCAGTAGAGAAGAGAATTTCAATTTGTTGAAATCTGAATCAAAATTGAAAAGAACAAAAATTATAAGAAGAAAATGAAACAAATGAAGAAGAAGAAGAAAAGTACTAACTGGTAGAGAGAGTGAAACGAGAGATTGAAGAAGAAGGAATCGAAAATCTGCATAGATTAAGTAACTTTAAAGTCTGAATTTGACCCTTCATTTTCTCTTTCTTTCTTTCTTCACTCTTTCTTCACTCTTTCTTCATGCTACTCAAATACAATACTTGTACTTTACTTCCATAGTTATGAGTTTTGAGTTTTGAGTTTTGAATGTATAAAAAAAAAAAAAAAAAACATAATTAGAATTAGTTGTTATAGAGGATTTTTTTTTTTCAAAATTTTCAATGTTTTTAAATTTTTTCTTTTTTTAACAAATTTTTCGAATTATATTTGTTTATTTATTTTAGGTAAAGTTAATCTAAAGTTAAAAAAATATGTTTTGGTATAATGTACAATGTTTGCAGTAGTTGTGATTAAAAAATTAATTGAAAACATGTATTATACACTATGAGGTTTGAAGGTGTCTATTGATAATGTAAAATTACTTTACTAAGACAATTAATTATAAATTATATTTCATAAGATTTTTATAAATTTTATTATATAATAAAGTTATTATAAATAATAAATTATGATGAATTATTAGTGTATATAGCTTTATCTCACAAACTATATAGGTACACTTAATAAGGTCTTTACTTTTTTCTTTTTTTTTTTTTTTTTGTTGGGCATGTACTATACAAAATATTTATCACTAAATACAGTGATAAGTGATAATTCGTTGATAATTTTGAGTGTACATGATGTGAATATTCTTGTTTTAAGATAATATTTTATTGCCAAAGTGATTAATATTTAACAATTCAATTACTTGGTTAAAGGAGAACAATTCATATGATTTGTGCTAATTTGGTACAAGATCCTTAATCTATCAACCAAATAAGTGAAAAACTTCCTTTTATTTAATTTCTGTTTCAGCACAAATAAAATGAAAAGAGAAAACGGGTAGTTTCTATGATGAATTTGGGAACAATAGCATAGAAGATAAGAACACATTTACTCACAAACAAGAAGAATATGCTTTTTTCAACAAAAAAAAAATTGAGGAATATGCTTGAGCACTCATTGTCTTTGACCAATCAATTTCCTTTGTCATTGGCAACATTGAACTCAATTTACATATTCATTTTTCTTCCAACTTCATCTACCTTGGACCCATTTTTTAATTTCTTTTTAGTTCTACACAATTATGCAAAAATATATAAAAAAATGTAATTTTTTTCCTTCTACCAAATCTATTAAATCATCTCATATATCATAACCATTCAATTTCCCCAAATGATCTAACTTCTAAACCACTTGAATCTATAATCATCTCATGTATCATCACCACCAAATTTCTCCAAAAAAAAAAAATTAAATTAATTTTTTTTTAGCCTATTTATATAAATTTTATTATCTTTTAGATGAGACAATCTTTTAAGGTAATTTATTTATCCTGCAAAATTGAATTACTATCAAATTAATTGACTTATTTGGATAAAACATTTTGAAAAATTTAATATAATGTCATTTTGAGAAAGAATTTCAACGGAGTAAAATTGAGAAATTTGAAATTGTCTAAATTTGAGGTATTTCAATTTCTTTCATATCCTTCTCGTATCTTTCCAGCTCCTTGAATAAAACTGGGAAATTTAAAAATGATCAATATTTATTTTTATTCAATATTAAAATTTTAGTTTTTAAATAAATATTTAAAAATAAAATTTAAATTTCTTAAAAATTGAATTACTTTATCCAAATAAAAAAATTAAAATACAAGAAATTGAATTGATTTATCCAAACAAAATAGAGACAAAATGAAAGAAATTTACATTAAGACAATTAAAATGCTAAGTAGTTAAATTTCTTAAAAAAATTTAAATTGTCGTTCAAACACAACCTCATATAAATTCATTTAATATTGAAATAAATTTTAAAATAATCCAATTTCTACAATATTTATTTATTTTTTACCCAATTCCTTTAAAAAAAATTGAATGGCCTATTAAATTTTGTTGACACCATTTTTGAAAGAGACCACAAGAAAGCCCACTAATAGAGTGTAAGTACTAACGGACATAAATCAGACCCAACTTCATGATACAATTTGGGCCCATAGACTTTATTTTGTTCATAGTTTGTCGTATTTGTAAAGCAATCTTTTTAAATTATATACTATGATTGCCCTCTGTGGTTCTCTGTCACGAAATCATAAATTAAAATCAATGCAATGCTAGCTTTGATTTTATCTTACTCATTTAATGTATGCAACTTTGGTTTCCTACACCAATACAATTTCTGACAAGTAGCAATCCTAGATGATTCAAATTTTTATATATATTTTTTTTCATTGAAGATATAAAAATTTGTAGACAGATTTTTTTAATGGAAAGTACAATATATAATAGTGTTAATATGTTTTATCATACTTCTAAAATAATATTGTTAATATGCTATTGTGCTTGTTCATAAGATTTATAAATCAAAACATTTGTTTAAGATTTAAAAGTATTAAAAAAAATTAATATATTAATATAGTTTAGATGTGTCTTTCTCTCAAATTTGGGATAAAATTGATTTTTATCTCTCAAATTATAAAGACTATGATTTTATTCTTTTAAATATATTTAATAATAATTACAAAAAATTGTATAAACTAATTTGATAAAATAAATTTATATTTTTTAAAACAATTTGATGGATTAAAATTGTTAACTTTAAAATTGTGGGTTAAAATCAAATTTAAAGAATTATAGAAAGTTTAAACTTATTTACTTTTAAAGGAAAAAGTTCATGCACTTGTCATATTAAGCATTTACAATATAATCAAACATGATTTATCTTATATAATTATTATACTTTACTTTTTGTTAAGAACAAGTAATTCTAGAATGTTTTTTGTTTGTAGGAATTATTTAATAAAATTTTAAATTTTAAAGTTGTACAAATAAGATAGACAAATAGAATATATTTATAAAATCAACACTACTCATAATCTGTACCATGCACACTATATATATATATATATATATAAAACCCTAACACTTTTAATGTCTAATAAAATTTAAAGAAGTGGATAATGATTATCCCAAAGTGGGAAAAGAAAATCAAAACAAATACAGAAGCTATTAATTCCAAATTTCAAAGGACAGAGAACAAAGGGCAATTCGGTGACTTCACATGTCAAACCATAGCCTAATTTTGTTGTTGTGGAACAGAACAGCCGCCACATTCCCGCATTTCGCGGGCTACAAACATTGTTTCTGTCTCTCTTCACAAGTTTTGGCGCCAACCCAATTTTCTCTTAAATTTCACGGGTAGTTCGGGCAGCGGGTTTCACGATGTGACTCAAACCGTGTGTCATAACTAATTAAAAAAATTAGTGAAAATTAGAAAGGGTACTTATTAACTTTTCTTCATAACATATATCATTAGTATAAAATATGCAGTCCAAAATAATAATTAACTTTTAGTATCACAGATAAAAAAAAATTTCTTTTAATTTTTATATATTTTATATTTAAATTAATCAGATTTTGATTGTAAACTATTTTAATGAAAATATAAGATTAATTAAGTTTTAGTTTCTTAATTATTTTAAATTTTAATCTTTTTAAAAAAAATTATCATCTTTTAAATTTTAATTTTTTCGTTTTTTTAGTTTTTAATATTGAATTAAACAGTTAAATATTAATTTTAGAGTATTATTGATCTTTTTTTATTATATCAATACTTAATTATTTTAATTTTAAAGATAGAAATTATGAGTGTTAATAAAAAATAACCAAAAAATTAAAAATTAGTAAAAAAATAGAAAATTAAAAACTTAAAATGTGAAATAACTTAAATACAGGAAAATTAATTAACCAAGAATATAATTTATTATTGTTTATAATGGATAATATTACAATGTTACTAGTAACACAGCATCATGTTAAGTGCATGGTTCCAAATTTTAAAATATTTGACATGCTTAGGATTCCTTGTAGACCCATGTGTGCGTGTCTCTACTTCTTTTCTCTTGTGCATTGGATTCCTCCTTTTTTGCCTATTTATCTCTTTCTATTTTCCACCTTCAATTAATACTACACAGTTAATACTTCCACCTCTCAATTATGTTCACCTTTTACTTGTTTTCTTCATAGGTTCATGACTATGCCTTAGAAATTCAATTAAATGCACCATAGTACAATATTTCAGTGTACCATATAATAATTATATTACCATATATCAAAAAATAAATTAACTTTATGGATTGTGGTCACCTATATAAAAAAAATTCTTTAACATAACAACAATTAATAAGAAATAAACTTTTCTATCCTAGGATCGATGAAGATGTTGAACTATTTGTTATTGGGTTGTATTGAAGTACTTTAAATAGTTTCTACACTAGAGAAATACAGTTTTCAGCGTAGGAGGGATGTGTCAAAAAATCTCACATCACCTATAGATGAGATCTGTGGGCAAACTTTACTTCACAAGTCAGTTTTATGGGGTTGAGTTAGATCCAACCCACAATTTCTCGACAACTCTTTATCTTATTTATAATTTTATTTCACAACCAATTATAATAAATAACTAATTATAATACACAGTCAAACCATTAACTCACTCACATGTCATATATATGTATATATACATATTTCTTCCTCTTACATTTTTTAAATCGATTATTTATACATTATAACTATTGTCTATCAAATATTTTTTCCTGTAATAATTATTACTTTTTATACTTTGGCTCATGTAAGGTTACTCACTATTATTATGTGTCCTAAGATTCAATGAAGGATTTCTAGGGGTGTGGAATGTTTGTTCATTAGTTTATTAACTCTAGTTATGATGTATTGGTAGAGTAATAAACATGGCCAAATATGGTATGTAATATTTGCATTATGTGAAGAAGGAGTTGTGTGAGTAATTGTTAGTGTGTAGAGTAGGGAAGAAAGGACCATGCTAGTAGAGGCTACAACATGTGGTGACAAGTCACGTCATTGCATATGGTACTAGATCGAGGATCAGAATCCTGCTAAATGCTAATCAGTAACTACACTATATTTCAAATCTCTGCAGGCTCTGTTGTACTTGTACATTAATTTCAACCATACCATTTTCATATATTGTTGACATCATATACATTTTTAGTTCATTATTCATACACCAAGTTTTGTGCATTTTGTGAAAAATATATTATGGATGTTTTGTGAATGATTTTTTATGGGTTAATATTTTTAGTGGTTTATATCCTTTTTCTTATTAATATATTGAAAGGGTCAATAATTTTTTTAACTATTTTAAAACTTTAACTTTTAATTTTTCTAAAAGTTTCTTATTAACTTATAATTTAAATGAGGAGATAAATACTTTAAATAGAAAAAAAATGAAAAATAAAATCTTTACAAACAAACAATCATATACTTAATTCATAAGCATGCACAATAATAATAACACGAGCACAAAAAAATACTGAGAAATAATCATGTTAAAATTTTTCAAAAATAATCTATAAAATTGTTTTAATAATTTTATGTATATTATTTAATTTGATTTGAGTTTATTTAATATTTAAAAATATCAATCTGATAATTAAATAAATTTTTATAAAATTTAACTGGTTTGATTCAAGTTAGATATTAGAAAAAAAATATCAAATATAATTAGTTTAATTTAGGTGATTTTATTAAATTGATTCTCTTAATAGTCATTCCTATATTATTATTTTATTATATTTGGATAAAGTATTTTGTTTTTTACTTTCTTTCTCTATAAACATAAGAAAAAAATACAATTTTTAATTGCAATAAGGAAAAACTGTTTTATTTTTAAATATTTATTAAGAAGATCTTAGAACATATCCAGTTACCTCAAAACAAGTGCAAGAAAAACCTGGTTTAGGTTCACAAATGTCCTTAAATGACATGAGCATGTGTCAGCATCCTTGTCTGCTACTGCACACCATGAACTCTCTTGTGCCAGTAGTAATACACAAGAAACTGCAACAAGTTATTGGTAGAAAATCATTTAATGCAAAACTTTTGCACAATATATAACCTATGGCGTGCACTAAAACATAATGCCTTTAATATCCAACCAAAAAAATTTTATGCTTTTACTTTTTGAGGTAAGTACAAGCCAGATTAAATAGAAATCACAAGGACTAAATTACTTGATAAATAATAAATTAGAAGAAAAATATTGTCAACACATAAATCAATTTTGTTGACATCTAAAAGCTTTCTTTAATTAAAATTTATTAAAAATCACAAATATTTTTTTATATGATAAGACTCTTTATAATTAAAGAAAGTACTATTTGTTTGCTATGAACTTAAAAGGCAGCATTACTAACAATCTTTTAATATAAAATGATGTAATAATAATAATAATACTTTTATTGTAAAATAACTATCAAATTTAATAAATTTAAAATCTTATCTGCTTTTTCTCCAACCTTTTCTATTATTATTACTTTTGCAAACTTCAGAGACTTTAATGCCATGGCCATGCGTGTGGGGTCTCAAGCATGCAAATTGCAAAGTCCATTTTTGCTACCATTCGTATACCACAGAAGTCACCAAGAAAGAGTGGAAAATAGTGAAAGTTTTGCAAAATGAAGATACTTTTTAATTTTAAAAAATATTTATTATACACTTTGCAAATGTAAAGTACTAACCGTTGTATCAAAGTGTAATATATTATAATATAATAACCATGCTGGAGTAAAATTTTATTCAAAAATAGACCTAGTGCATTTTTTTTTCTGATCTTTTGTCTTTGGATATATTTTTTGTCCCCACAAGAGAATATATAGCTTGAGGACATAAACTTACAAGAACTAGCTGGTTAAGAGCTTTCACAATGTTGACAACCAATAATGCAACGGTTTAAATTCTTATTAGGGATATATAAATTCTATATAATTTTAAAATCATATCAAAAACATAAACTATAATAGTATATTAATATATATATATATATGAATACTAACAGATAATATATTCATAAATTTTCAAATTGTATATAAATTTATATATAATTTTATAACATTAAATTGAATAATTAGATTATTAAAATTTAAATTATAGAAAATTATTAAAATATGTAAGTCTATATATTGTATAAATTCAGCCAAATGATGGACATTATAACTTGTGGAGTTTGTATCTATAATGAAAAGGACTGTTTGGTTAGTTCCAATTAGGAAAATAGAAATTGAAAGCTACAAAAATGTTCTTTTCTATGATGAAAATATATCCATCACTAGTATCAAAACATGCACACATGTGGTGTAATCGTTTTGCTGTTTATGTCCTTGTATATATGTGTAAAAATCAAAATCACTCACACAACCTAAAACTACAATAATGTTATTACATGACTGATAAGGACTTTGAACTTGATTTGTGCATATGAAAAATCACTTTTAATAAAGGTCAATTTCTTTAATAGATATCTGTATTTCAAAATTTTTGATTCCCAATCAAGAAATACTTAACTGCATTAAAAAAAATAAAGTTTTGAATTGTTACAATGAAAGGTTGAGATTTGAGAATATGATTTTATTTGTAAATTAACATTGCAAAAATAAGAAGACATACCCTCTATATATATATATATATATATATAAAATGGTTTTGAATCCAACACAATTTAAAAATACAAAAAACATGAACCTTTTCTTTATCGGCTAGTATTTGGCCAACATTATTATAAACATCAATTTTATTTCATAATTAATTCCAACGACTAACTCGCTCACAATTTTAATTTTTTTCTTTTTTTTCATATTTTATAAGTAGTTATTTAATTGTCTGTGTATTACGATTGTCTACTAAATATTTTTCTAAAAATATATATAAGAACTTAAATTAATTTTCACTGTATCTTAAATACTTAAATAGAAGATTAACCCAATGGAAGATGTGAAGTATAAAGTTTTCTAAATTAATTAAATATAAAGAATCAAAGAATGTTGCCATGTTGGAGTAACATAAATAACTATTTTCACATGATGCATACATGACATGCTCTAACCCACTAGCTAGCTATTGAGTAGACTTATTGGAATTTAAATTAAGGAAAATGATATTGACAAGCAGCATCAGATTTATGTATAGTAAAAGCTATAAGGTTTCATATTTTAGTAATCCTAATTAACTAATTTGGCCTGTTACTAAGAATGTGATTTCATAAATAAATGTAACAAAAACCAAAAACCTCATTAGACAATGAGTTGCTTCCTAGAAGGAAGCAAGAGGCAAAGTCAAAAGTAATATGTAAGAGAAATTTTTTTTCTAGTAGGAAAGCACATCATGTGGTACCCATTTAGGTTGTCATGGTAGAAACCCCATTGCATATCCAATTCTAAAATGATCACAATGTGACAAAGTAAGATTCATCTAAAATGACCACATTTACTACTTACACAACTTCACTATGTGCTTTCTCAAAAGTATCCTAATCCCTAGAATCCCTTTCTTATTATTCAACACCAAGTAGAACCTCATATTAGGTAAGCTTCATCATCATCATCACATTTTAAACAAATCCCTTGGTCATGCAACCCTTAAACTAATTAAACATTAGGGTACATGATAGGAACATGCACAAAAATCTCATCCACACAAATTACAAATCCAACACCCAATATCAAGTAATCACTAATTTTAATTGTCAATTGTATTAACTATGATTAAATTATTCCTTTTTGAATAGTAACAATTGTATAGGATTCTAATCATCCAATGTACTTCTCTTAATTATTTCCCTTTTAATAATCTAATGAATGTTAGGTGGAACTTCACATTGGCCCTAGTGTGCAAAAGAAAGTGGGTGGGGACATAGAAGAAGATTAAAGTGAGAGTGGCAGATGATGTAAAAGGTACTTCACTTGAGACTAATAAGGTTGGAAGGGATTGAATTTAATTTTTCCATAGTCAATCAATTTGTAAAGCATCTTAGCCATTAAAAAGATTTTTCTTTTGCATAGTTAAGGCAACTTTAGGCTAATTAGAGAGACATTTTGACCCCCACCATGTACAATACACTCTGTTGTTCATAACTTTTGTGTATGGGACTTAGTGGAAAAAAACTATTGAGTTGAAACCTAGGAGCCCCAAGAAGTGGAGGGAGTACAAGTCTTGTTTTTTAATGTTCTAATATTAATTTGTGGGTCTATTTTTTTTAGTCCTCTTTTACTTTTTCTCATAAATTTAAGGTTCTAGTTTTTCTAATAATGCCCAATTTTCATGTAGCTTCTTATCTCCTTCTCATGTATCTTCCTTCTTAAAAGATACATAGATGAAGAAATGAAAATTAGAAAAAATAGTAAAATAAATTTGATATTTTGAATTATAGATTAAAATCATAATAAATTATATAATTCATAAATTAAAACAATAATAAATATTTTTCAAGAATTAAAATAATATATAGGTTACATTTTTAATGACTATTTTACCTTTTTTTATTTTCCAAAGACTAAATTATTCAATCTACACAATTTTTAAGTGTTAAAATGATGATCTAATCAATTTTTTTATGGTAAAAAGTAAAGAAGTCACAATTTAAGATTGAAAAGGCAAAAACAAAAAAAAAAACCCTTTTACATTTTTCTTAATCAAACCAGTATTTAGAACTTGTGTTTCTTTAGTTAATTTTATTTTTTTATCACATGTTAGAAGAGAACATATTGGTGTACCAGAATCCAAATGAAGTGTACCAGAAACTTTTAACATATTGTTTGGATTTTAGTTCCGTAACCAAAGAAAGACTACCAAATGGATCAATCCGAATCTTTAATTTTGTGAAAAGTTAGGAACCAAATTGGGAAAAAAATTGCCTAAAGAAATTGCAATAAACATAGCAAAAAATTTGTTCTTCAACCTAACCTAATCCATGACATATAACCGTCTTTACCTATTAAAATAACACTTTTGCCTTTTGTTGGTTTTAACAAATTGGGATTATTTTTCTGAAATTAAAATAACTTCACAAATTTTCATAGAAAATTTAAGGAGAAAAATCAGTCATTTTATAGAAAACAGTTAAATCATTTTTAGTTCTTTAAATTTATATACTTTTCATTTGAATCCCTTGAGTTTAATTTTTTTATTTATATTCTTTATATTTTAAAATATATCATTTTAACTATTTAAATATTTTTCATCAAAAATGCTAATTCCATTTCAATATTATTAATAATTTAAAAAGTTATTCTTTAAGTTTGAAAGGAGATAAAAAAACTTTCATACATTCATCATTCTAGTATCACAACATTATTTTCTTATTTCTTATTATGAATATAATAATTATTAAAAGCCATCATTATTTAAAAATTCAAATTGTTAATAATATTTTAATGCAGCTAATATTTTTTTAAAAAATATTTAAATATTAAATTAATATATTTTAAAAATAATTTTTTTGTAAACTTATAAAATTAAAATAAATCATGTTGAAACTTAGAAGAATTAAAATTAACACATAACCAAACTAAACGAATCACCCGTTTTTCATGGGATTTTCTCAGTATGATTAAGGTGAGAGAGGGTGGGAATAGAACTAAAGAGAGAAAAGATATGATTTGTGACGCAAAGGAAGAATTATGAGTCAGAAAAAGCTTCTTCTGAAGATTTAGAGTAACAGGCCCCAACAACAACATCTTGCCATAAGTAACACATTCAAGAGATGCTCAATTTCACCAAAATTTGTTACAAAAAACTTTTACCTATCAATAACTCTAATTTCTTCACCCATGTGTGATGTGTGTGTGTGTCAACACATTGATTAAACCAAACTGGGTTATGAAAACATTAGGTAGTAGCAAGATTAAACCCTTTTGATCCAACACACCAACTTCACCACCTAACAATTAGGTATGCAGCAACAAAAATAGAGAACCAAACCAAACCAACCAACTTATCATAAAATTGGAAACAAAAGCTGCACCAAACAACATCTCACCCTCTTCAAAAGGCTAAAACTTGCACCAAAATGGAATTGTTAATTACACCCAACACAAAAGTGTGAACATTGCACAATAGAAAGCACACAAACCCAAAACAATTCTCTAGCCATGTGTCAACCTTGTCACTCACTCACTCACTCTCACATTTTTGGAATCCCATGATTTGACCCAAAATTCTCAAAATATTCAAAGCTTCTCATTGATTAAAAATAAATAAACAAACTACATAATAATAGCCTCTAACTAAAATCATAACAAAAACTACTAAATACTCCTTTCTAATTTCTAAATATCACTTTTTTTTCTCCTTCATACTTTATACACAATTTCTTGTTCCTTAACCTAGAAAAAGAAGAAAGAACAATTACAAGCATTCAGAACAAAAACTTGATTCCTCTGCAAATAACCACAAATAAAACAAGTAATTTCAATCACTCATAAATACAACCATAACAAATCATACATGTGCATATAATATTAACAAACACATACACATAAATACTTTCCAATGTATGTGCAGATAATATTACAAACACATACACAATTCATCATGCATGTATTACTTCAAGATCAAAATTACTTACTTTACTAACTAAAATTTCTATGACCCAAATTACTACTCACTTTAGAGGAACCAAATACAAGTATTTTGCACCATTCTTCTTCTTCTTCTTCTAGGACCTTGTTTTGTTAGTTGAATGAGGTGAAACTATCAAGCTTTCTCAACATGGCACTTGAAGACACTTTCCAAATCAGGTGGTGTGAAGAACTCTTTCACACCTCCATTGTTACACCTTGACGGTCGGCGTTTCCTCGGCGCCGGCGGGCATGGGAGCTTTTCCGGTATCCGAGCTTCCTTTGCTGTTGGGGTAGTGGATAAAGCTTCATCGTCACTGTTATCACCATTGTTGTGACTGTCACCACCATTGACACGCTTGGTATTGATCGGTTTTAGTGACCTAACTGTGATTCCGGCGATTACCCATTTATTGAATTCTGATTCCAAGTTTGAATGAGAGAACCCCATGTTGGAAAAAAGAGAAATTTGTGTGAAAGGTTTGAGCTTTTGGGTGAATGGTAAGGAATAAGAGGAAGAAGAAGGAATAAGAGAAAAGGGTTTTTGAGAAAGAGTGAGAGAGGGAGAGAAAATGAGAAAATGTGAAAGGTTTTTTGAGAGAATGAAGAGAAATGAAGAGAGAAGAATTGATAAAAAGAGTGTTTTTGAGTTTCTGTTTTTTTCGTGGGAAAATATGAAGAAATTTTCCGATAAAAGAAAGAGAAAGAGGGTGCTGCCCGGGATTTTACGGGCAGAGAGAATGGAATGAAAGTGTGATTTTGGCGCCAAAATTTCATTGGTTTGGGCAGCAACGGCTCTTTTTCCCGCCTTTGGTTTTTAGGGGGTGGATTTACTATTTTGCCCTTCTGTGTTGTTTATTTATTTATTAATTGATTAAATAAGTTTCTAGGGAGTAGTGTTGTTTGTGCAACTTCATGCTGGTGGGTCCAGTGAAGTGAAATATTAATTCAGCATTATTTTATTAGATAGAATAAAAATTATTATGCTAAAATAAGTTGAATATATTTTAATTTAAAATTGATTTTTACACAGGGGTGAGATTAGGTAAAAGATTGTGTGTGACACTGAATTTTACACATGCTTGTGTCTACTAATTTAATCACTCAATTCAAAGCAATAGATCTTATATTAAAACATAAATTAATTTGGGATTGATTTGGTCAATATTTGTCAGATTATTATAGACAACAAGATTTTTCTTTTTTTATAATATTTATCAATTATATATCAAGATTTAATCTTGAGTATAGTATAGATTTAAAGAATTTTAACTAAGTGGGAAATGAAATATAATATCTGAAAAAACAGTGATTAGACACTGACAGATAATGTAGAGGCCAGAGAAATGATTAGGTTCTGAAAAATATCAAAATGAGATTTTAGTTGATTTATTTATTTATTTAAGAACTCTTTGGCATGTTTATATTTTTTATGCCGTAGAATAATGGATAATTTAACTTTTTTAAAAAAATAGAATAAATATATATTGTGTAATTCACTTTTTAGAAAATAAACCGTATAAAACTATATTATTGTGTAATTTTTATACATATATTAGTAGATATATAGTTTTCTCTTAAAAAAAGTTATTTGAATTTTTACGGATAGAAATAATATCTTGTGAATTTGGTCTAAATTAAAGTTATTGAAATTTGAATTCATTTATGTATTCCTTCCTCTTGTATTATTGGATAGAAAGGATAAATAATCATTACAAATAGACAAAATTTAAATATAATTTTTATGGTTTTTATTTGTGTTTTCTTCTGATTAAAACTATATATTTGATCCAATAATAAGTGGAATAAAAATTTACATTAGAGTCGTGTAAAATATTAAAGTAAAATTCAAATTTTGATTTGAGAAACAATATAAATAATATTTTTGAAATTGTATTAATGAACTTGTTTGATTTATTAAAGATTGTGATAAGATAAAAAGAATAATACATAATAAATAGTTAAATTATATGACAATTGTTTTTAACATGCATACTATTTGATATACAATAAATAACATGAGTAAATAATATAAAATTTATCAAAGTATCATTTTTAATATTAGTTATCCTTAAATAATTTATAATATTATTACATGTGACAAAATTTTAAAATATAAAATATATATAAATAAACTACCAATAAGTGATAAAAATAGAAAATAAATGACATAATAAATTGTTGCACCAACTGGATAACGTTTAATTTAAAATATATGTGATGAATAAGTTACTATAACTAAAAATCTCATGTTAGGTGATTCAATTTAATAAAGAAGTTAGAGTATGCATGTTTGTTAAATATTTTATATATTATGTAACTTTTTTTCAATATTTTATGAGTAATAAAAAAGTTATAGTCTGTCAAGGATTAAATGCCTGATTTATCATATGGATATATGGAAACAAGAAACAATAAAATCCTAACTCAAATTGACTATTATCCATTTGCATGGTGTGAATGTCCATGTAGATAGAAACAAGAAACCATAACCCTAATTAACTCCAATAGGTCATTATCGATCAGCATGTTATTAAATATCAAAGCACAACTGTATTACATGGTCACGTCCAAATAAAAACTTTGGTGGCTCATTCTCAATCACACATATTCCATCTCAATTGCTAGTTTAGGATGCAATCTAATTATATAATAAATTATATCATGTATTATTTTATCATTATTATTATTTTTTAATAATTAAATAATCATATCATCTCTCATGTAATGTTGATAGAATATTAGAATAATTTTATTAAATGTTTGTCCAATCTAAATAAGATATGTATTTTTTTTAGTAGTAATTGTATATATATATATTTAGAAAATCGCTGAGTGTCTTAATTATATAGAGACATATTGAGTATAAAGGATATGTCTATCAGCATATGATCAATCATATACATTTGTATCATTACTATGGTAAAAATAAAATAAAATAGAGTAATCAAAATTAAGTGGCTGAAATCTTCTCAAATAAACAGTGCCAAAGAAATTAACACGATGAATGCGGAAAAATAAATCCATTGATTGCTTGCTAAATGCTAATTAACTTTCATGATTAGACATACATATATCATGTTAAAGTTGATCGATATAAGAAATTTCTTAACACCCCTTTGTTACGTTACATCAAGGTCAAGCATTCACACTACAAATACAAGAAACTAAGTTAATCATGAAAAAGAAAAAGAAAATACAGAAGTTATTCTGCGTAATTTAAAAAGAAAAATGAAATATTTATGGTTACTTTGTGTAATTTATAGTGTTTATCTTTTTAATCTCAGAAATCAAAGACAGTCATGAAAAAATTTAATTAATTCATGTACATTATTCAATACTCAATACTCAATTATCAAAACATGCAATTAAAATAAATATACCTAAACTCAGTCCCAAATTGAAGAATTAATTCTTAATTGAAATAAGTTAGATAGTTTTTACTTAAATAAAAAAAAAGTTATACTAAAGTAAATATACATAATTTCTAAATAATTTTTTACAAAAAATTATTTTTACAAACACAATTAATATCCCCAAGAAAGCCAATTAGGGTTAGAATTCAAGTTCAAAAAAGTCAATGGAGAGAAGAAAAATAGCAAGAAAAAGTAACCATGCACTGTGTTTTGGAAATGAGAGCAGATATCTTAGAATGAATCCAATTGAAATTGAATTGTCAATGCAAATAATTGCTTGATATTTTTTTAATAAAGTAGCTACCAATTCAGCCCCACATAAATTACTTTGGAACTCTAATTAAATATAAATGGTGCTCTCATCATGAATGTCACTTAGATTATACATAAAAATATACACGTACGGTAGATAAATGCTTGTAACTTATAACATGCTATTTAATACTCTCATTTAATATTTTTTTCATTATTAGGTCAAATTTTACATGAACATAGTCAATAATCAATTATATATACACATACACACATATATAAGTAAATTATTCTTTTCTTCTCTATTAAATTTATAAATATTACACTGTTACCTTCTTCTTTTCTCTTTCTCTCTCTTTCTTTTATTTTTAAATATACTCTAATTTGTATGATAGAATTTAATAAGTTACATTTTACTCAATTTTTTTCTTTAATTTTTTGTTAAATTTTCGTTAAGCTTTCATTTTAAAAAATATATTACAAAAATACCATTTCTGATATCATCTCCCTAACAAATGTAAGTGTTACATATCTTATATTAAAATATGTGTCCCCTTATAAAATATGTATATATTACATTTTATTCTATTTATAATTTTTTGACTAAAATTCTTTTATAACTATGATATTTTTTATAGTATTCTATTATGAGAAATTTAATATTATATTTTTTTAGTTTCAAATATTAAAATGTAATATCTTCTCTTTTAAATTATAAAAATACACATTTTCCTTATTTTTATATTTTCTTTAAAACTTCTAACAATTTCTTTCAAAGGATACTATTTTAACGAATGGATTACAAGAAAACTGTGAAATCATGAAATGAAGCCCAATACTAGAGCCCATTTATTCGTTTGTGCTGAGTTTGCGCAACCTTTTGTCGTCACTGTGTCTGTTTTTCGTTTGAAAACTCGAATAAGATTTTTGTGAAAATTTGAATTAGTGTCGGTTTAAATGTTACTTATGTAACTGTTTCAATTTCTGATATTGGTAATATGTAGTTTTAAATAGTAAATATTGGAAATGAAGTGTATTGATTGAAATGGAGACATTGGAAATTTGTAATTTGAAGATTTCCCCAATGAATGACCAAGTAAGCCAAAACAAAATTTTGTTGATTTGTATAAGATGGCTCAAAAGTAATGCAAACCGAACTGAACCAATCTGTTCATATCGTGCAAAAAAATATTGAGAAATCTTAATCAAATTGATCCAATTTATAGCATAACTTTCATAACAATTAGTTTTTCATCACTAAATCTTAGAACAACTTATGCTTGGATATAGTCAATTTACCTAGAGATATGGCCTGGCACATACACATAAGTGAAGAATAATCTTTCACCTTACAAGCCGATTTTATAGGGTTGAGTTAGGCCCATCACCCATATTTTTAACCAAAGGAATGACCCGGTATAACTTCAAAACATGGTATAATTCTGGTTCAAACCTTCCTTCAATATTTAACATTAATTTTATAATGAGACATTTCAACATCATAATTTAAAACATCTCAAGGTGAATCATAAATTGAAATGTCTAAGTCTAAGGTGAATCATAAGATATGAAGCTCCATTTAGAATTTCAGACGTTTCCAGTTTTATAAATACTCCCTTGTTAGCAGAGATGCTAGTTCCACACATCCTAATCAGGTTACTTATATTTCACACATTCTTTCCTCTACACACTGAGCATTTACCTCCAGATATAAGATTGCACACAATCCTAGTGCAATAAAAACTGAAAAATTGTTTGAATCTCACCGGTGACAAGCATTTCTCCGAATCATTACTCATACTCTTCAAGCCATACTCAGTTACTGCCACTAGTTACAACAGAGAACAGCTATAAGACTTTGCAGGCAAAGTACATACCCAGATAATTTCAAAGTATGGAATGAATAAAATCAAACAGACAGTGGTTTGGCATAAACAGGACTAACTAATCTCAACCAATTTTCTCTGCAATGGAGCTTTCTGCAAAATCAGACTTTTCCTCTTCTTGCACAACTCTTCGAGATGCTTCTGAAACTAAACTGTCCTCCTTGGGCCGAGAAAATAATTGCTCTTCCTCCTACTATAAGAGAGAATAACACAGATACCGAGTCAGATTTTAAAATAGAAAAAGAACATGTTTCCAACTTACAGTTAGTTCAACTCAATAAATTATCATACCCTCAGATCAACACCAATAACATCATTAAGCTGTTCAATGGAGATCTCCCAGACACTTTTTGTTTCTTATCTGTTGGATAATATAGCAGGGATGCACAAATAAAAATCAGTGAGAGATTAAAAAACACAAACAAGTAAATCATGAACCAGCAGAATATAACATGTCACCTTGCGGGAGGAGGTGAAGAACCAAGTGCATCAATTGGTTTCTTCTGAGAAGGCTTTTTTACAGGTGTCCTTGCATTTATACCAGAAGTGTTTGACGGGATCTGCGAGCTTAACTGATAAAATACAAAAGGGAGCAAGGAAATTAGGTATCACCAAGTATGGAGATATCATTAGAAACACAAAATTGTGAAGACCTAGAAAGAATTCAACAGTGGTTGCAGTGGATGGTACCAATTGTGAAGCCCAGAACAAGTCAGCTTGTGATGCTCAAGTTGCACAAAATTCTACTTTGTTTCCTACTTCGGATGGGAATCATGAAAACGAGGAATCAGGGGAGGAACCATTAGCCACCATCACGCAAAACATCTTCTTGGCTTCCTCTGATCTTCCAGATTCAGACAATGCCTCTATGAAAGCATTGTAGGTGTAATTATCTGGATTGAAGCCAGCTCTTGACATTGAATCCAAAAGCTTTTTAGCTTTCTCAACTTTATTCATCCTACAGAACATTTGAATCAAAGCATTATAGGAATAAGTGTCCGGGCTTATTCCTTCTCCTTGCATTCTTCTTAAAAGCTTCACTGACCTTGCAACATCCCCAATGGCACATAAAGATCGAATGAGGATATTGTAAACGATAACATTCGGATTGATTCCCCACTCAATCATCTCAGTAAAGCATTCAAATGCTTCCCGAGTCCTCTTCATTCGGCATAGTCCATCAATAATAGAGCCAAAAGTGAAGATATCAGGTTTAAGTCCATTTTGTAAAAGCATCTCAAGCAGCTCCTGCGCCTTATCCATTGCTCCATCCTTGCAATGACCATCAATAAGAGTATTGAATGTAACAAGATTAGGATCAAATCCTCTAAGCTGCATCTCAACAAAAGCCTCATTCGCTTTATCCATCAGCTTGGCTCTACAGAAGCAACTAATTACCATGTTAAATGAGAAAACACTTGAAATAAGCCCATCACAGATCATTTGATCAAAAACTCTATCCCCCTCTTCTCTCAACTTATTCTTGTATAACACTTCCATAAGTGCTAGATAAACACCAATCCCAGCCTTGACACCTTTCTTTCTCAATATTTCAAATATATCACACACCTCTCTCACCTCACCTCCCTTGACCAAACAAGCCATTGCAACATTGAAAACAGAACTATCAGGTACATAACCTCTTCCTAGAACCTTCCTGAGAAACACAAGCATCTCCTTAGCCAAAGAATTACTCCCAAGGCAATACACAACAGTATCACAAGCTAACTTAAAATGAACAACACGTAGTTCATGTTCCCTATCTAAAAACATAGAAAACAATAACTCAAGTGCCTTACTAGGATCCTCAACACATCGAAAAACCCCATGAACCAAAGTCCTCACAGAAGCTTCATTTGGAGAAACACCATTCTCCTTCATAGTGTTGAAAACCCCAAAAGCATCAGAGACTCTGTTGGCAATACAAAAACCATGAATGAGTATAGTATAAGTGAAAACATTAGGAAAATATCCTTTTTCCTTCATCTGAGTAACTAAACGAAGTGCCTCATCAACAATGCCAACTTTGCAAACCCCATGAATGAGTGTGTTGTACGTAATTCTATCAGGAACACAATTATCAACACCCATTTGTTGAAACTTGAGATAAGCAAGGTTAATTGAGTTAGATTTGACCAAAGATTGAATAAGAGAATTGTATAACTTAGTAGTGGGAGTGATATTCAGAAACGAGATTTGATCAAAAACATGGCAAGAGTAATTTGATAAACCAAGGGTACCCCAAGAAGAGAACAAAAGACAAAGCAAGTGGGGGGTGACATGAAAACCAGAAAAGTGAAGGTTTTGAAGAAGATGGGGTGAAAGAATGGCGGGGCCATTGATGTGAAGTGTGTGGAGGAATGCGCGTTGAACAGAAGGGTGTGTTGGCAATGAAGGGTTGTGAAATGAAAGGAAAGTGTGAAACTTTATGGCGTGTGAAGGGTTGGGATGGGTTTGGAAGAATTTGACGGCGGAATTAGGGTTCAGGTGGAGGTGATTTGTGGATAGGTGGTGGGTTAACAACGTAGCCCAATCGGATCTCGACAAGACCTGTGAAATGTATTCGTGGTCGATTAGGTTTGATGGTTTTGGGAGTTTAACAAGACCACTTCGTCCCATGTGTGTTTGTTCCAACCACAACCATGTAAAGATAATTCAATTGCACAGAATATAAAATGTTCAGAAACAATGGGTGGTATTTGATCATGAACTCTAATACAAAACAACTAAAAAGAAGAAAAAAAAAAGAGGAAACATTAATAAAACAAAATCGGTCAATTAATTGAATGTGTATGATAATTAACAATCAAATATTTCTTTTAATTTACTTGGTGCTTGTCTATAGAAATGTTTGATGATTATATTGCAATATAACATATTTTGGAGCATTTGTTTGTATAATCGAATTAAAGAAAGAGTATTTTCAGTTCGTTTTAGATTGATCTTGATACTAATCCACAACGATGAAAGTTAAATAATCATCTTTTTTATTATTAATTTTTATTTATATTCTACGAGATAATTGGCCGACGAAATATTTTTTATTTATATTCTTAATATCACCTTAGTATATATATATATATATATATATATATATATATATATATTTAAAGATTATGGTATACTTTTGTATATTTATATACCCTTGAAATCATATTTTTAAAATTAATATAAAATTAAAAAGGTATATAAAAATATAATTAGCCAAATTGAAATTTTTTGGAATTAAACAAGACCATGTCTCATATTTATTTGTTTTTACTCATACCACTAAGGTGGAGGGAATTCATTTATGAAGGATATAATTATTTAAAAATAATTTATAAATTTTTTGATAAAGAGCTGTCTAATTAATTATATATTTATATATAAATACTTAATTCATTAGGATATTAGGTCTGACCACCAAATAAAATTTATAATTATCCAATTAATTTTATTTTTTTTCAACAAACTTCATCATTAAAAGTAAAAATTATTATTATTTTTATCTTTTTAAAAATATTTTTTTAAAATTTAAGGTAATTTGATAAATATCCAGAAATAACATTTGTTTACACTATCAAATTACTTCACCAATCATTTTATTTTTTATGTATATATTTAATTTTCTCATACACTTATTTATTTAGATTTAATGTGAATAACAAATTGAAAAGTTTTCCCGCGCGTAGAGTCCCTCTCTCATTCATTCATGGCGCGCTACAACATCTATTTCTTCTCTCTCTCGCTCTCACAGTCCAAATCAAAACCCTAATCCTCTTTCTCCTTCGATTTTCTTCTTCGAACTTCTTCTTCGATTTTCTTCTTCGAACTTCTTCTTCGATTTTCTTCGAACTTCTTCTTCTTCTCGATGCCGATGGATACTCCAAGCTCTCACTCACTCTTCACGCACATCGCTTCCAGAGAACTCTTCCGAGGTTCCTTTCTCTCTCTCTCTCTCTCTAAAACTCACTTCACATTTCTCACTTCGTTTCCTCACTCACTCTCTCTTTCTTTCGCAGTTCGAAAACGACCTCGTATGGACGGTTTCGTCTCCGGCATCACCGAAACCGGAATCCTCGCCGTTCAACACGACGCTGAAGATTCTATTCCTCTCTCCATCTCTTTCTGCAAGGTACACTTACACTATAATTTCAACTGTAACTACAATTAAAACATTATCTCATTCCTTAATTAATTAATTATTCAATTAATTATTTGTTTGTTTGTTTTTCTCTTACAGACATCTGAATTTGGACACATACTAGCGGTGTCTGATGAGGAAGGTTATGTAAGCTTGTTTGACACTCGTCGTAACATGCCGGTTACTGCAAACTATGAAGAAAACACAGGTTTCTTTTACTTTTTAATGTTTTTAATCAAGTTATAGATATAGATGTAGTTTTGTGGTTTGTAATTTCTAATTTCGCGCTATTTTACTCTCAGAGAAAGTGAAGATTGTGGATTGGGTTTCTCACCAGAATGCTGTTTTTGATATTTGTTGGAATAAGGTAACTGTAATTCGTATGTTTTTGTAATTCATTTGATGAATGATTTGTTTGAGTTGTTTACTTTCTAGTGTTTGTGTATTATGATTTGTTTTATAATTGGTTGCAGGATGATACACGGATTCTCACTGGTTCTGGTGATCAAACAGTAAGTTGTTGTGTTAATTATGCACGGAATAGTGGTTGGTTGTTAGCACAGGAGTTCATTACAGAACTTGTTGATTGGATTTAGATGAAATCAAGTCTATGGATACTTATTTAATGTTTGTTGAATTAGATTTGAATAAGTTTTATCTGATCTTTGTAATTGGATATAGTGTTTTGTAAATAGTTATTTTCATTTAAGGTTGTTTTGTTTTGAATGTTTTTTGGTGTATGTTTATAGATAAAAGTATGGGATGTGGAAGAACAGAATTGTCTTGGAGTGTTGGCGGGACACACAGGAAGTGTGAAATCTCTAAATTCTCATCCAACTAATGCTGGTGACGTTTCACTTTACCTGCATCTTTGCATTTCTGTTTAACTGTGAATTTCTTTATAACTGCAGAGTGATGTATTAGCTATTCATATTCATCTCATCTCCAAATTTTCAGATATTATTGTCTCTGGTTCAAGAGATGGGTCCTTTCGTATCTGGGACTTGAGATGCAAGTCCACTTCTAAGAGTTGGTTTGGAGAAGATAGCATCTGGTAAGTGACTCTATTTTATTTGCAAAACTCTTGTAAATTTTAATGCTTGTTTTCTTCATCGGTTTAACTATTTAGTTTGTATTGAAAACCATTTTTTTTATCATTTTGTTTGCTTATTTAGTTCAATAGGTGGTGTCAAAGGAGCCCATGTTTCATCTCAAGCAAGACGAACTAGGAGGGGAAAGGTTAGTTTGTGATGGATCAAGGTTTCTTCACATTCTGCAAACTTGAGTTTTCTAACAATTCCTATTTGGCAGACTGCTTCAATGAGCATCACATCTGTTCTTTGTCTCAAGGACCAGGTTTCTATAGCCACTGCTGGGGCGGTGGATAGGTTAGTAGAAAAATTACCTTCCAATGAAATCAATTATTTTTCTGATCATTTTACTTTGTTTAATTGATTTTACTAAGCAATTGCTTTATGTCAGTGTATTGAAGTTTTGGGACACCAGAAATTTGAAAAGTATTGTCAGTCAGACAAGTCCTTGTCCCCCGTCTACTGAAAAGGTTGGTTGGAACTTTGCTGTAACTTGATAGTATGTTTCTTTATACACTTAGGAGATTACTAGTCAATGGTGTTCAATAAATTGGATCATGATGATTCATCAGTTCAGTAAAAGGTTATATACTGGACTTATAGTCTCAACTCAGAATAATCATTATAGCACCCTTATAGTTAAAATGTAAATGTGATAGGAATGACTGTTTCTTGACAGTATTCGTTGTGTCATTTCAGCAAAGATTACATGGAATATCTAGCTTGTCCCAAGATGACAGTGGAGTTTTTCTTTCAGCCTCCTGCATGGACAGCAGGTATCATCATTTGATAATTTGTGTTTTATTCTTTGTTATTCTTTGAAGTAAGAATTTATAGCAAAATGTAAAATATATTGTTTCTTCCATTTTTGCAGAATTTATCTGTATAATACTCTTCAACTTGAAAAAGGTCCTATACAATCTTTTTCTGGGGGTAGAATTGATACCTTTTTTGTAAAGGTGAGAACTGCACATTTGCATCTGTGTCCCAAGATTTTCTGCATTCCGTTTCTGTCTTTAGTCTTGACTTCTTTGTCTGATGTGTGCAATTTCAGGCGGCAATTAGCCCTGATGCAATGAACATAGTCAGTGGTTCTAGTGATGGAAATGCCTATGTTTGGAAGGTTACATTTCTTACTCATAAAGAGACATTTCAAGTTTGACAATCATTAGATTGCAGTTGGGATATAATTTCACTGAACTTTCTAAATTCAGGTTGACAAGCCTCAGGAAAATCCTACTATTTTGAAAAGCCACGATGGCGAAGTTACAGCAGTTAACTGGTAATTTGGAAATCTAGCGTGGTTATAGTTCTCTTTATCATATTGCTTTCTAACATTATGTATTCTGACAGGTGTAGCTCTGAGATGGGCAAATTGGCAACCTGTTCTGATGATTTTACAGTAAGCAGAACTAACCTTTTCTTATTCATTTGACTTGAAATTGTACTTCAAACTATTGCATATTATTTGCAATGTCCTTCTGTTTAGTATTGTCTAGTAACTCCTGTTCTTAAAAAATACCTCAAACCGTTTCTTTCAGCACTGTAACTTCCCAATTTGCCATTTTCAGGTTCGGACATGGAGCAAAAACAGTTATGTCTCAAGTACACAATGTGCATCTGCCATCCGAAGAAGAGTAATGGCAATGCCTAGTATAGAGTGCAAAATGCTTTTAAATAATAATGGTAAAAGGTACCCTACGACAAACGAAGATTCTTTTTCATCAGATGATGCACTACACCCAATTACATCACCTACTCCAATCACACCACCTAAAGTGAATATATCTGAAGATCATACAGACCAACTTTCCTCAGGATTTGATCCAAGTGTATTGTCTGAAAAAACTCCAGAATCTGCTCTGAAAAGCCCTTCATGTGTGTTGAACCCTCCATCCTCTGTAAAAAGAACTATCCTAGACTACTTTGTGGCATCTCCAAGAAACTCTTAGGGCCAACGAAATTTTGTTAACAAGTAACAATTTTTTTGCACATAGTACTCTCCTGTTTAAGGGAATAGCATAAGCAGCTTGGAATTTCCTCAGCTATGTTTTTGGGTAAGGTTCCTTTCCGAGGTTTTAAACATTTCTTTATTTGTAGTTGTAAACTTGTGGTAAAGGCATTTCTTATCGTTTCTACAGGTCATTTGAAATGTAAAAGCACATAAAAAAAGATTTCGTTGTGGCAACAATATTTGTTTTTTATACCCAAATTCAGATGAAGCAGAGGAGAACAAAAAGGCGAAAACAAGAAAAGCTGAACAAATGTTTAATTGAGCTGAGACAAAAGGAGTGTGCTCTATTTACTTGATGTGCATATGAATTCTGCTCAATACATATGTATAAGCTTGAAAGTTATGATGTCTCGTACTCGTTAATGTGAATTGATGAACTGTTTTAATGGAAAGCATGGCAGACATGTTTGGAAATTGAATTTTTTGAAATATAATATTTTTAATATGATAATTTTTTAAAATAAAGAAATTTAATGTTTCAAAATATTATTTATTTTTCACGCAACGTGTAATTTTGATTAAATTATTCTTTTTTCTTGATAACTACACTTTCAATTTTCATGAATCTTAAAAGGGTGAAAAAATTGGAGGCTTAGAGCTTGTTTGTACCATTGGTTCATGGAAATCGCTCAGCTTTTTAACTCACTAGCCTGATAGGTTCGCTTAAAACATGGACTACTATAAACAAATTAATGTCAATTTTTTTATTTATGCATCTTTATTATAAAAGTTACATTTATTTTGAGATATAAAATCATTTCTCTAGCTCATTTTTTTTTTGTAATATATCGATGATGAATTGGTGAGGACTGTCTTAATTTTTTATTTTGAGGAAAGATATTAACTCTAACTTTTTTTATTTATCAAAATACTGAGAATATTTATCCACAAGATACATGGAATTTGGCCTAAAAATTTACATGAAATATAAAAGACTTAATAATAATACATTAAATCTAGCCTAAAAAATTATAAAAAAATGAAAAACTTATTAAAACATAATAAAATAAATTTACACGAAAATAACGACTAACTTCTCAGTTCACATCATATATCAAAGTTGCATTTGTTTTTATTATTATAATAACTTAATTTGAATACATTATGTTACTATTACATTCCATACACAAAATAGGAGGCACAATTAAATAATTTTTTATTGTTTTAAAATTTTTAATTAAAAAAAAAGTATAAATGCTTTTGGAACATAATTTAAAAATTTAAATGCTTTTGCAAAATTAAATAATTCTTTATTGTTTTAATTAATTCTATTTAAGACTTAGAAAATTATATAAAACTAAGAATAAAAGGTTTATATAATACGCCAATTAAAAAGGTGAAAGGGAGTAGTAAAGTTTTAGCAAAATCACGTTATAGTCTAATAACATGTGAAGCTCCATTTAGAATTTGACATTCCTAATTTTATAAATACTCCCTTGATAGGGATGCTAGTTCCACAGTTTTTCCTCATAAATATTATTTTGTAAATTCCTCTTTTCTCAAAAAAAAATGTTAAATTTAAATTAATTGATATTGACTATTAACAATTTTTCATAACAAAAATACATGAAAATTTTGTAAATGTTACAATGGGAGAACAGGATTCTCTGAAAGACAAGACACTTTCTGTTAAGTGTGTTGAATTCTGAGTGACATGGTGACACCGTATCATAACACAACATTACTGGTTAATGTATAGCTCTTGTTTGACTATGGTGTAGCATCCAATAAGGCTAGTTGGCTCCACAACAAATTGTTCATGAAATGTACCCATTCTTTTGCTAGAAATATCAATTCCAAGATCCTTGAAGTTTGGCAAGCCCTCTACTTGAATACCATCACCACATATGAGGAACTGATTTCCAACTATGAAGGACCCTGATACCCTGATTGCAACTCCATCTTCACCATGTGCTCGGCATTGAAGCTTCTCAACAACATGCACCAACTTTTCTGGAGGCCAGTCACCAACCAATGTAGTTCTAATACTTGACAGAGATGCAAAGATATTACTTGGACCACTATGTTGTTTCCCAGAAAAACTACAAAATGTAGAAGGATAATGTTATTGTTAGTGAGGTGATCCAAAGATGACTTTGGAAGGAAGTCATAAAAAGTGTTCATCTATTCTTGATATTCTAAATTGATTAACCATAATCTACTCAATTTTACCAGGGCCTTGATATAATGGAAATTCAAGAAATCAATTTTACTCTATAAGTTCCATTTCAGATGCATGCCAGAGCTAAATTAAGAACAAAAATTGCTGCAGCAAGTTTCTTTCAAGTGAATTATTTCTGCTGTAATTTCTTTTATCAGAGTAAAAAGAGAGTAAACTTTTATAAATGATATTCTTTCTTGATGCAGAAATAGAACACACAAAACAGTACACACCTGAAAATCGAACTTTCATTGTATAAGCTCCTAGTATGTTGCCACAAATCATCAGGTCCATCAAATAGCAAGTAATAATGTATTGTCAACATCTGAAGAGAAAAATGCAAAGTTTAAAATATTTCAAAAACAGTGTATCTAAGCAGAACGAACTAATGGAATTTTGATTTTCATCAACCGTGAACGCAAGTGAATGTGTGGGTGGGTGGGGGGCTGTCATTCTATATGGACATAGTTTGCAAGAAGGCCTAAAATATGTAGTGGAGACCTATAAAATGAGCATTATGATATATACTCAAGTATTATGGGGTAGCTAGGTGGCTTGGTTCTTTTCCCTTATGAGCTAGTTTTTAAGGTTGAGTTCCCAAGTGCTCAAATGCCTATCGCATTATAAACTTTATCTCATTATCATTGAACCAACCTATGAAAGTGATACTTCACACTTTATTTAAACAACAGAACAAAATAAGTTTATCTGCTCAGATAATAAAGAGATAAAAATTGGCAGTCACTTACATCTGCCAAGTCCTTCATTCTTTGTGTAGGATCAAAAACGCTTCGAACATATCCAGCTAAATCTACCTTGTCATTCTCATGCTTTGTGATAAAAGGGTGCAAAAGCAGCTGAAATTGGGGCAACACCAAACAATCAATTTCAAATCATCATGCCTATATCCAATTAAGTGTCCAAAGCAAATATTGACTCTGCAAGTTGTAACTAGTGGTTGGAACCAACACATTCTAGAGAAAACAATCTATTTTGCACAAGGCAAGAATGCAAATGTCAAAAAAAAAGTAAATCAAACGAAATAAATGTAGAGTGGTACACAAAGCATTCAACAACGCAGATGCTACACACCTGATCTGCTGTTGGCCTAGCATCTGGATCCTTCTGTAGGCAAGTATCAACAAAGGAGCTGAATTCGGGTGAAAACTTGTTTTTTGACGGTGATGGTGATGGATCATCCAGGATCTGTCAAAATTACATATAATTATTTCCAGACAGAAGAAGTATCTGTGTCCAATCAGATTACTAGAATGGAATAGTCATTCATGTGCGGCAGGGTTCAGACATACTTCCATATCACTGATCATAATAAGTATCCATTAATTTATCATGTCCTTCCAAAGAACTCAATTTATATGTGACAACATGGGAGAAGTTATTGAGTATATTGTATGCCTTAAAACATATCATGTGAATTATCTCATTTATCTGAAATCTATGGCATTATTGCAATGCTAAATTAGATATACTTTGTTTCCCACTTTCCTTTCGTGTGATTAATGCTATTATTCCAGATGACAAGTTTTTCTATAAGTGATTAGAAAAAGACACGTAAAAAATTGGCTGGCAAGGATGTTCTTCTCTCACAACATGTACTATTATTTGTACATTCAACCAAACAAAAGTATACAAATAACATTGATAAGCATTCACACACGTACCTGCAACATAAGATTGACAGGACCTTCATTAGCTGTATATGGGAATTCTCCTGTCCCACACTCAAGAAGAGCAAGACCAAGGCTCCAAATATCAGCTGGATAAGAATAGCTTTCATTTCGAATCCTCTCAGGTGACATGTATGTAACAGTTCCAACAAATGTAGCACACTGCAAAGTAGAAGTTTTTTATGAACATGAACTTCAAAGAGTGGTTCTATTAATGACCAAACAATAAAATTGACAATTGAAAATAATTTTAAGAAAAGCAATAAGTGACAATAAACTAAATCCAGTAGAATATACTAACCATTGCCACTGAATTTTCTAATCCAGCACTAATACCAAAATCAGTAATCTTAGGCTCCCCCTTGAGATTTACTAGTAGATTGGCAGGCTTTATGTCTCTGTGAACTAGATGTCTGACTCCATGAAGATAGCTTAGACCCTTCCAAAAGATAACAGGACAAGTAGCGTATCTTAGCAATTTCCGAAATTAAAAACTGAGTGCTAAAAAATACAAGATCATTTTCTTTACATGTAGGAGTTGCTGAAACATGGATGATAAAATAGGTTCAGGTATCCTTCTATGGATCCGCAAGATATCTGCAAGCGATCCTCCATCCATGTACTCCAAAGCTATGCTTATTTGTCCAGAGTCAGGGGTGTAAAATGCCCCGTGAAATTCTACAAGACCCTCATAACAAGGTGCTTCGCACAAAGTTCTTATCTCAGTAAGCAGTTGCTGCCTTTTCTCCTACAAATCAATACAACAATTAGGAGCATACTAGCATGTCTAAAACTTCAAAAACAAAACAGATACTTAGAAATGTAAGTGACATAACTCAGCCTTATAAAATCAGCTCGTAGAATGAGAATTGTCCCCCGTTATATATACAAACTTGATTATATTACTAGTTAATGTGGGATCTCCAACACAGATCAAGAGTATACTTCCCAAAATCAACAAAATATCACATCTAGGCAGCCGGATAACATATATCATATTCATATGTACTACAACACATGCTTTAATAGCAATCATAAATGAAATCACAGAGTTTAATTTGCATGTATTGTTAGTGTATAATTTTTTACACTATCAACTAATTAAAAATAACTCTTGATATGATTCTTCAAAAGTCAACAATCTATATTACATCACCTTTTATGATTGAATGACAGTAAGTGCATTCTAATTAAACTCTAATAAAAGAACTAAAATTAACACAAAAAGGTGTAGTACTACACAACACAAGATTCAAAACTCAAAATTACAATTTGTAAACAAGCGAATTTACAGTTAAACAACATAAGAACAAGGCCAGGAAATTACAAAACCTTCTCAAAAATATTGATCTTCTTCAATGCCAGAATCCTGTGTTTTGGAATATGTATAGCTCTCTGCACAACACTACTGGCACCACTACCAATTGCTCCAAATATTCTCATCTCATGAGAACCACACTTATAAGTTTTCTCATTGTGATCAGTTTCATCCACAGACCGAGACGTGCACTTTTGCAATCCAAGCTCGTTGATATTGTATACCCCATATGATTCACTCAACAAGTTCACAGTTCCACCATCAGAAAACTTCTCAATTGAACAATCAACCAAAACCAAACACACAAAAACAACAAAAAAACATATATTAGACAAAATCATACACACCCCATTTGAATATTATTAAGACCGTGTTTAGACACATCAATGAATAAGCACAAAACAATAGTGAGAAAAAGGGTTACTCATTATTACTGTGTAAGAATCACAAGGGTCCAAGGTTGAACTCGATGAGAAACCCTTTTCAGCATCGAATAAAGGTGCGAGCTTTTTCTTCAATTCCTCCAACCCAGACATTGTGGTGAGGAATTCACATCAAAAATTGAATTGGGTCTTAAGAATGAAACAGACCCAAGATGCTGTGACCCTTTTGCTCTTCTAATCTGATGATTAAAACAAAAGGGATCTTCAGTTTCAAGGTGAAATTTAAGGTTTTTCGGAAAAAGGAAGGAACAAAATGTGTTGGTGAGATTCAAGGAAGCGGTGTTGGTAACGTCACAATACTCGAAGTCGTGGATTTGAGTCTCGCTCACATAACAAAATCAAGTGTTACATTAAATCAATTTTTTTTTCCCTTCGCAAGTGGTTCTTTCACGTATACTAATATTTTAATTTATTGGATTTTAGCCTTTCAAATAATAGATAAAATAAAATATTTATTCTGTACGATTAAAATTTATTTATAAACTTTCAAATAATAGATAAGATAAAATATTTATTCTGTACAACTGAAGTTTATTTATAAACTTTAATAGAATAGATAAATAAAATATTTATTCTGTATGATTAAAAATTATTTATTTTATAAATAAATTAGATTAGATTAAATAGTTATTTTGAATGGAAGAATTTTTTTAAAAAAATCATTATATATATTAAATTTTAACATCTATCTTTTTTTTAAGAAAATCATGAGAAATTACATTTATTTTAATCTAAATATTTTATTCTAAATAAATGTTAAATTACTCTCTATTCTATTACAATTAGAATCTCTATTTTTTTTATTTTTACTATTTTTTATGTTTCTCAAATTCTCACATTTCTATAAACTTTAGTTTTTTTACACTACCAATTCTCTAAATATTTATTATGAAAATATATTATTTTAAAAGACAAGTATAACAGGGATTAGCAAGAACATGTAAAAAAATGAAATTATCCCGTAAGAATATCATGAAAAATAAATCTATAACAATATATGTTTTTAATTAGATATTTAAAAATATTATATTTGTATAATTTCAAAAGAGAATTCATCCATGATGTCTCGTGGGTATGTTTATCATTATGAAAAGTATAATTGCAATTATAACAAGTTTTGTACAATTTAAAATAACTTTTTAAATTGTGAAATATGGAAAAGAAATTAAGAAAAAAAATATGGTAAAATTCAAACATAAATTTGTGAGTGATCCCTTATATCAAATAGAGAAGCAGACAGCATAGTGTAATCAATTAACAACACAAAATTGTCTTCGTTCCTTTCATATATAGTAGCATGAATGATGTTGAGTGCTATCCTTAATTAAAGGTTATTGTATCTAAGTGCTAATCAACTAAAATAAGAACATAATATGTTAATTTTGCATATATTTTATTGTATGATATGTGTTTATTTCAAGGATAAACCAGACTTTTCGAGTATTATATTCCTTATCTTTTCATCTTCTTTCAATATTATTTGTGAGTGAAGAAAGATGACACCGACAAAAAAAATTGTTTGTTTTTGTTTGGTCAGTTGTTAGGAGTCTCAGTATAGTAAAGTTTCTGTTGAGTCTAAAATTAAATTTCAAAATGAGAACAACTTTTCAAGATATTATGTATTTAAACTTTTCAAAGACTATAATTATTTTAACACAATCAATTCCCTTTAAAACAAAAATGCTTGTAGGAAAAGAAGCTAAAGGTAATTAAGGTACCTGACCCTGTGTACCAATTCATAAGGGGTACTCTTTTTAATTAAGGTATCAATGGTATACACCAAATTTGCTATCAATGGACTATAGACCAAATTGGCATCCTTGCATGCAATCTATATATAGCTTTGATACTATTTTTGTCTTTTAAAAAAAATAGGTTGGAAAAGTGGAGAAGTTCTGATTTAATCTATAGTATATTTACTCAAGTACTATTGTTTATCACCATTTTAGCCATGATTCAATAATAATTTAAATATGTGATGAAAAAATTTTAAAATAAATATGTGTATAAAATGTGAAGAGAGAGAAATACGTATGTGAGTGAGTTGTCTAGTTGACTATGTATTGTAGTTGTCAGTGAAGTAAGGTAGATTACAGATAATATTATGCAAGTTGTTGCAGTCGTAAACACTCAATCCAATGATAGATACATTATGTTTTTGCTTATTTTAGGTTGAATTCTTCTCAACTTTTATAACATTATCAACGTGTTCATACTCAACTTACTAATATGTAATTTATCATGCCTTGTATAAGTTTTCACTTGTGGATGCAATGTCGAACTCCCTCGTATTGCATTATTGTAGAGGCCCACCATTTATATAAAAAAAGAGACCACACATAAAAAGATAAACATTGCTTTACTCAACTTTTAAGATGGAATACAGCTCTGAATGTCACAAAGGACTCAACAGTAAAGTCATCCATCCTTCTTAGAACAACTTGTTACTCATTTCATCACTATACCAACCCTCCATTGCACTGAGTCATACTGAGTCTCATAATCTGCACTTCAAATTACTCATTTCCATTATCCACTCACTTTCCTATTCCAATCATGGCTGGAGTTGTTGGTGAAGCTCTTCTTTCTGCTTTACTTGAGGTTGCACTTGACAGGCTCGCTTCTCGTCAAATTGTTGACTTCTTCCGTCAAAGAAAACTTGATGAGGCGCTGCTCGGAAAGTTGAAAATCGTCGTTCGTTCAATTGATGCTCTTGCTGCTGATGCTGAACTCAAGCAGTTCAGAGATCCACTTGTGAAAGCATGGCTTGTTGATGCCAGGGATGCCGTGTTTGATGCAGAGGATCTCCTTGGTGAAATAGAGTATGAAGTCATCAAATGTCAAGTGGAAGCTGAATCTGAATCTCAAACCTTTACTGGCAAGGTATCAAAATTCTTCAACACTACTTTCAATCCATTTAACAAGAAAATTGAGTCAGAGATGAAACAGATCCTGGAGAAACTAGAATGTCTTGCAAGTCAAAAAGATGCACTTGGTTTGAAAAACGCTACTTATCCTAGTGTTGGATCAGGTAGTAAAAAGCAAACAACGTCTTTGGTGGTTCAAAGTGATATTTATGGCAGAGATGAAGACAAAGAAGTGATCTTTAATTGGCTCAAATCTGAAACTGGGAATCAGAAGCAGCTATCTATACTTTCTGTTGTGGGCATGGGTGGGTTGGGTAAGACCACCCTTGCTCAACTCGTGTACAATGACCAAAGGATAACGGAGACAGATTTTAGCATCAAAGGTTGGGTCTGTGTTTCCGATGATTTTGATGTTTTGAGGCTGACAAAAGCAATTCTTGAAGCAATCACTGGAAAATATGATGATAGTCCAAACCTTAATACGGTTCACACAAGATTGAAAGAAGGATTGACAGGGAAGAGATTTCTTCTAGTTCTGGATGATGTTTGGAACGAAAGACAAGAAGATTGGGAAGCTGTCCAAACTCCTCTCAATTTCGGGGCTCCAGGAAGTATAATTCTTGTAACAACACGCAGTGAGAAAGTTGCATCTACCATGCGGTCATGCAAAGTGCATCCCCTGAAGCAATTAGAAGATGATCATTGCTGGCAAGTTTTCGCCAAACATGCATTCCAAGATGATCATCTTCGGTTGAATACTGAGCTGAAGGAGATTGCCAGAAAGATAGTTGAGAAGTGCAGAGGATTGCCTCTGGCCTTGAAGTCAATTGGAAGTCTTTTACGCACAAAGTCATCTATTCCAGAATGGGAAAATGTATTGAAGAGCGAGTTATGGGACTTACCTATGCGAGACAGTGGAATCATTCCTGCTCTCTTATTGAGCTATCACCACCTTCCTTCTCATCTCAAGAGGTGCTTTTCTTATTGTGCCTTGTTTCCCAAAGATTACATGTTTACGAAGGAGTGTCTAATTCAATTGTGGATGGCTCAAAATTTTTTACAAAGTCCTCAACAGAGAGGGAGTCCAGAAGAAGTTGGAGAACAGTATTTTAATGATTTATTATCAAAGTCTTTCTTTCAACAAGTAAAAGAAACATGGTTTGTGATGCATGACCTTGTAAATGATTTGGCAAATTATGTTTGTGGGGACATCTGCTTCAGGTTGGGAGTTGGGAAAGCAACAAGGGTACCAAAAACATCCCGTCATTTTTTATTTGCAAGCAATCACAAGGAATATTTTGATGTGTTAGAGAGTTTACCTGATGCTAAAAGGCTGCGCACATTTTTTCCAACAACGGGAAGAGCGAGTTTTTGGACTGATCCTTGGGAATGCAGGATTTCGATGCATGAGTTGTTCTCTAAATTTAAGTTCCTACATTTCCTATCTTTGTCTCATTGTTCTGGCCTTGGAGAGGTGCCTGACTCTTTAGGTGAACTTAAACATCTCCGTTCATTGGACCTTTCAAAGACTGACATAGAAAAACTACCTGATTCAACATGTTTGTTGTATAACTTGCAAATACTGAAGCTGGTACATTGTTGGAGATTGGAAGAGCTGCCCATGAAGTTGTATACCCTCACTAATTTGCGTTGCCTTGAATTTAGAGATAGTGGAGTGAGACGAATGCCAATGCATTTTGGAAAACTGAAGAATCTTCAAGTATTGGATGTGTTCTGTGCTGGCAAAAGCAGTGAATTCAGTATTGGGCAGCTAGGAGGACACAATCTTCATGGAGAGCTATCAATTAAGGAGCTGCAAAATATTGAAGACCCCTCAGATGCATCAGCAGTTGATTTGATAAACAAAACACGCCTTGAGGAGCTAAAGTTAGAATGGAATAGAGAGCACATCTTGCTCGATAATTCAATGAAAGAAAAGGAAGTACTTGAGAGTCTACAACCTTCCAAACACTTGAAGTATTTGTCAATTGAGAACTATGGTGGTACACAATTTCCGAGTTGGTTATCCAATAATTCATTACCAAATGTGGTGTCCATATGGTTGAAGAATTGTAAACATTGCGTATGTTTGCCTTCCTTTGGACTACTTCCATCTCTCAAGAAGTTGAGTATTATAAGGTTTGATGGGATAGTGAGTGTTGGTGCTGAATTTTATGGGAGTAGCTCTTCTCCATTCCCATCCTTGGAAGAACTGTACTTCAAACATATGAAGGAATTGGAAGAATGGGAATGTAATGTAACTTTTCCACAGCTCCGATATCTTGGGATAGAAAAATGTCCGAAGCTGAAAGGGGTGCCAGAGGAAGTTCTTAATGTAAAGGAAGTATATATTAGGGGACCCAGTTTGGAAGCATCATCTCTCCAAACGGAAGGTTTTCTGTCACTCTCTCGTACTTATCTACATATATGGGATTGCCCAGATCTTAATATCCCCATGAGACTTTGCTGTGATTTCCTCCAAGAATTGGTGATTGATAATAGCTGTGACTCTCTAACGACCTTTCCGTTAGATTTCTTTCCAAAACTCCGTTTGCTTGGACTCAGGAATTGTCGTAATTTAGTAATGATTTCACAGGAGCACACACATAATCACCTTGAGGAACTGTCTATTGGGGATTGCCATCTGTTTGAATCAATACCTAAACGCATGCATATCTTCCTTCCATCTCTTACTAATTTGACGATAATTCATTGTCCAAAAGTGGAGAAATTTTCAGAAGGAGGCTTGCCATCAAATCTAAAAAGCGTGGAACTCTCAGGTTACAAACTTGTGGCCTCACTGAAAGGGAGCTTGGGAGTCAACACATGTCTTGAGAGATTGTCTATCTCGGGAGTGGATGAAGTGGAGTGTTTTCCAGAGGAAGGTTTGCTGCCACTCTCTCTTACTTATCTAGTAATAGGTGATTTCCTAAATCTTAAGAAAGTGGACTACAAGGGTCTATGCCAACTCTCTTCTCTCAAAGCATTGGAGTTTTGGAATTGCCCAAAGCTGGAATGCTTACCAGAGGAGGGTCTCCCCAAATCCATTTTAACTCTTTTTATTGGTGATTGTCCATTGCTAAAAGAGCGTTGCCAGACAGAAGGACAAGACTGGGGAAAGATTGCTCACATTCAAAACTTGTATATTTGATTGTGAGATGAATCAATTCTGAAATGTGCGGCTCTCCTGGTGTGAGGTATACCTGACTATGATGATGTCTGTATAATTTGAATTAGTTCAGAAAAAATGATAAAATGATATTTTATTACCGTTCACCCACAACCTGCTTCTCCACCAACTTTCTTTATCAATTTTGAAATTTTATAATTAAATAATTTCATAATAGTTTCTAATTAATTAAAAATAGTGAATTTGAAAATACTAGTTTAACTTCATTTAATTCTCACTTTAAAGAAATTATTCATAATATTTTTTAAATGGAAAATATTCCAAATTTCAATCAAGTATTATGATGAAAACATTAAAATATTAATTAAAAGGAATTTAACTTTAAGGAACAGTCATTAAATACTGTTATCGTATAAATCAGTCAACTACGAATAAAAATATACAATTTTTTTTATTTTTAATTTTATCATTCATCAAAAACGAATGTAAAGATAAAATGTACAAGAAGGACGTGCAAATGTTTATAAAAACACGTAATTAACTAATTAAATGCAATAATTTTGATTGTATGCATCTTCTTCCACTCTCGGCACTTTGTGAAAATTCAATTCAATCTTCAAATTTTAAATATTTTCGATTTGATCCTCATATTTTAAAAATATTTAATTTTATTTTTTCATATACAAAATTAATACACATATAATACGTTTTTTTTTATAAATTTAAAATAATTAGGTAAATATATTAGATATTATTTTTTGTCAGGTATAGATTTAAATAATGACCCATGTCATTAATATTAGAAAGACTGATGATTGAATATTTCTTACAAAATTTAAAACATTCAAAGAAAATATGTTGCTATTGAATATTATATATATTTTATAAAAGCTATTATATATTAATTATTTCTTTGGATTAAAAACAGAAAGCTACAGCCACCAAATACTTAAATCAACTGACGCAAAATTATGAACTTTAACTAGTGCATGATTTCAAATTTGAGTCTTAAATATATAATTACATTGAATATTCAGAAACACTGCAGGATTATGCAACACTTTTGATAAATATTAATCAATAACGAGTGTTACAAAGTATTAGCTAGCAATTCTATTTCAAATATAATTAGAATAGCATTTACAAAATCTTGCATATGCATCCATGCCAATCAAATAATAACTATCTTAAAGTTGCTTGCTGCTTCTGTACAAATTAGAAGTTGAAGTGAATACTTGCAACATACATGGAGATTGAAATAATAAAATGCTACCTACAGTTTCATACACCAACATACTTTCTCAACTTTGTCTTCCCAAATTAACAAATCTTAAAGGGGATCACAAATTACTTTCTCAATATACAGTTTTTAATTAAAGTTTAAGCCAATTCAGAAAATTACCAACTTGTTATAAGCATAACCTGCTGATAAACTAAGTGATGAACTCAGAAAGCTACGCATTTCATTTGACCTTATTCGGTTGAGGTGTCAGAAGGAATTCTATCATACAATCGATATATGAGTGATGATTTCGACATCTGAGGTTCCCTCTCCTTCACAGATATGCTTCGAGTTATGCTAGATTGATGTGTGGTGACATGATTTCTCCCAAATTTTTTTGCAAACCCTGTTGGCATATAACATCAAAGGGACACAGCATGACTTTATGGATCAGCAAAATCAGTTTATCAACTAAATGGCAGTAAAAAATGCAACATTGTTCTAAATTGTCTTATAAAACAAGTTAGGAACAGGGGGATATTGTTCATTTGGTCCATTATATTTACCAAAATATTAGTAACCCAAAATAGGAATATTTGTGAGAACCTTTGTTTATACTAGAACCACAACGTGAGAATTATTGATTACAACCATAAGATTAAATTTAATGGCCATGGCTATAATCCCTATTAAAAATTACTCAGTAATCTTGAATCATTGAATCATTTTTTTCTCTATCCAAATCAGATCACCACATTTATTATCTCTAATCCCTTAATTATCTCACTTTCTTATTTTATTTTATAAATCATATATTCTATTGCCACTGTTGTAATTGCATGTAACACTATCACTCTGCAATTACTATCATAATCTTTGCTATCGTAATCTTTGTTCGTTACCCACCATCACTATAACAATGAAATATATCATTAATGTAATTATCATCATCACTCTACCACTACTACCACTATTACCACTATTGCTGTCCCGTCATAACAAAATTGTAACATATATAACTGTTGTAGTTATCATGGGATGACGGTGACAGAGATGATAGCTATGACAGAAATATTTCACAACTTTAGCTAGGTAGCAATAGTAATATGATAGCAATTGCTGAGTAGTGCCGGATGCGGTGGCAATATGGTGATAAAATATATGAATAAAAAAATAAAATAAGAGTGAGATAATTAAGGGGATTATAAATAATAAAAGTGGTAATTTAATTTGGAATAAGAAAAAATTATTCAAAAAACAAGATAGTGAGATAATTAAAGAGATTATAAATAAATCTCATTTTCTTGACATTGAGTTCTTAGCTAAAATTACAGATAAATAACAGTGAAGAAACCCACCACAAGTTTGCCTGATTATCTTTTGTACTCCTTCCTGATGTTGATGAAGATTTGCGGCTCACATCTTTAGCTGGCTGAGAACCAGATGAAGCATCAGCTGTCCCCCCTTCACGTTTTTGTTTGACTTGCTCAGCCATAAGTTGCCAATTTGACAGCATGTTCCAAGTCAGGTTTTTAAAAAGAAAAGAACACATTTCCAACTTATACAGTTTGTTCAGATCCCCAGACACTTGTTTCTTACTGTAGGATAACATAGCAGGCTTGCACAAATAAAAATCAGTGAAAGATTAAAAAACAGAAACAAGTAAATCATGAATCAGCAGAATATAACATGTCACCTTGGGTGAGGAGGTGAAGAACCAAGTGCATCAATTGGCTTCTTCTGGCCTGGAGAAGGCTTTTTCACAGGTGTCCTTGCATTTATACCAGAAGTGTTTGATGGGATCTGTGAGCTTAACTGATAAAAATACAAAAGGGAGCAAGGAAATTAGGTATCACCATGTATGACGATAACATTAGAAACACAAGGCATGCTCTATGTACAGAACGATATCTACGTGTTTAAGGGGGGAAAATAAAAAATATTTACTTAGTTCATGTTTCAAAATAGCAATGCTTTGAGAAGAGGAAGTCCGGGGATATTAAAGGGAAACTAAACACATATTAATACCCTAGTTTCTCTTCATTGAATCTTGCAATATCATTGATGTCAAAGGTACTGCATCAATTGGCAGTAGAAACCAACACGTGGATCAAAGATTAATGCTTACTATGCATCTTAAGGAAAGGGCTCTTTCACAATCACAAGTGATAAATTGTGTATAAAAAGTCAAATCTAAGTGCAAGTGTAATTGGGTTTACCGTTAATGGGTGCTAGGGAGAATTCCAGTCAAGAATAATGATGATTTATAAAACATGACTGTTTAGAGCTGTGTGCCAAATATATACTTGGACCTGAATATCAGAGTCAATAGCACCTATAGTCTTATACAATGTACACACGAGCCTCAATAATAATACCAAAACCTATTAGTGCAAAATTATCACAATATCACTACAATGGAGCTTATAAAATTAACAGAACTACTGAAATAGCTTATAATGATCCAGTAAGATAGGGTTATAAATATCACTCTTGATTACAGACAATAAATGTAACGGTCCATTTTTTTTGAATAATAATAAATTGTCTAACGTCTCATTTTAATAATAATAATTGAATTATAATGTCTCAATTTAATAATATTGAAGAATATATTTATGTATCTTATTCAAAGAATGAATCCAGTATGAATTATAGACCAGGTACAACTTAATCAAGGAAATAGGGAATAAAGTAATTAAGGTAATACAAATCAAATCACCACAAAATCTGTTCCAAATCACCACCAAATCAATCTGCGTTAATTAAGGAAATAATTACCTTCAGCAAAATAATGGAAATTGATTATGTGACGTTATAATTTTAATGGGTAATAAATGTCCATGTGTGGTTGGGCAGCTATAAAAGGGCGAGTCTGCTACACTTTCTTATCACACATTCTTCCTTTCTTTCCTTCTTTCCCTCACGTTTCTAGTGTTGTCTTTTTCTCTGAAAGGAGATTGAAGTGTCTGAAGAGAGGGTGGAGATCAGAGCTCTACCAAACTTCAATTTTTCAAACAAAGTATCTCGAGTCCAGGTTAGGGTAGTTCTAAATTAAATGATAATGATTAGATGTTTCTCTTTTCCTTGCTTTTGTTTATTTGGACTGAATATGTATCCTTTGGCTGAATGTTAATTCTTCCTTTCTCACTTTTGTGAATTATTATTATTATTTGGGATTGTTTAGGTGTTATCACTATTTTATTTGTGATATTGAAATGAATATATGTTGCGATCCTATCACTATTCGTTAACGTAATTGAGAGATAAAAACCTATCTTTATATTGATTTACTGTTATGCCTTGAAAATATATTTGGATATACGTTGTTTTTGAAAATGTAATATTTTATTTATATGTACATTATTTAAAAGATACGGTGACAATGAATGGATTCAAGTAATTTCTAAATAATTATTTTGTGTACTTATGCATAATTAGAAAATATTTATAAAATAATTATCGAAAAATAAAGGGGTGAATATTTTAAAAGGAAGTTTTAGAATATTAGTGAATATTCTTGATGATTACTGTTTTAATTTGTTCTTTTGTTTTTATTAGGTTATGCTATCCAGTTCGATTTTAATATTTATTACTCATGATATCCTTATGGTATTATTTATTTATTTATTTTGTTCCATCTTAATTGGTTAGTTATTTGGTTTATGATTCATTATTATATTGTGATAATTATTATTTAATTAGTAATTATTCCTTTGTTATTGTATTATGTTTCCAATAAAATTTTAAGGATTTTAATTGTTTCCGCCAATTACTATTTTATTAGTTCCTTAATATCTATATCCTTCTTGTATCGTTTTGTTTTTGTTTGGTTATACTCTCGTAATGACTATTTATTTGGGGTTTATAAGTTATTTGGATTGTGATTTGGGTTTATAAGTTAATTGGATTGTGATAATTGTCATTTAATATGTGCTTAGTCCTTCTAGCTATATGATGTTACTCATGTTTAATTAATTGTATGATGATCTTAATGTTTTGTTGAATAAAATATTCTATTACGGGGAAATGATTGATATGGATCAAGAGACTAATTATGCGGTTCATATTGCATTGACGAGAAGTTTAGGTTCATGATAATCTGTCTTAAAAATGTTTTAATGAGAGGGATGGATGCCTACCGTTAGATTGAGCGGTGAGGTTGTCCCTGATGAATATTCTTTTAAAACGTTGTGTTTTTAAGAATGAGAGATTATCGTGAATGTTAAACGAAGTGAAAATGTTTTCGAAATGTGAGGATGAAGGGAACTAGTACAGTTGGTCCCTGACGGGTCGTTGTAATGGCCTAAGACTTTGAGGGTATTCGCGGTGGGGAAAGCTTCCACTATGGCCGATCACCATGAGTGGAAGTGACTCCTGTTGCAACACTGGTTGCCCTAACTGTAACTGTCTAGTATTTCTAGTGAGAGTGTCAGAGGTGATATGCACTCCTAGCATCGCTCAATGGTTTTGATGGTACCACATGGCATAAGAGTGAAATGTGAGTGGCATGCATCATATTGGGTTGCATAGTTAATTGTGATGAATTGTTAATTGAAATTTCATGTTTTCTTGATATCTGTTGTTTGTGTGTATTGTTCCTATGATTTTATTATTATCATTAAATTATGAGCTAACCCTATGGTTGTGTCTGTGGTTGACACCTGTGATGACCCCACGAACGGGCGAGCAGATGAGCAGTTGCTTGGAGACACTACGCTGTAGGATATAGGAGAACCTGACTTCGTGAAGACATTATGATGTCATTACTTTCCTTTTTGTGTTTTTAGACATTTCTATTTTATAGGAATGTTAAATGTTTAAGACCTTTTATTTTATGATAAAGTTACAATTGTAGTTGAAGAAACTTTATTACTCTATGAAATAAGATTTGGTTTATTTACCGAATGAATATTTAATTACCATAGAGAAATCATAGTATTTAGATGTAGAAATTGAGGGTGTTACAATAAAGAAATGTAATACTTGGTCTTATAGGTTCGTTGTTCTGTGATTATTATTTTATTTTATTTTTTTGATAAAAAGAAGAAAGTTTTAGAGACGAGAGAAAAGCAATGAAAAAGAAAAATAAGGAATCTTCCTACACAAAAGAACAAAATAGAAAACCAACAAAGAAAAAAGATAAAATCAATGAAGTAAAGCTTCCTAATCCCTCAACATATTTAATAACTCTACAAAACAAAAAACAGAGGGGAATCTATTGATCACTTCAATACTAAAAGTCAAATATTATAAAATGTTTCATAGAATTTTAATGATAATGAGAATGATTTTTTCTAGAACCAATATAAGAGACGCCATTTCCTGGATACACAACAGTGAAAGACATCAGTGTGTTGCAAATTTAAAGTTCACATGCATTCAATATATTATGCTAAGGATGCATCATGCCCATGAAAATAAAAAAAAAATTACACTTTAATCCCCAAAAAGTAAGCCAATACATCTTGGGAAAAAACATGCATTAGTTTCTAACTTACAGTGGCACTATGGTCTGGTTGAGATACAGATGGGGAAGCAGAATTAAGAGGCATCATGCTAGAACATGTTGTATGTGGCGTATTTGTTGAAGCTGGGTGGCCTCTAGAAAACTCATCCTTTAGGGTGCCTTGATTGGCAGTGCTACCCTGTTCAATTGGCATAGAATTAACAGGGTGCAGCATAGTATGATTGGTTGTGATGTATTGTGAATTAAATGTCCTCTGCATCTCTTCATAGTTGGTGTATTGTACAGTAATTGTGTTTTTTCGTAATTATCATTGATATGTGAACTAATCCTTTTGTTGTATCATGTTTTTACACTAAATATTGGTTTTGGTTTTGGCTATTGAATAAGAGGCTACTTTATTAGTCTAAATCATATTGTAGGTATGTATTGAGAGTTAGGCATTTCTCATATCATAATAAAAATACTCTTTTTCTAATAAAAAAATGTCTAGTCTCTCCATGTGCATCCAAATTTTATAAAACTTATGTAAAACATGTTTAGTGAAGAGAAAGAGGTTGGGTTGACATTTACTTGAATTCGTCAATTGAATTACAAACTTACACTCACCTTCATAAACATGGCGTCTCCTTTTGGCACACTTTCTTTCAAACATATCAATTAATTGTGCACAACACAGGTGATGGCATATATTAGTATTACCTAACAGAGAAAGTGGACAAAATTTATGTTTTCTTTTTTAAAAGTATAGCAGAATAGGAAGGAGCATGTTGTATGACATAAGGCAAGTTGAAATTGATAGCCTGAATGTGAGGATATTTAGAAGTCATCAAACTAATGTTAATCCCAAGATCAGCTCCAACATCCACCACTCTTTTTATGTCTTGAAAACCTTTGTAGCATTCCAGAACTTACTTCATCACTAATGTGGTGTGATTGATCATTGCAGTATTAAACCCTTGATTGAATCTTGAATCCAAGCTTTGAGGCTTCAGCAGCTTTTTGCAACTTATCAAAAATGCCCAGCTCCGTGGCTGATTAAAGTGTCATGGAAAGCTGCATGACATCAGAGAAGCTCTCTTCATCTTGTAACCTATGAATAACAATTTTTTTTATATAGTTTATATTATATTTACTTAAATACTGTTTTTTATCGTCACTTTAGCCATGATTCAACAATAATTAAAATATTAAACATTGAATTAGGTGTTAGAAAGGTTTTATAACATTACGTAACACTATGCAAGTTGTTGCAGTTAGGGGTGGGCAAACACCTGCAACTCAGTCGTAACCACTCTATCCAACAATATATACATTATGTTTTTGCTTATTTTAGGTTGAATTCTTCTCCACTTTTATTACACAATATACATGTTCACACTCCACTGAGTAATCTGTAACTTTATCATGACTGAACCGACATAAAAACGATTTCGAAAATAACTATAATCAATTTATGTGAGATAATCAACTTATACTCTAATGGTATAAATATGAATTGGTCTTACTTGGATTGTAAGTTGTCATAATGAGGATGTCATCTTTTTAGCTTTTCGTTTCATCAATTCTTTAGTAAACCTAAATAAGATAGAAACTTTAGCTCTCACATGAAAAGTTTGACGGTTTGAAATTGACCCAATACAAGTTTTCACTCGTGGATGCAGTGTCGAACTCCTTCACCATAGTCAATGCCTTCAAGAATGGTATCTTCCCCTCATATTGCATTGATTGTTGAAGCCCACCATTTATATAAAAAAGAGACCACCATAGACACATGATTAACGAAAAGGTTAATTAGTTTAATAAGTGTGTAACTTGTACCTATGACTACAATAATTAATATGCATATTGTGCATAGCTTTTGACTAGAGGTCTTTGTTTTTGGTAACTTTCACTTCTTATTTTGGAGAAATTCTTTCTAGCCATGCTATAATACAATTTCGGGTGATTGATCAAGAGTGTTTGATTGTGAGATGAATTAATTATGAAATGTGTGGCTTCCTGGTCAGGTGTGATCCTTTGCTAATCACACCCTCTTTTTTATAGTATACATGTCTGTATTTAGAAGGTGGTGTGTTTTGAGTTAATTCAAAGTCGCACCATTAGAAAGAGATAGAGAATAATATGTTTTCTTGCACCACATCCTTAAATCTATAATGAGTGTTTTAGATTTTAGATAGTGGGTGTCAAACACTTGAGAGAGAGAGTTTGTAGTTTTTCCATCCAAAAATTATATGCAGCGAGGGTTTGTAGTTTTTCCGTCCAAAAACTATATGTGACGAGGGTTTGTAGTTTTTCCTTTCAAAAACTATATGTGGTGATGGTTTGTGACTTTTTTTCCGTTTAAAAATTACATGACGAAGGTTTGTGATTTTTTCATACGAAAATTACAATTACATGATGTGAGGAGAGTTTGTAATTTTTCTTTTAAAAAAATTAAAAACAGTGAATTTTATCTTAATGAGATAATGGACTAGGTCTTGAAACACCGAATTACATTAATCTTTTTTGTGTGTTCTTTTTTTTTCTCCCTTATACTTGTTTTAGGAGGTTGAGTTCCCAACAGTGGGAGTAGAGGACATCCTCTTAGTTGGCATTGAATCCTCATATGGATGTTGAATGGAGTTCTTAGTTCTTCAATGATATTCTTATTTACCACTAACTCTGTCTTGAATCAAGCCTTCATAAAAGACGGTAAGGTTGTCGATTTTGACATATTTGGGGTGACAATGTATACATGTGTAGTGTGGACTGTGAATTACCAAATGGCTTTTTCCATCAACTATTTCACTTAGATACAACATTTTTTTTATATGGGGCAGCCTTGCCTTTTGGTATGTATTTGTGTTAGTTTATGGTTACCCCTCTCCAGCAATATCCACAACACCTTAAAAGCTTTCTGTGGAAGTATGTGTGGAACTATGTGCTTCGAGTGGTGTTTACTGGCAAGAAGTACTAAATGTACTAAACTGATCAAATATTTCCTTATAATCAATTAGGTGAGTAAAGGGAAATGTATATCTATGCAATTGAAATTTAAGATACCAATAGATATTTTTGGTTCCAGAATACCATGCCAGATTTTACAATTGATTTTTTTTTCATATTGTTTGAAAATTCATATGACGGGTTTTAAGAAATAATAAAGAACCCTTCTTTTTAAGTTGGTCCTGAATGTAAAAGCAAAATCATGAATATGTTAAGTCGTTGAAAAATATCTTCCAAGATGTACCCTGAGCTTCACGGTAACCATTCATTGGATACACATTGCTTGACCAACTTCCAAGATGGGTATAGCTGTGAATGTCAAGGACTAAATTGTTGCTTGACTGACCATAAAGCCTCTTCGCATACACATTTCGTAGACTCAGGATTTAATACATTCAATCAATCAAAGCTGTTGTATAAAAATAAGATTTAATCAAACTTAAATCGTGTCAAAAGTTTGAACCGTCCATTCATAATCTAACTATCACAATTTATAATTGAATAAAGCTGTAAATATTGTCCATTCAGAACAGACTCAAAAGTGTTATTGGTCGATTGAAAAGACTCAACAGTAAAGTCATCCTTCTTAGAACAACTTGTTACTCATTTCATCACTATACCAACCCTCCATTGCACTGAGTCATACTGATTCTCATACGCTGCACTTCAAATTACTCATTTCCATTCATCCATTCACTTTCCTATTCCAAACATGGCAGGTGCTCTTGTTGGTGGTGCTTTCCTTTCTGGTTTCCTTCAGGTTGCATTTGATAGACTTGCTTCTCGTCAAGTTGTTGACTTCTTCCGTCAAAGAAAACTTGATGAGACGCTGCTCGGAAAGTTGAAAACCATGCTTCGGTCAATTGATGCTCTGGCTGCTGATGCTGAACTAAAGCAGTTAGATCTACCTGTGAAAGAATGGCTTGTTGATGTCAGAGATGCCGTGTTTGATGCAGAGGATCTCCTTGGTGAAATAGAGTACGAAGTCATCAAATGTCAAGTGGAATCTGAGTCTGAATCTCAATCCTTAATTGGTAAGGTATCAAGTTTCTTTAACACTACTTTGGGCACATTTAAAAATAAAATTGAGTTAGAGATGAAACAAATCATCGAGAAACTAGAATATCTTGCAAGCCAAAAGGATGCTCTTGGTCTAAAAAACGCTACTTGTCCTAGTGTTAGATCAGGTAGTAAAAAGCAAACAACGTCTTTGGTGGTGGCTCAAAGTGATATTTATGGCAGAGATGAAGACAAAGAAGTGCTCTTTAATTGGCTCACATCTGAAACTGGCAATCATAAGCAGCTATCTATACTTTCTGTTGTGGGGATGGGTGGGGTGGGTAAGACCACCCTTGCTCAACTCGTGTACAATGACCAAAGGATAAAGGAAGCAGATTTTAGCATCAAAGCTTGGGTCTGTGTTTCCGATGATTTTGATATTTTGAGGCTGTCAAAAGCAATTCTTGAAACAATCTCGAAATCAAAGTATGATAGTGGAGCACTAGAAATGGTTCATGGAAGATTAAAAGAAGAATTGGCGGGGGAGAGATTTCTTCTAGTTCTGGATGATGTTTGGAACGAAAGACAAGAAGATTGGGAAGCTGTCCAAACTCCTCTCAATTTCGGGGCTCCGGGAAGTAGAATTCTTGTAACAACACGCAGTGAGAAAGTTGCATCTACCATGCGGTCGTGCAAAGTGCATCACCTAAAGCAATTAGCAGATGGTCATAGCTGGCAAATTTTTGCTAAACATGCAATCGAAGATGATCATCTTCCGTTAAATCCTGAGCTGAAGGGTATTGCCACAGAGATAGTTGAAAAGTGCAAAGGAGTGCCTCTTGCCTTGAAATCTGTTGGAAGTCTTTTACGCAGCAAGTCATCTATTTCAGAATGGGAAAATGTACTGAAGAGCGAGTTATGGGATTTACCTATGCGAGATAGTGGAATCATTCCTGCTCTATTATTGAGCTATCACCACCTTCCTTCTCATCTCAAGAGGTGCTTTTCTTTTTGTGCCGTATTTCCCAAAGATTACGAGTTTGAGAAGGAGTGTCTAATTCAATTGTGGATGGCTCAAAATTTTTTACAAGGTCCTCAACATAGCGGGAGTCCAGAAGAAGTTGGAGAACAGTATTTTGATGATTTATTGTCAAAGTCTTTCTTTCAACATTCAAGCATATACGGGACATGTTTTGTGATGCATGACCTTTTAAAGGATTTGGCAAATTATGTTTGTGGGGACATCTGCTTTAGGTTGGGAGTTGGGAAAGCAAGAAGGGTACCAAAAACATGCCGTCATTTTTCAATTGGAAGCAATTACAAGGAATATTTTGATGTGTTTGAGAGTTTACCTGATGCTAAAAGGTTGCACACCTTTTTTCCAACAACTGGAAGAGTGAGTTTTGAGACCCACCCTTGGGAATGCAGGATTTCGATACATGAGTTGTTCTCCAAATTTAAGTTCCTACATGTCTTATCTTTGTCTCATTGTTCTGACCTTAGAGAGGTGCCTGACTCTTTAGGTGATTTTAAACATCTCCGCTCATTAGACCTTACGCTTACTGACATAGAGAAACTACCTGATTCAATATGTTTGTTGTATAACTTGCAAATACTGAAGCTGGTAGATTGTTGGAGATTGGAAGAGCTGCCCATGAAGTTGTATAAACTCACCAATTTATGTTGCCTTGAATTTAGGCGTACCAGAGTAAGAAGAATTCCAATGCATTTTAGGAAACTGAAGAATCTTCAAGTATTGGATGTGTTCTGCACTGGCAAAAGCAGTGAATTCAGTATTGGGCAGCTAGGAGGACACAATCTTCATGGAGAACTATCAATTAAGGAGCTGCAAAATATTGAAGACCCCTCAGATGCATCAGCAGTTGATTTGATAAACAAAACACGCCTTTTGAAGCTAGAGTTAGAATGGAATAGAGAGCACATCCTGCTCAATAATTCAATGAAAGAAAAGGAAGTACTTGCAAATCTACAACCTTCAAACACTTGAAGAATTTATCAATTTGGAACTATGGTGGTACAGAGTTTGCAAGTTGGTTATCGAATAATTCATTATCAAGTGTGGTGTACTTAAATATGAAGGATTGTAAATACTGCGTATGTTTGCCTTGCCTTGGACTTCTCCCATCTCTCAAGGAGCTGAGGATTTCACGATTTGATGGGATAGTAAGTGTTGGTGCTGAATTTTATGGGAGCAACTCTTCTCCATTTCCATCATTGGAAACACTTTACTTTGAAGATATGAAAGAATGGGAAGAATGGGAATGTAATGTAACTTTTCCACGTCTTCAATATCTTGAGATAAAGAAATGTCCGAAGCTGAAAGGGTTGTCAGAGAAACTTCTTCTTCTTGCAAAGGAACTATATATTGGACCCCACATGGAAGCACTGTCTCTCAAAACGATTGGGAATACTTGTCTTGATGATCAATTGTCCATTTTTTGTACATCAAATATTAATATCCCCATGAGACTTTGCTATGATTTCCTTCAAAAATTGGTGATTGATGAAAGCTGTGACTGTCTAACGATCTTTCCGTTAGATTTCTTTCCAAAACTCTGTTCCTTTCGACTCGAGAGATGTCGTAATTTACAAATGATTTCACAGGAGCGCACACATACTCATCTTAAGGAACTGTCTATTGAGAAGTGCCATCAGTTTGAATCATTGCCTAAACGCATGCACATCCTCCTTCCATCTCTTGTTCACCTTCATATATATGATTGTCCAAAAGTGGAGAAATTCTCTGAAGGAGGTTTGCCATCAAATCTAAAATGGGTGTATCTCTCGAGTTACAAACTTATAGCCTCACTGAAAGGGAGCTTGGGAGTCAACACATGTCTTGAAACATTGTGTATTCTGGGAGTGGATGTTGTGGAGTGTTTTCCAGAGGAAGGTTTTCTGCCCCTCTCTCTTACTTCTCTGCATATAAATAATTGCAGAAATATCAAAAAAGTGGACTACAAGGGTCTATGCCAACTCTCCTCTCTCAAAACATTGAATCTTTATCTCTGTCCGAAGCTGGAATGCTTACCAGAGGAGGGTCTCCCCAAATCCATTTCAACTCTTCGGATTCGGTTAATCCATTGCTAGAAACGCCGCTGCTGCAAATCGATGGACAAGACTGGGGAAAGATTGCTCACATTCAACACCTGGATACAATTTGGCGTGAGGTGTGTATAATTTGAATCAGCTAGATGAATTAACTCTGAAATGTGTGGGTTGTGATAATTTTGAGATGAAATGATAATTTAGTTCTGGTTACCCACACCAACTTTCTTTGGATTATTCCTTTTTGGGTTATTCATGATGTCTTAATTGTTAGGAGTATGTGTAGTTTGATTAGTCCCACATCATGTAAAAAGATCCATTTAGACTTTAGTCCCACATCGTTTAGAAAAGTGAGAGAGAGTGTCTTTTGTCTCTATATAAAGAACTCCCTGTAAAGCTTGAAATACACACCAAGAATAAACTGTTCCTAGTGTAGTCGTGGACGTAGGCAAATTGCTGAACCACGTTAAATTCTTGTGTCTTTTTCTCTCTTCTTTATTTCCTTATTTATTTTATTTATTGCTTTGTTCTTAACAATTGGTATCAAGAGCCAATTTCCTAGTATGCTCTGTGGTTGCGGCTTTGTCTGATCTTCCACATCAGAAAAGATTGGTTTGTCTGTCCTCACTGCATATAAAGCGTGGGAGCTTTCTTGAAAGCGGCAAGAACATGGCGTTGGAAGAAGGAAAGGTGAAGATCGAGAAGTTTGATGGCGTAGACTTCAGATTCTCGGAAGATGCGAGATAAGACTACCCGTGTATCGAGAAGAAGTTGTATCACTTTAACGGTGAGAAGCCGAAGACATGGAGCATTAGACTGAGCTGCTAGATCGGCGAGACGCTTGTGTGATCCGTTTGACGTTAGCCAAAAACGTCGCGTTCAATATTATGAACGAAGACAACCGTAGGCTTCGATGAATGCATTATCAAACATGTATGAGAAGCCATCTCATAAATAACAAAGTGTATCCGATACTGAGGCTAGTCAACCTTAGAATGGGTGAAGGTAATCCTGTAACTAATCATATTAATGAATTTAACGCAATCCTTGCCCGGTTGGCCTCGGTCATCAACTTTGATGATGAGGTGAAAGCATTGATTCTACTATCATCACTTCCGGAAAGTTGGAGTGCAACTCAATCAAGCTATTAGTAGTTCGCAAGTAATAACACGTTGAAGCTTGATGACATACATGACTTGATCCTAAGCGAAGACGTTTGCGGGGAGAGGTCCAGGTGAGTGTTCTAATTCTCGATTCCAACTCAAAGATTGAGTATTGAGACTAGAGGAAGAAGTAGTCGAAAGGTCAATCAAGGACGAGGCGATCAAAATCCGAGGAAAACACAAAAAATTACTTGTTGGAATTGCCGTAGTTAAAGGGTCATTTTGCTAATCAATGTAAGGCTCCTAAGTGGAAGAACAAAAAGAAGAAAGATGATGATGAATCAGAAATGCTTTAGCATGATGAGACCGAGATGCATTAATATGCGATTTAGATAGTCCTGATTTATGGATAATGGACTCAAAGTGCGTCATTCCACACTACACCTTCCTTAGAACTATTTTATAATTATGTTTCAGGGGCGTTTGGGAAGGTTTACCTTGCGATGGAAAATCCCTTGATATTGTGGGAAGAGGTGATGTTGATATCCGAACCTCTACCGGTGCCCTATGGACTCGCACAATGTCGACATATTCCCGCCTTTAAAGAGAAACTTAATATCCGTCGGACAGTTGGACAATGAGGGGCACTACACTACTTTTGGGGATGGAACTTGGAAGGTAATGAAATGCAATTTGGTTGTTGCTCGTGGAAAGAAGCGAGGGTCTCTTTATATGTTTGCAGATGAGGATATGGTAACCGTCGCAGAGGCTGCCAATAGTTTCAGCCTATGGCATCAGAGACTTGGGCATATCAGTGAAAAGGGGATCAAGCTCATGGTGTCAAGAGGTAAGTTATCTGACATAAAGCATATTGATATTGGACCTTGTGAACACTGTATTTTTGGAAAGCAGAAAAAGGTAAGTTTTTCTAAGCCGAGAATGAGATCTAAAGTTGAAAGGCTAGAATTGGTGCATACAGATGTCCGGGGCCCGCTCCAAGAAAATCTCTTGAGGCTCACAATATTATGTAACCTTCATTGATGACTCTACAAGAAAGGTATGGGTCTATTTCCTTAAAAATAAATCTGACGTGCTTTCTGTGTTCAAAAGGTGGAAAAGGGAGGTTGAAAATCAAACAAGTCTAACAGTAAAAGTCTGAAATCTGATAATGGTGGAGAGTATGATAGCAGAGAATTCAGGGAATTTTGTTCAGAGAATGGGATCAGAATGATCAAGACAAAGGTCGGGACACCAGAGCAAAACGGTGTGGGCGAAAGAATGAAATTAACCTTGAATGAGAGAGCTAGATGCATGAGAATCCAATCGAGCCTACCTAAGGTGTTTTGGGCGAGGCGATAAACATAGCCGCCTATCTCATAAACAGAGGTCCATCGGTTCCTTTAGACTATCAGTTACCTGAAGAAGTATGGTCTGGGAAGGAGGTAAATTTTTCACATTTGAAAGTCTTTGGTTGTGCCTCATATATTCTGATAGACTCTAATAGTAGAGATAAATTAGACCCCAAGGCAAAATTATGTTATTTCATTGGTTATGGATCTGACATGTATGGCTACAAATTCTGGGATGACAAAAACAAGAAAATCATCAGAAGTAGAAATGTTACTTTTAATGAAAGTGTGTTCTACAAAGACATGTCTACAGAATCCGCAAGCGCAAACAAACAGTCAGTGGCCTGTGAGAAAGTAGCACTAGAAGAAATCTCAGAAAGGGACGTAGTCAACAGAAGCCAGGATCCTGAGTCTGAGTTTGAACCAGAACTAATAACGAAACCAGAACCAACAACAGAGGTGGAACCTTTTGAGACCCAAGTAAGAAGGTCAAGCGAACGATAGTAGCACCGCAAAGGTATTCCCTTCATTACATTATCTCGTTGTTGATCGATGTCGGTGAGCCAACATTTTGGCCGCTATGCAGGAGATAATTCCGTCAAGTGGGAGCAAGCAATGGAAGATGAGATGAAATCCCTCCAAAGAACAAAACTTGGTCTCTAACCAAGCTACCAAAGGAAGAAGGCTCTCAACAGAATGTGGGTCTATAGGATAAAGGAAGAACCAGATGGAAGTAAAAGATATAAGGTGAGACTCGTAGTGAAAGGATTTCAGCAGAAACAAGGAATCGACTTCACAGAGATCTTCTCTCCTGTTGTAAAGATGACTACCATTAGAGTTATCTTGAGTATTGTAGCTGCAGAAAATCTTCATCTTGAACAGTTAGATGTTAAACCGCATTTTTGCATGGGGATCTAGAGGAGGACATCTTTATGAAACAACCAAGGTTTTGAAGTACAAGGCAAGGAGAATCTTGTATGCAAGCTCCATAAAAGTTTGTATGGCCTGAAACAAGCACCGAGACGGTGGTACAAAAAGTTTAATGAATTTATGAGCGGCAGTGGTTTCATAAATGTGAAGAAGACTCACTTGTTATGTTAAGAAATGTGTTGGCGCTTATATTATTCTTGCTTTATATGTTGATGACATGTTAATTGCAGGGTCTAGTATGACAAAATTAACAAGTTGAAGAAACAGATTAGCGAGAAACTTTGAGATGAAGGATCTTGGTCCACCAAACAAATTCTTGGCATGAGAATCTCTAGAGACATATCAGAAGGTACTTTGAAGTTGTCTCAGGAGAATTATATTAAAAAAATTGCTTGACAGGTTCAATGTTGGAGATGCAAAGACCAGGAATACCCCTTTGGGAACACACCTAAAACTTTCAAAAAGGCAATCTCCTCAGACTGATGAAGAAAAAGATTACATGTCTAAAATACCATATGCTTCTCAAGAGGGAGCTTGATGTATGCTATGGTGTGTACCGGACGGACATAGCACATGCGGTGGGAGTTGTGAGCGAGGTTTCTATCCAAATCCTGGAAAGGAGCATTGGGAGGTCAGAAGTGGATATTGAGATATTTGAAGGGTACTTCAAGGATGCACTTATGTTTTAAAAGAAGTAATCTCACTTTACAGGGTTTTTCTGATGCAGACTTAGGAGGAGATCTAGATGGTAGAAAGAGCACAACAGGCTACATATCCTTGTTGGGCGGTACTGCTATCAGTTGGAAGTCTAAACTTCAAGGTAGAGTTTCTCTTTCCACCACCGGAGTATGTGGCAATTTCGGAAGCGACCAAGGAGATGATATGGTCAAGAATCTTCTCGGAGGACTAGGAAAAGAACAAGATGATGCTCCATTATTCAGTGATAGCCAGAGTGCAGTATACCTTGCTAAAAATCCAATCCTTCATTCTAGATGCAAGCATATTGAGATAAAGTATCATTTTATTAGAAACTTGATCAGTAATGGAGAGCTATCTTTGTTGAAGGTCCCAGGGTCAGAGAATCCAGCAGATATGTTGACCAAGACAGTTACAATTGATAAGTTGAGGTTTTGTGTTTCCTCAACGGGCCTTCGAGAGTGATTGATGACGAAGGCACTACACTAGGTTGTGATGTGAATCAAACTCCAAGTGGGAGAATTGTTAGGAGTATGTGTAGTTTGATTAGTCCCACATCATGTAAAAAGATCCATTTAGACTTTAGTCCCACATCGTTTAGAAAAGTGAGAGAGAGTGTCTTTTGTCTCTATATAAAGAACTCCCTGTAAAGCTTGAAATACACACCAAGAATAAACTGTTCCTAGTGTAGTCGTGGACGTAGGCAAATTGCTGAACCACGTTAAATTCTTGTGTTTTTTTCTCTCTTCTTTATTTCCTTATTTATTTTATTTATTGCTTTATTCTTAACATTAATACACTTGAGAAGTTTCTGTAGATAATGATTGAGATTTGAAAATAATGAATATTTATAAAATAAACTATTTTACAAATTTAGATAATGACGCTGGAGAACAATTTTCAATGACCTTTTTATTAACCATGTGTACTCGTATTACAAGGAATTATTCCCTTCAAATTCGAAACACAAAATCCATACATGGAGAGTGTTCCTTTCAATTAAACAAGTTCAAATTCAACAAAGCAAAGCTACTGATAAAAAAAAAAAAGAAGAAGAAAAGTTCACAAAACAAGAACATGTCATTAAAGTGCCCACTAGATATTCATTTGCTCATCCCAAGTCGCTGATAGTATTTGTTACATATCTTACATTGTGAGTGCTTCCATATATCAAATAAAAAAGCAAACAGCACAGTGTAATCATAGGTCGTGTGACAATGTTGATCAATCATGTGATGCATGAAGTGTAAAACCTCTTCAATTTGGACCATAAAAAAAATAAGTAAAAGCACATCTTCGTTCCTTTCACGTAAAGTAGCATGAATGATGTCGAGTGCTATCTTTAATTAAAGATTATTTTATCTAAGTGCTAATCTACTAAAATAAGAACATAATATGTTAATTATGTCTATATTTTACAGCATACATGTGTTTATTTTAAGGATAAATTTAAACTAAGTGATGAAATGAGAAAGCTAGGCATATAATTTGACCTTATTCGGTTGAGGTGTCAGAAGGGATTCTATCATACAATCGATATATGACTGATGATTTCGACATCTGAGGTTCCCTCTCCACGACTCCAATCACCTCCTTCACACAGATGCTTCTAGCTACGCTAGATTGATGTGTACTGACTTGATTTTTCCCAAATTGTTTTGCAAACCCTGTTGGCATATAACATCAAAGGGATACAGCATGATTTTATGGATCAGCAAAATCAGTTTATCAACTAAATGGCAGCAAAAAATGCAACATTGTTCCAAATTGTCTCATAAGAACAAGTTAGTTTGGTCAATTATATTTACCAAAATATTAGTAACCCAAAATAGGAATATTTGTGAGAACCTTTGTTTATACTAGAACCACGACGTGAGAATTATTGATTACAACCATAAGATTAAATTTAATGGCCATGGCTATAATCCCTATTAAAAATTAATCAGTAATCTTGAATCATTGAATATTTTTTTCTCTATCCAAATTAAATCACCACATTTATTATCTCTAATCCCTTAATTATCTCACTTTCTTATTTTATTTTATAAAATCATATATTCTATCACCACCGTTGCAATTGCATGCAGCACTATCACTCTGTAATTGCTATCATAATCTTTATCGTTGCCCACCATCACCATAACAATGAAATATATCATTGATGTAACTATCATCATCTCATCACTGTCACTACCACTATTGCCTCATCATCACCATTAAGAAAATTGTGACATATATCACTGTTGTAGTTATCATGGGAATGGCGTTGGCAGCAATAATAACTACGATAATGAAATATTTCACAACTTTACTGATGATGACAGCGAGGTAACAATGGTAATATGATACCAATTGCAGAGCAGTGCTGGATGCAGTGGTAATAATGGTGACAAAATATATGAATTAAAAAAAAAGTGGGATAATTAAAGGGAATTATAGATAATAAAAATGGTAATCTAATTTGGAATAAGAAAAATTAATTAAAAAAACAAGATAGTGAGATAATTAAAGTGATTATAAATAAATCTCATTTTCTTGACATTAGTTCTTAGCTAAAATTACAGATAAATCTTTTGTACTCCTTGTTGATGTTGATGAAGATTTGTGGCTCACATCTTTAGCTGGCTGAGAACCAGATGAAGCATCAGCTGTTCCCCCCTTCACGTTTTTTTTTGGCTTGCATGTTCCAAGTCAGGTTTTTAAAAAGAAAAGAACACATTTCCAACTTATACAGTTTGTTCAGCCTGCTAAAGTATCATACCCTCAAATCAACACCACTAACAGCAGTGACATCATTAAGCTGTTCAATGCTCTGTTCTAGAGATCTCCCAGACACTTTTTGTTTCTTACTGTAGGATAACATAGCAGGCATGCACAAATAAAAATCAGTGAGAGATTAAAAAGCACAAACAAGTAAATCATGAACCAGCAGAATATAACATGTCACTTTTGGCTCTTGATTTTGACCGTCATTTTGGTTGTCATGGCTAGAAGTTGGCCACTTTGGTAACAACTGACTCAACGAATTATTACTTCCTTCAGACAAAACTGGACAAGCAAGTACAAAACTGGACACCCAAGCAATCGTATAGACAAAGATGTGCAACTGAAAATTTACCAAGCAAATACTCAAATCACACAAATTGTTGAAAATACTATTCGTATGAATAGTAAAATACTATTCATGTTGAATAGTCAAAATTGGCTGCACAGTTGAAATCAAAATTGGCTGTGTCAAAATTGGCTATGCCGGTGCAGTTTTCTTTGAATACTATTCATGTAAATAGTATTATTCACATGAATAGTATTTTGTCATTCCTCCCTATAAAAGGGAGCCTCACACTGAAGAAAGATATCACAAGCACCATCACAACCCATCAAAATATGTACAAGAACACATTGTATATATATTTTCCTCTTTTCTTATACTCCAAAATTCTGTAAACACTGCAAATTATAGTGAATTGTTTTTCGGCTTCCGCCACCCGTGGTTTTTCCCAATTTGGGTTTTCCACGTAAATCCTTGTGTCTCTATTACTTTACTTCTATTTGGTGTTTGATTACGCTTGATATATATATATATATTCCATTCCGCGTCGAACTAATATTATCTATTACTGCTTGGATCTTTGGGGTGAGTTTTCACACTCTTTTACCACACAAATCAACAGTCAATATGAATTTCCTATACTTGTAAGATTCTGCTATATATTTAAACTGGACCCGAGAATATCTTATTACTAATTATCAAGTTATTACTGATCAATCAGATATCAAGATATTAATGAACACTAAGGTGGTTGATTTTGAAATACTTTGGAATCGGAATGTGTACTGTCATGCTTCATGATGCTGAAAACAGAGTTTGTAATGGATGCTTATGGAAAATCCATCATCTATGTATTTACGTGTTGTTACAATTTTAGGCCGAAACCAACAACGACTTTTACTCAATGCGCAAGGAGCAGTATAATTTATGTTTAATTTTATTTTGTGTCTTCAACTTTTTATAATTTAACAATTTTTATTCTCAACTCTTTTTGATTTTTAACAAATTTTACAATGATATTTTCCCTACATAAAATCATTACATTTTTTATATAATTATCTTAATAGTAAGGATTATAAAGAAAAATCGTCACAAAAGTCTTATTTATAACGATTTCGAGAATAAATATCATAAGATTATAAATAAGATTATAAATGTTAGAGGTATTATTCGAAAAAAATTAGACGAAAAATTTGTCAAACTTTAAAAATTTAGAGATATAAAGTACAATTAAACTTGTACTTTGTATTTCTTTTTCTTCTATACGTGAATTTTCTTTGAATAATATATATATATATATATATATATATATATATTATGGTTGAAATGACAAATTTCCATTCGTACTATATTGTATATTTCTGACATTATGTTACATAAACTTCTGGAATGAAAAAGAACTAAAGCTTCGGAGACATTAGAATCACGCCAGACAAAATAAACGTGGGTACTAATATTGGTGAAATTAAGAAACATTAGATTCTTCACAAATATGGAAAAGAAAATAAGAAAAAAAAATATGGTAAAATTTAAACTTAAATTTGTGAGTGCTGAGTGCTCCCATGTTTCAAATAGAAAAGCAAGCAGCAGCATAATGTTTAGTAAAAAGGTAGTGGTATTTATTGAGAAGGAATACGATGACGAAAATATATCCATCTTATTAAGGATAAAAGGATATGGTTAGGTATATATAAAGGTGGATGTAAACATGATATGAACAGTTATTGTACTATTTCATTTGGTGAGTGAGGCATTGTAATTGAAGTGGTAAGAGATTGACTAAATGTGCGAGGTGAAAGGAATAGTAAGAGAAATTAGGACAATAACTAGATATTTAGATTTTATACGAAGGTTGACTTTGGTAATTTGAGGCTTGGTTAAGCATTGGTCAATGTAAAATAAATAAATAAATAAAACATTTGAATTTTGATTCTTTAGAACTCTAAAAGTTATTCTTTTGTTCACTTAGTGTATCTTCCTTCTATGTATTGTCGTGGACAATAAATTACAATTGTAATGATGTGTTGAATGATATGTGAATTACATTCCTCAATGTTAAGGGAAAAGGTTGATGTGGATTGAGAGATAAATTTTGCGGGCATATTTGCATTGATGAGTCGTTTAGGTTCATGATAATCAATTGAAATTATTTGAGAGTGAAAAAGGATGGATGCCTGCTCTTATGGACGAGGAGTGAGGTTGCCCTTGGTGAATATGCTTGTAAGGTGTAACAGCCCAATTTTTTTATTAATAATAATAATAATAATAATTAAATTATAATGTCTCAATTTAATAATATTGAGGAACAGATTTTATTTAGGTATCTTATTTAAGGAATGAATACAATATAAATTTATAGACTAGGTACAACTTAATTAAGGAAATAGGAAATAAGTAATTAAGGTGATACAATCAAATCACCACAAAATCTGTCCCAAATCACCACCAAATCTGTTAGGAAGCAGAATCTACACTAATTAAGGAAATAATTATCTTCAAATTAATGAAAATTGATTGTGTAACATTATAATTTTAATGAGTAATAAATGTCCATGGGTGGTTGAGCAGCTATAAAAGGGCGAGTATGCTGCACTTTCTAATCACACATTCTTCCTCATTCTTCCTTCCTTTCTTTTCTTTCTTTCACATTCTAGTATTGTCTTTCCCCCTAAAAGGAGATTGAAGTTCCTGATGAGAGGGCGGAGATTGGAACTCTACCAACATCAATTTTTCTTCACATAGAGTTGTCTCGAATTCAGGTTAGGGTAGTTCTAAATTAAATGATAATGATGAGATGTTTGTCTTTTCCTTGCTTTTGTTTATTTGGACTGAATAGGTATCCTTTGGCTGAATGTTAATTCCTCCTTTCTCACTTTTGTGAATTATTATAATTATTTGGGATTGTTTAAGTGTTATCACTATTTTATTTGTGATATTGAAATGAATATATGTTGCGATCCTATCACTATTCGTTAACGTAATTGAGAGATAAAAACCTATTTTTATATTGATTTAATGTTATGCCTTGAATAATATATTTGGATATACGTTGTTTTTGAAAATGTAATATTTTATTTATATGTACATTATTTAAAAGATACGGTGACAATGAATGGATTCAAGTAATTTTTAAATAATTATTTTGTGTACTTATGCATATTTAGAAAATATTTATAGAATAATTATCGAAAAATAAAGGGGTGAATATTTAAAAAGAAAGTCTTAGAATATTAGTGAATATCCTTGCTGATTACCTTTTTTAGAATTTGTTCTTTTGTTTTTTATTAGGTTATGCTGCTTAGTTCAATTTTAATATTTATTACTCTATTGATATCTTTCTCGTATTTTGTCCATCTTAATTGGTTATTTATTTGGTTTATGATTCATTATTATATTGTGATAATTATTATTTAATTAGTAATTATTCCTTTTGTTATTGTATTATATTTTCCAATAAAATTTCAAGGAGTTTAATTATTTTCACAATTACTATTTTACTAGTTTCTTAATATCTACATCCTTTCTTGTATCGTTTTGTCTTTTGTTTGGTAATTCTCTTGTAATGACTATTTATTTGGGTTTATAAGTTAATTGGATTGTGATAATTGTCATTTAATATGTGCTTAGTCCTTCTAGCTATACGATGTTACTCATGTTTAATTAATTATATGTTGATCTTAATGTTTTGTTAAAACAAATATTCTGTTATGGGGAAATGATTGATATGGATTAGGAGACTAATTATGCGGGTCATATTGCATTGACGAGAAGTTTAGGTTCATGATAATCTGTTTTAAAAATGTTTTTTTATGAGAGGGATGGATGCCTACCGTTAGAATGAGCGGTGAGGTTGTCCCTCGGTGAATATTCTTTCAAACATTGTGTTGTAAGAATGAGAGATTATCGTGAATGCTAAACGAGGTGAAAATGTTTTCGAAAGGTGAGGATGAAGGGAACTAGTACAGTTGGTCCCTGACGGGTCGTTGTAATGGCCTAGGACTTTGAGGGTATTCGCGGTGGGGAAAGCTTCCACTATGGCCGATCACCATGAGTGGAAGTGACTCCTGTTGCAACACTGGTTGCCCTAACTGTAACTGTCTAGTATTTCTAGTGAGAGTGTCAGAGGTGACATGTACTCCTAGCATCGCTCAATGGTTTTGATGGTACCACATGGCATAAGAGTGAAATGTGAGTGGCATGCATCATATTGGGTTGCATTGTTAATTGTGATGAATTGTTAATTGAAATTTCATGTTTTCTTGATATCTGTTGTTTGTGTGTATTGTTCCTATGATTTTATTATTATCATTAAATTATGAGCTAACCCTATGGTTGTGTCTGTGGTTGACACCTGTGATGACCCCACGAACGGGCGAGCAGATGAGCAGTTGCTTGGAGACACTACGCTGTAGGATAGAAGGGAACCTGACTTCGTGAAGACATTATGATGTCATTACTTTCCTTTTTGTGTTTTTAGACATTTATATTTTATAGGAATGTTAAATGTTTAAGACCTTTTATTTTATGATAAAGTTACAATTGTAGTTGAAGAAACTTTATTACTCTATGAAATAAGATTTGGTTTATTTACGGAATAAATATTTAATTACCATAGAGAAATTATAGTATTTAGGTGTAGAAATTGAGGGTGTTACATAAGGCATTGTATTTTAAAAATGAGAGAGATTATCATGAATGCTAAACGAAGTGAAAATGTTTTCGAAATGTGAGGATGAATGAAACTAGTACGGTTAGTCCTTGACGGGTCGTTGTAATGGCCTAAGACTTGGAGGGTATTCGTGATAATCAATTGAAATTATTTGAGAGTGAAAAGGGATGGATGCCTGCTCCTATGGATGAGGAGTGAGGTTGCCCCTGGTGAATATGCTTGTAAGGCATTGTGTTTTAAAAATGAGAGAGATTATCATGAATGCTAAAGGAAGTGAAAATGTTTTCGAAATGTGAGGATGAATGAAACTAGTACGGTTAGTCCCTGACGGGTCGTTGTAATGGCCTAGGACTTGGAGGGTATTCGTGGTGAGGAAAACTTCCACTATGGCCGATCACCATGAGTGACTCCTTTTGCAACACTGGTTGCCCTAACTGTAACTGACTAGTATTTCTAGTGAGTGTCAGATGTGATATGTACTCCTAGTATCGCTTAATTTTGTTTTGATGGTACCACATGGCATGAGAGTGAAATGTGAGTGGCATGCATCATATGGAATTTCATAGTTAATTGTGATAGGTTGTTAATTGAAATTTCATGTCTTCATTATATCTGTTGTTTGTGTGTATTGTTCCTATGATTTTATTATTATCATTAAATTATGAGCTAACCCTATGGTTGTGTCTGTGGTTGATAATGACCCCACAAACGGGCGAGCAGATGAGCAGTTGGTTGGAGACTCCATGCCATAGGCTAGGGGAGAACATGACTCTTCTTGATTGAAGACGTTATGATCTTTCATTTTTGTGCTTGAGTATTTCTTCTATGTATGAATGGTAGAAGTTTAAGACTTTTTATAAAATGAGAAATTTACATTTACAGTTGTAGAAAGTTTATTTGAGAAATTACTCTATGAAATAAGATTTGGTTTGTTATTGAATGATGTATTTAATTACCATAAAAAAATTAGAATATTTAGGTGGAGAAGTTGAGGGGTGTTACAGAGAAGGAGTGTCTAATTCAATTGTGGATGGCTCAAAATTTTTTACAAGATCCTCAACAGTGGGGGAGTCCAGAAGAAGTTGGAGAAAAATATTTTGATGATTTATTATCTAAGTCTTTCTTTCAACAGTCAAGCATATACGAAACATGTTTTGTGATGCATGACCTTGTAAATGATTTGGCAAATTATGTTTGTGGGGACATCTGCTTCAGGTTGGGAGTTGAGAAAGCAAGAAGAGTACCAAAAACATCCCGTCATTTTTCAATTGGAAGCAATTACAAGGAATATTTTGATGTGTTTGAGAGCTTACATGATGCTAAAAGGTTGCGCACATTTTTTCCAACAACGGGAAGAGCGAGTTTTTGGACCGAATCTTGGGAATGCAGGATTTCGATGCATGATTTGTTCTCTAAATTTAAGTTCCTACATTTCTTATCTTTGTCTGAATGTTCTGACCTTAGTGATGTGCCTGACTCTTTAGGTAAACTTAAACATCTCCGTTCATTAGACCTTTCATGGACTGGCATAGAGAAACTACCTGATGCAACATGTTTGTTGTATAACTTGCAAATACTGAAGCTGGTGGGTTGTTGGAGATTGAAAGAGCTGCCGATGAAGTTGTATAAACTCACCAATTTGCGCTGCCTTGAATTTAGAGATACTGGAGTGAGAAGAATGCCAATGTATTTTGGAAAACTGAAGAATCTCCGTATTGGACGTGTTCTGTGCTGGCAAAAGCAGTGAATTCAGTATTGGGCAGCTAGGAGGCCACAATCTTCGTAGAGAGCTATCAATTAAGGAGCTGTAAAATATTGAAGACCCCTCAGATGCATCAGCAGTTGATTTGATAAACAAAATACGCCTCTTGAAGCTAAAGTTAGAATGGAATAGAGAGCACATCCTGGTTGATGATCCAAGGAAAGAAAAGGAAGTACTTGAGAATCTACAACCTTCCAAAAACTTGAAGGAGTTATCAATTTGGAACTATGGTGGTACAGAATTTGCAAGTTGGTTTTCGTATAATTCATTATCAAATGTGGTGTCCATAAGGTTGGGGAATTGTGAAAATTGCGTATGTTTGCCTTCCTTGGGACTTCTTCCATCTCTCATGCAGCTAAGGATTGAAGGGTTTGATGGGATAGTGAGTGTTGGTGCCGAATTTTATGGGAGTAGCTCTTCTCCATTTCCATCCTTAGAAACACTGCGCTTCTACCATATGAAGGAATGGGAAGAATGGGAATGTAATGTAACTTTTCCACGGCTTCGATATCTTGAGATAGAGAAATGTCCGAAGATGAAAGGGGTGCCAGAGGAACTTCTTAATGTAAAGGAAATATATATTAGCGGACTCAGTTTGGAAGCATCATCTCTCGAAATGGAAGGTTTTCTGTCACTCTCTCCTCATAATATCCCCATGAGACTTTGCTGTGATTTCCTTCAAGAATTGGTGATTGATAATAGCTGTGACTCTCTAACCACATTTCCGTTAGATTTCTTTCCAAAACTCTGTTTGCTTCGACTCAGCTATTGTGGTAATTTAGTAATGATTTCACAGGAGCACACACATACTCACCTTAAGGAACTGTCTATTATGGGGTGCCATCTGTTTGAATCAATGCCTAAATGCATGTATATCTTCCTTCCATCTCTTATTGACCTTTGTATACGTGACTGTCCAAAAGTGGAGAAATTCTCAGAAGGAGGTTTGCCATCAAATCTAAAAAGCGTGAATCTCTCAAGTTACAAACTTATGGCGTCACTGAAAGGGAGCTTGGGAGTTAACACATGTATTGAAAAATTGGATATTTGGGGAGTGGATGAAGTGGATTGTTTTCCAGAGGAAGGTTTTCTGCTGCTCTCTATTACTTCTCTGGGAATACGTGATTTCAGAAATCATAAGAAAGTGGACTACAAGGGTTTATGCCAACTTTCCTCTCTCAGAGAGTTGGGGCTCTATGACTGTGACATGCTGGAATGCTTACCAGAGGAGGGTCTCCCCAAATCAATTTCAACTCTTTGGATACAGTTTTGTCCATTGCTGAAACAGCGTTGTCAGAAACCAAAAGGCCAAGACTGGGGAAAGATTGCTCACATTCAAAACTTGAATATTCAGTATATTAGATGGTGAGATGAATCAAATCTGACCATGACGTGTGTATAATTTGAATTAGTGAGATCAATTAACTATGGAATGTGTGTGGGTGTCCCCTGGTGATAGTGTTGAGATGAAATGATATTTAATTTATATATTATATTTACCTAAATACTATTTTTTATCTTCACTTGATTCAATAATTATTAAATTATATAACTCGTAACCACCTTATCCAACAATAGATACATTATATTTTTGCTTATTTTTGGTTGAATTCTACTTGGCTTTCATAACACAATTAACATGTTAATACTCAACTGAGTAACCTGTAACTTATCATTTCTTAACCCACACAAAAAACGATTTTTTAAAATAATTATAATTGATTTAAGTGAGATAATCAACTTTTAGTTTAATGATAATCAACTTTTAAGATGGAATACAGCTGTGAATGTCACAAAGGACTAAACAATTATTGTTTCACTGACCATACAGCCTCTTTGATACACATTTCTTAGACTCAAGATTTAATACATTCAATTATATCTGAAATTTGAACAGTCGATTCATAATCTAATGATCAAAATTTACAATTGAATAAAACTGTAAATATTTTCCATTCAGAACAGACTCAACAGTATTATTGGTCGAGTGAAAAGACTCAGCAACAAAGTCATCCTTCTTAGAGCAACTTGTTACTCCTAATTTCTTTTCGTTTTACTGTTTTTGCCAAAGATGTAGTAATGGAAAACTTTTTGACAATAAAGGGAAAAGAAGGGTTCACTTTTCCCAACCATTCATTCATCGAATACAGCCGTGAATGTCGGAAAGGACTCAACTATTATTGTTTGACTGACCATAAAGCCTTTCTGGGTATCATTTCCTACTCTCAGGATTTCATACATTCACTCTTTCAATTAATCAAAGCCGTTGAATAAAAAACCATTCATAATCTAAAGAAAGCTGTGAATATTGGTCGAGTCATCATCAAAGACTCAACTGTGTCCTTCAAAATAAAGTTAATCTGCTTAGAGCAACCCTCAATTGCACTGAGTCATACTGATTCTCGTAAGCTGCACTTCAAATTACTCATTTCCATTATCCACTCACTTTCCTATTCCAATCATGGCTGGAGTTGTTGGTGAAGCTCTTCTTTCTGCTTTACTTGAGGTTGCACTTGACAGGCTCGCTTCTCGTCAAGTTGTTGACTTCTTCCGTCAAAGAAAACTCGATGAGGTGCTGCTCGGAAAGTTGAAAATCGTGGTTCGTTCAATTGATGCTCTTGCTGCTGATGCTGAACTAAAGCAGTTCAGAGATCCACTTGTCAAAGAATGGCTTGTTGATGCCAGAGATGCCGTGTTTGATGCAGAGGATCTCCTTGGTGAAATTGAGTATGAAGTCATCAAACGTCAAGTGAAAGCTGAATCTGAATCTCAAACCTTTACTGGCAAGGTATCAAAATTCTTCAAGACTCCTTTCAATTCATTTAACAAGAAAATTGAGTCAGGGATGAAACAAATCCTCGAGAAACTAGAATATCTTGCAAGCCAAAAGGATGCACTTGGTTTGAAAAACGCTACTTATCCTAGTGTTGGATCAGGTAGTAAAAAGCAAACAACGTCTTTGTTGGTGGCTCAAAGTGATATTTATGGCAGAGATGAAGACAAAGAAGTGATCTTTAATTGGCTCAAATCTGAAACTGGGAATCAGAAGCAGCTATCTATACTTTCTGTTGTGGGCATGGGTGGGTTGGGGAAGACCACCCTTGCTCAACTCGTGTACAATGACCAAAGGATTAAGGAAGCAGATTTTAGCATCAAAGCTTGGGTCTGTGTTTCCGATGATTTTGATGTTTTGAGGCTGACAAAAGCAATTCTTGAAGCAATCACTGGAAAATATGATGATAGTCCAAACCTGAATACGGTTCACACAAGATTGAAAGAAGGATTGACAGGGAAGAGATTTCTTCTAGTTCTGGATGATGTTTGGAACGAAAGACAAGAAGATTGGGAAGCTGTCCAAACTCCTCTCAATTTCGGGGCTCCAGGAAGTAGAATTCTTGTAACAACACGCAGTGAGAAAGTTGCATCTACCTTGCGGTCGTGCAAAGTGCATCGCCTTAAGCATTTAGAAGAGGATCATTGCTGGCAAATTTTTGCCAAACATGCATTCCAAGATGATCATCTTCCGTTGAATCCTGAGCTGAAGGGGATTTCATCAAAGATAGTTGAAAAGTGCAAAGGATTGCCTCTGGCCTTGAAATCAATTGGAAGTCTTTTACGCACAAAGTCAACTATCTCAGAATGGGAAAATGTACTGAAGAGCGAGTTATGGGACTCACCTATGCGAGATAGTGGAATCATTCCTGCTCTATTCTTGAGCTATCATCACCTTCCTTCTCATCTCAAGAGGTGCTTTTCATTTTGTGCTTTATTTCCCAAAGATTACGAGTTTAACAAGGACATTTTAATTCGAATGTGGATGGCTCAAAATTTTTTACAAGGTCCTCGACAGAGCAAGAGTCCAGAAGAAGTTGGAGAACAGTATTTTGATGATCTTTTATCAAAGTCTTTCTTTCAACACTCAAGCAGATACGAAACATGTTTTGTGATGCATGACCTTGTAAATGATTTGGCAAATTATGTTTGTGGGGACATCTGCTTCAGGTTGGAAGTTGGGAAAGCAGGAAGGGTACCAAAAACATGCCGTCATTTTTCAATTGCAAGCAATTACAAGGAATATTTTGATGTGTTTGAGAGTTTACATGATGCTAAAAGGTTGCGCACATTTTTTACAACAGCTGGAAGAGTGAGTCTTTCGATACATGAGTTGTTCTCCAAATTTAAGTTCCTACACGCCTTATCTTTGTGTCATTATTCTGATCTCAGAGAGGTGCCTGACTCTTTAGGTGAACTTAAACATCTCCGCTCATTAAACCTTTCATGGACTGCGATAAAAAAACTACCTGATTCAACATGTTTGTTGTATAACCTGCAAATACTGAAGCTGGTAGGTTGTAAGAGATTGGAAGAGCTGCCCATGAAGTTGTATACACTCACCAATTTGCGTTGCCTTGAATTTAGATATACTAGAGTGAGAAGAATGCCAATGCATTTTGGAAAACTGAAGAATCTTCAAGTATTGGATGTGTTCTGTGCTGGCAAAAGCAGTGAATTCAGCATTCGGCAGCTAGGAGGACACAATCTTCATGGAGAGCTATCAATTAAGGAGCTACAGAATATTGAAGACCCCTCAGATGCATTAGCAGTTGATTTGATAAACAAAGCACACCTTGTGAAGCTAAAGTTAGAATGGAATGGAGAGCACATCCTGGTTGATGATCCAAGGAAAGAAAAGGAAATACTTGAGAATTTACAACCTTTCAAACACTTGAAGGATTTGTCAATTTGGAACTATGGTGGTACACAATTTCCGAGTTGGTTATCGAATAATTCATTGTCAAATGTGGTGTCCGTGAATATGAAGGACTGTAAATATTGTGTATGTTTGCCTTGCTCGAATTCTTCCATCTCTCAAGGAGTTGAGGATTACAAAGTTTGATGGGATAGTGAGTATCGGCACTGAATTTTATGGTACTGAATTTTATGGGAGTAGCTCTTCTCCATTTCCATCATTGGAAAATCTGTACTTTGAAGATATGAAGGAATGGGAAGAATGGGAATGTAATGTAAATTTTCCACGTCTTCAATATCTTGAGATAAAGAAATGTCCGAAGCTGAAAGGGCTGTCAGAGCAACTTCTTCTTCATGCAAAGGAACTATATATTGGACGCAAGGAAACACGGCCTGGTTTTAATAAGATTGGGAATAGTTGTCTTGAAGATGAATTGTCCATTTATTGTGCATCAAATATTAATATCCCCGCTAGACTTTGCTATGATTTCCTTCAAAAATTGGACATCCATGAAAGTGATTCTCTGACGACCTTTTCCTTAGATCTCTTTCCAAAACTCTGTTCGCTTTTACTCAGTAGATGTGGTAATTTACAAATGATTTCACAGGAGCGCACACATACTCTTCTTAAGGAACTGTATATTGAGGAGTGCCATCAGTTTGAATCAATGCCTAAACGCATGGACATCCTCCTTCCATCTCTTGTTGACCTTTGTATACTTCATTGTCCAAAAGTGGAGATGTTCTCAGAAGGAGGTTTGCCATCAAATCTGAAAAGGGTGAATCTCACAAATTACAAACTTATGGCCTCACTGAAAGGAAGCTTGGGAGTCAACACATGTCTTGAAAGCTTGCGTATTTGTGGAGTAGATGAAGTGGAGTGTTTTCCAGGGGAAGGTTTTCTGCCACCCTCTCTTACTTCTCTAAGAGTAATAGGATACCAAAATCTTATAAAAGTGGACTACAAGGGTCTGTGTCAACTCTCCTCTCTCAAGGAATTGTGTCTTTGGAATTGCCCGAAGCTGGAAAGCTTACCCGAGGAGGGTCTCCCCAAATCCATCTCAACTCTATGTATTGGTCTTTGTCCATTGCTGAGACAGCGTTGCCGGAAACCAGAAGGCCAAGACTGGGGAAAGATTGCTCACATTCAAAACTTGGATATTCGGCATATTTGATTGTGAGATGAATCAATACTGAAATGTGCGGCTCTCCTGATGCGGTGAGGTGTGTATAATTTGAATTAGTGAGATGAGTTAACTATGGAATGTGTAACTATCATCACAGTAACAATGAAATATTACATTTACATTGTTGTAACTATCATCGTTATCATCACTGTTATCATCACTGTCATCATCATTGTTATCATCATTGTTATCACGGGGTGGCAACAATCATAGTTACGACAATAAAATATTTCACCACTTTGCTGATCATGACAGCCATAGCAATAGTAATATGATAGCAACTGCAGAGTAATGTTAGATCTGGTGACAATAATGATGATAAAATATATGAATTATAAAATAAAATAAAAAGTGAGATGATTAAAGAGAGTATAGAAAATAAAATCAGTAATGTAATTTGGAATTAGAAAAATAGATTAAAAAACAAGACAGTGAGATAATTAAAGAGATTATAAATAAACCTCATTTTCTTGACATTGAGTTCTTACTCGGCTGAAATTACAGAAAAATAACAGTGAAGACACCCACCAGAGGTTGAACCTTTTTTTTTTCCCATTATCTTTTGTACCCTTCACGTTTTTGTTTGGCTTGCTCAGCCATAAATTGCCACTTTGACAGCATGTCATCACCCTCAACAGCAGCCTGGGCAGCAATATTAGCAGCATTTGTCCTCATCTTGTCATCCACTTCTTTGTTCACCTCTAGAATATCACCAATCAAAGACATTTTTCAGGCACATAAAGCTGAAATATAATACCTAAAATGAGATAATACCTTATTACCAAAAGAAAAAACAATAATCCCATAGTCGATTTTGTGCGACCTACATCCTTTTCCTTGTCCCCATCAATTCCAGCATTACTTTCACCTATGCTTAAGAATAGCATTACAAGGTTTTGAATGATAAGCACAGATGTCGGAGAAGCAAAATTAAAAAAATATACTCATGCATAGAAAACATGCATGGACAAGGCTTCCATGCTTATATGATATCAATAACTCCCCACAGAATTCCAAGTGGAACTCACATCATTGATTTTCCGGAGCTTCTCTGTTTCGGCCTGTTTTTTCTCCCATTCTTCCCTTGCCTTCCTATTCATTGTCAAGATTTGCTTCTGAAGTGACAACTGTCGGCTGTCTTGTCCTCTCCAAATCAATCCGCTGGTAAGGGAATTATTGGAAATAAGAAATTTTATACATTGACAAAGAGACTATTCATTCGAGCAGTGTGAGAAAATAGCTAACCTGCTTTGACATTCTAATCAGGTTACATATTAGTCCACGCATTCTTTCGTCTACACACTGAGCATTTACTTTCAGGCATAAGATTACACAACACCCTACTGCAATAAAAACTGAAAAATTGTTTGAATCTCACCAGTGACAAGCATTTCTCCAAATCATTACTCATTCCCTTCAAGCCACACTCACTTACTGCCACAAGTTATAATAGAGAACAGCTATAAGACTTTGCAAGCCAAGTACATAACCAGATAATTTCAAAGTATGGAAAGAATAATTCAAACAGTCAAGGCTTTGGAATAAAAAGGACTAACTAATCTCAATCAATTTCTCTGCAATGGAGCTTTCTGCAAAATCAGATTTTCCTCTTCTTCTTGCACAACTCTTCGAGATGCTTCTGAAACTCGACTGTCCTCCTTGGGCCCAGAAAATAATTGTTCTTCCTCCTCCTATAAAAGAGAGAAACACAGAAACCAAGACAGGTTTTTAAAAAGAAAAGAACACATTTCCAACTCATACAGTTTGTTCAACCTGATAAAGTATCATACCCTCAGATCAACACCACTAACAGCAGTAACATCATTAAGCTGTTCAATGCTCTGTTCTAGAGATCCCCCAGACACTTTTTGTTTCTTACTGTTGGATAACATAGCAGGCATGCACAAATAAAAATCAGTGAGAGATTAAAAAACACAAACAAGTAAATCATGAACCAGCAGAATATAACATATCACCTTGGGGGAGGAGGCGAAGAACCAAGTGCATCAATTGGCTTCTTCTGGCTCGGAGAAGGCTTTTTCACAGGTATCCTTGCATTTATACCAGAAGTGTTTGAAAGGGATCTGTGAGCTTAACTGATAAAAATACAAAAGGGAGCAAGGAAATTAGGTATATATCATTAGAAACACAAGGCATGCTCTATGTACAGAATGATATCTACGTGTTTAACGGGGGAAATAGAAAAAATTTACTTAGTTCATGTTTCAAAATAGCAATGCTTTGAGAAGTGGAAGACCGGGGATATTAAAGGGAAACTAAACATATATTAATACCCTAGTTTCTCTTCATTGAATCTTGCAATATCATTGATGTCAAAGGTACTGCATCAATTGGCAGTAGAAAACAACACGTGGATCAAAGATATAAGCTTACTATGGATCTTAAGGAAAGGGCTTTTTCACAATCACAAATGATAAGGTGGGTATAAAATGTCAAATCTAAGTGCAAGTGTAATTCGGTTTACTGTTAATGGTGCTAGGGAGAATTCCAGTAAAGAACAATGATGATTAAAAAGACACGACTGTTTAGAGCCGTATGCCAAATATACTTGAACCTGAATATCAGAGTCAATAACAGCTATAGTCTTTTACAATGTACAAACGAGCCTCAATAATAAACATGACTGTTTAGAGCTGTGTGAATTTTCTTTGAATAATATTTATATAGGTTGAAACAACAAATTCCTTAAGTACTATATTGTATTTTTCTGACATTATGTTATAGAAACTTCAGACAAGAAAAAGAACTCAAGCTTCACAAACATTAGAATCACGCCAGACAAAATGCAGGCACTAATTGGTGAAATTGAGAACAGAGAAGACTACTTTATCTTTAAGAAATAATATTCACAGTAAGTGTGTTCAGCAGCCAAAGCCACAGAAAAGAACTAATATTGGTTGTGATCTGGTTAATGGGTTTGGTTGTGCTCTTTTTATGTACTTTGGAACATTTTAGGTGTTGTTGACATCATGCATTAATTGTCTTGAGTAGCAATTCTTGGAAATATTATTACGACATGGATAAAGTTAGTCTAATTGATTATTCTTGCCCATGACTTTCCATAAAATTCCCTTCATTTATTTCTATTAAATTTGAAATAAAAAACTGATGGTGTTGAGTCATGTCCTTAGTATTGTATAGTCAAGTTTATTAGGAAGCATTTTGGTGTAATGTAATGATGAAGTTCAGAACATCATTATATAGATTGCTTCTTTGAGTTGTTTAACTTTTTCTGATTTTAAAACAGTGTTTGTTGTCATGTAGTTTATATATATGTATGCATTTTATGAATGAATATTGTTGTTGCTGCTATTCAAACCTACAAATTGGTATCAAGAGCTTTCTGATCTTGAGGGAACTGTGAGTGAAAAAAATGGCATCCAACAGCTCCTCCTTGCCTTCACCTCCTGTATTTGCAGAAGAAAACTATGATTTATGGGCTATAAAAATGAGAACTTATTTGAGAGCCCAAAATTTGTGGAAAGTGTTAGAGAATGGCAGCAATTCAAACCCTCTACAGGAGAACCCAACAGTGAATCAAATAAGGTTTCACAATGAAGAAGTGGCTAAGGATGGCAGAACACTTGCCATCATACATGTAGCACTACATGATGAAGTTTTTATCAAGATTTTGAATCTTGAAACAGCAAAGGAGGCTTGGGACAAGCTAAAGGAAGAGTTCGAAGGCAGTGAAAGAACAAAAAGGATGTGGGTTCTAAATTTGAGAAGGGAATTTGAAGCATGCAAAATGAAAGAATCTGAAACTGTGAAAGAGTTTTCAGAAAGTCTTTCAAAGATTGTCACACAAATCAGATTGCTTGGAGAGGAGTTGACTAATCAACGTGTGGTAGAGAAAATCCTAGTGTGTCTTCCAGAGAGGTTTGAGGCAAAAATTGCCTCTCTTGAAGAAAATAAGGATTTTTCTCAAATATCAGTTGCAGAGCTTGTAAATGCTTTGCAAGCTACTGAGCAAAGAAGATTGTTGAGAATGGAAGATAATGCAGAAGCAGCCTTTGTAGCAAAAAAACAGAGGTAAAACCAACTCCTTGGGAACTAAAACAGTTGGTGAGAAGAAGAGTAAGTAGAGAAAAGAATATGGAGGAGGCAAAGATGCTGAAAAAAGATGGAAGCAGTTTCCACCTTGCCCAAACTGCAAAAAGACAAATCATGCAGAAAAATTTTGTTGGTTCAAACCTAGAATTCAATGCAGATTTTGCAATGAATTTGGCCTCAAAGAAATAGTGTGCAAAGTGAAAAGAGAGCAGCAAGGACAACAAGGGAAGCAAGCACAAGTTGCTGTTACACAACAACAAGAGGAGGAGCATCTATTTGTTGCAACTTCTTACATAACAAATAACAACATGGATTCTTGGCTGATTTATAGCGGATGCACAAACCACATGGCTCACAATGCTGAAATGTTTGTTGAGCTGGATGAAAGCTACACATCAAAGGTGATGATTGAAAATGGAGATTATGTAGATGTCAAAGGCAAAGGTACTATAGCTGTAAATACACCAGTAGGTACTAAGTTCATTTCTGATGTGCTACTTGTACCTGAAATAAATCAGAATCTACTAAGTGTTGGTCAAATGCTTGAGAAGCAATATTCTCTGGTTTTTCAAGACATGGCATGCACTATACTTGACCAAAATGGGTGTGATTTCATGGCTATTAAAATGGTGAACAAAAGCTTTCCTGTTTGTTTAAAAAAGATTGAAATGGCTGCATATGTGACTGCAAATGATGTTTCTGCATTATTGCATAAAAGATTTGGCCATGTTAATTATTTCTCTTTAAAATCCATGAGTTCAAAGCAATTAGTTCAGAACATGCCTTCTATTTTGGATTATGATGCTGGAAGAGAAGAGGGAAGTAATGAAATGTCAGGGTGTAGGCTTTCTGATATCAAAGCTATCACAGTTAGGACTGCCTGTGGAAAGGAGTCTGTGCTTTATGTTGAGAAGAGTAGGAATGTAGGTTATGTGAAGCAGCAGATTGCCAAAAAAGGGCAAGGTTTCTTGGATCTCAATGATCAAGAACTGATATGTGAGGGTAAGGAACTTGAAGACCAGAGACTTATTGATGATATCTGTAAGGACAATGATGCTGTAATTCATTTTTTGGTCAGAATATCAGATGCTAAGGTAAGGACTAAACCAGTTGAGAAGGACTTTGAATTATCAATGGAGGCATCATATGTGCACAATCTTGTTCCAAGTTTATGTGCAGACCAGTTAGGGTCAGTCTCTGCAACAGATAAGGTCCTGGAGAGGAAGCAACTAAAAAGAGATTTTGTTCTGGAACCAATAATTATGAATCCCAACATCAAAATTCCACTGGTGATCCAGGAGCTAATTAAAATCACTTAAGAGGGTTTAGAAAAAGGCTGTAAACCAATTCGATCTTCAGAGGGATCAGGAGGAGCTTATCTCATGCAAGATTCATCTGGATCAAAATCTATAGATGGAAAAGTGTGCATCTGGGCTGTTCCTGATTGCCAAGTTATTGATTGGATAGATATCAAAGATATAGTGACTGCAGTTCAAAAAATCAACTTGGAGTCTCTAAAGAAACAAACTTGGAGTCTCGAAGGAAAACCTTAAGGAGAAGTGATGGTGTTGAGTCATATCCTTAGTATTGTGTAGTCAAGTCTATTAGGAAGCTTTTTGATGTAATGTAATGATGAAGTTCAGAACATCATTACATAGATTGCTTCTTTGAGTTGTTTAACTTTTTCTGATTTTAAAACAGTGTTTGCTGTCATGTAGTTTATATATATGTATGCATTTTATGAATGAATATTGTTGTTGCTGCTATTCAAACCTACAAAAACCAGCGGACCTTAATGAGCTAGAAATTTAGTAACTAGTTACAGAACATTCATTTTATTCTTAGGAGTTGCAGAATTGCAGCTTATTACTTGTTTTAGTGTGTGAAGCTTCTGCACTTGTTTTAAAAACATAACTATTGATAATTCTCTAGAGCAAAGATTGCTTGCATTGAAAATCTGGAGATTAAACACTAAGTTTGAAATTACACATGCACCAATTTCTTACCCTCTAGTTAGCATTTACAAGACAACGTCAACACCAGTTACATGGAAACAAACTGATGAATATTTGTTAAAGGAGGATGACTCAACCACTTTCTTCAAGAATCTATTTCTCTTATTAGTGTATTTTACATGCAAGAATTTCTATAATCAATATTCACTATTGAAATTGAAATTCAGCCAATGTGTATCTTATACTCGGGACACTAAGAGAATAGTGAAGGCAGTGAGTTGCTAAAGTTCTAGCACGTGGCATTCATTTTGTAAAAGATTACTCTGACATTTGAAGTTATGCGGGATCATCTCCCTTTAGCTTGCTGGGTAAATATGTTTTCTTGCTCCCATTCTACCTTCCTAGTTCATGCTTCTTACATTTTGTTATATGGAAATTTCTGACAAACAAAAATGTACTTCAAGCTTCATAGATAGACCACCAGAGACAATGAGTTATTCAGTTATTAACACCCCTAATTTAGTTCTTGATTAGTTAATTAAGTTATGGTTATTGTCCGGAGACAAGATGCAAACTGCAGTCAACATATTGTACATTAACAAGACCTACTTTACATTCGCATTTTCTTTTCCTATTTCCTTTCACATGTATTCTTTTAGTTTTTGTATAAATTCAAAGAGTTTAAAACTACCTTCTATGATTGGTCTGACCACCCAAGCCTACTACTCTATATATGTGTATATATATGCATGTATGTATATACGAATAAAAATGTGTGAAGATGATACCAGGATAGGAAGGAGCATGTTGTATGACATGAGGCAAGTCGAAATTGATACCCTGAATGTGAGGATATTTAGAAGTGATTAAACTAATGTTGATCCCAAGACCACCTCCAACTTCCACCTGTCTTTTTATGTCTTCAAAACCTTTGTAGCATTGAAATTTCTTCGTCACTAATGTGGTGTTATTGATCATTGCAGTATTGAATAACGTTTCATGGAAAGCATTACAGATACCTGCAACTCAGTCGTAACCACTTTATCCAACAATATATACATTATGTTTTTGCTTATTTTAGGTTGAATTCTTCTCCACTTTTATTACACAATCAACATCTTCATACTCAATTGACTAATCTGTAACTTATCATGTCTGAACCCACACAAAAATTATTTCTAAAATAACTATAATCAATTTAAGTGAGTTAATCAACTTTTACTCTAAGGGTAGAAATATGAATGGGTCTTGCTTGCATTGTCATAATGAGGATGTTATCTTTTTAACTTGTCATTTCATCAATTCTTTAGTAAACCTAAATAGGATAGAAACTTTAGCTCTCACATGAAGAGTAAATTGACTGCTTGAAATTAATCCAATACAAGTTTTCACTTATGGATGCAATGTGGAACTCCTTCATCATATATAGTCAAAGCCTTTAAGAATGGTATATTCCCCTCATATTTCATTGATTGTTGAAGCACACCATTTGTATAAAAAAGAGACCATGATAGACACATGATTAACGGAAGGGTTAATTAGTTTAATTAGCGTATGATTTTGACCTATGACTACAATACAATTGTTAATATGCATATTGTGCATAGCTTTTGACAAGAGCTCTTTGTTTTTGGTGACTTTCATTTCTTATTTTCAAGAAATTCAATTTCTAGCCATGCTATAGCACAATTTCGGGTGATTGATCAAAGAGTGTTTGCTTATGAGATGAATTAATTCTGAAACGTGAGGCTCCTGGTCAAATGTGATCCTTTGCTAATCACACCCTCTTTTTTACAGTATCCATTTCTAAATCTAGAGGGAGTAGAGGACATCCTCTTATAATTGACATCCTTACGCTATTTATGTATAGCTCGGAAGTTCTGATTTAAGCTTTAAAAGTAGAATAGAAATTATTCTAGATGTTTAGAATTTTGTTTTTTTTAACTTAAAAAGCTATGATAAGAAAGATATATAAAAGAGAAAGAGGAGAGATCAAATGAAATGAAAGAGAAAATATAAGACAGAGGCGTGATAGGAAGGAGAGGAAAAAAATTGTGAATTATTATTAGTCATTATTGTAAATATATTATTAAAACTTGTTCCAGCTGAATTTGGACTAGCCGAGGTGAGCTCGGCCTAAAGTTTTGTGGTGACGAGAGGGGTTGGTCTCTTTCGTGTGAGTGTGTTCTCTTAGTGATCGATTGATTAGTACATGATATTTAATATTTATAGATTCAGTATTAGAGTTCTATCTCCATAGAAGGTAATTGTATAAGTCCATAAATTTCCCTTTTTCAGGAAACAGTTAAAGGTGGAGGAGGGGCCCTATGCCAGCTCGGCATCGACCTAAGAGGAGGAGATTGGTGTCTCAAGATCAATCCAGTACAAAACTTAAATCAAATATTATATTTACTTATTTAAATTTTTGTGTCTAGTTTAAATATTAAGAATTTACGAATAACTTGTTTTTTATTGAGTTTATATATTATATTTACTTAAATACTATTTTTTATTATCACTTTAGCCAAGTTTCAACAATAACTAAAATATTAAATCATTTAAATCTAAATTAGGTGTGGGAAAGGTTTTAAAATATGAAGTAACGTTATGCAAGTTGTTGCAGTTAGGGGTGAGCTAGCAACACCTGCAACTCACTCATAACCACTCTATCCAACAATACATACATATCTAAGAAAACATTTAAAACAATATTAAATAATTAAGTGAATATATTAGATAATATTTTTTTTATAGATTTAAATATAGCACATCTCATTATTATTAGAAAGACTGATGATTGAATATTTCTGAAAAAGTTTAAAGCATTCAAAGAAAATATGTGCTATTGAATATTACATATATTTTATAAAAGCTATTATATATAATTATTTCTTTGGATTACAAACATAAACAAAATATTAAAAACATATATTTCTTTGGTTTAAAAACAGAAAGCTTCAGCCCTTCTTCCGTTTGTTCTAATTATTTCTTTGGATTATTACTTTTTGGGTTATATATTCATTTGCTCATCCTGAAGTCACTGATAATATTTGTTATATATCTTGTTCCACCGACGTTCTGGGCTTGGCCGAGCTCTGCTAATAGAAGGGCGAGATCCTCCTTGCCAAGTCCGAGTTGGTCTAGAACATCCACAGAGGGGGGGAGGTACCTGCAAAAGTCACTCCGATGCTTAAGTCAGTCAGTATATGTTCTCCTTTAGGGGAAAATAGAGAGAGAAAGTATGTGTATGTCTTAAGATTGGAATTACTCCCTGAATTGATCATTTCGAAGGGTCTTTATACCCTGTGGGTGACGGCGAGTAGGTGAGGGGAAAATCCCTTAATATCCGGTTTTGCACAACTCGAGGCACACGTGTCGGTCAGAGGGTATTTCCCAAGTTTCGATGGCCATCATTACTCAAAGGGAAAATGTCACGTCATCCGTCGCTTCTCTGATCGTTCTGGATTTTGACGGGACACCCCCTTTTTACTTCGGCCGAGTTCATCCGAGCTCTCCTACCGAGTCCGGACATTCTCGGTATACACATATCTTACATTGATTAATACCACACACAACACATTTTCTTATATATATTGCCTCATGCAGAAAAACACAGGGCGACCAATGTAAAATAATCATCTAATTTTTATTTGTAGCTATCTTCACAACCTACTAATAATTTGATATATATTAAGGTTCATGGTGAGCAAGGAGTAATTGAATTATTATAAACGTTTTAATACTTTTGAACTCAATGCTTAAAGTGTAGAACATTATAATCACTTCCGCAAAGAAAAACTGTGAAGGTTACAAAATTGGTGAAATTGGGAACAAGGAAGACAATATAATCTATGGAGAATGGGGAAAATGATGGCTGTGCTTTTACCTGTGCAAGCGATCCTCCATCCATGTACTCCAAAGCTGTGCTTCTTTGTCCATAGTCAGAGGTATAGAATGCCCCGTGAAATTCTACAAGATCCTTGTAACAAGGTGTGATCTGTACTACTAGGAATCCTACTTTATTAATTTTGTGTAGATTTTATTAGACAATAATTAATGTGTTTATGGATAATTTAACGTATTTTTAATAAATTCTTAATTATTCTCTTTTTTTGTGTAGATTTTTAGGCTAGATTTAATGTGTCTTCAATGTATTTTATTCCTCTATTATTTTCGTGTCTAGACTGAATTTAATGTGTATTGTGTTTCATTCGATCTATATGTAGATATTTTTTGTATTTTGAGAGATAAGTTATATTTGAATGAACATACATGAGTTTTTTTTTTTTTAGTATGAGAATTTTTTTTTAGTTCTTAAAAAAAAAACTAAATTTGATCTTAATTATCACCCATCTTTTTTACCCTTTCTTAAATGTGACATCAATATCTTTTCCTAAAATAAAAAATCAAATCAAGACCGTCCTCTTCTTCAAACTCATCAAGATACTTCACACAAAATTCTCCTTTTCTCCTAATTAGCACATATCAATACAACAATTAGGAGCACACTAGCATCTCTAAAACTTCAAAAACAAAACAGATTGTTAGAAATGTGATTAACTTAGCTCAGTCCCACAAAATAGCTTGTAGTTGTGCCCCATTATATATACAAAGTTGATTATATTACTAGTCAACGTCAGATATCTAACACAACTACAGAAACGAAGAGAGTACTTCCCAACATCAACAAAATATCACATCTAGCCAAATATCACACATCTAGGCAGGCAGCAGGATAACATATATCATATTCATATGTACTACAAAACATGCTTAAATAGTAACCATAAATGAAATTACAGAGAGTTTAATTTGCATGCATTGTTACTTTAAATTTTTTTACACTATCAACTAATTAAAAATAACTCTTGATATGATTCTTATTACAAAAGTCAACAATCCTATATTACATCACCATTTTTGATCGAATGATAGTTTGAAAAATCCAGTGCATTCTAATTAAATTCTAATAAAAGAACTAAAATTAACACAAAAAGGTATAGTACTACACAACAAGAGATTCAAAACTCGAAATTACAATTTGTAAACAAGCAAATTCACAGTTAAACACCACAAGAACCAAGGCCAGGAAATTACAATATCTTCTAAAAAATATTGATCTTCTTCAATGCCAGAATCCTGTTGTTTTGGAATATGTATAGCTCTCTGCACAACACTACTGGCACCACTACCAATTGCTCCAAATATTCTCATTCTCATGAGAACCACACTTATAAGTTTTTTCATTGTGATCAGTTTCATCCACAGACCGAGACGTGTACTTTTGCAACCCAAGCTCGTTCACTCAACAAGTTCACAGTTCCACCATCAGAAAATATATAAGATAAAATATTTATTCTGTAGGATTAAAATTTATTTATAACATTTCAAACAATAGATAACATAAAATATTTTTCTGTACGATTAAAATTTATTTATAAACTTTAATATAATAGATAAAATAAAATATTTATTTGTAGATATGTATATCATTATAAAATAGTATAATCGCAATTATAACAAGTTTTTTAAATTTAAAATAACTTCTAAATTGTGAAATATAAATACTTCTAAAATTATTCGACCAGATAAAGGGGTTTGGCCTCCCCTTTTCCAAGATTCTTTACACATATGGAAAAGAAATTAAGAAAAAAATAATATGGTAAAATTCAAACATAAATTTGTGAGTGCTCCCTTATATCAAATAGAAAAAGTAGGCAGCATAGTGTAATCAAGTAACAGCAAAAAATTGTTTGGTCAGTTGTTAAGAGTCTTAGTATAGTACAGTAAAACTTGTGTTGCATCTAAAATTAAATTTCAAAATGAGAACAACTTTTCAAGATATTATGTATTTAAAATTTTCAAAGACTATAGTTATTTTAACACAATCAATTCCCTTTAAAACAAATGTTAAGTTTGTAGGAAAAGAAGCTAAAGGTAATTTTATTGAAGGTGCTGTGGAGAGTAGAGGTACCTTCCCCTATGTACCAATTCATAAGGGGTACACTTTTTAATTAAGGTAACTATATTGTATAATTTACTATCAATGCACTCTAGAACAAATTGGCATCCTTGCATGCAATCTATATATATAGCTTTGATACTATTTTTCTCTTTAAATAAAATAGAAACTTTAGCTCTCCATTTATATAAATAAAAAAAAAAAAGAGACCACAAATGATAACGATTCATTGGATACACATTGCTTGACTCAACATCCAAGATGGAATACAGCTGTGAATGTCACAAAGGACTAAACAATTATTGTTTGACTGACTATAAAGCCTCTTTTGATACACATTTCCTACACTCAGGGTTTCTTACATTCAATTAATCAAAGCCATTGAATAATAATCAGATTTAATCAAACTTAAATCCTGTCTAAAATTTGAACCCTCCATTCATAATCTAACCATCACAATTTACAATCGAATAAAGCTGTAAATATTGTCCATTCAGAACATACTCAACAGAATTATTGGTAGAGTAAAAAGACTCAACAGTAAAGTCATCCTTCTTAGAGCAACTTGTTACTCATCTCATCTCATCAATACACCAACCCTCCATTGGACTGAGTCACACTGATCTCATAAGCTGCACTTCAAATTACTCATTTTCATCCATCCACTCACTTTCCTATTCCAAACATGGCCGGAGTTGTTGGTGAAGCTCTTCTTTCTGCTTTACTTGAGGTTGCACTTGACAGACTGGCTTCTCGTCAAGTTGTTGACTTCTTCCGTCAAAGCAAACTTGATCTGCTCGGAAAGTTGAATATCGTTGTTCGTTCAATTGATGCTCTTGCTGCTGATGCTGAACTAAAGCAGTTCAGAGATCCACTTGTGAAATCATGGCTTGTTGATGCCAGAGATGCCGTGTTTGATGCAGAGGATCTCCTTGGTGAAATAGAGTATGAAGTCATCAAATGTCAGGTGGAAGCTAAATCTGAATCTCAAACCTTTACTGCCAAGGTATCAAAAATCTTCAACACTACTTTCAATCCATTTAAAAAGAAAATTGAGTCAGAGATGAAACAAATCCTCGAGAAACTAGAATGTCTTGCAAGCCAAAAGGATGCACTTGGTTTGAAAAACGCTACTTATCCTAGTGTTGGATCAGGTAGTAAAAAGCAAACAACGTCTTTGGTGGTTCAAAGTGATATTTATGGCAGAGATGAAGACAAAAAAGTGATCTTTAATTGGCTCACATCTGAAACTGACAATCATAAGCAGCTATCTATACTTTCTGTTGTGGGCATGGGTGGGGTGGGTAAGACCACCCTTGCTCAACTCGTCTACAATGACCAAAGGATAACGGAAGCAGATTTTAACATCAAAGCTTGGGTCTGTGTTTCCGATGATTTTGATGTTTTGAGGCTTACAAAAGCAATTCTTGAAACAATCTCCGGATCAAAGTATGATAGTGGAGAACTGGAGATGGTTCATCGAAAATTAAAAGAAGAATTGACAGGGAAAAGATTTCTTCTAGTTCTGGATGATGTTTGGAACGAAAAACACGAAGATTGGGAAGCTGTCCAAACCCCCCTCAAATTCGGGGCTCCAGGAAGTAGAATTCTTGTAACAACACGCAGTGAGAAAGTTGCATCTACCATGCGGTCGTGCAAAGTGCATCGCCCAAAGCAATTAGAAGATGATCATTGCTGGCAAATATTTACTAAACATGCATTCCAAGATAACCATCTTCCGTTGAATGCTGAGCTGAAGGAGATTGCCACAAAGATAGTTGAGAAGTGTAAAGGATTGCCTCTGGCCTTGAAATCAATTGGAAGTCTTCTACGCACAAAGCCATCTATTTCAGAATGGGAAAATGTATTGAAGAGCGAGTTATGGGACTTACCTATGCGTGATAGTGGAATCATCCCCGCTCTATTATTGAGCTATCACCACCTTCCTTCTCATCTCAAGAGGTGCTTTTCATTTTGTGCCTTATTTCCCAAAGATTACGAGTTTGAGAAGGAGTGTCTAATTCAATTGTGGATGGCTCAAAATTTATTACAAGGTCCTCAACAGAGCGGGAGTCCAGAAGAAGTTGGAGAACAGTATTTTGATGATTTATTATCAAAGTCTTTCTTTCAACAGTCAAGCATATACAAAACATGGTTTGTGATGCATGACCTTGTAAATGATTTGGCAAATTATGTTTGTGGGGACATCTGCTTCAGGTTGGGAGTTGCGAAAGCAAGAAGGGTACCAAAAACATGCCGTCATTTTTCAATTGCAAGCAATTACAAGGAATATTTTGATGTGTTTGAGAGTTTACCTGATGCTAAAAGGTTGCGCACTTTTTTTCCAACAACGGGAAGGTTGCGCTCATTTTTTCCAAAAACGGGAAGATCGAGTTTTCGGACCCAGTCTTGGGAATGCAGGATTTCGATGCATGAGTTGTTCTCGAAATTTAAGTTCCTACATTTCTTATCTTTGTCTGATTGTTCTGACCTTAGAGAGGTGCCTGACTCTTTAGGTGAACTGAAACATCTCTGTTCATTAGACCTTTCACGGACTGATATAGAGAAACTACCTGATTCAACATGTTTGTTGTATAACCTGCAAATACTGAAGCTGGTACATTGTAGGAGATTGAAAGAGCTGCCCATGAAGTTGTATAAACTCACCAATTTGCGCTGCCTTGAATTTAGAGATAGTGGAGTGAGAAGAATGCCAATGCATTTTGGAAAACTGAAGAATCTTCAAGTATTGGATGTGTTCTGTGCTGGAAAAAGCAGTGAATTGAGTATTCGGCAGATAGGAGGACACAATCTTCATGGAAAGCTATCAATTAAGGAACTGCAGAATATTGAAGACCCCTCAGATGCATTAGCAGTTGATTTGAAGAGCAAACCACGCCTTGTGAAGCTAGTGTTAGAATGGAATAGAGAGCACATCCTGGTTGATGATCCAAGGAAAGAAAAGGAAGTACTTGAGAGTCTACAACCTTCTAAACACTTGAAGTATTTGTCAATTTGGAACTATGGTGGTACACAATTTCCGAGTTGGTTATCGAATAGTTCATTTTCAAATGTGGTGTCCTTAAGTATGAAGCACGGTAAATATTGCGTATGTTTGCCTTGCCTCGGTCTTCTTCCATCTCTGAAGGATCTCAGGATTTCAGGGTTTGATGCGATAGTGCGTGTCGGTGCTGAATTTTATGGGAGTAGCTCTTCTCCATTTCCATCCTTGGAAACACTGGGCTTCTACGATATGAAGGAATGGGAAGAATGGGAATGTAATGTAACATTTCCACGGCTTCAATCTCTTGAGATAGAGACATGTTGGAAGCTGAAAGGGGTGCCAGAGGAACTTCTTAATGTAAAGGAAGTATATATTAGCGGACCCAGTTTGGAAGCATCATCTCTCCAAACGGAAGGTTTTCTGCCACTCTCTCGTACTTCTCTACGAATAGGGAATTGCCGAGATCTTAATATCCCCATGAGACTTTTCTGTGATTTCCTTCAAGAATTGGATATCCTAAATAGCTGTGTCTCTCTTTCGACCTTTCCGTTAGATTTCTTTCCAAAACTCTGTTCGCTTAAACTCAGCCATTGTCGTAATTTAGTAATGATTTCACAGGAGCACACACATACTCACCTTAAGGAACTGGTTATTACGTTCTGCCATCTGTTTAAATCAATGCCTAAACGCATGCATATCTTCCTTCCATCTCTTACTCATTTGCATATACGTAATTGTCCAAAAGTGGAGAAATTCTCAGAAGGAGGTTTGCCATCAAATCTAAAAAGCTTGAGACTCTCAAGTTACAAACTTATGGCCTCACTGAAAGGGAGCTTCGGAGTCAACACATGTCTTGAGAGATTGTCTATCTGGGAAGTGAATGTGGAGTGTTTTCCAGAGGAAGGTTTTCTGCCACTCTCTCTTACTTCTCTGGAAATAGAATGCTCAAATCTTAAAAAGCTGGACTACAAGGGTCTATGCCAACTCTCCTCTCTCAGGGAATTGAGGCTTAGGCACTGCTGGAAGCTGGAATGCTTACCAGAGGAGGGTCTCCCCAAATCCATTTCAACTCTTGATATTACTGAATGTCCATTGCTAAAAGAGCGTTGCCAGAAACCAGAAGGGCAAGACTGGGGAAAGATTGCTCACATTCAAAACTTGTATATTTGATTGTGAGATGAATCAATTCTGAAATGTGCGGCTCTCCTGGTGAGGTATACCTGGCTATGATGATGATGTCTGTATAATTTGAATTAGTTCAGAAAAATTGATGAAATTATAATTAATTTTTATCTATAAGTCTTACTTTTGATCGTATCAGTTTAATTCAGTTCATTTATAAAAAAAATATGAAATAATTAATTAAAATATCAAATTGTGAGATTTGACAATCATATAATTTTATAAACTTTAGTAGGTAGGTAGTTATAAAATTACATTACAATTTCATTAAAAGATTGATTTTTTAAAAAAATTCATTACTATTAATTACATGATCAGTGAAATTTTACTTTATTTTGTATTTCAATACTTACACCTTATTGTCATTTTTAAAAATCATTTAAAAATGTTATAAATGTTACGTTTTTCCACTTTCAGCATTTTGAACCTCAAGTTACTCAACAAATGCCATATCTGTACATCACCATATCTACAGAAATTTGAACTGTATAAATTACAGTTAAAAGTTGCAGTGAATAGACTGCAGCATCGCTAATAAATACTTGCATACATGGAAATTGAAATAATAAAATGCTACCTACAGTTTCATACACCAACATACTTTCTCAACACAGTTTGAGCCAATTCAGAAAATTACCAACTTGTGATAAGCTCCTGATAAACTAAGTGATGAAATCAGAAAGCTAGGCATTTCATTTTACCTTATTCGGTTGAGTTGTCAGAAGGGATTCTATCATAAAATCGATATATGAGTGATGATTTCGACATCTAAGGTTCCCTCTCCAGGACTCCAATCACCTCCTTCACAGATATGCTTCGAGCTACGCTACATTGATGTGTGCTGACATGATTTCTCCCAAATTAGGAAGAGGAGGATATTGTTCATTTGGTCAATTATATTTACTAAAATATTTGTAACCCAAAATAGGAATATTTGTGAGAACCTTTGTTTATACTAGAACCACAACGTGAGAATTATTGATTATAACCATAACATTAAATTTAATGGCCCTGGCTATAATCCATATTAAAAAAAATACTCAATAATCTTGAATCATCGAATCATTTTTTTCTGTCCAAATCAGATCACCACATTTATTATCTCTAATCCCTTAATTATCTCACTTTCTTTTTTTATTTTATAAATCATATATTCTATCACCGCTGTTGCAATTGCATGCAGCACTATCACATTGCAATTGCTACCATAATCTTTGTCGTTGCCAACCATCACCGTAACAATGAAATATATCATTGATGTAACTATCATCATCATCACTGTCACCACTACTATTGTTGCCCCATCATCACCATTAGCAAAATTGTGACATATATCACTGTTGTAGTGATCACGGGGATAGTGGTGGCAGCGATGATAGTTATGACAATGAAATATTTCACAACTTTGCTGACGATGAGAACGAGGTAGCATTAGTAATATGATAGCAATTGCAGAGTAGTGTTGGATGCGGTGGCAATCATGGTGATAAAATATATGAATTAAAAAAATAAAGTAAGAAAGTGAGATAATTAAGGGGATTATAGATAATAAAAGTGGTAATGAAATTTGGAATAAGAAAAATTGATTCAAAAAACAAGATAGTGATATAATTAAAGACATTATAAATAAACCTCATTTTCTTGACATTGAGTTCTTACTTGGCTGAAATTACAGATAAATAACAGTGAAGAAACCCACCAGAAGTTGGACCTTTTATTTCCCTTGCCTGGTTATCTTTTGTATCCTTCCTGATGTTGATGCGGCTCACATCTTTAGCATCGGCTGTCCCCCCTTCACGTTTCTGTTTGGCTTGCTCAGCCATAAGTTGCCACTTTGACAACATGTCATCAACCCCAACGGCAGCCCGGGCAGCAACATTAGCAGCATTTGTCCTCATCTTGTCATCCACTTCTTTGTTCACCTGTACAATATTACCAATCAAACACATTTTCCAGGCACATAAAGCTGAAATACAATACCTAAAATGAGAGAATACCTTATTACCAAAAGAAAAAGTAATAATACCATAGTCGATTTTGTGCGACCATCATCTTTATCCTTGTCCCCATCAATTCAAGCATTACCTTCCACCTATGCTTAAGAATAGCATTACAAGGTTTTGAATGATAAGCACAGATGTTGGAGAAGTAAAATTAAAAAATATACTCACGCATAGAAAACATGCATGGACAAGGCTTCCATGCTTATGTGGTATCAATAACTCCCCACCGAATTCCAACTGGAACTCACATCATTTATTTTCCGGAGCTTCTCCGTTTCTGCCTGTTTTTCTCCCATTCTTCCCTTTGCCTTCCTATTCATTCTCAAGATTCGCTGCCGAACATCTGAAGTCACAACTGTCTGATGTCTTGTCCTCTCCAAATCAATCCGCTGGTAAGGGAATTATTGGAAATAAGAAATTTTATACATTGACAAAGAGACCATGCATTCCAGCAGTTAGAGAAAATAGCTGACCTGTTTTGACATTCTAATCAGGTTACTTATTAGTCCACGCATTCTTACCTCTACACACTGAGCATTTACTTTTAGACATGAGATTACACACAACCCTACTGCAATGTTTGAATCTCACCAGTGACAAGCATTTCTCCAAATCATTACTCATTCCCTTCAAGCCACACTCACTTACTGCCACAAGTTATAATAGAGAACAGCTATAAGACTTTGCAAGCCAAGTACATAACCAGATAATTTCAAAGTATGGAAAGAATAATTCAAACAGTCAAGGCTTTGGAATAAAAATGACTAACTAATCTCAATCAATTTTCTCTGCAATGGAGCTTTCTGCAAAATCAGATTTTCCTCTTCTTCTTGCACAACTCTTCGAGATGCTTCTGAAACTCGACTGTCCTCCTTGGGCCCAGAAAATAATTGCTCTTCCTCCTCCTATAAAGAAACCAAGTCAGGTTTTTAAAAAGAAAAGAACACATTTCCGACTTATACAGTTTGTTCAACCTGATAAAGCATCATACCCTCAGATCAACACCACAAACAGTGGTAACATCATTAAGCTGTTCAATGCTCTGTTCTAGAGATCCCCCAGACACTTTTTGTTTCTTACTGTAGGATGAGGCATGCACAAATAAAAATCAGTGAAAGATTATAAAACACAAACAAGTAAATCATGAACCAGCAGAATATAACATGTCACCTTGGGGGAGGAGGCGAAGAACCAAGTGCATCAATTGGCTTCTTCTGGGCCGGAGAAGGCTTTTTCACAGGTGTCCTTGCATTTATACCAGAAGTGTTTGATGGGATCTGTGAGCTTAACTGATAAAAATACAAAAGGGAGCAAGGAAATTAGGTATCACCAAGTACGAAGATATCATTAGAAACACAAGGCATGCTCTATGTATAGAACGATATCTACGTGTTTATGGGGGGAAAATACAAAAAAATTACTTAGCTCATGTTTCAAAATAGCAATGATTTGAGAAGTGGAAGCCTGGGCATATTAAAGGGAAACTAAACACATTAATACCCTAGTTTCTCTTCATTGAACCTTGCAACATCTTTGATGTCAAAGGTACTGCATCAATTGGCAGTAGAAAAGAACATGTGGATCAAAGATTAATGCTTACTATGCATCTGAAGGAAAGGGCTTTTTCACAATCACAAGTGATAAGTTAGGTAAAAAAAGTCAAATCTAAGTGCAAGTGTAATTGGGTTTACCGTCAATGAAGTAAAGCTTCCTAATCTCTCAACAAATTTAATAACTCTACCAAAACAAAAAACAGAGGGGAATCTATTGATCACTTTAATACTAAAAGTCAAATATTATAAAATGTTTCATAGAATTTTAATGATGATAGTGAAAAAGATTTTTTCTATAACCAATATAAGTGACGATGGAATATCTTTCATCTCCATTTTATTAATACTGATTTAAATACTTTTAATTTTCATATTCTTTGTTGATGTATATTATTATTATTTTACATAATAGGGAACTGTATACTTTTTTCCTTTTTATGTTTAAGATCTCTTCCATTCTCAGTGGGACAGTCTCAGTCTCTCTTATTTTATATAACAATATTGACATCTCTTCCCATTCTTTATTATCATGGGAAATCACTAGTCAGTCATATTTCTTCTAATAGATTCAGGATTTATTTTTTTGATGCACCTACATGGTTTATATATATTTATGTATGTGATGGTAAACCTAGGAAAGATAAAATTATGTATGTGATTGTAATAGTTACTCCATTTAATCCTTATGTTTTTTTTTTAAATTTTCATTGTTTTGTTTTTAATTTTTTTTATAAAATATTTAAATTGTTTCCTATAGAAATAAAATAAAAACAAGGTAACATGTTTATAATTATAAATAATTAAGTATGAACAAAACTATTTATATAATTAGATTTTTTAAAACAAATGGATTTTCTACTACCGGCGTCAAAAATATGAATTATTAAGTAACCACAGTGGAAAAATATTTTTAATGGCGGGTGAATAACATAATAAATTTAAACCGATGTAGAAATACCTTTTTGCATCAGTGATATAGACCAAATTGACATCATGCAATCTATGTATAGCTCTGAAGTTTGATTTAAGCTTTAAAAGTAAAATAGAAATGATTTTGGGTGTTTAGAAATTTTTTTAACTTAAAAAGCCATAATAAGAAAGATATATAAGAGAGAAAGAGGAGAGATCAGATGAAAAAAAAAAAGAGAAAATACAAGAGAGAGGCATGATAGTAAAGAGAGAAAAAAATTGTGAATTGTTACTGGTCATTATTGTAAATAAACTATTAAAACTTAAATAAAATATTATATTTACTTATTTAAATTTTTGTGTCTAGTTTAAATATTAAGAATTATGAACATTTTATTTAGTTTATATATTATATTTACTTAAATACTATTTTTGATCGTCACTTTAGCCATGATTCAACAATAATTAAAATACTAAACGTTGAATTAAGTGTAGGAAAGGTTTTAAAACATTAAGTAACTTTATGCAAGTTGTTGCTGTTAGGGGTGAGCAAACACCTGCAACTCAGTCATAACCACTCTATCCAACAATACATACATTTTAGTTTTTGTTTATTTTAGGTTCAATTTTTCTCTGACTTTTATTATACAATCTTCATACTCAACTGATAACAGGTAACTTGTCATTTATTAACCCACACAAAAACGATTTTTATAATAACTATAATCAATTTAAGTGAGATAATCAACTTTTGCTCTAATAGTAGAAATAAGTAACTTGGAACTCATTCACCATAGTCGGTGCCATCGAGAATGGAATCTTTCCCTTTCACTCGTATTGCATCGATTGTTGAAGCCCACCATTTATTAAAAAAAAGGACACCACCGTTAGACATGTGATGACCATTCATTTGATACACATTGCTTTACTCAATTTCCAAGATGAAATACAGCAGTGAATGTCAGAAACGACTAAACTATTGTTGCTTTACTGACCATTAAGCCTCTTTGGATACAAATTTCTTAGACTCAAGATTCAATACATTCAATTAATCAAAGCCGTTGAATAATAATCAGATTTTATCAAACTTAAATCGTATCTAAAATTTGAACCCTCCATTCATGATCTAACGATCACAATTTACAATTGAATAAAGCTGTAAATATTGTCCATTCAGAACAGACTCAGCAGAATTATTGGCCGACTGAAAAGACTCAACAGTAAAGTCATCCTTCTTAGAGCAACTTGTTACTCATCTCATCTCATCACTACACCAACCCTCCATTGCACTAGTCATACTGATTCTCATAAGCTGCACTTCAAATTACTCATTTCCATTCATCCACTCACTTTCCTATTCCAATCATGGCCGGAGTTGTTGGTGAAGCTCTTCTTTCTGCTTTACTTGAGGTTTCAGTTGACAGGCTGGCTTCTCGTCAAATTGTTGACTTCTTCCGTCAAAGAAAACTTGATGAGGCGCTACTCGGAAAGTTGAAAATCGTTGTTCGGTCAATTCATGCTCTTGCAGCTGATGCTGAACTAAAGCAGTTCAGAGATCCACTTGTCAAAGAATGGCTTGTTGATGCCAGAGATGCCGTGTTTGATGCAGACGATCTCCTTGGTGAAATAGAGTATGAAGTCATCAAATGTCAAGTGGAAGCTGAATCTGAATCTCAAACATTAACTGCCAAGGTATCAAAATTCTTCAACACTACTTTCAATCCATTTAACAAGAAAATTGAGTCAGAGATGAAACAAATCCTCGAGAAACTAGAATGTCTTGCAAGCCAAAAGGATGCACTTGGTTTGAAAAACGCTACTTGTCCTATTGTTGGATCAGGTAGTAAAAAACAAACAACGTCTTTGGTGGTGGCTCAAAGTGATTTTTATGGCAGAGATGAAGACAAAGAAGTGATCTTTAATTGGCTCACATCTGGAACTGGCAATCATAAGCAGCTATCTATACTTTCTGTTGTGGGCATGGGTGGGGTGGGTAAGACCACCCTTGCTCAACTCGTGTACAATGACCAAAGGATAAAGGAAACAGATTTTAGCATCAAAGCTTGGATCTGTGTTTCCGATGATTTTGACGTTTTGAGGCTGACAAAAGCAATTCTTGAAGCAATAACTGGAAAAAATGATGATAGTGGAAACCTAGATATGGTTCACAGACGATTGAAAGAAGGATTGACAGGGAAGAGATTTTTTCTAGTTCTGGATGATGTTTGGAACGAAAGACGGGAAGATTGGGAAGCTGTTCAAACTCCTCTCAATTTCGGGGCTCCAGGAAGTAGAATTCTTGTAACAACACGCAGTGAAAAGGTTGCATCTACCATGCGGTCGTGCAAAGTGCATCGCCCAGAGCAATTAGAAGATGATCATTGCTGGCAAATTTTTGCTAACCATGCATTTCAAGATGATCATCTTCCCTTGAAGCTGGAGCTGAAGGAGATCGCCACAAAGATAGTTGAAAAGTGCAAAGGATTGCCTCTAGCCTTGAAATCAATTGGATGTCTTTTACGCACAAAGTCATCTATTTCAGAATGGGAAAATGTATTGCAGAGTGAGTTATGGGACTTACCTAGTGAGGATAATGAGATCATTCCTGCTCTATTGTTGAGCTATCAACACCTTCCTTCTCATCTCAAGAGGTGCTTTTCTTTTTGTGCCTTATTTCCCAAAGATTATGAGTTTGAGAAGGAGTGTCTAATTCATTTGTGGATGGCTCAAAATTTTTTACAAGGTCCTCAACAGAGCAAGAGTCCAGAAGAAGTTGGAAAACAGTATTTTGATGATTTATTATCAAAGTCTTTCTTTCAACAGTCAAGCGAAGATGAAACATGTTTTGTGATGCATGACCTTATAAATGATTTGGCAAATTATGTTTGTGGGGACATCTGCTTCAGGTTGGGAGTTGAGAAAGGAAGAAGGGTACCAAAAACATGCCGTCATTTTTCCATTGCAAGCAATTACAAGGAATATTTTGATGTGTTTGAGAGTTTACATGATGCTAAAAGGTTGCGCACATTTTTCCCAACAACGGGAAGAGTGAGTTTTTGGACCGAGCCTTGGGAATGCAGGATTTCGATGCATGAGTTGTTCTCTAAATTTAAGTTCCTACATTTCTTATCTTTGTCTCATTGTTCTGACCTTAGAGAGGTGCCTGACTCTTTAGGTGAACTTAAACATCTCTGTTCATTAGACCTTCCACTGACTTTCATAGAAAAACTACCTGATTCAGCATGTTTGTTGTATAACTTGCAAATACTGAAGCTGGTAGGTTGTGAGAGATTGAAAGAGTTGCCCATGAAATTGTATAAACTTGCCAATTTGCGCTGCCTTGAATTTAAAGGTACTTGGGTGAGAAGAATGCCAATGCATTTTGGAAAACTGAAGAATCTTCAAGTATTGGATGTGTTCTATGCTGACAAAAGTAGTGAATTCAGTGTTCGGCAGCTAGGAGGACTCAATCTTCATGGAAAGCTATCAATTAAGGAGCTGCAAAATATTGAAGACCCCTCAGATGCATCAGCAGTTGATTTGATAAATAAAACAGGCCTTTTGAAGCTAGAGTTAGAATGGAATAGAGAGCACATCCCTGATGATCCAAGGAAAGACAGGGAAGTACTTGAGAATCTACAACCTTCCAAACTCTTGAAGGGTTTGACATTTGATAACTATGGAGGTACACAATTTCCGAGTTGGTTATCGAATAATTCATTATCAAATGTGGTGTCCTTAAATATGATGGACTGTAAATATTGTGTATGTTTACCTTGCCTTGGACTTCTTCCATCTCTCAAGAAGCTGAGGATTACAAGTTTTAATGGGATAGTGAGTATCGGTGCTGAATTTTATGGGAGTAGCTCTTGTCCATTTCCATCCTTGGAAAAACTGTACTTTGAAGGTATGGAGGAATGGGAAGAATGGGAATGTAATATAACTTTTCCACGTCTTAGATCTCTTCGTATAGATTGGTGTCCGAAGCTGAAAGGGTTGTCAGAGAAACTTCTTTATGTAAAGAAACTATATATTAGAAACTGTGAAAGGGTGACCATCAGTGGACCTAGCTTGGAAAGTTCGTCTATGGAAACGATTGGGTATGCCGCATCAAATACTTGTCTTGAACAATTGTACATTTATGATTGCTCAAATATTAATATCCCCATGAGACTTTGCTGTGATTTACTTCGAGAATTGGTGATAGAAGATAGCTGTCACTCTCTGACAACCTTTCCGTTAGATTTGTTTCCAAAACTCTGTTGGCTTGAAATCTATGGTTGTCGTAATTTACTAATGATTTCACAGGAGCGTACACATACTCATCTTAAGCAACTATTTATTGTCAACTGCCATCAGTTTGAATCAATGCCTCCGTGCATGGACATCCTCCTTCCATCTCTCACTGATTTAAGGATAATTTATTGTCCAAAAGTGGAGATGTTCCCAGAAGGAGGTTTGCCATCAAATCTAAAGTGCTTGAATCTCTCAAGTTACAAACTTATCGGCTCACTGAAAGAGAGTTTGGGAGTCAACACATGTCTTGAAACATTGTGTATTCAAGAAGTGGAGTGTGTTCCAGAGGAAGGTTTACTGCCACTCTCCCTTACTTGTCTGGAATTACGATATTGCCCAAATCTTAAAAAGCTGGACTACAAGAGTCTATGCCAACTCTCCTCTCTCAAGGAATTGAGACTTTGCGGTTGCATGAAGCTGGAATGCTTGCCAGAGGAGGGTCTCCCCAAATCCATTTCAACTCTTCTAATTAAATACTGTCCATTGCTAGAAGAGCGTTGCCAGGAACCAGAAGGCCAGGACTGGAGAAAGATTTCTCACATTCAAAACTTGGATATTCGGAGTATGTGAGGTGTGGATAATTTGAATTAGTGAAATGAATTAACTCTTGAATGTGTGTGTGGGTGTCCTGGTGAGTATTATTTTTTCTTAATTTTGAGATGAAATGATAATCAATATTTTAAAAAATCATGATTAATTTTTATCTGTAATTCTGACTTTCGATCGTATCAATTTAATATTAAAGTTAATTTATCAACAAAATATTTATCCAAAAAATTGAAATAATTAATTAAAATATCAAATATTGAGATTTGACAATCATATAATTTTATTAACTTTAGTAAGTAGGTAATTATAAAATGACATTTCAATTTCATTAAAAGATTGATTTTTTAAATAATTCATTACTGTTAATTACATGATTAGTGAAGTTTTACTTTATTTCAAATTTCAATACTTACACTTTATTGTAATTTTCAAAAAATAATTTAAAAATGTTATTGTAATTTTGTTTTAAGTTAATTTTAAGGAACAGTACAGTCTTTAAATACTGTTATAGTATAAATCAGTCACCTATGAATAAATATGTATAATTTTTTTATTTTTATTTTTATCATTCATCGAAAACGAAGGTGAAGATAAAGTGTAAAAGAAGGATGTGCACATGTTTATATAAACACATGAATAATTAACTAATTGATAATTAACTAACTTAATAAGATATTTATCATATTACGAGCATTGATTGTAATAATTTTAATTGTTTTAAAAGTGAAAAGGAAAACCCGAGATGAAACAGAATGCATGTATTTTATGCATCTTCTTCCACTTTCAACATTTTGTGAGAAAGGGTAAAAGTATAAAATGGGTTTGATTGATTAATTATTTATCTAAATGGATCCAACAACATACTTTCTCAACTTTGTCTTACCACGTGTTTCAGAAATTTCCAAATTAACAAATCTTAAGGGGATCAGAAATTACTTTCTCTACATACAGTTTTTAATTACAGTTTAGGCCAATTCAGAAATTACCAACTTGTGATAAACATAACCTCCTGATAAACTAAGTGATGAAATCAGAAAGCTAGGCATATAATTTGACCTTATTCGGTTGAGGTGTCAGAAGGGATTCTATCATACAATCGATATATGACTGATGGTTTGGACATCTGAGGTTCCCTCTCCGGGACTGCAATCACCTCCTTCACATATATGCTTCCAGCTACGCTAGATTGATGTGTGCTGTCATGATTTCTCCAATTTTTTTTGCAAACCCTATTGGCTTATAATATCAAAGGGACACAACATGATTTTGTGAAACTAAAAAACAAAACAAGGGGAGAATGACTCGAATGGGGCTGTTTTGCTACGTGTTATCTTCTACATCGAGCTAAAATAACCGATATAAAAAAGTGACACTTTCTATATCGATTGTGAATTTAATTGATATAGTTTCATAAAAAAGGAACACATTTTTACATTGATGGTTTCAGAACTGACGTAAAAAATGACACGTGACAAGACAATCCCATTTACGTCATTCTCCCCCGAAACAAGGGGTGTGGTTTGGCAGAGAGACAAGTTGTTGGACTTGAAGCTAAAGAAGTCATCTCTTGTTTTTAGTTTTGATCTACTTGTAATTTTGATTTTAATGATAGATTGTAAATAGGAGCTTAATTGTATTGATTGTTTTAGAATAGACTTTGAGTGTGGTTTTTATTCAATCTTTTTCACAGAGAAGTTGAATCTACTATGAAGATTCAAGCTAGAGCAGTTTGGGAACCCTATTTTGTTTTGAAATAGTTGAAAACTTTGGTTTAAAATGTTTTTAAGCTGAAGTAATCGATTACCATATAGCAGTAATCGATTACCAACAGTTTGAGAAAACAGGGGAACCCAAAACACTCTGGTGTAATCGATTACCACTCCTTAGTAATCGATTACTTCGTGCTTGAAAAAATAGAGAAGGCAAAATCTCTCTGGAGTAATCGATTACCACAATCCAGTAATCTATTACCACACCAGAATTCATCTCAAATAGCTTTTGAAACTGCTTTAAATAGAAACCTCTTTGAATTGTTTTAAAAGAAGGAGAGATCTTTTGAGTTTCAAGAAAGAAAGGAAGAGCAAAAATCATTTTTTACAAAGAACATAAGAATTCTCTTCAAGTTTTTAAAGATTTTCTCTTGAGATGAAAGCTGTGTGAATGATTGAATTCATTGAATATTATCTTGATCAGTGCATACACAATCAGGTGTACTCTTGCTGATCTTTATATTTTTGTATTTCGTTTTTTGGTTTAAGACTCTGAAGAGAAAGGTGTTCTCTAGAAGAGTTAAGGAGTTTTTGAGAGAGGTTCTCTCAAAAGTTGGTTCTTGAAGGATTCAAGAATCAGGAGGATATGTTCTTAGGTGAAGAACATATGTTTTGAGTATTTTGATTTGGTTTGTGTTTGTGCAGCGTGATTGTTGGGTTGGGACTGGATGTAGGCCGAACGCCGAACCAGGATAAATCTCTGTCTAAACTCTTTTCTCTACCTTATCTCTTATATTTCTCTGTATTTCTCGCTTTACATTTTCCTTTGATATCCGCTGTTAAATCTCTGATCTGTTATTTGTAACTCAGATAAAATTGAATCGGGAAAGAAAGTGAGAAAAGATAAATTTTGATATAGGAAACTAGAATCTATTCACCCCCTTCTAGATTCGCATAGGGACCAACACAAGTGCAGAGTGGAGATGTCAACATATTTACCAAAATATTTGTAACCCAAAATAGGAATATTAACTGAAGCCTAGTTCTTTCCTCCTATCATTCTATATATATATATATATATATATATATATATATATATATATATATATATATATATATATATATATATATTTTTTTGAGAACCTTTGTTTACACGAGAATGGCCATGATTATAATCCCCATTATAAAATACTCACTAATCTTAAATCATTGAATTATTTTTTTCTCTATCAAGTCAGATCACCACATTTATTATCTCTAATTGTAACAGCCAAATTTTTTGAATAATAATAATAAATTATCTAATATCTATTTTAATAATAATAATAATAATAATAATAATTGATTGTGTAACGTCTTATTTTAATAATTGAATTATAACGTCTCAATTTAATAATATTGAAGAATAGATTTTATGTTATTTTTGTATCTTATTCAAAGAATGAATACAATATGAATTTATAGATTAGGTACAACTTAATTAAGGAAATAAAAAATAAGTAATTAAGGTGATACAAATCAAATCACCACAAAATCTATTCCAAATCACCACAAAATCTGTTAGAAAGCAGAATCTGCACTAATTAAGGAAATAATGATCTTCAACAAATAAAATTAATGAAAATTGATTATGTAATGTTATAATTTTAATGGATAATAAATGCCCAGGGGTGGTTGAGCAGCTATAAAAGGGTGAGTCTGCTGCACTTTCTGATCACACATCCTTCCTCATTCTTCCTTTCTTTCTTTTCTTTCCTTCACGCTCTAGTATTGTCTTTCCCCCTAAAAGAAGATTGAAGTTCCCGATGAGAGGGTGGAGATTGGAACTCTATTGTTGGTCCCTATGTTGAATCTAGAGGGGGGTGAATAGATTCAAGTTCCCTATGTTCAATTTTAGCCTTTATCAAATTCTTTCCCGATTCAATTTTATCTATGTTAAGAATAACAATTCAGAGAGATAGCAGCGGACATAGAAAGAAATTGTAAAGCGATAGATTCAGATAAAGATAAGAGATAAGGTAGAGAGAAAGTTTGGACAGAAATTTATCCTGGTTCGGCGTTCGGCCTACGTCCAGTCCCTACCCAACAACTGTTGCGATCGGTTTCCACTATAATGATTTCTTGTGTCTAATACAAACACACTGCACAAACACAAACAAAATCAAAATAACCAAAACACATGTTCTTCTCCTAAGAATATATCCCTCTAATTCTTGAATCCTTCAAGAATCACCTTTGAGAGCACCTCTCTCAAATTCCTTAACTCTTCTTCTAGAGAACAACTTTCTCTTAAGAGTTTTGAACAAAAACAAATATAAAACAAAATAAAGATCAGTAAAGATTACATCTGATGTGTATGATCTGATCAAGATTATAACCAAGTATTCAATCCTTCACACACTCTTCATCTCTAGAGAAAAATCTTTTGAAATCTTGAAGAGAACTCTTAGAACTTGTGTTCTTTGTAAACTCAATTTTTCGCTCTTCCTTTCTTCTTGAAAACTCAAAGATTTCTCTTGTTTTAAAATCAATTCAAAGAGGTTTCAATTTAAAGCAGTTTAAAAACTTCTTGAGATGAATTCTGGTGTGGGTAATCGATTATTAGGATGTGGTAATCGATTACTCCAGAGAGTTTTAGGCTCCTCTGTTATCTCAAGCACGAGGTAATCGATTACTAGGATGTGGTAATCGATTACTCCAGAGAGTTTCAGGATTCCCTGATTTCTCAAACTGTTGGTAGTCGATTACTGATATATGGCAATTGATTACTTCAGCTTTAAATCATTTAAAAAACAGTTTTCAACATGTCAAATCAAAATAGGGTTTCCCAAACTTGCTCTAGCTTGATTCTCAGAATAGATTCAACTTCTCTGTGAAGTGAAATTGAATAAAAACCACACTCAAAGCCTATTCTATAACAATCAATACAATTAAGCTCCTATTTAGAATCTATCATTACATTCAAGAGTACAAGTAAATCAAAACTAAAAACAAGAGACGACTTCTTCAGCTTCAAGTCCAACAATCTCCCCCTTTTTGGTTTTGATGTACCAAATCATAGTGTAGTCGAGAATCTAATGAAAAACGGCTTTGATGTGTCCTGAAATGTTAGTATCCTTTTGCATACAACATATAGGTAATATACAATTCATATCACTTTTCAATTAACAGTAATATTATAGCATCTAAGTAATCAATTGCAAAGAAATTAAATCTAGTGCTATTACAGTAATCCATAATTGTTCAAATTTTGATCTGCTTCCCCTAAGTAAAATACTTAAGAATTTACAGATTCAAATAGTTCAAAGATAATTTAAAAGATATCAAATGCAAAAGATAAATGAAAACATATAATAACTACACTTCTACTACTCCCCCTATTTGGTATATCAAATAAGATTATAAGAGGTAGAGTTGGAGTTACTAATCTGTGTCATCTTGATTGAGTCTTTCCATTATTGTCTCCATCAAATCCTTCATCTCTAGGAAGTGTAAGTCTTGACGCTTTCCTAGATCATCTATCCTTTTGTTGACAGTCTCTTCTAATTCGTCCAATCTGTCAATCATGATGGATTCAAATCGAGATTTTGGAATGTACTCTCCAGATGCTAGATTGTCTTCATTTTCATCTTCATTCTGTGCTCCTTCTTCTGGATCTTCTTGTGGATTAGCTTGTTGTTCTTCTCTGGTGATCCATCCTGCATCAGTTTTGATCAGCCTCATCATCTTCAAGGCTCTGTCACTGATGATGTGGACATCCTTGACTAATTCTCTGGATTCATCAGTTGTATCAATCTGAAAAATTTCAATTAGTCTAGAAATAAACAGAGAATATGGACATTTATTATCAAGAAGTCTTCTAGTCTTCAACATGTTGTCCATTATGATGTGCGTCCAATCCACTTGAATTCCATTCTTCAGTGCTGCCATGAGTATCATGTCATCTTCACTGATTTGAGCATGGTTTGCTTCTCTTGTGGCTAAGATCCATCAAATGGTGTAATGTAGTAGCCTATCATCAGCATTTAGGCCTCCTATGTTGTATGTCACCTTTTTGCCTTGTGATCTCCTTGAATTCTTTTCATCTTCCCAATTCTGTGGGTTCCTCAGCATGCTCATGTAGAAGGTGTCCTTTTGCAGATCAAATCCTTTCTCTCGGAGTTTATCTACATGTGCAACGATTCCTTCTTTCCTGATACCAGCAATTTGAAGAAAATGTGCAGGGGTTAAGGTTATTTTAATACCCTTAATTTCAGAACTTACAGTCATTCGTTCCATGTTTTGTTTGAGATTTGAATAGAAGACTCGAACCAAATCTGGGTAGATAAATCATTTCAATCCCACAAATCTCTCCAAATGTTGTTTCCTCAGGTAGGTTTGGAAAGTAAAACTCTGGTCGTCTAGCCATCGTAGGTCTAGAATCTTTGGCGGAACAAGACCTTTGTTAGCGAAATCCAGATTGAATCTCGTTTCTTGTCCTTTGGTAGTGAACCATCGGTTGACAGCAGATTCAGGTGGAAGAGTTTGAGCTCTTTTCGGTTGAGCCGGTGAAGTAGGTTTCTTCCTTTTGGAGGATTCTCCTACCTTCTTTTTACCTTTTATCTCCTCTTGAGTGTATCTGTTGGCTCTCATCTTGATTCGTTTTCCCCTTCCTTGGTCTTCGATAGATGCTGAGAGAGTGATTTCTTAGGGTTTTGGAGGAAGAAGATGAATAGTGAAATTGTAGGGTTTCGCCTGCACTTCTCATAAGAGAGAAAAAGCCCAAGAAATTAGTCCAAGAACGAGGTAATAGATTATCAGCAGTTGAAAATCGATTATCTCAGTTCCTTATATAGAGAGAAGAAGAAAATCAAGAAAAAACAGTCGTGGTAATCGATTACTCCAGAGGAATTTTCAAAAACTTTAAAACCTGGTTTCTGTGGTAATCGATTACGGGATTGTGGTAATCGACTACTACAGTGCTAAATCCTTCTAAGAATGAAATTGATTCAAAGTAATCGATTATATTTCTCTGGTAATCGATTATTTCTATCAGAAAAAGATTTTCTTTGAAAAATTTTCACAAAAACAATTTTATGGATAAGTGTAATCAAGTAGAAGGGTTTAGTTTAGATGTTCCTCACTCAAAATGCCGAGGTTTGATCTAAGTTTGTAAAACCTTTCTTTTGGTAATGCTTTGGTAAAAATGTCTGCTAACTGATTTTCTGTATCTATGAATTCGATGTCACAATCTCCTTTTTCGACGTGGTCTCTGATGAAATGATGTCTGACTTCAATGTGTTTTGTTCTTGAGTGCAGTACAAGATTTCTTGTGATACTTATAGCGCTTGTGTTGTCGCATTTCAAGGGAATATGATCTATCTTTAGCCCGAAATCTTCTAGTTGTTGCTTCAACCATATTGCTTGAGCACAACAGCTTCCCGCAGCTACATATTCAGCTTCTGCTGTTGACAGTGCTACACAAGCTTGTTTCCTGCTATGCCAAGATATTAAGCATTCTCCAAAAATGTGACTTGCCACTCCAAACGGAAGGTTTTCTGCCACTCTCTCGTACTTCTCTACGAATAGGGAATTGCCGAGATCTTAATATCCCCATGAGACTTTTCTGTGATTTCCTTCAAGAATTGGATATCCTAAATAGCTGTGTCTCTCTTACGACCTTTCCGTTAGATTTCTTTCCAAAACTCTGTTCGCTTAAACTCAGCCATTGTCGTAATTTAGTAATGATTTCACAGGAGCACACACATACTCACCTTAAGGAACTGTATATTACGTTCTGCCATCTGTTTAAATCAATGCCTAAACGCATGCATATCTTCCTTCCATCTTGATAACCACTGTCGAATGACTATCAAAAGCTAGATTTATCCCCAATTAGATTTGTAATATAGAGGAATCAACCTAGGTCATCTCTCAGAAGACATGTATCTATTTAACTCAGAATTATTCACAGAAGAGAGGGGGATTTTCATGGAGTAGTTGAGTAAAACTAAAAGGAATTGAACTTGCAAGACAAAATGAATAGTTGAAGACAAAGAACAGAGCAGAGAACTGTAACGTGAAGTAATAAGATATAAACGCAAGAAAGGAACAATGCATAAACGCAAGAAAATCTGGAGTTGAAAGGAGAATAGAGAAACAACAAGAAACAAGTAAGAACAGAACAGAACAATCAAGATGTGAATCGAAATGATGAATCAAGAGGAAATCAATGCAAAAATGTAATAACGAACAGTAACAGAAAATAACGAACAATAACAGAAATTGTGAAAGGAACAAAGTGTAAAAGCATAAAGTGTGAAGAGAAAACCTAATCAATCAACAGTAAAATTATACACGTAATTGCAAGGTAAAACAGAATTGAAGAGTGGAGGAATTGGAAATCAAAAATTAAATTCAATTGAGAAAACAAAAGCATAAGAGAATTTTGATCCAAAGCACACAATTAACGAAAACCTAAATCAACGAAGAATAGAAGAATTGCATGTAATTGTAATTGAAACCACAGATTGAAGAGGCAAGAACTGTGAACTGAATTCAATTGCGAAGTGTTCAATGTTTGTGCAGAAGTTCAATACAAGAGTGTAAAAGACAAACACACAAGAAGGGGGGGGGTTGAATTGTGTTTAATAAAAATTTTAAGCCTTTCGTCTGTTAAAAGATGTTTCGTCTGTATGAGAAAGAGCTGGACAGACGAAACAGATTTTTGCTCTTTGAAAGATTGATTTTAAATGACAGACGTTAATGTTATTATCCCCAGTTAGTTGGTCAGACGAAACAATAAACACAGATATTTTTATACTGGTTCGTCTATCCAAGACTACATCCAGTTCCCCAGCAACACGCTAAGGTTTCACTACCAACCGTGAACAGGTTACAAGTATTCTTTGAACCCAGCCACTTCTGGCTATTACAAGGTATTCTTTGAACCCAGCCTCCACAGGCTATTACAAGGTATTCTTTGAATCCAGCCTCCACAGGCTATTACAAGGTATTCTTTGAACCCAGCCTCCACAGGCTATTACAAGGTATTCTTTGAACCCAGCCTCCACAGGCTATTACAAGGTATTCTTTGAACCCAGCCTCCACAGGCTATTCAGGTATTCTTTGCAACACAGCCTCCTCAGGCTAAAATGCCACACAAGTGGACTTTTACAAGTGTTATGGATAAACACAGATTTCCTCTACACAGAGAGGTTTATATAATTAAGTGCAGATTTGAGCGAATGTATCAGAGTAGATAGAAACTAAGCGTATTCGCCAACTTGTTCTTGTTGCAGTGAAGTCTTTTTATAGGCATCTTCTTCAAATAGCCGTTAGACTCTTTTTGAATGCCGTTGAGAGTCGTTGAGAAGATCTTCTAGAAAGCTTTCCAAAAAGATGTCAGCTGTACTTGAATGATAGATAAGAGTCGCAGCGGATTTAGCGGACTAGGTTGTGCGCAGTACTATTTCTGACTTGTACAGAGATGTGACAAAAGGTGAAGACCTTTTTGACTTTGGAGAGTAGGCTCGAATCTCTATACTGATCTTGGATGCTTCTCTTGAATACTTCTATAGATTTGAATTCTTTGGCGCGAGACTCCAATTGAACTTCACTTTTGAATAGACGAAATAAGTCTTCACATTTCTTTGTTTCGTCTTATGCTTCGCTCTTGGTCAGACGAAAGAAATCTTTACTTAGATGTTTCGTCTGATGACTTCACATACTGGTCAGACGAAGCTTTCAACTTCATTCGTCTGATGACTTCACCTACTGGTCAGACGAAGCTTTCAACTTCATTCGTCTGATGACTTCACCCAGTTTCGTCTGATGCTGGCTATAGATGGTCAGGCGCAACTTCTCCAAACTTTGAGGAGTCCTGTTTCGTCTGTGCTGAACATGTTTCGTCTGTGATCATACTTCTTGGCTTCACATGTGCTGTAAATGATCAAAACTTAGGGACTTCATACTTCACATCATTTCTTGATCTAACATTCTCCCCCTTTTTGATGATTACAGACCATACCAAGAAATTCTGCATAAAACATGGTTAGGCAAACAATGACAATTCAATAAGCCAGAGTTACATCAAGACGATGTTTTCTGAATAATACCTCTTTATGAATTTTGTTACATCAATGCGATGTAATCAGAGCAATACAGAGTTTGTTACAGAGTTATCAAAACAGAAAACAAAACTGAAAATACATTGTATCAGAGCTATATATAAAAACAATCAAAGCAACAGCTCATAGAAGAATTACAATGTAAAAAATTTTATCAGAGCAAAAAAATCTAAGTAAAGAATTTTACAACTCCTAAGACTATGCTCCTTGTTCAGACGCTCCCCCTCAGACGAATACCTCCCTTGGGTTAGGCTCCCCCTTGGATTATGCATATTATTATGCATATTTTTCTCCCCCTTGGGCTGTGATCATCAAAACTCTGATCACGAAGATGATTGCCCCTTATCTTTAAGCAGACGGAAGACAATACTTTTTAATTCTCCCATTTCTTTCTCCAAGTCTTCATATTTCCGCTTCAGAGCTCTATAGTCTTCAATATCTACAACTTCACGAGCTTCTTCAACATCAACTACTTCAACGTTCGGTATTCTTCTTTGCATCATCAATCGCCACCACTTCAGCAGACTGTGTTGGTGGGTCAGATGGCTTTTGTAGAACCAAAATGAAGTATGGGAGTTTGAGAGTGGCAGTGAAGTTCTTCTCCCATTGATGCAAATACCGCTTCTGTGGTATAGACAACTCAAGCAGTGGTTGTTCCATAGAGTAGACGATAGAAGGTCCTGGGAACACTTTACCACAGACTGAAGAGTCTTTCTTATCAAAGCAAGTTCTAGAGCAGTGTTGGGCATCAACTTCAGACGAATGCTTCTTCTCTTTACCTTTTGCCAAGTACTTGACCAAGCATGGTCTTTTTCTGTCAAGAATAATGAAGTACTTGGTTTCGTCTGAAACCAAAGATTTGAATTGAGAGCCAAGCATAAAAGGCAGTTGTCTAACATCTGAAAATGCTTGTCGCTCTATGTGGAAGAGTGATTCTTGTCTTTTCTTGGCTTCTCTCCTATATGCTGAAGCCAATAGCTCAAAAGGAATGTTGTAATCTTCGGGGAGTGAGTGAGCACATCCTTCAGAAGTCTCATATTCATCTATCTTGAGGGAGTATCTTGGATGAATCCCAGAGCAATGAGGGCGCGTCCATGGAAGTACAACACCCAAAGAATATCCTAAACCAACATATTCTGTTTGGTTTAGTGGAATGGTGAATTTCAAGGGATCGTGTTCTGTGAAGGCGTCAAGATGCCAATGCAAGCAATGTTTGGGCTCATAACGATGAGACTCAGCATCTCCATATATGCAATGATGAAAAACTGGAGTGTCGTTTGGAAATTGAAGCCTCCATCCAACATGTTTTCGTTGAGGAATGGAAGGCTCATAACCAAGAGCTGGTCCTTCAATCTCAGACGCAATCAAATGATCCTTGTATTCACTTATTCCTTCAAGTCCCTTAATATTAAGAGAAGCCAACTTATCCCAGTGCAGACGCTTCAGCCAATTGCGTTGCTCTTCTGGTGTGTACACTTTATTTTCATCAAAGTTATCGGGCTTCAGGGACCGATCATATCGCAAGAGGTTTTCTTCTCTCCTCACTGAAAAGCCTTGTTTACCTCTGTACATGTATGGGCTCTTCAATTCAACATAAGGAGTACCTCTTATGTAGGGGTCTTCATCGTCTGCAACAGACTCAGACGAAACAGCAATATTGGAGTCTTCACCAGTTCTCGCTCCAATAATCCAATCGGGCTTGATTGGTCTCTCTGCATAAGGGCTTTCTGCATATCTTCTCATGACTAATTCATTTAGGAATGAATAGTCCACTTTGTGCTTAGGGGGTAAGTCTTCTGGATTAAGCACTACAGCATGTACTCTTCCCCTGTATGTATCTTCTTTTTGTTGTTCTTCATCAGACGAAGAACTTGGATCTTCTACCAATACAAATTCTTCAGACGGAATATACATCGTCTGATTATGAGATGCTCCTTCATCAGACGCAGCTGGCTGTTCATGGAAAATGCTCAGAGGAGACGCAATTAGTGGCTCAGACGAAGTTGCCAATGATTCGTCTTGGAGTGTGGGGATAGACGAAACCTCCAAAATGGAAACTTCTTCATTCAACATTGTTTCCAATTCCTCTGCAAATTGAGCATCATCTTTTTGAATCTGGGCAGTCTCTGCAATGTGCATGCCCTCTGAGGTGGCTTGAGCAGGTGCTCCCTCAGATGATCCAATACCCCTAAGGCTTTCTTGAAAGAGTCTCTCTCTTTCATCTTCAAGCAGAATAGACATTTTTCGTGCCTCTTTGATTTGCTTTTCTTCGTCTGTCTTACCAATTACTACAGACGAAATCTTTAACTTTCCTTTTGCTTTGCTCTCAGCAATCTTTTCAAGAGCACGCTTTCTAGCTTGTGCTTTTTCTTCAACTTCCTTCTTCCTTTTCTCTTCATCTGTGAGAATCTTCACAGACGAAGCAGTCACAGACGATTTAGTCACCCCTTCATCTTCATCTGGGGACTTCGTCTGATGACGAGTTTTGGTAGCAACGTGTTTTACTCTTCCAGTTCTCTTCTTTTTCTTGAGAGGCTGTTCAAGAACATCCTCCAAAGGGTCTTCAGAAATAATGATAGATGGAATAGGTTGTTTTTGTGGTATGGTGGTTTTGGCTTGTGTTTTGGATGATGTTTGTGAGGTGATTTGGGCTTGTGTTTGGGATTGCGTTTGAGGTTGTGTTTGGGGTTCTGCACGCTTGATGCGAGCTCTGTGGGGTTCTTTGGTTTTGGGTGAAGAAGGAATTTTCTTGGTAAGAAGAGTTTGAGGGATTAACTGCATTTTTGAGAAGGTACTTGCTTTTACCTCGTTTCCCTCTGGGTACCAAGTAACTCCAGTAGCATCAAATCCCTGGTTTATTATGATATGAGAGAAGAGAGTTGCATAGGGAATGTTGCTTTTTCTTTTCAAGCTTCGATTCTTCAAGGCGCTTACCCAGTGATCCAAAATTATGTGGGGTAGGCTTATCTTCTCCTTCTTTATGCAGTGAAAGAGACAGAATCTATCTCTCAGACTGACGTTGTCACGAGAGCCTGACCTTGGAGTAAATACATTAAATAGCAAGTTATGGATGACCCTTGCTATAGGAAGTAGAAGTCCTGATCTGAACGTCTTAGGGTCTTCAGGATCAGGAATCCTCACATAGATGCTTTTGTTTACTCCTTCATCTTCAATACTAACATCACTCATCCAGTTGGGGGAGTAGAAACGCCCCTCAGCCTTGCAGTTGCCAGCTTCTGCAATCGTGTCTACAGTAATCATATACTGCTTGTCATCAATGGTACCCATGATACCATCATCAAATATTTTGGCGTCGCTCCAGAATTCAGCGTATGCTTCCATCAGCCAAGGTCCTTTCATCTCGGCAAAACCTAACCAACCAGCTTTGTCAAGCATCTTTTCAATCTTCTCTGAAACATTGTGTAGAGTTTCGCGTGAAATCCATCTGCTGGGTAAGAACAACTCTTCAGCGAAGAAGGTTTCTTCAGTTGATCTAGCTCTTTTCAAACCCTTGGCGGCCATTGTTGAGTATTGAGAACGAGAGTAAGGTTTGAGAGTGAGAGTTCTTGAGAATGCTCGAATGCTCAGACGATAGCGATTTTTAGTAACGTGTGAAGAGTTTTGGGCTCCAAAGTATTTATAGGTAGGGTTTTGAATGAAACGGTTCACTTCCATCAGACGAAAGAAATTTCGAAAACTGCCCCTTTTGATGACGTGTTCATTGAAAACTACCTTTGATTTGACACGTCCAAATCATTGCCTTTTCAATGATTGATTTGACCTCTGCAATTCACGGCGCGTGCCTTCCAAAATGTCGCATGCATTTAATGCTTCACTCAATTTGTTCTCTGCACACTTAACTTGACAAATAATTAAATAATATCCTTGCGTCTGTCTTAAATTTCTCAGACTGATCAATTTGATCAGACGCAAGTTTCGTCTTAACGTTATAATAAGTAATGAATGTACAGACGAAACAAAATAAACTTCTCAGACGGAACATTTTTCAATTTTTCAAAGATACAATGCCAAGATTTTCTTTAATAAAAGAGAAACGTGTTTCGTCTAATGCTTTTGTAAATATATCTGCCCATTGAAAATCAGTTTGAACAAACTGTATATCAAAAACACCTTTTTGGACATAATCTCTTATAAAATGAAACCTGATTTCAATGTGTTTGGCCTTTGAATGCTGGATTGGATTCTTGCTGAGATTGATTGCACTTGTGTTGTCACAAAATACCGGTATATGTTCTTCAAACTTGGAGTAATCTTCAAGTTGATGTTTAATCCATAGTAGCTGTGAACAACATCCTGCTGCAGCGACGTATTCTGCTTCAGTTGTTGAGAGCGCAATGGAGTTTTGTTTCTTGCTTGACCAAGAGATTAGTGATGGTCCAAGGAATTGACATCCACCACTTGTACTTTTTCTCTCCACTTTATCTCCAGCGTAATCAGCATCACAAAAACCTCTTAAACTGAAATCACTAGTTTTCTCGTAAAACAAAGAGAGATTAGTGGTTCCAACAAGATATCTTAGAATCCTTTTTACAGCTTGTAAATGAGATTCTTTAGGATCAGACTGAAATCTAGCACATAGACAGACGCTGAACATAATGTCCGGTCTGCTAGCAGTTAAGTAAAGAAGAGAGCCAATCATACCTCGGTATATCGTCTGATTCACAGACTTACCTGACTCATCCTTATTGAGATTTGCTCCAGACGAATGCATTGGAGTCTTCATAGGCTTGGCATTTTCCATCTTGAACTTTTTGATAAGTTCCTTGGTGTATTTTTGTTGATGGATATAGATGCCTTCTTTCGTCTGCTTGATTTGAAGTCCTAAAAAGAACTTCAATTCTCCCATCATGCTCATCTCGAACTCATCCTGCATTAACTTAGAAAAATCCTTGCACAAGGATTCGTTAGTTGCTCCAAAGACTATATCATCTACATATATCTGGACTATAATAAAGTCTTTTGAAACAGTTTTCTTAAAGAGAGTAGTATCTACTTTTCCTCGTGTAAAACCATTTTGAAGAAGAAAGGAACTCAGTCTATCATACCAAGCTCGAGGGGCTTGTTTAAGACCATATAGTGCCTTCTTAAGTTTAAAAACATGGTCTGGTTGAGATAAACTTTCAAAACCAGGGGGTTGTTTTACATATACTTCCTCTTCAATAAAACCATTTAGAAAAGCGCTCTTTACATCCATCTGATATAAAGTGATATGCTTATGAGCAGCAAAAGCAAGTAAAATTCTAATGGCTTCTAATCTAGCTACAGGTGCGAAAGTTTCAGTAAAGTCTATACCTTCTTGGATTATTATAGCCTTGCGCTACTAATCTAGCTTTATTTCTTACCACTTTACCTTCTTCATCTAGCTTGTTTCAAACCCCATCTCGTTCCAATGATGCTTTTGTTCCTTGGTTTCTCAACGAGTCCAAACATCATTTCTTGTGAACTGATTGAGCTCTTCTTGCATAGCCAAAATCCAGTCATTGTCTTGAAGAGCATTTTCAATGTTCTTTGGTTCTATGCTTGATACAAAGGCATATCCAGCTAAATCCTTTAGCTTGGATCTTGTTAATACTCCTTGATCCTTATCACCAATGATAAGATCTTCTGAGTGATTAGACGCAAACTTCCATGCTTTTGTGGAAGCTTGATCTTGAGGTTTATCAGACGAAGTTGTTTCGTCTGTTCTCCTTTCGTCTGCCCTTGATTCGTCTGCCCTTGTTTCGTCTACTCTTTGTGTATTTTCTTGACTTGAAATTTGTTCAGATGGATTGACCTGCAGAGTTTCAAACAAATTTTCTAGGTCTGATATTTCTTTATCAGCCTTTGTGTTATCTTGAAACTTCACATGGATAGATTCTTCCACAACTTGCGTCTTAGAGTTGAAGACTCTATATGCCTTAGATGTAGTGGAATATCCAAGAAAGAATCCCTTAACTACCTTAGAATCAAACTTTCCCAGTTGATCTTTGGTATTTAAGATAAAGCATTCACATCCAAAAGGATGAAAATACGAAATATTGGGTCTTCTTCCTTTCCATAGTTCATATGGAGTCTTATTCAAGATAGGTCTTATCAATATTCTGTTTTGAATATAACAAGAAGTATTTATTGCTTCTGCCCAATAATATTTTGGAAGAGAGCTTTCATGTAACATAGTTCTAGCCATTTCTTGTAGAGTTCTATTTTTCCTTTCCACAACTCCATTTTGTTGGGGAGTTCTTGGAGACGAAAAATTATGAAATATACCATTTTCAAAACAAAAGGCTTTGAACTCAGAATTTTCAAATTCTGTTCCATGATCACTTCTCACAGATGCAATACATATTCCTTTTTCATTTTGAACACGTTTGCAGAATATTTCAAAAACATTGAATGACTCATGTTTATGGGCTAGGAAATATACCCATGTAAATCTGGAATAGTCATCCACAATTACGAATCCATATCTCTTTCCTCCAAGACTTTCAGTCTGAGTAGGTCCAAAGAGATCAATATGTAACAACTCTAATGGTCTTGTCGTGGAAACAACATTTTTAGATTTAAAAGAAGCTTTAAGTTGTTTACCATGTTGACAAGATTCACACAGATGATTGGTTTTCCAAGATATTTTTGGCAAACCTTTTACGAGATCCTTTTTAGAAATTTTTGAAATGTACTTGAGACTTAAATGTCCAAGCTTTTTGTGCCAAATATCTCGCTCATCATCTGTTGACATTAGACATGTTACATTCTGATCACTAAGGTCAGAAAGACAAACCTCATAGAGATTATTCTTTCTTTTCCCAATGAAAAGAATGGATTTATCATTGTTTTTGACAATGCATTCATTAGCATTAAAAGATACTTCATATCCACTATCACAAAATTGACTTATGCTAAGTAGATTGAAGTTTAAACCTTTTACAAAAGATACGTTCTGGATAAGTGGATTGGGTGCCTTACCAATAGTCCCAATACCAAGAATTTTACCTTTACGAGAACCATATGATACGGACCTTTACTTGGTCTCGAGATCTTGGAACATAGACAATCGCCCGTCATGTGTCGTGAGCACCAATCCCAGTACCGGTTGAAGTCCTTTCTCTTCCCATTGAGGATATCTGCAACGAATAATGAGTGATTTTGGTACCCAAATCTTTTTTGGGTCCTCTTTTGTTAGTTACTGAAAGGCTTCTTTTGTTTCTAGCCTTCTTGTAGATATTTGGAACCTTGTTGTAACTCCTTTTCTTTTGAGCAGACGAAACAGGTTCTCTTTTTATTTCGTCTGTCCTTTCATCATAACCTAGTCCACTTTTATCAAACGGAGATCTTCCATATTTTAAAATATTTTCCAGCATGGAAGATCCTTTAGTGAACTTTGTTAATTCTCTGAGTAAGGATTCATTTTCTTTCTTCAATCTTTCAATTTTAGAAATAAAATTATCCTTTTCAGACTCAGATGATTTTTCATCTAATATTTCTTTTTGAAGCAACTCATTTTTAACTCTCAAAGTTGCATTTTCTTCCAGAGTTTGTTTCAACTTGGCTTTGCAAACTTTGTATTGCTTAGCAATAAAATGTGAGTTGGCTAAAAGAGTATCATATGAAATTTTTTCTTTTCGATTCGTAATCGACTCGAAAGAGGAAGATGAAGAAGTTTGATTCTATTACCTCGAGATGAGACATGGTCTCCCAACATAAGGCAAATGTTTGCGTTTCTTTTTCGACGAATCTTCCGAGCTTTCACCGTCAAGGTCTTCCCACGTCAGCAAGCTCTTCTTTCCCTTTTCTTTTCGTGAACTCCATCTTTTCTTCAATCTTGGGCATTCTGATCTCATGTGCCCAGGCTTTCTACATTCATAGCACACTATCTCTGTACTATCTTCTTTGTTTGGATGATTTCTCGGGAATTTCTTTTCTCTTCTCTTAAAGAAGCGTTGGCCTTTCCCTTTCTTCATCATCATTCTTTTGAATCGTCCATAATAAGAGATACTTCATCTTCAGACGAATCATCGACGTTTCGATTCGATGAATCGGCCTTTAAAACTCTATGTTTCTTCTTTCCTTCTTTCTTAGGAGTTTCCTCCTTTGTTGAATTACTTACAGAAGGAAGTGCAATTGGTTCTTGAACCTTGATCTTCTCTTTTTGCATAAGAGCACTTCATGCACCCTTAAAGCTCCGATTAACTCATCTAGAGTTAATGTCTTCATATCTCTTCCAACCGAGATAGGCTGTGGACATAGCTTCCCAAGGAGGTGGAAGACTCGTCCAAGATCTTCATGTTGTTCGGGCCTTTGTGAAGGTGATTCCCGAGCATGAGTCCATTCAATATGGTCTGGAATCTTCCAAACATCATATCAATGGATTCTTCTTTCTTCATAGAGAACATTTCATATTCTCTTTGAAGAGTAGCAAATTTTCCTCATTCTCGACATCTTCTCGTGCCCTCATATGAGATCTTTAGAGCATCCCATAGTTCTTTGGCAGTTTTGTAGGCACAAAACCTGTTGTACTCAGTTCTGGAGAGAGCACACATAAGGGCATATCTAGCTTTGTTGTTCAGCTCCATCATTGAGTATTCTTCATTTCCCCATTCTCCTTCAGGTTTGACAATAGGGATATCTCCTTTGGTAATGATATTCCACAGCCTGTACTGTGTGGATTTGATGTACATCTCCATGCGATCTGCCCAGTAGGGATAATCATCTCCAGAGAACGCTGGAGGTTTGTTCATGGAGGCTCCTCCGGATAAGAAAGATGGTCCTTGTGAGTCCATGCTGGATCTTTTCCTCTAGCAGCTGTTAAGCGCTCAACCCTTAGAGGCTGAGCTTTGATACCAAACTGTAAAAGACAAACACACAAGAAGGGGGGGGTTGAATTGTGTTTAATAAAAATTTTAAGCCTTTCGTCTGTTAAAAGATGTTTCGTCTGTATGAGAAAGAGCTGGACAGACGAAACAGATTTTTGCTCTTTGAAAGATTGATTTTAAATGACAGACGTTAATGTTATTATCCCCAGTTAGTTGGTCAGACGAAACAATAAACACAGATATTTTTATACTGGTTCGTCTATCCAAGACTACATCCAGTTCCCCAGCAACACGCTAAGGTTTCACTACCAACCGTGAACAGGTTACAAGTATTCTTTGAACCCAGCCACTTCTGGCTATTACAAGGTATTCTTTGAACCCAGCCTCCACAGGCTATTACAAGGTATTCTTTGAATCCAGCCTCCACAGGCTATTACAAGGTATTCTTTGAACCCAGCCTCCACAGGCTATTACAAGGTATTCTTTGAACCCAGCCTCCACAGGCTATTACAAGGTATTCTTTGAACCCAGCCTCCACAGGCTATTCAGGTATTCTTTGCAACACAGCCTCCTCAGGCTAAAATGCCACACAAGTGGACTTTTACAAGTGTTATGGATAAACACAGATTTCCTCTACACAGAGAGGTTTATACAATTAAGTGCAGATTTGAGCGAATGTATCAGAGTAGATAGAAACTAAGCGTATTCGCCAACTTGTTCTTGTTGCAGTGAAGTCTTTTTATAGGCATCTTCTTCAAATAGCCGTTAGACTCTTTTTGAATGCCGTTGAGAGTCGTTGAGAAGATCTTCTAGAAAGCTTTCCAAAAAGATGTCAGCTGTACTTGAATGATAGATAAGAGTCGCAGCGGATTTAGCGGACTAGGTTGTGCGCAGTACTATTTCTGACTTGTACAGAGATGTGACAAAAGGTGAAGACCTTTTTGACTTTGGAGAGTAGGCTCGAATCTCTATACTGATCTTGGATGCTTCTCTTGAATACTTCTATAGATTTGAATTCTTTGGCGCGAGACTCCAATTGAACTTCACTTTTGAATAGACGAAATAAGTCTTCACATTTCTTTGTTTCGTCTTATGCTTCGCTCTTGGTCAGACGAAAGAAATCTTTACTTAGATGTTTCGTCTGATGACTTCACATACTGGTCAGACGAAGCTTTCAACTTCATTCGTCTGATGACTTCACCTACTGGTCAGACGAAGCTTTCAACTTCATTCGTCTGATGACTTCACCCAGTTTCGTCTGATGCTGGCTATAGATGGTCAGACGCAACTTCTCCAAACTTTGAGGAGTCTGTTTCGTCCGTTGCTGAACATGTTTCGTCTGTGATCATACTTCTTGGCTTCACATGTGCTGTAAATGATCAAAACTTAGGGACTTCATACTTCACATCATTTCTTGATCTAACAAAGAGATTCAAGAATGGGAAAGAGAAGAGAACAAGAAGAGAGAAGAACGAGAGCAGAGAGTTGCACAATCGCACAACTCTCAGAGTACAAGAGAAGCTACGAAAGTGGAAAACAGAATTATGAAAAAGTTTTTGAAAAGTTGTTCTTTCGCGCCCAAAGACTCCTTCTTTTATAGGTGAAGGACTGCGCCCCCCCCTTTAACAGAATCACGTCCAAGTGCATTCTGCTAGCCTTGATTCATTCACTTGAGCTTGCTTATAATAAGGTGGAGAATCGCGCCCCTCTACCAATTCAAAGTATTAAGTATTGAGACTGGCTGGAGTTGAGAGAGTAGCGTCTGTGTGTGTTGCGTCTGTGTGTGTTGCGTCTGTGTGTGTTGCGTCTGTGTGTGTTACAGACGAAACCAACATCCTCAGACGAAACCAGCCTTATCAGATGAAACTCTCACTCTCATCAGACGAAGTTAGTTTAGACGGTTCACTTCATGCCTTGATGTAAATGCAGATGTTCCCTTGGCTTGAGCTTTCACTCTAGCGTTCAACTCCCCTCCTTGTTCCTATCTTTTGTATCGTCTGTCTTTTGTATCGTCTGTACTTGGGATCGTCTGTCTTGGCTACAGACGGAAGCATCAGTCTGGAAGTTCAGACTAAACAAGTACAGACGGAACAATTAGATGAAGCAAGTACAGACGGGACCCTCCATCAGACGAAGCAAAACTCAGATGAACAAGTGTAGACGAAACTAATCTTGATGAAGCAAACCCAGTCGAGGCCATTCCATAAGAAGGAAGCACAGACGAAACAGCTTAGAAGGGGTAAGTACAGACGAAACTCTTACTCTGGACGAGACTACTCCATTGCTATCAGGATTTGCGCCACCCTGTGCGCCAGGGCGTAAAATTCCAGCAGCTTGGCATCGTTTGCGCCACCTAGTGCGCCAGGGCGTAAAATTCCAGCAAGTTGGCATGGAATGCGCCACCTAGTGCGCCAGGGCGTCCTATGACAGCTGCTGGGTGATTCCTTGCACCATGGTTCACTCTAGGTTCTTGAATTGGGTCCATCCTTGCTGCTAATCTCTTCTTCAATCCTCAAAGCTATAGGTGTACTGCACAAGAATCCATATACAAACATAAGAACTTATGGAATTTAAACTATTATCTACTACTAAAATATACCTCTAACACAATATCTAAGATAAACTATCAATATATGACACGTATAGAAGCTAATTGAACCAAAAACAAGGTAAAGAAAATGTATATAAAATGAATTATCAAATACCCCCACACTTATTCTTTTGCACTCCGGGGCAAAACTTACTAAAGGAAAATTTTATGCTATGTGAACTGCACTACTTCTCATTGAACCACAGATGCATAAAAAGAGAAAGGAACAAACTTCAGAATATCAAGATCAACAACAATCCATGAGTCTATTGCATATCCAAAACAACCAAATTGACAAATGAGTTAAAGCATGAATTCAAAGTGATAGAACCTCACAAGTCAGTGTTTACTCTTAGCTCTCAAGTGTTTAGGCTTATAATTTCACTCAAACACATCATACAAGCTAGCTCTACCAGGTTTTTACAAGCCTCTAACTTCAATAACCTGAACCACATGCAAATAAAGATCAAAAGGTCTTTATTAGGCTTGTAATGGGGCCAAGGTTAAGGTTGGATTAGAGAAAAGTTATTTAGGCTAATAACCAAGAGAAAAGAGGAGCAATGGGGAATAAATCTAGTAAGCATGAGAATTATCCTCCTAGCATGTACCTCTTTTGGTTTCCCACTTATTTTCATCATGGCTTTTTATTTCTTTTTGCTTATCTGTTTTTCTTTTGGTTCCTTTTTCTTTCTTTTCTGCTTTCTTTTACTTTTTCTTTTTCTTTTCTAGATTTCATTCTTTGTGGCTTATAGTATTTTTCTCTGTGCATTTCCTTCTATATACATATGCACATAATTTTTCTGCATGTTTATTTCCTTTTTCATAGCCACTGCCAATTCACTCACCCACTCACATACCAGACTTATTTGAAGGTTATACCCCCACACTTATTTTAGAAATTATTCCCAAGACAATTCCAAAGCTCCTTTAATCCCTAAGGTTAGGGGACATCATTGTTTTCCATTTTTCAGCTTGTAATGAGCTTAAAATTGAAGAAAGGGATATACAGGCTCAAAGGGGAATAACAAGGGAAAGATATGTAAGGTAGGCTCATTTGGCTAGTAGCTTAAGAAGAAATCTGCCTAAATCATATCAATAATGCATGTGATCAGGAAATATCAACAAGAGTCAAGGAAAAATCCAGAGCAACTAACAAGATGAGTGTTAATCACACAAGAAAGAAATTGGATGGAAGAAATGGTTCCACCATATATATAAGGCTCAACTTCTCACAAGGTTTATTTTCTATCACAAATCATCCAAGCTTCAGTTTCAAGTCAATTGCAGTTCAAAAATGCACAAATAGATCATAAGAAAATTGAACATCTATCCACTAAAAATGTTTGTAACTTTCATAGTTTATACACCTATAAATTCAGAGAGAAGGTATGATTCACATATATCTTTTGTATCATTTTTTCTTTTCTTTTGAAACAGAAAACAGAAAACAGCATAAAACAGAAAACCAACTAAAGGTAAAAACAGAGTAATTCCTAGATCAAAACAGCGAAATATTCACAAAATATTCACAAAATCCGCCTGTCACGCGGTTTGCCATCAAATCTAAAAAGCGTGCATTTCTCAAGTTACAAACTTATGGCCTCACTGAAAGGGAGCTTCGGAGTCAACACATGTCTTGAGAGATTGTCTATCTGGGGAGTGGATGAAGTGGAATGTTTTCCAGAGGAAGGTTTTCTGCCACTCTCTCTTACTTCTCTAAGAATAGAATGCTCAAATCTTAAAAAGCTGGACTACAAGGGTCTATGCCAACTCTCCTCTCTGAGGGAATTGAGGCTTAGGCACTGCTGGAAGCTGGAATGCTTACCAGAGGAGGGTCTCCCCAAATCCATTTCAACTCTTGATATTACTGAATGTCCATTGCTAAAAGAGCGTTGCCAGAAACCAGAAGGGCAAGACTGGGGAAAGATTGCTCACATTCAAAACTTGTATATTTGATTGTGAGATGAATCAATTCTGAAATGTGCAGCTCTCCTGGTGAGGTATACCTGGCTATGATGATGATGTCTGTATAATTTGAATTAGTTCAGAAAAAATGATGAAATTATATTTTATTACCGTTCACCCACAACCTACTTCTCCACCAACTTTCTTTATCAATTTTGAAATTTTATAATTAAAATATTTCATAATAGTTTCTAATTTATTCAAAATAGTGAATTTGAAAATACTAATTTAACCTCATTTAATTCTCAAATATTCATAATATTTTTTAAAAGGAAAAATTCCAAATTTCAATCAAGTATTTTGATGAAAACATTAAAATATTAATTTAAATGATATTTAATTTAGGTTATACTTTATTGAAGTGATCATAAATTGATTTTTTCAAAATAGTCACTAATTATTTTGAAGACGGTAATGTTCACTGTTTTAATTTTATAAATATTTATAATTGAAAAACTTTTTTATTATTTTAGTTCAAATCATTTGAAAAATATGCTATATTGCAATGAAATATTTTTAAAAAAATTATGAATAATTTTTATCTGTAAGTCTCACTTTCGATCGTATCAGTTTAATTCAGTTCATTTATCAACAAAAAAATGAAATAATTAATTAAAATATCAAATTGTGAGATTTGACAATCATATAATTTTATAAACTTTAGTAGGTAGGTAGTTATAAAATTACATTACAATTTCATTAAAAGATTGATTTTTTTAAAAAATTCATTACTATTAATTACATGATCAGTGAAATTTTACTTTATTTTGTATTTCAATACTTACACCTTATTGTCATTTTTAAAAATCATTTAAAAATGTTATTGTAATTTTTTTCTTTTGTAAAGAATATACCGTTGTAGAAATTTACTTTGAAAATTACTTTATGAAATAAGATTTGGTTCGTTATCGAATGATGTATTTAATTACCATAGAGAAATTAGAATATTTTGGTGGAGAAGTTGAGGGGTGTTACAAATGTGGTATCAAAGCTTAGGTTTAATTTTCTCGGCTTGTGGATTATGGGGACTACCTCATTTCTGAGATGTATTATGATTAGGAATTGATTTGCTTACTTTGAAAGATGAGATAGGATAGTGTGTGAGCTTCTTAGTATTTTTTTGTAGGTTTGTTATTTTTATCTGGACAGTGAGGTTAGCTTATTAGGACATATGATCTCGAGGGATAGTTGTATACCTCTAAGGAAAAGTTGACCACAACCTTTTATATTAGTTTTCCTTGACCTTGATGAGAGCTTTGTAGTGTATTATGATGCTTCTAAGCTAGGACTTGGTGTTGTATTAATGCATATACAACAGGTAGTGTCGTATGGTTCTAGGCAACTTAAGAGAAACTATCCTACCCATGATTTGGAATTGACAGTAATAATGATTGTGGTTAAAATTTGGAGACATTATTTGTATCGCTCTTACTTTGAGGTTTATAGGAACCATAAGAGTTGAAATACTGATTTGATCGAGGAGAGTTAAATATGAGACAAAGGAGATAGTTAGAGTTTCTTAAGGATTATGATTTTGAACTTAGTTATCACCTTGATATAGCTAATGTAGTGGTTGATCCCCTTAGTAAGAAATCCTTGCATGGGTCTACATTGATGGTTAGGGAGATAGATCTCTTAGCCTAGTTTATAAACCTCAGTTTGACATGTGAGCTTATGCCTACTAGTGTTAGACTAGGTGCTTTGATGTGTTTGATATGTTTATCGATTCGATGCGAACGTTGTGCCCATCTTTCTCTCTAAGTTTTTCATCTTCTTTGTTTATTGTTGGTGATGACTAAAAGGAATGATTAGGGTTATAGCTCATGCCCTACAGACACTAACCCAGCCTATAGAAAATCTGAATGGGAGGTCTTTGTTCTCAATAAGGTTGAATCCCATATGCCCTCGTATATGATTCAAGGTATAGATTTCATCCAGGGTATTCCTCTAACTGCACTTTTGATTGTAGTGCAACAAACTCGTTTGTGTCTTATTCTTTTATTGAAAAAAAAATAAAAAAAATTGGAATTAACTATTTCCTTTTTCTTTTCTTTTTAAAAATTGATTTATTAGTTCATGCTTCAATTGGTAATTTTGTTGTAACTACATCAATCTATTTAAAACATCTTGAAAATAACTAGTAATTTCTGCGTTGGTTTGATTTGTTTATCCTCACATGATATAGATGTTATTCTTGGTGTGAACTAGTTATCCTCCAAATCATGTTCTTTAGGATTGTTTTTATTGGACCACTAATTTGATAGTGTAGAAGATAGTGTAGAAGTAAGTAGAGATAGGACTTTCATATATGTCAAACATATTGTGTCTCCTTGAGAAAGAAAGTTCAAGTATATGTCATGTTAGCCAACGTAGAAGCGATGAGTTATGTGACTTTTGTTGAGGTGTCTGTAGCACGTTAGTTCTATGATACTTTATGAACACATATTTTTCTTGCCTCCCAATAGTGAGATGGATTTTGGTATAGATCTAGTGTTAGGAACTAGACCCATATTTATAGCTCATTATAGAATGTCTCCAATAGAGTTAGTTGAGTTAGAGAATCAAATAGAAGACTTCTTCAGTACATAGTTCATGTGTCACCTTAGAGAACTCCTATGTGGTTAGCGAAAAGGATGGAAGGATGGTTCTATGAAGTTGTGTGTAGACTATAGGCAGTTGAATAAAAATACCATTAAGAATAAGTACCTTTACCTAGGATAAATGATTGACCAGTTGGTAAGAACCTATGTGTTTGGCAAAATAGATCTTATGTCCACTATGAGTATTTTGTTAGGCTATTCTAAATGACCAATGTCACTGGTATGTTTATGGACCACATGAACTACATTTTTCATTCCTACCTATATAGATGTGTAGTGATTTTGTATATAATATCCTAGTGTATTCTAAGACTATGGAGGAACATACTAAATATTTGAGGATAGTGTTTCTGACTCCAGGATGTCATAAATTGTGTGCCAAGTGGTCTAAGTGTGAGTTTTGGTTTAGTAAGGATATATCATGTAAGACCCTAAAGGGAGAATAGTTGTAAAACGTTCTAAGGTACTCGTAGTGCTTAAGTGGAAAGCCCTAAGTCAATTTTGAGATTGGTAATTATTTTTGGGTTTAGTTGGATATTATCGTAGGCTCAAACAAGACTTCTTTAGATTAGTCTTACCCTGACCACCTTGACTTGGAAAGGTTAACCTTTTGTTTCAGATGAGAGGTGTGAGGATAATTTACAGACCCTAAAGGCGAGTTTTAATACAACCTTAATTTTAGTATTGCTTGACCGTAGTGAGTCGTTTGTAGTGTTTTGTGATCTATCTAAGATGATACCTTATGGATATAATCCAAGCTTTTTGTAAGAAGAATGTTTAATCGTATCAAAATCATTGACCGCATATTGAAAGTTAACCTGATATCACACCTGTGCTCGAACAAGGGTGAATAGTTGTTTAGGAAGAAACGATTTTTTTTGGAAGAGTTGTGAGAAGTACCTCAGGACTATACCAAAATGATTTTTATTAGTTGCAGATTTCTTGAAAAACATGAATATTTTATGTAGTTGGCCCTTCTTTGACATTCAAGACGGTTAAAAAGTAAGGAATAAGCATGAATTTTAGAAGTGACAATGATCTTAAGGTTGAGAGATGTTAAGAGGTATAGAATTGCTATCAGGCTTAGATACAAATTTTGAGGATGTAGAGGAGTTGCTTAGACCTTCTAAGGTTTTGTTTCTTTATGGTTTATAGTCAGCAAATTGACAAAACTTGTTCACTTTATGACCTTTTGAGACCATGTGTTTTAGAACACAAAGGGAATTGTGATACCTTTTTGCCCCTAGTTAAGTTCATCTTTAATAACAACTACCTTTCCTCTATTGGTATAACACTATATGAAGCATTGTACGACAAAAGATATAAGACACTGTCATGCTAGGTTGAATTGGGAGATAGTCCTACCTTAAGTCTAGATGTGATTCAACAAATTACAGGTAAGGTTAGGTTTATCCAAGAAAGGATGAAAGTGACTCAGAATAGGCAGAAGAGTTACCATGATAAGAGTATAAACGATATAGAGTTTGAGGATTATGATGTATTTGTAAGAGACAACCTATCGTGTGAGACCTATTTGTTAAGAATTATTAATAGAGATGTAAAGTAGTTAGGACACAGAGAAATCCCTCTAATGAAGGTGGTCTGACGTGGAGAATCTAGTGAACAAGTAACATGGGAGTTGGAGGACAAAGTGAAAACAAGATCATCCTTTACATCAGGTAAATTTCGGGGACGAAATTTTTTTAGGAGGGTGGAATTGTAACAGCCCAATTTTTTGAATAATAATAATAAATTGTCTAATGTTTATTTTAACAATAATAATAATTAATTGTGTAATGTTTTATTTTAATTATAATAATTGAATTATAACATTTCAATTTAATAAGATTGAAGAACAGATTTTATGTTATTTTTGTATCTTATTCAAGAAATGAATACAATATGAATTTATAGACTAGGTACAACTTAATTAAGGAAATAGGAAATAAGTAATTAAGGTGATACAAATCAAATCACCACAAATCTGTTCCAAATCACCACCAAATCTGTTAGGAAACAGAATCTGCACTAGTTAAGGAAATAATTATCTTCAACAAAATAATGAAAATTGATTATGTAATGTTATAATTTTAATGGGTAATAAATGCCCAGGGGTGGTTGAGCAGCTATAAAAGGGCGAGTCTGCTGCACTTTCTGATCACACATCCTTTCTCATTCTTCCTTTCTTTCCTTTCTTTCCCTCACGCTCTAGTATTGTCTTTCCCCCTAAAAGGAGATTGAAGTTCCCGATGAGAGGGTGGAGATTGGAACTCTACCAACTTCAATTTTTCTTCACACATAGTGTGTCGAGTTCAGGTTAGGGTAGTTCTTAATTTGATAATAATATTGAGTATGAACGATTAATTGATTCTAAATATTGTTTTTGTAATTTTGATGGTTAAATTCATTGTGTATGATGATTGTGGCTCTATTATTATTGTTGTTATGAGTTCGGAGTATTGTTAGTATGACAATTGTAATTAATTATGTGATTGTTTTATTGAATGAAATTGGATTATTGTGCTCTAAAGATAGATTTTGTGATGGGATTGGTATACTGTGAATGAGTAAACGAATGAGGGTTAGGAAAATTAGATAAATAAAATTATAAAATATGAGACTTCTAGGGATTGGAGATTGACTTTTTGAATTATAATATTTTTATACTAAGAAATCTTTGTGAGAATCTTTGGTTAATTAGAAAATCTAGAGAATAAGTTTTGCCTATCTAGAACCCTTTAAGTGAGAGGTAGTTATAAGAATTTAATGACGATGAGTATGCCATGGGTAATGATTTCTTTGTGGATAATTATGTGATTGACGTGATTGTTCAATGTAGTTAATTCTCTGATTTTGGTATTAGATTTTCATGATATCTCATTACTCATAGGGTTTGAATAAAGTTAAAAAGAATATAGAACTGTCAATGTGTTCCTACCATTGTGATAAATATGTTTAGTACACAGGTGGTGGTATATAAAGGTGTTTTATTAAGGGTAACAAGGAATATGATGACAGAATTTTATTATGGATAAAAGCACATGGTTAGGTGTATATAAAGGTGGATGTAAACATGATATGGATAGTTACTGTAGTGTTTCATTTGGTGAGTGAGGTATTGTAATTAAAATGATAAGAGATTGACTAAATGTGCGAGATGAAAGGAATATTAAGATAAATTGGGATAACAACTAGATATTTTGATTTTTGAGATATGAAGGTTGACTTTGGTAATTTGGGATTGGTTAAGCATTGGTCAATGTGAAAAATAAATAAATAAAACTATAGGTTGAATTTTGATTCTTTAGAATTCCACAAGTTATTATTTCAGGTTCCTTTAGTATATTCTTTCTTCTTTGTATTCTTGTATGCAATAAATTACAATTGTAATGATGTGTGAATGACACGTGTATTACATTTATTAATGTTAAGGGAAATGATTAATGTGGGTGGAGAGATGATTATTGCGGGTCATGTTGCATTGATGAGTCGTTTAGTTCATGATAATCAGTGGAAATTATTTGAAAGTAAAAGGGATGGATGCCTGCTCCTAGGGATGAGGAGTGAGGTTGCCCTTGGTGAACATGCTTGTAAAGCATGGTGTTTTAAAAATGAGAGAGAGATTATCATGAATGCTAAACGTAGTGAAAATGTTTTTGAAAGGTGAGGATGAAGGGAACTAGTACGGTTGGTCCCTAACGGGTCGTTGTAATGGCCTAGGACTTGGAGGGTATTCGCGGTGGGGAAAGCTTCCACTATGGCTGATCACCATGAGTGGGAAGTGACTCCTAGTGCAACACTGGTTGCCCCCGATCAGAATCGTCTAGTATTTCTAGTGAGAGTGTCAGATGTGACATGTACTCCTAGCATCGCTCAATTGTTTTGATGGTACCACATGGCATGAAAGTGAATTGTGAGTGGCATGCATCATACTGGGTTGCATAGTTAATTGTGATAAGTTGTAAATTGAAATTTCATGTCTTCTTTATATCTGTCATTTGTGTGTATTGTTCCTATAATTTTATTATTATCATTAAATTATGAGCTAACCCTATGGTTGTGTCTGTGGTTGACACCTATGATGACCCCGCGGACGGGCGAGCAGATTAGCAGTTGCTTGGAGACACCAGGCTGTAGGCTAGAGGAGAACCTGGTTTGTTGAAGACATCATGATGCTATTGCTTTCATTTTCGTGTTTGAGAAATTTCTATTATATAGGAATGTTAGAAGTTTAAGATTTTTCTTTTGTAAAGAATATACAGTTGTAGAAATTTACTTTGAAAATTACTTTATGAAATAAGATTTGGTTCGTTATCGAATGATGTATTTAATTACCATAGAGAAATTAGAATATTTTGGTGAAGAAGTTGAGGGGTGTTACAAAGTTCATGAGTGATGCTTTTCTTGAACACTAAGGTGGTTGATTTTGAAATACATTGGAATCAGAATGTGTACTGTCATGCTTCATGATGCTGAAAACACAGTTTGTAATGGATGCCTATCGAAAATCCATCATCTATGTATTTACGTGTTGTTAAAATTTTAGGCTGAAACCAACAACAACTTTTACTCAATGCGCAAGGAGCAGTATAATTTAGGTTTAATTTTATTTTGTGTCTTCAACTTTTTATAATTTAACAATTTTTATTCTCAACTCTTTTTGATATTTTACAATGATATTTTCCCTACATAAAACCATAACAATTTTTACATAATTATCTTAATTATAATTATTTCAAAGAAAAAAATCGTCACAAAAAGGTCTTATTTACAACGATTTTTGTACGTGAGAATGAATATCCTAAGATTATAAAATTTTAGAGGCATTATTTGGGAAAAAAAATAGACAAAAATTTTGTCAAATTAAAAAAATGTAGAGATATAAAGTACATTTAAACTTATACTTTGCATTTCTTTTTCTTCTATACCTGAAATTTATTTGAATAATTTATATATCTATACATATATGTGTGTATTTTTTGGTTGAAACGACAAATTTTCATTAGTACTATATTATATATTTCTTGAAACTTCTGAAAAGAAAAAGAACTCAAGCTTCACAAAATTTAGAATCACGCCAGACAAACTAAATGCAGGTACTAATAATTGTAAAATTAAGAAACATTAGATTCTTCACACATATGAAAAATAAATTAAGAAAAAAAAATTTAAAATTCAAACATAAATTTGTGAGTGCTGCGGTGTATCAAATAGAAAAGCAAGCAGCATAGTGTAATCATGGGTTGAGTGACAATGTTGATCAACCATGTGATGCATTAAGTAAAAGTGTAAAACCTCTTCAATTTGGAACATTAAAAAAAAAAAAATCAAGTAAAAGCACAAAAATTGTCTTTGTTCCTTTCATGTATTAAAATAAGAACATAATATGTTAATTTTGCCTATATTTTATTACATGACAAGGGTTTATTTTAAGGATAAATCAGACTATTCGATGAGTATCATATTCCTGATCAAATACAAGTTTTCATTGGTGGATTCAATGTCGAACTCCTTCACCATAGTGGGCGTCTTCGAGAATGGAATCTTTCCCTTTCACTCGTATTGCATCGATTGTTGAAGCCCACCATTTATAAAAAAAGATAGCACCGTTAGACATGTGATGACCATTCATTGGATACACAATGCTTGACTCAACTTCCAAGATGGAATACAGCTTTGAATGTCAGAAACGACTAAATAATTGTTGCTTTACTGACCATAGAGCCTCTTAGAGCAACTTGCACTGAGTATTCTCATAAGCTGCACTTCAAATTACTCATTTCCATTCATCCACTCACTTTCCTATTCCAAACATGGCAGGAGCTCTTGTTTGGCGCGGTGCTTTCCTCTCTGGTTTCCTTCAGGTTGCATTTGATAGACTTGCTTCTCGTCAAGTTGTTGACTTCTTCCGTCAAAGAAAACTTGATGAGACGCTGCTCGGACAGTTGAAAACCATGGTTCGGTCAATTGATGCCCTGGCTGCTGATGCTGAACTAAAGCAGTTAGATCTACCTGTCAAAGAATGGCTTGCTGATGTCAGAGATGCCGTTTTTGGTGAAATAGAGTATGAAGTCATCAAATGTCAAGTAGAAGCTGAATCTGAATCTCAAACCTTTACTGGCAAGGTATCAAAATTCTTCAACACTACTTTCAATCCATTTAACAAGAAAGTTGAGTCAGAGATAAAACAAATCCTGGAGAAACTAGAATATCATGCAAGCCAAAAGGATGCTCTTGGTTTGAAAAACGCTGCTTGTCCTAGTGTTGGAGCAGGTAGAAAAAGGCAAACAACGTCTTTGGTGGTGGCTCAAAGTGATATTTGTGATGAATTATGGCTAAAAGACATACTTTCAAGACCACTAGTGTAGTACTAGTGAATGCCCATTATTAGCTTTTAATTTGTGGCTGAAATTTGATGCTTGGTTGGAGAACTTATGACCACAAGTTGGTCATTGATCTCAACTATAAATACCCCCCTTCCTTCCTAGTTGAAACACACCAAAGTAGTAAACTCAAATCTTATAATGAGTTCTCTCTTCTTAATCTTTTCTTGTTCTATGAGTGTGAAAGGATTCTAATAGTGAAGAAAGATTTGTGGTTTAAGAGAGACTTGAGAGAGAGTAATTTTTTGGGTGTAATTGGGTTTTGTGTTGTGAGTGAAACACTTAGTGAGCTTGTAAATTCTTCAGTGACATAGTAAAATTTTCATTGTTGCTCTCTGGCCGTGGACGTAGGCAAATTGCTGAACCACGTTAAATCTCGGTGTTCTTGATTGGTTGCTTTATTTTTCTCTATTAATTTCTCCAAATGGGTCCCATGCCTCTACAAACTGGTATTAGAGCTCTAGGAGCTCTTGGTTGCTGAAGTGCCGGATTCGTAAGAAAATTCTTAGTATGCTCTGTGGTTGCAGTATCGTCTGATCTTCCACATTAGAAAAGATTTTTTTCTTGTTAGTGGAAATAAAAGTGTACTGTTCATGAGACTACACTGTTCCACTATACGGCACTATTCAACTATACGACACTATTCACGCATACAGTACTGTTCACGTATACGGTCATCATGACAAGTGCTAAATTTGATTTGGAGAAATTCAATGGAGAAAACGATTTCAGTCTCTGGAGGCTTAAGATGAAAGCCCTACTGGTTCATCAAGGTTTGGCCAAAGCCTTGGA